>OX352774.1:6408634-7810759 GCA_947095535.1 Poecilobothrus nobilitatus
CACAAAACAGGACATTTAAGTTGAATATATATATTTTTTTCAACTGTAAATGTCGTGGGGGAACACGGGAGAATTATTCTTACGACGTGTGTGGGATTCGAACCCAGACTTCCACGGTGTTTACAAAATACTTCATATGTACTATTACTCATTAGGCCACCGAGGTCCCAAAATATTAATATTGAACGATCAGCAATATTTTTTCTTTTCGTTTTCTAGGAATCAAATTTTTTAGTATTTTGGTCTAAAATTAAATATGGATATGTATGGCACACTGTTATACGTATGTAACTTTCATATAAATAGACACACTTTAAATCATTTTATTACTCTGAAGTTAATGTAATTTTCATTATTTTGAAACCATTACGTTTTTGTTTTAGATTATTACATTCATTAATGAAGACATTTATAGCATGTGTCTATTTAAATGGAAATTAAACACATTTGCTTGAGTGCACATTTTATATGGTCAGTTATTTTTAGACCATATTATAGAGTGAAAAAAAAAAAAAAAAATTGGATTTTTAAAAAAGTAATGCAAATTTTTTTTTTAAAGCACATCTTTTTTAGATGAAAACCTCTGTATATGAAAATCGCATATATATACAGTATACAGTATACGTATATATATACAGTATACGTATTGTTGTATTACAGCTAATACAAAAAAAATAATAATTTAAATGTAATCTAAAGAATATTTTTTTTTTCTACTTTTTCGCCTAGTAATTATAACTTTTTTTTTTCACTAGAGTATTTTCCTTGATATATATATATATATATATATATATATATATTATATTTATATATATATATTATTTTTTTTTTTTTTGGTAGGTAGATACTTTTATTAGATCTTCTTATCCAAATGAACCAGAAAAAAATATTTTACAATGAGAAGCTTTAATTTACATAAGTATTAGGATTTCCACTGTACTCATTACATAAAAACAAAAAAAAAAAAAAAACAAAGAAAAAATACTAAAAACAAAAAAAAATTTAAATGAAAATTTATTCACATAATCCTATTAAATTTCAACTCTATAATTTTGGAGATGAATGTATTCTTCCATATAAATACCCAATTTTATATCTATACGTAATATTTAGCAAAGTATATATGTATTTATATAATTATATACTTACATATATAAGTATATATATTTTTCTCATGTTAAATTCTTATAATTTTTTTTGTAAAGTATTTAAGCATATAAGTAGAAAAAAAATTTTTTTTTTTTAATAATAGGTTGGGTACAACAGTTGTGTTGGTATATAGATACTACACTTTTTATCACCTGAAAAATTTTACTAGTTGTTAGGTGGTGGTACATAGATTAAAAAAAAAGAAATGAACTAATGAAAATTACTACTTTTTATTTATTAAAGATTTTGTAGAGTTTTCTGAATAAAACTGTTTTTTTTTTTTTTTAAATTTTCATTATATTATACAGTTATTGTAGATAATTTTTTAAATCTCTACTAACATTTTTTAAATCCAAAAACAAGTTATTTTGTGTTTTTATTTTTTAAGTTTTGAAATTCATTTTATAAATAGTAGTCAATTTTTTTATAACCTTGATAGTTCTAAGATGCATTTTTATATCAACTTTGCTCATATCTAAATATAATAAAAGGCAATCATCTGCTGCTGCTGATACTATTCGCATACCCTTTTTTTAAAATTTAAGAACATAATCACAATATTTCTTACTAAACACAAATACTAACAAGAAAAGCGTTAAAAAAATATAAAAAGAAATGTTTTGCTCAAAGAATAGATCAAAGTCAAAGTATATCTATTACAATAAGTAGTTAACTTACCACGTGATCATAAAATTTTCTTGGTAACCAAACACATACATATACATAAATTCACTCAAATTTACTCTAATTGTAAGAAGTAGATAGTAATAAGAAGAATGTTTGTTGCGAAAGAAAGACAACAAATAAAATGAACTGATTTGGTAGTAAAAAACATTAATAAATAAGAGTGTATCGAAAGTAGTGAATTAAAAAAATTGTAGAATTTACAAAATTATTGCACATAATTATATTTTTAGAAGAATTTTGTGTTTATATTATGTTGTTGGTAATCTACGTGAATTTATTGCTGTAGTGGTACTTTCAAAACCGCACAACCAAACATTTAAACAAATTTTTCACAATATAACAACACTTGTTAATAATTTTCGTACACCCTATACTCACTTGATAAATATTTCACTGGGCAGTGGGCAGCTATATAAAAATCTATTATAAAAACTAAGAAGATGAGCTCTCACCATGTGACCGATTTTTGTTTTTTTTGCTACTCGAAAAAAGAAAAAACAACAAAAATTATTTGAAAATTGGGACGATTCGATTATTTAAAAATGATTGGGTCCAAATTAACAATACCATAGACTATAGAGTATTTAAAAAAACTTTTTCTATTTACTGTGCGCCCATCATGTGATGGGCTTTTTCACTAGTAGTAAATAATAACCTTGTTTTAGATTGCCTTAGATGTTTGACTACTTGCAAATTGTAATGCGTTTTAACCAAGGATTTGAAAACAAAAAATATTCTTTTCACAATCAATCATTTACGACGACGCAATCATTTACAAATTCCAAAAAATCATTTATTCACAAATCATTTACAAAATAATTTAATAAAACTAAAAATCATACTATGGATTGCATTAAAAATTTTATTTATCATTTCAAACACAAATTTTGTTTTTTTAAAATGATATGATTATGTTATTTCAAAAATAATATTTCATCAAAATACAGGATAATAAAATCGTTTACATGAATTTGGCAATATATAGATATACTTTACAAAATATATATATTTTCAATTTTAATTAAGTAAAAGTAAAATTAGTTTCTTTTTTTTTTTTTTTTATATTTATACTCTTATAATATCAAATTTTGTACTTAATATTTTAGGTATTATTAAGGATTAAAATTTCTGTGGTATCGGATCTGATCAAATAAATGTTATGTAAATGTACATAGAGAAAATTAATCAGTAAAATGGTAAAATTTAGAAATATTTGTTATTGCGTAAGTTGCTTATGACGTAAAACTTTATACTAAAATTTAATATTCTGTTTTGTTTTTTTTTTGTCAGTTGAGTAAATGGCCTCTATGAAACAGTGTCACACGAAATAATGTCGATTTCAAGAAATGAAATAAAATCGCAACATTTTTTGTCATTTTTTGTGACTTTATTTCATTTTTGATTCTGCGACATTATTTTATTATGAAAAAAAGCCTCAATCACAAATCAAAAATGAAATGAAATCGCAAAACAATGCGACACCATTTCATAATGAAATAAAATCAGGAGCCTCGGTGGCGTAGTGGGTAAGAGCATAAAAAATACGCTGTAAACACCGAGGGAGTGTGGAGGGAGGGAGTTCGAATGCCACACATGTTGTAAGAGTTATTCCCCTGTGTAATTTCCTGTCCACATTTATGTGGCAGAGAAATGCATTACAAAAAAAAAAAAAAAATCACAAAATCATAAATGAAATAAAGTCACAAGAATGAAATAATATTGTAAACATTTAAATAATTAAACTTCAAAATGACACTTTTGACCTTATGCCTCATTTAATAATAAAACATTTATTTAAAAAATAACATGAATTTATTGTATACGTATGCAAAAATAATTTGCAGAGATTTTAAAGTTGGTGACGAAAAAAAGGTTATACGCTTGTTCAGAATATGTATATTACCTTGATTTTGTAACCGACTATAATATCCCTTCTTCAAAATCTCCAATATACAGAACATTTACTTTATGGTAAAAGCTGACTCAACCTATTATAAATCTGATTTTGCAATCAACTAAAAAATCTCGCCAAATTTAGAATCTGACATATATTATACATAAAATATTTTCAACACATACATTTATTTTCCATATTCTTGACAGTCCCACGCTCTGTGCACGTTATTTCATTTTTGATCGGAGACTTTATTTCGTAATGATTGTCACCAAATTTGTACAGAAACCTGCACGGGTATGGACAAAAATGAAATAATGTCGGAAGAAGAAAATAATGTCGTGAAATTTTGCAACCTTAAATTTTACGATAATATTTCATTTTTGATTGTGAAATTATTTTGTTGGGCATACAGTCGAGTAAATGAGATTTTAAAAAAAAAAAAAAAAAAAAAAGAAATATGGCTAATAAGTTTTTATAGTATATGTAAAAGAATTACAAAAAAACTTTAATAGGAAAACTTTTTAATTGAAAATCAAATAAATGAAAAACCTATTTTTGAAATAATTTAATCATTTTTGTAAAGATTAATGTAAATGACAAATATTTGAAAATAGAAAATTTTATACATTTTGTTTTTGTAAATTATTTTTTATACTTTGACTGCATTGCATTGTATTAAGTGCACTGTCATTTTAATTTAATTTTATAAATTTTCTATTTTTGCTATAAATAAACCATTGTTTAATAATATAAGATTGAAATTTGTTACACAATATATATATACTTGATGAAATATAATTATATTAATACATACTATATTTTTCTAAGTATAAAATTACGTTACCGTCCCATTAAATTAAAATAATTCAACTAATAATAATTTGACTAAATTCGAGTAAAAACAATTCAACTATGATTGCAATTAAACTTTAAAATTGTTGAAATATCTTTGTAATAAAAAATATTTAGAGAGCGTTTTAAGGTTGGTTGGAAAATCATGGTATTCCCTTTTGCCAGAGTATTTATATATTGGTTTATGCGAGATTCTGAGTTAGGAGGGACTTATAAAGTTGAATTCTAGAAAAAGGAGTTTGGGATGGTAGTCTTCATTCTTTTCTTCTTAATTTTTTTTTTTTGTATGTTGAAATATGTAAATAAAAAATAATTAGTAAAGATTTTATAGTTAAAACATTGAATTAATATTACCCAAATTGGTTCAACTACAAACGTTAAGTTTAGTCAAATTGTAATTGTCTTAAATGAGTTTTAGTCAAATTGTCTTAGTCATTAGAATCATTTAAATCCAATGGGCCTGTAATCATGAAATTAATTTAATAAATTTTCGAATACTTATACTTGCATTGCCTATTTTAAATAAATTTTCATTCCATAGTACCTTTACCATTTCATGTTCTAATCTATATTACTCTAAATTTATACTGATTATTATGCCGGAGGGAAAATACTGGCCATATATTGGCTTTTTAAAGTTATTTTACATTTAAACTGGAACTATGCAATTGGTCTGGAAGCGTCAAAGGATAGTGCGATTGAAATACAATTGTCTTATGACAATCAGGAATAAAAATGGATAAATTAATAGTTTTCTAGCAAAAAAACCTTAATCCACAACATTTCACTAAGATATTTTTAATTGATTATTGCAGTTTATTTCTTATTTGTTTACACATCAATACGGATTAACAATAATTTGATCTTCAGAAATTTTTGTTTTTGATTAAGGCGTTTGTTTTAATTTTATTTAAGAAATATTTATTATTTATTATTTAAATTTCATTTTACATTTTTTCTTATTTTTTAGATATTTTTTATTATATGGTTAAGGGAAAAAGCTGATTGGAATGCTCTTATACAATCCAAATTCGTGCGTTACATCTTGATTCATCTTCCGACATGTCAAGACGAATAAAGATGTATTAATAACTAACATTTTGCTCACATCTTCATAAATCTTTCAACATGTCAAGATGTATGAAGGACTTTCCATAAGTTTGTAATATTTAGTCAAATCGCGCTACGCGTAAGCAATCTATTCTGCATAAAAAACCCTTCTTTTTTCTTTCTTATACATGACAAGTTTATTTTACAATACAATTATTGCGTACACAGCGGCATGAATTCACAACAGTTATAAAACGTCTTCTACACTACAATTTTTATTTTCTGTTAAAAAAAAAAAAAAAATTTTCCGTTGTAAAAAAAATCCACATATTGAAGCATTTTGAAAAAAGTTAGTTTAAGAAGTTAGATTTTGAGTAAACGGAATTATGTGAGACTTATTTTCGTACCTAACCTAAATAATATAATACAACAATTAAAATCTCAATAAGACAATAAATAACAGTAATAATGAATATAATTTAATTATTAATAGTAAAACTAAAGTTTTAAATTTATATAAAACTATACTGCAGGTGCATTACTTCTACTAAAACAACTCGAATAAAAAGATTTAAAACTTGTGTATCTATAAATAAATTAATATAAAATTATTCCATTATTTGTTGGAAGTTAATGAAAAGAGTAGATACAAGATTATTTAAAATTAAATTCAAATTAAATTCAGAAATTTTATTTTTACTTATTTTTTTTTATAATAAATTGTAATTAATATCTCCCCAAAGCAAAAAAAAGAAATAACATTGTATTTATTCATTTATTAAGTTTTTTTAAATTAAATTGCAGTTCTGAATTTAATTTTAAAATATAAAGATAAAAATTTCAAGAAATAATTATAGGGAAACAATTAAAGATTTAACAAAATTTTTGTTTATTAAATTTTATAAACACAAATTTAAGACTTAAATAGTCTAAATCTGAATTGATCTGAAAAAATCTGGGAGCACATTTTCGAAAAGACCGTAAAAACAGTTTAAAAATTGTGATTTACATCACAATTTGTAATTGTTTTTAGAAATTTGGAAATATTTGCATTTCCAGTCGTCATCGTCCACTGAAGTCGTCGTGTAAAAATATAATGCTGAATTTCTAATTTTTATGATTAATATCTAAAAATGACTAATTTTGAATTTATAACTTTGAAAATTTCTTAAACAGAGAGCAATACAAAAAAAACTGGCTGTACTTTAGTTTAGTCTCCCGCACCCGATTTTTCCAATTTTGCACAAACATGCTTAGACATGAATAAACATGTTTTGTCATTAGGTTTCCGATTACGTCATTAGGGGGGGTTAACCTTTCAAATTTTCCCCTTTAATTTTATACTTGTACGTCTTGTCATGTCTCTTGACATAAGAGTTCCTTTCCAGCATTTTAGGTTTATCTAGAAAGTATGACCTTCCAAAAAATATTTACTCGGTCGAAAATTGGAGGTGGGCGAGCGGACCGATTCAATCTTATAAGAATTTTTTTGAATTGAGTTTAATTGAATATTTAATCCATGAATTAATGAGGAAAAAGATTTTTATGATATCATATCTATCTTAAACTTAATAATTTGAAGATATTGGGTTGAATGCATAAAAATGATTAATCCCATTGTTAAGGTAAAAACACTTAATACTAAAGGAGACATTTTTTTAAATAACAATATTAGTACTTTAATGCCTCCAATGCCATAGCCAAAATATTTCAATGCCACAAAAAATGAATTTAGTTATAGCATATTCACAATATATGGATGTCTATATTATTAAATTTTTGTTACTAATAACAATAAATTTTAAAATGAGAGTTCTGTAGAAAATTTATTCCATTAATCTGTTTTTCTCCATGCGTCGTTTTTTCCGAAACGGTTGTTTTTGATATCCAATTAACCAATCAGGAAAAACTGTCGCAATCTTTTCTCCTTGCTGCCAAAAGATATATCAAGTTATCTTTTCTGTGACGTAGTTCACACATACTAAGAAATTTAACAGATGACATCTAATAAATATTTATATATTTTATAATTGTGTTAGTTTGAAACAAATTTTTTTAAATAAATAAAATAAACAAAATAAACAAAAAGTGTGAAGAAATGATTTTCTTTTGTAGACTGAACTGAAATCCGTCGTATGAAGAAATTATACCAAAAAACTCGTTATGTAATCAAGTGGCCATCAAGAAAAAACATCGCATAACAAAATCCACATTTATGATCGATGAAATTAATTTCAAAATTAGAATCTTACTCAAATTAAGAATATAGTCTAAACGAAAGTTTTGGTATTTATTTAGTTCGTCGGGATTTTGAATTAATACTATAACCAATATCATGAATCCTTTCCATATTAGACAAGTTGGCCAACTACTATTATCAAATTTTAAATAATTGTATTATTTATTTGAATATGATCAGCCCCAGTTTTAAACCTCTGACCTTTTTGAACCGAAAATTAGACGACTTAAGCATTGTGTTCAGTTAAAAGCAAAACTTAATATAATATATACTCGTATTTAGTATATAGTTACTGTTACTAAAATTAAACATATATTAATATTTCATTTTTATGGTTATACATACAAGTACATCAATGTACACTTTACAGGTACATTTTAATTGTATATATACTTACTGTTTTTTATTCGGTTTACGTTTAATTAATATGCTGTTTTCTTTTCATTAAAATATTAAATAATAAAAAAAAAAAAGGGAAAATTATATTTTTATTATTTCATATGGTTCACAATTCAAAAATTCTTTTTAATTTTTTTTTTACCTGAGGGTAAAAGTTGACCACATTCTACAATATAAACAAATCAATGTTTGTCTCAAAAATTACTGTATTAACTTTACACTTTACTCTTTTTCACACAAAAAAAATACAAAAAAAAAAAGTGTGAATGAAAAACGTTTAAAAAAGGGAAAAAAAGAATTATTTAAAATAAAAACAGTAGTTGTAAAAAAGTGTTAAGTTAAAGTATATATAAACAAAAAATATACAATAAAATTAACGTATATATAGTAAATTGTTGCTAGTTTGTTGATAGCAAATAAAACCATTGTAAGCGAGTGTTTCTAAATAGTAATTTTTAAAGAAAGGAAAAATGAAAAATCTAAGGACAAAATGAAAAGTATGGATATTTTAAAATATATTTATTTTTACTTATATTAATAATAATTGTTATGCATTTTATCAGAATACAAACTGTTGAATTATGAATCAAATCGAAAATGAAGTTAAGAAATTATTAACTCTGAAGAATAACCTTAATTCTTTAGCAAGTTTTTTAGAGTTAAGATGGCTTTTAATACGATAACTATTTTCTGAATACATTTTGTTTTTAATTTTGAATATAAAAAGTTGAAGTATATATTTTTTATTGTAAAGAACTACCCCTATTTTGTTTTCTGTTTAAATACAGAATGTACCGTTATAAATAAGAAATAATGTAATATTAATAATAAAAAAAGGCTATAAAAATTTCAAAAGTCCCATCTTTAGAGTTTATTGGAATATTATAAAAATTAGATAACATAAATAAAACATAAAACTTAGAATATTTTCAAAATATAATAAAAATGGTATCCACTTTAATATCTTTTTTGACAAAAATTACAGTTATTCAATAATATTAGTAAAATGTTATCATATTTTTTGACTTAAGGTGTCATTTAGACCAATGAAGGGTAAACTTTGGCAAAGAGTCATAGATTTTTGTTAAAAGCAATTAATAAATAAAATTTTTTTTACAACTTTTTATTTTTACCACTTCCTGCAGATACACCCTATGTATACTTTTTAATAAATTTAATAAAATGTTAACATGAAAGTTGACTAAAAAATAGGTATAATTAAAAATATTTATAAAGACTTTTCTAGAAAATGAAATATATAAAAGGATAATAATTAATTAATGGTTTTTAATTTTTATTTAATAAATTAAAAAAATAAGAATGAATTTTGATAAAAAAAAATTACTTTTTAAATTAAACAAAAAAAAAAAATCGGTTTTCATACGACAATAAATATGGAGTTTTGTGTTTTTAAAATTTATATTATTAGGAAATAACTATACTTTTTTTGACTAAAACTTTTTTTTAATAAATTTTAACTTTTAATGAATTTATTTTTAATCTAAACTAGAGAATACAGCGCAATAAGTTCTGGAAATGGTATAATCGATAGTAGAGGCTAAAGGTGACTTGATTACCACTATAATAAGATTTGAAATCCAGTGTTAATCCGTTGATAATATAACCAAATTAGATAGTGGCTATGTTAATCAATCAAAAACTCTTTTGTTCTAGCACGGATCATATCATATTTTTAATAGTTATATTTTATATCGTAATAGTTTATATCGTAATATTAAATTATTACCGTAATATAAAATGATGGCGCCCAAATGTAATATTTGTTTATTTCGAATTTTGTACGATCAGCCTGTCAATTTAATTATTAAAGTTAAGTAAAATTTACATTCCAATTTTTTTCCCCTCTTACCCCTCGTGAGAGTATAGTGCATCAACTTGCCTCCTTTATTGGTCTCAGTTATTTGTGTTGATTTTTATTTCTTCACAAGTTTGCTAGCTTTTCGTTAGTTTGGCCGTTATTGATTGTCGCGAGTTGTTATTTGATCAACCTTTTTTTCGGCTTCTTTGAGGGTTGCATTCGAGGGCCATTCTGGTTATATTCTCTGGATATTTTATCAGAGTGTGGCTTATCCATCTCAACTTTTGGTGTTTGATTTGGTACATTATTGTTTCCTTGCGTGTTAATTGCCATAAGTCCTTTCAAATAGCGATCGTAAATATTTACATACAATATTGCTGCATTCCTTATTCGAAACATGATTGTATTTAGAATAAAATGACAAACGTACGTGATAATAAATAAGATAAAAAATTATTTTTTATTATAACAAGATTAACCACAAATTATGGAGTAAAATTATTATTGGTTGGGTATATAATTTATTATTCTTTCAAAAAAAAAAATAATTATTTTTGATCAAATTTTAACTTAACAGTTGATGAACGACAGTATAACGCCCAAATAAAAGATGACTGGGTAATATAGAAAAATTTTTTTTTCATAAATGAAAGTAGGTGAACGATCCTAGAAACAGCATAAAAGTGACAGAGTATTTCGGATAATTCATTATACATTATCACGAATTGCAAAAAAATGTTTTTTTACGTTTTAAAATTAATTTTCTTTATTTAAATTTAGAATTCTTTATAATTAATTAAAATGATTAAAACAAAATAAAAACAGTAAACATTAAAAAAAAATTCTAAGAAAAAAATAATAATTTCAATCTTATAAAAAATGTAGTAATACTTCAATTGAAGTGATTAAAAAGAAAATGGAAAAACTGTATGTATATTTAATTTGTATATTTAAACCCAAAAATTTACAAAAAAAAAAAAAAAAAAATGAATTATTCAGAAAAGAAACTCTTAGGAAAATTAATTTTCATCAAGAAAATTTTTCCTTAACGTGTTAGAAAGAGACAAAAAAAAACCTTAATTAAATTATATCAAAAAGTCATGGCTTCTCTTAAGAATTTTCACGGAAAAACTATAGATTGAATGATTCAAAAAAAAATTTTTTTTCGTGTAAGGTTTACCGACACAAATTCAATTCTTATAAAATTTATATCTTTATTTTAAAATTTTATTTTTGTTTTTGATTATCATTATGAAAAAGTAATTCCCAAAAGCTCTTAATATTAATTTTGTTATATTAGAATATTAGTGTTCTTCACATTATTAACTATATTTTCTTGTTATTTTAGTATAATTTATTTATTAGGTAGGTCTTATATAAAAATTAAGTTCTTTAATTGATGTAAAGAACTACAGAACAACGAATTAGAACAATTGTTACAGTATTTTAGAGGTTCTAGATCGAAAGCTAATTATTTTAAATCTTATTTTTCAATTTTTTTTTTACCATAATCTTATATTTTTTCATTCTGTTTTTTTGAAATATGCTGTAAATTACATACGTACGTACGTTTTGCTGTAAATTACATAAGGGTACATATTTTGGAAAAACCGAATTACGGTGATTTTGTAACCAACTATAAAATTGATTCTAATAATTTTTTTTTGTATACATACACATTTCAACATTCAAGCTAATGAGTCGACGATTGCCTTTTAAACCCTGATTTTGCCAAAGTTTACAAATTATTCGAACACTGATTTTTTAACAGGACTATAAAATTCTTCTTAATTATTTTTTTGCATATATATTTCAACATTTAAGCAATATAGCGTGAGTAGCTGCCCATTAAACCTCCGCTAAGCAAATTTTTAAAACAATGTAATAAATACAATTTTTTGCGAAAAAATTAAAGCTTTTTGATAAAAAAATAAAACAAAAATAAGATTTAAGCAAAAAAAAATCATATTTTGTTAAGCTCCGCATTTTGGAACAAAATATAAAATTTTTTTGGTCGGTGGTCGGTTTCAATGAAAAATTCAACGAAAAAACGGGGATTTTCTATATACTTTTATTGCATATCTTATGTACTGTTGCATGTATTAAATAGAATTAAGTATATAAATAAATTTTAAAAATAAAAATGGCTAACTGTTATTTTTATTTAAAAAATTTTCTACTGGAATTTATATTTTCAGAAAATGTTTGTCTCCTTTTTGATTCTTGCGAAGACAAAAAATTTAATAAAAAATTCTTAGAAATTTTAGATTGGAAGAATTGACCCCAATCAAATTGGATACAGTAAAAAAGAAGAAGAATGTTCTTAAAAGAGAAAGATTTCAGAATGTGAATATGCTGTACACACTGATTAATCTTAATAAAATTTCAAGAAAAAAAACTTATTTTAAGACAAATATATAACACTAACGTTCAATGTTCATTTTTAATATGAAGAGGATACCATAGAAAAGACAGTTAGTGGTTGTTTGTTCAATTCTAAAGTAAAATATCATGCGAAGAGTGTTATTTATATTTAATAGTTTGACTAAAAGTGTCCAAAACCTGTGGATTTTTTTCTTTCTTATGTATATAATATTGAATATACAATATATTAAAAGATATCTGTATAGAACTTTTACTTTAGCAATATATTATTAGTATCATATAAAAGAATATAAAACAACAAAGTACAAACGAAAAATATAACCTTGAAAATAAAAATAAATTAAGCCCAAATAAATAATGGAATAGGAAATTTTAATTTTGCTTAAAATAGTGTTGCTATTTTGTATCTTAACGAAAAATACTCGTGTTCATTTTTTTAAATTTATTTTTATTCGCGAGATAAAATTTTCAATATAATATTTTGTTTTTTTTTTTATCTGTCCTTCAAAAAACAAATTTTTTTTTTTTCGACATTTAAAAAAATTACATAATTACATTTTTAGTTTAAATTAAAAATAATTTTGTTTTTTAATTCTATATTAAGTTTCTTTGTATGTAAAAGTAAAGTAATTTTGTTTTTTAAGATTAATTTTCTAATAATATTAAAAATATCTCAATGACATTTGAATTAATATATTTAGCATTAAACACTTAGATACTTTAGTTAATTTTGTTTTTAGCACATTTTTCAAACAATTATTGTAAAATTTACTTATTATTTTCACTCTGCCCGTCCATTCATTTGTTTATAAAACTTTTACAGAAAACTTCTTTTTCATGTAGTCCCACCGACGAAGTTATAGCCGCTAATAGTTTGAAAAGTCCTATATTCAAAAGTACAAATCTCAGGTTCTGTTTAACATTTTTCCTGGGCGCGTATCAAAATCCAGTCTACCGTAATCCGGTTTTTTAAAACCCACCTTTTTAAAATCCGGCTAAATTTAAAAAAACTGGATTTTGATAAAACTGGATTGCCCTATTTTTAAATGCATATATTTCATGTTCCACTTAACATTTTTTTAATCTGAAAATGCCATTCGACAGGAATTTTGTAAATCAATATCAAAATTATATATTTTTATACCCGTACGATAGGATCGGGTATAATAAAATTATTCCTCCGTTTGTAACACCTCGAAATAAGCGAGCTAGATATACCTTCAAAGGTATGGATCGGATCAGAAAAAAATTCTAAGACTTTTGAGCCATGTCCGTCCGTCCGTCCGTCCGTCCGTCAGCACGCTAACTCAAAAACTAAGAAAGCTAGAATCTTGAAATTTACACAAAATATTTTGGGAGTAATTTGCAGGTTCCCTATTTTTTTTGGTTGAGTTTGGACCAAGCCTTAGGGTAGCTCTCG
The DNA here is from genome assembly GCA_947095535.1 of Poecilobothrus nobilitatus. NCBI lineage: Eukaryota > Metazoa > Arthropoda > Insecta > Diptera > Dolichopodidae > Poecilobothrus > Poecilobothrus nobilitatus. The sequence continues at coordinate 6,422,532 of OX352774.1, forward strand.
AACACCTAACTTTTAGATCTCCACATTTTTTTTGCAATAGAGCTGTGAAATTTTAACTACTGATAGATGTCACAAAAATATTAATTTTATTTTTAATAACTTTTTTTGTAGCCCCACCCGTTACGGAGCTACAGCTCCGCAAAGGTTCAAAAAAGCTCTATATTTAAATTGTTATAGTACAAGTTCTATAAGGTATATCTTCATTTTGAAAACGCCAAACGATTACTACTTTCATTAGCTTTAAAAGTATATATACAATAAATATATATTTTTGGCATACGGTGTCTTAATTTACCGTTATGCGAAACTCAAATTTTGCAAAATTCTTTAACCCTTCCATCTTCTAAACGGTTAAAGTTGGAAACTTGAAATTTTGACAGAAGTTAGATCTTTGAAAATTAGTATGAGTCATTTCAGAAATTTTTTTTGTATCACCCCCCGTTTAGGAGCTGTAAGGGGTCAAAAACTGAAAATTTCCTATTTTTAAACACCTGTAACTTGAACACCTGTTAAAATTTTTTTGAAGTAATACACAAAAATTAAAGCTTCAATATTATACTCTTATTTCTGTTAACAACTTTTTTTAATAATATAGGGTTACTTTATAATTGACAAAAGTGTTACTTGATTTTTTCAAATTTTCTAACAAATTTCATTAACGAATTTTTTTCATTTTGTTTTACTCGATAATTTGAAATTGTTGAGGATATAATGCGTAGTACAAAAAAATGTAATTAAATAAACAACATAACGGTTGCTTGAAGAATTTTTATTTATATGATATTGATATATATACATACTTATATAATATCAGGTTTATTTACATATCGTATATGTCACTAGTGAATGAATGATAAGAGTATAGATGTATATTATATAGCGCCGTATTTACATACACATATGTATTTTATTGTACTTATAAGAAATTATTCTGTCAATGGAATATTGAAATATAATATAATATAATATTTAAAATTATATTTACTGTTTTGTACTTAGTAAATTTAATATACATTTACCGCTTAGTATTAAATGGTACTATAGAATATTTGAAAAAGTTTTGGATTGATAATCGTTATGTGGAAGGTTAGAATCTGCTTTTGAAGAATGTACATATAAACATATAGTTTGAATATATGTACAACCCATAGTTCTAGAAATTATAAAATTCACCCAAATTATTTTAAAATACTAAAATATTAAAAAAATAATATTGTAAGCAGAGTGACAGGCTGTGAACATACTAACGGTTCGTACGGGTATCTAAGAGTTGACAAAGTCAACTGTATTCTTCCTCGTTTTAATTTAGTATTGATGCATGGTAGCGATGCATGTATAGTATTGATTTAGTAGCGATGCATGATAGGTGATAATTGGTCTTATGAGTGTTTTATAATATATGATCTACACTTTATGAGTTATCTTTTGATTATAAAATAAGTTTTTGAGGACCATGAATGCTTTGCGTGCTTTATCTAATGCATTATTTATGTGTTATGTATAATTTACCGTTATGTGAAAATCAAATTTTGATTTCTCTACATTCGAAACTCCGGCACACTTTTAGATAGGAGCTTGAAATTTTGATGCAAAAAAGAACTTTTAGAATTAGTATAAGTTTCTTCATAAATTTTTTTTGGATGACCTCCTGTTTATTAGCTATTAGAGCTCAAAAATAGCGAATTTTCGTTTTTTAAACACCTGTACACATTTTTCTTCGGCAAGACAAAAAAATTAAAACTTCAGTAATATATTTTAATATATGTTAATGCTATGTTTTAATCGTTTAGGGTTCCAGAGTTACACACCCCAATCAAGTAATCTTTCTCCAAATTCTGTGAAGTATTTTCTTTTAAATTGTAGTAAATTTTAAGTTTTTAGATAAAAATAAACTTTTAAAAAACTAAATAAAATTAAAAATGTCAAATATATTAAATTTTCTTAAAAAATACGAAATTTGCATAATAGCATGAATTTTTCCTTTTTTTTTTTAACTTTTATTTGCAATTTAAAATTTTTACATTTTTTATCCTAAAAAGTTTACAAAATAGATATTTTTTTTATTAATATAAAGATTAACATGTAAAATATAGTATTTTGTTTGTTAATTTTCATCAATATTTTAATTTTTTTTATAATATTCTTATGTTTATGATGACATATTAAGCATATTCCTAAGTTTTAATTATTGGTGAAAAATTTGAAAAAACCTATTATTACATCTTACTTGTACTTTAACTTAAAACTTATTCTAATTAACCTTAACAAAATTCTAACTTAATTCCTAAAAGTAATTTGTATATTGTTAATGTAACTATGTTCTATCTAACCGCACCAAACATTTATTTTATCTATAGTATCTTTGTAGGGGAAATGAGTGTCAAATCTCAGGTGTTGGGGATTAATATTACCAGGACTATTTTAAATTTTTTTGCATGTAGTCCGTCTATTATAATAAAATAATAGGGGGACATGGTTTAGATTTTGCAAATACCCTTTTTTATCAAAAATAAATAAAATGTTTGGGTGCAATGTCACTCCATATTAATGTTTTCTTTATGTACTCCTCGTTATGATAATATTATGTGGGATATTAAATTATTCTCAAGAGTTTTCAATGCTCTGTCAAAATGATTTCTGATCAATTTTATAATAAAATTGTCAATTCGTGTCATGTTTGACTCTTTGTGTATGTATTTATTTGAATAAAAATGTTTATAATTAGTTTCGGATTTACGGTATTTATTAATGCATGTTCTTATACACTTTCTTTCGAATTTGCGAAGTTTTTCCATTGAGTTTATTTGACACTAATAATGTACCAGATTGGCGATGCATGATAGGTGATAATTGGTCTTATGAGTGTTTTATAACATATGATCTTCACTTTATGAGTTATCGTTTGATTATAAAACAAGTTTTTGAGGACCATGAATGCTTTGCGTGCTTTATCTAATGCATTATTTATGTATTTGGTATAATTTAGGTTTTGGTGTAAGTGAACTTCTAAATATTTAACTATTTTTTTGTTTTTTTTTGCTTTACATTATTGTGTTGTTTGATAAAGTAATTCTTCCAATTTTTTTCTCATGTTTGTGTTAAGCTTATTTATTGTATTGCGAAAAAGAATCGTTTCGCATTTGTTGTAATTTATTTTTAATAACCATATTTTACAGTAGACTGCAACTATTTTGAACATTTTTTGTTGAGAACTTTGTATACCTTCTATATTATAATTTGTTGAGTAAACAACAAGGTGGTCTGCGAAAACAAGAACATAGTTATCGCCTTTTATTGAATTAAGTAAATTTAATAGTTCTAGCATAAATTCTTATTTCAGAATATTTTTACTGAAGTTTTAAATACCTGCAGGATTCATTCAAATCCTATTAGAGCAAATTAAAATATCAATTGTTTTAATATACCTATATTTTATTAAAATAAAATGTTCTTAAATATAAAATAATACAAAGTATTTTATATTATAATATGTATGTTTTTTTAAAATTTAGTTCTTTAGTAAAAAAAAAAAAATTTAATTTGGTTTTAAATAAATTATTTGTAAAAAATATACTCTTTTCATAAATTGCATCCTTAAATTTATTAAAATTATTGATTTTTATATAAAATAATAAAAGAAAATAATTTATTTTAAAGTAAAGAAAATTTATTCATAGAAAATAATATTTTTTTTTTAAAGAAAACTTTTATAGTAACAAAATAATATTATTGTTATAAGGACTATAAAAATAAAAATTTTTTCTCAAATTTTTTTTTTTGAAAAATATTTAAGTAATAAATTCTTGAAAAATAATTTTTTTCATAATAATTTTAAAGTAGAACTTATTTTGTTATGAAACAATCAAAAGATTAGAAATAAAAAGGTTTCCATTACATTTAAATAATGATGTGTAGAAAAATAATAAAATTTTCGATTTTTATTTTACAAAAATAAAAAACAATATATCGAAATGTAAAAATGTTTTTTTCATTAAACAGTTAAGATTTTTTACTTTTAGTTGTCATATTTTTAAGATATTCTGGGTACTTTTTGGAGATATCTTAGAAAAATATAGTCTACAACAACAAAATACAAGGAAGAAAGAGGTCAGAAAAAAGAAGAATATCTTGGCTGAAGAATCTCAGAACATGGATATTATCAACAATATCTTTATTTAGAGCAGTAGTAAAAAAAGTTAAGATCGTCAATATGATAGATATGATATAAATTTTATTTTTTTTTTTCAGAGGTGAATATGAATCTTACCTTTTCCTTTTAACAAAATTATATATTAAATAATAGTAAAAAGAAGCTTTTTCTTTAAATTATGTAAACGACAAAAACCGAGAAAAAAAAGCCAATACGAAGTAATGCTTTTAATATTCCAAAACTCTAGTCTAAATTCTTTATTCATTTTTTTTTTCTTGCCACTCCTATGAAAATATATAGGGCATCCATTAAGTCATTTATTATTCATATTTGACTAAGCTTCAGTTTTGTGAATCATTAATTTCACTTAGCCGTAGACTATTCGGTTTTTAGCTATTGTACAAGAAAGACGTTTCTTTTTTATTTCTACGCCATCTATTATCTTATACAAGAATTATAGTTTATTATTATATTTTTATTATATAGCTAATTACAATATGATATTTTATAATTTATATGGCATATATTAATTTAATTATATTCTACTAATTATATATTATAAGAAAAATCTATATTATTTTTTATTAATCTATGTGACCACAGCCGGAGTTTGCACCCGAGGTCTTTTGTAGGAAAGACCGGTGTCTTAACTTCTACAACATTGGCTGGATTATTGATTATAGGCTATAAATTATTTATTTAATAGAATTTTAGTAACAATTAATCTGGCCTAATCTTTATCTTTTTCAATTTTTATAAATAAAATTATCTTAAGGTTTAAGCTTTAAAGTTTACAAAATAAAATTATTTTATTTTATAAAATCAATAAACAGATATAAATTGGGTAATTAAATCTCATTTAGGGGACCACGATGCCCTATTGAGTAAAAGCGTATAAAATATGTTGTAACTATCGAAAGAGTATGGGCTCGAATCTCACATATGTCGTAAAAATAATTCCCCCCAACGACATTTAGCAGCCACACCTGGAAAGAAAGACTGTGTAAATTCGTTGTCACAAAATACTGGAAAAAAAAAATTCTCATTTATCTACAAACCTGAACATTTTGTAGGCATTCAATTCTAATATCCGATTTCTTGAATCAATTTATAAATAAAAAAAAATTTAAAAAATTTTACTAATTAATATCGATTTTTTATAATATTTATTATGTGTCATTGTGCAGTGATGTTGTCATTTCAGGTGTCAAAATTTTAAAATAAAAAGAATTTATATCATATCCGTCTATGTTATATCAATGTATTAAAAATGGTTAAAGCCAGGCTATAACAACAAAAATAACTTTGATATGACTACATTTCATTAATATGAAACGATATTGATACTAAAACAAATTTTAAAATTTAAATATAAAAATAAAATCAAAATGATTGAAAGTCAATTAAGTATATTTTTTGTTTTTGAAATTTTAATCAGTATTGTATAAAAAAAGATTATCTAAAAGATTTTTTTTTTATTTTTTTAATTAAAAATAACATATAAACAAGTTTTTATTCATTTTTCAACTTTCCAATAAATCGTAAAAAAAATTTGTGTAAATAAAATATTATTTTTTGTTTTTTTTATTTCATTTTAGATAAAACTAAAACTATGTATCTATATGTCTACGTATATTTGACAGATCATCTGAACTTCTTTTTTTTCAAAATATATTCAAATAACGCATAAGGTAGAATATTTAAAGAGTGACTAAAATTACAAACTGTTTTTGTCTAAATTCCAAATTTTATAAATAAAAAATTGCAATATAAAAAAAAAATATATATATGTCGTATCATCCCCTTCAAATGAAGGATTTTTGTTATGTTAAAAAAAAAAACAGGAAGTATGGGAAAAAGATAGTTATTTAGTAATAAATGAGTGTTATTTAGATTTGTTTTTTGTTTTTAAACTTTTAATTTAAAAATGTCAATTCATATTTAATGTGAAATAAAAAAAATCCTTTAATTTTTGGTTTTTTCAATTGCGTTTTACACATGAATAGGATTTGTTCAAGTATCACTTTAAATTAATGTTACTTACGTATTATACACAACAAAAATTAATTAAAAACAATATCAAAATGATTTAAATGTGAGCAAAACAGACTAAATTGTGAATTAAAATAAAAAAAAATGTTTTTAACTAATATTTTATAAAGACTAATAAAATAATATTAAACTTTATAAACAAAATATTTCAAAAACGATCCTAATGTTAATTTGATATTTTGTCCACTATATCATAGATTTTGTTGTTATATAATTTATTGATACCTTATAGGTAGATGTTTCATATGCCTAAATATCTGTTCAGATAAACTAAATACTCTAATTCTAATCCATACATAAAAATTTAAAACATTAAAAAGTGAGTGCAATTAAATACAATGCAATTTATACACTAAATGTGGAACAGTGTAAATTATATAAATAGCTTTACTTTTATTATCCTTAAATTTAATGGAATATGAAAAGTCACATTTTATTTAACACAGAATATAAAGTTAGCTAACTTAAAAACAATTTCTTCTTTAATTAAATAATACTTTTCAAATGAGGCTTATAAAATAAGGACTCTAATATAAAAAGATGAGAAGGAGGATGAAGCTTATCTTAGAAGGAAATTTAAATTGCAATTGAACATATATTGCGCCCTCTATAGCAATATTGAATTAATGCTATAGAGGGCGTGGAACACTTTCTATGCATCTTCTCCCTCTATCAGATGGTCAAAATTTGAAAATATTTCGATAGTTTTTTTTTCCAAGATTTAGGTAAACTCTTTGAAATAAATGTGAGAAAATTTTTAAAGCTCCTCCGTTAAAGTGTTGCCATCGTGATATAAATTTAAGAAAATTTAACACCAACTCTTGTCGAACATAGATTATTTTATATTAAGAAAGTGCACTACCGATCTACAGTCTACAGTGATTATGCTAACGTTTGTTCAGCCTTCATCAATAAACAAGGTAGAATGTAAACCGACGGTTTTTAAATGCGCACATTTCCAAAACTCAATACAAACTGTTTAGAAGTGTGACTTACACAAAAATTTGAAAATTTAAGAATTTTTTTGTAATAAGAAAAAATGTGAAAATAGGACATTTTTGAAATTTTGAGGGGCCGTAAGTCCGGAATCCTATATAACTAAGAAAAGCCGTTAACACACATAAAAATATATTATTGAACCTTTAATTTTCATGTCTCTCCGAAGAAAAATTTGTACAGGTGTCTAAGTTACAGGTGTCTAAAAATAGCAAATTTTCAATTTTTGAGGCGTAATAACTCTTAAAAAGGGGGTGTTACCAAAAAATTTTCTGAGGAAACTTATACTAATTCTAAAAGTTCTTTCTTGTCTGAAAATTTCAGGTTCCTATCTAAAGGGGTGCCGGAGTTATGAAAAAACAAATTTCATGCAAAATGTGGTTTTCACATAATGGTAAATTTAAATAGTAAATTACAAAATATTACATAATTTTGATATTGTTTTATATAGATAATAAAATTTGAGATCTTCTGGCGGTTTTAGATTGCAAAATTATTACGCAGAGCCCGAGATATATACATCTGAAAATGGGGCGTTTTCGCAATTTTGAAGAGCTGCAACTTTGGAACCCTTTACAATTAAAATAAACCTTTAACACACGTAAAAATATTTATTGTAGCTTTAATTTTTATATCTTGCAGAAGTAAAATATGTACAGGTTCCTAAGTTACAGGTGTTTAAAAATAGAAAATTTTCAATTTTTAAGCCCTAATAGCTCATAAACAGGGGTGGTCCGAAAAAATTTTCTGAGCAAACTTATACTAATTCTAAAAGTTCTTTCTTGCCTCAAAATTTCAAGTTTCTTTCTAGAAGCGTGCCGGAGTTATAAAAGTAGAAAAATCATGCAAAATTTGGTTTTCACATAACAGTAAATTTAAATACTAAATTTAAAAAAAATGTATAATTTTGATATTAATTTACAAAGATAAAAGAAATACCTGTCGAATGACGTTTTCAGATTGAAAAAATCTTAAGCAGAACATAAGATATATGCATTTAAAAATAGGGCTTTTTCAAAGTTTGAGGGGCTGTAGCTCCGTAAATGGGGGGGCTACATGAAAAAGTTGTTCCACAAAATTATTTTTTTTATGAGACCTACCTATGGTTAAAATTTTTTTTCTCTATCTTTAACGGTGTAGAAGTTTTGTAAACAGACGGACGGACGGACGGACGGACAGAGTGAAACTAATAAGCACATTTTTTCAAAAATTTTTTGGAAATGTGCTAAAAACAATATAAGCTAATATTTTTTTTATAGTGCGTATTTTAAATTTGATTTTAAATTTCAATTTCAATCTAAAGTGAAATTTAAAATTTATTTGAAAAAAAAATTCTTCCGTAACTTTTATGACATTATCTTTTTTTGTGTTATATGTTTAGCGATAATTTGTTTTGTTTTCTATTAAGCTGTGTACAAATTTTCTAAGTGGATTTACAAAATTTTTTTTTTTAATGAATTTCTCTGCTACATAAATGTGGACAGGAAATTACACAGCCTTTCTTATTCAGGCGTGGTTGTAAATGTCGTAAGGGGGGAATAATTCTTAAGACGTGTGTGGGATTTGAACCCACACTCCCTCGGTGTTTATAGCGTATTTTATAAGCTCTTACCCACTAGACCACCGAGGCCCCAATTTTTATTTTTATCATTTTATTCTCCTACCACATAAATGTAACAAGAATATTACACAGCCTTTCCTTTTCAGACGTGGCTGTAAATGTCGTAAGGGGGAATTATTCTTACGACGTGTATGGAATTCGAACCCACATTACCCGGTGGCACATCACTAGATTCTCAACACTACAAGTATATTCTTAGCGGTTTAAAATAATATTTGGAGTAATTTGTTTCAATATTTTTAAATTCGATATTTGCCTTTTAATAGTTCTATTGCAAATAAGGACTGTTAGTAAAAGTGTATTGTTTTTTATAAATATTATTTGTGCAAAATTAGTATAAAATCGAGCGTGTAAGCTAATTTATAGAATATAGCCAAACAGTATGTTATACTACCGTTGTATATATATCACTCTATCTATTCTATATAATATAAAACCCGTAAACGTTTACTACAATAATACTAAAAAATAAAATTTTTGATAGCAAACGAAAAAAGAATCCTGCGCGTAACCTAACAGCAAAAAAACAAAACGAATCGTTCGCTAAATTTTAGTATTATATATTAACAACATGAAGAACCTTTACATTATTGATAGCAAACGATAACTACATGTAACAGAAAATGAGAAAAGATAAGGCAGAATATTGAGGATATTATTTTTGACAGCTAATAGTTCTTAAATAGAGATTAGTGAAGTCATTCATGCAATTCTTATCCAAAATTTCAAGGTTCTAACTCTTAGATTACGGATATATGATGGAAACAAAATCTTGCAAAATTCTGTGTTGTGATAACTGTAAACTTAACTTATGAAGGTAAGATAATGTCCCATCTTTTGATGTCTTTAGATTGAATAAATCTTAACCAGGAACATTATTATACATATTATATATTTGAAAATAAGGATTTTTCAAATTTTTAAGTATTGTAGTTCCCACAAAATTAATTTTGTGTTGGAGCTGCGTTGTCTCACAAAATTAATTTTTTTAAGAAACTTATCCATGGTTAAAATTCCATTATTCTATTCCAAACCGTGAAGAAATTTTTGGAGGGACAAAAGGAGGGACGTAGTGATTGAAACTAGAAAACAAATTTTTACAAAACTTTTTTTAAAAAATGTTGTAAAAAGCGAAGGCGATACTATAGCCAGGCTGGTGCATAATACAGGCCTATATAATTAGCATTCTGAACAATTTTTTACTCTAAATATATAAATTCATGCAATTTCATTATATTTGCAAATAATTTTTTAATATAACCTCTCTAAGAAATAAAATTAATCTTAAGCAAAGTATGATAAGAAATATAAAATAATTCTCAATTAGTTTTTAAATATATTTTACCTCTTTCAACATAGTTTTAAAACAAGATACAAACAAATATAATAAGATTATTATTATTATATCTTGCTGATATTTTCTAACATAGTTTTAGTTTAAAAAAAAAAAAACCTAAATAAATCCGATTTATTTTTGATGCCTAAATAGCTAAATATATTGTAAGCCAATTTTCTGAAAATGGAAAATTTTTATGAAATTGTTTTGTTTTGTTGTTTGTTTTTGAAACGTAAGTATTATAATTTTAATTTTTTATATTTTTGTTAAAGATTACCTTTTAGTTAAACAAAAGGTAAAACTGAAAGATTAAACTCAAATTAGAATAAACATGCCACTGTATTATTATAGAATTTTTGTTGTAAATATGCCAGAAGGATATAATAGTAAAAATCTTTATTATAGAAAAAAAGAAATGAAATACTTAGTAGGAGTAAACATAAATTCACTTATGAAGAATTGAATTAAGATATTTAGAGCTCGACCTAAATAAAATCGTACGATGTACAATTTTTATTTGCCAGTACGCCGATACATCGATGTATCCCGAAATTAATACTCGCGTACAATATTTCATTTGAACTTTCATTTTTAAATTTTTTCATTCTTTTTTCATTTTTAAAAATAATGTCTTACATTACAATTTTAAAATTTTAAAAACTTGACGTACAGTACGTCTCGTATTTCTGGTGCTAATTTAAATGCATATATTTAAAAACATTTTGACAAAAATATACGCCGTACCCTTTTATTTAGGTTGAGCTTGACTTAAGAATACTAATTTATATATTATTGCTTTAGTCCAGTTTTACAAAAAGCAGCATGAAAGACAATAAAAGTTTATTTTACAATAAAAATATCTAAATATGGAATATAAAAAATATTAATTGAAGGATAATTACTATTAATTAAAGAAAACCAAAACAATATTTTTTTTATTGAACAAACAATTCAATTTATAGTAGAATTAAACAGCTTAATTAATAGGAGCGGTGACTTAATTTAATGCATTTTTAACTGCTTAAAACCTTTTAAAAAAAACAAAAAACACATTTAATGTATATTAACGAACAATATTTGTTTTTGAAATCAAAACTAAAAAGTTAAACTTATGGACATTTTATTTGAAACATAACTTCCAACAAAAAGTGGTCAAAACTTTCATGAAATTTAAATCCATTTAAGAGAACATAATTTCCATGGAAGTTTTGTTTCTATTTAGTGGAACTTTAGTTCGTTTAAAAATGGACTTTCGTTCCATAGAATTTAAATTCATTTAAGGTTAACTTCCATGGAAGTTATGTTTGTGGAAGTTAAATCATACCCCCAATTAATTAATTCCCATCGTCCTATCTGTCAGAATCAATTAACCTACTTTGTAAAGTTCTGTGAGAGAATGTATACTCAAGTAGAGCTATAGTTTCCCAATCTTATATGCTTCAAATATCATGGATGGAATATTTCGACCAAAAGTATTGATGAGATATTACATAATAAAATCCTGATTATAGCGAAATAAGTATAGGCTGCGATGGAGGGATGACTTAACTTTCACGGACATAAGCTCAGTGGAGCTTGTGTCCTTTTAAATAGACTTAAGTTTCATGGAGGTAAAGTCTGTATTTAAATTGACTTAAGTTTCATGGAACTTATAACCAATTTGCTATGAGGCATAAGTTCCATTGAAATGATGACCATTTTGTTTCGATCATCATAAGTTCTGTTGAAAGAAATCTGTTCTGTTCTGTTGAAGTCAAATTTAAATTTCGTAAATTTTGTGGAAATATCAGAATTATATATATAAGTACTTGTATATATTTTAAGATGTGAGTTGGGTGTATGAAATTTAGCAGAATAAAATCCCGTATTTAAATTTTGCTGAAAAAAATCTGGAAGTCACAAAATCAGGATTGCTGCTTTTTCCAGAGTATAAATATACGCATATACGAAACTCTGAATTGGAGCTAATTTAAAATTTAATTTAAAAAATAGATTTAAGACCAAGGAATTTCGTTTTTACAGAATATTTATATTTGTGAGATTCTGAATTAGGTAGGACTTTAGATTCTGTAAAAGGGCATAATTTTGATTTTACAATCAACTCTAAAATCATTTCCAATTATTTTATTTATGTACATATTAGAAAAGTGGAACTTATGGCCATTTTATATAAGACTTAACTTTCCACATTTAGAAATGGCCATATTTATAAATGGAACTTAAGCCCATTTAAGAAAACATTAATTCCATGGAACTTATGTCCATGGAAGTTAAGTCATCCCTTTACTGCGATTATGGAAATATTTTAACTTGTACTTTTATGTATAGCAATTCCTCTTTCAACAAAAATAAAGTTTTTAACCCATACTTTTAATGTCCTGCTCATAACGTTAATGACTTGTTCTCTTGTTTTAAAAATTTTTTTAAAACAGCAAAAGAATAATAGGTTTTCTAACCAATAAAATCTTTTATTTTAAACTTTCAAAACCGTAGAAAGTAAATAAATTTTTACATTTAAATATTAAATAAGTTCAGATAAAGTAAAATATAAAATATTAGCTACCTATATATCTGGTTAGGTAATGCTCGAAATATTTAAATAATATTAAAAAAATTAACAGACAACTAAAATAGCTTTATTGATGCGTTTAGTATATTATGTACATTAGAAGCAACATGACAATATATTCTATTCTTCTTCTATTGATACTTTTATACTCAACAAAAAATGTTGTCAATAAAAACCTATCGTTTTGTTTTTCAAACCGTACCCGCAAGAAGTATACTATTACGTTTCAATATCTACTGAGTGATGTTAACACTTAATTGCCGCTTAATTGACTCACTTTTCTTTCTACCATTAAATATTCCTACTCTTAAAACAATATCCTTAATCGGTAAAATATATCCTTAATCGGTAATTATTTAAACATTTGATCTATTTAAAAATAAAAACAGTTACTAAGATCCTTTAAAATGAAATGAATTTTAACTTTTAAAAATAACTAAAATCACTATTTATTATAAGAACTATATAGTTGTTATATAATTATAGTTACTGATATTACAACTATACAGCTACCCAGAGATGCTTAGTTTTATAGATATTATATTTAAAAAATATTAAAATTTCATTGTTTGATAAATATTTAAATTTTAATATATGTAAATATATACAAGTTTAATAATAATAAATATGTAATTTAAAAGAACATACTTAGTCTTGATAATTTGAATGCATCAGCTGTATTAATAACATCAACATATGCTTGTAATTCAAAACGTCTTGATGTTACATTTAAATTATGATTAAGCATTGCATATTTAAAGGCCGATTGTACTTCATCGGTACCTTGTTCAAATATTGCACCTAATGGAATTTTTTCTGTTGGTGGCATTAATTGTGCCAATATAATTGCATTTGGTATTATTACATACTGTAGGTATGTTAATATTGTAATCCAATATGAAAACTTAAATCCAAATGACATTTTGTTATATTTTTTTATTTACTTTTTTTTTTTTTTGTTTTAGCCGTATCTTAAAATTATATTTTTAATTTTTGAATTTTTTTTTATACTAATCATATAAATATTTAAAGATTTTTATTTTATTATATGAAAATTATACAATAGATAATAATATTTGTTATTTATAATTTTTCTTTTTTTTTTTTTTTTTTTGATTAAATTATTATATTTATTATCATAATTATTGATTTAATATTAAAAATTTGATTATTAGATATAGGTATAAATTAATTAAAAATTAAAACTTTTATCTATTAGGATAATTTTAATAGATTACAATAAATTAATTATTTACTTATTAATTTTCTTATATGTTATATATTTATAATAATTATATAAGAAATAATTTAATTTTGAACAAGTATAGAGATAATTTTAAAATAGGTCACATATTTTTTTTTTTTTTTTTTGGAAATTTTTATATTCTTTATTTTTTATTAAATATTTTATTTACTGAATAGATTTTAAATATTATAATTTTTATTGTATTATTAATTCACATTTTTTTGACACATTATTTTTCTTCTTTACATATATAAACATTATTTATGATACTTTATAAAAAATTTTAATTAAATATTATTTTATTTTTAAAATAATTTTTTTTTTTTTTTTTTTTTAAATAATTTATTTTATTTTAATTTTAATCACATATTTCATTTTCTAAATAAAGATATAAAATTAATATTAATAAATTTTTTTTTTAAATTAATTTATAGAAAAGAAAAACCCCTTTTTTTAAATTAACAATATGGTATATTTATATTAATTCAATGTTACAAAAAAAGGACTAAAGTATGAAATAATAAAAAATTAAATACGAAAATTTTTAAAAATTCAAATGAAAATAAAAATAAAAAAACAAAAATAAAATAAAGAGATAATCTTCGCAATTTAAAAAAAAAAAAAAAAAACTGTTCATTTAATGGTTACTTTTATGTTTTCTTGTATTATTTTTGTTTTTGTTTTTGTATTTTCTGTGGGAGGGTTTTAGGTTGTTATCTTAATATTGTTTACTGTTACTTTTTATTTTCGTTAGTAACTTAACCTAATATAAAATTTATTTTTATTATATATATCTACTTTTATAACATATACATTACATTAATATAATGTATCTATATATAATATATATATAATAATATTTACTTATACAGTGAAACCTGTTTAATTGTGAAACTTTTAGAAACAAAATTTAAAAATAAAAAGAAAAAAAATAAAAACCTTCCTATTAAAAATAAATTTTATTTTATTTTTCCCCTGTGCCTCTTCTTCAATAGATAATTTCGGTCATTTATTTATTATAATATTCGGTCATTAATTCGGTCGGGACCGATTATATAACGGTCATTAAAAGAATTATTTAAGTTTTTATATGAAAATATAAAGAAAAAGTTAAAGAAAAGTGTATGATATTTGGTTCTTATTGAAAGGTGATCCGATTATATTGTACTTAATCTTTAGTTCACCATTATCTATATCACTTTTTAGTAAATCAAAACTAACTATACATGAAACTTAAAGATAATCTTTTCACTGAAGTAGAAAATTTATTTATTTCACACTGTATAGCTAATTAATTGATTAACTTGATATTTTTAATATTAATTTCAATTTTCAAAGTTAAAGTTAAGATTTAATATAGATTTTTGTGAAAGAAAAAGAAAAAGAAACAGTATAGGTTCACCAGACTAAAGTGTACATATATGATATTGGTCGAATGCGAAAAATCAAACTTACACTCAATTCTTTTAAAATTAAATTTAGACTTGAACTCTTTTAGGTTTTATTTGTTTAAAAAAGAAAGATTTTGAATCAAGCTCAGTTTTATGCATTTGGATAAATTTTTCTATGTTTTGATTAAGATGTAATGATTAAGTTTTAGAGTATGAACAAATGACAACTGATTCATTATTTCCCTTTTTATACAAACAAAAATTAGATCGTGTTGTTGTTTTCGAATTTTAAAGAAGGAAATAATTTTCATAGTTAGTTAAACGTTTTGTGATAGTGTCTGTGTTTATTAATATATAATTTTTCTTAGAAAATTACGTTAATATTAAAGAACTGAATGATTGAATTTAATTTTTCTGTTTATTTTCATTCTATTCCTTTAATGATCAATAGAAAATAATTGGATATAATATCGCTGTATATACATAATGCGATCGAAAAGAAATGGATATGAGAGATGAAATTGATATAAAAAAACATAACATCTAACACCTTTCTATCACATAAATGTGTAGATGTATTCATCAAAAAAAAAAAAAAAAACAATCATTGATAAATTTATAAATTTGATAACAAGAAAATTTTTCTATTCTATTTGGTGTATTACTGTATTAAAAATATGTTTAAAATGCGTATTTATATAATATTTGTAAAAATGTATGTATGACTATTATTATATGTATGTATGACTATTATTATTAATACCATTTTTATTTCTTATAAATAAAGTTATTGTGTACTGGTATAATTATAGAATATCCAAATATAGGTATAAAATAATTTTGTTATATATATATATACTTTATAAGTATAACATATATAAATATATATATATTAATTCCGTTAAATTATTTTCAATTCACTGAAGATTTAAAATATAATCACAACACAAAAGTGTAAGTTGTAAGAAAAAAAAAAAAAAAAGGAAAGTTAAAAGAAGGAGAAAATAAAAATTAAAAAGAAAATATTAAACTTTTTCTTTTATTCTTTTTTTTTAACTGTTTATTGTTTTCTTATTGTTATTATTAATATTTTTTATTATTATTGTTGATGTTACTTGTTTTAAAATTGTATCTTTTGTTGTTGTGACATAACCATAACTTTACATTTATTTGTTTAACTGCTTTTATTTATTTTATTCTCTTTGCAGCAGAAAATTATGAAAAAAATTTTTTTTTTTATTTTTCTTTTATAAATGTGCAAAAAAAAAAATAACAAAATTTATTCACATTTAATAAATAATATAATATGTATATATATATATATATATATATATTATTTATGACATTTATTATATCCATATTTTATATATACATATATATATATATATATATATATAAATATATGTATATAATATTAAGTTTTATATGTATAAGGCACATCATATGAAGGAGCCGCTAAATTCTATATACATATAGGTATATCTAATATAACTTCATAAGGTACTTGTGATATATAAAAGAAAAAAAAAAAAGAAATACAAAAAAATAAAAAATAAAAAGAAATATGACAAATATTATTCTAAAAATTAAATAAATAAAATTAGATAAAAATAAACCAAAAAACTCAAGAACTTCCACTTATATTTATTATCTTTCATTTTATTAAAAAAAAAAAAAAAAACGGGTTACCTTTTAATATTAAATAAAAATCAGTATAATATATACATTATATAAACTTATATTTATATTTATATATCTATATGTATATTTATATATATACCTATAAAATCCTATTTAATATTTTATGTAAATCCATATATTATAATTTTTATTATATTATACTAATAGTAAAAATATTATTATTACGTTTAACAAAATTTTTGTTTTATTTTACTGTTATTTATTTTTTTTCCATTTATTTTTTTTGTAAGGAAATTTCTGTATTCTTTATATTTAATATATGTAACACAAAAAAAAAAAAAAATATATAATATATGTATTTGATTTTAGTAATATTACTCAAAATAACAAAAGTAAAATAAAATAAAATATAATATATATATATATATATATATATATATATAAATATATCCTTCACAGATTTTATTTAGTTGTATCCAACTCTATAAACTTAATTTCTAAATATATATGTATATATATATATATATATATACTTCTAATTTCTCTTTAATTCTTTAAAGAAAGAAAGATATTCACTATATATATAATAATTTAAAAATTCTTTAATAAAAATTACTTTGATTATTTTGTTTAAAATATTTAGATGAAAATAAATTATTCACACATTTTAATTTTTATTTAAAATATAAAATTAAATAAATTTAATATAAATCAAAATCAAATATAATTCTTTTTTTTTTTTTTTATTTACGATATTCTTTACGTTTTTTTTATAGGTTTTTTTTCTTGTAAACTCAAAACCATTTTCTCTTTAATTTTCTTTTTTTTTTTTTCTTTTACATTCTATAGAAAAATTATCATGTTTTACAACAAAATACCGTTAACATAAATTTTTTTTAACACGACCATTACATCCAACGACCGACGATGTACTAAAATTACCATATTATTTTTACTTTGTATCTCATAATCTCACAAAAAGAAGAAAAGAAAAAAGAATAAAACCTTAAAAACAATAACAATTGTGATGATAAACAAGGAAAAAAATAAATGAAATTTACTGTAAAAAAAAAAAAATATATATATATATATAGATATTTTGTATAACATCAAAATTTTTCAAAAAAAAGGATAGAAAAAATTATAAAAACAACAACAAAGAAAATGTATACAAAATAAGAATAGCCAGAAAAGTTTACAATATACTGTACTTATTATAAAAGTTATTCCCAATAACAACCATGAGATGGGCTGCTGATGTCATGGTGAGTAAATGAGAGAATCTAGATCATAAACCAATAAAAAAAAAAAAATCTAAAAGACGAGAAATTAAGCTAAAAAAAAAAACACTAATATTATTCTTCTCAAATTTTAGATTGTTTTTTTTTTTTTTTTGTTTGTATTTTACATTTTTCATTCGTTTTTTTCCTCTAGGAATATTTTCCGACGTTAATTGGAGAAAAATACGAAAAATGACAGATGATAAACATTCTACAATATACATGAGTATTTGTATATCACAACAAAATATGACAGAAGGAAAACAATTAAAGCGACAGATAGAGAGAGAGAGTACAGTAATATGAGCAGTAACAATAACTATACCTAGGAAAAGTGTAGCTGTAGATACTATATTTTATTATAGTTTATTTATTTTAGAACAAAATAAAAATTTAAAACCATGTTTCAAAAAAAAAAAAAAATAGATTTTCGAAAATGATAAAAATTTTACTAAAAATTTAAATCTGGTTTTTTTTCCTTTATTTTTCTCTTAAATTTTTTAGATTTTCTTTTGGAAAAGTTAATTTTATTTTCGAAATTATCCTTTTTTAGAACTTTGAAATATATACCACAGTTTACAAAAATTCAAATTGTTCTCTTTTTGTTGTGGAGATTTGGAGAATCGAGAGAAAAAAAAAAACATTTTTTTTTTTTTTAGTACTAAAGATTGCGCATTTAAGTTTAAATATATTATTTTATACTTATAATGATATGAGAGACAGAGAGAGAAAAAGAAAATATGTAAGAAAATTTATTAATGTGTTTTGTAGTTATTATGGTAAGGAACTCACTGACCTATCCTTGTTATTTGAATCCTGGCAATAGCAGTAATAATAAAATGTTGATGTAATATTTTTGTAAATATGTTGATGATATTGATTATGATAATGATTATATGATGATGAAAATGATGGTTATAATAATGATACGATATCCTTTTTCAGTATTTTGATGTGAGAAATATTTTTTTTTTTTTTTTTTTGTATTTTGTGTAGTGTAGTAAAAATTATCAAGTAAAAATAAATAATAATATAATAAAAAGAAAAGCAAAAGCTGAGTTAAATGTTACGAAAAATTAATTTTATGTAATTGCACAGATTAATGATTTTTTTTATATTTTTATTTTTTTTATTACATGCGTTTTTGGTTGTGTAATTGTAAAAGATTCATTTTAAGTGGCTGTTTGGAAAAAGTAAAAAAAAAAAAAAATTAAGAAAAGTGGTAGTAGTATTTTTCTCAAATTAGCATATAAAATTAAGATGTTATATTTGATGAATAGTTATGACTTGCATATTATGTTAATGCGATTTGTAAAAAAAAAAAAATATATATATTTTGATTAGGTTTTTTTTTATATTTTATATTTTTTTTTTAATTAATTCTATAAGTAAATAAGAACGCTTCAGTAAAAAAGAAAAAATTTGTCAAAAGATTTAAAAAGGTCAAATTTGATGGTTCAAAAATACAAAGTTAACATTTTGTGTTTGAGTGAAACTAGAAAACTAAATGGATTTACATGTAGATAACTAATGTCATTAAAGCTGTGTAGTGTTATAGTGATTTAAATTACATGAAAAAAATTAATTTTTTAAATACAGATTAGTTGTAATTGATATGGTATGATTTAAGTTGTTATGGCAAGTTTTTCTTAAAAAATTATCTAAGTCAACTTATGGGGTACTTTTAGTTACTAAATGTTTTTTTTTATATTTTAATTTATAATAAAGTAATTTTCATAAGTGGCGGAGTTTTAACACCTTGATTTTAAATAAGATTTGTTAAGAGTTTATACTTAAAAAAATTTTTAAGATAAATTTCGATAAATAATTTCCTTAAAATTTTCTACAACTTATGGATTAACTTATGGCAAAAATTTTACAACTTATGGATAAAATTTTTTATTAAATTTTGCAACAAATCTTTAACTGCATCTCAGAGCCGGGCATATTTGAAAGTTTAGCATGGCGTTAAAGTTTTTTTGAAAATCAGAAAGATTTATGTTCATGTATCTTATATAAAAATATTTCTATATTGAACCGGTTCATTCAATTAAATTAGAAATTTAAAGTTCAATAAGAAAATTTAAAACAGTGACTAACATTAAAAAAAAACTGTATAAGTTCGAATTTAAAACCTATATTAGGACAATTTTGACACTTGTCATGTTATGATCAAAACAAAAACATAATTAATTTTATTTTTATGCTTTTCACTTTAAATAAATTTAATTAATTTTTAAGATTTAAATATGTCATATGTAATTAAGAAATAAGACCCCAAAATATGAGAATTGACACCGCAGAGTTTTATTTCTCAATTATATATGAGAAATAAGACCCCATCTATTATTTCTCATTGAATGTAAAATAACACCATGGAGCGATTATTAAGGCAGAGCCTTATTTCACGGTGCAGTTTATTTTTTAAATTAATGCAACAATTGACAAAATTTTTATTTTATATTAAACTAAGTACACTAGATAAAGTTGTAATGTGAGCATAACATTTTTAAGTGAAATTGTATTTAGATATTACCATAATAATATAAACCTATATTCTTCCAGATGCATTATACGAAGAATATCACTGACACGATAGTTTGTTATTCTTTTTAATTCAAAAGTGATGTTTTTAAATTGATGCGATTTTAATTGTCAAAAGCATCATGTCTAATATTTCTGCATGACTTTTCTAATTCAAAGCAATATGTATTTTATATCACCTTTGATTTTCTTAGCGGTAAATATCACTTTTAATTTTAAAAGTAGTTCTAATAGTTTTTCCCATAGTTTTATTAGTTTAAATTTAGTTAATTAAAAAAAAAAAAATTCAAGCAAAAGTAAATATGAAAAATTATTTCGAATTTTTCTGTTTTGGTTTATGTTTATTCATTTTAAAAAAAAATATTACAAATGTAAGACAATTTATTTTTCATCTGGTTATTTTAATTTCAAAAATTTGTAAAAAATCAAAACAAAATAAAAAATTTCAGTTTAGCTTTCCATACAGTAGCAAGTACTACCAACATTACCAACATTGCAACCAACAAAATTTTTTCATGCTTCTTAGAGAAATACATTTTTAACTATAGTTGACATGAAGAATTTTTCGCCTCAATGATGGGTTTTGAAAAATAGAGGTGATATTTTTATTAAAATTTTAAACTTATAAATGAGAAGCTTTTAAAACTTCTTCTAAAGAAATCTAGCACCAATTCTCGTCGAATATGTACTCCAAAGTTTTGAAAGTGCACTGGCGAATCTAGAGTTTATTGATTACAGAGGTGTTGGCTAAGTCTTCATCAATAAAAAAAAAAGAAGAAAGTTTGTTCGGTTTATGTAACTCAAGAAATTGAATTAGGTAATTTATTTAAGAAATCGATAGTTGACTTAAATTTTGGATGTCATGTAATCTCGAAATAAAAAATAAAGCAATATATTATGTTATATAAACTTGAAATTATTAAATCTAAATTTAATTCATATTAAAGCTTTTTTCATTCTATGTTTATTGGTTAATTGGTATAGGTGGCTGGTCATCGCCGATCATGGCAGTGACCCCAATTAGCGCGTCGGCACTGTTTTACTACCACTTCCGCGACCACAAAGCTTATAATAGGAATATATTAGGTTTTATTTTAGATCCATTTCGTTGCGTTGAAAAACCTTATCATTTCTGCATGTTACCTTACCGCTAGATCACTAAAATCGTTGAATTGATGGTCACCCAGAGATAACCTTCTGGCCCTAGCCAGTTTATTTCTCATTCTGTTCACCAAATCTGCGGCATGATGAATTGAATGGGATAAGTATGACCGCATGTTCACCAATTGACCAGTGTCCATTCTATAGTATTATTAATATTATAAAATATTGTATAGTATTAATAGTTTTAAAACAAAAATAACTGATTTTAAAATCTTAAATTATTTGATTACAAAAATTACTGATTTAAATCTTTAATTTTTTAATAATAATTTTTAAATTGAAAAATTGAAATGTTAAATTTAATTTAATATAGACATTAATGTTGCGATTCACCTCATACCTTATCACCTAAATAACTTAATTTAAAGATTATCTTTTTTATTAAATTTCAAATTTATTTAGTAAATTCTTATTCTGTTCATTATTAAAAAAAAAAAAAAAAAAAAACGAAAAGAAAATTCAATATAATTTTGTTAAATATTTTCTTTAAAGGAAAAATATTTTTAAACAATAACAATGGAATTTATTTAAATAATTTCCGGTCCGTCAAAATGAAAATTTCTAATTCAAATTCTTTTTTCCTTAATAACTAATACAATATAAATTCTTTAAGGAATAATATCTATGCTATATGTAATAAATAATGTTATTAATACGATTTATATTATATATTATATTATATACAAAATTTTTCAATAAAATTATACAAAAAAAAAAAAAGGACGAAAAAATAAAAACAGAAGTCTTTGTCTATTATTATGAAATTGTTAAACTGATGATTATAAGATTTTGTTTTTCCTTACTGGATTTTCGAGAAAATTATAGGATCATTATTAAAGTAAAGTATTATTTTGTTTTTTCTGCAAATACTAATTATTTTTCTTTATTTATTATTTTTTTTTTGTGAGGCTGATTGAGATTTATTAACAACCGATAAAAAGGATCAGAACTAAATGATTTAACGTCATCATCTACATTTGACGATAAAAATAGGTAGGTTTAAAATATTTTTGGTGCTTACTGGTATATCTTCCGTTTTAAAAAGTTTATTAAACAGCCAAAAAAAAAATGTCAATATTAAAACTGCTCGAAATCACATATTAACGGTATTAATTTCCTTTTGAAGTCGCAAATAGTAATTTGATGGTTGAGGAATTTCAAATGTTGGTGTGGTTATAGAAAATTGGGGATTTGTTTGAAGAGAAGTAGACAGAAAAGAAAGAATTATTTTTTCGATGTTTTAGCATGATACGTATATTTATATATAGCTATTTTAGTTCGTGTACTGTACTCTAAATATCATGTAATTAATTTGTTGGTTTTAACATTATATAGAATGGTAAAAAAAAAACAAAGAAAATTCAGATAAATAATTTTTGAAGTTTTTTGACCATTTTTTTGACAGGTTCCATAAAAATCGTAACAAAATTTAGTCCTATTAACTTTAATTTAATATAGGACTAAATATATTTTGGATTTTAAATTAACACCAAGATACGATGTTAACTACAATTATTTAAGTAAGTTAAGTTAAAATCATCAGAATCACTTATTGTGAAAGTAAGTGATCTAATCATCAAATTAAATTTTCTAAAAAAAATCTTCCGAATTACAAAAGTTAGTAATAAAAATCATTAGGTTTATATAAAAATCTTTGTTTCGGTTTTTTCAATTTAACTTTCAAAATTAATTTTTATATCATTAAAAATACTTAATTTCTGACCTTAAGTATCGTAACCTCGTAACTATCCTAGTTCTATATTAACAATAAGATTATTCAACATATTTAGTATCCGCGTTTAATTTTAGACTTTTAGACTTTAAGTTTAATTAAGCAGTATATACATAAATGTAGTAGATACTTAAGGCCTGACTAGCTGTACTTAAAGCAATCTAATATAGTTACTTAATATATAAGTTTACGTTAAAACTTATAAAGCATCATAATGTAAACTATCTGGTTTAAGTAATTTGATAGTCACAAATTTGACAGCAGAACTATTAACGTCATTTTTAAGCTTGAGAAATAAACAAAGAGTACGCTTGGGTAGCGATATGCAATTGCATAAGTTTGTACAAATTGTTGAAATTTACTTTAAGTTACTTTAAGTACGGCTAGTCAGGTTTAAGTACGGCTTCAGAAACTTCAGTAATTGGAATAAAAATTAAATCTATAAATTTTTAATGAAATTCATATATAACTCTATAATCACACTAAACCAGAAATTTTATTAACTTACTAAATTTAAACTTATAGATATTAAAATTTAAATAGATTATTACTAAAGACTTGTAAAATATTACGTCCTTATTTTTTATTTGTATTTTTGTAAGTCATTTTGGTTGAATTCGTATTGAGTTGTGTTGATTTTTATTTATTTTGTGGCTTCTTTTAAGGAAACTTTGGCTTAAGATATTAAAGAAAAACGTTGAATATCAAAATATAGTCTAATTTAAATGTTCAATATTTAGTATTTATATAATATTTCAATATTCTAAACTTAATATTAAAAAAATTATTGCATACATTCAAAATTTGTTTTTTTTTTTCCTTTCGTTTTGTTTTTTTTTTTTTTTCAGTTTTTATTTTATCATATTTCGTATTTCATTTATACTTTGATTAGATCCAATCATTGTTAAAAATAAAATAAAAAAAAAGAAAATATACAAGCAGATTTAGTCTAGAGTAGGTATAGTATCTGTATAGTATATCGATGACATTTTATGCCGCCTTCTGTTTTCTATAAAATATATATTCCCATTCAAAATCAATGAACCAAAATAAGAAAATCAAATGGAAATTTATTCGTGGGCATATTTTTCTTCCAAGTTTTTCTTTATTCCGCAAGTTAAATGGTTTTTCCTTTTGTTTTATCTCATTCTTTTTTTGGTTTTGCCTTTTATATTTTTTATTTTAAGTCTATAGTATTTCATTTCACCAATTTTTTTTTTTTTTTTTTATATTATAAAAGATTTCTGTGACTTATTTTGTAATATTTTATAAAAAAAAAAGTATTTTTATATTATGTTTATAGAATCTATAGATACAAAAATATAGAAAAAATAAAAATAGTTACAACGAAATTGATAAAAACAAAGTAAATATAAAATAACAATAGAGTAAGAAACAAAAAAAGAAAATAAAAACAAAAACAAAAATAAATAAGAAAAACAATGAAAAAATAAAATGAAAATAGGAAATGTGGAAATTGTAGTAAAAACAAAACAAAAAAAAAAAAAACATAAAAAATTACTGTGTCAATTTGAATTGAAAGATTTTGACTCATTCTTTCTTCATCTTTCATCATTTTTATAATCATCATAGATAGTATCATCACTATCATTATCATTACTAACATCAATATTTAAAGTATCAAAATCAATTCAATCTATATACATATATTACATATATACCATTATAGGTGAGTATAATTTCAGGTTGTCGGAGTCGGAGTCGGAGTAAAAGTATTGATGTTAAATAAATTCGCATAAATCATAAAAAAATTTTTCAAATCTAATGGTAAAAAATTTAAAAAAGAAAAATAATAAAATTTATTCTTTGTTTTTGTACAATGATAGAAAGGTGCGTTTTAGTTCTCCTTGCAATTTACAATCTTTAATAAAATCTTCCATCAATAAATTAAAAGAAAAACTTGAACGGAAAAAATCTATAACCTAAATAAATTGTTTGATTGCTTATGTTAGTTAGGCTTCACGGATTTTAAAATTGTTTTTAATTATTAATCCTCTAAATAACAATTCACTTAACTTTATAAATAATGACAAAAATAGAATGTATTGCATTGGAGATATTTTGATTGATGAATCAAATTTTTAATAAAGTATCAAATGAATTAAGACTAATTTTAGGCGCAACCGTTTATAATTAAAATTATTTCAAAATTTTAAGATCCAAATAGAAATGAGAATAAATTGTTTTTCATTTAAGATTGAAAATAAGTTGAATGTTTTATAATTTTTTTTTTTTGTTCAGAAATAACTGAGTTTTACAAAAAGAAAAAAAATAAATCACCAAATTTTTATTCAGAGAATTTTAAACGAAAATTTTTAAAAGATTTTATTTTCTGCTTGTCATAAAATATTTCATTTTTTTCAAGTAAAAATATTTACTTTATCTTTTTTTCATTTCGTTTTTCATTTGGTTGGGTTCATTCTGGTTTTCTTTTATTTTTCTTAAGTTATGTTTACTCTGGTATTTTTTTTCCTCCCCCGAATATGTATTTTTGGTGTCACTTGATTGAACGTCTGACAAATATTTTTCGTTACTGTGTAATTTCTTCAATTTAAACTCAGATTATTTTATCTACCAAAAAAAAAAATAAAAAAAAATAAAAAAACGAAAAAGAAAAAGAAAAACACAAAATCAGACCCAAAAAAAAAAAAAAAAAATTAAAATAAAATAAAATAAAAACCTATAGGATTTTTTGTTTTTTTGAATTGATGGAAAGAACAGATCAAATTTAAAAAATTCACTAAGGAATTTTGATAATATGAAAAATTATTTCCTTGTCTTCTATCTCAAGTTTTTTTTTTTTATTTCCAATTTTTTTCTTTGAACTGTAATTTTTGGTTTTTTTTTTGAAGATAAAACGGTGCAAAGACTTAAAACCCAAGGAGTTAAAGTCTATTGACCTTAATAGGGTAAAAGGGTAAAGGGTCTGTTTAAAAGGACAAGTTATTTTTTTTTTTCTTTCCTTGCCACTCCTATAAGGCGCATAGGGCATCTACTATGTCATTTATTAATCATATTTGACTAAACTTCAGTTTCTGGGATCACTTATTTCACTAAGTCGTTGATTACTCGGCTGTAGCTATTGTACAAGACTATAAGACGTTTCTTTTTTTATTTTAAGTTATATTTAAGGCGATTAAATAATACCCAAACATTTAAAAACTTATTTCAGCGATTTTAATATAAATATAATATTGTATTAAAATTCGCTGAAATAAGTTTTAAATGTTTTGAAAAAAGGATATATGTATATATAATACGTCTCTGCCAGATGTTTTACAAACAAGGCTTTCCATAATTAATAATCGTAACTAGGTATTCAACAGTCAGAGTTTTGTTATAAAATGATTAGCAAAATGTTTGTGTTATTTATGGCGTTATGTCATAAGTGCGAAAACCAAAAATTGTCATAGTTACAAGCAAAGGTAAATTTGGTTTTAAAATTTCTGAAAACATAGTTACATATTATGTATATCTAGATGGTTTAACATAAATTTTCCGTTGTCCTTGATGAAAATTGGTGAAAGTTTATTATTGTACACAATTCACAAAGGACAAAAGATGCTTAATTTGGTAATACTACTTAACTGATTTCTATTGTATTAATCTCAATATTATACAAATATGGTCATATGGTTTTGTCGTTATATTTGCTTCCTTGAGAAATAATATTACACGTCGATGTATTTTAACTTCTTTCAGACTTTATTACCATTTTAAACAGTTATTAAAGCCTATAAACTTTAATTCCTTGGAATATAATTCATTTCAACGAAATTTTTGATAGAAAGCAGATTAGTTTTTTTTATTATATTTGCTGTAAGGTTTTATTTATTTTGTTATATGATGACTTGGAAAAAAAATATCAAAACCATTTGATGTTCTTTTGAATTTTTTTTTTATCTTATTAAAATTTTGAAACGCATGTAAGTAATTGAAAAATCAACTACTTAAGAGCTCTTAAGAATGAATTTCAAAATAATAATTCGATAAATTTTGTTAAAGTTTGAGTAGTAAAACTAAAATACCCCAGTACAGACCGAAACTTTAGGATCTGTTCCCTTAGCAGTACATTGTTTGATTAATTTAATGGAAAAAATTAATAAAATCACATAGTTTATTCATTAATTATATAAAAAATTTTAAGTTAAGGGAACTTAATTCAATATATTGAAGAAAAAAAGTGGGAAATTATTTTTAAATTTAGTAATAGTTAATAAAGCTAACCGTACGTTAAATTTAAAGCGTATACTATAATGACAGAAGTAAGACCAACAAAAACTTATAATTTTTGAACTTATATTTCAATTTCTGTAAATATAACAATAAATTTGGAAAAAGAAAGGCATTTGAAATTCTTGACCATTTCCAATATTTACCTTTTATTACTTTTGATTGAAAAGAATACCATGACATGATAATATTTTGAGCATTTTTTTATACCGCGTAGGTATCCAAATGATACCGGAAGACTTTTGGGATTTTAGAATTTGGGAAATCGAATATTCAAAATTAGTAAAATTTAAATAATTGTAAGTGACATAAAGTCTATTATAGAAGAGAAAGAATTTGATTAAAAATGTATTTCAGAATAAAAACGAAGTATAGAAAAATTTTTTATAATTTTGTAGTATGTTTTTTTGTTATTTTTCGTTTGTCAATTAAATATTTTCCAATTAACTTTAAATAATGGATTGTCAGACCTATATAAGGCGCCCGGCAATTGATGGATACTAGCTTAGATTATAAAATTGGGAGCAAAATAGTTACATGACCAAAAAATTCAATAACCGAAGAGAAGCTCCTTATAATTTATATTAAAAAATAAAAATTGCACAACTAACGGGATTCTGACACTATTAAGAAATTCACGAAAACTTATTTATGAATTTAAAAATAACCAATTATATGTAAAATTTTCAATTGATACAAAAAAAGGACATGAAATGCTTAAAAAGTTTTACGAAATTTCTTTTAGTTTCGTTATTTTTTCTACAAGTGTTGGTAAGCGATTTCCTGATCTAAATTCCTCATGACATAGTATCTTCTTCGACAACCTAGGATAGGATACTTTTATGCGAATATTTTTTTTTTTTTTTAAATGAAAGTTTCGTTAAGAAAAAATTGCATAAAATTCTAAAGTGAACAAAAGTTTTCTTTAAGAAAAACTACTTTCAAAATTTTTTTTACGCCATTTTTAATTTTATTAAAAGTAAGATTATTATTTTCAATTAGACTTATTTATAATCTATATAATATTAACAATTATAAAAATATGATTTCTTTCAAAATTGAAAAAACTATCAAAACAATGTCAAAAAAAAATATATTTCATATAAATTAAATCTACATGATAAAAAATAAATTGAAAATATTTAAAGTGTTTTACTTGTCACTTATACTTATATTACGTTATTAAAAATCAATGTAATTATTTAACGTTTTATAAATGGAAAAATTTATTATTTTTTGTTTTTTTTTTGATAAATTTTCCATCATTATTAATTATTATTAAATTAAATTTCATGCAATGCTGTGGGACAAAAAAATAAAAAAGAAAAATCTATAAAAATGTAATAACGATACTTAAGTACATAAAAATTGATATTGTTTGATGGTTTTAAAACATCCCATGATAAATATATGGTAGTTATATTACATAATTTATATGTATTTTCACAAAAATTAATAGTTTTGAGTACTTTTAAAAAAGTAGAAACCAATTTATTGTTTTATTATTATTGAGATTTAATTATAATTGACAATTTTTTGGTGCCTACCGTTTCACAATATGTAATTCTTTATGATAAAATTTTAATGCAATATAAAATTTTAATAAATAAATAAAAGTGATGCATTTATAAAAAAAAAGTTTTTTGTTTAGATCATTAAAATGTTAATTTATGGCCATAAAATAACAAAATGTTCTATATTTTGATTTTTTCTTTTTATGAATTTTTGATATTTTTGATTTTGAATTTTGTATTAAAAGCAGATTATTAGTAATAAAATTATTTTATCTTTATTCATTAAATCACAAAATATTTGAAAATGAAATTTAGGACAATCTTAATGCAAAATAATTTATTTATTTATTTAAGTACTTTACTATTTTTTGCTCGAAATTTGTGAGTTTTTTCTTGGACTATAGTTTTACAGATACTATTTCCTTTTTAAAAAATCTTAAGTTATTTTCATTCTTTAATTTAACAGGTATATTATTAAATAAATTGAAGTCTCTATATAATCACATGTTTTTGGTTTTTTGATTACCTACGAAAAAAAATTAAGTCCATAATTGAAAATATTTCTTAAATTATAATTATATATACATCACCCAGCATATACAACAGATTTATTGCACAGGCAATTCAGGATACAATGTTGTATTTAATTAATAATGACTAACACATTCATAATAATTTTCTGTCACTCTGATAACTAAATCAAAGTTTTCAACATAAAATTTATTAAAGAATAAAGATTCATTCTTAAATTTATTCTCATTGTACGGTTTTTTTTTAACGCTCCGTATTTTCTTTAGATAGCATGAAGAGTATCGACGAAGAGTATTTAAAATGAGACTTAATCTTTACATAATAAATTTTAACAGGATTCAAATACGACATCAACATTTAAGTTAAGTTTCATTAAGTTTTTTAAAAATTTTTTTTGTAAACGTGCACAATATGATTTTTAAAGTTCATCTTGTTGTCGAATATTATATCCAGATATTTGATTTCGTTTGGTCGTTTCAATTTTTTGATTCGCAAGTTTTTAATTCAACATCTTTAATGTAATTTTCATAAATTTTACTTTTTTTGTTTTGGATTTAATTTTAATTTATTGATACTGACTCAATCGTCGATATATTTTAGATCAGCGTTAAACATTTATTAACAGCATCACAAAAAAATATATAAAACAAAGTCTGTAAACAAAACAAGACTTTTTAGACAATTTTGTATATATCATTAACATAATATAAAAACGAGGAAGAATACAGTTGACTTTGTCAACTCTTAGATACCCGTACGAACCGTTAGTATGTTCACAGCCTGTCACTCTGCTTACAATATTATTTTTTTAATATTTTAGTATTTTAAAATAATTTGGGTGAATTTTATAATTTCTAGAACTATGGCTTGTACATATATTCAAACTATATGTTTATACATTCTTCAAAAGCAGATTTTAACCTTCCACATAACGATTATCAATCCAAAACTTTTTCAAATATTCTATAGTACCATTTAATACTAAGCGGTAAATGTATATTAAATTTACTAAGTACAAAACAGTAAATATAATTTTAAATATTATATTATATTATATTTAAATATTCCATTGACGGAAAAATTTCTTATAAGTACAATAAAATACATATATGTATGTAAATACGGCACTATATAATATACATATACTTTTATCATTCATTCACTAGTGACATATACGATATGTAAATAAACATGATATTATATAAGTATGTATATCAATATCATATAAATAAAAATTCTTCAAGCAACCGTTATGTTGTTTATTTATTTACATTTTTTTGTACTACGCATTATATGCTCAACAATTTCAAATTATCGAGTAAAACAAAATGGAAAAAATTCGTTTTAAAGAAATTTGTTCGAAAATTTGAAAAAATCAACTAACACTTTCGTCAATTATAAAGTAACCCTATATTATTAAAAAAAGTTGTTAACAGAAATAAGAGTATAATGTTGAAGCTTCAATTTTTGTGTATTACTTCAAAAAAATTTTAACAGGTGTTCAAGTTACAGGTGTTTAAAAATAGAAAATTTTCAGTTTTTGACGCCTTACAGCTCCTAAACGGGGGGTGATACAAAAAAAATTTCTGAAATAACTCATACTTATTTTCAAAGATCTAACTTCTGTCAAAATTTCAAGTTTCCAACTTTAACCGTTTAGAAGATGGAAGGGTTAAAGAATTTTGCAAAATTTGAGTTTCGCATAACGGTAAATTAAGACACCGTATACCAAAAATATATATTTATTGTATATATACCTTTAAAGCTAATAAAAATAGTAATCGTTTGGCTTTTTCAAAATGAAGATATACCTTATACAACTTGTGCTATAACAATTTAAATATAGAGCTTTTTTGAACCTTTGGGGAGCTGTAGCTCCGTAACGGGTGGGGCTACAAAAAAAAGTTATTAAAAATAAAATTAATATTTTTATGAGATCTATCAGTAGTTAAAATTTCATAGCTCTATTGCAAAAAAAATGTGGGGATCTAAAAGTTAGGTGTTCGAGAGCTACCCTAAGGCTTGGTCCAAACTCAACCAAAAAAAATAGGGAACCTACAAATTACTCCCAAAATATTTTGTGTAAATTTCAAGATTCTAGCTTTCTTAGTTTTTGAGTTAGCGTGCTGACGGGCGGACGGACGGACGGACATGGCTCAAAAGTCTTAGATTTTTTTTCTGATCCGATCCATACCTTTGAAGGTATATCTAGCTCGCTTATTTCGAGGTGTTACAAACGGAGGAGTAATTTTATTATACCCGATCCTATCGTACGGGTATAAAGAATTAACAAAAGGACATTCAGTATATTATGCTGAGCCCTTCCTAGACATACTTCAATTAAGTCAGATAGAACTCGTTTAATTTTTGTTCTTGGGCCTCTGTAGGAGGCCTCTTGGGCCTTCTAAATAGGATTGAAATTATTTTCTTTTTGAAATCAGTTCTTTTTTCTTTCCACCATAACATTTTCTTCATATTTCGGAATGGTGCACCACCATAAATGACTGTTACAGCTCAATAAAACCTGCTAAAATAAATTTTCCATCATGTGCATTCATTTTTCAATTACAAATTATCAAATTTATTTTTTCTGAAATTCGATTGATATTCATAAAATAAATAGCATTTTTTTAGATGTTTCTCCAATCGTTTACAATTTTTCAATAATTGTTGAACCTAGCATAATGGTATTTTTTGATTGAAACTCTTCATATTTTCTTTATATTAGGCTGTGTAACTTTCTTGTCACATTTTTGTAGCAAGGGAATAAACTATTAAAATCAAAAAAAAAAAAAATCCGTTATTTACTACTTCATTTTTAAAAATTTCCTTGACTTTTTCATTTACTATATAGTATATCTTTATATTTCGCCAAACTTTTCCTATAATAAAATTATTCTTGGCATAGTTAATTTTATTTTTATATACATTTCTTAAGAAGCTATATTTGTCCCATTGCTCATCATTATTTATCCGAACTGAGCTTTTAAGGAATAATGTTACCAAAAACAACAGTTGATGACCGACTCATAGCTGTGATATTTTTACACACAAAAAGCTGTGATATTTTTACCTCATTTAAGTAGAAATATTTTTAAAAAATTAAAAAAAAGCAAATAATTCTTGTACTTCTATGGTACAAATTTTTTTCTATATTATAATCCTTTGCAGTTATTTATTCCTGATTTTAAAAGATATTATTAAGTTTTTTTTTTTTTTGTTTTTTTGCAATGAATACAAAATATTTTCTTGTAATTGTTACTTATTTAAATTTTCTATAACTGACATCTTATTAAAATTCATATGAAATTTTGTTTAATAACAGCAGATTTTTCATTCATGAAAAAAGAAAAATTTGTTAAAAAATCTGTTGTAAGATTAAAAATTTAATATTTTTCCGTTATACATCTTTTTCTTTTTTTTTGTATATTTTACATAATAAAAAAAAAAAAATAAAAGGAAAATAGAATAAAATAAATATTTTACTATTGCAAATGCAAATATAACAATGTAATCTTAATTTAAATATTCGTATAATAAACATTATACAAACTTCACAATTTGCTATACATTGTGGAATAATTCTTTACTATAAAAGTTAGCGACTTACGGTTTAGATTTTCTATTTTTCATTTTATTTATTTTTTTTTGTTGTTTTAACTTTATTTTATCTCAAATTCACCACAATAAGTACACGACAATAGATACAGAATTACAAGGCGAAATGAAAATAATATATAAGAAAATATGAGAATCAAATAAAAGAACTATTTTAAAATAGGACATGATAAACCTTAATCTAGAGTATCTCCATCAAGTCTACTAAATTCATTTGAAATTTTAACTTAATAATGAAATATAATAATCTCTATATAAAAAAAAAAACACAACGAATAATATTCCTCTATATACATATAAATTAAAAAAAAAAGAAGAATTATAACAATAAGAGATGGTTAAAATTATAAATATTATCTTAACCGTTAACGAAATAACAGTACTAAATAATTTTATTAAAAATGTGATCCTAAAAGTATGCAATGTACTAAAATTTTGGTTTGAAGGTGATTTTATCGTTTATTGATTGAAACATCGATTTTATCGCAATTTGATTGAAACATTTAAACATTAAAATAAACATTAGATACACATATTACATTTCTGGGTAAATGGACTTATTTATAAGCTAAAGAATTATAGCTTTCCTAGTAAATTAGTGGCTTTAATATTTGTAATGATATCGGGTAATAGGTTTGTTATTTCTAACGATTCAAACATTATAAGTAGAACATTTGCTATTAAAAATGGGCTTCTACCGGGAACAATTAATTCCCCGATATTATTTTGTATCTACATCACAGAACTTCTCGAGCTATTTTAATCTATTAAAGGCAGTAACAATGCATTAGCATTTGCTGATGATATAGTTTTTTACTCGGCAGGTGACACAATAGAACATATACAGTTCTACTTGCAAAAAATGTTCAATTTGCCATTAGATTACTGTAAAATTGGGCAACTTAAAATCAGTACTGATAAATGTGAAACAATACTTTTTCGAAACACTGTAGATAAAGTTAATCACAATATCAGAAAAAATTGGAGGAACCTAAATATTAAAAGTAATGATAGAACTTTATTAAAAAAAACCAAAATAATCAAATATTTAGGAGTGCAAGTTCACCATAATTTAAAATTTAAAGACCATGCAAAGCACTTATTAAGTAAAAGTAACAAAGCCTTTATGGCCGCCAGAAATTTGTTTTAACGACAAACGCATAAGTCCCAGATTTAAAATTATTTCATATCAAGCTCTTATAAGACCAATAATGGCATATGCCATCCCTATTTGGTTTAACATAAGTGCTAGCACAATGGAACTTATTAGAAAATTTGAGAGAAAATGCATTAGGGTCTGCATAAGTAAAACAAGAAAACCAGAATCAAATTTCCAACATTTTTATTCAAACAAAGTAATATATAAAGATGCAAACATAATAAGATTTGATAACTTTGCTATTAAATTAATACGTTACCATTTTAATAGAACTCTACAAATAACGGAAAATAATCTAGTGTCAAATATTTATTACCACAATTATGAGTATATAAGATACATAGAAGATTAAAATTATTTTTTATTATTTAGGATAAGTAGCATAGCATAGGGTAAATTAGATTAGATATATAGGTTAAGATAGGTTAAGATAAGTTAAGTTTTTATTTTAAAACTCAATAGAAATAAATTTGGATTTTTAAATGAAATTTTTACCAAAAAATAATAAATATAAGGATGTAAAATACCATGGAACATTCAAAGATTTATTGTAATATTAAAATATAAAACCTAAAATTAATATAATAAGAAATCATGCCATCTTAAAATTAATTATAAAACAAAGAAGTAAACTGATATTTTTAAATTTTTTTTTGTAAGTTATATTTATAAGATCTAAATAAAGAATAAAAAAAAAAAATAAAAAATTACATATTTATTTTTATTTATTTATATGAATACAATATTAGCAGAACTACCTGGCATTGCATAAGTTCCTTGAAATATTTGGTATTTTTATATAGGAAAAAAATAGTATCACATGACCTAAAAAATTGTTCAGAATTTCATGTTCTATGATTTTCTAAATGCTAAAACCAACTATTTCTTTACTTGTACTAAAAAATCAAAACTTTAATTTTAGTATAAATAAAAAAATATCTTACTATACAAATTTATTAACTACGTAATAATAAATTTTTCTGATTTTCCTTTTGGCGAAACAATTGCGACATTTTAATCTTTGTTTTGTATCTTGAATGTTGCACCAATAAAATTTCGCAATAATCCAAAACCAGCGCAACAATTGAATTGTTACCAGTTATATGAGACATCGTACAAAACTACGAAATAAAAGTTTAAAAAACATATGAAATTGATCACGAAATCAAAAATGCTGGTGTGAATTAAATGTAGTAGTTAAAAATCAAATGGTAAATACTGCAAATGTTTTGCAGCGAAAATGTTCTATTCTATTCGCTAATGTAAACTTTCATTTCTGTAAACGCTTTGCTTATTACTTACTAAAAATGCTGAAAAAAACTTAACAAACAATGCTCTAATTTGAATATTATTATCTGCTCTAAGAGGATAACAAGAAGGAAAATTCTATCAAAAGAGTGACAATCAACCGAAGAGACAATTTTTTCAAGGGTTATAAATGTGGAAAAATTTTAATTATAGTCAGTAAAGTATAATTATTACTAACTTTATTATTTTACAAGAAATTTTTCTTTTTTCTTTTAGAGTTTTAAAACCTTAAAAGAATCTGTAGAGCTATAAAAATTTTTATACGTTTTTCTTTTTTTATTTTTTAAAGTGGTTTTGAAGCTAATTTGCATATGAATAAAAAATCATGAATTTTATAATCGGTTAAGTAATGTTTATTTTCCTTCTGTTATGTTTTGTTACCTTAATAAGAATTTTTTTTATTTTTTTAATGTTGAGATTTTCACATATTCAGATACACATAATATATAAAATTTGTAATGTGACCAAATGTCTGGCAATTTTGTGAAATCTTTATTTTTTTATTTTTTATTAGATAAATTGAAAAATTGGAAAAAATTATGATATGCGATAAGAATATTTTATTAGATAATCATGTGCAGCTACTTTAACCGAAAAATTGGCTAAATGAAGGTCAATGTAGACAAATGCAGTACCTATATTCTAATATAGTATAACTACTGATTAACTAATTCTCTCAAATGTGAAAAATATGTTAAACAAATTAGGGTCAACAATTAATATTTTGAAAAATTTGGTGCCAAGTCTATGGAAAAACTAGATAATGATTAAGGAACTTTGTTGTTCTTTATAAATGTACAATTAGCACAGGTAAAATGTAATTTTGATACCATTCCTCTTATTTTTCGTTCTTAACTATGTTCTATATAATCAATACATAGAGTTGAGAAGTAAAATGACTTCTCTAATTTATATCTGAAAAAAAAGGGATCCAAAATAAAAGGTTCATCATAATTTCAAGATTGTTATTTTTTACGATTAAAATACTACCCTTTTATTATTGATATAAAAAACTTTAAAAAAAACATAAAATTTAAGAATCGTCAAGTTCTACTTTTGAAGTTAAAAAAGAAAGAAGTTTACCGTGTATTTTTGAGCGAAATAAAACTGAATAAAACTTTAAGTACCATTAAAATTCTAAGAGAGTTAATACTAAACAGACAACAACAATAATGGGGGATAAAAGAAAACTCAAATTTTTATTATACACAATTGACCGTTTTTTTTTTTTGTATATATATATGTATGGTTGGTTGTAATATTTATTTTAGTAAAATTCTTTAAAAATTTTTATGCACTTGAATGAAATTTTGACCTTTACATTAGACAATTCCTAATTTTTTTGAATAAATTTTGAATAACTTCTTGGTTCTTAAATGAAGGGTTTGAATACAAAATAAAAAATATACGCAATCCTTTCTTTTTTATATAAGTATAAAAGTAAAATTGTTCACTTTAGTTAGGAAACTTTTTTTTTGTTGCTGATAATTCCAAATAAATCTCAATTATACCAATTTTCATTGACCATTTTAAGTCCATACCCTTGTCGTTGTCCTATAGTGTTTTATTGAATTTTTATTCGATTCGTGCAAACATAAGTAAAGTTACCTTGAATATAAATGAAAAAAAACTTTTCTTATGTTATTGTCACCTAAATATTTATTATGGTGATATCGAAGTTTTTTTTTTATTTTAACTTATTAATTCTGTTTTAATAAAAAAATTAACTTTAAGATTTATAATTATTTTTCAAAATTTGCAAATCAAATCTGTATGTGCATTTTATGATTCATTTTCCATTAATTTGTTGTATTTTAGACTGATAAATTATTTATTAGTTTTGTAAAGTAGCGATGTTATTAATGAAGTTGTACCTTATACTCTTGCCTTCAGTAAAGGCCAGCATCCTTTCAAAAGAGTTGAAAGACTAAAACTTTTTCAGAATTACTGTAAAACTGTGGTGGGTAAAAATTTAAAAGCATTTTAAGACATTCAGAAAAATACAACATTATAAAATCATAATTACAGATAAAATTTCCCAAAGGTAAGCTCAGAAAAAGGAAAATATAATAGTTTGAAAACCTATTTAAATGGTTAAACAAGAGTATACTGATCGTCTAATTGACAAGCAACCGATAGGGATGTGGTATACGAAATCAAAGAACATTTATAATAAATTCGAACATTAAATAAAATAACTGTATATATTAAAATTGTATTTTATTCCTCTTTTAATAAAAAATTCCATAAAAGGAAGCAATAGTTAATAAACATTTCATAAAACCGCAAAGAAAATATAATAATAAAAAATAATATTGTTCTTTTATAAAATTGCTTTATACAGAGAAAACGACTCTATAAAAAAGTTGTATAAAGAAAATTATGTACAATCAGTAAAACAGTAGTTGAAATCCCTATGATGAATTGTGGTAAAATTGCTTTCATTTAATTGAACCAACTGTGTTTTTTTTTTTTTCTTTTTTTTGTTATTTGTTAATTTCAACCATAATTCAACGTTCAATGAAAAATAAAGAATTAAAGTTCTTAATAAATCAATGAAATAAATTTGCTTTTACCTTATAATAAACTGGTTAAGAAACCAGTCCTAAACTAACTTGAAAAAGGATACAAAAAACTAAAAAAAAAAAAAACAAAAATTAAGAAATCAAACAAAAATTTTTCTTTAAAATTGTATTTAATTATTGAAACGAGTTTTAATACTTTCTTTTAATTTTTTACTATTGTTTTTTTTTAATTTTCTTATGTTTTACTCCTTTATTCGATTTCATTTGAAAAAGTCCAACAATTCAAGAATGAAATGTCGATATTATTTCAAAGAAAATCCATTTCATTAATTAATCCTAAGACTAAAATGACTTGTACAAATTCAATTTGATTTTAATGAATGCCTCATTTGATCATTTGTTCATTTTAAGAATAGTAATTGTAAAAGTCATTTCATTTCTTAATATACAACATTACAAGTTAAAATTTAAGATATTTATTTATCTGCAGTCCTTTTGTTTTTAATAAATTTATAAAAATTCAATTCACAATAATTTGTTAAATAATTTTAAATATAGTTTTATTTATGATTATGATTTACATATCTAATAAAAATAAGGAAAAACAATTTAAATAAAATATTTTTTCGAAATTGCATATATTCAGGCGAAATTTACAATTCAATATGAGTTTTGTTTCAAATTAGGTAATTAAGTTAATTATTTTTAGATTTTAAGAATTATTATGATAAATTTAAAGCAATAAAAAATTTAAATTCATTTAACATTAAAGATGTATGTAGTAGAGACAAACTTAAATCTAGTAGAGACAGACTAAGAATAGTTTTTTTCTAGAAACGAATTCTTAAAATTAAGAGCAGTTTTATCACCATATATATAACACATAATATATTATATTTTTGTGTATATATTTAAAGCAACTTTTATACAGAGTTAAAACTAAATGAAAAACTTTTAAAAAATTTCTTTTAAAAAGGAAAATGGTTTTTTTTTTTTTGAGAAAATAATGAAAATTTAAGTAATGTACGTAGAGAGCAAAAAATAAGTTAAAGAAAATAGTGTATTATTTTCCTTTTTTTTTCTTAATTTTCTTTTACTCCTGATCCGGTTGACTGAACTATTGA
Organism: Poecilobothrus nobilitatus; assembly: GCA_947095535.1. Taxonomy (NCBI): domain Eukaryota; kingdom Metazoa; phylum Arthropoda; class Insecta; order Diptera; family Dolichopodidae; genus Poecilobothrus; species Poecilobothrus nobilitatus. Next base: position 6,462,287 of record OX352774.1, read on the forward strand.
TGAAATGAATTGACTTTAATTTTAGACAGGATATTTGTTGAAAAGAACAAAAAGAAAACAAAAAAGAAAAAAATAAATTTAGCAATGTGCTTAATGTACTTTGTTTTAATGCAATGGTAACTGATATAAATTTTGTGCGAAATTAATTGATCTTTTCCTTTCCTTGTTATTTTTTAACTAGTTAATTTACAATGTCCTTGTCTTTTATGATCTATTTATTCAAGTAATGATGTTTAAAATTAAAAAGCTTATTGTATCAAACGAATAGAAGTTGTTTAATCTAATGAAAAAAATATATAAAACAATGTAATGAAATTAAAGAATTTAAACTATTTAATTTAGGAAGAAGTTTTTTTTTTTCCTATTTCAGAACATTTTTAATTGATATGAAAAATTTTTTAATTATGAACTTTTAAAAAATCTGTTATATTTGGATTTTAAATATTTTATTTAAGTTGCGAACTATTATTAGTTACGTCTTTTTCCTTGTAATGGTGAATCTCATTAGATTTATGAATGGGAAGCCCCATTACAATCTTCTTAAAATTTTTGAGGTTGTCGTCTTCGTTAAACATATTTTATAATTTTTTTGATTTAAGTTAAAATATATTTTACAGCGTGAACGCTTTAAACATTTCCATTTCAATTTACATTTTTTTGAGTGGATGAAGGCTCTGCAATTTTAATGTAATTCTAATCGTATAAGGATTAAAAAGAAAAATCAAAAATTATGAGAACTTTTTACAAATAACTAAAGTTTAATTTATGGAATCAAAAAATTTAAAAGCATTATTAAAAGTGAAATGAAAAATTATAATATAGAAATTTATACGATAATATATTTCAATTATTGAAGATTTTCTCCTCAAGGAATCAAAAAAAAAAAAAAAAAATTAACAGGTCAAAAATATTTAAGATGTGTAAATAGAATCTACTACATCTTCTGACTAATTTAATTAAAAAATTTCAGTAAATTGATTGCTGCAGAGATTTTTTTAAAAACATTTTTAATTACTTTTAATTATCACTTAACATCTAAAATCAATAACGTCTTTCTTCAAAAAATGGCCCAACTGCAATGACCCATTTCTGCACCGAGAAAATTCTTAGGTGTTTGAAAACTGATTAAATAATAACCACTGTAATATGAACCGCTAAAATGTGGAACATGTTTCAAACAAATTTGTCCCCATCTGCTATATAGGGTCCATTATAAATGCAATTTTTTAAAAGGAACCCGATACTTAAACCCATAGTATCTTTGTATATATGAATGATTTCCTAGAGTTACATGTAAAAAACAAAAAGTAAAAACTTTATATTTACACGAATTTTCTCTGTAATTACTTTAACATTTCAACGTTATTTTTTTTTAAAACAATGAAAACAAGGAAAACATTTTTTTTTTTGCACGGAAAATGTGAAAATATAAAAAGCCCAAAGCATTAAAACTTTTTTAAAAATTAATTTCAAATCATTTTAAATGACCATAGCAAAAATATTATTTTTTATTTAATAATTTATGTGCACGTTCAAGTCATTTATAGATTGAATTTTTTCGATAATGTTAAAAATAATTAAATTATAAGTTTGCAAAAATTTACAGGTTATTTTGAAAGCATTTTTTTTGCAAGCATTGATAATGTTGAAGCAACTGAACAAATGAGGTAAGTAAATTATTTTTATTACATATTCACGGTTATTTTACAATTGAGGATCCTTTAGAAATTTAGAATTCAAAATAGAGATATTTTGTTCATATGTGCAATTTTTAAATCATTTTTCGGCAATGTTAAGATTATCATGCTAATAAAAATTGTGAAACTAGTACAATAACTTTGATTATGTCCAGTAAATTTAAACCTTTCGCAGATTTTTTTTTTTTTTGTGTTATATTAAGAAGCTTTGGTACACACTTCTTACACTTTAGCATGAATTTGACCTTATTCTAGGTGGGTTTACTGTTTTGTTTAAGCATCACTTCACCACTTTGTTCATAATTTTAATATAAACTATAAGTGAATGGTTTTCTATTGTAAATCCTTCCATTTAATTGTAATTTTATGATTTAATTTATGTGTTACATCTGCTGAAGAATGAAATTGACGCTATAGAAATTCTATCATATTCTCTGTAACTGTCCATGTCTGTCAAGGCGAAGAAGGAGAAAATTTCTCGGGACTTCCTTTTACCAAGATTTAGGTGAGCTCTCTTTGATTGTATAAGCTTTCAAAGCTTCTCCCTTCAGAATGGTATTATCATTTCATAAATATATGAGGTTTGTCAAATAGGTTTCTTATATTTTGAAGGTGCACTAAAGTAAAACAAAACCACACAAAATAAAAAAAAAAAATATAAATTTGCTGGATTCAACTAGTAGTAGGCACTTAATTTTATTTTAGTATTTTTTGTTGTTTCTTATCTTACGGTATAATCACTATACGTTATATATACAACAGAAAATAGTTCTGTAAATGTCACATATATCAAATTTAATGTAATTAAAATTATAACTACAAAATGGTTCAAAATGGTTATTATTAGCACCAACCTATTATTGATTTATTAAAATAATTAAAATTTAATATTTGAAAAATGCAAAATGTATTTTATATTCTAAAATACATTTAATGTTTGGTTACATTTTCTTTTTTAATATCCTTTTTTTCATTTTGTAGATTTATTTTTTTCTGTAGGTAGTTGCCATAACTTGTAATCACATTAAATTAAGGTAAAACTTTTATTATTATTTTTTTTTTTTAACTTTTTGGATAAATTAAATTCGTGTACCATTTTACCATAAAAAAACAAAAACTGTGTTTTTTCTTTTTTTAAATAATTTAAACTTTTATTCAGTTTATCTTTAAACCGTTTTCCCATATTTTTTTTAGATTGTTATTTTTATTTAATTTTTTTATTTTTTTTTTACTGAAAGTTTCGGAAATTATGATAAAATATACTGAATATTTGAATATTTATTCATACTATTTATACTGATAAATAAATGTTTTAAAATAGTTAAAGGAAATTCTGTTATTCGTTCATGTAGCTTTAGGCGATTTATTTAAATTAAGTGAAAAAATTTAGTTTTTATCTACAAAATATCTGAAAAAAAAAAAAAATTTTCCAAAGATAAATAAATATGTTGTCGTTTATTTGTATATAAAGCAAAAAACAAAAAAAAAAAAAAAAAATAGAAAAGGGAAGAATGTGGAGAGGAACAGAACAGAAGAATTGAAAAGACAAGAAAAAAATTAAAATATAATGCCTGCAGCTTCTTACTATTAAAAATTGATTAAAGAGATTTTCTAAAAAAAAAATTATATTAAGCCAAATGAAAACTCTAGAGTCTAGACAATTTATAAGAAAATTTAGTTAGAAAAAAAGAAAAAATAGATATACTTTATATACAAGTATAACATTTTAAAGACGAATAGAATCTATTAAAATAATTTAAATTGAATTTAAAACTAAAATATGTATTGTTATTTTTCTTCTGCTCTAATAATTATTTTAAATTAAAATTTCTTTTTAAAATAAACTCGTTTATTTATTTTAAAAATACATGACTAGTACATTGTATTTACAATAGAAATAAAAAATATCATAAAATTGATTTAAAAAAAAAAAAAATTAAATTTAATGAAGAATTCTTTATATAATTGCAACCAAAGAACGAACTAAAAGATGATAGAGGTGATGAATGAATATTTTTAAGAATCCAACAACAGAACAAAAATATAGTAAAAAATGAAATTTTCATGAATATAATTAAAGACGCTATTCTAACACACGTAATTACACTAAATGTACAACAATAATTCTCCTGCAATATTATTACTAAGTGGGAGGAAAATCGATATTTTATGTTTTTCAAAAGGATTAAAAAAAAATATATATATTTGTTGCTGATAGCTAATGATAAAATTGTATTTTATTTCATTTAAAATAATAATTAACCATATAATAAGGTAAAAACTGCTCAACACGGGAATACCATTTTCTTAAGAAATATTAATATGAGTCCTTTTTCTTGTGTCCACATAAATAAGAACAATAAAGGTAATGAACGAACAGAATATGATTAACGGTCGAGTAAAACTTTACATCATAAACCACAAAAATAATGTAAATAATGGTAAAAGCTGTGGAAAAAACAAATTTTCCCAAATTTTTTCTTAACACCGAAATATAGTTGGGTAAATAATGTAAATCATCAAAATTCTCATCTTTAAAGAAAGTATAGAACCGTAAAAACGTAAAAACTTCTATAAAATGTACACTTGCCACTAGTCATTGTGAATCCATACAGTCAGGATGGGTATAATTTGTCACAAAATAGTGAGCAGAGAGATATAAAAATAATGCGATGAAAAAGATTTTCATATTTTTGAAAGTGTCTGAAGCTTTCTTTCTAGCTACATTGACAGATTTAAGTAAACTATTAGAAAATAAAATTGAAGAACTAATTAATATTTTTAAATGTGACAAGTTTGTTTTAAACAAACAGTTGAAAATCCAAGTCTCGAGGAAATATTGTATCAAAATTGTACATTGTTTATACTATTTGATCTCTCTTAGATCATACTCTATAGAGCAGACTAACTCTAAACCAATCAAAATCAACCATTAAATTTGTGTAGGTAATCATTAATTTTTTAATGACCTAAAACTATGATTTCAGTCATTCTACAAAAAAAAACAATAAATATCTTGGAAACTTTTAGAATCTTGGCAACTCTTTTAGAAACGGAAACTCTTTCAAAATTTTGTGAATGAAGATTAGGTCCTTAATAGAGTGTCGAACTACAAGAAAGCACAAAACAAAAAAAAAGCAAAACAATTGAAAAAGAAAAATATAATTTGGAAAAATAAAATTATAGAAATTTCAATTAAATGTTAAAATTCTTCAGAAAATTTTTATTCAAAAAAAAAAAAAAAATACGTAAAAGGTACCAAAAGAAATTACATTAATAAAAATATTGTTTTTTTTTTTCCAACCTTTATTAAACTTTTAAAAAACGTTTTTCTTACTATAATCTAATGGAGGAAATTAAAACTACTTTTCAAAAAAGAAAAAAAAAAAAAATAAATAAAAAATTTTAAAATCTTTTTATTTGTTGGACTTTCATTTAATTTTGTTTTTTTTTTTTTTTGTTTGTTTAGAAATGATTCTAAAAAGTGTACGTATTTTTCAAATTAAGAATTATGAAAAAATTTAAATTGCTACATATGCCTTTTTTTCATTTTTTATCTTCCCTTTAGTTCATACGTATACAATGTAAATGATATTCATCTTTAGTATTCAACTTTTATAAACACTACAGTTTTCTTTCCATTTCTGTTTTTTTTTTTTCATTACAGTACCAACATATAGATCTGGTGTATTTATCTGAATTTACATCATCATTTTACATTTGCATTGCAACCTAACTAGACTAGCCATTTTTTATCTTTTTAAAAAAATAAAAAGAAAAAATTAAAAAAGAAAAAAATAAAATAAAGAAAATAACCATGAAAGCCTTTTACAATATTTGTGGTTTTTCTTTAATATCTGGATATTTGCCAGGGCAAAAACTACTGCTATTTCTAGTGATGTATGTTTATTATCTTTGTTTGAACATATCTATGATCAAATCTAAACTAAACTGAACGAATGAATATTAGAATTGCAAAAGGAAGAAGAAAAACAAAAAAAAAAACAACAAGTAAGTAAAAAAACAGAGTAAAAAGACAAACATAAGTTTTAGGAGGCAAAAATAAAAAATAAAAAAAAAAACTATAGTAAAAACATGCCGACAACAGTGGCAGTAACATTTAACATACATAAAGTGACTTTCATTTTGCTGATATGAAAAAAAAAAAAAAAAAAAAACTACAATAATTCTTTGATAGAGCAGAGCAACAATAAAAACAAACAGACAAAAAAAAAAAATGTTTTAGCCCAAAGCAATCAAATTGAAAATCGGTTATAGTATACTTTTGGTTAAATTTTAAGTCGTTTATTTGTGTATTTTTATCTTATCTGACTTGTCAGACCACAAAAAGAAAAAAACAAGAAATTTAAAAAAATAAAAATAAAAGTTAAATTTTTACAACAATTTAAAAAAAAAAAAAACATAAATAAATAAACGAAAGGACAATGAAATGGGTAGTAAATGGAAATAAATCGGGAATAATATTTGTCTTAGTTTTATTAACAAGAATAATAAACAAAATGGCAAATTTCCAATAAAAAAACAAAAAAAAAAAAAATTCTATTGAAATGAACTTATTATTAAGGATAATCTTATAAACTAACATTTCATGAAAATATAATAAATACATGTATATATAATATATATTATATACATACATATGTAAACATTTTAAGTTTTTTTTAGAAATAATCAAAATAAAATAAACAAGGCAGAATGTAAACCAAACGGTTTTTCAAAGAGCACATTTTCAAAAGATAATACAAACTGTTTAGAATTGTGATTTGCACCATAATTTGATAATTTCTGGGGCTTTCCGTAATGGAGGCAGCTACATGAAAAAGTTGTTCTATAACATTATTTTTTTATGAGAGCTATCCATGGTTAAAAAGGTTTTTCTCTATCTTTAACGGTGTAGAAGTTTTGTAAACAGACAAACAAACGGACAAACGGACGGACAGAGTGAAACTTAATAGGTGTATTTTTTTAAATTTTTTTTGAAAATGTGCTAAAAAGATAAGAGAAATTATAAATTAAATATAAAATATAAATAAATTATGAATTTAAAAAAAATATTTAACAAATATTTAAATGAAGATAGTGATGCAATTCGATGATATCTGTTATATGAATGTATATATTAAACTGTCGGCTACTTTAACTCGACTCTGATTTTTCAGTTATATAAAATGTAACAAGGGATTTGCAATTGTGAAGAAAAAACGTTTATTTTAGGTGAGATTAAAACTAAAGAAAATTGACTAAAACGTTTATCAAGAAACGGTTATCAAGAAAATGAAGGCCGAACGGTTGTCAACGGTTATCAAGAAAATGAAGGCCGAAATTTATATATTATGAGTAAATTAAACCTTCGTTCCGTAAAAATATATATTAAAGCTTCGTTGAATATCACAAAATAAACAGTATCTTCAACAACTTGTATAATATGTTATATAAAATGCATAAAATAATCTTTTTGTGAGTGAAAGTTTACAATATTATTAAGTTTTAAATTTTCTGTAAACATCTTTGAATATTTTTCAATGTATTATACTGTATGTACAGTAAATACTGTAAAGTTTTAAGTATTTTACATAATACATAAATATTCCTATTACAAGAGAACTAAACAGGAGATTGCACTGATTGTCATTCTTGATTTAATTAAAATGATAGAGTTTGTATTTGTTTCACTAGATCGACACTATCTATTTCATAATTGGCACTAATTTTATAAATTTTGTCATATTTTCTTTAAAGGATAGCAACTTTTATCATGTACATCGTTATGCTCTTCTTCTGTCTACCATCATCATATTCTGCTCTTATTATATAAATATCATTGGGAATAACTTTTCTGATATCTTAAAAGCTATTAAATTTTAAAAAAAATATCTATTAGATAATTTTAGTTTGACAACAGGGTAAAGAAAGAAATTTATTTTTTAATATACGCCGTAATAAAGCAGTTGAATTCTTTGTACGTAGTAAAATTTATTCTTATGCTACAGTTTGCTTTTTTAGATACAGTTGCCACATGGTACAGTTGTCTTTTGAAGACTGATTTATTTGTAACATTTTGTACTAATTTTTTAATACCATTTTTTCTGTATCAGGCAATAGTATTTTTCTATAAGGGATTTATAGTTTGTCTAAAGTTTTTAACACCTTAAAATTTGAAAACTAACTAATTTTACTAAAAAATTAAAAAACTAAAGTGAACATATTTTTGTTACCTATTAATAATAGGGTTGTGGAGTCGGTGATCAACCTATACCCATTCCAACTTCATCTTTGACATCTACATTTTTCTAACTTCAATATCGACTCCAATATTTCGACTTACTCTTCAACTCTTTAATATATAACATTTTCCGATTACATGAAATCTTTTTTCAATTAAATGAAACTATTTTTCAATTGAATGAAAATTTTTTCAAAATAAATTAAACCTTTTAAAGTAAATGAAAATTTTTTCAAAATAAATGAAACTAAAAAAATTTACAAATAAAATTTATTTAAAAAAGTAAAATTTAATTCATTTACAAAAATGAAGTAAATAAATACGACTAACTTGCAAAATAGCTTTTTGGTTATGAATAAGGCAAAAAATTCAGAAAATAGATTGCTCCAATTATGTAATGGAAATGGTCTTTAAGATTCCACAAGCTGGGGCGAGAATCAACCATTACCTTAAATCAGACCTTCGAAAGTTACCTTCCGAATTGGAAATATCATGTCCATTTCATAATTAGAGCAATCATTTGATATCAGTTGTATTAACATTTTTGGTTAATTACATGTGGAAAATTATGCTCAATCTCAGTATCTCATCAATAATATTGAACAAGCAAATATTTTTATTTTCAAAAATAATTTTTTTATTGGACTGAGCATTGGCGAATTTAAAATTTTGAAATGCTTCGATTGTTTGTAATTATTTTTTGAATTACTCGTTTTCTCTGAATTTTTGCCTTCTCCATAACCAAACAGCTGTTTTGCAAATTAGTATAGTAACAAGTTTCAATAGTTGCAAATTTCATTTATTTCATTTTTGTAAATGAATTTTAATTTTTGTAAATTTTTTTTAGTTTCATTTATTTTGAGAAAGGTTTCATTCACTTTAAAAAAAAGGTTTAATTTATTTTGAAAAAAGTTTCATTCAATTGAAAAATAGTTTCTTTTAATTGAAAAAAAGGTTTCATTTAATCGGAAAATGCTATTACATGTTTAATACAATGCCTAGCCTTACCAAACTATATACTTAACATACTTAACTATAAATTTAATAGTCTTAAAAGAACGGTATACATATTTATTTGTATAAATATATATAATATTATACACAAATATAATAAATAAAAAGGCATTTTACTAAAACGAAAACAGAATTTAACTTTTGTTATAGTAAATTAAATTATAATTGAAATTCAAATGTATCTTATAAAATACAATATAAAATAAATAATAAATAAATTAATAAATTCTTTTATATAAAAACAAATAAATTAAAACTAAAATTAAATATAAAAGAAAACATATTTTATATAAAATGTAATAAAAATTGATTAAATTAAATATTGCCAAAATATTATTGTAAAATATTGAAATTTATCAAATATTAATTTTTAACAGAAAATAGGTAAATTGTAAAAAAAATATTTTTGTTTTCGAAATGGGTTGACATTTCGGAATTGATTTTATTAACTAATATAGCAAAATATAATTTTCATTTCGAAAAGTAAAAAAAAATATAGGAATTTTTTAAAGAAAATATAGAATAAAAATAAAAACCGTCGTCCTTATATTTTTCCAGTCCCTAAATATTAATAACCGCACTTGCATACAGTTTTTCTCCAATACGGTGTTGGTTTATTTCGAATAAAACTCCTATAAACTTGATAATAATGCAAGTAGTTTCTGATTGAGCTGCGAACGACTCCAATTTCCTAGCTCTATCACAAACTAAAAAAAAAAAATAATTTAAAAAAAAGGATAGAAAATCATAGATACTTTTTAATAATAAAGTAATTTAATCCCTATATTAGTCCTTTCAATTACCGGTTCATATGGGTCAAATATTTTGTTTTGGAAAAAACATAACGTAAAAAATAATTTTTTTCTTTACTTTTCTTATCTATTCGCGATTTTCGTTTTTGTCTTTTTTTTTGTTCTTAATTACTTCCCAACATAGAACCCAATTATATCTTTTTTGTTTGGATTAAGAAAATTTATTTCACCTCTTTTTTTTTTTCTGTTTTCTTTTTTCTTCATAACAATAATTTTTATTAAATCTCAATTGTTTTCCCTTAAATTTCTTTTTTTCTTTTGTTTTGTTTTTCATTATCTCCGTTTGATAATTTAGGCTTCAATTGCTCAAATAAAAAAAAAAAAAGTAAGGAAAAAGAAAAAAAATAAAAGCTACTGATGCTACGTAGCCTTAATAAATTTTTTTTTTTGGGAAAAGATATTTTTGTTTTTGTTTATATTTGCTTGGGTTAATATAACAGAGTTTTATTATTTTTTAAATAGATGAAAGGGTGAAAACTCAATAAAAAAAAAAAACAAATTTTTTTCATAAATCTTTTCTTTACTTTTTTATTATTTTCAAACAGTATGTGGTTTAGGACAAGAAAATCTACCAAATTTAAAAGAATTTTCCTTTAAAATATAATTCTTTAGACTTTGTAAAAACTGAATGGTTACGTTTCCGAAAGGTTTATTAAAAGTAAAAGTATATTAACTAGTATAGATTTGAACTTTTGACTTTATCCTTTTCTGCATTAGAAAAGTGAATTTAATAAAATAAAATAATTTGAAATGAATGGCAAGACATTATGGAAATTAGCTCAGTAATAAAGGATATTAAAAAATAATAGTATAAATTACGACAAAAAATCTTTTCCTAAGGCTCGAAAAACTTTTAGATTCCTTAAATATAATCATATATTTTTTAAATACAGTTATATCATGATACTACACAACTAGTCACATTTTTAAACTACACAGAGTCATCCTTCAGTAGAACTATAAACACAGTAGAATTATCCTTGAGAGATATCATTAGACACATTCGATTTAAAATTAGGTTTCACACTCTTCTTATTCAATTTATAGAAAACATTTTTTTTATTGTCGTTAAAATTTTAAACTATAATTTACTCCTTTTTCTATTTTATCAATATTATGGTAATTGTATACTGAACTTTTATTCTTTTTCTATTTTTTTTTTTTATTGTGACATATATTTAGAAACATTTTTATTAACCCCATTTTTCGAAAGTATCCCCAAGTCTTATAATAAAATAATCTAATCAACCTCTGTTAAAATCTGCTCTTTTTCTTTTTTGTCATATTTTTTCTTCTTTTAAATTCCTCTTCTCATTTCAAGACCAGAAAATAAAAACAAAAACAAAAAAAAAATAAAATTAAGGAAAAAGAAAATGAGAAAATACATTGAACTGTTAAACTGTTTTCTTTCATTTTCCGCTTAATTAAATCGAGAAAATAAAGCTTGATTTTATGGATCACTTTTTTTTTTTCATTATTTGTAGCTTTCCCGAAGAAAAGAAAAAGAAGAAAATGATCTCCTTTTTCCACAAAAACGAAAAAAAAAAAAATTCTAGGAGAAGAATTGAAAAGAAAAATGAAGAGAGTAAAATAGATGGAGTAGAGTACAAAAATCAAGATTGGCCGGGACGACAAGTAAAAAATAGATAAAAATGAATATCCTGGCACACAATATAATAAACTTTAATATAATATGTATAATACAAAACAGTATTCCAAAACAGTAAACTGGGTCTCTAATTTTTTTTTCCGCTGGCAGTATCCGATTTCATTTGTTTTTATTTTGCTTTTTTTTTTTTCATTGTTATTATTATGGGTTTTTTTTTTTTAGAAGAGTTTTTATGGTATTTTTTTTTTAGTAAAAAAAAAAAAAAAAAATTGAAAAAAGATTCATACTAAAAAAATTATTAATACAAAATGTTTGTCTGTTGTCTGCGTTAAAAAAAAAAAATTTTTGATCGGCTGTATAAACCATAGGTGAACATAAAACTGACATTTATCGAAACTTAAAAATATCTTAGTTGGGAGTCTTTAACTTTTCACTAAAACTGAATGTAAATATCTGTTTTAATCTATTTCTGGAGGGTAGGACAATTGTTAGAAATAATCTAGATCAGATTTAGAGAAGATTAAGTAAAATCTGGACCTAAAGAAAGTTAAGATGTAAAAATGGATTGTAAAAATAGGTTGAAGAAAAGCAATACTCGTTAAGATTTTGATGAAATTTATTATACGAACGGTATTGAGTTTTCAGTGGGTTCGATTTGAAAGGCATTATTATATACGTTTCATTGAATATAAAAGAAGTTCGATATATTTTAACATGCCTTGACATCAAATTAAACTAAATATTAGATTTTTTTTCAAAAAATGATTGTCTCACTTACGATTATCCTTTGAAATTTTGTATAATGTGTTAAAAAGAAAATTAAATGAGTGCAAAAAAAAAAAAAAAAAACAATTTTTTTTTTGTATTTCTTATTTTTAATTTTGTTTTTCTTTATGAACATCTAAACTGTAAATTGTAAATTTTGGAAGTTTCAAAAGTACATAAAAAATAATATAAAAGAATAAACAAAAGATAGCATACCCCCACCCTTATATTTAATTTTTTTTTTTTTTTTTTGTTTTTTTTAGAACTAATCTTTGTTTTTTTTCTTGTGTAATGACCATCTTATTTTTTTTTTTTTTTTTATTATTGTTTTAAATGTTGTTGTGTTGTTTTAATTTTTTGTTTTTCTTTTACTAATAAGAAATTTGGTACGCTCTAGTAAATGTACGGCTCTGTTGGGAAAAATTATTTAAAACAAAAACAAAAAAAAAAAAACAAAAATTATTTTCTTACTCTAAGATAGCTATGGGTTAATCCAGGGTAGTGATAATTTTAAGAATTTGTATAAAAAAAAAAAAAAATTGAAGGCAATAGAAAAAAAGTACTAAAAACAAAATTAAATGTTTGTGTATGATTGCAGTAATTTAGTTGTCATAATTTTTTTATTCTTTATATAATCCGCACTATTTCAAATAAAACCAAACTGACGAATTAGATATTTATAGTTTTTCTTAATATTTTTTTTCTCTTGGTCTTTATATGAGACCTAACAATTTTCCTACTACAAGATATGAAAATTTAAAAATTTTTTTAATAAAATAGTCAGTACATTTTTAGGCTTTCACTAGACTATATAGATATTCTATTTAAAAATGTTGCTAAAATTATTGAATGATATAAATTTATGTTTATTTTAAATATTTTTTTTTAAATATTTGTTATATGAAAACTTATAGAGAAAACATGTACTCATTAAGCATTATTTCCCTTTTTTTTTTTTAGATTTTGAAAAAGAAGCAAAAACATTATTTTTGTTTGAAAATTTTTAAATTGTTGTATGTAATATTTATATTGTATGTAATTGGTTTGATATGGAGATCAATTTTTGGTTTTAATGTTCTTTTCACGAAATCTTCTCTTTCACGATTTTTCTTTCTTGCTTCGTATTAAGAAAAATTTTCAGAATTCAAAATTTTAAGTTCAGTGCAATTTACATTTGAATTTTAAGTAATGTTTTTAAATTATGTTTTGCATACAAAATTTTAAATGAAATACTTAATAGGCACCATATGCTGAAATAGGTATAGGTACCAAATAAAAACGAGGAAGAATACAGTTGACTTTGTCAACTCTTAGATACCCGTACGAACCGTTAGTATGTTCACAGCCTGTCACTCTGCTTACAATATTATTTTTTTAATATTTTAGTATTTTAAAATAATTTGGGTGAATTTTATAATTTCTAGAACTATGGGTTGTACATATATTCAAACTATATGTTTATATGTACATTCTTCAAAAGCAGATTTTAACCTTCCACATAACGATTATCAATCCAAAACTTTTTCAAATATTCTATAGTACCATTTAATACTAAGCGGTAAATGTATATTAAATTTACTAAGTACAAAACAGTAAATATAATTTTAAATATTATATTATATTATATTTAAATATTCCATTGACAGAATAATTTCTTATAAGTACAATAAAATACATATGTGTATGTAAATACGGCGCTATATAAATACATCTATACTCTTATCATTCATTCACTAGTGACATATACGATATGTAAATAAACATGATATTATATAAGTATGTATATATATCAATATCATATAAGAAAATAAAAATTCTTCAAGCAACCGTTATGTTGTTTATTTAATTACATTTTTTTGTACTACGCATTATATCCTCAACAATTTCAAATTATCGAGTAAAACAAAATGGAAAAAATTCGTTAATGAAATTTGTTAGAAAATTTGAAAAAATCAAGTAACACTTTCGTCAATTATAAAGTAACCCTATATTATTAAAAAAAGTTGTTAACAGAAATAAAAATATAATGTTGGAGCTTTAATTTTTGTGTATTACTTTAAAAAAATTTTAACAGGTGTTCAAGTTACAGGTGTTTAAAAATAGTAAATTTTCAGTTTTTGACCTCTTACACCTCCTAAACGTGGGGTGATACAAAAAAAATTTCTGAAATGACTCATACTAATTTTCAAAGATCTAACTTCTGTCAAAATTTCAAGTTCAGTTCCAACTTTAACCGTTTAGAAGATGGAAGGGTTAAAGAATTTTGCAAAATTTGAGTTTCGCATAACGGTAAATTAAGACACCGTATGCCAAAAATATATATTTATTGTATATATACTTTTAAAGCTAATGAAAGTAGTAATCGTTTGGCGTTTTCAAAATGAAGATACACCTTATACAACTTGTGCTATAACAATTTAAATATAGAGCTTTTTTGAACCTTTGGGGAGCTGTAGCTCCGTAACGGGTGGGGCTACAAAAAAAAGTTATTAAAAATAAAATTAATATTTTTGTGAGATCTATCAGTAGTTAAAATTTCATAGCTCTATTGCAAAAAAAATGTGGAGATCTAAAAGTTAGGTGTTCGAGAGCTACCCTAACGCTTGGTCCAAACTCAACCAAAAAAAATAGGGAACCTACAAATTACTCCCAAAATATTTTGTGTAAATTTCAAGATTCTAGCTTTCTTAGTTTTTGAGTTAGCGTGCTGACGGACGGACGGACGGACGGACATGGCTCAAAAGTCTTAGAATTTTTTTCTGATCCGATCCACACCTTTGAAGGTATATCTAGCTCGCTTATTTCGAGGTGTTACAAACGGAGGAGTAATTTTATTATACCCGATCCTATCGTACGGGTATAAAGAAAAAAATTAAATAACTTAGAAATGTTCTTTAGATCTATGAATTTTTGCTTATCATCGAAGTTTAGTAATTAATGCAAGTTGAAAAGGAATTACGTTTATCATAGCAGGCATTCCTGATAACTTAAAAAAGAAAATGGTTTTTGAAGGACAAGATCTTAAATAATTTTTTGACACTTTCTTCGAAAAGTAGATACCTTGCTTTTTATAAGTAAAAGTAAAATTTTGGGCTTATCCATTATAATTGTTTATAAAAATATTCTTAAAACACGCATATCATCAATTTTTAAACAATTCTTGAAAGAAATATTTGATTTGAAGATAAAATTCTAGATCTAGTATGATCACTTTTAGTAAAAATTGTCGAAATTAAATTCCTTGCTAATTTTGAATTAAAAGTATCTGATATTAAATGAAACAAAACAAGCAACAGATTAAATGAATGAATTTTTTTGAAATAATTGCAGCATTGGCGTAATTGCAAATGCAAATATACATATAAATTTTGTAAATTTTTTAATATCATCAAAATGCATTTTCTTCGAATTTTATATAAAAGTACAGTATCTTAATATAAATAAAAGAAAAATTTTAAAAACGTGATATTTTAAATAATTAAAACTAAAAACTTAAAAATTTTTATTCTTGAAGTCAATGTGCTCTGAAAACTTTTTTCTTTTAATTTTTTTTTTAGTGACTTTTATAAAAATGGGTTCATTTTTATTGAAAGAATAAATGTCGGTTTACAATAACTATTGTATGCATTTACAGAGGAAAGTAAATAATAAAAAGAAAAAAAAAAAAGTTACTTTTGTTATTGTTTTTCTATTTCAGCATATTTTTATGGCAGGTGAGAAATTTATGCAGTTTCATAAACACAATACAAAACTCCAAAATTACTAATTCTACTTATTTTCCATTTAATGCTATTGTTGTGATAAAAGTTTAAAACTAATACCAAATTTAAAAGAACAGATTTTGAAAAATAACAAATTATTGTTTAAAAAATTCAAAAATGGATGGTATTACAAATTTGCATATTCTATCTGTTTAAGTTTACATTACATTGTTATATATAATATTTATAATATACCAATTGTAATTTAAAATTTATAATATTAGTATATGTAAAGATGTTTAGGCATGTTAAATAAAATATATCATAAAGTCGTTGTAAGAAATTCATGTACGCCTAAATATATGCAAACGTGAGCAGCGTGCTATATTTCATTTTATTTTTTTATTTATGTATAAATCGCTTTTAAAACTAAAGATGATTATACATGTATTTTATAACAAGTCCACTTTATTTTATATAAATTACGAAAATAAATATTTTAATTAAATGAATAAAAACATAAAACAAATTATGATGTAAAAACAAGGACTTAAAATTGAATAGAAATTTTTTAAGATAATGTATAATTAACTTCAACTAACTATTTAGGATGATTTAGCAGTGAAAAGTGAACGATTTGACAGCGAAAAATTCCAATAAGAAGCAAAATTTTTGACATAAAATGAGATATTTAATGAATTTTTTTATTAATTTGACATACTTTCTCTCTTATTTTTAGAAGTTTCTGTGGTGTAGAGAATCTTAATCAGAGCAAAAATAAATCAATATTAGGGAAAAGAAAAAGTGGGTGTTTTTTAAGATCATTAGAATATCATATGACCGCAAACCTATATTTGATTTGTGATCTACAAAAAAAGGATGAAAATTAGTTTAAAATGTTATAATTTATTTTCGCAATTTATATTTTTATTATAAATTTGATCATATGATTATTTTAGTGGTATACATGTAGGAACCAGTAAATAAAATCCAGTATATTAAAAAACTTCATAACAACAATGATCTGAGGATTAAACAAAAAATAGGTTGCTCATATTTTTGAAGAAGACCAGTTATTATTTTCAATAGTAATGCATAGCATTTTACATAGCTACATATTAATTAATTTATTTATTTGAGTATTACTGAATTACGCAATATTGGTAAAGTCGGCTTCTTACATGCATGTCATTGTAGGCTCATTACATGCATGTATTTTGTTCAAGTTTAGGTACATTTGATTTAGTTTGCATTATGTTACCTATAATTCCGTTAAACATATTTATCTATTTGTTTATTTTGAGATTATGTAATTTCCAAAATAGTTATAATATGCTACTACAGTGTTCTTCTCTTACATAATTATGGTAAACCCTTTCTAAATAAATGTTATAAGTTGGAATTCTAATCCGAACAATTAAATACACAACCTAACAATAACTTGATCAAAATATGTATATTTTTTTTTTGTAAATTTACTCTATAGTTTTACTTTTATAAGTTAACATAAGTTTGGTCAAATATTCTGCAACACAAAACATCAAAACAAATAAGAAAAATGTAAATAAAAAAAAAAGTTATAAATATCTACTCTGTTTTAGACAAAGTATAAAATACCCTTAAGTAAGCTTTAAAAAAACAAACAAAAAAAAAAAACTCTTGAATTTTCTTTTTTTTTTTTTCAAAATATGTGACTGAATATTTACGCTATTTTTTTTTTTCCACTATTGCCTGTGGTGTTGAATTTCTGTTACACAAAGTTTAATTGCAAAGACAATAAAAAATATCGAGAATAGTTTCCAAATGGTTTTAAAAGTACTTGTATACAGAAATATAAAAATTGTAATGTCTGTGTTGATCATAAAAGTCACGAAAATCCTAAGTAATTTAGAAGTTATTCAGTGTATTGGTTATGACACACATTTGAATGAGAATTTTTTTTTTTTTTGGAAAAAAAAACTTATAGTGTATGTATTTATTGTAAACGTAAAATAAATGTTAGAACTAGCAACAAAAAAAAAAAAAAAAATTAATAAAAAAATCGTTATTTCAAAAAAAAAATATTTTGTAATAGTAGATTTTAAAAAGGATACTAATTGCGTTCGTTTAATAACTCTATACTAAATAATCAAATCAGTTAAAATTAAAAAAAAAAAAAAAAAAACAAAAGAAAAATTATATTTTCCAAATGCGAAACATTTATGGTCAGTGTACATTAATTTAATTATATCACAGATTGTAGATGCTGGCATGAAATTTTTAATTGATCGCAAAGAATTTTTATTTGTTCATCATTTCCATCCGACAATATACTTTTCATGTAATAATGTTTATGTGATGATTATATAATATGGTTAAAATATCGACCTTTCATTCAACGTCAATTTTCCTTTCATATCGACCTTTTGGAAGCATAAAGAAAACTTAATTTTATCTTAAAAGTAAAATACAACTAAAGGGATGAAAACTAAAAGTTTTTAAAAGTGTTCATTTTTCGAAAGACAATAAAAACAGTTTACAGTTGTGGTTTGCATCAAAGTTTTCTTTGAATTTTATATATATGAAAAATTGTGAAAAATCAAGAGACAATTTTTCTTCAATTTTATTGAAGTCCTAAATAATCCTGAAAAGCTGTTTGCTCTAATAAGTCCCGATCCTTATATACCTAAGAAAAGCTATTAATACATGTAAAAATATAGTATTGGAGAATTATTATAGGAGTAGGTATTATAGTATAGATCCATTATTTACTTTGAGAAAGTATGTACAGGTGCTTAAGTTATAAATGCTTAAAAATAGCAAAATTTTCAATTTTTGACCCCAGGTGATGATGGTTTTCTGAAGCAACTTGTGGTAATTCTGTAAGATCTTTCTTTCCACAAAAATTTCAAGGCTCGACTTTAAAGTTTTTCTGACTTATACAAGAAGGAAAATAATGTTTTCATATAACGGTAAATGTAAATACTAAATTTAAAAAAAAATTTATAATTTTGATATTGATTTATAAATGTTTTAGAAAAAATTCTTTGAAAATTTTGCTAAAAAGGATACCTAACCTATCTTAAAAAGTTTTATTATTAATATTAAAGCTCATTAGACATTACCTACTAATATGTTAATTTTTAATGTTTGTAAAAAACTTTTAATTGTTTAATCAATGCCTCTACAAGTACTAGAAGCTGGATCATGTAAAAAATAACTTTTAAAAAAGATTTTATTTATGTATAAATGTTACGGCAAATTTTCCTTATTAGGGGGAGCTTATTTGTATGTTGAAATTCTTTTTGAATTAAATATCTAGAAAATTATATATAAAATTTCCTCTCATACTGCAAAATGTTATTGAAAAATAATAAGAATTTCATTCATATTTTGTGGAAAAAATAAAATAATTTGGAAAAAATTCATAAATCCTCACCGATTCTCATTACAAATCGGTATGCACTGACATGACAAACATTCGAATGTAAAAGAATTTAAAACGATTATGTTTTTTCATTTTTCTAATTAGCATATGGATCGTTCTAAAAAAGGTTTACCTGTAATTTTGTGGTCTCGGTGGTTTAGTGGATAAGAGCGTATTAAACACTGGTTCGAATTCCCACAGAGTGTGAGGGAGCGTGAATTCGAATTCCTCATATGCGCTAAGAATAACATCCTTATGACATTTACAGCTAATTCTGGAAAGAAAGTTTTAAAAATGTATCCTTGTCACATTTTTGTGGTAGGGGGATAAAAAAACAAATTTCAGTTAAATTACGACAAATTAATTGAGGATTTCGGCTTGTAGTTGAAGAGACTTTGGTTAAACCATTAAACGATCGTTATCAAACCATTATCGAAAGCAATTATTTGTGCGAAAGTTAATTTTTTTAAATATTTTTTTCAAGGATATTAACATATCGTAAATTTGGGCATATTCAGACATATTCAACTGCATAATAAGGGATTCTGTTTGTTAAACATAAGATAATTTTGCGCTTTTAGCTAATAAAGAAAAATTCTATTATAAAAACTATATAAAAAATTGTATGCAAAATTAAAATAGAAAAATTCTTAAAACATAAAATAAAAGGATTCAATTCATTATGACAACATGATAACATTTTTTTCTTACCCAAATTCCAAGTTTTTGTTTAAATTAAAATGTGACAAGGAAATAATATCGTTGCAGTATTTAATTTCATTTTTATTTTATATACAAAAAAAAAATTTAAATGAATTTTTTGCTTTTATTAACTAAAAAATTTTTACTGCATTGTAAAAATGTCAAACAAAAAATTTGAACATTTTATTTAAAGTTATTTGAAGTAGAAATCAAAATTGCTTCAAAAAAAAAAATCTTGTTTTTTATTAAAAAAAAAAAAAATCTGCTTTAAAAAAGAAAAACCTAACAATTTTAACTAATAAAACATATTTGAAAAAATGTCGAAAATGAAAAAGTTTCAATTTGAATGTTTTTTTAGGTTAAATTTTAATAGAGTGCAAAATTCGGCTGCTCAGTTAAATGAATGAAAACGCATCAAGTTTGTTATTTATTACTAAAGCGTTAGTGTGACTACGTTATATCAATAACCATAACCAGAATAAAGCAATCAATAACCATAATTCTCTAAATAACTTATGATTAAGTTATCTAGGCATATGATCTACCTATACTCTATCTGTTGAGCACAATTTTAAAAAAAAATTTCTGTGACCGTACAAATATTTAGTTACTCTATTTTTTCAAGGTACAAAGGTAAGGTAGTAATAGAAACAATCAAGGTAAGGTAGTAATCAAAACCTTTAAAATATTGAACTGCCTCCAAATTCCCGATAAACAAATTATTAAAACCCTAATTTGGCTTTCAACTCTAAAATCTTTCCAAATTCAAAATCTAACTTAGACAGAAAGCATAAAAGCCTTATTTTGAATCCTACTCGGAAGTCTCTCTTTCCCATTATTCATTATTCGATGAAAAGTGAAATTTTTTTTAATTTTTCTGTAAATGAAGGAATTCAACGGAATTAAATTTAAATTAAAATCTGAGAATGAAATATCAATGAAAAATGGGCACAAAAACAAAGAAATTCAATATACCAATTCGGACAAAAATGAATTCAAGGAAATAAAAGCAAAAATCGGTATTAAATGTTTTTTTCTTTGAAAAAAAAAAAAATCTGGTATTTCTCTTTTGAATTTTGATAATCTGTTGTAAGTTGACCAATTAAGGTTTAAACCGGAGTATATAAAATAATATTAAAAAAATAGTAAATATTAATATGAGGTTTTTTAATTTTTGAAAAATATTTGGCTTTATTTCTTATTCGAAACATTCTGTTGGCAATTTATGCTTAAAATAAAAATAAAATTTTTCATTAATTTTCATTTTCTCTCAAAAAGAAAAATTATAATGAATTCACTTCTTTATTCGATTTATTTGAAATTTTTATATGTGTGGAGTTCTTTGTTTTTTTTTTTTTTTATAAATACTTCCTAAAGGACATTTGAAAAACGATTGAAAGACATAAAATAAAATTACGAAAAGTAAAGAAGAAAAAAGTGAATAAATTGTTTTTTTTTTTGTTTTTTTTTTCTTTCAGTTCTTTAAAATGTCATATTTTTTAAGATTGAAATCAGCTTCCTTTTATTTTATATTCTTTATATTTTCTTTTCCCCTTTCAAAATTATTTTTTTTTTTTTCTAAAAAGAACTCCTAAAACAAAAATCAGCTGTCTCCACCACAGGACCGACCGCCACTACACAAAAAGTACAATGCCAAAATTTATAGATTTTTTACATAATAATTTATATCAAAGCAAAATAACTTCTAATAATTTAATAACATTTTGTTTTATTCAATAAAAATAATTATATGCAATGAAATCGTAAAAATATATGTACATTCATTCATACATCCATTTATTATTATTATTATTGTAATGTAGATACATGATTTTTTTTTCATTCAAAAAATAATATTAAAAGTAAAAAATAATGAAAACTGTAAACAAATACAAAACAAACATAAGATTAATATTAAATCTGCTAACAAAAATTTTACCGTTTTAATTTTATGTCATCAACAAATGAATAATATGCATTGGCATAGATATAAGTACATACATATGTATGTATAAAAATTTTTAGAGATATAAAAAAAAAACAAAAAAAAATTGTTCATATAAATTCATATGGAGTGTTACGTATGAAATTTGGACTTAGAAAAAAAATTAAATAAAAGTTAAAGTTAGTCGGATCAAAAAATGTTCTATAGGAAAGTTGTTCCTCTTTACTTGTGTAACAACTTTTTCTTAATAATTTTTCTCACAAAATTTTTCTGTTACGAAATATTCGTAAAAAACTTAAAAAGTACACTAGTAAACTACCACTTGCGGTTGTCCGATTTGCTCCAAAAGCTTATCAATCCGAGATATTTACGTCAAAACCTTAAATATGAAATTTCAAAAATTCCGCTCAGTCGTTTAAGCTGTACACGTACCTACAGATATACCCACACACACATCCACACACACACACAGACGGACATCATGCTGACAATTTTTTTACAGCCTTCTCCACATCGGAGTAGTGCATTTTTGCGAAAATCTCGGGTACAAATTTTTAGTATGAAAACAATACCTACCTTATATATTAATGTATGCGGTCGGTAAAAAAAATATATATTTTAATTTTTGTCCAATGTTTTGTGTTCTACTAAATTGATTTTTTTTTTTCTGATCAATTTTAAGAATTTTCTGTCGGTCCTTTCCTTAATTTGTATTAATTCATAGTGGCTGCTTTAAAAGGTTTTTAAAAACATTTAAAGTATTAATGTATTATTTGGGAAGTTTCTAAACATTTTAATATTTAAAATATCTTGGATACATATAAATTAGTGGCAAAATTAATTAAAAGATACATGTGGGATTCGAACCCATCTCTTCCATGTTTACAACATACTTCATACACTCTTATACACTAGATCACCGTTGTTAGCATATATTGTTACCATATAATTTGAAAAATTTATACTTTTTAAAAAAAGGATGCTAATGAACTTGTTTCACTCACTTTATCTTCTGATTTTCTTTCAGAATTTTTAATCAAACTGCTTTCTTTTAATTTAATGGTTAGACTTTTGTTTTTAGTCCTCCATGCAAGAAAGTTGGTTTGGAAAACAATTTCCCTTTTAATGACTTTAAATAAGTTGGTATTTCCATCATCAAGTGAAATTCAATATAATGCATCAAATTTTCAGACTTTCAATTTTGATTTTATTTATTTTTCTTTTTTTACTTATCTTCACCAAAAAACTTAAAGCCACATACCTGTCGATATCAACCACTAAATTTATGTAACGAAAATTCTAGAAACGGTAAACATTTAATTTGTGGCATTTTTGTTTATTTCGGGCCTTGCATTAAAATAAACGATATTAAAGGAAAACAGGAAATTATTTCGATTTACTAGAATGTCGCCAGGAAAATGTTGGTTTTTGGTTTAAATTCATTGTTTTTCTTTTCGATTTATTATTTTATTTTGTTTATTGTTTTTTTTTTTTTTACAGACTACTCCTTAAACAGGTCTTTTATTTATTATACTTTTGGCAATCATAAACTTTACCTTTAGCCGCATTTTATAACATTTTTCTCAGGAGTATTATTTTTTATTTCTTTAAAAATTACATTTTCTTTTATATTTTCTTTATTATTTCAATTTTTTTTTTTTTTTTTTTTTTTTATTTTATTTTTGGTTAAAACGAAAATCAAAAACAAATATAAAACGACCGACAAAGAAAATTTAAACATAAAACAATAAAAATAAATATAATAATAATAATAATATATAATAATATATGTGAAAATCTCAGTTTATTACTTAAGAATTACTTTTGAAAAGAAAATTTATGTTAAAACATAAGACAAATAAAAAGGCAAAAAAATGAAAACCATAAATTTACATAACTTTATTTGGATGTTTTGAATTGACTGAATTAAATTGAAAGTTTGAAAGAGGTTTGTAAAGGTACTCTATATTCTTACCTTAAATTATTAAGTTTTTTTTTTCTGTTTTTTGTTAAGTTTTAAAGAAAGTTTTTCTTTTCTAAGTACGTAATAAAAAATCGGAACGAATATCCGATAATAAAATAAAAATAAAAAAAAAATTTTTTTGTTTGTTTTACTGTGCTTTTATTATGTGATTCAGTTTTTTAGAATTCCAATTTAGTGAATCAATCAAAAAATAAAGTGTTTGTAATCAAGTGTTAAATTATCAATATGTTCTATTCTTTATAGATACTTAAATGGGCATATGTTAATAACATTATTAAAGTTCTTTTTACACCTGAATAAAAAATCAAAGGTAAAAGTAAATTTTCAATTGTTTTGACAGTTTAAAAAAATACGATATTACTTTTTTTTTTTTAAATATTAGCTATTTATCTAATTTTGAAGAAAATTGTTTAAAGTTTATAAAAATGGAAAAGAATTTTCCCATTCGCTGGATGAAAAACAAGAAATTGTATCAAAAATATCAATAAAAATATATATTAAAATTTTCTTTAAATCATATAAATTTAATGGACCACGCCCGGAACGAAAAGAGCCCATAAACGTAAATTATCACTTTTTTTTTTGTGGGGATACTATCCAAATTGTGGGATTGGATTCCTTTTTATAAAATTTTTGTAGTTTTGTTTAAGGGGGGAAATAATTCACAAAGAGAAGGGGGCATTATTTGTGTAATATGAAGGATAAATTTCAGGTTCAGATATTTTTGCAAATTTGCAAATTGCAAAATGGAGCATTATTATCAAAGAGGAACATATTGGATGGAAGCATGTTCTATATTTTAGTAGTTGTCGTAATAAATAAGTTTTCATAACCAGTTTTAAATCACTTTGAAGTTTCCAAGATATAGAAATTGGCATTTGAAACTTCTCTAATGTTACAATGCACTTGTTTGAAGTGATGCTTTATTGACTTTAGTTCAATTGAACAAGTGTCACTACCTACAAGATATCTTCAAAAGAGTGATAATCCTCTAATATTTCGACATAATATGATAAGAAGAGTTACCTAAACTGTTGTGTCTTTAAGTAAGCGTATTTGAACTTAGTCGAGTAACTTAATCGATAGGCGTGATTTTGCACTTAGTGGAGGTACCAAAATTAAGTTTGGGGGACTTCAGCCCAAGTGGGATAATTGTACTACATCTTAAATTGAATAAGTGCCTAATAGGTTTTTACCACATTACGGCGAGAAGAATAAGCTTTACAGCGCAAGAAAAACTTTAATATTTGGTAGTATTCTAAGCTTTATCAAAAATATACCATAGCATTTAGCAGCTGGTCTTTTGCATGAGATCATACAATGTTGAAAGCGTTAAACTTAATTCAATTTGTGTAATCTCAATTAACTATTTTTGGTAGGTTTTAGTTAACTGACCTAGCTCTTCATATTTCTTTTTATTAAACAGATTATGGTACAAGTGGTATTGCATTTCTTTAAGAAGTAAGATGATACCACCACAGTGTTCTGAATTGGATTCGATTGAGGTTGGCATGAGGTTGACTATGGATTGGTTTAAGTTTATAGGTTGATATTATTTTATATTATATTATATGTAAACAGAACCTAAAATCTTAAATAATTGTCTAGCAATTAATTAACAAATATAAGATAATTAAATAATAATTAATCCTAGATTACTAAACCATTTCAGTAATCTTATTTTACTAACCATGAATAAATTTTACTCACAAAGAAAATTTTGTTACAAATTAATTTAATGTCTTAATACTAACCGTGAGTAAAATTTACTCAGTTTATACACTGAAATAATATAAATTTTAGAATGTAATTTTTTTATTACATATTTATTAAATTCATTTATTATAACCTAACAAAAAATAAAATAAAGTCAAAACAATAAAAACTAATTGCAGTTAATTAATATAGTTTTTCCCTAAATTTCTTACTTACCTATTTTAATACAAATATTTAATGAATGTTTTTGATTGCCATTATAAAACTTCTTCAAATAAAAATATTTAATTTTAATTATGTAAACAATTAACAATAAAATGAAATAAACAAAATATTTGCATTGGCTACTTCATAAAAATAAAAATTTTAATTCAAATTTGTCTCTAACAAACGTTGCCAACATAAAAAAAATATTTTGAAATGCTAACTTTATGCTTATGTAAAGTTTACTCAAAAAATAAAAAAAAATCTTCGAATGGTAACTGTGAGTAAAAATTACTCACTAACTTTCAAAAATCTAACAGCTGTAGAAAAATATTAATATTCAGACGTTATAGAACACACTTAAAGAGACACAGTAAAATCTACTTCGATATATAAGAGATATTAGCTTTTAAAGTTCGAAATGAGTAAATTTTACTCACTGTTAGCAATCTAGGATTTAATAAAATTCTCTTGTAAATATTACCTGTCGCGAATTTCAAACTTCAATGCTCTCAGTGTGATCTCAGCCGAAAGAAAAGAATTTTTACATTTTTATGCAAAAAAGGACCATCTTACCACCTAAATAAAACTTGAAAACTGATCTTAAATACATTAATTTTGTTTAGCTTTTAGGTTTTTGGCGGGGAAGAAAAATAATTAATTCTTACAGACTACAGTTCTTAAAAAAAGAAATTTCCTCATTTTAAAAAAAAAAAAATTATAAAAAAAAAATTAAATTACTTAGAAACAATTCAATATATATTGTATCGATAAGTTTGATTATGAAGACATGTCATACAAGTTTAAATAATAAAGAAATGTTCTATTGAGTTCTTCTCTTTTTGTTTTACTGTCACCGTAAATTTCAAGAAAAACCATCATGACAAGAAAAAAATTATTTGTAAAATCAACTTTTCAACTTCTTTTAATTGAATCTCTGTGTGTGTGTACGTTTAACGATTGTTTCTTCACTTTTTAGTTTCTTAGATTAGTTTTTTTTTTTTTTTTGTTTATCATCTGTAAGTACTTTTTTTTGTTTTTTTTTTATTTTATTTTTTAATAAATCAAATATTTTGAAATATATATCTTTACGTTTACCTATAACATTTTTATTTTTTTTTTTACTTTTGACACATTAATCTGTATAGGATATAATATCTAGGTTTTTTTGAAGAAAAAATAATAAAAACAAAATAATTTTTAAAGGTCAATAGACACAATATGCTGCCAAACTTTTGACTAAATACAACAATAACAATAAAAATCAAAAACAAAAAAAAAAAACAAAAGAATATAACAAACGAAAAGAAAAAAATAAAAGAAAAATCAATTTGATTAACAATATATAAAGCTGTCCAGAGTTGTTTAGAAGTTCCTATAAAAACTCTCTCTGATACTAAATTACCCGAAACAAGACCATCATAAATTTTATTCTTCATTGTTTGTGTATGTATATACATATTACATATGTACATGTATAGTTGTTTTGTTTTTCTTCAAAAATTTTTCATATTTTTTTTATTTTATTTTTCTTTTTCTTGAGACGTCTAAAGAAAATCATTTTCCCTATAATATTCTATAGATTTCTTTTTCTTTTTGTTAGGGGTTTTGTGTTGATTTTCTATTTAAATCAAGAAAAAAAAAGAAATAAAAACAGAATAACAAAGAAAACCTGTCATCATATATGTATCTTAATTTTTGCAACATCTGTCATACCATAATACAATATTTTCTGTTTTGTATGAAATTTATTCAACTGAATTCAGTGGTGACCAAAAGATTATTTAAAATATGGTACGCTTTTAAAATTATGTTTGTTTTAAATATTTTTTTAGTTAATTTTTACACTTTTTTTTATTTATTTGATAATATGAGTAATTTTTTTTATATAGAAAATATAGGTTGGTTAATTAGACGTGGAAAATGTAAATATTTTTGTTTTAAAATATAAGAGTTAAATGAGTTAAGATTTTTGATTATTAGGAGTTTTCTAAAATCTTTTCAAAATTTAAACATTTTTTTAGTTAAACTCTTTTAAATATTATATGCTTTAAAATCTACCTTATGGAAATTCAAGGTAGGTTTACTGGAGACTTGGTACAGGTTTACTGGAAACTTTAAAATATTCGTTCGTATAAACATGAAATTAATTTTCATTCCTTAACAGATTCTTTTTATTGTTCGATACAATAGTGCTTAATATTAAAAAAATAGGTTTTTTTGATCAAAAAATGATGTAGTTTTTATTAGGTTAAAGTTTCACACTATTATAGAATCAGGTACTTTTTCAGCGGAAAAAAAATGTAACTCTAATTTATTTTTTTTTGTAGCGAAAAAGGTTCAGTAATCACTAGACGCTTGATACGTAGTGCACTTTCAAAATGTAGGAAAACCTATTTAAAGAGTTGGTGTTAATTTGCTTAGATTTATGCCATGATGATATAAGTCTGAGGCAACAAATTTGTAAAAAAAATAAATTTCATAGATATGTTCGACTTTTTCTTGACAGAACGAAAAAAGTACAAAGTGATACTCCCTATAGCTTTAACACTTTTATAAAATCTGTTAAGATTTATATGCAAACATAATCTTTAATTATGTCTACCGATCAGATGATGTATCATAATAAGACCATAACTATTTATTATTTTAAGTCTTTATTTATTATTTTAGTCTTATTTTCTGACTATTTAAATTGATTGTTTTGATTGAGAAGAATAGTATTTCTTTCGCCATTTCTTTTGTTTTTGATTTATTATTTTCTGGTTTTTTGTTAATTCTTTACTGAGTATGTTAATATCTAAGCATCCAAAAGTTCTAGGCCAATAAATTTGATTTTTTGTTTTTATGTTCGTTAAATGATCAACGCGAATAAAATACTAGATACTTTGTGTCATTTTAGGAATATTTTTAACCGCTGAATTTATCTCTATAAATGTTGCTACAAAATGGTCTGAGAAAGAAAAACTTTTGCTTATTTTTCACCTTTTTCTTTCTTTTTGTCCTTTCGTTTTTGTTTTTTATTTATTTATTTTTTTGTTATTATCTTGAATTGTTTATTTTTATGTATTATTCTTGTTAAATATACTTAATATTCACGGGGATTGTTTTTTATCTGTATAGATACAAGAATATGTATATATAATTTCCTTTCTCTTTTACTATAAGATATTTTCGGGAAATATGAAAAAGTTTACGAAAAAATCATAAATCACCAATGAAATGAAAAAAAAAAAAAACAAAAATTAAATAAAATGTATTTTTTGACTTTGACTAGTTTAAGGCTATTTTTAAATACCCAAAATAAAAAGTTGTAGTAGTAGTAGTAATAGTAAAGAGTAGTAGGAGTAGTAGGGGTAGTCAGAGTAGTAGCAGTTTTAGTAGTAGTATAATATAAAATGTCATTGTTTTTCACTTTTCAGTTATGATAATTTGTATAATAATAATTGTAAAAAAAAAGTTTTTCTTATAAAAAATATAAAGTTTATCATACAATATATGAATATAATAATATTATATTATTGTATACATTATATATAAAAATTGTCATAACAGTAACACAATTGTTCACAGTTATGAAATTTCTTTTTTTGTCAATGTCTTCTTTTTCCCAAAAAACTTCTTCCCAGTCATTTTAATTTAACTTGTTCGTAAAGAAGAAAAAAAAAAACTTAAAACAGAAAAGGGAAAAGGGAAAAGAATATATGGGAAAAATTTTTAAGGTTAAATTTTTTTTTAATAAAAAAATATTTTGATTGAATTATATTTTAAATTGCCGAAATTTTGATCATTTTTCAAAAATAATATATACATTTTTGAATTTTTTCTTATTATATTAAAATTGAATTTTAAATTTTTAAAAAAATTTGTCTCTACTACCAAGATTCTTAGAATTTCAAAAAAAAATTTTGCACAAAAATTTGAAAATTAACTACTTATTACCTATATTTAAAATAACGGATAATTTTTTTTATTAGAGGATAAAAAATTATATATTTAGTCTAATTTTTCCAAAACAAAAATAAATTTAAATAAGGAGTCAGTCACCAGGAGGATGTATTCCATTTAATAATACATTATATTTACAAAATTCAAATTACTTAAAATTATACCTTAGATACGTTACCATATATAAATAATATTTCTTTAGTACTGTGTTTAAAATGAACAATCCAGATTTCAAACTCATAATAAAAGTCTATTAAATACACTATCTAATGAAACCAATATTAATGCACTATCTAATGAAACCAACCATCAAGGTTCTGACTTCTTAACAAAATACTGATCAAATTTAATATGACATTTTGAAAAAGAAAATAATGAAAATTTATGAATCCAATAATGACCAGATATTTATATCTATATAAGGAGGAGTTAAAGAAACGAAAAAATAAAATGCAGATTTAAATTTTTTGAAAAATTTTAAAAGTAGTTCTAAGTGAAAAGTGCATGCCGAGATTCTTCCTCTACTTCTGCTGTAAATTTATGACTGAATGTGCTGAATTTTCTCAACCAAGACAATTGCAAAATTATTCTAATAAAATCGCGTCTTCCTACCTTGAACAACATAATTCTAGCATATGGCTACTTTGGATTCCGTATTATGTGACCGAAGTAAACTACCTTACGGCACTTTACTATCCGAAAAAATTGTTGACTAATCTGCAATTCTCGGACTACTTTTTTATTACTGACTCTATCCGTCCATTTTATTTTAAGTAAACGGCGATACCACTGAATATTTCGAAAGCTTCTAATTTATTTTTTGCGTTCAAGGTAGGTAGCACACCTACCATACACCTAGGTAGCACAATCGACCATTCATAATATTTTATGAAATCGAGAAGCCAATTCGAAGAATATTAAAAGAAATAAATCTTAAAAGAAAAATATTTAAATAACACTAATCGACTTAGAAAAGTCTTTTCGGACAAAACTAAAATAAAACAGCGGTTGAAGTCAACAAAATAAAATAAAATTTTTTCTAAAACTCAATGTAACAAATTTTTTTTTTAAATAAAATTTAAACAGTTAATACATCATTTTCAATTTAGTTAAAGATGAATTAAATAATATGTAATTGAAAATATCTTTTTTTTGTTTTTTGTAAAATCTTCAAAATTAATTTAAAGATAAAAGTATTCTTTTTGCCCTTTCTAAAAAAAACATATTGTTTGTCGTGGGCTTAAGAAATTTTAAAGCTGATTTTAGATTTTAACTCTTATTATTTTTTTGGATGCCTATATATGCTTAAACCAACTATATTTACATATAAACGCATTTTTAAATTATATGTACGAATATGTAAATATCTAAAAATAAATAAAAATTACAACATATATATTTATGGTAGATACATATAAAATAATGTAGGAATGACAAATAATGAATTGAAATTTACAAGAAGAAAAA
Organism: Poecilobothrus nobilitatus; assembly: GCA_947095535.1. NCBI lineage: Eukaryota > Metazoa > Arthropoda > Insecta > Diptera > Dolichopodidae > Poecilobothrus > Poecilobothrus nobilitatus. Next base: position 6,493,501 of record OX352774.1, read on the forward strand.
CAAAAAAAAGAAAAAGTGATTTCGGTATAAATTTAAAAAGAAACCAAATTAAAGAAGTGAAAAAAATTACAGAATAAACAAAAGAAAAAAACTTTGATCAAAAAAAACAAAAAGAAAAAAAAAATGTACATAAAATGAAAAAATAATGAAAAAAAAAAAGAAAATGAGGAAAATTCAACTTTGGCAGAGAAAAGTAATATTCATATCATTTCGTATGAAAATTATTTTTCATTTTTCTTTTTCCTTTTTGGTTTTTTTTTTTTGTGAAAAATTGAAGTAATCTCGATTTTTTATGTTTCGTTGAACGTTCATTCATATGCATACGCACACAATTTTTTTTTTTTTGGTATGATATACAATACAATTTATAATAAATGTATTATGTTTACAGTGTAGGGATAATATTTATTTCTTTCAGTTACATTTTATGTCAGTTATATATTTTTGATGCGCCTTTAATACTTTTTTGCCTTTTTACATTAAAATTTTACACTAGAGTCCAGAATAAAAACTCTAATCAAGTTTCATTTAATTTTTTTTTTTTGAAATAACAAAAAGTCAAATTGTTTAAAATAAGATGGTGGTTTGACGTGAATGTTTTCTATCCTTTTTTTTAATTCTTTTATTGTCATCTTCTTCTGTACTTTCTTCTTCTGTATACAATATGGTATGGTCTATTACTCTATTACATTACATTTAAATGAAAAAATTGCAGGACTTGATTTTTTTTATAACTTTTAAAAAATATGAAATGAAAACAATGAAAGAAATTGACTTTTTGAAGTAATGCAATGAAATGAATATAGTGTCACTTTTTTGAATCGTTTTTTAATTATGAACAACAAAGAAGTAGCACTACTTCACGCACAGAGCATTTAAATAATTATTATTGATATAATATTTTTCTTTTTCAAAAATTTTGATTATATTTACAATTTCTGACCACAATTAAAAAAATTTTTCTTTTAAAATGAATAGTTTAGTACGTTCAAGTTTCACCGCATTTAATAACAGCTGCAAATGTCAGAAAACATTTACACAAAAAAATAATCAAAAAAAATGTATAAGAAGTGGATCAAACATGGAGCCAAAATAAGAAAATTTCTATTTTTCAGTTTTAAAAAAAGTGAACAAATAGGGATTAAAAGAGGCGCCACCTTTTTAGTATGAAAAGTGATAAAAAGATGAGGTCTAAACGCTAAATACAACAATAATTAATATCGATGTAAACGAATATTTAAAATAACAGAAAAAACTTTAAGATTTTTACAATAAAAAAAAGAGTTAATTCATAAGGATTTGTTATAATTTATAAGACATATTATTTCAAGTTTCACTAAACTGATATTAGATTTTATTATTTTGAGCTATTTTAAGTTTATTGTACAAATCGCTCCAACACAGCAATTAAACTATATAATGATCTGTCAAAAAATGTAAAAAAACTACATGTAACAAAATTAAAAAGAAATGTCAAAAATTTAATTCTTTAAAAATATTAATTTCTAAATTTATGTATCTTACTACAGCGAACTTTCTAAACCCTAAATTATTTTATTTTTTTAATTTTAATATTAATTTCAATTCCATTACTTAAATTTTAATTTTTTTTTAGTGTTTAATTCTATTTTACTTTGATTTTGCACTAAATTCTTATGTTTTTGGTTCTTAAATTTGTAAATTTATATTATTTATATTATTTATTTAAAGTATATTTATATGTATCAGCAGCTAACGTGTCATGAGGCCCCTTCTCATTAAAATTTGAGAATAATGCCTCATTATCAGTAAGTCATAATGCCCTTAAATTGGTGGTGCAAAACACAATAATTATTTTTGTTTGGGGGCAGCAGCCCTCACTATTTTAAGTAATTTTTACCACTAAAAATAGTAAAGGGTTGTCGTCTCCAAATTTCAGCTAAACAAATTATTGAAACTCTGATTTTGAAACCAATTCTAAAATACCCAGTAATTATTCACATAAACTTCAATGTTTGGTGGATCATAAAACCCTAAACTTTTTTGAGGTGTTGTGTCCCATATTTGGTGGGATATATTTCTCCTCAATTTTAGGTGACCCATAAACCTTAAATTTTGTTTGGTGACCCATAAACCTTAAATTGTGTCCCACCGCTGACATATTTGAAGACTATTTCTAAAATTAGTTGGAGATTATGTCCCACCACTAATAGGATATAATACCCAAGCATATTATGGCTCGGGATTTCATGACATGTCGCCACATGAGCATTTCCCTTTTAAATAGATTTGAAAAGAAATGTTACTAAAAACAAATAGGTACAGAAAAATTATCCGAGTTTTTCACTAAATCAAAACTAATTAAAATAACTTAAATAATTATTTTGTCTAGAATTAAAATATGGTCAGTAGAAGGCGATAAATATCGTATGATTATGCTTATAATATATTAATTATTATGTTAGCAACTGTACTAACACTTATTTAGAAAGAAAAGAACAAATTGGAATAGAATATTTGTTATTCAAGCTGATACCTTTACATCACATTCAAATGTAAATTTATATATCATCTACTTAACCCTTATATATCATCATATATGCTAATGCAAAAAAAAAAAAAGATAAAATATAAAGAAAAAAAAAAAAAAAATATATATATATATATATATATATATATATATTATACATATTTTAAGATTTGTTACGTCTACTATATAAATATACCCTTAATAAAAGAAAAACAAATGAAGAAAATTTTCAGCCCCATAACAATTTTTAATATTATTGCAAAATGAATCACTATCATTGTGATTTTTCATTTTTCAATTTTCATTCAAAGAAGGTACGAATCCATTAAAGAATCGTAGAAAAAGTTTTTATATTTAAAACAAAAAAAAAAATTGGAGGAGTTGATTTGGTAGAGCATAAGGTTAAGTAGGTTGGAAATGATTATCTTTTCTTGTTTTTACTTTCATTTCTGAGTTATTTTTTTGTTTTGATGCGTATTTTCTCCAGAACACAAGATTTTTCTTTTTTTTTCCATATATTCGGAATTTCAAACAGTACAAAATAAACTACAAAATGTGGTTGGTATAAAATTGTTACTTTGGATGCAATAATTTTAAATTAAATAAAGGTGTTGGTTTGTTATGAATTTCATCAGAGGTATGTAAGATTAAATTTTTAATATTAAAATGTAAAATATGGCTTTTTTTTTGTTTAATCAATACAAATTTAATTATTAAGAAAATATTGTATGCTATATGTAAAATTAAGAATTTAATTATAATAATATTTATAAATAATTAATTAAAGTTAACGTTCCGAAGTAAAATATATCAATTTTTTTACAATTTAAAATATATATGAAATCTGAATGAAATTATTTTCATAATTAAAAGTATTATGCTAAAAATATAACACTCTATGCATGCTATATGGTCATACTATACACGTTATACATAATCTTTGAAAAACAGAAACTTATAACCTCGAAGAACCGAATTCTAAATAAAAATATAAAAACTCCATTTTGTTTAATATCTTTTGACAAAAGCAACATTTTGCAAAATGAGATACTTACTTTGCAAAAAGATATGTGGTAGAGATTATGTTGACAGTGGTGGCCATTCCAAATGTTGTTTAAAATTAGCAAACTTTGCACTTTTTGAAAGAAAGCCAAAATAACAATTCCCAAACCAGAAGACGACCTGAACTCATATCGTTCCATTATCCTCTTACCAATATTTCGTAAATTATTGAAAAAAAAATTATAAATAATGAACTTTTAAGAATTATTAAGGAAAATAATATTTTATCGGATACACATTTTAGTTTTTGTAGAGAACATAATTAATCTGACTCATGGCGCAGTGGTTAAGTCGCCAACCTTTAAATCGAAGGGCCTTGGGTTCAAACCCCGGTCAGGTCATATAAATAAAAAATATGTAGTACTTTTATATCGTAATAATGTATATCGTATAATTAATAGTAGTAATAATAATAATAATAGCAATAATAATATTAATAAGAATACTAATACCAATAATAACAGCCGCTATAGGGACAGTGGGGGTTGCCTTCAATAATTATCTCATGTAGTACGGTGTTATATACTATTACATGTTGTAACTGTTGTAACGGCTATAATCACTGTTAGCAAAAATAGTAATAATAATAGGGAGATTCATTGTTTCCTTACAGTCTCACTCCCAATTCAATGTTTCCGTATCCATTTCCTATCCTTTCCTATCCCTACTCCCTAGCCAATATACTGCGTTCGCAGGTAAGGGTTTTATCCCATTATATTGGCTAAAGGCGGAGGTGGCTTTAGTCAGTAAGAATCTGACACTACTAAGGGGGAAATTCTTGGTGTCTTTGGAAGATCCCCACCTCCCTTAGTAAAAAAAAAAAAAAACACTAAGAATCCTTTAGTGGGATTCAAAAATTATGCAAATTTCAATCTCAATTTGAAAAAATGTGTAGGACTCGTCTTACATGATATACCCTCTGCTTTTGACTCTATCTGACAGAATATCCTGTTGGTCAAAATGATTAACTTAAATTCCGACCCGTATGGTTAAACGCTTCCTATTGGAGAAATACTTTTCAGTCTGTCATCCATCATAGCTTCTACGACGTTTAATTGCAGGAATACACAAATGTTCGGTGACCTCTTCAACTCTATATGCACCCTATTTACTGCTGATTTACATTGGCATTACTTTACCGTTTCATTATTAAAATTAACTAAAACCAAACATTCTGATAGTGAGATCATAAATAATCTTTTTGTAAATGATGTAACTAATAGTTATATTCATAATTAGTAAATTTAGTTAGTAGGTTAGTTTTAATTTCTTAGGTTTGTAAATAAATATCATACTTATAAGATTTTTGAAAAATTTTGCTCTAAAATTTAATACATCATTATTAGATTCCTCCTTTATGAAAAATAGAAGACGATTAAGTAAATATTTGATCATTTTTATTGTTTACATTTACATTTTACGGAAACCATATATGTAACAAAAAGTCTATCACTCAATAACCGAACAGATATATTTTAAGGTATAGTTATATTTTACAGATACATATTCGAAAACATCAATTTCTTAAATCATTACATGTAGTTATAAATATTTTCGTATTTATTCTATCGCAAAATTTTTGAAAGGAAATCAATTTAAGTTATATTTAGGATTAATCTTTTATTTTATATCAAAATATATTAATTATTTGAAAGGATATTATTTGATGTACTGTTGAAAGAAAATCACTGCAGGGTTTTACCATGGAATTTATTATGAAACATAAAAATTGTTTTCAACAAGCGATGTAATGTCACTTAAGAACATAAAAGCATAAAAATGGGCAACTCGGGATATTCTACTAAATGTTGCGTATTTGTTAATATTATATAATCTTATAGAAAATAAGATTTGAATAATGTTATATAATATCGATCATCTTAGTAATAATGGAATTTAATAGTGATGAAACGCACTAAATATCATGAACTGTAAAAATAAATAGAAGAAAATAAAAAAAAAAATTTAACACCTAAGATCTAGTGTGTCGTTGTATAAAAGTTAAATCTTTTTCATAAAAACTTGCTGCACCAGACGATGTATGACCGATAAGAGCAAACAAGAATAAAATACATTTTTGCATCAAGGGTAAGATGTGATGGGCATTGGATTTCTGATAACTCACAATCTTCGGAACAAGAAAATCTATGTTAAAAAATATATCGTCTATTGTTAACCTTAACTAACACTATTCTTCTGAAGTCGTTGAGTTGAATAGTGAGAAAATAAGCGACTGATGGACAGTTACTTTATTGTATTTAAAAGATTTTAGTAATTTTTTTTGCAAAGGAATGCTGTAATAATTGATTATGAAAAATATCAAATTAAGGGTGTAATAAAGATAAACAAAGAAACCGTGATGTTATAGATCAAATTTCTAAAATTTTCATCTTGCTAAAAGCAATAATGATTTTAATGAACTCATTTTATGTCTTATTCTTTCATTGTAAATACATACATGAATATACAATTACATTGCTCTAAGGCAATAATAGATTTATACATAATATATATATCATTGATACGTCCTTGGTTGGGTTATTTGCTTTTATTCTCTTCATTAAAAAAAAAAAAAAAAACAATCTTTGTTGTTTTGTTTATATTTTTAACCTTTAAAATTGCTTTTTCAAAATTTGATATCATAAAATCAATTTGATGTACATGTGAATAATGTTATATTATGTATCTGTAGTAAATAAATACATTATGTAATTTTGTACATACAATATAAAGATATATTGAAATTTTTATTATTAAATGATAATAAAAAAAAGAAGAATAAAAGATTGATTAATAATAAAATTTTTTAATTCAAAATTATTTGTTATTGATGCCAGCAGACATATTCATTATTTTACACAGATATTACAAAAATACAAAATATATTGTGGGGGCCTCGGTAACCTAGTGGGTAAGAGCGCATAAAATACGCTGCAAACACTGAGGGAGTGTGGATTAGAATCCCGCACACATCGTAAGAGCTATTCCCCCTTACGACATTTACAGCCACGCCTGAAAAGGAAAAGCTGTGTAATTTTCTGTACACATTTATGTGGTAGAGAAACGCACCAAAAAAAAAGTAAATATATATAGTTATATTATACAGGGACGAATTATCCACATATTATTTAGTCCTATTAGATCCAGTTGATTGAGTACTTTTTTAAAAAAAATCTCAAAAATATTGATATTTAATAAACTAATGCTGAAAAAATCAAATTACTAGTCCGATGTTAGTGTTTCGAAGAAAACCTAAATAGAATCTTGAATCAGCTACATTTAAAGTATTTACGTAAAACCATTACCTGCCGAACCTGATATTCACGAAGTTATTTTAATTGAATAGCTATAGATATTAGATATTTAGAAGAAAGAAATTAATTTAATGACTGCTTCAGCATCTAGAAATATTACCAAAAACTCTTAAATGTCTGAATCATGCGGTCTAAAACGAATAATAGATACTTATGAAACCACGCCTCATTAAGACTAGAACTAGCTAAGATTAAAAGATTTAATTATTGCATCCAATCTTTTAAAAATGTGCACATACGTCAAGATTCAAAATGTTTAATAAATAAGAGGCGAGATACAAGAGGATACAAAATATAGGATATATGAAAGGTTCATATTTATGATCCGTAATTAGCGTTAAATAAAAATGTTCTTCTTCAAAATTATTTTTTTAACAAGAATATTTAAAACTTACTTGTGTTTCATTAATTTAATTTTAAATGATTTTTCTATGCCGACGGATGTCTGAATCAGCAGAGCGACACTTTACTAAACATATTTTTTAAAATTTTTCGAAAGATATTTATATGTAGAAAATTTTATGCTGAAGCTAAAATAGTTCTAAAATGAAAGAGTTATGTTACATTATGTGAAATTTTTCGAGTAAAAAAAAAAAAAACTTCCCTAACTTTGAAACCCTTTCTTTTTTTGATAGGTATTTTGTAGGTATTGACTAATGACACTTCTTCTGATTAAATAAAATTACAGATTCAAGATTTCAAACAATACTAACCACTAGAGGGAGTGAAATTGCTCTGTTCTACTACTTATAACTACCTAAATGGTACACTACTTCTTATCACTATTGTTTTGTTGACAAAACTTCAAAAGTGTGTAATTTATTACTATCCAATGTATACCCAAAAGTTGGCGGTTTTTCAATTTGCAACATCTCTAAATTTAAGATGAATCTAAAAAGATTTCTTATGTACTTACTGTGCAACTTCCTTTTATAGACATTTTTCCAAATCTATCTAATCTCATATAGTCTCAACAATTACTCAAGTGCAAAGGAACATATTCCTAGATTATGATTATATATAGCATTCCTAGGTTATGATTATTATATAGCATAATTAGCAATAGCAAGTAAAATTTCAAAACTAAAATAATTTAAAATTTGATAATTTTTTTTTTCTTTTTCAAATATACGACACTCCTTGGACGGATTTTGGAATTCAGGATATAGACCCTCATATTATAATACAGCAGAGAAAAAAGTATACGCAAAATATCGGCGTTGTAAAGTTGGTATTAAAACCAAAGGTGTTTTTAATTTTGTCCATGTGAAATATGAATTATAGACTGTACCGATTACCTACTGTAAAATATGAAGTATGAAGAGGTATTTTAAATTGATTGTATTCAATTACATGATACAAAGTGCAGCATCATATGGAGCACATAAGGTTAAAAAGCAAGGGAAGAATTGGGGAATAGTCGCATTTAATGTCGTATAACTTTTCTTCTATAAAATCCAAAAATATTTGTTGAAAATTAGTTTCCATCCATTCTGGAACGTATTATAACGTCGAAATGTGTGATCTCTTGCTTTATTTTTTTATAAATAATTTAAAGGTTAACACTGCTTTCAAGTTAAATAATAAGTTAAAACTATTAAAGAGAAGTTAATTAGTTTTAATATAGATTTCATACATAGGACATTATAAATGTCTTATATCATATTAAAGTAAAATATATTTAATTAGATTCAAAATTTTACGGAATCTTTTAAATTATTATTAATTGTGTCCGTCATCTTGAAAACATTGAAACCACCCGAAAACAAATCAAAATGAATCGAAAATCTTTAAAAAAAAAATTAAAAGTTTAAGTTAAATTAAAAGGGGTTAATTTATTAGAATTAATAGAAGTTTAATGGCATTATAACATTAATACTGTAATGTGATTCATAAAAATTTAATTGCCTACTTCAAGGAGTGAATTTACATAAACATTTTTTTTTTTTTTTTGATTTATTTGCATATGTTTCACAAAAAAAAAATGAAAAAGTGTTATGAAAACGTGTTAGAATAATCGTCATAAATTATCGTAAAAGGAAAATCATAAATGTTAACTTCTATTTTAAGGATAATATGTCTACATACATACATATATCATAATATGTTTGTAAGTATGTAGCTAAGATTGTTTTCGTGGCTGTTTTATAAAAAAAAACAAAAAAAAAAAAACAAAACTTTTCAAAGCAAAAAAAAAAAATGAAAATTTATTACGAATGTATATAAAATATATATTATGTATACTATGTATGTATATACATAATATTTATATAATATTATGTACATACATATATAAATATGTTTATTATAATAATATTATTCTATTATTTCTATTTTATAATGTAAAAGTACATATAAATATAATTAAAGGTGTATATGTATGCATCTATCTATATGTAAATGAAATTTTTTCAATTAAAGCACACAATTACACCCTTGATTGTTATGAGAAAGGATTCTTGAATGAATTCTTAAGAAATATCTTATCTGTCATATGTGTATAATAATAATTGTACAATGTTCATTTGAACGTTAAGCATTTTAACATTTTATTTCATTTTTTTTTTTTTTTTTTTGTTGTTTCTTCTCCTTTTTAAGTTGTTATCCTGACTTTTGTGGATTTTTATCACCTCATTAATGTGAACGTAAACGCTATAATCATTTTCATTTTAACGAACAAAAAACAAAACAAAAAAAAAAAAAAATAAATTTACAGACAAAAAGACATTTTAAAAACAAATTAAATGGGATTTTACTTTTTATTTTATTGTTTTTTTTTTTTTTTGTTTTTGTTTTCTCCTTGTTTTTTTTTTTAAATTTTCTCATCTGACTTGAGTAAAATTAATATTTATCTTAAGATACATTATGTACATATATTATAATATGTAATTATATTAAATTGAATGTTTGTATTAAAACTAGACTACTTGTATAGTTGTATGTAATATAGGGTAAAACTATAATAAAAATGTTAGTAGAACTATAAAGAAATTATGATTTAATTGAGGGATCAACAAAATAAAAGAACGCATTTTTTTTTTAAAAAAAAGGGTTAAAAAGTTAGATAATTTTTGTTTGATTTTCTTCTTTAATTTTCTTTTATTTTTATTTTTAGTTAAGTGTTGTGTTTACTATATAATAAAGAAAAAAAACAAAATTATTAAAAATCAATAAATTAATTTTTGTTTTGTTTTTAATGCTAATAATGAAAACAAATTGAAAAATTTTACATTTTAAATTAACAGGTAGGTCTCGAATAACTTAGATTTATGATTCCTGAAATGTATTAGATGTATAATATAAACATTGAATGAATTTTTTAATGTAAATAATGTGAAACAATAGAATTGGTTGTTATACGTAGTATACAGGGTGTACGCAACTCAAAGATCACGAAGAACAAAGGTGATAGAGAAGTTTATAATAAACAAAAAAATTTATTGATCTTGAAACGGATTTAATTGAAAAAATCACCTCCGTTATTCGTGACCTTTGAGTTCGGGACACCCTGTATAGGATTATGTAATATAGTGATTTTTCTTTCTGAAAAACAAAAAACAAAATACAAGAAATGGGTTATGCATTTTCACTTGTTTGTTTTTGGTGTCAGGTATTTAACACTATTTGTCTTAAAATCATGTGTGTTTCAAATTAACGTATTTTAAAATCCCGTGTTTGAAAATTTCGTGTGTCCAAATCACGTTTCTGGAAATTTTGTTTTCGACAAATTCGCAAATATAAAAATTTTGGTAAAAAAGGAATACTCTATTTCGGTTATAAATTTCTAATTTTTCCGATATACATTGTCTTCCGAATATTTTAATAATAGCAGTCACAGTCATTGTTTAAAAAATATTTTTGGTGTAATCTTATTTTTGTAACTTAACTAAAATGGCTACGTACAAAAATCTTTATTATTTTCGAACTCTTGCATAATAATCAATCTGATAGAGAAATTATGGGGGCTGCCGTCTCCAAACATCTGCTAAACAAATGTATTGAAACTTTTGTAATAACTTTCAAGCCCTTCATAATTATTTTGTTTACCTACATTAGGTATTTCAAGCAACATTCAAGAATTTAAAATAGTAACAAAAAGAATTCTACTTAATTTTTTATGAAAAATTTTGCGAAATGTGATATTTTGATACACACAATTTTATATGCTTTTATATTAACTCGTCGCTGTCGGTTTATTTATTTATTTATTTATTTATTTATTTATTTATTTATTTATTTATTTATTTATTTATTTATTTGTCATTCTGTCACGCTTTTTATTATCTTCGTAATCTGTTAGCAACATTTGTAAGTGTAGTATGGTGCAGAGGATAGTGTACAGGTTTCAAAAGTGGGGATCATGTTGTTCGAATCCAGTTCACATGCAACATTTTTTTCTTAACTATCTATTCATCAACATTTTTTGAATAAAATATGTATACATTTTTGTATATATCAATTTAAAACTTACATTTTTATCTCTTATTCATGCATACAAACATACACATTATATTTTTGATCTTTCCTGGTGTTTTGTATTAGCATAATTAGCAAAACACAATCCATACATATAATATTTTTATGTATGTTGCTAAGTTATTTTGTTTACAACATTTGTTTAGTATTTATATCAAAATATTTGCTGTCAACATTCTTTAATGCATATTGAATTAATGCATATATGGTGCAGAGGAAAGTGTACAGGTCTTGAAAGTGAGTGTTAATGTGTGGACTGTGGTTCGAATCCAATTCGTATATATATGTATAATTTTTTTTTTTTTTTTTTAACTCTATTCATCAATATTTTTTAAATAAAATTTTATGTACCTACATAATATTATTTTTGTACATAGAAAAGAATACAAAAAGTAAAGATCATTACAAAATTATGCTTTTGCGCATTACGCATTATGATTTACAAACAAAAAATCTATTACGCATTATGATTTGTCAACACAAAAAACTAAAACTACGTATGTAAATATGTACGTACGTATTGTACATATTTATTTATTTATTTATATTCAGCTACCGTGGTACATAAATGTGCCAGGTAGCTATACCCTTGTTTCCTGGTAGGAATGTGTACGTGATATAATGATATATTATAAAGTATTTACATATTGCGATATATGAATATTTTTTTTTTTATATTATAATTATTGTACCCAACCGGGAATCGAACCCGAGACCTCTCATTCTCTTATGAATGAGAAGCGGTGCGTCAACCACTGCACCAATGGCTGGATACACATAATATTATGTTAAACTAATTTCCTAAATTATTTTGTTCCGCTCCATTTGTTTATAATTTAAATCAAGATATTTGTCAACATTTTTTACTGCATGATCTTATTAAGCGATTAGGAAGGTAGGTGTTCAAGGTTAGATGTTTGTTTGGATATACGATATACTACTAATAGTATACTATAGAAATATACAGTAAAGTACATTTATGTATATCATTTTCATTCGAGTTATGTTGTTGGATTGTAATATTTATATAATCACAGTATTTTGGTACATATTTTACCCTTCGAGGTACTTTCTTTATTTATGAATTACATACTGGAATAAAAAATTTTTACTCTTGCTGTAATGGAATCGATTTAACATCTATTAATTTACTTAAACATTTGGTATAAAATTATAAAACGTATTTTATATCAGAAACAATAATTAATGTATGTATGAATAAAAAATATCCCATATTTTTCAATTCAAATTATGTGTTTCATTTAAAACTAAAAAGTATAAAATAAAATAATATGTAAAAAAAATATTTTTTAAAATATGCTTTTATCGAAACCAAATTCGCCCCCTAAAAAGTAGAAAATAAAATTGATTGCAAAACTTTAGCTTTTTTGACTGTTATAATATAAAAGTGAATTGCTAGTGCAAGCATTTTGGACTGTTATAATATAAAAGTAAATTGCTGGAATAAAAAAGAAACACGAACCTCAAATTTCCTAGATTTTTATTTAACTTTATTCCAGCAATTTACTTTTATATTATAACAGTCCAAAATGCTTGCACTAGCAATTCACTTTTATATTATAACAGTCAAAAAAGCTAAAGTTTTGCAATCAATTTTATTTTTTACTTTTTAGGGGGCGAATTTGGTTTCGATAAAAGCATATTTTAAAAAATATTTTTTTTACATATTATTTTATTTACACGTAAGATTATATGACGCGAGATTTTTAAAAACGGAAGATTTTAAGATACGATATGTTGAGATACTAGCTTTCATAGGGTTCCGTTTATTCAAATAGAATAATTTATAGATTTATTTATTACCTGTTTGTGATTGACGGACATCGGTATAAATAAGTAAAAACTATTCTACGGAATATTTTTTTCCTTGATGCTTCAGATACTTTACATTTTAAAAGGTCAATAATTAGATATTGCTTACTTATCATGGCAATGCTTTGATTTAAATAAATTTTTAATATAGAAAATTGTATATATATTATTTTTAAAACTTTTACGTGAAGGTCTTTAAATAATTCATATACTAAGAGTTTCCTTAACCATGTTAACAAACTCGCAACGAGTCTTCTAACATTTTTACCTTAAACAAATATAAAAAATATTAAATTAATGCATGTTTTTTAGAAACTTTTACAATTCACCGATTTGGCTATGTCTATAGCGTACGAGCAAAAATATTCGTGCTACGTAAAATTAAAAATTTTCGAATGTTCAAACTATGGAGGTTTGAGGTAAGGCTTTAACAAAAACTTTCAGTGAACTTTTATCCAAGACTTAATTTTTATGTAGTAAATTAGAAAAAAAAGGTTTCCTTTGTAAAGTGGATAACAATTTTAAAATGAATGTTTAACTACAACAAGTATTTCTTTTTAAATAGAAGAATTCATTTCGAGAAAATTGTTTTAAACATTTGTTGACACTATTAAAATAATAGAAATGATCAGGGTGATCTTAGATGCAATAGAAACTGCGTTATGGCTTACGAATTTTTAAGAGTTCTACAAGGACAAATAATATATAAGTTAATAAAATAAAATATGTAATAATATTTTAATAACAGATTAAACAAATTGAAATGTCAACAATATTTATAACATCACTCCTAATAGAAAGAACAGCCAAAGATGATAGACGGTTTTTATTTATATTTGAGTAGATATAATTTTTAATTTGCTTCAACTTAAAAATTAATAGTTTACCTTTTGAAAATTTGGTTTAATAATAAAGAGATAAATCCGTAAAAGAATATTGAAATTAGGGAAACTTGTCACCAATTCATCTTCAATTTGAGAATTGAATAAGTCTGCTACAGAATTCTGATCGTTGTACTTTAAAAAAAAAATTAAAGCATTTACAAACTAGTCAACAAAACTCTTCCCTGAATCTGTTAAATATGTGTTGATCATATCTTTGACTATAGATTTGCTTCCATCGTTTAGTAAAAATTTACGAGAGCTAATGAGATATAATGCCTAGAGTCTACGAATCTTAAAGACGACTCTGAGTGAACCTTAAATTACTCCAGCTAATTTAATAATGTAAAAATTAAAAATATTAAAACAATATACAATTACTTTAAGTAAATTGTGAAACTTTATGATATACATTGGTTTCTTTTCATTTAGGTTTTTAAATACCTCCCTCTGAGAGTGATTTGCTTTTATATTTTCATTTAAATAACATTTATTTGAATGTTAATTTTTTTTTTTTTCTTAAATGGAATGATTCTAAAAATTGAAAGAAAGAAAATTATAATGAAATAATAAAAAGAAATTGTATATACATAAAATTAATTGGAAAAGTAATTAGCAAACGCCTTTATTCTTTTTTTTATTACCAGTCATACCTACATGTGAAGAAATATACAGAATATACAGTGTGATGTGACAAAATGGAGGAAATAAATAAAAGGGGTTAAAAAGATTAATGAAATTTCATTTTAAAATATGAAATGAGGTAAATATTTCATTTATTTATATATGTAAAGTTTATATATTATATATATATGCATTTATATATTTAAGGAAGTATTAATATATATACCTATTTCCCATATATATTTAAGGCAGTGGAACATTCCTTATATGGATAGAATTATGATGGAATGTACATTTTAACTTTAATCAAATTGCAATTTTTAAATGATTTTTAATTAAAGCGAACCGAGTTTTTGTATTCTTGGGGTTTTTATTTTATAGTAAGATATGTAAAACCAAAACAGTGCTGATTGCAATATGTTCAAATTGTTTTAAAATTCATCGCGAGTTATAAGTAAAAAGGATATCATAACATATAAAAGGATTTGCTTGAAGTATAATTTTTTGACTCTTTTAAAAGAATAAATTTGCAGATATTATTTACTTTTAGAAATTTATTTAACTAAATCACCAATTTATTTAACAAATCATGGCTTTATATTTTAGCTATATTTTGTATGTATGTACTTTATTTTTTCTTATTTGTCTGGTAAAAATTGATATGTTTCATACTCCAAGCTTCTCCTATTGCTGTTCTCCAATTAATTTCAAAACACCAGTTAATTTTCGATGTAACTTTAAACTCACTCTCTCGATGTAACTTTAAAACCTCTGAATTGCATAATTTTTTTTCATCCCTTGATTTTTCTGTCCTTAAAAATACCAGTAATATCGATACTAGAGCTAATAAATTTTATTTAATTTTTCATTCAACTTGTTCATATTGGATTCAACTTGTTCATATACATAGTTTAAATTCTAGTTCATCTTAGTTTGGCAAGAATAAAGCGTATGGAAAGTTTATCTTAAAATCAAAAATAATTCCTCATATTCCAAAGTTTTTGATTTATCTAACAAATAATGCAAATTATTTATTGAGCCTTCTTATATAATGTACCTCAGCTTAACTGTTTCTAATATCATGACTTTTTGAGTTAAAATTCGAGTAAAAATCAACTGAAAATATTCTTATTTCAAATAAACCCCTAGAATTTTATTTTTTTGCTACTTTTATTTGCTACTACTAGAGCTTCAAATGGTTTCAACTAATAATTAATACTTTTATTAATTTTAGAATAAATCTCATTAGTTTTCTTGCATTTTACTGATCTCAATAAATTTAATTTTAATTTAATTTTCAAAAACAATTTGAAAATTAATGTGCTTATTAGTTTCACTATACGGCGAAGTAATCACATCATTTATTATCCACTGACAGGGTGATTGTTTGCTTTATCCTATTTTCTCTTTTGTAAGGAAACCTCGAAGAACTAAAGTAGTTTTATTTTATATTTATTTGGCCACATATTATCTTCATATTTCACTTTTAACCGCGATGATGTTCTTAGATCGTTGGCAATAATTTGATAAGACCACGGTGCCTTAGATGTCAGATGATATGTAATGTAAAATTGATTATGAATATAATTACTTTCATAACTAACTTATAAGTACTTCTCAACTATTTATAACTACTAATTAAGGACTTAGTTTTTTTTTTCTGACTAAAGAATCCTAATTTAAGACTAAAATTATATTCCATTGTTTCTCATTTACTTTTACAAAAAAAATCCTAGCATAGACATTTTTCAAAATTTTATTTATGTTTTAGAAATATGACGTTTTGCATTTGAAAATTCCGCTTAATGTACCATCAAATCATAATATAGGTATCATAATCATGTGTATGTAATATATATTTATCGAAATGCATCCTATATATGGCATTAACATACATGCTTATAGGTTTGGTACCTAATATCATCAATTTGAAGAAGTTAATAATAATTTACAAAAAAAATTTAAAAAAAATTTAATATCTACCCATTAATTAAAAAAAAAAATTTTTTTTACAATTGTGATTAAATGCAATTAAAATATTTTGCAGAAAAAAAAAACAATTATTTGAATTATTAAAATTATATTAATTAAAATCAATTAATTAATTTTTATCTGATTATCCGTAGGTATTATATTATATTAAACAACATTCTTTTATATAACGTATAATTAAAATGCAGAATTCAAAATGATAGTAATTAAGTCGAATTTTTGATAGCTTTAATTAGTTAAAAGTAATCTAATAATTAACTATACTTTTATTTTGTTTTTTTTTTTGGAAATTACTTTTTCCTGGTATTTATATTAATAATAAAAAAATAAAAACATTATTTGTTTAAGTTCTTATTAGATGATAGTTTTTACTTTACAAGTAATCAAGGAAAAAAAAAATATTTGTCCTGCAACAAGGTTAAAAATTGTCACAATCAAATTGTAATCATTAAAATAAATTGTTATTAACATCTACAACATTCGGTGCAGTAGATTCGATACCATACGTTTAAAAAAATTGTAAAATTTTCTCTAAAGAAGTTTCCAATTAGAAATAACGATCAGAGCCGTCGCTACCCAACACTCCTAGTTGAAATCCCTAGATGAAATAATTCAGCATATGACAATTCGTTTCTGTAATCAATAATAAAAAATGTAACAAAACAAAATCGTAAATATGGAATCATCTTCCACCCCATGTGTACTCTAAAATTGAGGATGATTACATTCATAATTTACACAAGTTTAGGGAGAATGTCAACACCTTCGTTCACTATATTCCGTCAAACCTTAAGCCTATTTTTACTTCATACTAGAATCTTCTTTTGCCTAAATAATATAATAGTACAAAAGGTCCCCTAACCTATTGTTTGGTCAAAAAAGGAAGATGGTGTATACCGGTTTAAATTACCACACGTTAAGAAAAGAATTGTGCCACTCCTCTTTAGCTGATTAACAACTCCTTTATGATGATTAAAACCTATAAAGAATTATTTAACAAATTGTTGCCTTTAGTAGAGTCATACACGACCGATTAAAAGCAAATTTGCGCTATTGAACTAAACTGGTAAGAGTTGTCAACATATAAAAACTTTTATAACCAATTAAAATGTATAATTACAAAGAATTATTTTAATACATAAAATCTTACCTACAATACCTTAAATCGGCTTTAGGGTTTACTCTTATTTTCATAGAATATCATTTCCTTCAATTATTTATACATAATTTATTAAATGTTGAACAACAATTTCTGCTACCTTTTGCAGAACAAATTTTATAATAAAATTCGTTATGTATAATCGTCTCATTTGTGAGCGTCTAAGCCGACGTCTCATTCTCTTTAAGTTAAACTACTCAATTTTTATTTTTTGATTATATACAGAGTGTTTTGCATTGCGGTCTTACATTAGATTATTAGAAAATGCTAGTTCCTAATATGAAGAAAATAAATTAATGGTTTTCATTAGGTGCAAGATGCTGTTTAAAGTAATGTCATTCTATTCTAAAATAAAACAAGGTAAAATGATAATCAGCGATTTTTAAAAACAATAAAAAGGGCAATAAAAACAGTTTGTATCAAAATTGGAAATTTTTATTAGAATTTCATATATAATTAAGAAAATTTCTTAACTCCTTATGTAAAATTTGTACAGTTGCCTAAGATACAGATGTCTAAAAATACCAAAATTTACAATTTTTGATTTGTAATGGCTCTTAAACAGAAGGAATTACAAAAAAAAATTCTGAAGCAACTCCTTCTAAATCACAAAGTTCTTCCAAAGGTCAACGTTCTATCTAAAAGTGTTCGGAGATATGAAAGAAGGTTAATTTGTAAAATTTTATTTTCTCTTAAGGGTAAATTTAAATACTAAATTTTGAGAAATTTTATAATCTTAATATTGATTTAATATAAATTCACAGGAATGTTCTGTCATTTAGTGTTATTAGCTTGGAAAAATAATAAGAAAACGCTGAGATATACGAATTTGAAATTTTAGCTTTACAAATTTGAGCTGTAGTTTCGCAAAGGGGTCAGTATTTATAGAATTTAAAAAGAACAGAGTTCGATAAAGTAGTTTAACTGAAACCTTCACTTCCAATAATAGAAATTTAGCTAAATATCAGGAACAAAATAATTTTTAAAAAAAAAAGAAAGGGTACCTACCAATATCTGCAAATTACTTGGAACTAATACTGGTTGATACTTCAATGCATTCAATACTGCAACTCAAGTAATGACCGTAAATTTTCATAAATTTTCCTCTTGGTTGTTATTAAGGGGCTTCGGTAGCCTAGTGGATAGGGGTGTGGCGTATTAACCGAAGGAGTGTGGGTTCGATCTCTGCACAGGTCTTAAGTGTTTTTTTCTTTACGTACCCCCCTTACGACCAAATATAATGTAAATATATAGTATATAATATAAACAAAATAAATAATATTAGTATATAATTTAATAATAGTATAAAAACCTATAATGGCTTTAGCAGCCGATGGTTCAATAATATTGCATTACATTTATGTAATATTAATATAAATAAATACATAAATAAATAGTTGTTATTATTATTTTATTTTTTTGGAAAATTAAAATATTTTCTCATTTGTTATATTAGACATTATGTCATTTAATCGTTAACATAAAAAAAAAATATTTATATAATTTTTAATATTTTCTTTCTTAAATTTATAATTAACTGACAATCTTCAAGGAAAAGCAACTGACATATTATTTTCATGAATATTTCAGTTTGATACATTCAAACTGTGCTTTTATTTTAAAGGTTCCTATATCTGAATATGGCTTCAAGGTTAAAATTGAATATCATTTCTAACTGTTTTTCTTTTCTTCGTATTAATTTTCAAAAGAATTTACGATTAGAGCATACAAAACAGATCACATATTCGAAGAATATATTAATAATATGTTCATAACTACGAGGATATATAAAGTATTAGGTATATATAGCATGTATATAAAATATAACTTAATTTACAGGAGATACGTTTTATTTTTTTGTATCCAACAGATACAAAGTAATAACGTCACACAATATTTAAAATATTAAAAATATTTAAAGGAGTAGTAATAACAGTGTTTTTTTTTTTGTGTTTGAAATATTGTTAACATTTCTAAATTCTAACTTTAAGAGTTAGTTGAGTCGTATTAACATTAAAAAACTTCAGAATCTAGTATGTTTAACCATTCTGAAAATTAGATCAAATCTTTCATAATCACATCTTGTTGTACCCTTATGCTACTTTTACCCAAAATGAAACGATGTCAATTGACAATATAATTAACAACATGTCATTAAGTCCATTTCTTACTTAAGAATCTTGTTAACATAAAGCCTCTTGTATACTAATTGTATAGTCACACCAAGTTAATGTTTTCGCTTGACAATATAATTAACAATATATAACTTAAGCCTCTTTCTTATTTATGCCTCTTGTATACAAGCTTCAACATGTCACTAAATCATATCCTTAAATAATAATACATTTACGATAAATGACACGTTGTCGATTGACAATATAATTGAGGCATGTCACTTAAGTAGCTTAGATACACTCTAAGAATACACTCTATTTATACAGAATAAATTTTTCCCGAATTATCTTTTAACTTAAATTGACTTAATTACAATATGTCACAAATATCATTACATAGTGTATCTACAATAGACTTAAATGACATTATTGTCATTTAATTGTGTCAATTTGAAATTCGATGAAAACAGATATAATCTTACACGGTGTTTACATTTAAAATGACAAAAATTGACAATATAATTTAGCAATAGGTTATATTTATATATTATAAATGCAGCATTAATCTTTTTTAATATCTTTATTCTGATCTTGTTTAGTGCTAGTTTTGATATTTTCACTATCATATGTTCACATTCAAATTAATAAAGCGAATAAAACCAACAAGCCATATATCGTTTAATATTTCCCAATGTTATTGTAATCAAAGTTTAAAATATTTTAATATTCTAAAAGATATTGAGACTGACAGCTGTTGAAGGCTTCAAAATGTTAAGAATTTTGAATTAAAATTCATCTCTCCTGTTCTTTTTTTCTAAAGTATATAAACAAAAATGAAAGTTATAAATAAAAACTCAAATAAAAAGTATACAGAAGGGGGCAAAGACATCATATTATATACAAAACATTAAAAAAATTTGTCATTTGTTTAGCGTTGATTATGATGGGTAGGCACTAATATGGTATGAGTAAATTTGTATAACATTGAACTTTTTAAAGTTTTTTTTTTTTTGTAAGACAATAAAAAAACAACAACAAACAATGAAAAATAAAACACAAAATAAGTTTTGTTTGAAATTTGTCGCTTTTTTGTTTTGAAAAAGTTATCCAGTGATATTATGATTAAAAATATTCCCTAAGAAAAGAAAAACAACAATCCAGAATAAATAAAATTTATCAAGTGAAGCTTTGCCAAGAGAATTACCATTTATATAAAAATTAATGTAAGATTTTCTGGATTTGATATAAGAAAAAAAAAATTTTCTTTTTGTTTTTTTTTTTTGGTTTTTGGTACAGAACTGATTAAAAATGTTATTTTTATTTTAAAACACCCACAATTGTCCCACAATTGTATACTAGTGGGAGTTGAGAGTTAATTTAAAAAAATTATAATATGGTAAGTAAATTTTATTTTGGGTGAAACTGGGTAAAATTATTTCCTCCCATTTAAATTAATTTTGTTGTTTTTTTAAGTAGAAGTTAGAGAGAGGGTGTATTTTACAAAAAAAAAAAACTTATTTGCAAAAAAAATTTTATTAAATAAAATTTAATAAAAAAGTAGAAAAAATATTTTTAAATTCAATTATATTCCCCTTTTACAATCGATTTCTAATTTATTTACTTTTACATAAAAAGAAAATCATTAATAATTTATTAACGTCAATCTTTAAATCTTTAGTTCCTTTTTTTTTTTTTTTGTAAATCTTTAATTATTATTTTTTACGGATTTTTTGAAATGATTATTTGCACACTCTAAGAGTCTGTTATTATTCTATTTTCGAAAACTTTCTACGATTGAGAGATCAAAAACATGGTTTTTTGAGTGCCTTAAACTTCTTCATGATGATTTCTCTGAAAATTATTCTTTAGAATGAAAGTATCCAACATTTGTTTTTTTTTAATAGGATTACATCAGAATTGATCCACGGAAATTAAGGGTGGATTATATTATACAGTTAATGTTTGGAGTGAAGCCAGTACCAGTACTTTCTACACCAGTACCAATCTGTAAAAAAATAGGCAAAAATATATTGGTAGTTCCTTTTTTCAAGATTTAGGTGAATTCTCTGAGATGGATCTAAGAAGCTTTTAAACTTTCTTCCGTTAGAGTGGTATCATCGTCGCATAAATCCAATAAAACTTAAAACCTTAGGTAACCTTTGTTCAATAGATTCTTCTATATTTTGAAGATGTTATGTTTTCTATGTGGTGAAGGTAAAGGATCAAGTGATTACTGTCATGTTAGCTCTGTCTCCTTTCTAAGCTTTTAAAAATTTTAGTTTTAAATACCGTATTTTGTTTAAAACTTAAACATTTTTTAATTAACTTAAGATTGGAGCTGTTTTATTGTAAATTCGAATTTTTATTTAAATATTAACAAAATTAATATCTTGATAATATTAATTTATTTTAAATAGATATTTATTATATAATAATTTTTTGTCTTTATGTGTTAAAAACTTTTTTATTTTGAACAAAATTTTAATTAGACTTTTATTTGTTATCAATATAGAAACTCATTAAAGGGGAGTCTGAATTAAATATTGCCAATTTCCTTTAATTAAATTGAAATGGATATCGTTGGTCCGTTGCTCAATTATTTGACTACACTCTGTGATAGATAAATAAAAGCAGGAAATGTTTAAAATATAATTTAAAGGAATTTCAGTAAAAAAATGAGACATAGTATAGATCATATGAGTACTTCAACTTTAGGATACCCGCACGAATATAATATATGCTGTTTCCATAAATGTTAATTATTTTTTTTTAGAAAATTTAATATATCTAAATTAATTATGTCCTAAGATATATTTATGTAAGTTTTGGAGTAATGTGAAATCTATTCAACCCCTTTCTGTTAAAACGAAAAGAAGTTGTTCCCATAAAACTTGGTAATTTACAAAATTTAAGATGCTGACTTTTTTTAGGTATCAGTATACGAATATATTATAAATTTGTCAGCTACACGAACTTGTTACGCGAGGCCAACTGTATTTTGTAGAAGTAGTTGACTTAAAACTTAAATTCTTTTAACTTAATCAGACTTGATCAGCTTAGTTAGACAATGAGTTATTTCAATTTCAATAACAAAACAGAATTTTATATAGAAATGAAATGGTAAAAATATCTAATTATAAGCTCTATTATTTTTTATTTAGTTTTCTTGAAGACGGAAGAACAATTTAAATCAACTAAAAATATTTAATCGTGGCTGCTGAAGAAGAATATATCTAAATAGTCCTCCGCAAAAGTAATGAGAAATTACATGAGATATACGTATTTAAAATTAGAGCTTTTTCAAAGTTGGAGAGACTGCAGTTCCATAATGGATGGGGTTACATTAAAAAGTTGTTTTACAACATTAATTTTTTTGCGAGACCTACCCATGGGGCCATGGGGTAGATAAGCATTCTATACAAAAACCAATTTTGCTTTTTTATTTTTTATACACAAATCAATTTAGGTAAATTTTTTTAAAAATTTCGATTTTAAGTCCTTAATAGCAACTTAAAAGCAGCTATAAACAAAATTAAAATTTAAGTGACATAAAGTCGATTTTAAAAGTGTAATTACTCATTAGTAAGCAATTTTCGTTAGCAAAATATTAAGTCGTTAATAACGACTTAGTGAAAACTCATTAGTAAGGATCAATATGTTTGGAGACGTGATTTATTTGTAAATATATCATTTACAAATATAAACTTTTCAACAGCATTTTAAAAAAAAAATAGAAAAAAATACATTTAATAAAAGTTTATAAATATTTTTTAAACAAAAGTTTTCCATATTTTAAAATACGGTTCCATAGTTAAAATACCATCTTTGTTTTTACAAAAGTTCTACTTCATTTGAAGAAATGTGTTTATTATTTCTACCCTGTCTGTTCTTTCATTTGATTACAAATCTTTCATTTCGTTTGAAATAAATCAATGATACTTTAAAAATAGGTAAAAGTTAAGAAATTAATTTTGTGGAAAAGCGTTTTTATGCTGCACGACACTAAGTTACCCTCCCAGAAATTCAAGTTCTACATTTAAATATTTTTTGAATCAAAAATGTTAAAACAAAAAAATGTCCTTAGAAAAGGATATTTCTTTTCTAGAATATCCAACAATTTAAGATATTTTAAATTCGATTGTTGTATTTACTCAAGCGTTCCATAGTGTATAATAGTGTTATCACTATTTTTCAATTAACGGTAAAATTGAAAAAAAAAAAATACATACACTTACATCTACTTAATATATAATAATACATACATACATTCATTTATATTATTATTCAATTATTTTTTCGATATTTAATTGTATTTAAAGAAAATTCATAAAACGTTGAAATTTTTTCATGATAGTGTGGTATTTTTTTTTTAGCCTCTGAATATTTAAATTATCAAAAGTTTTCCAAAAAAAAAAAAAAAAAAACTGAAAAAAGAAATGAAAGGATACATATTACATTTTTGTAATGTTTAGTACTCGCATTTATTGTTTTTTTTTATAAAACTAAATATTTATATTATGTATGTATGCATCCTAATCCTATTCATATAAGTAGATATTATGGGTATGAATCTCAGAAGATTTTGGAAGATGGGAAATCTTTATATTATGTTTAGTTTTTCTTTTGCAATATCTACAAATTTTAATGGTATTTTTGTAAAGTTGAACAGCACAAGCACAAGTGTTTTCAACAGTTTTCAAAAGTAACTTTATAAAGGTCCTTAAAAGACAGTTCAGTTAAGTGAACTTTTTAATGTTTCGCTGTTTTTTTCTTTTGTTTTTTTTTTTTTTTTTTGTTAGTTTTTTGCAATGTTCATATAATTTAAAATAACGAGTTAAGTAAAAAGTTTTATTTTAAAAATTTAACTGCAATTCTATCAATTGAATTCATTGAAATCAACTTCCTTGTTGTTTTTTTTTGATTTTTTTTTTTTTTTTTATACAACTCTCTTTATAGTAAATTTAGAATTTGCTTAAATATACATACATGTGTATATAAATACATTATGCATGCATAAAAATATTTATTATAGTAGAATTTTTTATTTAATCGATATTAAAAATATATATATATTTTTTTTTGCATTTTATAAAGTTTAAAATGTCTGTGATTTCAAACAAATGCAACAGAACTAAAATAAAAGAAAAAAAAAAAAAAATGGAATAAAATGTTTATAAACTTAAAAGCACATGGGTCCAATTAAACTTTTTTTTTTTTAAAGAAAGATAATCTATAGAAAAAAAAATTTTTTTTTTGAAGTTTTTATTAACTTTTCTATTTTGTTCTTTAATGTTCAAAATTTTATAGTAATTTTACTACAGATATTAATTATAATTTAAGATAAAGTTTATGATTTTTGTTTAATGTAACTTTTTTAAAAATTGTTCTGAAAACAATAATTGAATGCTGTATTCTTGTATGGTAAATACATAAGACTGAAACATATATACATTTCATCTGAATCTGAGTGTAAGAGCGTGAATAAATAGCAGTTCTTTTTTTTTTTTTACCAAAGATGCTATCCTGACCTTTTTAATGCAGACTATTTTATTTTTTTACGAGGAACAGTGGAAAACATTGAATGTTACTCAAAGGAATCGCAGGAGATTCCTTTGGATAGTGTTAGACTTTAACAAACTAAAACCATACCATTTAGAACCATTCTTGAGAATATGTCTTTAAATACATAGTGAAATAAGTACGGTACAATTTGGTTTCGAGGATAAGGATATGGGAAGAATGCTTAGGAAATTGTGTTTGGTATAATTGACAATTTTTAAAATTAATGATAAATTTACTCTTAATTTTTCCGTTAGAGCATTCTTCTGGTATTTTCTTTTTTTATGAGGGACGGTGGAAAACATCGAAAGTCACTAAAAGGGATCGTATGAGGTTTTTCTGGGTAATGTGAGACTTTAACAAACCAAAACCATCTTCTTTAAAACAAAACTTTAAGATGTGTCCTTTAATACATAGTGACATAATGTACGCAGTTTGGTTTTGGAGAAAAGGTTGTGGGAATGATGCTTACAAAATTGAGATTGAAAATTCATCAAAATAAAATTTCTAGTGCTGAGAAGATAATATATACTTTCTATAAATTAGAGAAGATACTTATTTTAAAGATAATATTCTGGTTTCTGTTTTCTAATGTCAGGAAAAGTTTTAAAAGTGTTATTTAAAATTTAAAGAAACCTCTTTTTGATTTGAAACAACATCATTTTTTTTTTTTTAAGTTCGGAAATTTCTTAAATTTAATAATTACTTTGATTAACTTTCTTTTCCATTACAATAATTATTGTAAATAGTGCAAGACAATTTTTTTTTTTTAATGTTTTCTTGTACTATCTATTTTTTATATTTTTTAATTTTATACTGATTTTCTTTAAGGTAACTATCATTGTTACATATCAATTTATTATTATTTATAAAGGTGTACCTTTCAACTAATATTATATAAAGAAAAATCCAGAAAAAAAAAAATTCACTTTAATGGATGACCTTTTTTGTACAAGCAAATCACGTCAAAAAATTAATTTCCTGTTAATTTACCTAAGCTATGAAGGAAACGAGTAACAAACAAAAAAAAAAAAAAAAAAGAAACTAAAAAGAAAGAGAACATACAATTATTACAAGTTTGTTTGTTTGTATGTTTTTAATTTTTATTTTTTTTTGATTTAATATGATCAAAATATATACTTCAACCACCATATAATACATCATCATGACAGCACGAACTTACAATATGCTTACATGTTAACCTAACAAGAATCATCATAAATCACCCTATAAATGGCTTATAAATTTGTTAACTCGCTATCAAATTGATGAATTAGCAAATGTATTTTTAAAAATGGCATACATATACACTGACACATATATAAAAATACTAATAATATCATAATATACTTAGTTCACAACTATTCTGTTTTTTATATACATATACATATATGCATAGCATATTATGTATGATGTATGTGTACATAAAAATTTCATATATTTGTATCTTTTTGATTTTATATCTACAGCTGCTGATACGCAGATACACAGATATAAGTAAATATTATATTGTATCAGTAAATTCAATCTTTTTGAATTTTCATTTACAGATAGGTATACATATATATTTATATACACTATGTGATATTCTATGTAAGGACTATTATTAAAAGGAAGTACACATGTGATACCACAGAATCTCATAATATAACACTGAACAAATAATAGAAACATGAAAATTAAAGGATGCAAAGGTTGTTATTAACTTCAATTGTAAACATTTTTAAAGTGATAGAAGAAAATATCGTATCAGTTTAAAATTTTTACATGAATGAATGAATGTTAAAATTTGCATAATATGTTTAAAAAAAAAAATTTAAGTTTTTATTTTTAGGAAAATATAATGGTTCTATAAATTTTATGATACGAATTTTAATATCGTAGTTTCTATGCACAAAAATAGAGTTGATAATAATTTTTTCTTTTCTTTTGAATAAATTTGAAATTTTTATTCTTAAGTTTTAAATTGTCGGAAAAAAATTCCCTTTTAATATTTTATATTTAATATTTATATTTAAAGAAAAGTTTTGTGCCTTAACACAGTACCAAATATTATATGTTATCTAAAAACTTAACAATTATCATTTTTAAACACCATCATGCTGTTTTCTTTTTTCCTTTCCACTCATTTAAGAAGTACTAACTAAGTCATTTATTATTCATATTTGACTAACCTTCAGTTTTTTGGAATCATTAATTTAATTAAGTTTTTCATTATTTTTTACGCCATTTATTATTTTATACAAGATTTTTTTTATTATTATTCTACTAATTATATATTATAAGAAAAATTTATATTACTTTTTTATTAATCTATGTATGA
This sequence comes from Poecilobothrus nobilitatus, assembly GCA_947095535.1. Taxonomy (NCBI): domain Eukaryota; kingdom Metazoa; phylum Arthropoda; class Insecta; order Diptera; family Dolichopodidae; genus Poecilobothrus; species Poecilobothrus nobilitatus. The sequence continues at coordinate 6,521,347 of OX352774.1, forward strand.
TCCAGCAGGGTTTAAACACGAGATCTCTCGAATAAAAGGCCAGTGTCTTAACCAATACATCATCATGACTTAACTGAAATGAGACAATTTCACTTAGAGCTAAGCACGCATTAAAACTTAAAAATTTACAAGTACACAGACTAAATTGAGCTATAGCTTCCCGAATTTGATCTCCTAATTGTTATAGACATTAAATAAAAAAACGCAAAGTTGAAAGCTTAAAATAAAATCGAGGAATATAAAATGCAAAATATAATGCAAAAGAATAAAATATTTTCCGTTATTTGTTATGAATTTTTTTTTTCTAAGCGAGGTGGGAATCTTCCAAAGACACCAAGAATTTCACCTTGGTAGTGTCAGATTCTTACTAACTAAACCCACCTCCAATATAATGAGATGAAACCCTTACCTGCTAAAAGGTATATTGGCTAGGGAGTTGGGATAGGAAAAAATAGGAAATAGGATGCGGAAACACGCGATTATTACTATTTTGCTAACAGTGACAATAGCCGTTGCAACAGTTACAACATGCAGTAGTAAGTATATAACATTTTACTGCATGAGGTAATTATTGAAGGCAACCCCCACTGACAATGTAGCATCTATTATTATTAGTATTAGTATTACTTATTAATATTTTTATTATTATTACTACAGAGTCAAGACCATCAGTGGATTATAACGTGCAGTAGTATATAACACCTTTCTGCATGATGTAACCAAATATAGCTCCACTGTAGCAGCCATTATTATTATTACTATTTTTATTAATATTTTTATTATTATTATTATTTTTATTCTTAATTATACGATATACATTATAACGATATGAAATTACTACATATTTTTTTATTTATGTGACCCGACCGGGGTTTGAACGCAAGACCCTCCGAGTGAGAGGCTGGCGACTTTACCACTACGCCATGAGTCAGATAAAACACGAAAATTTTTATTATATACCTAACCTATATTTAATATTTCGGAAAATTTAAAACCTTATATAATTAAAAAATTTTTTTTTAATAAAATGTATAATATTTTTGTCCTTCACTGTAATATATGTATTTGCGTTCACAATGTATATTTTAATTGTGTGTTTGTTAATGAACGAATGAATGATGGTAACTGTTACATAAATTCGACAGGACGTTAATAATTTTGTTTAAAATAGGAAGTCATATGTTTGTTTTAAGAAGGAAAATGACTTATATTTCAAATATACTATTGCATATATATTAATATACAGATGGTCATTGCACTCAAAAAATTGAGTATATTATTGTAGAATTTGTGGATTTTGAGATGTCACAATAATATTGATTTGTATTTATTCGTAAAAGAGAAATAAACATTTGTGGTTTTAGTGATGACAATATTATCTAAACTGTGGTTTTTTTTAAACCTCTCCTGATCTTATTTACTAATTTTACACTTGGTTAATTTTTTAAAGAATTTTTAAGCCTTTTTTTTTTGATAAATAAATGTTAAAATTTAATGATTTTCTTTGCTTTTACCTAAACAAGATGATTGCTGTTAGTCTAGGATGTCACGATATCCTAGACCCTCTTTAAATTTTAATTTTTTATTTTCAAAAATCAAGTTTTACTGTAGTCTTGTCTCTTTGAATGTATATTCTTATAATTTTATGTAAAAAGTACAATAAAAGAATATCTGTAAGATATAATTTTTAAGTGATTCACAGACAACGAAATCAAAATGAAAGGATTCTTAGTTGTTTTTTTTATTAAGTATAGGAAAAAAGAATTAATATAACAATATACAAAATGAAAAATATAGTAAAAAAAAAGTAAGTGAGGAAAATTAATTGCAACAAAAAACAAACATTAAAAAATCACATTTTTTTTTTGCAAAAATTGTCCGATTAAATGCAGTCCCGGCATCAATAAGAATTAATAAAGCGTGAATTTATCAAAAAGAAATAAGCTTTCACGAATGAAGTAATTCCAACGATAATTTCATCCATTAATTCTGTTTTTTTCTCCCAATTTTTTTTTGAGTTTTTTTTTATGACTTTTTTAATAAAAAATTGGAAAATGCTATAAATATTTTTATTTCATATTTATTTTATACGCATTTCCTTAGGCACGAATAAAATCAATTGAGTTTTCCTTCTCTTTTTGATTAATTTTATTTTATGAAATTTGTGTCATATGTATGTGTCATAAAATGTAATAATCGACTTTTCTTTCTTAAATTTTGTTCAAAGAATATTTTTCGTTTTTATTTTATAAAATATTAATGAATGTTTTATTATTAAATTTCATTATATAATCGTTCAAAAAGAGATTAAAAAAAATATCTGGATTAAAACAGAATATAACTATACTAAATTTACACAAAAGTAAAATCATTCGTAAATTTCTTAAAATTTAAAATTTAATATAATATGGTATGATTGAATTTATAATTTATTTATGAGCTTCGGTGACCTGGTGGCTAAGAGCGTATAAAATACGCTGTAAACATCAAGAGAGTGTGGGTGCGAATCCCACACACTTCGTAAGAGTTATTCCCCCTTACGAAATTTACAACCACGCCTGAACAGGAAAGGCTATGTAAAGGCTGTGTCACATTTTTGCATTAAAAAAAAAAAAAATTTATTTATTCTGAACAAATTAATTTCATAAAATTCGAAAAAAAAAACATTTTACATCATTCTATTTCATTTAGGTACTTAACAATTCTGTCTATATAAAATATTCCGCCTGACCCCGGGTCATTATGCCTTTGAATGTTATGGCCTACAAGCGGTGGAAATAATGCCTAAATTTAGTCTGTAAGTGAGATAATTTTTCTTAGGGAAATTCGTTCATGATACAAATATTGCTAATGTGGAAGTGGAATTATTTCTTACCTCATATGTCCCCTAAAACCTTTGAAACCTTTTTTTATTCCCTCATATTTACTGCCCTTGACAAAATAGTACATTGATATGAAAATACACATTATAACCATCTATTTGGCCATAAAAGGTAGGTTTTGTTTAGTGGGTTAAAGTATACACATTCATAGAAGGCTCTTGCTCGTTCCAAACTCCTTTATAGTGTCTTTCGATAATTCACACCCACTCCAAAAAAAAAAAACAAATGTTTAAGCTAATAAAACAAATTCAACTTATAATATAATTTTTTTTTTTTTTGTTATTTGAATTTTACTTAACGCATATATTAATTTATTAATTATATGATACTATTTGGGCCATATTTCCGAAACCTAAAAATGTATGGTTTTTCTGTCTATTAGTTTAGTTAAATTAAAACTTCTGTTTATTCTTCTAGTGAAACTATGCTGCACTGTATTTCAGTACCTGTTTCAAGAAAACAAAATTCTCAAATTTTGTTAAAATTCCTTAAAATTCTAAATTTTTATTTTATTTTGAATCAAAATTTTAATAGTATAATAAATAAATAATAACAAACAGCTCAGCTTGATATAAGGTCTTTAAAAAAAATATGAAAATATGAAGAAAAAATCAAACAAGAATTGTTGGAGCAAAGAAATAAGTAAAACTATACAATTGGTGGTGAACCACTGGAAAAATGCGAATTGGAAGAAATCGATTACTTAAATATATAGATTCATTACATAATAGATATAATTAGATATAATTAGATATAATAGATATAATTATGATGCTAGCAATTAATTATGGTTCAACAATTTCGTGAAGAAAAATAGGGAAATGACTGGAAGACTATGACAAAATACTATCTATACATCAATTGCTTGAAGACGAAAATTTGCTTTATCCAGTGAATTTAAAACATCCAATGCTTTTCATCTTCCGAGTACAGTAAGTATTTTTCAGATGAAAGTGCTAGCTATCAGGAAACATGCAAAATCATATTACAAAACACAACACTGTCAATTGTCAAGCTTGGCATTTCTAGTTTATTCATCAACAGTAGTGTTTAATTATTAACTGTTATCAATAGCTGCATTAAAAAAACCAACTAGTGACAGGAAATATTATTCTAAGTGCATGTACTGATAATATCGTTAAAGTTTAGAAGTAATATTATATTTTCCTATAAGTTTAACATAAAGTATTATGTAAATTGAATTCTTCGTTACATTTCATTAATACAAGTAATCGATTTGCATTTAATTTTTTTTTTGTATTGAAAATTTTTCATACGGAAGTAGGAATTATAATCGAAATATACATGTACACACTATTTTATTATTGTACGAAAATCCAATACAGTGGCGTATAGGGAAAAAAGTACGTAAAATATTATCAGTTCCGGCTTAAAAAATGAAATTATATATTTCTATGTAAAACTAAAGAACTAAAATACATAGCTTTATTTTTAAGCCTGACCTGATACTATAGAACAATCTGTTCATAGGCTCATATTTTCGATAGTTAGTCCTATGTCTCTTTCGTGCCTAAACCATATTTTTTTGTATTAGGTATAATATGTTATCATTCTCCTATGAATCAATATGTTTATGAATTGAGTACAAAAAAAAACAAATAGTTTCTTTAATGAGTAATAACTTTACTCAGGCATAGTTCAGCTGCAATTATCCAACATTATGGAACTAAAATAAATTTTAAGCTAATATAAATTCATAAAAGCTAATAAACTAAATTCCTAAGGTGTAAATATTCAAAAGATACCAAGAAATCCTATAAGTCGTCTTAATAGTGTAAAAGTTTTACTCACACACTGCTTTTGTAAAACCAGAATGAAAGCTAAATATACCTAAGCCTTTACTATTCCCTAAATAAACCTTAGGGTATAGTCTTATCTAAAATATACCTAGGAAAATATACCTTAACCTAAATATACTTAGTCTTATCTGAAGACTCGTTTTAGTAGAGGAAAAGGCCAGAATTAGTCGATCAAAATTCTCATGTTTATTAATGTTAAGCTACTGAGCTCATTTTGTCTATTGAAGATCTCCACCAAACGCGGAAGGAATTTCCTTTCCTTTAGGAATTTCCTTTTTATTTGCCAAAACCTTAATTCAATTACCGAATATATCTTAACATTTAATGAATAATAAATTTGATGATTTCAAAAAACGAAGAAAAGATTTGTAATTTATAATTTTTTTGCTGTTCTTTTTTTAACCGACCCTGCCTGGTACACATAATGTATAAAGAATTTAAAAGACGAAAAAAAAAAGGAATTTTCAAATAACTATCTTCTGACAAAAAATATATTATATGTATATGTACTCTCTAAAAATCAATTTATGGAATAAAAAAAAAATTCACATTTTCTTTTTGCGATTCTTCGATTTTTTTGATATTGCAAATTTCTAACATCTCCTGATGGATAAAAAAAATTCAATAAAAGAATAAAAAAAAAAAAAAACAAAACCATAAAGTATTAGAATATGATATATAAGAGTAGGAGAGTATTATTAAATTGAACTTGCTTAGTATTTATATATTATGTATATGTATAAGTATATTTCTACTTATATGATATAATATCATATTAGTAAATTTTTTCTTCATTTCAATTTCTTTTATTATTATCGTCCTTTGGACTCAATTCTCTGATAATAAACTTAAAAGAAAAACAATATTAAATTTTTATTTTATACTTCTATAGGTGTAGATTTACAATATAAATTTTTTTGAAATGATTTTCAATAGAGTATAGATATATTTGTTAGTAAAAAAGAAAATATGAAGGTACTCTTATTCTTTTTTGAAGAATAGGATATTCAATATAGTATTTGAGAAAAAAAAAATTTTTTTTTCCTTCTGTATATATAAGAGTATAAAGGTTTCAATCATAAACAAATAATAAACAAAATAATATTATCTTATGTTGGTATCCTATACATTACATCCTGTTTGAGTATTATTAGTTCAAAGAGTTTAGTTCAAAATTTTTTTTTTTTAAGTAACCATGACGATTATAAAATATTGTACTTTAAGTTTTAGAATATTGATGAATATCATTTTACCTTGAATATAAATTATAGGTAATTGATTTATTATTAATAATAGATTTTATAGTATTATAATAAATGAATGCAAATCTGAAAAAAAAAAAACGAAAATAAGTACAGGTGTCCTTAGTGATAAGTTCAGTTTTATTCAACTTAAGAATTTAGTGATAAGTTTAATTTTATTAAATATTTTTACTACAGATATTCGCTGTAGGCCCGAAAATTGTAAAATATGAATATATTTGCTGAAAATACATCACTTTTAAGTATATAATAACTACATACTCTTAACAATATCACTAAATGATTGTTCACAATCTTGACAAAAGATATAAACTTTATTCGTAATTATTTCCATAGTTGGAAATAAAAACTCTGACATTCTTTTTTAGTAAGAAACGTACGGGCTGATTTATTACCTATAGTCGAAATTTGATACTAGAAAATGTTTTATTACTTTGAAAGTATCAATAAAATAGTTAGAACTTCAATTGGCTTCAAAAAATCATTAATTAAAAAGCCTACCGACCTAATATATCCTTTATACGTACATCCTTTCATAAATAGGAAATTGTTGCTAACGAAAGACAATAAAATATTAGTAGTAATAGTAGCGCTTTGGCATGGGAAAATAATTATGCAAATTAGGTCAAAGTAATAGTAGCGCTTTGGCATGGGAAAATAATTATGCAAATTAGGTCAATGACCTTGGGCGTTTACTTTGTTGTTGAGAGCTTTTTTAAGGAATGTTGTAGTGTAAAAAAACAGGTAGCAAATTAGATGTCGTGATTGGCGTTTGCATAATTAGTTTCCGGAAAAGTGTTTGTAAATAATATAGAAAGTCAACTAGATAATGTGGAACAAGTAGATAGTGCAATGACCTAAACAGGTGTGTAGTATTTCTACCGGTTGCATGATTAGTTTCCGGAAAAAGCTTTTGTAAATAATACAAGTAAGTGCAATGATCTTGTTGTGATAGTATATAGTAACATAGATTATTGTAAATAATAAGAATTTATTTTATTTTTTAATAAAAAGCTTTCACGGTCAATCAGTTATTTTAACACAAGAATGCAGTTGTTATTTATGAGATAAATAAAATGCAGATATTGACCTTGATATTGTATCTTATTTTTAAAGTAATTTAAAAAAAATGTATTTATTGATTAATTGTTGTGTTTATTGCAGAAAAAATTTTTAAAGAAAAAATCCAGGTGTTTGAGAAAAATGTATGTTAATGTTAATTGATTTATTATATTAACTACTTTGTATTTTGCAAATAAAAAAGTCAGTTATTCTTAAATTTTTTGCTACTTTGTATAAGTAAATTAAATTTTCTGTTATTGTAGATACAAATTAAAGCATTATAAAATCAAATAGATTTATTGTGTTGCAGACAAAATTTTTAAAGAAAAAATGCAGGTGTTTGATATGAATTTATGTTAATGTTAATTGAATTATTATATTAACTACTTTGTATTTTGCGAATAAATAAACGTCAACTATTAGTATTTTTACATTGCAAATTTGAAGTGAGTTATGGCTAGCTATAAATGAGCAAAAAAAAAAATTAAAAATAAAAAAGCAAATTAGTTTCATATAATATCGTTTTTATTTACCCAAGAATTGTGATCTTTATCAAAACCTAACCATTTAACAAAAACCTGATTTCCTTTTCTTTTCAATATTTTTTCAACAAGAAAAGTGTCAGGATTTTTGACGCGAGTAAGTTCATACTCGTAAAAAGAACCTGAAATCGGTGTTTTTGTATAATCAAGTAAGTTGTAAGTAATTGGATCTGTGCGTTTTACTTCTTTAATTGTAAATATTTCTGTTGACCAGTTTGGTTGATAACCTTTTGCAAAGTTTCTTTTGTATTTACTTATGCGTACATAATCTCCAACTTTATATTTTGCTTTCTGATAAAATTTCGGTTGCATGTAAATGTTCTTCAAAATATATTTCTCGTTTGCTTTTGTAACTTTTTTAGGTTGAAGTTTAATTGTCCGATGATATGTTGAGTTGTATTTCTCAATGAGTGAGGGTAAAATAGATATCCATTTATAATTACCCTGAAAACTAAACTGCTTCCACATTGAATTTTTTAAAGTACGGTTAAAACGTTCTACTATGGATGCTTTCATTTCAGAATATGTATGATAATGATTAATTTTTTTTCTTTCCATAAGTTTTCTAAATTCTTTGTTAAAAAATTCTTTACCTTGATCAGATTGAATATTTTTTGGGAGTGTTCCAGCACGTTTGAAAATGTTTTGCATACCAAGTAAAACGTTATTAGCATTTTTAGTTTTAATTGGTTCAGCATAAGCATATTTCGAAAAGATGTCTATTACAATTAATAAATATTTATTTCCTTTGTTATACTTTGCATATGGAATCATTTCTACTAAATCAATTTGCCATGTATCGTTTAAACCTTTCTGATTAAATTTTCTTCGACGAAAGTTTCGTCTGGCTGGTCTATGTATTTCCGATACTATTTGTGCTCGTGACATTATACTTGTACCATTTAATCAGATTTTCCAATTCTATTTTATAATTTTCTATAGAGCAACAGTTACATGTATCCGGTCCAGATGACGAGTTGTCGTAAGCCCAAGGACAAAGAGCAAAATGAGTTCCGTATATTGACGTAAATTTTTCTGTTATTGAAAATTCTTTAATGTATTTATACATGTGAAAAATACGTTGCTTATGCTCATTTAATAACACAGAGGAATATGATTTTAAAAACTCTTCCACTTCTTTTACCTCCATCTTTTAAATTGAGAATAAGTTATACACGTTTTTGCTTTTATATATTTGAAGAGCAAATCTAATTACCTTTCAATGACTTTTAAAACGCGAACCAATAATGATATATTTTAATCATCCATTTACAATGATGGTGGCGGGACCATCTGGATGTGGGAAAACAACATTTGTTTGCAACTTGATCAAAAATATTACTAGATTGATACATCCCAAAATTGAAAAAATAAAATGGTGTAACCCAGAAATTTCTGCGGTTCCAAGAAATATAGATTTCCCTGATATAGATTTTTATGCCGGCATTCCGGAAAAGCTTAGTGAAAATGAAAATAAACCTACTTTAATTGTTTTAGATGATTTAATGTTAGATTCAGCAAACAAACAAGTATGTGAACTTTTTACTAAAGGTTCGCACCACCGTAATTTGTCTATTATATTATTAACGCAAAACATTTTTCATCAGGGGAAATTCTCACGAGATATTTCATTAAATTGTAAATATTTGGTACTTTTTAAAAACCCTCGAGATAAATCACAGATTTTTCCTCTAGCTAGACAACTATATCCGGAAAATATAAAAGGCTTCCTGGGGGTATATAATGAATCAACATCAAACCCACATGGTTATATTGTATTAGATTTAACACAAGACATTAGCGATTTGTTTCGAATTAGAACCAACATATTCTCAGAGGAATATTGCGTTTGTTTTTGTGCTACCAAAGATTTAAACAATTGCTTAAAATATGAAACGGTTGAAGAAAAACCGACATATGTTACATGTACTAGAAAAATGCAACAACAAGAATTTTCGTAAAAATATTCTAAAATATTGTGATGATGATATAATAAAAACTATTGCTGAAATTGCAATTAATGTGTTAAACGGGAACAATAAAATATCACCATCACAAAAAACAAAACTAAAAAAATATAAAAAACAATTAAGACTCTTAGCGTGTCCACAAAAAGGTATAAAAGCTAAACGAAAAATGTTAATTCAACATGGAGGATTTTTACCTACATTAATTGGTACTATATTATCTGGTATAATAGGAAAACTTCTCAGTAAGACATAATGCAGCGAATGATTGTTATGTCACCAGAAATATTTTCAAAATTTAGCAAATTATTTCAAGATGATAAAAACTTAGATTTATTGGATCAAAAAATGAAAAAAGTTTTATATGATAAAAAATTAAAACCATTGCAAAAATGGTATTTATATCGTCAAAATCTCATTAAATACGGAATTAACAAAAGGCATACAAAAAAATTACCAGAAAAGTTAAATAATGTTACATTTAATACAGGTACTCAAACAAAATTCTTTTCTAAGCGAAATGCATATACAGAAACTGAATTACCTAAATACAAATCAACGTCAACACAAACTAAATTTTTACCATTAGTTACTGATGATGTGTTTGAATATGACCCTAAAAAAGAACATTCAAATATGGATGTTGATTTAACAAATTACGATTTAGATGATGAAAATTCATTTAAAAAATTAGCTCAAACTGAAATGTTGAAAGATGAAAAATTAGTCGAAAGACCATCTCTAAGCTCTGATTATCGAATGTTTGAAACACCAAGTGGTGATGTAATTACCGTTGCTGTACCATCTCCTGAAAAAAAGAAGACACTAAGATCGGCTGGTAGTTCAATTTCCTCAACTATACTTTCACAGTTTCCTGAAACAAAAAAACGAAAACTAAAACCTTTACTAAGAAGTCCAAAACTAAGAACTTCATCAACACCGGAGTGGACAACATATAAATAGTACAACATTTTATGTTTTAGAAGAAGTTAACAAAGATGGATAGTCAAGATGACTTCTATGTAACATTGTTTAGTAATGATAATCTAAAACTGTTTCCAGACAACACTTTAGCTTCATTCGAAAATAAATTACCTATTCACTTTGATTTAAGAAATGGTAATTGGAAAGTTGGTCTTTCAGAAATTTATCTGAACGATTTCCTACAAACAGAACAATTTAACAAAGAGAATTGTGCTTTTATTAATATTGGACAGTATAATGTTTATGTAAGAAACATTGAAAAACCTCTTGAAAAAATCAAAGTAACCAAATCTATAGGCTACACATATTATTCATATAACGATTCGGAATTACATTTAGATGATTGGAAGTTTAATTTTTTGCCAACGCTTATTAAAAATATAACTCCTAATCCCGGATTTACTCGAAACCAAGTTTTTACTGAATTTTTTAATGAAGTTTTGACATATATTTCTAATCCTAAAAATTATGATGATGTAACATTTAAAAAAGTGTCAGAATCTAACCGAGGGGACTTAATTCGAATATCGCAGACTTTTGATGAAGATAGTTTTTATATAAAAGTTAATCAGAGTTATAATGTAAAAACATTATTAACTGAATTATTTCAACAGAAAAAAAATATAAAAAATTTCAAAACAAAATTACCTGAACTATTCAAATTAGCTGTTGCTAAAAATAAAGATGAATTGAATGGAATGGTGTTGATTTATTCAGATATAGTTCAATCTTCTGTTTTTGGAAGTAGCAAAGTTCGGGCGTTGAGAGCTATCAACATAGAAAATTGTAGAATACCTACAAATACTGAATTTAAAAACGTCCATTACATACCTATAGAAAAAAATATTTTTGAAACAATAGCAATTAAAATTTGCAATCAATACGGTGATGGAATAAATTTTGTTTCCAGTTACTATCCAACAAAAATTGTATTACACTTTAAAAAGCATTGATTCCCCAAAAACAATATAAATACTACTACTCAAATATGATATCCTATCAAACATGGAAAGAGCTTACGTGAGATATTATTCCTCTCAGGTAGGAGGGGGAATCAACGATATTGGGCCTTTATTACAATTTTATCCAGCTATACAAAAAGGTCGTGGTTTTGGAAATATATTCGGAAGTTTAATTCGTTACTTAAAGCCAGTTTTTACATCAGGTTGGGACTTAATTAAAAAAGAGGCTGTAAACACAAGTAAAAATATTTTTAATGATATAGCATCTGGTGCAAACATAAAAGAAGCTGTAATTGATCAAAGTAAAGGCGGTATAAAAAATTTACGGAAATCAGTAGTTAACCAACTGCATTCGATGTATGGTGGAAGACAAAGAACTATAAAAAGACAAAGAGCTATTAAAAGACAAACAGTTTCTAAAAAGACACATTTGAAGTCGAAACGACGAAAAAAGCAAAGTAAAACATCCGACATATTCAACTAAAAATGGAATGTATGAAATCTGAACTTGATCTTTTTGCGTCATTACCCGTACAAACAAGTATTTTGCGTTCAGAAGAGGTAGCATACAATCCTTTAGCTTCTTTAGAGGCATCACCGTCAACTATTGAATTTGTTTCCCTTGGAAATGGAGATACATATCGAGATTTATCCTCCACCTATATAAAATTTAAAGTTCAAATATTAAAAAAAGATGGATCAGTTTGGAGTGCAAATGATAAAGTAGGAACCGGAACTGAAGCAAGACCAGCTCCGCAGCCCAGTGTTGTAAATAATTTATTACACTCTTTAATTAAACAATGTAATGTAACTCTAAACGGAAAAAACATCACTCCTTCAGACTCCTTATACCATTATAAAGCATACTTAACTACTTTACTAAATTATGGTACAGATTCCAGTCAAACACATTTGGAAGCATCTGGTTGGGAATTGGATAAACCAAATGTAAATGATTTTAGTAATTCTGGTTCTAAATCAAGACAAAAATCATACAACAATTCTACTGTAGTAGAATTAATGGGAAAATTACATGTAGATTTCTTCAATACTCCTAAATTACTTTTAAATAATGTTGACATTCGAATTGCTTTAGCCCTAGAAAAACAGGATTTTTTTATTTTCTTTAACGATGCCGATGAAAGCTATTTAAAAATTCTCGAAGCTACGTTATACATGAAACATTTAACAATTAATCCTAGTATATTGATAGCACATAATACTGTATTGGAAAAGGCTAACGCGAAATATTTTTATACCAGAAGTGAAATCAAAACATTTACAATTCCAGCTAACACATCTAACATATCATTGGATAATATATTTATAGGGCAAATACCAAAAGCTCTAGTATTTTGTATGGTTAATAATGAAAACTTCAATGGTAAGAGATCAAAAAATCCATACCATTTCGACCATCAAAATCTCACACAATTTCAATTATATGTGAATGGAGTGCCTACACCAAACTCTGCAATTGAAACAAGTTTTACACCGAATAATTCTTGTAATTCTCGAGCATATTTAACATTATTTAGCGGAACAGGTATACATCATTCTGATAGAGGACATCAAATTTCAAAAGAATTATTTTCAAAAGGTTATACAATACTGGCTTTTGATTTATCACCAGACGGCTCGGGAACAGATACATGTCAGAGTTTATTAAACCAGGGAGTAGTAAAGATTGAAGCAAGACTCAGCTCTCCATTAACTTCAACATTAACTTGTATTGTATTTGCAGAATTCGATGCTAATATCGAAATTGATAAAAATCGTAACGTCTACGTGAACATATAAAAGGAAGTTTAGCGAACCATCTCTATTCATTTCACAATGACATGTGCTCTAGTAGATTTATCGTTCTGTACGGACGATAACAATACAATATTTGTAAAAAATATTGCTGTGGCTGGTATTAAAGAAAAATGTAAAACTATTGTAAAAGAATTAAGGTATAAATTTCCTGTCAGAGATTTGAAAAAAACAGATATTGAGAATTACTCTTTTGGACATATCGATAACGAAAAAGTAACTAATAACTTAATAAATTTGCTTGAAAAATTCGATATAGTCTTAACAAATGGAAAACTTAAAGCAGAATTTTTAACAACATTTGTACGAGGAAATACTCGACTAATTGATATTTCCCGTTTGCAAGAAAATGAATACACTTCAGATTTCAAAGGTTCTGAAATGTAATAAGTTAACACATAAAATATTTAGAGGCGTTTATGCTCTTGATAAATTACCAAAACAAGTTTCAAAACCTAGTATTTTGGTGGTAAATACCGATAATTCTAATGAAAAGGGAACACATTGGTTAGCAATATTTGTTCCAGTTCAAGGGTGTGCAGAATATTTTGATTCATTTGGAAATCCCCCGTTTCACAATGAGATTATAAAATTTCTACAAAATCAATCAACATGTTTTGTTTTCAACAATAAGCGTTTACAAAGTAATTTAACATCTGTTTGCGGACATTATTGTTGTGTATATCTATGGATGCGAAGTTCCTGTAAAAGCATAAAATATTTTCTTAATTTATTCGACACATCATCCCCACTTAAAAACGATAAAAAAATACAAAGAATATTTCGAAAAATTTTTAAAAAATGAGGGAGAAAAAATATAAATACAAAATTCTAAAATAGAATTCATCAGTTAAAACAAGAAAAATGGAGCAATCAACAAATTCGGAAGTCATTGAAAAACAAAAAAGTGAACCTCCGCAAAATCTTTTGTTAAGCTATATCTATTATTTGGATAAAAAACAAACAACAAAAATACAAATTGGATTTAATGTTGAAAATTTTGCTGCAACAATAATTTTCCAACGTCATCAAAAAGTCATTTGTGAGATGAATTATTTGGCGTGGTATGCCTTTTATCAAGATTTTACTAACAACCAACATAAATTAAATTCAAAAGGATTTGCGCTAACATTTAATCATACCGGGAAAACTAAAAAAATTACATTGCAGTTAGATGAGTACACCCGCTTTTGTCTTATGTTAGACTTTATACAAGCAGTGATGTCATATAACAACGGAGCTGAACTTAATATAAGAGAATATGTATTCAAATATTTTGAGAGATGTATTGAAAAGAATAAACTAAGATTGGAACAAGAAGATTTCTACATTCCAATGAATTTACACATAGCTCAGTGTAATTATTCCAGACTATTTTATGAAATACCTATGTTTTTGTCAGAAAAATTATCTTGGTCAACAATAAATAAAACAAATATTTTTTAAAACCAATTATTTTCTTTTATTAAATACATATATAAATTCATACAATTTTTTACAGCACATCTTTTTAAATTTTCAGTAATGTTATGGTGAGGGCAAATGGTTGTGAAATTCTTTAGTTTCTGAAGAGATGGAATGTCATTATCTAAGTTGATAACTTCTACTGAACTCGAAACAAATTTATCTAAAAATTCCTTTTTCTGGTACCCCTTTACGTAAACGACGTCGAATGAATTTAAATGTTCCTTTAAGGTATTTTTAATTGCTGAATATTCTATAAAGCCATCATCCCAGTCAAGACCATTTATTTTTGTTTTATTGAATTCATTTTGCTGTTTAACATCAGTATTTAACTCTTCGAACGAATAAGGTGCTTTAAACATAAATAGCATTGGTATCAGTGACCCATCAGCTATCAAAGCAAATTCCTTCAAGAAATATTGCTTTTTATTTCCAACAGTAAATTGTAAATCTGCTACTGCCTTCCTGCTGCTCATTTTGTACCTGACTATTTTAAAATAGCTTGAAATCCTATAATTTATAACTAATACGATTTAAAAAGAGTGGAAAAAAAAAGGGGAAGGGAGCCTTTAGCAGTAGCATAAACCGATACCGGACCCTCAAAGACAGATACCGGACATCCGGGGACCCCATCCAGAATCAAGAAAAGGGGCGCCTGATTCAGGCCCCGCTTTAAAGGGACCGAACCTCAGGGGACCGGATATCGACTCTCCAGAAACAAGGGTTGATTTAAATGGATTAACCTGGAAAAAAAAACGTGCAAAGAGTTACAAAAATCTTGCTGACTAATATTTTAACTCCTCTACATAGTGATTTTTATATTGGTAGCTACAAAGTATTTTAAATCTTAGACATAGTTTAGAGAATATACAGTCATTAATTATTAATGAAAATGCAAAAATATAATTTGAATATTTTAGAAAGTATTATGTATGATGCAAAATATTATGTATGTTGCATAAAAAGTATAAATTGATTTAAGTTTTTAAATTATTTTTAATTAATAATGGAAGTACAGGAGCCGTTTGAAGAAATAATTGGAAAATGCGATATTTTCCAATTAGAAAGAACATTAACATTCAATTACGAAATTGAAATAATAAAAAATTGATTAAACTTCTTTTTAAAAAAACTTTATTTTTTTCTTTTAAATCCAAATGGTACAGAACTATAATTTTCATAAAACCTTCGTTTTTCTGCTTTTAACCTGTATATCTTTGTTTCTGGAACTGTAATTACCCTATGATCATTTGTTCTTCGAAAATTTTTGTACAGAATATTTACACCGGCTTTATCGTTCAATAAAACCATTTCCTTAATTTTTTCAAAATTGACTAGTTTTGAATTATTATAATCTAGTTTAATTCCTTTTACTTTACAAACTACTGCATCGCTTTGTTTGTCAGAAGAAAATGCTTTATATGCATAATTTTTTGGTCCACCGCTAACGAATTCTTTTATGTAGCTGTCAGATCCAAATGATTCTAGTTCATTAGTCATATCTCCGATAAAATTGCCTATGACAGGTTCATATTCACCTTCTTTTGACACATATATGACGGAATCAGTGTCATAATATAAAACTCGTTCTTGTAAATTTTCTAAATATTCATACAATTTTAAACGAGCCTGTGCAGTTGTATAACTTGCAATACATACGTTCACTGTACGCAATGAATCTAAATCTTCATTTTTATATTTCCAGTTAACTAAAACCGTGTCAGAATTGATAATCATTATGTGCAATACATCTTTGCTTGGATTTGTCAATATAGAATAAAAAGTAGCTGGACTTTTTATTATTTGCGTTTTTGTCTGATTTTCTCGTTGACCAAATTTTCCCCAGAAAGAGTTCAATATAAGCTTACTGTATGATCTTTTTCCAGGGTTTTTGTAAATATTTTCTGTATCAAGTTTAATATTTTCTTGTTGGAAAAATTGTTCCAAATAATTTTGTTTTAATTCTTCTGTGTTGCAATCTTTAGGCCATCCAGAAGCTTCCTGTTTAGTTTTAAGAAATTTGTCCATCATCTCTGTAAATAATCCAGGTTCACAGTTGTCTTTGTTATATTGTTGTACCTTATAACGCCAAATTTCATGAAATTCAAATATTTTATACCCCTTTTTTACAGCTTTTACTACTTCGTCTATAACCCAAGTTCCTGTCAGAGTTCTTTCTTTATCAGAATGAAGGCATTCATCTTGATATGTTTCAAGGCTGCAAGTGAAACAAAGCGTAAACATTAATTTATTATTTTGTTTTATTGGAAGAACAGGGTGAATCAAATCAGTTGGTGGAAGAATATCACATTTTATTAAACCATTAGTATTTTCTAAGTCAACTTTAGAACATATTTCATGGCCCACTAAAACTTCAGGATGTCCTACTGGAAATTTCCCATATTTGCACACATAGGGATATAATGAGCAAATATCTATGTATTTTATTTTTTCATTTTCTTTTGCTTTGTAATACATAAAAGTGTTTCCAGTTCTACCTCCATAAAAAGCATCTCGTGGTTCTAAAGGAACGTTTTTTAAAAGGGGGTGATTTATAAGATATGACATCTCATCTTCTTTTTCTATCAATTGTTCTCTAAAATCACATTCCCACATTTCGATCACTTGATATCCAAATGATTTTAATCGTTCTGT
Source organism: Poecilobothrus nobilitatus (assembly GCA_947095535.1). Classification (NCBI taxonomy): domain Eukaryota; kingdom Metazoa; phylum Arthropoda; class Insecta; order Diptera; family Dolichopodidae; genus Poecilobothrus; species Poecilobothrus nobilitatus. The sequence continues at coordinate 6,538,762 of OX352774.1, forward strand.
TCTTGTTATGGTATTTTCAAATCTGATATCAAGAGTATCATGTTTGTTTCCTTGTATTGATTCATTCCTCTTATATGGAAAACATTTTGGATGGCCATGAAAATAGCACCCATGGAATTGAAAAATTTGTTTTGTTTCTGAACAAAAACCATCTACTTTTATATTTTTTATAATTGCTTCTTTTTTCTTTGCTGCATGTTGAATATTAATCTTTCTTTGATCCTCTTCCCAAATTAGCCATTGAAGAGCAATTTTTGATTGATTGTCTGCAAATCTGTAACCTTTTTTGGGTATCAATCCTATAGTTTCCGGTTTCAAAAAATTTCTTCGAAAAACTAAATTGCATGCTGAAGCAATGGTTGTAGCCTCAGTGAAAGGACATACATTATTTTCTTCCAATAGGAGTTTTCTAAATTTAATGCAGGCTTCAGTTAAAATATGTACATCATTTTTGCAATATTCTATCAAATCACGTTTCATATTGAACTCGGTATTTTTGCTTTGTTCATACCAATCAATAAACATTTTTCGATTTTCTTCTGTCATTGTATCAGGACTATAGTAGTGCATAAGTGGTATTGGCCCAACATAATTTATATTTTCTGATGTATTGAACAAATGAGGAAAATAACCTTTTTTTAAATCAGTTGATAAATCGAAAGCTTTAGGAAGTTGTGATAGTGGCATTGCAAAATAATTCATAGAATCTAAAAACCTTATATTTTTAATCTGCATCTGAATAATTTTTGTACCCCTCATGATTAATTTTGGCTCTATCTCACTTTTATGCAGCAATTCATTTAAAATAAACTGGTGATCAAAACTTTGTCCATTATGAGCTATTACAACAACTTGTTTAAATTTTTTAGCCATTTTAAAAATGTAATCAACTAAATTTGGAATTACATTTGTGTCAAAAACTGTTGTTCTAAAACCACATTTAGAACAAAAATGTAACTTCTCTTCTTTTATGCAATGATGACATCTTATACTAAGAACACATAAATTAGGTTCATGTAGTTTAATATCTTCATTATTGTTTTTAACTAGCGTTTTTTCTTGCATTGTTTCTAGATCGTAAAAGATAAACACAAAATCATTAATTTTTGGTTTGCTATTATCTACAATAATATAACAAAAATGATTTTTTTCTACACTTTTGTTACAATTTTTACAAAAAACAGTATCACATTTATGTGGTGAATCAATCTTTCTAAAATATGTTTTAAAACAAATTAAGCATTTGTGAAATTTTTGACATGTAGTAACTGTTTTATGATTTTCAAAACATTTTCCACCTCGGAATGATCGTTTGCAATAGTTGCATGTAATAGTTGTAGGTATATTATTACATGCAGGAGACTGTCGACAACAAATACAGATACCTTCACAATTATGATAATTTGCGTAACCTACATTACATTTTTTACAGTAATGGTTAATGCAAAAAACCGCTGTCAGCGAAATAATAACGTTAAAGTGATTTTCGTAATATAATAAATTAATTCTTTTGCCATCGTTTTTACCTTCAAAAATTATATTTTTGTTATTAGCATAATCGTAAACAACGATGTTGTATTCATCCCCATAATAATCCTGTATTTTTTTAAGTTCAGATATTCCTGCACTTTGCGTTATATTTAATTTTGTTTTTACCATCAGCTCTAATGCTAGATTTTTCTGCATCTTCTGTGTATCTTGGCGAATTTTTTTATAATTCATGTCACCATCTATAAAAGCTTTTCCTACTACAATAGCTCGGAGTAAGCAAAGATTATCATTATTTTTAATGACAACAATGCCTTTTCGTTTTAAACTTTCTTCATTGAAAGTAAAATAATTTCTCCCTCGTCCACTTCCAGAAGGCAACCGTACAGTTGTAGTTGTTAGTTGAAAAGAATCAGTATTCAGGCCCTCCGAATTACTTTGGAATATTTTACTTATTAGTTCCCAAATATCTTCAAACTTCACTGAACTTGCAAGCTTAAAATTCATCCAACCTGGAGTTCTCTGTTGAAAGTTATCAGCAAAAAATACTATACCAATGAGATCATTCGGTTCAACGTTTTCCACCGAATATATAACTATTTGATTAATGGCTTCTTTAGTATATGCCAATATATCTTCTTCATTTGGAGCTTTTCTTATTTTGAATGTAATTTTTCTCGACATAAGTCCAAACTTTTTCAAAAACTGACTTTTTTCTTCTATAATTATGAATTTGGAAGACTCCTCTAAATATTTCTCTAATATTTGTTTCTTGGCCATTTTTCTCAGTATTGATTTGGTATGTTTATACGACTTTTTTTTTGTTAATGATAATATATAACTAATTAACCATGTTTTTATACCAATATTAAAAGGGATAGGAAATTTTCCATACATATTTTTAAAAACTAGGAAATGAATCAAATAGACAATAAAATTAACATTGCCACTCCACATTACAGCTTGTTTACATTTTACAACTCAAATTTGCATAATACTAGTAATTTCCTAGAACATAATAACTCTTGTTATATATTATAAAAATTTTTCAAATTATATTTCAATTATATTAATTCATATTATATAAAAATTAATTTACGTGTTTTTCGTTTTACAATTCATTATTAAATTATTTGCATAATACATAGTTGTTATTAATAACATATCTCAAATTTGCATAATAGAAAGTAATTTACAAGAATCTATAATAAATCTTGTTCTATATTAAAATTTTTCTTATTTTTTTTTATAAAACATAACAATTAATCACTAAATACAAATTTTTTCTCTCGATTTTATACATACAACCTATACTATAAATTATTTTTTGTTTTTTTTTTTCTTTTTTTTTTTATATCGTTCAGATTAAAATAAAAACTAAGATACAATAACAAGTTCAATATCTGCATTTTATTTATCTCATAAATAACAACTGTATTTTTTGCGCTAATATTATGTTACAATACCTGGTTGACCGTGAAAGCTTTTTATTGAAAAAATAAGATACATTTTTATTATTTAAAATAACCTATATGTTACTATACTATCATAACAAGATCATTGCACTTACTTATCCTACATTATCTCGTTTACCTTCTATATTATTTACAAAAGCTTTTTCCGGAAACTAATTATGCAACCGGTAACAAATACTAGATATTATAACACCTGTTTAGATCATTGCACTTACTTGTTCTACATTATTTAGTTTACCTTTCAATATTATTTCCAAACACACTTAGTAAAAGCTTTTTATTAAAAAATAAAATAAATTCTTGCATATTATTTATATAGTCTATGTTATTATAGTACAACACCTGTTTAGGTCATTGCACTATCTACTTGTTCCACATTATCTAGTTGACCTTCTATATTATTTACAAACACTTTTCCGGAAACTAATTATGCAAACGCCAATCACGACATCTAATTTGCTACCTGTTTTTTTACACTACAACATTCCTTAAAAAAGCTCTCAACAACAAAGTAAACGCCCAAGGTCATTGACCTAATTTGCATAATTATTTTCCCATGCCAAAGCGCTACTATTACTTTGACCTAATTTGCATAATTATTTTCCCATGCCAAAGCGCTACTATTACTACTAATATTGTTATGCAAGTCAATCGCTTCCAAAATATTTGTATGGTTCAGTGGTTAGAAGTTCAGGGTTGTGAATATTTAAAAAAAATTCTTTCAAAGGAAAGGACTGAATAATTTTTTGTACACTATTTTTTTTTTTTTTTAAGTACATACAGTAGAAATATTTAATTCCTCTCATTTGTTTTTAGGAGCAATGATTCTGAAAAGAAATTCTTAATAAGAAATTTATTTAATTAATCAGTTCGATATTATTCAAAATTTTCTCTTAGTTTTAAGTTATAGCCCTAAGTTATAGTTTTATTAAGTTACAGTCAAGAGAGATTTTATGTCCCTTCTTTCCTAATTAAGAAAAATGATCATATATTCAAAAAATAAAAAAAAATAATAATTAGAATTAAATTTCAGATGTAAGGGCAATACCGACAACTAATGTTATAAATAAATCATTGTAACTTATCGGAACAATAAATAAATAAATAAAATATAAACAATGAAAGCTAAAATAATAGTTTAAAATAATCAAAGGATTAAAAGAAGTGGTTAAAGACATCTAATCACATGCCATAATTTTTTATATATAATAAACACGCTCAAATGTTTGCTGTCTTTTATAATACATCACACTGTAGCTACATACATATTTTTATATCGAAAGTAATAAGGTTTACAATCATAAAAGTGATTTTGTTTATTTCAGACATGCTTGGGATTATGTTTCAATTAGGAGAAAGTTAAATTCAGAATGTACAAATTCAATTTTTTTTTATTTTCACGGGTTCAATAGTGAAAATAGATCCTTATTGGCCTGAAACATTACATAATGACTTTCTTAGATACAAAAACTGTTAATGTAATGAAATGATATTGTTATTTTTTTTTTTTTAGTTTATTCCCCTGCCACATAAATGTGACAAGCTAATTACACTGCCTTTATTTTTCATGCGTGGAAATCTCGTAAGGGGAAATTATTCTTACGACGTGTATGGGATTCGAATCCACAATCCATCAGTATTTACAACGTATTTCATAGGTCACCGTATTTCATAGGTCTCACTCATTAGGTCACCGAGGTCCCTTGGAATGATATAATAATTTTGTCATTTATTTCCGTGTTAATAATGCATGGTTTATGAAGGATTTCGTAGCAGTTACCTATAATTTATGCAATAGAAGGGTCGTATTATTATTATATTCTTTCAAATATTAAGAGTTAATAACAATAAATTGAAAATATAAATAATATTCGGTATATTATCAGTAATTTGTTTACATTTCGATGTACTATTTATTGTTAGGAGATGCAATAACCCAAATTATAAGAGACGTTGATTCATATTTCACTAAATTCAAGAAAAAACAATTTTTCAATCAAATCATTTTTCCATAATATATAATATTATAATATGCGACTTACCGAGTTTCATCGAACCGTGGTGGATAACTGTAGTGAAACTTATTGCTAAAAAGTAAAAGAGTTCCAAGAAAAATTGGACAGAATATAAATTTAATGGAACTTATGTCGGTGGGAGATAAGACATACCTCCGTTATGAACAAATATTTATATTTTCAATTGTTTAATCTGATTACGAAGTGATCAGTGGTTTATACAAAATCACATATGAATAAATTTACAATAAGAGTAAATTATTTTTTGCAGCATTTGACAAAGGAAAAATATTCATTGGGATTAAATTTTCTATTTTTTGATATTTTCAAATTGATTAAATATTGATTAGAAGTTGAGTTTCAGAATTGCCATTATTGAACTTTTATCTAATTTCCGAATATGCAACGAATAGGCCTACAAAATAAAGTTTTTCCAAATCATTGATTTATTGAATAAAAAATATTCATATTATAGTTATAACTCGATTTTCCCTTTTTGAAAAGAGTCAAAGTTTTATGAATCAAAAAAAAAAAAAACATAAGCAGGCGGAATGGACAGAAGGAAATTAAAAAGCAAATTAAAAAGTAAAAGAATAATTTTAAATGTTCAAAAAGACCGATTTATTATTCTTTCAAATTGATAAATATAATATACACTTTTAAAATGCATGCACAAACATTCATCTTTAACTAAAACAAACTAAATATACATATATACGTTATACTAATTTAAATATCAACATTAGGAAAAAAATTTAAATAACATATACAGGTGAAAAACCTATTAAATAAAGGATATAAAAGGAGTTAATAATATTTTTTTTCTGTTGAATTATTTAAGTTTATATACTTGATATCATCTTCTTTGAATAGGTATGTTGTACATTTTAATTTAAAACTTAAATAAACTTCATATAAAATTTTGATTGTTTAAAATCCTAAAAAAATATTTACCTATTCTTTATATACATGTATGTATGTACATATATCTTTTATTTTTTTTATGTATTTTATGAATTTTCATCTATAGATACAAAATATTTTTAATATTTTATATATTATATAAATAAATTAAGGAATTTCTTAATATTTTATGACTTTTTTGATTATATATATATATATATATATATATATATATATATATATTATATACTTAAATATTTATTATAAATAATATGTAAGTTTGTTTGTATTTAGGAACAATTATTTTAGATAGAAGAAAATCACTGTGACAGAATAATACTTAAATCAGAATAAAAAGAAAATATTAACTTCATCAAAAAAAAAAAAAAAAAAAAAACAAAGAAAATGCAAAAAAAAAAATTTCTATAGTGTGATTTATAATTTGGTCTATCATTTAGAGTTATTGTCCTACAAAAAAAAAAAAAAAAAACAAAGAATATGTTTTAATTTTTCTTTATTTCCTTTTTCTTGTTTTTAAAGGATTATTTTGTGTATTTTCTGTTCATAAAAATATACTTATCCACTTAAAGTTTCTAAAAATACTAAAAGATTGTTTTCTATTCTTATACTTATATATTATGTACTTACCACCATTTTCATTGTCCTATATATTGGGAGTTTATTAAATTTAAAGAAAAAGAAAAGAAGAAAAAGAAAAAAAAAAATTGGTCATAAGTATTTTAGATAGTTGATATATTTCTAAGATTGGCTATAAATTCTTTTTCAAAAAAATATCCACTTTCTTCTACTTGAAAGGACATAAAATTTATTATATTTACGAATTTGTTGTCTTAAACTCTTCTCTATCCATCTTTTTCTCAACATTCTTTATTATACATTACACTGATAAGCATAAAGCATAACTAAAATGTTTGTTTGAATTTATATGAAAATAAAATTAAAGGGAAAAGGAGAGATTGATTGAGATTCTTTTTTAAGGACAAAGGCTTATTTTGCCAGATGGTATTTTGAAAGAAAATATAATATAATTTTTAAGAGCTTTGGTTTCCTATTGCCTTCAATTCATTTTAGTTATCTTAGTAAAATGGAATGTAAAAGTTCCATATATATCTACATATTATTTTATACTTTTTTTATTTTTTTATTTTATTATTATTTTTAATAAAATTTTTATGATGTTATTATAAAATTACAGCATAGCCTAAAAATATCCTATACTAACCATTTACTGATTTTTATTAGTTTGTCTATAGTATAAGAGGGTGTTAACAATATGTACACCATGACCCATATATACACTATGTAATTTTTCCTTTTTTCTTTATTAGAAAAACTTAATGGTATTTAACAGTTAAATTTTAATATAAAATGGAGAATAAATTTAACATTAAAAATTTTCTAATGCATTTCTCTGCCACATAAATGTGGACAGAAAATTACACAACCTTTCCTGTTCAAGCGTGGCTGTAAATGTCGTAAGGGGGAGTAACTCTTACGACTTGTGTGGGATACGAACCCACACTGCCTCGGTGTTTGCAGCATATTTTATACGCTCTTACCCACTGGGCCATCGAGGCCTCAAAATTTAGAATTTAGAGACAAAAGATAAAATTTAACTATTTCTTAGCGTTTTTTTTGATTTATCAGTAGAGTGTAGGTACTGCTTTCTTTTGAAAAGAAATTGAAACAAAAGAAGAATATTTCCCGATAAAGGAATTTTACTGTTATGGTTTCAATATTGTTTTGATTTAAATACTGATTGAAGGAAAAGCAATCTTTTTTTTTTGCCAGAGCATTATGTAAAAGCAAGAGTTTAATTTAGAAAAAAGTCCGAGTTTTCTAATTTCGGAAAGCCTTTCGCTATTAAGCGATACAATTTATTCGTTTTTTTTAACCTAATTTTTTAAAAATGGCAAGTACCAGTCAGCTTTAAGTTTTCGAGAGATGAAAGGATGAAAGCATATTAACTCTCTCATCATATTAGCCACAAACCATAATTTTAAGTTAAGAAAAACAAAAAACGTTTTAGTTTAACGTCTATTATCAAAGATTATAAACCCCTGTATTAAAATGTTAGTTAATATTTTTTTCTATAGATTAGGGCAATTTTCATACTTTGCTATTAAAATTTTTAAGTGTCCTTAAAAAACAAAAAATAAAGATGCATTTTATAAAATTAATAAATACATAGATTTTATATTATGTACTATATAATATTGTGTAACATTTTGTATATATATATATATATATTTCTTTTGTTTTAATATAAATTGTTATAAAATTTGCTCTTGCTGTTGTTATTTTTTTTTTTTTTTAAGATATTATATTAAGGGAATATACAGAAAAGATCTTAAACTTAAGAAAATCTATTCATTCTTTTTGTTTTAATCATATCAGAAAATTATTCTGGTTTTTTTTTCTTTTTCTTTTGTGTATAAATATCCTTTTTAAATACATATGTACAATATTTTTCCTTAACTTTTAATATACAAATTATTGAAAAGATTAGAAAAAAATTGAGTTAAATTTTTTAACGTTATTAAAATTACAGTATATTGTTTTCAAATGTTACGATGTAATTTTAGATATTATAGTACCTTGTATTATATTAAATTTAAATATGAAAACAATGGCTATTTTACAAAACTATTGTCAATTTAACAAAAATGTACTTCAAAACAGTTTTGACAGGTAAAAATATAGAATATTTAAATTTTTGCCACCTATGATAAAAAAGCCAAAGATTTAATATAAAAAAAAATTATCAAAACTATTAGGAATAAAGTACTAATCGTTTACTTATCCATTGTAAACATATTTGAGCCAAATAATCAAAATGTTTGAATAATTCCTTAATTCACGACATTTGGACTTTTTATCAATTTATTACATAACCAAATAGGACAGCGAGGGTAGTGTATTTATTTCATAAGTTGAATATATTGCAAAACAAGGAAAATCTATTGGATATAATATTCTACAAATACCTAGTTAGAATATAAGATCAATAGACAGAAAATAAAATTAAATTTGATACTGATAATATTGATGATATTTATAAAAAATTTGAAACTTTCTTTTTTATGGTTTATTCAAGGAAATCAGGTGTTGAAAGTTGAAAATTAATTCGAAATTAGTTGAAGTCTATAATAAAGAGAGATATTAATATTTTTTGAGATACTTTTTTCATTTTTGATATTTGTATGACAAAAGAATTTTCGTAAGACGAATTGTGCATGTTGGAATTTGAAATGCATTATAAGTTTTGAGCAGCAAATGCTCTCCTTATAAAATATTTTTCTTTGACAAACTTTTAATGAGCATCAAATCTGATGTGTATATTAGAGAAGAATTGAATTTTATATACCTACTAGTTTGAATCCAATGATGTAAAATTACTTTAATTACGAATTATTAATGATATCTATTTTAAGGGGTTAATATATTTTTAAGCAATTTCCAGGAGACGTCATCTACAATATAAAGCGAGAAGTAAGAAAATATAATTACCCAATCTTTAAACAAAATTTTCTTAGAAAATATCATATTTCTTATAAATTTTAGTTATTTTTGATTGCGTAATAATATTATTTTATATGCTTTTGTCTGTAAAAGTACTAAAAAATTTAAATTTTTAGATAAAGTAACTACAAAGTTGTAACATCAATTTATAGTGGGAACTATTTAGAACTTATAATATTTTATGACAGTTTGATTAGTCTTACTGGAATGATTTTAGTACATACTAATAATAATTGAGAGGAAAAAATTATGATATTATTTACAGAAGTAAAATTTTTCTTTTTTCTGTTCAAAATATGACTTAAAAACTCTTATAAAAACCAAAAACTGTTTTATTTTTTGCCACAGTTATGAAGATATAAAATTCTTCCTATATTATAACGATAAGGTACAAAAATCGTTCAAAAAATTGAATTTGAGATAAATTTCGAAATTGAAATCATGAAAACAAATTGAACAAATCAAAATTGAGATCATTTTAAATTCGAATCCGTAGAAAAAAGGGACACAAGATCCGCATATGTGTATGTGTTATGTATATGCACATATGTGTTAAATTTACAAACTTTAGTGAGTGAAACACATACCATTTAACGAAATTAATTAAAATTTGGCATTTACATTCTTTTCGATGATCATTAGATCTAGAAGAAATATGAGTTAGCTTTGATGAACAAAAGTATAGGGTCAAACATATCTTGAAAACCATTTAACATAATTCGATGAAATTTATTTTTCCGTAAAATTTTTGATCAGATCAGACAAACTGCACTTGCGACTCGGGACGTTTATTTAATTATAAGATTTATATTTTTTTTATTAATTTCTAATAATTTTATGTAGCTTTAGAACCCGAGTTATTGTAGTTACTTTAGATTCGGTACTTATCGAAAATACAATATTGTTTTTAAAATTTGCTTTGGAGAAAATATTATAGGCTACATTTTTTTTTTTTAATAATATACTGTCTGTTTACATGAAAGTGTATGCATTTTATATTTTTATTAGTGTTGACAAATTTTACAATAATTTTGTAAATTTATGAGTACGAGTATGCTAAGAGTTTACTGATAAAAACGTAATGTATTGATTGCTCTATTCTTATTTCATCTTGAGCAAAGAACGATGTGTTCAAAATCCCGATTGCAGAGAGAATTTCTTCGATAGAGGCTTTTAGAATTCTACAACACAATCCTAATGTACAATCGTACTAAAATTATATTTAATGGTTACAAAATTAGATTTTACCGTCTTTTTAGTAGCTTAAAAACAATCTATATAAATTACTTTAGAAAAATTCGTCATCCGTCAGTGTAAACTCATAAATGATTATCATGAAAGACGTATCAGCACTTCGGAGGCACTTCTTGTTCATTCTGAATTCGAAGATCTGTATTATGAATATTTTTTTTTTAAAATACAGTTTCATATTGGAGTTTTATAAGTTGTTAAAAAATCATACCAAAAGCAGCATAAGTGAGCTTAGCAAAATTCTAATTATCCTTCCAATGCTTTGGTTTTTAATTAAATATTGTAATTTCCAAAGCTTTAAATATTCATAAAGTGCATTATCGTTCATTATTATGTTTAAAATTAAAAAAAGACACTAAAAAGAAACAAACTAACAACTTAACGACCAAAGATAACATATTTTGGCTTTTTAGAACAAAAATAAAGGGTATGAAATAGAAATAATATACGAAGCAGTTTAATTTGATAATTATTACCTTTTTTTTTTTTGTTTTTTTTTTTTTTTTGTATATTATTTAAGAAAGTTATGTGGGATAAAAATTTATATGTAAATTAGTTGTATGTTAAAAAAAAAAAAAAAAAATTTATTTTTAAAGCTTCATTTGTTTCTATTCTGGTTCAAAAATCACTTTACAAACTCTAATAGACAACAAAATGGAGAAAACGGAAAATATTAAATTAAGAAGAATGGATTTTTTCTGGATTTAATTATGCTGAAAATGTAAAAATAAACAAAAAAAAAAAAAAGAAAACAAAAAAAAAAAATATGTTAAACATAAAAGCTGATTTTATGTAGATGGGTGTTTTTGTTCTATATAAATATCTATATATAATATATACATAATATATAATTTATAGTACCTATAGCATATAGTTAATGTTTTATTGTTTTTTTTTCTTTTTTTTTTTTTTTTTTGGACAATAACGTAGCATATTTTAAGGGATACACTACTATTTAGAGCAGAAATATCCCAATCCTAAAGTAAAAATTATACAGTATAGTAAACAATGTATTAATACAATTTTTATGTTTCTGCTTTTTCTCTTCCTTTTTGAACATGTTAAGTCTGTTATATTATTATATTATTGTTTTTTTTTTTTTTATATATTTTATATATTATTATGATTTTTACTTTCTTTGTTAAGCTTTTGTGTCCTGCTTTTTGTTTAGTTGTTGTATTATTATTTGCGAAAGAAATAATAGCCACCATTAAATGCAAATAAACAACAAAAGAAATAAAGAATTTTTACTAAAAGCATCTAGGTCAGTCTGTATTTAATAGGACCAATTAGGGATAAAAACGTCTATTTTGTAGCGTTATTTCATTGTTTTTTTTGTTTTTTTTTTTCACTTCGTTATATAATGTTTAATATAAAAATAATCATTAAAAAATTTCTATCGTTATCATAATATCAGTAATTTTAATTTGAAATTTGTAAAAAAATTATAGATAGAAAAAATTTTTGTAATTAATATTGCAAATTGTTAAAGTTTATAGTGAAGAGTTTAAGAAAAAAAAAAAAACTTTGAATATTTTGGACTTAGGTCAAATATTAAAGTTGGATTTGGAAAAAATTTAAAGCTATGAATAATTAAATTTGGTCTGACGACACTTTTTTGTTAATTACTGTGCATTACTGTGAAATTACTGTGCATTACTGTGAAATTACTGTAACATTAGCTACTAGCTGTAATCATCAGTAAGTGAGAAAAATATCTTAAAAATTAGCAGAAATACAAACACTGGCGGATAAGTGCCTCGAAAAAGTTTAGACATACACAAAATAAGTAGATATAATTAGTCTGTTAGAACTGAAACTTTTTTTCAGGGATATACTGACATTCACCATGCAGGTTATCAATTATGATGGAGTAATCAGTTAATATCACGGTCATGATCCTATGGTTAAACACCTTATCTTTAATCTAAATAAATTTCTAGAAAACAGCTTCTAATCTTAAAATATGATGTATTTAATTTATTTATATAAAGCAAAAAGTATTTTTGTTTGTTGTTTTGTATGTCAGGTATGGGATTTATTCCTGGTGTAGTTGATTGTGATCAAATTTTGCAAAAATGTTCCTCTGAACTTGAAATGCTCATCTCTGATTCGCTTTCTATTTTTTCACGAATTTTTATTTTTTATTATTCTGCGTAAATGGTTCGACCGATTGAGTTAAATTTTATTTTTTGCAAAATGAATACTACATGATAAGGTAGTTTACAGAATTAAGATGAAGCCTGTACATCAATCTGTTTCGACCTGTCGGTTCGCTAAAAAATATTTACTCTGCGATTTGCGTTCAATTTTTTAGTTGTTTTTTTATCGTTTTTAAAGAAATCCTGTAATATTTTCCAATTAAGTTCCGTTTACTCGTTTTGGTGCAAGAACCTCCGAAAAATAATCTCGGATTTTTGTTTTAGCCTTACTGTAAGTGTTTAATTAGCCGAGTCATTCCAAAATTTTTAAAACATCTTATGAAGAGTAGTGATGATCCTCTCCAAAAGAATCTATTTATTTCTTCTGTTCCATTTTATAATCATTAAAATTTTCATGTATTAATAAAATAAATGAAACAACAGACAAAAGAAAACAAAACACGTCTCTTATATTATTAAAGAAGGAAAAAATTGAAAAAGGCCTTAAAACGAAGAAAGAAGTGAAAAAAAAAAAATTGTAAAAAGAATAGAACGGATATCCTAAATAATAATTTAGATAATTTTTGTTGAAGTATTCACATATCATTCACATATTATCCAAGGTTGATAACAAAGATAATGGTTTGAAATAATTTTTTTTTTTGGCTTTTTTTTGTTTCCTTTTTCTACAAACACTGTCAAATTATTTGAGTTGATTAACTGTAAAAGTAGTATAATATTTGAAAACAAAAAGATTAGTATCCAATTACATATTTTACTAAAATCTCAAATTATACATTATACATGAAGGCTAAAATAACCACAAAAAAAGAAATATAAAAAAATGTGAGAAACCATTTTAGTAAATTCTATAATTACAATCATTATTTTGAATACAAACATTTTATTTTATCTAAAATTATTGCATAATTATCCTATGATATAACAATTAATCGCATTTAAAATTAAGGGTTTCTGAACCAAATTTAAGATATCTAAGCGATGAATCGTATTGAAAAAGAACATAATCTTCAATGAAAAATTGACCTATCAAATATCAATCACGTCATAAGATGAAATGTTTCCCCTTTATAACAGTTCTATGTAGTTGTGTAGCCTGTCGTAATTGAATGTAGTAAAAAAAAAATATAGTAATGTTTTACCACATTTATGGGATATTTTTTTGAAAAATTTCCTTACTAATTTCATTTTGTCTGTTTATAAAACTTCTACACCGTTTAAAAAGGAGTACTGAAATTTTAACCATGTTCTTATTAAAAAATTAATGCTGTGCAATCCATTACTGCGTTGCAGCTGCTTTCCTGAACATGTTTTCAACCAAAAAAAGTAAAAATGTAACAAGAATAATTTTATGCTTTATAAAGTGGTCTAAAATCATAAAAATTTTTTTTTTTTGTTAGACCTTACATTCTAAATTTAAACAAAATCCAAAATTACATTTTTATCATTCCTTTATTTACAATCAAAATGTTTTTTTAAATTTTTATTAAATAGTACACAATGTAGGTTGTAAAAGATTTTACTTGTAACTGAAAACTACATGGTGTACCTATCTAACAATTGGTTTGTGTCTATTATTGAATTATTGAATATTGGTTTGTGTTTAAAATGGAGTGGAGTAAAATGTGTTTAAAATTGTATTCATCAATTTGACCAAAAATTGACAATATAACTAATTTATAAAAAAATAGGTAGAAAGGATTTGACTAGAAAAATTAGAATTGATAAAAAGAAATAATGTTTCAGCACTATATAGGCAATAGTATTATAAACTGGACAACTGTTTAATATAATATAATCTAAAATTAAAATTCAAATTATTTAAAATTTTATATCTTAAAATTTTTTATTTTAAATCTCATAATGCAATACAATATAATACTATTTTTACCGACCGCATACATTAATGTATAAGGTAGGAATTGTTTTCGTACTAAAAATGTATACCCGAGATTTTTGCAAATATGCATTACTCCGGTGCGTAGAAAAGTGGAAAAATTTTTTGTCGTAATGTTTGTGTGTTTGTTTTTTTTTTTTCTCCTATTTGTGTGGGTACGTTTATACAGCCTAAACGACTGAGCGGAATTATTTGAAATTTCATATTTAAAGTTTTGAAGTAAATATCTCGGATTGATAAGTTTTTGGAATATTGCGGACAAATACAAATGGTAGTTTACTAGTGTCACTTTTAAGTTTTTTTACTAATATTTCGTAATAGGAAAATATTATGAGAAAAATTATTAAGAAAATGTTGTTAAACAAGTAAAGAGCAACAACTTTGTTATAGAACATTTTTTAATTCCATCAACATTAAGTTTTTTTTAATTTTTTTTCAAATTCCAAATTCCATACATATTTAACAATATGCCATAAAGTTTTTATTTTTTTTTACTTCTAATATTTTTGTATGAAAAAAAATCATGTACTTAATGTATATGGATAATGTATGGATGTATATGTATGAATGTACATATTTTTATGATTATTTAATTTAATTTTTAATTTATTATTGTTATTGAATAAAACAAATGTTAAATTATTAAAAGTTATTTTGCTTTGATATAAATTATTATATAAAAAATCTATAAATTTTGGAATTATGCTTTTCATTTAAAAGCGGCCGATGCTGTAGTGGATAAAGCTGATTTTTTTTTTTTTATTTACATTACAAATCACATATTCAAAATAAGATATTTCTTTATTTACTTAAACTCTCATATCTAAAACATGTCATTCAATTATAAATAGCTTCATAAACGACATCTGAGGCCGTACATCAGGTCACAGCAGTGACAAAATAACCACTTTTTTATAAATTAACTTAGGCCTAGTATGTAATTTCTTATATTTATATCACATCTTCGAAAGATTGTAAGAAATTCAGTTTAGACCCGATTCGTTATTTTGAAATTTTTGTTTTAAAATTGTTGTTTTAAATATTTTTAAGTTTGAATCCGATATTAATAAAAATATATCAAAATGTGTATGAATACATTATTAAAATAAATAAAAATAAAAAAAAGAAGAAGAAAGATCTTTCAGAATTAATAAATTTACATAGAAAAAAATTTTGTACTTTGCCGCCTGTTTAGCAGAAAAAAATTTAAATGTAAATACTACATAGATATATGTAATATATAAAGAGGATTTTAATAATTTTGACAAATTTCACTGAAATAAGGTCTACTGTAATAAAATTCTTCAAATTAATTCTATGAAAACAAATCTCAACAAATTCATATATTTTAAAATTTCCAATTATATAATATTTTTTTTTTTTTAAATACCTGACCTTCGTCTATCCTCATAGTTATATGATACGGACTACCTTAAATACCCCCTATCAATGAACAATAGAACATTAAAAATAAGTAAGCTTAAATTTAAAATACATATTTCATATATCTATAGATATTTGAAAATTTTTTTTCTAAGAAATTTTTTACTTGTAAACAACCTATAGCCATTTTTGCTGTTTAATTTTACATTATGAAGTACAGAAACATATCATATAATTATATACGATCATATTATATAATATTTGGGTATCTTAATAATATTGTTTCATATTTTTTATTGCTTTATTTCCTACCCTATATAATATTTTCGTTTCATTTGGTTTATCTTTATACCATTTTTTTATGTTCATACATTTTCAATTATATGGAGTGCTCCATAGAAGCATTAAATTACCATTTCTTTAATATTCGAACAAGAGAAATTTAAAACTAAAACTAAAAATATTATATTTTTCCTTAAGTTTTTATCAATTTTCACCTTTGCATAATATATTATATATTTATATTGTTTGTATTGTTCTTTTGTATAAAATTCATTTTGTTGTTGCCATATGTTTGTAACCTAATTAAATGCATTCACCAAGTTAGTGATGTAAAATAAAACCTAATTAAATGCATTCACCAATAGTCGATGTAAAATAAAACGCAAAAAAAGTTGGTTCGAATTCATTTAAAAATTGCTATGATGAAACATAACCAATCAAGGAAACTTTGTTTTAAAATGATGAGAAAGTTCAATAACTTGCTCTATCGCTCCTTTCACGTGCATCTAAATAAAATATAATGAAAATAGTTAAAAATTACCTAACAGCAAATTATTAACATTTTTAAAGAAAGAAAATTAGAAAATTATAGGATCTTAATAACACTATCCCTTTATCATGGGTTATCTTATGAACACAAGATAAATTATAATGTATCGTAGAGTATGGTAATAGGCGGAACCAAAATTACCATAAAATGATATCATATTTTGTACAGAAAATTAAACGAAAAGTAACATATAGGTTTGGTATTACTTCAATTCTTATAGAAATATTAGAAGCCATTCGAATTATTAGATCCTTTAAATGAAACTTTGTTAATTATTAATTGGTCTTATGGAAAAAGATATATTGTAACCACTGACGACCTGCAAAACTGGAGAGGAAAATACTTTTGCATTGTTACATCTGAAGCTCAATCAACAATTTGTGAAAAAATTTAACAAAGTGGAGGAATGATAAACCTAAAAATTGGTTCATTTTAAGCAAAACTAACAAAGGGATCAATGAGTGAGTTTTTATAATTTTAATAATAGTCGGTACTTCTGATAATAAATTTTTAATTGGAATTATAAATAAAATAATATGGTATACCAAGTAATTGTACATAAATTCTGATAAATGACAGAAAATATCAGTTTCAAGTTATTGTTCCTAGATTATTTTTTTAATAAATTATATTTTTTACAGGCTTTGAATTACTCGTATTATAAGGAAAACAGAAATTTAAAACAATAAAAAATTTCCTTCTCAAGAATAAATGGAAAATTTAATTAGCAAATAATGTGCTTAAAACTTAAAAAAAAAAAAATAAAAGCTCTGTATTTCTAATAGTTTCAATGAAATTGTATAACTAAAAGAAAAAAACTGTGCTTAAAAAATATAAAGAGCACCTTTATATTATATGATTATTTGAGAAACCATTCGTTGAAATACAGTTAAAAACCTAATTTTGTATGTTAAATTTATTCCTCAAAAATGGTCCATCTCTGTTTTACAGATATGTAATAGGAATGTAAACTTTCCCCGAAGAAATAAATAGTCTGACACCTCTATTTAATGTTTTCCAAAGAAACACAAATAGAGCCTCCACTGCGCACTCCTATGTTGATCAATTTCTTAGATGACATAATTGAGCTTAGGGAAATTCGTTTGACACTCTAACATCGCTAATGTAGAACCATTTTCCACCATATGTGTTCCCTAAAATTACATTTTCAATTCGCACAGGTTTAAGTAGAACACCATCATCTTAGACTTTCATATTGCTTCAACCCTTAAATTAATTTATACTGCATAGAAGAATCTTCTCGTCTTTACTATTTATCGATTCTAATTACTCCCGTCAAAAACATATTTTAATCAAATTTACGTGAATGTAATTTAAAGAAATCATGAACCGTTCCTCTTTACCGTCTATCGGTTATTCTTTACCGTCTATCGATGATTCTTTACCGTCTATCGATCATAGCCAATTACCCCCGTAAAATAAAACAAATTTTAATCAAATCTTGCGCGAATGTTGTGTAAAAAATTAATTTTCATAAATTTAAAGTAATATATAAAACATTGAGGTATTTGCGGTGCACAGATAAAGTAATCAAAAATAACAGAAGAATTTCATAATTTTTTAGAATTTCTTCTAGAAAATTTTCTGGACTTAAGAGATGTTTTCTACAACACTTGTAAAGCAATCTTAACCTTGCTCTCAAAATTCCACATATTTAACTTTGGTAAATATTTAATTTCGGTGACGAGGAAGTCTTTGAAAAATTTACGGTACACATATTATTAAATTTGACAGTAAATATAAATACCGAATTGCACAATATTTTGCTTTTTATTGACAAGTTGTAATGTTGTCAGCTGGAGAAAGGGCTCGTTATAATTCTAGGTTGCTGTATATCTAAAAAATCATATAAGAGATATATTTAATAAAATGTTAAACGATAGATGGACGGAATAGAAAAATTGAAACATTTTTTTTTTTTTTTTAAATTAAAAATGCTTGAAATGTTTGTTCACCTTAAAACTTTATTAAATCTAATTAAGTCAGTTTAAAAACTGAGTTTATTAAAAGTCATTAATCAGACATCCACATGTTGTAAAAATCAAATTAATTAATATTTTATCGCTTCCAAAGGATAAAAAATTGTTGTTTTTTCCTTAAGGCATATTTGAAACACAATACACTAGAATGATTTGTTTAGATGTCAATAAGATGAAAATTTAAGAGTTATGAAATCTGAAAAAACTTTTAATGTTAAATAAAATTGCATTTATGATGTACTAAAAACAAAAAAAAAAAAAAGAAAATAAAATAAAAAATAGACAATCGACATACAAAAACAAATGTTTAGTTCCTTCCTTTATTCTTTTGTTTGAAAATCTTTTGTTTCTATACTAAAATTTATTGAAGTTCTATAGATAAAGAACAAATCAACTTTAATTTTGTTTTTATTGTTTCAAAAGAAAAATATCAGGAATCAAGAGAAAAAGAAATTTATATGTGGAGACAAAAAATGAATTTCTATTTTTAAAGGATTTATTTTAGGGATACTAAAAACAATAAAATAAAAGAGGAAACTTTGTATTCAGTTTTGAAAAAAGGATAAAAAAAAGTGGTTGGTAAGAAGTTTTGAATTGAACACTTAACTTATCTAGAATTCCTTGAAAAATGGTTTTATATTATTTGTTATTACAATAAAACATCTATCTAGTGCTGTTACAGACTTTTTGAGTTTTATAAAAAAAAAAATCTTCAAAAATATTAGAACCACTTCCCAACTAACAATAAAAAAATAATAAAGAAAATTTTATTTGTTGAAAAATAAAAATGAATAAAAAAATATTTGGTGATGATTGATTTTGTATTCATACATGAAATTGAATTTTTAAGTGAGTCAAACTTTAAAAATTCAAAAGAGTTTATATTATATAAAGTGGAAAATATTAAAAGTTTATTTAAAAGAAATTTTTATGCCAATTTAAAAATTTTAATAAAAAAGTATAGTTGCATTGTAAGATCTAGTATCGGAGCTATACAATCATATATTAATAGGTGTAATCGGTAATTTGTTCACAGTTTAGTTGGTGAAACGAACAATTGAAATTGTTAGGGAAAATGGCTGGATGGCTCTATTGTAGTCGGAAATCAAAAAGAAGTTTTTCTTTCATTTTTTAGGTGTCCGCACTAACCAAAAACTAAACACTTCTTTGTTGTAGAAATTGTGTAATAGTGCAATTTATTAGCTAATATCTTATGCATAAAATGTTATATAATAATTCTTTTCACTAACGTTGTATTAAAGTAAAGTATAAAGAATTTTGTTTATAATGATTGAATGAGGAGAAATTAAATCGTAAGCCAAGATGCATTTAATAAATCTTATCTTACATAAACAGAAAAAAGTTTATATAATTAGATACATTCAATTAAGATTTTATTACAGCTAATTGAAACATTTATTTATTTATTTAAAATTAATATTTAGTTAGGCAATTACGACTGAACTTAAGCATTTTTTTACAAATTACTTACTTTTGGCTATATTATGATTGCATATTTATAGGGGTTTTATCTTATGAACACATTATACAGTACGTTATATAGATATTCTTATAAAATAATCATATTCAATCATTCTCATAAATACACGAGTAGTTCTTAAAAGTCAAGAAGGTGTTGTTTTTTTTTTTGTTTTTGTTACTAATAAGTATCTTTAAGCAATTTTTGATGTAAATGGTTTTAGTAAAGTTTTTAAGTTCTTTTTTTTTTTTTTAAAACAGCGAAAAAAAAGAGAATAAAAATATAACAATAGGTACTTAATTTTATGTTATTTGAAAAGATTTTATAAAGATATTTATAGAAAAACTGAAGAAGATCAAATTGTTATTGTTTCTTGAATATTTATATTATGATTTTTTGTTTTTTGTGCCCAAAAGGTTTCATTAATGTCAAGAACATATCAAACATTGCTTTATAGTTTTTAAAAATAAAAGAAGTAATAATTAATGATAATAAAATATTTTTTTTTGCTTCCTTTAATATAATATGCTTTTTAAATTATTTTAAATTAAATCTGAAATTAACCTAATATCAAAGACAAAATAATACCCGAATTGCTTATATAGAACAAAATTAATTTCTGCAAGATTCGTTTCGTATTTTCGTTTTACAGGAAAAAATAAAAGAATAATATGGAGAAGAAAACAAAAAGCCATACAAATTTCTGTATATGGTAGATAATTTCTACGCTTTTTCTTTTAAACTAGTTTTCAATAGTATCTACCAAAACTAATATTTTTAATAATTTTTCGAATTAGTAAAAGGTCTAATGATTTTAGGTCATAAGGCATTTCGAACATAACACAATTATTCCATAATTGTGATTTTCATGATTATGGCTTTATGTCACATTTATTATGTACGTAATATATCGTATAATATGTTATAATGTTCTAATCGATTAAAAATAAAAAGGGAATATCCTCTTTTCGAAAAGGTTTAAAAATATATATTTTAAATATGTACTTTAAATAATTATAAAGCTTCTGCCATATTCCCTTTTATACTATATCCCCTTTTCCTAGAAAATATGAGCAAAACTTTTATAACATACAGTAAGTTTAAATATTTTTATCTTACGGAAAGTAGTAGAGATAAACCATTGTTATTCGGTTGCCAGTTGGGACAATTAATGCGTCATACATAATTTTTAAAATTTTAAAATTTTAACTAAAATAGAGCATTATAATATTTAATATGGAAATATAAGTTTGGCTTTAAAGCACCCAATGATTTTAGAAAACTTTTTTATAAATGTGGAGATATCACCATACAGCTTTGTATCCTATGGTGTTAAATTATTGCACCATTGTAAAACAATGCATCCAAATTACATGTTATGAATATTAAATTTATAACGTATCTTTTTAGTTGCAAATTTTTTTATTCAAAATCAAAGAAGGCGGTGTGTAAATCCAAAGACATATTTATAGGCGCACGTTTTCGCAAAGATTAAAAAAAGGAAAATAAGAATTTTGATTACTTTTATATTAAAATTTTTATTCTGTAAAGTAAATTATGGTTAATAGATGATTCTGAAATGTGAACAAAAAAAAAATCATTTTAAAATTATATCGAATTAAATCAACTGGTAAGATATTATATCGTTTTACAGCTTTTCCTTCATATTACCTAAGATATTACACTAAAATAATAAGCAGTATTTTATTAGTTTATTATATTTTTTTGGGCTAGGAAGAAGTTAATTAACTAAAAACTTTAAATATTACAACACACCTAACAAAATAAGAAGTTTAAATCTATTAAGATTTAAGTCTGATTATGATTTTATCTAAATTTGATCTAATTTTGGTCTTCAACTTTTCTAAAAGTAGGAAAATAAAATGAAATTAGGAATTGTACTTATATAAAATCAGTCATATTAATAATTTTCAACTTAAAAACTGCAAAAGATGAGGCTGGAAAAACGTCAAAGCTTTTGAAATCATATGTCAAAAATTTAATTTAGTTCTGATTGTAAATTAACAAGGACTTTTTTATCCTTTAATTTACGAGCTATTTATCTATCTATGTATCATCATATTTATTGAATTTTTGAATTATTTTGAGATATACTTAGTATAGTGTTACCAAATTTAACATAAAAATGAAAAGTATGAAAATTTTAAATTTATTTTCGTACGAACTTTTTCATACATTAATTTTTATATGCCGGACATTTGCAAGGACTTAAAAATTTTGTTCTATAACTACAATTATACTTTGTATAAAGTATTAATAATAAATAAATATTTAAGAGAGAATGCATATACTCGTAGTTAAGATTCGGTATAAAATATTAAATGAATGTATTTTGTTGTTAATTAATTCAACAATTTAAAAATGTGATAAGAATTATAATAAATTGTGAAATTTAATAACTAATTTTTCTTTTCAACTTTAACCTACATCGCAATCAACATAAAATTTCATATACATATATATATATATATATTCATATTGAATACAATTACTATTATTTATTATTTTATATATATAGATATATATAAATATCATATTATGTATGTTCATATTATATTTTGTTATTTATAAGTTAATATAGTTGATATGTTAAATCCATCATATAACGTGTTGTATATAATATATCTACACTATATACTAAATATTAATAGAAAAAAATTTTTTTTTTCCTATCCTTCTAGAATTTAAATCATTCTTTTCTTATATAGTTTCTTTTTTTTGGAATTCTAATCACGTATCAAAGAAAAAATTGTGAAACCTATCTATTAATTTTAAATCCTTTTATGTTTTTCATCATAAAAGGAAGCCAGTATCCAATAATATAATGCCATGTAGACGAATTAGTTATAATGATGAACAATTTTCAATATATATATATGTATATATATTTTATGTAAATACAATAAACTATAGGTATAATATGTAGATATTTATATAATATTATAAATATATTATGTACTTTTGTTATATTATTTAATGTTATGTAAGTGTACTGAACAGGAAAAATTGTGGTTTCTTTATAAGATTCAGAAATAAATTCAAAAACATGTCTTACATCTATTATTATATTATAGTTTTTTTTTTTTTATATATTATATATCTAAGACTTAGCGGTTATTTGTGTTTATATAAGTTTATATTATGTTATTGAATTACCAATATTTCCCCTAAATAAAATTATTTCCTGTTCTTTTTTCAATTTTCTTTTCAAATAATAAATATCTAATAGTTATTCTAAAGAAAATATTTTATATTGAATTTTAATTTTCAATTTCTATATTTTATTATTTATTTATTGAATATGACATTTCCTATTTTTATATTTCATTAAAATAATTATTGTGCATTAGGAAAACTAATTTAGTTGGATTTGAAGCGTTAATTGACACAAATTCAGTATGTACTACGTATGAATATATTATATATATAATATAACATAATATATTATGTATATAATAGAAATATGGTCCTCTACACAATAACTCCTTTTCCAGGTTAAATTTCCAACTTTTCTAAGGGAAATATTGAGGTTTTACTGAAACAGCAAAATTGATATGAAAATATTCTTAAAATCTTTTAAAAGCAGCTGGAAATGGTAGAAAAATCGATTTAAAGATTTGGAAATTTCAAAATCCATTTACAGACGATAAAATATGGCTATGAATTTCGGATTTCGTTTTTGTATTATATATTATATACATTGTAATAAATTATGTAAATAATATAATACCCTTAATTAAATTGCTTTTTATTGTACCAGTTTCGAGTGAAGGTGAATTTAATGAGTAAAAATATCACATAATATACTAGAACTTCTTAAACTTTTTTGATTATTTCCAATTATCATTTGTAAAAAAAATTGGCGACATCCTTCAGGCCACAATGTCCTTCGAATTATATTAACCAATATTATCGCCCTCCAGCGATAGACATAATACCAAAAAAAATGTAACGATTGAATTAGCTCAGGAGAACTTCCACCAACAATGGGACACAATTCCACAAAAACAATGTAGGAGTTCCCTGTCCCATCAAAAATTAATTTTTATTTTCAATTAATGTTTCAAATTTTGAGTGTTGAATTAAGCTATAGCTATATATATAAAGGACCGTAACAAGTCCGGGTAGTTGCCGTGAAATTTTGTAGAGGATGATAAAGTTTTATGGTAACAATTTTCATAATATTTAGTTGCGGATCAAGTGACTGTAATACAAATCCGAAATTTACATAAACTTACTTCGGTTGTTAATGAAATCAGATATCTTAAATTTTCTAAAATATGATTAAATTTTATGCAAACAACATAATATTTTACTCATACAGATATTCTAGAAATTGCCATAGTCAACTCTATACTCTTGCTCGTTTTTAATTTAGTTGTTAATCTGACGTTTTATTGTTTCTAAAAAATTGACGTTGAATTTTTGTAAGACTTTGTACTTCAAATTTACACATATATACATTTGGTTTTTAAAACGTGCATTTTCTATAAAAATATAAACGTAAAAATTTTTATTATAATTCTAAAAGACAGTTAAATTCGTTATGATTAGTTCAAATGCGATTCAATAAAATGTTTTAAATGTGATTATTAGTTTCAATATGTTCGTTTCGTCCGTCCGTCTGTCCATCCATCCGTTCGTCTGTCCGTCTGCTTACAAAACTGCTACACCGTTAAAGATGGAGAAAACAAATTTTTATCACGGGTACATCTCATAAAAAAAATAATGTTATAGAGCAACAGCCCCCTCCATTATGGAGCCCCCTCCATTATGGATCTAGAGCCCCTCAAATTTTGAAAAAAGATTTTTCTAATTTCATAACTCCGGCATGTTTTTAGATATGGACTTGCAATTTTAAGGTAAGAGAGAACTTTTAGAATTAGTATAAGTTTCCTCAAAAATTGTTTTTGGAACGCCCCCCGTTTATGAGCAATTAGAGCTTCTTTTTAAATACCTGTAACTTAGGCGCCTATTCACACTTTTCTTTGGCAAGACAAAAAAATTAAAGCCCCAGTAATATATTTTTACGTGTGTTAACTGTTTCTTTTTGTTATATAGGGTTTCGGATGTACAGTCCCTAAAAATTTATATAATTTTTCTTAATTTTCCAATTCTTGAAATTGATGATAACATTTTTCCATTTTTTCTTTAACCATGAATTTGAAGTAAAAACCTTAATACATAAGAGTATGAACTTATTTCGTACGTACATTATTTTTGAAAAGGTAAAGAAAAATGAAATGTCGATGCTTATTATTTAGTTTAAGAAAAATTTTACAAAAGTTAACACAAGAATTTCCTCTAAGACATAATGCACCCGTTTTATCCTTCTAATTTTCTTTTTAACTTGCTCGAATTGGTTTTAACTTTCATTTTTCCTATTTATTCATACCTTATCTAGGTTTCAAGATGTTTTTAGCTTATTTAATTGCATTTTTAAAAAAATTCTGATTTTATTTTAGTTATGAACTATACTGTTTAATATCTAAAGCTTGAGAAAATTAAACGTGCTTTAGACAATAATTATAAATTTGATGAACTCGGAGGGGCACAAACCTTCAATTTCCCCAAGGAAATAAAAGTTTTAAAGTTATGGTTTCTATTACAACCTGTTAATATTGATCTCTACAACAAGTCAATATATATACTCAGTATTTTTACAGCAGTTGCTAAGATGAAGAGAAATATAAATCAATTTATAATCAATCCTATTGTGTAAATGTCCGCTTCTTGTTTTAAAAAATGGAAAGTTTTAGAGAAATTCCTTTCAACAAACCTTTTGGATCAGTCGGAGGTAGACTAAATCAAATAACAGCGCTTTGTTTTAAACTTTCTGTGGTTTAATTAGAAAAAAAACTAATGCAGGGTATAAAAACGGCCCGAAACTGGCCTAAAGGCACATTAAAATCCCTTTATATCTACCTTCCCAGTGCACAGCTACCAAAGTTGCTTCAATTTCAAACTTATAACTAGGTAATTATAGGTAGTTAAACTCAATTAAACTTAAAGGACATAATTGCAATATTTGTTAAAAAATATATTAACAGTTTTTTGGACTCCATTAAAGAAAAGATTTTAAGTTTTACTTGAATTACTTTTAAATCAGTTTTAGCAAAATTTCGAAAATATTATTTAAATTAATTTTACTGTTATTATACTAACGTTTAAAATTTAATTTTTAATTTTTATTACTTATTGTCAGAATAAATTGATTGCGTTAATGAATTGGAAAAAATTTTTAAAGATCACATCAAATTGTTGAACGCATGAATTCACAATAAAATTTCATATAATATACAACTAAATTACAAAGCAAAAAAAAAAAAAAAAAGTGTGCTAAAAGTTGAAAAAGTTAAATAAGACATAATCATCACCATCATCGTGATTTCCCAATAAATTGTCTTTGGTTTTTTTTTCAAACGATAGAAATAAAATATCATTTTAGCTTTTAAATTTAAAAAGTCTAAAAGAATTCAATATTATGTCTAAGAGATACTTTTTAAAGATTTGTTTATTGAGTTGGAAAATAATTTGATTTAAAAAAGTTTTTTTTTGTTCTTTTTTTTTGCAAGCAATACTTAATAAAATGTTTTAAGAAACATATTTTCAATTTAATTTTTAAAAGAAATATGGTTTGGGTACCGTTATTTGAAGTTTCCATTTGGATATCAAAATAAAGTTCAACGTGACATAATAGAAGATGTATTCATTCAGAAAGTTTAAAATAAACTAATTCGAGAGTCAGTCAGGGGTTGTAGTTCTAGTAGACCAATTAAATTAAAATTTAGTAATAAACGGTATTTAGGTATAAACGGTAAAGGTGTATTTTAAAATTTTTTCACCAGAGTAATTTTAAAATGTTAATTAAATTTTCATATTCTATTAAAATATTTTATATTCTATAAAATATTTTTCAAACAATTCCTTATTTTATTTTTGTTTGAGATTTGACCAGCACTTCGATTAGCTCTCGAACAATTAAAGATGACGAATAAATCACAGATTTCTCGTGTGTCGCTTTTCAGGTTTAATTAGAATACATTGGTATAAATATAACTTGTACATATGCAACGAGCCGTAGCAACGATGTAACTTGAAAAAAGATAATTTTATTTTTTACTCGCTTTGATAATTATTATATTTGTTTTTTTTTGCAATTGTATTCTTCCCGGTTTTTCAATGTTAAATAAAAGACAATTAAATATGAGCTGTCCTTCAGCTACTTTTAAAGTTTTGTAAAGGATCTACTTTTAACAATATTGCTGATTGCTTAATATTAATATTGTCTTTTTTAGCAGATATAAATGACTTTAGCTATATTATTCCTCGTTATTTTTGTAGTTCTAATCTTAAATAAAAGTTAAAGCTGAAGTTTTAGGGTTAAAAATAAGATGTATAGTCAAAGTTTAAATGACTGTTATAAAAATTTTAAATAAGTACTTGTGTTAATTATATTTAAATACTTAAATTAAATAATTTATTAATATTAAACAAACTTTATGGTAATGTTATCTCATTTTCCACCTAAATCGATTTTAATGATTTTGACTTAATAGGCCTGTTAGATAAATGAAGAATCAAATTTAATTTTCAACAGTTATTTAACCCCCTTAATGATGCCATCGGAAATCGATAGTTTGAAATTCATAAGTTTTCATAAGCACCACGTTTTCTTATCTCGGGCTGTCTCGTTGTTAAGATGCTTTTCTTTCAGGTCTTTTTGTACTGTACTAAGCCATATGCACTTTGGTCTAACAGGTTTTATTTTGGGTGACTTTGGGTGATTAAAGCTAACTTTCTCCAAAGTTTTAAAAAAATCGGACATACTAATCGGAATTTTCCCCGAAAATTTACTAAAGGAAATATTGAAATTCTACACTGAACTCTTCAACACAACGGTTTTGACTTAATAATACTAAATGGCTATAGTTTAATTTTTTTAAGAAATGCGGCTGAACTGGAGTTGGGTAATTTTTAATAATTTCCATCATATTTTGATACCAACAAAAATTGAAAATCATTTCTTTTAGATTTGACTTAGGAATCGTTTTGTTTTAATTATAGTTTATTTAAACATTTTTATTATAAGGTAAATGATACAGAATGGAAAACAAATGGTTTTTAAAGGAGTACAATTTGTAAATTTCCTCAGGATTTCATATGTATGTAGGAAAAAATCGCGGAAAATCATGAGGCACTTTCTTCAATTTTAAAAAAACCTTGTCATTGAATACTTTTAAATTTTCTTCTCATATTACTCTTATTATTTTAGAATTGTCTGTTTCCCTGACAAAGACCTTACCATCTTTTACCCATGTATATTTTAGAATTTTCTTCCTTTTTAGATCTCTAGCCTTTTTATATAATAAGTTGAAGTAAGATGACAGACGTTCATTAATAAATATTGTTTGTATGCTTTCTTCGCTTTCATTTGAATTATTATTTGTAAAAATTTCATTGAACTTCAATGTTTTCTTTTTTTTGGCTTGCATTATATCAGTCTTTACTTTCAGATTTCTAAGCTTAACAATAATTTTTGGAGGCTCACCTGAATTTTTTGATTTCCTTGTAGATAACTCTGTGAATTTGATATCTTCTTTGTCTATCTTAACTTCAAGGTGATCCATAATTTTACTTACAGTTGTATGAATATTCATATCTGGCATTTCACTGACACCCGAAATTTCAATAAATTTTTGATTTTTTTCCTGTTTTAATATTTCCATTTCAACTTTATTGTTCTTGATCCGATATTGTTCCTTCAGTATGATATTTTCAATTTTAAGTTGTAAGTTGTCTTCTATTATAGAGTCCAGTGTTTCCCTTATCTCTCAGCTAAATTTTTGACTAAACTTGTTGTCATAAGATGTTAATTTTACTAATATACTGTCCAACTGTTGCATTATAATTGTTTCACTATCGGATGCTTGTGAAGTGTTTGCTTCATTTGCCACCAATCCTGTGAATGTGAGTGATTTGTTTACATTCAATGACTTGCGTTTTTCATTGCAATTAACACAAAACGATAGTTCTGCCGGATTCTCTTCTAGGAGAGTGAAATTTTCAATGCCCAAGCCGGAGCATGTTTGATGGAACCATTTTTTGCAATCTCCATCACATTTTACTTTTTTATCCTTTTTTAAATTAATTACTTTTTTGCACTTATTATTATTACAAACTGTTTTATTTGATATTTTGACATCATAACATCTTACACAACATCATATCATCATAACATCTTAACATAACATCATAACATCATAACATTAACACAATATGTAAAATTATAATGTTGAAGCTTTGATTTTGGTATTCCATTTTGAAAAATATGTGTAGGTACCTAAGTTATAAGAGTCTATCAATAGCAAAATTTCATTTTTAACTCCTAATAGCTTTTAAACAGTGGAAATTTTTCGAAAAGAGAAGAAATCTCTCAAAATTTGAGTGCCTTATCTAAAGTTGACGTGAGATATCAAGGAAGAAAAAACTTCCAAAATTTGTTTTGATATAACGGTAAATTTAAATGCAAAATGGACGGGCGAACGTTGAAGAACAGAGTGAAATTAATAAAAATTTTGCAGCTGGCTGTAGATAATACGACTTAAAAAAACTTTAACGTGTTAGAATTAAAACCTGTTTGAACTAAAGTATTAAATATTTACAATATAAGTTAATTTTTGATTAGATTAAAATAAAAAAATTTAACTATAAAATGCACACATAACTAAAATAATTACTCTAAATTAGTTTTTTCATATTATTTTTATTCTTATTTTCAATTTTATTGACAAAAATTAGAATAAGGCATACCCAAAACAATAATGTTTATTTTTAATTTCATTTTTAATTAATAAAATTTTTTTTTATTTAAACTCTTTGCGTAATTAAAGAAAATTTCATACAAGCAAATATTTATTTTATATAAAAAACATTTTTCTTTTTTTTTTTTAATATTTCATGTTATTTTTATTTTAATATTTTTTATCATTATTTTGTTTTAATTTAATTGTTTTATGTTTTTGAAGCAGTTGAACCCAAATATCTAAAATATCCTTTTATTTTTTTTATTATAAAAAAACAAAATATATATATATATGTATACATATATATAAATAAAATTAAATAGTTTCAGAAAAAAGAACAATTTTTAATAAACTTTACTTTATATTTTTTACCTCTTTGTTTCCTCTGTTTTTTTATACATTTTGTTTCTAAGTACTTTGAGGAAAGACCTAAATAAATACATATATGATGTACATTTAATTTTATAATATAAAAAAAAAAAAGGAAACTTAACTAAAATAAAGTTAAAGTTCTAATTTTAGGAGTTGTATTCAATTAAATCAAACTGTAGTAAAAAAAAAAAAAAATTCATGTGTAGTTGAGGGATGTAAAAGTATAATATAGTTTTATAATATGAAAAATATTACTTTTGTTTCAAGCAACTATAGGATACTAAGTTAGTTAAAGCAAATAGATGCAATGTATTAATGAACTCTATGATAAAGCCAGACTGAAAAGAAGCAGAACAATCGAAAATTAAATTCGTCGTAATTAAATTCAGGGATTAGCATAGTAAAAAAATAAAATAAAGCCTAATTTATATACTTCATATGTCATTCTATATAATATTTATACATCCTATATGGAATGACATTTGAAGAAAATTTAAAAATGATGAACGTCTGACGAGTATTTTCCATTGAATCAATAAAAGACGCTTCGCATTCACTGCCAACTGTTAGTTATCTCGTAATTGATATACGTATCAATACGACCACCTACTATGTAACTCGTGCCTCATATTTAGAATAATTATGAAGAGCCTCAGATTTACGAAAAGAACTATCGTTGCGAATGCGTTAAACAGAATTTAAAATGGCAACAGAATTATAAAATTTCGAGTAAAAAATAAATGATATGTTATGATGTCCTGGATAAAACAAGATGAAGAAGTTTTTATAAATAATTATACCTATTTTTTTCCTGAGATTTGTTTAATTTGTTTACTGCTACATTCTCCACATAGATTGTTGGTTAATATGAGTCACTTTCATTCATCAATTTTATTTACACATTGGCCTAAACTTATCCAAACTAGATACCACAATTACGTCTAGCACGTTCTTTTGTCTTGGAAGATCCAATGCCTGACGTGCGAATGATATGGTTTTAGACATCTGCGGATAAACCTGATTCATTTCTATTTTCTTCTTTGAATTTATATTTCGATTCTTGACAGTTACTCATATTGACCTTCTGGTACTAATATGTATTATTCTTTATTTTGTATTCTTCTTGGCCAGAATTTTCGACATATTAAACATTTGCTGGTGAAGGCCACTTTTGTATGTTGTTTCGTGTTGCAAACTACATGTAAAATGTTAGATATTATTTTAGTGTCGTAGGCGGTATTTTTTTTGGTAACTCATAATTTTTTGAAGACGCTTTTTGTTTTTCTTACATTAATAGATTTATTTAAACTTAAGCTTTTTTATTATTCTAATCTTAAGTCTGATATTTTAAATAAAATTTTCCTAATATTTTATGACTTTGTACTAATATAGTTTTAACAATATTGTGAACCTCATATTAAATCCACAAAGTAAAAAA
The DNA here is from genome assembly GCA_947095535.1 of Poecilobothrus nobilitatus. NCBI lineage: Eukaryota > Metazoa > Arthropoda > Insecta > Diptera > Dolichopodidae > Poecilobothrus > Poecilobothrus nobilitatus. Next base: position 6,570,828 of record OX352774.1, read on the forward strand.
AAAATTTTACATAATTTTTTACAAATACAGACAAATTAAAGTTTTTTTTTGTTTTTTTAAGCCTGTTAAAACTAAAGTAACTTTGATAATAAAAAATATAAGAAAAAAAAAACTAAAATCCTTAATATAATTAAATTTATTACAGAAAATGGAACTTTGTATTAAAAAGAAAATTGAAATATTCTTTAAATTGAATGGTAATGTAAGAAGAGTATGTTTCTGCAATTGCTCATATAAGATGAGGTGAGGTGAGGTGAGGTTGTATATGTAACATACGAGTATAAAAATATTTCTGATATTTTTTATAATTTTTTGTTATTTATTTTTTTTATTTTTTATTTTGTTACCTTAGGGATTATTTCGATTTGTATCGTATTTCAATTATTACAAAAAAAAAAAAAATGGAGAAAAATATGAAAAGAAAATTCGCCCTCTTATATTCTCTAAGTTCAAAGGAAAATTTATTTTGGGTTTATATTCTGATATTTTTTTTATTTTTTTTTTATTTTATCATAAAATTAGATTTTACCTAAATCTTAATCGTAAAGAATTTATAAATATGCAAAATTAAATATTTTATCGTTGATATGATAACAAGAACTGAAAAAAACACCAAAAATATTTGATATTTTATGGACACACCAAAAATATTTGATAAGTGAGAAGAAAATTTGATGAAAGTTCTGATTAGCTTTCATGTCCGATTTTTTTTAAAAGCAGAAAGATACCTTATGACATCAAAGTAAGTTTTCCATAGACAAGTTTTCCGATGGCGCCATTAAAGGAGTCATATATAGTATACATTCAAGTTTTAATTCAAAGCTTTTTACATAATTCATATGCTTTTAAGTATAACAGTATTTATTATCAACATTTCATGCATATTCAGATTCAAAATTCAAAGTTTCAAAAATTCATTTCTAAAAATATGCACTGTTATATAAATGTGGACAGGTAATTGCACAGCCTTTCCTGTTCAGGGGTGGCTGTAAACGTCGTAAGGGGAAATAACTCTTACGACGTGTTTTGGATTCGAACCCACACTCCCTCGGTGTTTACAGCGTATTTTATACGCTCCTACCCACTAGGCAACCAAGACCCTTTGATAATATGCACTTTGTACTAAATTTTTCTAAAGGGATTCTACTTAAAAACTAAGACTTAGTTTTACATTGATGTTATATAAGGTAAGTTTCCCAAACATTTGAAGAAAGTCTAATATTAATAAAGAAGCTCGTTCCTAAATTTACAATACATTATAATAGTTTCGCATATTACAATTTCTTTTTAGCTTCTTTTGGATTTCAGAGTCGTTAAATAGATAAGGTTCCAGATATTAAATTATAACTTAGTAAATTGATTTTTGAGAGGTTGCCATTTAATAAAATATCAATAGAATTAATTTTAAATCAAACTTATTGATACTGAAAATAACCTCTTCGATTCTCATTCAGAAACTTCTTTACATTTGTTAAATGTAGCTGTTATAAGTTTTTGCAAATATATATGTATATATATTCAAGATAATTGGCTATAATAACAAATCTGGCTATATCACATTTATTACAATGTATCAATTAGAACAATTTTGGTAAGGGGAAATTCTCAGCACTTTACTTTTAAAATTCTTTCATGGTAATGTCCGTCATCTTGTTTAACATTATAAAGTCTTAATTCTTAAATTATAAGTTCTACTTTAAGTTTGAATGTTGAAATGTCAGACAGACTAATTAAATTTTGTTATTAAATATTAAATTTCAATACATTTTATAAAAATAAAAAATTTCTTTGTAGCTTATACCCGGAAGTATTGATTTAGAATTTCTTTCGATGAAAATTTTTTTTTTCTTTTAATTTTACCAAGAAACGCGTAATTTTTTCAGTTTCTTTTGAATATGTAATAATATTTTATAGATTATTTGCCCTTGTGAACATGTTCAATTCAAGAAATAAACATTTTTCCAAGAATTTTTAATTAAAATTATAAATATTGTATTTGAAGAAATATTCAACAGTATTATTCGGAGTCATCTTTTTTTGTTTTAAATGAATAGTAAACACCATACATGTAAATCTGACATATTTAATGAAAAGAGAATCTGATACTAAATTATAGTTTATTATTATATTTTAAAGAAAATAATTTTAACTATTTTATATTTTTTTAATATTTAATTTAAATTCGAGAATTTAATAGAGAAATTAAAAATAAACCATTAGTATTTTTCAAACAATATGAAATCGGATGTGTAAATGGACTATAGATAATATCTATTATATAAAATTGAAAGTCTGTTTTTATATCCTCTATACATTGCCAGACACTACATTCGATTCAAACCATTCTTTCCATTAAATTTTCTACAAGAGATCATTAACAATTTTTGTTTTGGTTCGTTAACACATTTCGACCCCATAGATTTTCCTTTTTCGTTTCTTCTAGCTAAACGGTTTGATGGACAGACTTTATGGATACTTTCTCCGTGTATGACTTACATTAAGGAATTCGCTGTAAGGTGAAGGCTGTTAAATCCATTAATAATTGTGCCTGTGCAGAGCTTCTTTGACCGAAATCTCCAAGTTTGATATAAATCAAATATTTCTTTGGATTTTAATGATTTTAATAACTAAAAGTTAACAATTCCTATGTGGACGTTTTATGGATATTTAAGAAAAATATCTATATATATATTTTTTCAAAATATTTTTCCACATTTCTATAATCCATAAATCTCAAAATTTCCTAAACCCATTTCCATTCTCCATAATTCTAATTATCCCAAACCCAACTTTCCAATTAATACTTTCCACATCCTCATCTCCAAAACCAAACTGTACAATATATTATGTATTAAAGGATCCATCTTAATGTTTGATTTTAAACGGTGTGGTTTTGGTTGGTTAAAGTCCAAGACTCAGAGGTATCTCGTGCAGTACTTTTGAGTGATTTTCGATGTTTTCAACAGTTTCTGCTAAGAAAAATAAAAAGAAAAAATTTTATTTCAGTTAATAGTAAGTTATATGTGAGTACCTATCAACATTTTTAAATATACATACGCTTTCAGCCTACATTTTAAGCTATATAATTTAACTCAAATTTAAAAGATTATAATAAAAAAAAATCTTATATTTTTTTCCGGAAAATTTTTAAGATATTATAAATATATTTTGTTTTATTTTTTAAATTGAAACGTGCATATTGAATATTTTTTAAAAGTATCTCTTAATTTTTCTTATTATTTATAACTTTTTACATTAATTTTTTACCTACACAGGTCAAAAAAAAAAAAAAAAAACACAAAAAAACGAAATAAATTTAATTTGACTACCTACTAACCATTACGATAATCATTCCTAATAGACTAGAACACCAATGAAAATTAAAAACAAAAGGAAAACAGTAGTAAAAGTAAAAGAAAATGACATTAAAAAAAAAAAAATAAAAGTAATAGAAAAACTTCTCAATGATGTCTCAACAAGCAATATCTTTTTAAAAAGGGACATAACTTAGAAGCATTAATTTTAGGTTTTAAGTTTTTATTCTAGCTAATAATTGAATAAAGTTACTTATAAAAATGCCCTTTCTTTCACAAAGTCATCACATTTTAAATGAACGCACATAAATCTTTATCGAAAGACCTTTTTTTTTTTTTTGTTTTTTGTGTTTGGTCCCTTTTAATGTCCTTTTCATCTTGACTAAATAATTCTGATTTAAATTGGTTGTTTTATTTTTACTACAAGAAAATTTTTCAGGAAAAAAAAAAAAAAAACGGAAAAAATAAAAATTAAAAAGGAATTACGAAGTCTGGTGGGTCATTTAGATTTTATTTTTATCGTCTCTCTATTTATTTAATTTGATTTGTGTTTCCATGGTTCTGTTTTGTATAGTAATAAAGTATTAATTACAGTAGTTAATTTAAAATTTTTTCCGTAAATTCAAAGATATTTTTACATTTTATAGTAGAAAAATTAATTTTCATTTCTAAGTACTTAAAAATGATAATTACATATTTTAAAAAAAAAATTCTATAGAAAATTGAATTTTTTCTTAACGCTTTTGAGATTTTTTAATTAAATTATTTAGATCTTTAAGTTAATTGGAACAAAAATCCTACTAAGATAAATTATAGTAAACAGAAAATAGTAAATTGTTTTTTTTAAGTTCTAAATGTTTTTTTTTTTTTTTTAATTTCCGAAGAATTTATTTTAACTTTTATTTAAAAAATATTTTTATTTATAATTAAAAACGAGGAAGAGTGCAGTAGAGTAGACTGTGTCAACTCTGGGGTACCCGTATGAACGTAATATATCCTGTTTCTATAAAACTTGATCATCTTTTAAAAACATTCAGATGTTTTGTACCGAACTACAAAGTTATATTTATGTAAATTGTGGAGTTGTATGATAGCTACCCGAATCTATTGCGCCTAGCTTCATTAAGTTCCAAGAAATGCAAAAAGCCTGAACCGGCTGCTTAAGACCAATCAAATTTTACAAAAGTTTTTGGCATGCAACTCGACACTTTTGCACTAAATTTCAGATAGCTAGCTTCAATAGACACTGAGTTATTTTCATTTAAAAAGAGAAGTTGTATTGCAACTATCCGAAACTGTGATATCATCACAACCAAATTTTACAGAAGTTGTTGCCGTAAAACTCGATCATCATTTGCAAAATTTTAGATACCTAGATTGAATAGATACTGAGTTATTTCTATATAAAGATAGAAGTTGTATGGCAGCTACTCGAACCCGCCGACCGAAAAGGTTGGATTTAAATAGCAAAACTAACAATTTTGTAAAAGTGACGTAAAAAAATTTCAGCCTCCTAGTTCCTCTATTTTTTGAGTTATCGTGCGGACGGACACTGAGTTATTTTCATTTAAAAAAAGAAGTTGTATGGCAGCTATCCGAACCCGCCGCACCACCACAACCAAATTTTGCAGAAGTTGTTGCCATAAAACTTGATCATCATTTGCAAGATTTCAGACACCTAGCTTCATTAGGTTCCAAGAGGTGCAAGAAGCCTGAACCGGCTGCTCTAGACCAACCAAATTTTACAAAAGTTGTTGGCATGTAACTCGACACCTCTTTACTAAATTTCAGATTCCTAGCTTCAATAAACACTGAGTTATTCTCATTTAAACGGAGAAGTTGTATGGCAGCTACCCGAACCCGCTGTACCAGCACAACTAAATTTTACAGAAGTTGTTGCCATAAAACTTGATTATCATTTGCAAAATTTCAGAAACCTTATTCTAATACATTTTTATTCTAAGCTTTTGATTTTAAGCTTTCCGACTAATGGATTGTGTGATTGAGCTTTTTTATATTGAATAAAATCCGATAATAAAAGTTTAGCCTAAATATCTTTAAAATGAACCTAAGTGTCTGTTATGAATCAAAATTATATACACTGAACAATTTAAATTTGTTACTGAATTGTGAAATTTTAAATTTTGAATATTTATTTCCAAAAACTTGGATAGTCTAGCCGCTAGACATTTTGAACCTGTTTCGCCTGTCTTTTTACAAAACTTCTACAACGTTAAAGATAGAGAAAAAAAAATTATAACCATTGGTTCGTCTCATAAAAAAATAGAGCTAGAGCCCCTCAAACTTTTAACAAACCCTATTTTTGAATTCGTATATCTCATATTTTACTTAATATTTTTTCAATCTGAAAACACTATTCGACTGGATTTTACCTTTTACCTTTGTAAATCAATATCAAAATTATATAAGTTTTCTAAGTTTACCGTTATGTGAAAACCAATTTTTGCATGATATTTCTCTTTTCATAATTCCGATACGCTTTTAGATAGAAACTTGAAATTTAGAATTAGTATAAGTTTTCTCAGAAAATTTTTTTGTGCCATCCCCTTTTTAAAATCTAATAATTAATGGCTCAAACGGCTCTTTAATGGCTCAAAAATTGAAAATCTGATATTTTTAGACACATGAAACTTAGGCACCTGCACAAATTTTTTTCGGCAAGACCTAAATGTTAAAGCTTCAGTAATATATTTTTAGGCGTATTAACGGTTTTTCTTAGTTATATAGGTTTCCGGATTTACAGCCCCTCAAAATTTGCAAAAAAGTCATATCACATTTTTTTCTTATATGAAATTTTCAAATTTTTGTGCAAGTCATAATTCTAAGCAGTTTGTTTTATCTTTTAGAAATGTGCGCATTTAAAAACCGTTGGTTTACATTCTGTCTTGTTTATATAAAATTTTGCTACTCATATATTTTTGGTCTAGCTCTGTAACTGATCTTAAAGTATACCTTTGATCCTGACTCTAAATTACTAAACTAATAAAACCTTTCCAGTTTAAACTGTGATTGTGTACACTGCTAAATTGCTAATATAAAAGGACTTTTAATAAGTTCCTATGGATTAGATTATAATTTTACTTTTGCAAACGCACATTTACTGAAATTAAATAGAATATTTTAAGAGAGTACGATTTTCAAGTCCAAATCTATTCTTTTCATAAGGAAATGCTCTAGCTAATTAAATTTTTCGAGCAGTTTAAAAATATTTCTAAAAGTTTTAATATTGTTTTATTCAATTCAGTTTTTTTTATTTTTTGGTTTTCAAATTAAACATAATTCTAGTGAAAAAAATTCAAATTTTTATCTAATATCAGCTGTTACGGAACTGGAACCTCTTAAAGTTAGGAAAACTTCTATTTGAAAAGCTAATAACTCAACTTTAACTGAATTATTTTTGTTTTTGTTAGAAAATATTAAAGAACTCTCGGTGGAATCATAAATATGAAAATGTCAATATCAGGAGCTTTAATAACATGGAAATGTTTTAAGGATTAGATGTTTGAAGATGTTTAAATATGAAATTTTCTTAACTGTTATAAAATAAAATTTATATTATTACATTTTAACAAAAAAAAACATAAGCCTTTTTTAGGAGCCAACAAGAACATTTTTTTGGAGCCAGACTAAGTATTTTAGATATTTAAATAGCAAAAACAAAAATTTATAGAATATTCTTTTATATTTTCTATTTTTGTAATTTAAATATTGTAAAATACTTTTTCTAGCTCCATAAACTGCTTAGTCTGGCTTCAAAAAAAAACTAAAAATTTTTATAAGAAACTGATCGTCTGCATAGTTTATTTAGTCTGTGCTTTTACATAGTTTATTAATGTATCTGAATAGATTTGATGAAAATAGAAAACCTTTGAAGAATGGCGGAAGATAAGAAACTGTTGTATATTATTTAAATAAAAGAAAATTTTGAAATAAATGCGCAAAAATTCATTTTACAACAAACAATATTAATATTTATGACATCTTTATTGCGTTAAATAAACTGGATATTATTACTTTCACAACTTTTTATTGTAATACAAATTTGTAGAGTAATTACAGTTGCAGTTTTTCTTTACTCATGAACCGTAACCGTAACCGTAAAATATGTCCAATATTGCCTTTTTCAAAATTTTTAATAAATTACACAACTAATACAAAGTACAAAAAGTCATTGTGAAATAGAATCATTGTTAATATCTTTATTTGATGTGTAGATACATATATGTATTTGTTTTACCCCTGTATTATCATTTGACTGTATTTTATTTTATTTGACTGAATTTCAGCTGACTGTATTTTATTTGACTGAATATAAGTTGAGTGGATTTCATTGAATTCGTTGTGTTCAAATGTATATTTTAAGTATGTATTAATATTTTATATATTTTGTTGTTGTTGACATGTATGTAAAACAAAAATTAATAGGAGTTTTAGAGTTGGGTTCAAAATAGGTGTTTCAATAAATTGCTTAACGGGGGTTTGAGGCGGCAGCCCTCATTATTTTAAATGTTTTTTGTTGAAATAAGTATATAAAATAATATTTAGGAGAGATCTTATAGTTGGGATCAAAATGAGGATCTTAATGATTTATTCAGTGAGAGGGCTATTATTAACATAACAAGAATGTATTTTAATACTTTGAATTTAAATTGAATTGTTGGAAAGTTTATTGGTTGAATTGGAATTGTTCTTTTTATAGTTGCGTAATATATAAACATCGTATATTTTTATGAAAAGATTTATCTATAGGCAACATGTATTCGGAAATATGGCATGTAAATTCGTATGAAATACAGGCTAATTGTGATAATAGATCTACTTACATTTATTTTTATATAAATAAAAAATGTATTATATTGTTTGACTCCACGAAATAGCACTCAACGAAAAAACACCCCACAAAAAAAACATTAAAAAAACCCAAAATTTTGGGTCTTATTTCATATTTGGATTTAATACCCAAAAACAAAAATAGTTCAGAGTGTTCACAACAAGAAAAATTTTTTTTAAATATCCACTTTTTCCAATTTTTCTAACCTTTCCTTCCCTCTTTTCAGAGTTTTTAGAGCTTTTCCAGAATATTTATATATATGTTTATGTCAAATTCTCAGTTAGGAGGGATTTTAGAGTTGGATTCCAAAGCAGGATTATACACTTTTCCCAGAATTTTTATATATATCTATATGTGAGAATGTAAATTTGTATCTGCGAGATTGAGATTGTAAAAGACAACCTGTACTAATTATATGTATATCATCTAGAGGGTTGTTTATGGACCTATCTTTTGTGAGTATAACGGTTTATATTGATCTAACAATTTTTGATATGACATTGACATTTACCGTTATTTAAACATGTACGTACAATTTTCAAAGCACCGTTAGAGCCGTTTAAAATCTGCCTATTCTAAATTTTTGCCAAAAAAATTCATGACTATGGTAATATTTTCAAATTTTTGAACCAAATAATTAACAAACATTTGAATCAAAATCAAAACGTCTTATTTAAGTGTCAAAGATAAAAATTACAGATTAATCATTTAGTACACAGTACACAAAAAAAAAATCACTGTTTTGCTTCGAAAATATTAAATTAGTATTTCTGTAATGCATATAAATACATTATTCATTACTATATAAATTGTTTTTATATAAAGGACAATTTTTTATTTTTTATTTTGGATGTATACAAGGCTAAAGATCCAAGAATTTATAGTCTAACACTTTTTTCTTTTTATATTTTAAATAAAAACAATAATACTAAAGAAAGTATAAAATTGAATAAAATTTTTTCTTTTTTACTTATACCTACTTAAGCTCCATAAATATGTAAAGTCATTCTTAAGTTTCCACTTAAAAAAAGGTACCTTAGATACCATCATTCAAGCATCTACCTATTACCTGATATATTATGTTTATAAATATTGAATGAGACATAATGTTATTGCTGATTACTCTTTACATAATAAAATATTCTTGTTGCACAAAATGTTTATGTATAAATATTTCAATATATATATATATACAAGGTATATATATATAAACGTAAACCGTGTTGAAGTGATACTTTAGTTTTTAAAGGAACAATAAATGTGATATTATTTCCATTTAGTTTTTCCTTCTTTTTTCTTGCTTACCCCTTTAGAAGAAACACATTACAATTATTGTGAAAAGAAAAAAGATACAAAAAAAAAAACTACGTTATACGAGTATATAATATTATATGAAAGTAATGCACATATCAACGTAAAGAGGGCACGATTATTTTCAAATTTACATAATAATTTCTTTTAAGATTAAAATATAAAACGAAAAAAACTAACTATACATTGATCATAAATTATGTTAAAATGTGATGCTGATGCTGATGTTGGTACTAATGATGATGTTGATATCTTCAAGTCAAAAGAAACCAATTAATTTGAATAAAACATAATTTTTAAATAATAATAAGTAGTGAAGGAGAAAAAAAAAGATTTACTAGGTATATAAAAGTAATTTTGTAGGTTGGTTTTTTTTCTTTTTTTTTTAAATTAAAAAGAATGTATTGAAAGTTTTTAAATAGCATTTAGGGTAACTCTTTATCCAATAGCTTATTATAACTCTGTCATTTTTGTTTTTTATAAGTGCTATTGTGCTTGTATTAATTTAATAAAAAGTTAAAGGAGTTATTTTGTCGTTTTTTTATACCCGTACGATAGGATCGGGTATAATAAAATTACTCCTCCGTTTGTAACACCTCGAAATAAGCGAGCTAGATATACCTTCAAAGGTATGGATCGGATCAGAAAAAAATTCTAAGACTTTTGAGCCATGTCCGTCCGTCCGTCCGTCCGTCAGCACGCTAACTCAAAAACTAAGAAAGCTAGAATCTTGAAATTTACACAAAATATTTTGGGAGTAATTTGTAGGTTCCCTATTTTTTTTGGTTGAGTTTGGACCAAGCCTTAGGGTAGCTCTCGAACACCTAACTTTTAGATCCCCACTATTTTTTTGCAATAGAGCTATGAAATTTTAACTACTGATAGATCTCACAAAAATATTAATTTTATTTTTAATAACTTTTTTTTGTAGCCCCACCCGTTACGGAGCTACAGCTCCCCAAAGGTTCAAAAAAGCTCTATATTTCAATTGTTATAGCACAAGTTGTATAAGGTATATCTTCATTTTGAAGACGCCAAACGATTACTACTTTCATTAGCTTTAAAAGTATATATACAATAAATATATATTTGTGGCATACGGTGTCTTAATTTACCGTTATGCGAAACTCAAATTTTGCAAAATCCTTTAACCCTTCTATCTTCTAAACGGTTAAAGTTGGAAACTTGAAATTTTGACAGAAGTTAGATCTTTGAAAATTAGTATGAGTCATTTCAGAAATTTTTTTTGTATCACTCCCCGTTTAGGAGCTGTAAGGGGTCAAAAACTGAAAATTTCCTATTTTTAAACACCTGTAACTTGAACACCTGTTAAAATTTTTTTGAAGTAATACACAAAAATTAAAGCTCTAATATTATACTTTTATTTCTGTTAACAACTTTTTTTAATAATATAGGGTTACTTTATAATTGACGAAAGTGTTACTTGATTTTTTCAAATTTTCTAACAAATTTCTTTAAAACGAATTTTTTCCATTTTGTTTTACTCGATAATTTGAAATTGTTGAGGATATAATGCGTAGTACAAAAAAATGTAAAGAAATAAACAACATAACGGTTGCTTGAAGAATTTTTATTTATATGATATTGATATATATACATACTTATATAATATCATGTTTATTTACATATCGTATATGTCACTAGTGCATGAATGATAAGAGTATAGATGTATATTATATAGCGCCGTATTTACATACATATATGTATTTTATTGTACTTATAAGAAATTATTCTGTCAATGGAATATTTAAATATAATATAATATAATATTTAAAATTATATTTACTGTTTTGTACTTAGTAAATTTAATATACATTTACCGCTTAGTATTAAATGGTACTATAGAATATTTGAAAAAGTTTTGGATTGATAATCGTTATGTGGAAGGTTAGAATCTGCTTTTGAAGAATGTACATATAAACATGTAGTTTGAATATATGTACAACCCATAGTTCTAGAAATTATAAAATTCACCCAAATTATTTTAAAATACTAAAATATTAAAAAAATAATATTGTAAGCAGAGTGACAGGCTGTGAACATACTAACGGTTCGTACGGGTATCTAAGAGTTGACAAAGTCAACTGTATTCTTCCTCGTTTTTTTTAGTATTTATTCATTTTAAGTCTGTAAATATTTGATTAAAAATGCATTTTCTTTAATTTAAAATTTTGAATTTTTTGCATCAATCTATGAAAGATTGTTTGATTGATTTTTTTTTTTTATTTTTGTTTGATTTCCTTTTTCCATTATTAAAAAGTGGTTTATTTAAATTTGGCGCACTAGATAATTTTCACGTAATTTTTAAATAGTTTCAAAATATAGAAATTACATTTGTGATTGGAACATGTATGTACGAAATAAAAGTCAGTGATTAAAACATCAGACTTTCAATCGGAGGGTTTTGTGTTTATATCCTGGTCTGCCCATATTTTATACAAAATATAATTTCTTAATGATTCTTCGGTAGTTCTTTCAGAAAATGATTACCTTTATTAATTGTAATGTCAATTTCGAGAATGCTGCATGAAATGCTGCTTAAAATGTCAGCTTTTCGATATAAACGTTAACAAATAAATACTTAACGCCAATTTGTACATGACTGTAAATGCATGATGCATGATTGTAAATGTGTTGAAAATTACGGTACGAGTTGTATGCATACTTCCCTCGATACAGTACCCAACTGATAATAGGCTTCTAGTAGTTAAGTTAACTAAGATAACTAACTTTTTAATTACTCAGTACATAGTTTAATTATGATGATGAATAATAACTGATGTTTATATTAAGCTATAATTTACAATACAATTATCTTTGCATGCAGCGACATCTGTTAAATAGAACTTCATTTAATTATTATGAAGACTACAATTTTTATTTTTTATTTTAGTGCATTTCTCTGCCACATAAGTTACACAGCCTTCCCTAAACAGGCGTGGCTGTAAATGTCGTAAGGGGGAATAACTCTTACGACGTGTGTGGGATTCCTCGGTGTTTACAGCACATTTTATACGCTCTTACCCACTAGGCCACCCAGGCCTCTTAGACTAAATTTTGTAAAGTATTAAAATAATATTTTAAGTACGTATTGCTTAGGATGACATTATGTTCTAAAAACTTGAAATAAAAATATTTAAAATCTCGTACTTTTCTTTTAAATTACGAATCAAAATTTTGTTTCATATTTAAATTACGTAAAACACTGGGATTTCATAAAAATTTAAAATCTAAAATTGTTATTATTGTTAAAAAAAAAAAACTTTCAAAATTAGGTACCTTAGTAAAATATTTCTAGTTAAAGTGGTTGTTAATTATATTCTCAAAAAAAAAAAAAAAAAAACTTAAGTGTTTTCATAACCTAGTTTCAAATTAATGTAATTAAGGCTAATAAGAAAAAGTAATTCATTATTTTTCTCATAAGACTTTTTTTTCTAAGTACTTGACCTTTAAACTTGAAAACTTTAAAAGTTTCCGTTTTGTAATAATATTTAAAAATTAAAATTTATTAAAAAACGTACCAAAAATGAATACATTTTTCATAAGGGGAAAAAGAAAACACCCTAAAGTACATACTTCCCAAAGTTAATTGTGACAAATTTTTTTTGTAATGACATTTCTACAAATTGTTAAAGTACCTATTTTCTGAAGTATGCAAATAAAATTAATATAATAATAATGATATTATGATATTTTTAAAATTATCAAATAATCTAAGATTAAATATGAACAATATTTCACAAATATTTTCAAAATCTATAAGTTTGTACAAAATTTAGACCGATAAAAATCAAATCTCCGTAAAATTTTTCTTTTTAAGTAATTTTTGAATTTGAATTTTTGAATTAATTATTGATTTTATATTTTTTTTAAACAGTTTTTTAAAGAAGTAAAATTGTGCGACTTTTTTTTCAGTTATGAAACCTGAATCGGCCCGAACAGAATTCAATTTAAAAACTTATATCCCCGAAATTCATTTGATTTAATTAGTCAAACCATTTAAGATTAACTTGTCTCGGCACAAGGATACAAATGAGGAACAATGCAATGTACAAACCCCGATTTAGAACTTTTTTTTTAGCTTATAATAGACTTAACTTTTATTTAATTGTGGTCGATTGAGAGCACAATTAGCAGAAATAAGTGCTGTTTTGATATAACTGCCTCGTATTTTTGATTGTCAACTCTGTACTATAATCACCCCGTAAAGCTCAGAAGGAAAATAAGTTCTTCAATTTTTCGAATTATTTGTTTATGTCTGAGAGGGTTATCTTTCTGGCTGCATGGATTTTTATCGACCAGTGACCCTTAATTATTATCTCTAAGACTCTGGCAAATTTTACAATTTTGATTAAGATTAGTTTTTTTGTTCTATTTGACCTAATTATTTAAAATTAGGCTACATTTTTCTAATCTTTTTCAGTTCAGCTTAGAATTTAAAATGAATTATTGTTACTTTTTATTTACTTTTACGTTATACAAGTAAATAATAACAAGTTAGACCATGGGTTCGAATCCCATACACATCGTAAGAGTTATTCCTCCTTACGACATTTACAGCCTGAACGGCTGTGTAATTTCCTGTCCACATTTATGTGGCAGAGAAATGCATTAAAAAAAATATAGTTTTGATTGCATTTAACCAAGAATTTAATTTTTAATAAAAAATTTATTTCCGGTAAAAAAACCTTACCTTTTAAATATTTTTTTTCATAATGATTTCATTTAAACTTTTCTTATCTTTATAATTTTTTGATTTTATAGAAAAATTAAAACAAAACTAATTTGATATTTATCTTACCATGTATTAAATTTTCATATAATTTCAAAGATATTATATTTAATATTTTGAATTTTGTCTCTAAATAATATTTTATATTATTTTATTACATCACAAGTACAGAATTACGGAATAAAACGAGGAAGAGTGTAAAGTAGACAGTGTCAACTCTAGGATACCAGCACGAACATAATATATGTTTTTCTTCACATATCACTAGATGTCTTTTCACTAAATTTCCGATATTTAGCTTTAATAATGGCTGAGTTATTTTCATATGAAGATGTATGACAGCTAGACAAACTCGGCCGTCGATTTCAATAGCAAAACTAATATAATTTTACATTTATGAATGGTAAAAATTGCGGAATCCTATATCCTTTATTTTTTTTGAATTGTTGTGCGGACGGGAGGACGCTAATCGATTCAAAATTTGAACCTGAGGAACCATACAATATAAATATTTTTCCATATCTATCTCGTCTCCTTTAAGGTGTCACCAACATAATGGCAATTTTATTATCCGTTCGTTCAGGTGTAATTATATATTTGTTTAAAAACAATTTTTATCCTGTAACTTATACGAAAATTTTTGGTTTTTTTTTGAATATTAGAGGAACGACTTTTTTTCCTTTTTTTTGGAAATAATAAAAATCTGCAAAAGAAATATTTTTTGTTCAATATTTTGCTATAACCAATGAAACTATGAATGAAAGAACAAAATGTTACGTATCTAGACGTACAACATTACGTTTGAACACAAATTAAAGAAATTTATTTGAACTAAAATGGAAAAAATACATATTTTGTACATGCTTAGAATTCAAACAAAAAAAAGAACGAAATATTTTTTTTCTTTTATTTTGTCCTTAAGAATTTCTTAATTTCGTTCATATAAAAAAAATTTTTTTATTACATATTTTTAGTTCACGTTTATTTGCAAGAATTTGTCTCTCATTAAAGTTCTATTAAATTATCTGTCTCCCTCTTTCTCTCTATCTCAACGTTTGTTTGAAATTTTAATAATACAAAGAAATTAATTTTATAATACTTCAATCATTTTTGTTCTCTGTTCAAATAGTTTTGAATTGTTGAATTTTTATTTTAATAATATAAATGCTAGCTATATCTATTATTTTTATTAAAATGATGACAGCCACGCATCCAATCCCTTCATAGTTTTAAAGAATTTAAAAGTATTAATTCGAACTTATTATTGTGACGTTTTTACTAATGGAGTACGTAGGGTCATCGGTATTCCAATCAAAATATTTCGGACTCGAACCTCTCAAATGTATTACATATTTCTGCTTCGTAATGCACGAATGGTGTACGAGTAATGGATGGCTTATTGAAAATACGAAATAACGAAACTGAAGTTTAGCCAAATATGTGCAATAGGCGACATAATGGTTCGAATGCATAAAACTGAACTTCAACTCAAATCTCAATTTTCCGAACAAAACCTATGAGTTCAAGCGTAATTCTTGTATGAAAAAGTATGATTTTAGTTTAAGCTCAGTTTTATGACCTAATGAATGTCCTATACGCTCTTCATAGACGTGGAGAGAAAATAAATATTTTTCTCGAAAAAAAATAAAAAAAATTAGATTGTTCAAAAGAGGAGAGAAGGAGGAATTTTAAAGAAAGGAAGCAATAGTTTTTACATAATTACGTTTGATAAGCTAAGCATAGTAGATATTGATATAAGTATTGAAATATGGTTTTATGGTTTAGATCTTAGTTCTTCCAATCAGTTTAACAATAATACAACAAAAATGTTAGGAGGAACTTTTATACTTATTTTTAAAATTTTATTGCAATAATTAATTAGTCAGATTTACTTTATATAAAATTAATGATTTGAATATTGCCAACCATATCTTATAATATATTGTCAAAATATTTTATTTGCCAATGCCAGTCAATAGACATATTGGCACGAATCCATAAAACTGAGCTTTAAGTTAAATCCCACTTTTTCAAATAAAAACTACGCTTGAACTTGTGCATTTTTTTTGAATTAAAGATACTCATATGAATAGTTTTTTGCCCTCCGACGTTTAATTTGTTTCAATAACTTTAATACAAGCATTTTTAATTTAATTTTTAAAATCTTCTAAATCTCAGTTAAACCTTAAAAATCACCTAAACCGAAACTAAATTTTACTAATATTATTATGATATGCAATGTATAATTGCCAATTTCCAATATAATTTGTTACCTATAATTAATGTTTCTTCGGAAAATCTATCAAGAGCAGAACAGAATTGCTTTTTTTACTCAAGTCTTTGAGTTCGATTACTTCGAGAAACGGTAAAGGCTTGTAATACAATTTTTCTCCTTTATCGACCTCACCTATATTCTAGTGTTTTACATTATTCTAAGCATCGCAATTAATGTTATATTTCTTTATTGTGACTTTAACTTTTTGTTAGTTATATTTTTAAGGTTAAACTGCAATTATAAAAGACGAACAAAAATATTACTTAATTATTTTTATCATGGATATCTCATTACAAAAATGAATGAACACATAACTACATATATTAATATTATGTAACATTGTTTAGAAAGAGAATAATATTTTTATTTTACATGCATATGTAAGAATATATAATATGTATGTAAAAATATCTTAATACTACTGGAACCCCATGAACAACTAATAAAATAAAACGTTCATTATCTGCCTGTTAACTTTTCTAGATTTTCATAACATCTGTATGTATACCTATGTATGTATTATATACGAACATACATTTTGTAATAAAATTCTAGAATAACATAATGTTATTAGTTTAAGTTATAAATGTATATATAATTTAATATAGCTTGTGTATAATTATATATTATTATATAGTATACATAAGTATATATGGATATTTTAGTGAATATACCTTCATAGTGAATTCCTCCATTGTTTTATAATTTAGATAATATATTTTCTATTTTATTACATTAATATTACTTTTATCTTAAGTTTCTATTAAATCTTTTTTGTAAGGGACACAAATTGTAAAAAGATCTGCTAATAGCACAAAAGAAAAGTTTTTTTTGCAAGTCTGTACTTATACAGGTTTTATAATATAGCCTCAGTAAAATATGTTCAAGATAAATATAAATTTTTTCATTTTATAATAATTATTAAATTCTGGTAGTTTTAGTTTAGCAGTTATAATTATACGAATATCAAGAATATTTAAATGCTGTGCAGTTAACGATTACCTCTTTTTTTTGAAGACACTTTTTGCCACTGAAAAATGATGATTATTCTAGGCTTATTAATTATATTTGTTACTAGAGGCGAAGGTCACAACGGACTGCAAATTATTAGGGGGAACAGTCGAGTTGATCGTTTTAGATTTAATTTAGGCAAGGTATGTTTAGCCGCGGCACAGGTAGTAGAGAGAAGAAAAAGAATATACAGCATGAAAATTTAATTAAATTTATTAGATCACAATTGGCCTAGGATGTCATTTTATTTCGGTACGAATACTATACCTAAACTGAAGTCCTCAAAATTTTAATTCTAATTTTATTCTAATGAAATTTATATATATATATATATATATATATATATATATAGGACTCATGAACAGTTTAGAACATCATGAACACTTCAGGGCTTCATAAATTATAAACTGTATACAACTTCAAAAACTGCTTAGGGCTGCATGAACTGCGATCTTCGTGAACTCTTTAGCATGTGACTAAAATTGCTAGTTAATTTCTTTTATTATAAATGGTATTATAAATGGATTAAATAATGTATAATCCAATTTAAATTTTTTATTTATATACGTTGAAAAAATTTCTTTTTTTATATTTTTTTTTTTTTTTTGTAAAATTCTCACGTATAATTTGTACCATAAGGTTTTTTTTTACTGGCGCAAAAAAATTATATTTACAGAGCATAGAAAAATTAATATGTAATAGAAAACAGTAAATTAAAGATATGGAAAATTAGTTTTATTTTTTTTTTTCAGCAAGGTAATAAAAATGTTTTTCAAGGTGTAATTTTCTAAAACAAAAAAAAAAGCAAAAAAAAATAAAATTAAGAAAGGAGCCGAACTTTACAAAAGAAATTTAATTTATCGTATTAATTATAATGTTCTAAATGAAAATTACTAAAAAACTTTGCTTTAATTTCAAAATTAAATTAAATTTTATTGAACTTTATTGAATGTAAATTACTGGGTACGCTTTACATTTTCTTTAATTCGTTATAACATTTTTTTGGAAATGTAACAAAACTTTTGAAATGAAAAATTTAATACTCTACAAATTCCATATGCTTTGAATCAAATTAATTAATTTCCAATAGTTAACATTTTTATTGTATAATTAATACAGAATTGAATTAAAATGAGCATTTAAATGAATTCCAATTTTAACGTTTTTGGAATTATGGTTCATAGTCGAACACGTATAATCCATATGATTTTAGGTTTAATTAAATAAGATTTATGTACTTCTTTATTAATTGTACAATATCTAGTAAGACTGGGGTTGAAAAATGCTGGTCAAGTTTGATTACTGGCATTTTATTTGTTCCTAATTTAAAAGATTTTTCTTACAGAGTTAATATTAGTTAATGTATTTTTTTTATTTTTAGCAATATAAAAATCAGAATTTCCTCCTTTAACCTTTGCTTCCTTTTTTCCTCCTTTTAGACAACTAAAAAAATTCATTAATTGTAATCCCAAATAATAACATTTTAGTTTTTCTTTAACACATGAATATGTAAAAAACCAGCTAGCAGGCGATCCCGGGCCATTAAAGCCTTGGGTGTTATGGCCCACCAGCTATGTCACATAATGCCAAAATTTAGTTTGGGGATAATGTTTCATTAGCTGTCTGTTAATACCCTTAAATTGCGGGACATAACACCATAATAATGAAAATAGTAATTTTAGAGTTAGTTACAAAATTAGCGTTATACGTTTTTTGCAGCCCAGCGGAGAAACATATTCGCCTAACAATATTTGGGCATTATATCCAACTATTGGTCCCACTAACATGACACATCGCCCAGCTAGCGATCTACTATTTTATGATTTACTCATGTTAAAGAACATACCTGACATCAAAAAGACAAATAAATGTATTTTAATGTTCCATCGATGTAGTTAAGTTCACAGCGATATAGTCGTGTTACCGGGTTAAAAGGTATGGGGTTATATTGATTAATAGAAATAATATAGATTTTTTTCTATTATATTATAATTGGTAGAATATAATTAATTAAAAAAATATATATATATAAACATCATATAATTAATATCATATCGTAATATATAACAAAATAAATAAATAATTCTTGTACTAATAATGTTTAAAGTTTTCCCAATTCAAAGTTCGGTAATCCCTGTCCTATTCGTAATGTTCGGTATCCCTGTCCTATTCTTTCGTATCCCTACTCTTTAGCCAATAAACTGCTATTACAGTTAGATTAGGTCCATTCCATTATGTTTAGCCAAGGCGAAGGTGAGTTTAGTCAGCAAAAATTTGAGCCTTTTAAAAGGGTATTTTTGAAAAATTCCTACCTTCCGTAAGAAAAGAAAAAATTAATAACGCAAAAATAAAAATATTTTCGTTTTAATGCAACAATAATTATTATATCCTACACATTAAGTATAGGGTATATTTAACTTTGGTATTAAGTTAGGTATAAACATGTATATATATTCTGAATCAGGATCACCGCCGGAGTCGATTTAGCGATGTCCGTCCGTCCGTCCGTACGCACGATAACTCAAAAAATAATGATGCTATCTTGATGAATTTTATACTGTACGTTAACAATGACTAAGGTAAGGCGGGAAGATAGAAACTTAAAATTTTGTACGAGGGTGTGTTTTTCTGAATTCCTGATATCCCCAGAATTTGAGATGAAGTGGAGTGGTTGTTCGGGTACCTCCCATACAACTCCCAAAACCGAACATGCATATCTTCGAAATTAATAAAGATAGGAACTTCAAATTTGATAGGAGGGTGATGTTTCCAAAATCCCTGATTTGTCCAAAATTTGAGATGAATTGGTGGAGCTGTTCGGGTACCTCCCATAGAACTCCCAAAATCGAACATGCATATCTTCGAAATTAATAAAGATAGGAACTTCAAATTTGATACGAGGGTGCTGTTTCCTAAATTCCTGATTTGCCTAAAATTTGAGATGAATTGGAGTGGTCGTTCGGGTACCTCCCATACAACTCCCGAAACCGAACAAGCATATCTTCGAAATTAATAAAGACAGAAACTTCAAATTTGGTACAAGGGTGTTGTTTCCTGAATCCCTGATTTGTCCAAAATTTAAGATGAATTAGAATGGTTGTTCGGGTATCTGCCACACAACTCCTAAGACCAAACAAGCATATCTTCGAAATTAATAAATATATAAACTTGAAATTTGATATAAGAATGCTCTACCCTGTTGATGTCTCTAAAATTTGAGATGAATTGGGGTGGTGGTCCGCGTGCCTTCACACACTTCCCAAGACCTAACAATCATATTTTCGAATTTAATAAAGATAGAAACCTGAAATTTTGTACAAAGGTTGTAACAGCATTTATTTTTATACCCGTATGAACTATGTTCAAGGGTATAATAAATTTGCCATTACGTTTGTGACACCTTAAAGGAGTCGAGCTAGATATAGTGTCAAAGGTATGGATCGGCTCAGAATCGAATTCTGAGTCGATTAAGCCATGTACGTCCGTCCGTCCGTCCGTCCGTCCGCACGATAACTCAAAAAATAAAGGAGCTAGGGGGCTGAAATTTTTTTTACGTCACTTTTGCAAAATTGTTAGTTTTGCTATTTAAATCCAACATTTTCGGTCGGCGGGTTCGAGTAGCTGCCATACAACTTCTATCTTTATATAGAAATAACTCAGTATCTATTCAAGCTAGATTTCTGAAATTTTGCAAATGATGATCAAGTTTTATGGCAACAACTTTTGTAAAATTTGGTTGTGCTGGTGCAGCGGGTTCGGGTAGCTGCCATACAACTTCTCCGTTTAAATGAGAATAACTCAGTCTTTATTGAAGCTAGGAATCTGAAATTTGGTAAAGAGGTGTCGAGTTACATGCCAACAACTTTTGTAAAATTTGGTTGGTCTAGAGCAGCCGGTTCAGACTTCTTGCACCTCTTGGAACCTAATGAAGCTAGGCGTCTGAAATTTTGCGAATGATGATCAAGTTTTATGGCAACAACTTTTGTAAAATTTGGTTGTGGTGGTGCGGCGGGTTCGGGTAGCTGCCATACAACTTATCCGGTTAAATGAGAATAACTCAGTGTTTATTGAAGCTAGGAATCTGAAATTTAGTAAAGAAGTGTCGAGTTATATGCCAACAACTTTTGTAAAATTTGTTTGGCCTAGAACAGCCGGTTCAGGCTTCTTGCACCTCTTGGAAGTTAATAAAGCTACGCGTCTGCAATCTTGCAAATGATGATCAAGTTTTATGGCAACAACTTCTACAAAATTTGGTTGTGGTGGTGCGGCGGGTTCGGGTAGCTGCCATACAAAATCTCTTTTTAAATGAAAAGAACTCAGTGTCCGTCCGCACGATAACTCAAAAAATAGACGAGCTAGGAGGCTGAAAATTTTTTTACGTCACTTTAGTAAAATTGTTAGTTTTGCTATTTAACTCCAGCATTTTCTGTTCCCGGGTTCGGATAGCTGCCATACAACGTCTTTCTTTAAATAGAAATAACCCAGTGTCTGTTCAATCTAGGTATCTGAAATTTTGCGAATGATGATCAAGTTTTATGGCAACAACTTCTGCAAAATTTGGTTGTGGTGGTGTGACGGGTTCGGGTAGCTGCCATACAAAATCTCTTTTTAAATGAAAGAACTCAGTGTCCGTCCGCACTATAACTCAAAAAATAGAGGAGCTAGGAGGCTGAAAATTTTTTTACGTTACTTTTGTAAAATTGTTAGTTTTGCTATTTAACTCCAGCATTTTCGGCCGCCGGGTTCGAGTAGCTGCCATACAACGTCTTTCTTTAAATGGAAATAACCCAGTGTCTGTTCAATCTAGGTATCTGCAATTTTGCGAATGATGATCAAGTTTTATGGCAACAACTTCTGCAAAATTTGGTTGTGGTGGTGCGACGGGTTCGGGTAGCTGCCATACAACTTCTCTTTTTAAATGAAAATAACTCAGTGTCCGTCCGCACGATAACTCAAAAAATAAAGGAGTTAGGAGGCTGACATTTTTTTTACGTCACTTTTACAAAATTGTTAGTTTTGCTATTTAACTCCAGCATTTTCGGCCGCCGGGTTCGAGTAGCTGCCATACAACTTCTTTCTTTAAATGGAAATAACCCAGTGTCTATTCAATCTAGGTATCTGAAATTTTGCAAATGATGATCGAGTTTTATGGCAACAACTTCTATAAAATTTTGTTGTGATGATATGACAGGTTCGGATAGTTGCCATACAACTTCTCTTTTTAAATGAAAATAACTCAGTGTCTATTGAAGCTAGCTATCTGAAATTTAGTGAAAAAGTGTCGAGTTGCATGCCAAAAACTTTTGTAAAATTTGAATGGTCTAAAGCAGCCGGTTCAGGCTTTTTGCATTTCTTGGAACTTAATGAAGCTAGGCGCAATAGATTCGGGTAGCTATCATACAACTCCAAAATTTACATAAATATATCTCTGTAGTTCGGTACTAAAACTCTGAATGTTTTTAAAAGATGATCAAGTTTTATAGAAACAAGATATATTACGTTCATACGGGTATCCCAGAGTTGACACAGTCTACTCTACTGCACTCTTCCTCGTTTTTAGCTTGTATTAAATACCTAACTAAAATAACTTATGGATTTTTAATTTAATTTGAATGTTTTAGATGTAGGGTATAAATAAGTCGGTTGCATCGACTTACTGTTATTTTTACTTGTTATATTTTTAAAATTGTATACTTTAGAAACCAGTTACATTTTAGTTATTTCCAAATGTAAATCCCAAACTAGTTGCAATATATCTTTTTATCTGTAAGTTGATGATATAATTAGGATTGATGTCTTGTCTACCAATGTACCTTAAGTTCAACTCTAAAAAAAAATCAACTCAAAGAGGTAAAACTGTAAGTACACTGTACTGCAAAAAAATTCTCCAAGAAAAACAAAAGGTTAATATTAAATCATTAATATTGAAATTATAAAACATAATGAATCGAAAAAATTGTTCAAAATCAAGAGACACGAGAAAATATCTTTAACTTTCAGGAAACTTTATATTATAACTAATTAAGGAAAGCTGTTAATACTTGTAGAATTAAATAGTATCTATTGAACGCTTAATTTTAGCATTTTACTTTGAAATAATTTACTCAGCACCCTAATTTTCAATGTTTGAACCCGAATACTTTTTAAAGAGGGGTTTATATGTTATTATGAAAGAATCAAAATTTTGCATAATTGTGTTTTCGCATAACGGTAAATTTCTATAATATCTTTAAAGCGTTTCGGAGATATGAAGGAAGCGTAATCTTTCAAAATTGACTTTTCATATAACGATAAATTTAAATATTAAATTGTAAAAAAATTGCATAATTTTGATATTAATTTATAAGGCTGCAATTGATTTTACTACACTGATTCTGTTAAGAGACCTATTCATGACTAAAACTTAATTGTTCTGTCTTAAACGTTGTACAAGTTTTCTAAACAGATGAACAGACGAAAGAATAGAACAGATGAACGGATAAAGTTAAAATAACAAACAATTTTTTGAAAAATCTGCTAAAAACAAATAAAATTCTTCAAGTGAATCCAATAACATAAGACAATATAATATTATAACAATTCAAAGTATGTAATATTATTATCCTTTCAATATAAAAATGACCAATTTAAAGTTGTTAATAATGCTTTTAATGTAATTTAAAATCCTTTAACAATATCATATCTGAGGTTAATTTAAATTTTAGGAATATTTGTTTGAAAATATAAATATCAAACACCAACACATGTTTTTGGTTTCTAATAAACATTTTTTGTTAATCTGATTGGTAAAAAAAAAATTTTACTTTTAGTTAAAGTGTTATCTAAGCCAATAATAAAACGCTATAATCTTTATTGTATTCAGTTCTTTAGTAACATATTTTTTAACATAACATTAAGACATTAATGCACTTTTTCAATAATCCCTTTTTTAGTCAAAAACAAAAATGTTTTACATATCTGTTCAAAATTTTCATTTAAAATTTTGTTAACATAAATCGAAATTAGTAGTGCAAAATATAAAATTCATTTTGAAATATTGTCATTTTATTTAAAAAAATTTTTAGAGAAGTTTGCTTTCCGCTTCCTGCAAAATTTTATCATTACAATTTGAAATAGAATTTAGAACAATTATGTAATTTAATTAACTTTAATTATTTTTTTGGTAGTTGGTATCAAACTCTTATACCTACATATAATTTTAGGGAGAGGAAGATGAATTCCAAAGATATTTTTAGTAATTTAATTGAACGTATATATATATGATAAAGATGATAGGGTCTGCGAACATTAATTGACAACGTAAGGTAAAAATATATTTTGGGGCCTCGGTGGCCTAGTGCGGGTAAGAGCGTATAAAATACGTTGTATTCCGACACACGCCGTAAGAGTTATTTCCCTTTACGACCATTTACAGCCACGCCTGAACAGGAAAGGCTGTGTAATTTCCTGTCCACATTTATGTGGCAGAAAAATACATTAAAAAAAAAAATATATATTTTTTAAAATCTCGACTTGTTTCCATTTAATTCGAGTTGATCAAGTGCATAGAATTACAGATACAATTGAAAAAGCAAATATGCCCTACAATCTCTCTAGATGTAGCTCAGAGATTCGATAAATTTTGGCATGGAAGCTTAATATAAACTAAGAAAAATACTATCTAAACAATATATAGATATACTACTCTCATCGTACTTGAGTGATAGGTTGTTTAGAATTGTACAAGATGAGGAGTTTTTCTACACTTAGAGAAATCAAAGCATGTGTGCCTCAAGAAAAGATTTATCAAAATTAGACAATATAACTGTAGCTACATTTCCTGAATATATCGTAATAATGGCAGTAGAATCCAATATTGACGAGGCTACAGATTAATTACAAAAAGCAAGCGACAAGGTTTTTTTGTGGACCAAAAAATGGAAAACTATGCTTAATGATCTTAAATCTGTCCAAGTAAATTCTACAAATA
Source organism: Poecilobothrus nobilitatus (assembly GCA_947095535.1). Taxonomy (NCBI): domain Eukaryota; kingdom Metazoa; phylum Arthropoda; class Insecta; order Diptera; family Dolichopodidae; genus Poecilobothrus; species Poecilobothrus nobilitatus. Next base: position 6,596,313 of record OX352774.1, read on the forward strand.
AAATCGTACAAAATCTCGCAGTCATAAAACTAAATCAAATAGATATCCCCCAAGAAAACAAGGCAAAATACTTTGGAATTGGATTTTAGATGTGAAGTTGAGATGGAAAGAGCATGTCAAGAAGAAAAAAGTCGAATTAGAATTGAAATACAGACAAATGTATTGGCTCCTAGGTCGAAATTCTAGATTGCCAATAGAATATAAAATTTTCCAGGTAAGAGCACTTAAATGTAGAAGCTTAAAAACTCCTACATTGGTAAAATGCCATTAGAAGGCTTAATACAACTAGGCCACTAGATTTAGCGATAAGTAGTTCTATTAGAGTTAACGCAAAATTAATGGTTAGTATGTGTGCGTTTAGTGAGTTAAAGTATCACATAACTGTGTTGCTTATACAGTATCTATCTTTCGATGATTCTTATCAGCTTTACCCTTCTGATTCTTATCAGCCTTAAAAAAAAAATAATTTGATTTGAAAACAAATAAGTAAATTCTTCTAGCCCATATCATAATATGTGAACATTTTTAATATTTTTATCTGTGAAATTTTATGCTCACAAAATATATAAGAGTGAGAAATGAGTGATCCAAGCTAATCATAAAAGATACAATAGGCAAACCAAATATTCAGTTCTTTCCATTAAAAAAAATGTTTGAAATGGTCACAACCTTGTAACATTTAAATTCTTTTTGATTCTTGAAATACATTCTTATAATAAACAGAAGTTCTTTTATCAATTTAATATAACATGGCAAGAACGAAGAACATTACTTTAACTTTAGTTAGACATACCAAAAATGTGCAACCAATTTATATTTTTCTCCAACATTTCTAAAATAATCAAAAATGAAAGTTCAAAGTTAGAAGTGATGATTATAACCTTTTATATACAATTTAGGCTCTCTTCAAAAATAATTTTAGTTTCTGTAACCTCAATGTTTTTTTGTTTTACATACTGTACTGGAACACTCTTAGTCTTCCGTTGACGACTTTAATTTTTAATCTTTTGCCGCTGAAAATTAAAAATTTTTTACCATTAATTATTTGCAGTGGTTCAAAAATATTAGATGATATCATATAACGGTAAGTTTAAATGTGGAAATGCTAAAAAAATATGCTTTTGTCTTTGTTTTTCTCTGTCATTAAGTGTTTTTCGATTAAAAAAATATCTAATAGAAGTTGAATTATTTTTATGCAGCTTGGTATGTAAATATGTTTTTTTTGTGAAATCTATCTACGTCTAAAATTTTATATCTTTATCTTATAAAAAGTATAGAAGTTTAGTAAATAGCTAGGTAGTCAGAGGAACAGTTCAAGAATGAGACAAACCAACAAAGTGAAACTAGTAAACAAAATATTATCTGTTTTAGTAGTAATCAAAAAATATTAGGTTACTTTAGGGTTTCAAAAAATAATCTTAAAAATTTAAAATTTCCGCTTTCAACATACAGCTCCGCCGTATAAATTATAATGAATATATTGGTATTAGACTTTTTCTTGAATGTTTGTTTGTGATATCTATACTTCTGTACTACTTTTTGTACTCTATTTTATAAATTAATTAATTTATGCATTCCATTGAAAAAAAAATAATATTATATTATAACTTCGCTAAGATTGGGTGAATAAAATTAAATTTGTGGGTTATAGAAAGTGGAAAAAGAAAAATTTTTAAAACGTATTTAGGAAGTTTTTATACATTTAACTGATGTAAATTTAGATTTTTTCTAATGTAAAACATAATTTTTCAATAAGATGGTAAAATTTAAATATATTAGGCTTTTTTTCACCCAATAGGTACCTAATCCGATTATAAAATTTTTAATAATTACAAATTATGCTTTATATTGCATATACCTATTAAATATTCTCTGATTTATTATATTATGTATACATAATATTGTTATACCAGGACGAACATAGTTTTAATGGTATAATAAATTTGCTGTTACGTATGTTACACTTTACAAGAGATGCGGTAGATATAGAAAATTACATAAAAATTCTTTTTTATGATTGAATACTGAGTCGATTTATCTATATCTGTCTATCCATTATGTACTGACGATGACGCAAAGAGTACAACCGGTAGGATTTTGAGATTTTTACCATTTCAATATTTTATATATATGCCAGTTTTACTGTTGAATTTAAACAAGTTCGATCGTCGGATTTGATTGCCTCCCATACAACTTTTTTTTTTTTATATAAGCATAACGCATCATCAGTCGGAAATCTATTCGGATAGCTGCCGTACAACTGTCGGATTTATATCCATATATCATTGTATGTATTATTTTAATTAAGATAAGCATCTGAAATTTTCCAAAGAATGATCAATTTTTATGGCAATCATTTTTGTAAAATTAAGGTGGCTCAGTGAAGCTGGTTCGACTTGCTCCGCTAAACTCCAAAATTTAGATAAATATATCATGATAGATATTTCATTAAATAGATATCTGAAATTTTGAAAAAAAAGTTTAAATTTTATCCAAACAGCATTATATTCGTGCTGGTATCTTACAGTCGTCAACTGTAGTCTCTATCTCGTTTTCTAAAAGATATTAAGAACATGTAGGCGGTATGGTTTTAGCAACTATTTAATAAGAAACCTTGGTAAGATTGTGTTTTAAAAGAATGAATAAAGATCTAGCGAAAAAAACTAATTAAAATAATATGCTAAGTAAGATAATTATCAATTAAAATTTTTTAAGTTTTACTTTTAAGTACAAAAAATAGTAAACATTTTAAATGTTATTTGTGGTAATGGTAAAACATATATTAAAATAATGTAAATAAAGTTATTAAAAAATTGTCTTACTTACGTATATTTTCCTTACCATATATCTAGAAAATTTAAATCTATATATCACTCATTAATCTTGCTAGTTCACTTTTGCTTTAAAGAAGTTTTGAACCCGATTAAGATTACAAATACTATTATTTAAGAGATTTTAGTCAGACCTCAATACAAATTAATTTTTCTTGATCTTCAATTTCTCCTCAACCAAGTTGTTCCACTGTTATAGCCAAATATATTTTTATTTTTTAGACTAACGCCCAGAAGAAGAAAAAACTTCAAGTCGCATACTCAAGAACTGCGGAGCTGTACTTCGAGCAAAATAATATGTGCATCTGGGAGCGTATTACTTTGCCAAAGATGAACTGCCAGCAAAAAACCCTATATAGATCATTACTTTCGTAGAGGCATCAGTAGAGTTTGACATAAGCATTATAAGTGGAGCCAAAATCCAAAACACGTAGTAACAGGGTAGCACAATAGATCTACATCCAGCCAATGGTGTAGTGGTTAAGACACCGACCTCTCATGCGAAAGGTCTCGAGCTCAAACTCCTGTTGGGTCATATAGATTAATAAAAAATAATATAGATTTTTCTTATAATATATAATTAGTATAATATGTATATTAAATTAAAAATAAATATATATGTCTTATAAAAATTATAATTAATATCATATTAATATCATATAAAATAATAATAAAATATACTTCTTGTGTAATATAATGGATATGGCGTATAACTAAAGAAACGCCTAGTCTTGTACAATAGCTACAGCCGAGTAATCAACGGCTTAGTGAAATAATGATGCCAGAAACTGAAGTTTAGACAAATATGAATAATAAATGACTTAGTTGATGCCCTATTCTCCTTATAGGAGTAAGGAAAAAAAACAATAGATCTACATCAAAAGGTAGCAGTGTCTTTTATACCTCTTAAATAAAAATCTACACAAAAATTCAAATTAACTACCATATTTAGACCAAATTTAGACCAAATTACTTTGTGCTTTTTTTTTAAATTCTAAAAATTATTTGAAATCGACCTACATGTACTTTGTCTGTATATACTACTGATTGTCATATTAACGATTCGGAATATAAACTGTCTTTAATAATGTAATTTAACATGGTTTTGTTAAATGCTTAGGTATAATGAATCCTTGCAATATGATGAAAAGCATTCGCATATGGATTTCCATATAATTTTAATAAAGATTGAAAAAAAATTATTGCTTCAAGTACAAAAACGGAATACAATTTATGATCATATTGGATCGAATGCATAAAATGGAGCATTACATTTGAGTTTAAAGTTTTACTTTTCTTGAACTCGAAGTTTTTTTTTTTGTGAAGTGAAAAGTGAGATTTGTGTTCAAGGTCAGCTTAATGCATTCGACCCATTATAACTGGAGCTACTTTGAAAAATTAAAATTATTTTTATTTATTTATTTATTTATTTAGTTTATATTACAGATCACATAGGATAATGCCATATTACTAAGACATCTAGTCGACTACTAAACCCATTTTAAAAGTTGGATACTGTTATTTTATTTACAAAGTAAGTAGATATTTACATATCTGGTTCAAGGTGGTAGCATATAAAAACAACAACAAACACGTATTTGATTTTAGAGTTGTTGTAGCTTTTATATTCTAAAACATTGAACTAGACCTTGAACTGGGTCAAAGGAACACAACTATTATACATATAGAAGCAAGTGGGATTTGTTCTCAATTAAAAACAAAACATTGCTACTTGTACAAGATTTGAATCGGAATTGCCTCTATTATTAAGGCATGTCTTTAAACATTCGACCGCCAAAGCTGTCAATATAATTTTTAACTTTATACCTAGGTATCAACTGTGGTATAAATTAATCTAAAATTTAATATGAAAAATATTCAAAATTTATTTTCTAACAATTTATATATTTATCAAAAAAAAAAATTTCCATTTAATAAAAAATTTCTCACAATTTTGTATCAATACCATACATATAAGGTGATAAATATCATTATTTTAAAGCAATCCTAGAGTTTTTTATGGAATAGGAGAAAGAAAAATTACCATTACAAGATTAAAAATATCAAAATTTAATTTTGTTTTATTCTGTTCCTTTTTCTTTTGTTCTCCTATTTCAAATTATTACGTATTATTAGAAAAGTATCAAAAACATAAAAAAATTTTGTTTATGATCCTAGATAGACTTAAACCTTTCTGAGTTCAATATCATCATTTATAAAAATATGCTTAATCTGTGTAATGCTTTCACAGTTTTGCATTTTTTATTAATGCAAGCATATGAAATTTTGAGGATCCTGATTATGATAACTTTACATTAATTTCTAGGTAAATGAAATATTATACTTATTTTAAAATATGCTTGAAATAAAGTTTCCGAAAATTATATTGAAATAAAGGTTTCATCATCGAATAAAAATGAAACGCATAAACGCATACTCTAATTATTTGATTTTAAAAGAAATCTGTATGAGTGCATTTTATGTTAATGTTATAATTAGATCTGGAAATCAGTTTCTCAAAACCAAAACAAAAAACCACAAATAAATTACTAAAACCACAACCACAAGTTTAAAATCAAAGAAACCAGAACTTAACAGTTCAAAAAATTATAAAAATAAAACAAAACAACACCACAAAATTCAAACAACATACAAACAATCGACATTGTTTTAATTTTTGGCCTAACACACTTACTATAAATTATGGCAGTATCATGACATCTTAAGTGTAAGTGTAAAATATGTCATCGCATACAATTATTGGCTGTCAAAATTGATGCATTGCGATTAAAATTACATTTTTAACTTTAACATTTTATTTTGACACGAAAACAAAAATTTAAAAATAAATTTAACAAAATTAAAAACAAAATCAGTGAAACCATAGAAATCAAACCATAATCTAAAATACAATTTGCTTTCCAACCCTAGTTATAATTTTTTTGTTGAAATTTGAGGTCACCAAAAATTACCTATATAAAAATTTTGAACATTATTTGAATTTTTAATTTACACTATATTTAAAGGCCTAGATATACCATCTTAGAAAAGCGCTAATAAATACTTAAAATAGGTGATATAAAGAATTCTAAGAGTTCGAGAGTTCTAAATTGTTTAACATGGGCATGAATTTTTAGTAACTCCAGAAGTATTTAGAAAAAGCCATTTATATTTTATTTTGGGCTTTTTGCAGAAACTTCATAAAATCGTTAGTCGAAATTTCTTATACAGAATTTGGTAAGAGGTGTTTGTGTCGAAATTTCTTATACAATTTAGAATTATACATCCAATACTCTGTATTTTATTTTCAATCATTAGTCCATATCTATACAATATATAAGTAAAAGAGAAAGTCAAGGGTAATGTACTACTAATTTATTTAATTTTTTCTCAATTTTTCCAATAATGGTCACTCCCAACTGATTTGTGTGATTTAAAAGTTTTCTTGTGAAATAAATACAAATGGTTGAATTGTATAAAAAAAAAAAAATAGTGTTACCAAATTCATACATGTATAGACATAATTTACGATTGCACCAATTTTTACGATTGTTAAAATTTAAAAAAAAAAATTTACTTGTTTTATTGTTTTTTTTTTTTTTTTTAGAATATTTTCTGTTTTTTTTTTTTTTTGTTTATGTCAATCCAAACAAATTGATTAGTCCTTCGGGTAAGCAAGTTCAAGATCCATGTCCTTAAAAAAATTAATGACTCAATTTGTAACTGTCAATTGTATCTGGTAAGAAATTGAGATTTTTATTTTTTATTTTATTATTTTTTTTTGTGTATTTATTGTCGTTGACACAATTGCATCATAGAGTGTGAGTGTAAGTAAATATAGTATTAAATTTACAAGTATAAAAGCAAATAATATTTTAAATAAGTAAATATATTTTAATATATACGTCTGTATAGGTATGGTATACGTATATTATGGTATATATATTAAGTTATCCTTTATTCGTTTTTAGAAAAATTATATGAATACAAAATAATTGTAAATGTGGATAAAAGTTGAATAGAATAAAATTTGATTTTGTGATAAGAAGTTATTCCAAAAAAAAAAAAGAAATCATGCTACAATTTATTCAACGTTACAGTTTAAAAGTATTAATTTATAACTTTTTTTTTACAAAGCAAAGTTTTTATAAATTTTTGACAAGTTCATCATTATGTTCCTACAATTATGTTCCTACAAATGAAGAATCAAATTTTGTTGTAGATTTTATTTTTAAATTCTTTATAATGATCAGCCAATATTTAAATGTAATATGTGTATTCTGTGTACTCTGACTTTTATAAAATTAGGACCTTAGGTGAGAGCTTCCAGATGAATATAAAAATAAACTTGCATTAAAGTTCTCAAAAGCCTCTCTTAAATTATTGTTTTTTATCTTTAAAAATGTTCAGACTTAATGCAAGTTTGTTTTTATATTCACCACTGGGACTTAACACAAATATTTTTTTATGTTAACTGGTGAAGGTGACATTCAACGGGAAATAATTAAACGTAACCATAAAATTAGGAAATAAAAATTGAACACTGATTAAACAGTAAAGAGAAAGGCTAAAAGTAGTTAAATGCTAGTAAAAAACGTAACCGGAAGAGTCGCCGTAAGATTCATAAAAATTTAAGAAATTTATTAAAAAAACACATTTTTCTTCTTTATAATTTATTTAACTTCAGCACAAGTCTTAGAAAGTAATGACAATTTACCAAAAATGCTTTTATTCCTAATATTTTGCTTTATGATCGTTTAGAATTTTAGAAGTATTTTTGAAGTGAATTAAGGCTAATGGAATTAAAACATTTAATTATTTTGGAATTGATATTAACGTCCATTTGCCATTTCAGTTGGATGAACAACTTTTTTTTTCCTTACACTTTAGGCAAACGTTAAGAAATGATTCCTTTGTATATTGTTGGTTAACTAAATGAGGAAGGAAGTGCGGGTGGTAATTAGGACACAAAAAAGTATTAGAAGATAAATTACAAATTGGATACGAATTTGAAAATAATATTCCTTTTGAATAAGTGTACATTGCAAAATAGAATATTCTCAACAGAGGAAAACAGATTTATTGGAAGTCTGTATATCACACATTTTAGCAGTTCTCACATTGTAGAACCTGCAAGGATGAAGAAGAGAAGGAAACTACTCTCCATCTCCTTTGCACATGCCCGGCCTTGTCGGTAAGAAGGAATACCCATTTCGGGCAATATCTCTTCGACAGCCTTAGCGATCTGGCAGGTAAAAATGTGAAAAGTATTCTTCGCTTTGCAAAAAACTCAAATTGGTTTTAACGAGTGGGATAGAAAAGCTTCTATATGGTATCACAATGGACCAAATACGGTCTATGTGTGCCTTTTTGGCAGCCACCTTAATCTAACCTAACCTAACCTAGCAGTTCTCAGAAAAAATGAGTTTCCATAACCAGTTTTAAAACAATTTGTAATTTCCATAATGTAGATATGATCACCATTGGTGCCTCCCTTGTGAACACATCAACCATTGCTGCCTACGTTGTGAACACATTGAAATTGTTTGAGAGGAGGCATATTAATCATTAATTTATTCGAGCAAATGATGTAATCTACTATAGATATCTATAAAGTAGAGTTAAAGCTCCACTATTTTGAAGAATGTTCAGAAAACTATGAGTTACTAAAATTGCAAGGTTTTTACAATTTATATAAGGTGAAAGGCATGATTTTGTAGTTTGTACAAATGTAAATTATATAAAATATATTGTGTTTGTATCTGTATTCTGTATACATATATTACATCTTAAACACTTATCGTGCGTATAATGGTTTAAAGAAAATAAAATATTTCATACTAGAGAGAGAGGAAAAAGAATTATCTGCTTAAGAGTAAATGTGAAATTTGATAAACCAAATCATTTTGTACCAATTTTTTAATAATACCATTCTTCAGAATTACTCAAATTGTTGTAAACTAAAATGAAAATTTGTTCCTGCCAATATTTTTTTTTTTTTTTTTGAAATTGGATTCTTATAAAAATTTATTACTATACCAGATAAAAGAGAAAAAAACATTTTATAAAATAAAAATTTTCTTTTTAATTTTTTTAGGTTCATTGTTAGGTTCAATTTTTATTCTTTGCTTCTAGAACTTCGATATTTTCTTTTCAGAGTTTTTAATTTCAAAAACAATATTTGTGGTCCCATAACCTTTGTAATGTTTTTTAATAAATTTAGATGTAAAACATTAATACTCTATGATTAAATTGGAAGTTAAAAAGTACAAACTTATATGAATATGTAAAAAATTTTCCACATAAATTTAAAGATATTATAAATATAACTCGTATAGAATTGCTTAGAAATACTAAAAAATAAAAATAATGGATAAAATTCATTAGTTTTATGTGATGATATGAATTTGTCCCAATTAATTGGTGTAGAATTTCTAAATTTATTTTTTTTATTTGAAGAAATTTTTAAATATTAAAAGTTAAAAATGAAAAATGATAGTTAGTATATTTCAGTAATGATAATAATATGATGATATGATAGATAATGTTTTATAGGGATCACGACGTTATCTTGAAAAAAAAAAATCTTGAATGACAAAATCTAGAATTTTATCTTGAAGTTAAATATTTCATTAAAAATTCTAAGATATGCGGGGGTCTTTAGGGTGGATTTAGGTGCGGTTTAGCTTGTGCATAAAAGAAAAATAGTTAGAAAGGATTTTACAGTTGGTTTCAAAAGTCGGGTTTCAATAATTTGTTTAGCGAGAGTTTGGAGAAGGCAGACCCCACTTTTTAAATGGTATGAATGGTATGTTGTTAAAGAACATATGAACCTAAAAAAAAATTTAAGAAGGATTTTGGATCAAGATTATCTGCCTTTTACAGAATATTTAGATGTATTTATATGCATATAAATAATTCTCAATTAGGGGGGATTACAAAATTGGATTCAAAAGCAGGGTTATATACGCTTTTTCAAAGATATTTAAACATAATATGTATATCTGAAATTTTGAATTAGCAGAAATGTTCCCCTTTAATGAGACATCATTATTCAGGAAATAAATTTTGAAGAAATATATGACTAGAAACTAAAATAAATTAAAATTTTCATTTTTTCAAAATTATTTTTTTTTTTCAAGTTTTTTTTTAAGATATTGTTACAAAAAGGTTTTGACTTTCAAGAATTTTTTGTAAGATTTTTTTTTTTTGTTTAATATTAGAGGTGATCCTTTTTTATGTCATTATATAAAGATTTTGCATTTAAAATAGGCCAGATGCTATATATTAGTATCTAAACTAATTGATCCGCAATAGCTTCAAGGAGAAGAACTAGAATACATTGAATACTATTCTTATTTATTATCTTTACAGCATAATAGTAAATAAGTAAATTTAGCGATGACGATTGCATCAAGAATATATGTATATAGTCTAGGCAAGACGAGCGTTCAAATTTTTAAACAAGATAATATGGGGTTTGTTTATTCCAGAGACAAATCTCTAGTTTTTATGGTTTTAATTCAATGTTATTATGGTAAGTGTGGGACTTGAGGAGATTGGGAAGTATCGCAAAACTTATAATAAATAACAAGGCAGCATGTAAAATGAAACAACTAATGAAACAAGGTAGAATGTAAACCAACGATTTTTAAAAGCGCACATTTCCAAAACACAATACAAACTGTTTAGAATTGTGACTTGCACCAAAATTTGAAAATTTAAAAAATAAAATTTAAGAAATTTTTGGTAATAAGAAAAAACGTGAAAATAAGTAATTTTTGAAATTTTGAGGGGCCGTAAGTCCGGAATCCTATATAACTAAGAAAAGCCGTAAAACACATGTAAAAAAATTTTTTGAGAAAACTTATACTAATTCTAAAAGTTCTTTCTTGTCTCAAAATTTCAGCTTCCTATCTAAAGGCGTGCCAGAGTTATGAAAAAAGAAATTTCATGCAAAATATGGTTTTCACATAACGAAAAATTTAAATAGTAAATTAAATAATATTACATAATTTTGATATTGTTTTATATAGATAATAAAATTTTCGATCTTCTGGCGGTTTTAGATTGCAAAACTATTACGCAAAGCCTGAGATATATACATCTGAAAATGAGGCTTTTTTACAATTTTAAAGAGCTGTAACTTTGGAACCCTTTATAACTAAAATAAACCTTTAAGACACGTAAAAATATATTACTGTAGCTTTAATTTTTATATCTTGCAGAAATAAAATGTGTACAGGTTCCTAAGTTATAGGTGTTTAAAAATAGCAAATTTTCAATTTTTAAGCCTTAATAGCTCATAAACAGGGGGTGGTCCAAAAAAATTTTCTGAGCAAACTTATACTAATTCTAAGAGTTCTTTCTTGTCTCAAAATTTCAAGCCTCTATCTAAAAGCGTGCCGGAGTTACCAAAGTAGAAAAATCATACAAAGTTTGGTTTTCACATAACGGTAAATTTAAATACTAAATTTAAAAAAATTGTATAATTTTGATATTAATTTACAAAGCCAAAAAAAATACCTGTCGAATGACGTTTTCCGATTGAAAAAATCTTAAGCAGAACATAAGATATAATAGGGCTTTTTAAAAGTTTGAGGGGCTGTAGCTCCGTAATGGGTGGGGCTACATGAAAAAGTTGTTCCACAAAATTATTTTTTTTATGTAACCTACCCATGGTTAAACTTTTTTTCTCTATCTTTAACGGTGTAGTAGTGTTGTAAACAGACGGACGGACGGACAGAATGAAACTAATAAGCACATTTTTACAAAAATTTTTTGGAAATGTGCTAAAAACGAAGGAAGGAATATACCTTTGTAATATTGAAAAGTAAATTTATAATAATCCTATGTAAGGGGTACAGAAAAACATTGTTCCATAAAATCAATTTTGGTTTTAGAGAAATTTTATATAATTAAGAAAACAGAAGATTAATACATATAATATGCAAAAATATAATGTTTTGAACCCTAAATAGCTCTCAAACAGAGAAAGATATAAAAAATTTTGAGGTTATGAAAGATTTTCCTTCTCTCAAGCTAATAAATGCCTGTCATTTGGCGTTTTTAGAATAAAAAGATATTAAGCAGAATCTACAGCCGAGTAATAATCAACGGCTTAAATTAATGATTCACGAAACTAAAGCTTAGTCAATAAATGACTTAGTGAATGCTCTATACTCCTCATAGGAGTGGCAAGGGAGAAAAAAAAAAAAAGCAGAATCGTAAGATATACACATTAATTTTAAAATAGGTTTTTCATAAACTTTGAAGGGCTGTAGTTTCCAAATGTGTGGGATGAATAAAAAGTTGCTCTACAACATTAATTCTTTTAAGAGGCACAGTTTAAATTTCATTGTTTAATTTTAAACGATGTAGAAGTTCTATAAACAGATGGATGAATAGACAGAATGAAACTAATATGCATATTTTTAAAAAATGTATTAAAAAAAAACCAAAAGAAAAAAAAAACATATAATAGAGTTGCTGGGAAGGGGATTTAGGGGGGAAAATTTCAAAAAAATATAGAATTTAGTATAAGATCCTTTTTTTATTTTAAATATTTTTTTTCGGATTTTTCAAGTTAAAAGAAATAAACAAACAATAAAGTTAACCGTTAAAGAAACTCTGTATTTAAGTAGTTAAATTTATTTAATCTTATAAAAGGAAAAATTAATTTATTTTTGTCAACATTGTTATGAATTCTTTTCTAAAATAATAAAATGTAATTTAAATTTTTTATTTTAATTTTTATATATTTTTTTTTTTGTTTTTTTTACATCTTATAAGTGAACTAGATTTAAAAATAATAAACTGTTGTGCAATAAAGCATAATTTGTTTTTATAACGGATATTTGTCATTGTGGAAAAACATAAGTGTAACAAAAGGATAAAAAGAAATAAATTTAAGAATTTTTTTTTTTTTTCTCTTTTCATATTTTTAATAAATTTTTGGACAAAAATGTCATTGTATTGTTACTGTGTTTTATAATAATTTGGGTTTTTCCATCACTTTTAAAAACTGTACAAATTATTCATGATGTACTGTAGTTATATTAACAAAAAATGGAATATGGTAAGAACAGATTATATTATGTTTCTTATGTCCTTTATTATATTTTTAGACCATTGAATTGTATCAGAAATTTGTGTCATTGTATAACGCTTTTATTATAAGTATGTATTTATATATAATATGTATGTTTCTTTTAAGTCAAATTGTTGACTTTGAATGCATTCTGATTTTGTTTTCTCCATTGGACGATATATTATACATGTTTCAATATTTCACTTTACAATGCTTATAATCAACAATACATAATCTTGTTAAATTGTATACATAAATTCTAATAATATCTTAATGTACTTTTGTGCTTAGTAAAGTTTTTACTAAGCACAAGAGTACATTAACATATAGTTAGTTTTTACTTAGAAAATTATTATTTGTTAGTTATTACTTAAAAAATTGGTGAAAAAACTGCTTTGAAAATAAGCTTCAAAGGTTAATAAAAATGAACATAAAGTCATTTGTACGATTTAAGGAAGATTGATATAATTGATTGATTGATATAAATTAAGTGAATCTATTTGCCCAGTTTTGAAAGATACGTAATGACCGCTTAGTAGCATTATCAATCGATGATCTAAGCCTTTATCGCGTAGTGCTACTTTGAATAAACTATTCACTACTTTCAGTTATAACTGTGTAAGCATTATACATTATCAATTTTCACATTCAAGATCCTCTGATTTTCGATTTTTCAAATTTTCTAATTCGATTTTTGTTTGCCGAAAGTAGCACTATTCGATAAGGCCACTGCACTCATGTTTATTCGTATACAAGCCAGATTATTCAAAGTTTAAAGCGAACACAAGACCTAAACGAAAGTATATATTATATCTTCGTTAATTAAAAGTATAGTTTACATTTTTTTTTAATTCTCTTGGTGAACAATTTAAAAAAAAATAAACAAATTTTGTGCAACTTTTTTCTTGACTTTTACTGCACAAATAATATTTCTGTATACCGTCCTTTGCAATAATGGGTTTACTATATATTCTACTACACAAACACTTTCAAAATAACCTACGATATTTCTTGTACAAAAAAAGATCTAAGATATCTTTCTATATTTTATTTAAAACCTCCATTAAAGAAGTTTATTCCAAGTAAATTAATGAAAATTATTGTCACGCTTGAATTTTTTGCTATACTGAACAAATTAGTAACACAAAATTTGTGGTCAGATCCAATTATAACTGTCCAATTATAATCAAGTTTTTAGAATCAATCTAGACCGAATTTCTAATTTAAAATGATTTTGAAAGGATGAAATTCAAGAAAAAAAGTTATTTAGGTTAACTTTAGGCTAAAAAATATCAAAATTTTAGGAAAGATTTACTTAAGTATATTTCATTAGAACTTATAACACCTAATTTTCTTTTTGTTGTAGAATTTAATTTAATTTTTGTTGTAGGTAGATAGATAATATAAAGTTGGTGGCCTTATTGAAATTTTTTTTCAATTATTATTTTCATTTGAGTTCATGTCATTGTTGTGCTCCTTTTTCCTTTACTTACAAACTAGACGAAACAACAACAAAACAATAAAAAGAACAAACAATCTTATTTGAATATTGTTGTAAAAAATATTCAATGGAACTTTCAGGTTCAGTTGTTCTTCAAACTCGGTTACATAGGATTTAATATTAGTGTAATGTCCTTTCTTTATTTTTATTTCTTAATTTTCTTTCATGTTTTTCACCCGTGGTTTTTTCTTTACTGTTTTGTTTTTCTTTTTTGTTTTCCTATTATATTGTTCTCATTTTCTTTAGCGTCATTATTGTATGATACGTTGCGGTTGGCTGTAGTTCAAAAACGTAATTTATTTGCTTTAACAAATTTACTTTCGACGGTTTACAAAGATTGTATTGTTTAATATTGTGAAAATTTTCTTTAAATTTTTTTATTTTTTTTTTTTAATGGAAAAAAATGAACATTTGGTTTAGGTAATTTTTTTTGGAGTAAACCTAAATTACGGACAAAAAAAAATTGTAAGCAGAATTTTAATTCTTTTAAATGGAATAATATCATTCTATTTCATAATTTTAAATGGAACACCCGATTATAAAAAAAAAAGCTCTAAGAATCGTATAAACGATATTTTAGATGTTAACAGGATTCGCGGTTTCCTTTTCTGTTGAAAAAAAGCCGTATCAAATCTAAGATCAACTGAGTTCATTGGACTTAGACTCAACTCAATTTGGACTCACTAACTAATATATATTTTAGTCAGAATATTTGAATAAAGATCTTAACTACCTCTGCAATACTATAGCGCTACTTGATCGTAAAATCAAGTAGTACTTCGATTCGAGATTGTACTTTCATTTGCTTTTTTAATTTGCTAACAATTTCTTTGTATATTCATACAAATTGAGAGCCTTCTTAAAATAATAATTTAGCAATGTATTATTCATTATTGCATCCTTTTTTATAGCATTTTGGCTTGCTACATACGTTTGGTGTTCTTAAATATTACAGAACCTTATCCTTTATTTTTCAAGATCCAAACTCAAATTCAATTTAAAGTTTTAAATTGGTTATTAAAATTGAGAAGACTTTTTTTTTCGAGCGTATGTGGAAATCTTGAAAGATACCAATGATATTTGGTAGTGTTGAACTTTAACCAACTAAACGCCACCTTTCTTTTAAGCCGAATATTAGGTACAATGTACTGTTTGGTTTGTTAATTGGGGTATATGGGTATAGGAGGTATAGGAATAAAGAAAATTGGGAAATATAGGAAGTTATTGGAAGTTGGAGTGATTATTTGTTACAAAGGTATTATTCCATAACATAAAGTAGAATTACTCCTTAATTAGGTTAGGTAAGTTTAGATGATTACTTATTTAGAGAGTTGGACATAATTATTGTGACTAACTTGTGAAAAAAAATATTAACTACTTTTTAAATTTTTAATTTTTAATCGGAATTTAATTTGGTATTATCCTCTTAAGATTTAAAATATTAACTGTGAAAATTTAATAACATAAGAGAAAGAATAAAATGGCGCAGAAGTTTTTTTAATCTTGTAAGAAAAAAAAAACTGAAAGAAATTAAAAAATTATTGTAATAATTAAAGAATTTTAATTTTTTTTTATAGTTTATATTTTCTTTAGACATTTCTGCTGACATGTTTTTCTGGTTTTTTGATTTTTTTTTCTTCGAAATGATTTCATTTTTGACACAGTTTTATTTTTGCTTCTACCTTGAGAATTTTTTTTTGTTTACATCTTAATTAGAGGTGTAAGCTGTGGTAAAGATTTTCTTTTCTTCTTTTTTTTACAAAGTTTTATAAAATCTTTGTATGAATTGCAAACATAAATTGAAATTTACTTTGGTTTTTCTTATTTTTCTTAACGAAGCAACTTCTTTTTTAATTTACTTCTTTTGAACCGTTGCTAATTGTACAAAGGTTACAATTATTAAAAACAAAAAAACTAACTACATCGTTAGTTACTTAAAAACTGAGTTAAAATTTTAAACAAGAACAGTAATTATACAATTAGAAATAAAATTAAATACCATTCTACCATTGATTTTGCTGTGTATGCTGTGTTTGTGCGTAAAGTGGGTTATTACCCTGAAAATAATTATTGGAAATATTCTATCAAAATATATTTTAGTAAGTATAATTGAGTAATTGAGAGTTTTTGTTTTTTAAAAGTAGGGTAACTGTTGCACAAATTGCTTTTAATGTTTTTTTTTTAAGTCTTAATCTAAGCTTATTAAATTTTATGGAACCTCACTTCAAGATAAACACCCAAATCAATCCAACGAAGTTATTGAGTTATAGAACTAGTTCATAAGATTTCATTTGTTTTAGTCTCCTCGCAATAATTATGTAGATCAAGCAGTTGTTCAGCTTCACTATCAGTATAATTATGTATTTGTTTACTAGATCTGCATTTTCTATAAACCAAGCTGCTTGGTTATGCTTTTCTATAAACTAACCTTGCCTTAATATTTATTTTGAAGTCTTTGTACACTGTTTATTTGACTAAGGTTTAGCGCACTCACAGAGCTGTATACCATATTTCCATATTTGGTGCAAGCACCTGTGTATATAGGATAAGTTTATTTTGGATTGAGAATTCAGATTTGTTTCCTATAAGCCAGTAAAACTCCTATGTTTGATTTCTAGTTCATCTTTTGTTTTTAAATGTTTCTTCGATTTAAGAATTGCGTCTAGGCTCATATTTTGCAGAATTGGAATACGGAATCTTCTAAACATTTAATTTAATAGGTGTATTAAAAATTATTTTTGTTCATATAATTGATATGTATTGATTTCTTTTCATTGAGCTTGTTGGGCCAGGTAATTGCTTTAAATGCTAATTTTTTATCGTTTCCAATTTCTTTACTCTATTAAAAAATAAAATATTGTAATAGTTCTTAAGTAAACAACCACATTTTTGTTGAAGAACTTCTTAATTACTTCTTCTTGTTGGAAAAATCATTTCAACAAGCGTCATCTGTAATTTAAAAAAAAAAAGTAAGTGTTTGACAAAACAGACATGAGTACCAAATCAATTCTTCTTTTTCTTCTTCTTTATAATCTAAACCTGTTCAGTACTTATATCTTTCGTGGTCATAATTATGATATTTTCTATCAGCTTCAAATTTTTGAAGCTGAAACTGTTTGCAACTAAATGTATAAAGCCACCTTTAATTGTTGACCTAATCTTATTAGGAAACAATAGTTTTGTGTCGATACCTTTTACATTATATTAACTTAGATGGAAAAATTTTGAGGTTATCGAGTTTCTCTTTCTTAGGCAATCTTTTTTTTACCCAAAAATATTTTAAAAAAAAATTAAATCTTTAATAATTCAATTATAGTAAATTTTATTTATCTAGAATTTTAAGCTATAGTAGGTATATAAATATGGGACCACAGGCACCTGTGTTATAGACAAGCATAACCATTTTACCATTTAAATGATATTTGTACGTATTTACGAAATCTGATCCAAAATATTGAGATTCCTTAAGGTTCTGACGATGAATTTTATTGCGATTACAATTTTTTACTTAAACCGGAAAAAATAAAAAGAATAAAGAAAAGAGAATTTCTATCAGAATTTTTTATAAGATATTTATATGCTACATTCGATTTTTTAGTTTTGGTATATTGGTTTTATCCACCATTTACTATGACCATATAATGATCATAATATTATCATTTAAGCAATAAATATGTACTGTAATTACTTTTATTTTTAACATTTTTGGCTTTTGAAGTAAAATAAATTAAAAATTAATTTTAGTATTATACAGGTAGGTACTGATTTGTACAGGTATAGGTATTTGATTTGAAAAATTCGTTAAAAAAATAATAGCATATCTTTTGAGACTTAAAGAAATAATTATTAAAAACGAAATTCTTTTAATTATTTTCGAAAACTATAAACTTTATTTTTCTTTTGGCAATAGACCTTCTATTTAAATAGTGATATAATCGTTTATATATACTTATATAGAAATAGTAAAAAGCAACTCTGAGTAAAACTTAATTTTACAAATAAATTACTATTTACTACAGGATCTTGTAAGGCGATCATGCTTGTATCTAACATTGAGTGACATTCAAACACTGATTCTGTTATTTATATATTTTCAAGATCTCAACACAAGAAATCGTGAATAGTATAGAAAACGGTTTCAGTTGTTAAGTAATAGGTTTTTAAGTAGAAAACAAAAATTTACAAAACAAATTAGAAAATTTAAGGTAGGTAATATTTTTAAGCACATAAAACAATGTAGGAACACAATTTTTTTTTAACACAGTAGAATTTTTCATTATAGAAAACCGTTTAAATCATTTATTAGTAAAAATGTATCTAATCATCCATGTAAAGATAAATATAAAGTTATAAAAAAGTTAACATTTTTAACGATTCAACTTTAATTCATAACATTATATAGGTAGGTACTTGGTCGGTAAGGTGCTGACCTTCACGATTCTGAGGCGTTAATTAACACTAGGTTGCGCCATTTTGATCCCACTGCACTCACGTGACCTGTATTTTATACGTTATATGACATACTTCACAAGTATATGGTATATAATTCGACAATCAATCATACATTTTTAAAAAGGCGGTGTGCTCAATCTCGGGTTTTTAAGTTTTTAGGGTTTAATTATGTTCAAACTTGCGTTTAAAATTTTTTAGCTATAATTATGTTAAATCTCACGTTTTCTTAGTGTTTAGATTTAATTATGTTAAACTTATATTCTTTTCAAAATTTTGCAAAATGTAAACTTCATATAACTGTGAATGTAAAATTCATATATCTGTTAAATATAAAATTAATATAATTGTGAATAAAATTCATATAACTGTAAAATTCATATAATTGTGAAATATTAAATATTTATTTGGAAGTTTGAGTCATGTATAACAAATTATTTTAAACTCAAAAAGTTCATTCATGTTAATAGTTTTTTTTAATTGAAAGTTTCGATAACTAAAATTCCATTGCTCTATATTAAACGGTGTCGAAGTTTGGTAAGCAGACGTTATATCAGATAGTGAGAGTGATACTAGTAAGAATATTTTATAATTTATTTTTAAAATACTCAGCTCTTTCTCTAAGGCCTAAGGAAAATATTCCTAAATAAGCGTTTCCTATCTGTCGGAGGTGAATTTACAGCACTTGGTTAGTAGATCCCAATGGTTTAATTGCAACAAATACTGATTCGGAGTATCATGTAACAATCAGCGTTGTCGCAAAACTTATACATTTGGACTAAAATGAAGTACTACTCCGTCGTGATAATAGCGCCCTCTCAACATTAGTCCAAAAATTTATCGCAATGTTACTCTTTTATAAATCTCTTGTACATAATGAATGGTATATATGTAATAACGGACATGCTCCATTGAATTATAATCAATTATACCTCTTTCAAACTAATCCACCGTACCGACAACAATTGCTCATTTTTGTATTGTGGAAATTCCTAAAAAGTTTAAAACTGGTTATAAAAATTTATTAGTTATTAGAACTGTAAAGATGTGGAAGACGCTTTTACCTTGTAGTTCTCTTCTGTCCATTATTCCTCTGTTCCATATCCATTCTACCATTTACAACAATTCAAAAATAATAATTTATTGTTCGTTTCTAATTTAAAGCTCAACTCTTCCTTATTGTCCTTTTTCTTCTCCTGTTTCTCCTCACTCAATTAACTGAACCTTTATTATAGTATAAAAAAAACCCATTCCTAGTGTTTAGTTAGCATGTAAAAGAAACAAGATGGAATGTAAACCAACGATTTTTAAAACCGCACATTTCCAAAAGGCAATACAAACTGTTTAGAATTGTGACTTGCACAAAAATTTAAAAATTTCATGTAATAAGAAAAAATGTGAAAATAGACTTTTCTGGAATTTTGAGGTGCTGTAAGTCCGGAACCCTATATAACTAAGAAAAGCCGTTAACACACGTAAAAATATAAAAGTTCTTTCTTGTCTCAAAATTTCAGGTCCATATCTGAAAGCCGAAGAAGAATGTGTACAGGTGCTTAAATTACAGGTGTTTAGCTCCGTAATGGATAGGGCTACATGGCTGTAGCTCCGTAATGGATAGGGCTACATGAAAAAGTGTTCCACAAAATTATTTTTTTATGAGACCTACGCATGGTTAAAATTGTTTTTCTCTATCTTTAACGGTGTAGAAGTTTTGTAAACAGACGGACGAACGGACGGACAGAGTGAAACTAATAAGCACATTTTTTCAAAATTTTTTGTGCTAATTTTTTGTGCTAAAAAGTATATAAATATATTGTTTAAATTTAAATATCCTTTATCTAATGGATATGTATGAGTAAATTTTTGGATTAAACTACATTTTAAAAATTTATTAAACAATTTTTAATTTTAACTAAGAACCCAAACTTTAAAATTTTTATGACACTGTATTTAATAAAATTGATAACATAAATGAAAAATTAATTATCTAATATGATAAGATATTATATAATATTATATATTTACTTAAAATATAGATATATAAATAATATTATATATTTTGTTTATCAATAAATTGTAAAAATTGTGGTTTAGTTGAAGAATATTTATATAGAAAAATAATATTATATTGAAGATGTTGGAAAATATTTATTTGTCCTTGTGTCAATACTTATCTTGAAACATGTACGTCTTTAAGATTTTGTAAATAGAATATCTTATAAAAAGAAAATATACGCTTTTAATAATATCTGATCTATATTTGAATAATATCTGATCTATATTTGAAAAAAATCTCATATATAACAACAAATACACAAACTAATATAATATTGAATGACGATGTATTGACGATATCCAATATATTGTCCAAGTTCATATGTTATAATTTTTAATAGAGAATACATTTTTAAGTACATTCTTCGATGACAAAGAATTTTTTTATTTAATTAAATATTTTATTAAAATTTAAGATTAGTGCGACATAAAATATAAATATTTTGATTAATTCCAAATTTAAAATAAATGTTTACGTTCGAGTTTTTAAAAGGATTTAAAGATGTTTACTATAGAAATAGATGGTGTCTATCTGTTAAAAGAGTTTTATTATTTATTTATTTAATAGAAAAACGTTTATTGACTACTTAACTGGCATGGTTTTCAATAAATGAAAATTTTTGAAGAATAATAAAAGAAAAAATTTCTTTATTTTTTTAATAAATCAATTTAAATTTTAAAAGATTTTTCCGACCTTTATTCGACAACATGGGCAAAACAATTTTGATTAATTTATTTATTTAGTAAAATCTTAAGCCGTGGTGTCATCATATATTTCATTTGATGGACATTGTAATATGCAATAATTAGACAGTTAAATATAATGCTATGATAAAACTAGAAACTAAGATTTTACGCAACTGGAGAATTGCATAACGAGAATATAACTTAAAACGTTCTGCTACCAAAAAACAAAATACATTGAAATCACTTCAGATGTGCAAAAATGTAATATTTATAACTGAGAAATACAAACTAAATGTCTATGTGTCGCCAAATTAATTTCTATTACCTAGAGGTCAGACGAAACAGTACTAGCAATGTAGTGCACAAATACATAAACATTTTTGAGAATACTATTACATTTGTTCAACTATCTACTACATTGTCTTGACATTTTTCTAGCTAATAATTGATATAGTAATTTGACACTTCGAAGAATTAAAAATGGCAACAATTAATAGAAAATTACATTCATGTCAAATAAATTTTTCGCGGTTGTTATACCCTACAGCTAAAGTATAGGGTATATTAACTTTGGTATGGAGTTGGTAACCACCAAAAGGAAGCGAGTTAGATATGGACATGGATATATATTATGAATCAGGATCACCTCCTGAATCGATTTAACGATGTCCGTCCGTCCGTTCATACGATAACTCAAAAACAAGTAAAGCTATCTTGATGAAATTTACATAGTAAGTTACTAATTACGAAAGGAAGGCCAAGTTCGAATGTGGATAAAATCGGTCCATGGGTTCGGATTCTCGAAGCTACCGAATGATTCCGGAGCAAAACCAACAAAGATAGAACCTTTAAATTTTTTACAATGATGTTCCTTCCCGTTTGATTTATGTCTCTGAAATTTAAGAGGATTTGGTCAATGGGTTCGGATTTTTGAAGCTTTCGAACGAGCCCCAGAGTAAACGAGATTATCTCCAAAACCAACAAAGATAGAATCTTTGAATTTTGTCGAGTGGTGTTCTTTCGTGTTTTATTTATGTTTCTGAAATTTGAGAGGATTTGGTTAATGGGTTCGGATCTTGGAAGCTTCCAAAGGAGCCCCAGAGCAAACGAGTATATCTCGACAATATAACCTTTATTTTTAGTACTAGGGTGTTCTGTTGTGTTTCCTTTTCTGTAAAATTTGGAAACTGACATTTGAAAGAATTTGAACCATGGGTTCGTATTTTGGAAACTTACGGACGAGCACAAGAGCAAACGCGCATATCTCCAAAACTAACAAAAGTAGAAAAAATTTTGTGCAATTGTGCTCTGGCATGTTTTCTTTATGTCACTAAGATGGGTTTGATGAATTGGAGTGGCAATTCGGGTACTTAGCCTTAATAACAGTAGTTTCTTTGTTTGATCAGTTTTTTTTCACTCATTTAATTTATGCTATGTGTATTAGTATTCCTTTAGCGATCTGTTCCAATTATACCTATTCCAAAAACTCTGCCCGAAAAATAAAATTTTATTTCCTCGTTAATTGATTTTAAGGAGGCTTTCTTTATATAGATTGTTAATTTCATTGTCAAAAGAAAATTTTTAAGAATACAATTTTGGAACATATTATTAAAGGATTGAATGTAGTATTATTTTATAGCTTCTTAATCTTTTCTTCATCATAAACTAATCTCTTTCTTATTGTATTTTTAATCTATAAACTAAAACAAATATAGAATTGAATGCGGTGGGGTGTCATAAAGCCATATTTCATGAATATGGCTTTATGACCCATTCAAATGAAGCCAGGTTTTTATAAAACATTTTGTGTCATAAAGCCATAATTAAATTATTCTCTGATTCAAATGAAAAATGTTTACAAAAGCTTTGGTGCTGAAATATGTATGAAAGAAAATTCATAGAAAAGATTTTAAAGTTGGTAACAAAATTAGGATATCCGCTTTTTCCAGAATATATATATATGTAAAGATTCTGGAAAAAGGAACAACCCTGGTTTCGTAATCGAATATAAAATTCCTCCAAATAGATATATATATGGGTATAACTCGGAAAAGCGCAATGAAAAACAAAAAAAAAGAAGGAATGAAGGCTGCTGCCCCCAATCCTCGTGCAGGCGAGCCATTTCCACCATTCTCCACAATTTGCCTGCGCGCCCGTGTTTTGAGGCAGCATGTCTGAATCCTTCAAAAGAAGCGCGAAGGAAGTTGTGAAGGGGTGAAGAAGGGATGAAGAGCGTCTCGAAGAATGAGCCGCGAAGGTCGCCACGAGGCTGATTGAAAATTGTTTGAAACCTTTTGAAAATATTGAATAATTTATGTGATATTGAGGAGGGTTTTTATAGTTGGTTACCAAATCAGGGTATTTCTCCTTTTCCAGAATATTTATATATATATATATATGCGAGATTTTGGCTTAGGGGGATTTTAGATTTGATTAAAAATCACAGTATTTTCCTTTTTACTGAATATTTACATATATTATAAAAGAGATTGCGAATTAGGAGGGATTTTAGAGCTGGTTACAAAATCAGGATATTTCTCCTTTTCCAAAATTCTTACATATATGTATATACTAGATTCTGAATTAGGAGGGA
Organism: Poecilobothrus nobilitatus; assembly: GCA_947095535.1. Classification (NCBI taxonomy): domain Eukaryota; kingdom Metazoa; phylum Arthropoda; class Insecta; order Diptera; family Dolichopodidae; genus Poecilobothrus; species Poecilobothrus nobilitatus. The sequence continues at coordinate 6,620,519 of OX352774.1, forward strand.
TTTAAGAGTTGGATTCTAGAGTTGAATAGTTTTTCTTTTAAAGTATTAAAAAATCGAAAGAGACATAACACCATATGGCTTTATGACATATAACTTTATGACACCCCACCATTGAATGCATTAAAAATATATTTCCTTTTATTTTAATTATTGAATTATTCTTTTATGTGTTCATGAATTTCAATTGTGCAATTTCAGAAGATTTTTTTTTTGCAATAACTTCGTACAATAATAATAATATTATCATCCTAATAAAATTGTAATGTTTTATAACATTTTGTTGTATAGCAACATAATCTTTTTTCTAATATCTTGTACCAATAAATAACGAAAACTGGAAAAAACAATAATTTATAATCGTATAATACTTAGAGTATTGGAAAATGGATAATTTTTTAAATAAAAATAAAATGAAAAATAGAAAAAGTTTTGTTCTCATTACAAAAAAAAAAAAAAAAAAAGGATTATTATAAATGAATACTTCTTAAAACGATTATTATTTTATTTATACATACATACTTAATATTCTCTGCTCCTTTTTATACATTTTTATTTTATTGCTTTTTAATTGAAAATTATTATTTTATTGAAATATAAAATCCTTTTAGTCCTATTATAATTCAAAATAATTGAATTATGAAAACTATAAATATTTTCGGCTATTATAACCTAATTTTTCTTAAAATTTTTTTTCTTTTTTTTTTAAATATCAACTGAAGTATTTAACAATGTGTTTATATACATTTAATGTCAAAAATTTTTAAAATTTATATGAATATCATCGAAAAATATTTAAATTGTAGGATGTTTACATTGTTTAATAATTTCAGACCTGCACACATTTAAATATATTAATTTTTTTGTATTATTATATTTGATTTTACACTATTTTACCAACTTTTCGAACCTATTGAAAATTTCAACTATGTCAAGAACGTTTAAATCATAAAAAGAGTTTTGCTTCTAACCTCAAGTTCTAACCTCAAATTTGGGTAAATTTTTTTAATGAAAAGTTCAATCCCTCAACAGATGCCATCAGTCAGTTTTAGAGTGTCTATATTTATACCCGTACGATAGGATCGGGTATAATAAAATTACTCCTCCGTTTGTAACACCTCGAAATAAACGAGCTAGATATACCTTCAAAGGTATGGATCGGATCAGAAAAACATTCTAAGACTTTTGAGCCATGTCCGTCCGTCCGTCCGTCCGTCAGCACGCTAACTCAAAAACTAAGAAAGCTAGAATCTTGAAATTTACACAAAATATTCTGAGAGTAATTTGTAGGTTCCCTATTTTTTTTGGTTGAGTTTGGACCAAGCCTTAGGGTAGCTCTCGAACACCTAACTTTTAGATCCCGACATTTTTTTTTAAATAGAGCTATGAAATTTTAACTGCTGATAGATCTCACAAAAATATTAATTTTATTTTTAATAACTTTTTTTTGTAGCCCCACTCGTTACGGTGCTACAGCTCCCCAAAGGTTCAAAAAAGCTCTATATTTAAATTGTTATAGCACAAGTTGTATAAGGTATATCTTCATTTTGAAAACGCCAAACGATTACTACTTTTATTAGATTTAAAAGGATATATACAATAAATATATATTTGTGGCATGCGGTGTCTTAATTTACCGTTATGTGAAACTCAAATTTTGCAAAATCCTTCAACCCTTCTATCTTCTAAACGGTTTAAGTTGGAAACTTGAAATTTTGACAAAAGTTAGATCTTTGAAAATAAGTATGAGTCATTCCAGAATTTTTTTTTGTATCACCCCCCGTTTAGGAGCTGTAAGGGGTCAAAAACTGAAAATTTCCTATTTTTAAACACCTGTAACTTGAACACCTGTTAAAATTTTTTTGAAGTAATACACAAAAATTAAAGCTTCAACATTATACTCTTATTTCTGTTAACAACTTTTTTTAATAATATAGGGTTACTTTATAATTGACGAAAGTGTTAGTTGATTTTTTCAAATTTTCTAACAAATTTCTTTGAAACGAATTTTTTCCATTTTGTTTTACTCGATAATTTGAAATTGTTGAGGATATAATGCGTAGTATAAAAAAATGTAAATAAATAAACAACATAACGGTTGCTTGAAGAATTTTTATTATTATTTATATGATATTGATATATATACATACTTATATAATATCATGTTTATTTACAATATATCGTATATGTCACTAGTCAATGAATGATAAGAGTATAGATGTATATTATATAGCGCCGTATTTACATACATATATGTATTTTATTGTACTTATAAGAAATTATTCTGTCAATGGAATATCTAAATATAATATAATATAATATTTAAAATTATATTTACTATTTTGTACTAAGTAAATTTAATATACATTTACCGCTTAGTATTAAATGTTACTATAGAATATTTGAAAAAGTTTTGGATTGATAATCGTTATGTGGAAGGTTAGAATCTGCTTTAGAAGAATGTACATATAAACATATAGTTTGAATATATGTACAACCCATAAGTTCTAGAAATTATAAAATTCACCCAAATTATTTTAAAATACTAAAATATTAAAAAAATAATATTGTAGGCAGAGTGACTGTGAACATACTAACGGTTCGTACGGGTATCTAAGAGTTGACAAAGTCAACTATATTCTTCCTCGTTTTCTTTTGTAATCATAGTGGTTGGTTTTACAAGAAAAATAGATATAGTCAAATAAATCTTAATAATTTAATATGATTAATAACAGGGTTATCCGGCGTTGCCCGGATGTTTTTAACTTTAAAAAGAAAAATTTTTGAATTTTTAATTTTGTAGAAATACAAAACATGTGCTTCTGTTAGTTAAGGTGACTGTATCAATTTGATCATGATGAACAAAATTTATATTCACGGAAAGTTTGATTTTAGAGGGGAGGTGGTTTTGGAACCTCGAGCAGTTTTCTTCGGTAACTTTTGATGCTTTCCACCGATCCTCGTAAAAAAAAAGATCAGAAATTGTTACATGCTTACAGCACGGTAAATTAAGATAGGTGTTGCCATTTAATAATTATAGCGGGTTCGAAAAACATTTTTTCAAAAATTACTGCTGAGAATCAGGCAATCAGACAATAATTTAATAGAAAAATATTTTTGAAAAATTATTTTTTTTTTTGTTATTTGTTTGTTTTTTGTTTTAGCGAGAGTCGATGAAAAGTTTGCAAAATCAGAGACAAAGAATTTATCTTATATTACGTCTGCAAATTTACTAAAGTATAAGTGCCTGATAAAAAGTATTATCTAAAATATTATGTATTTAGGATTGGAAATAATTATGGTTTTTTAATTGTATGAAAAGGTTGTTCAAATTTAAACACAATTTCTAAGATCATTAATTAGGTTATATAGATTGTTATATATTAAAAATTTGGCATTCAAAGCTTTTTTAAAGTAAATATTTTTGACAGAAGTAAATATTTTTGAAAATATAAAAAAATAAGAAGTAAATGTACATCCAAAAACCAACAAAAAAAGAATTTAAAGGCTCTCATGCCCAAATAGGTTAATTAAATAATTTCTTTAGAAAGTAGCCGCATAATTTTAAACAGATTAATCAAATTATTAATGGACAAAAAATGAATGGACGGATGACCAAAAATAAACTTAAATATTTCATAAAGTTTTTGTGTTGGAACTTGTTATCAAATCTTAAACAAATTGTTTTAGATAATAATGTTTGTTGAAAAGAAAAACGTTTCCAACACAGAAAAAACGAAAAATTATCAATATAGTTTCAGAGTCAGGACAACGAAAAGGAACGATCAAAATGATCCGGATTCCATAAAATTATTTTGGTGGTGAAATTTGGTTGCAATCACATCGTAGGTTTTTATCTGAATCCTATTTAGTCAAACTAACAAACAAACAAATTTTCTGCCTTTTATATTTAGACAGATTAACAATAATTATAATAGACATACAAATAATGGAGAAACATAGTTCCTAGCAAAGGACTTGGAAGTTCTATAATAAAAATAATTACTTTTACGAAGGCTTAGATCAATATTAAGTATACGTATTCAGAAAAGTTTTAAGGATTTTATTTTACAGTATCTAATGATGATTTCTTTGCTTTACTGCAGTTGTATCATTACAAAAACTATAATTTAAGTTAACTTTACTTTATCATAAATAATTACTTTCCAATTACAGACTTTTTGGTTTTTGTTTTTTTTTTTTTTTTAATGTACATAGATTTTTTTTGGTTTTCTATGTTCTAAAAAACTTGTTTTTAGCACATTTCCAAAAAAATTTTGAAAAAATGTGCTTATTAGTTTCACTCTGTCCGTCCGTCCGTCCGTCCGTCTGTTTACAAAACTTCTACACCGTTAGATAGAGAAAAAATTTTTTAACCATATGTAGGTCTCATAAAAAAAATAATTTTGTGGAACAACTTTTTCATGTAGCCCCCCCCATTACGGAGCTACACCCCCTCAAACTTTGAAAAAGCCCTATATTTAAATGCATATATCTTATGTTCTGCTCAAGATTTTTTCAATCTGAAAACGTCATTCGACAGGTATTTCTTTTATCTTTATAAATTAATATCAAAATTATACATTTTTTTTAAATTTAGTATTTAAATTTACCGTTATGTGAAAACCAAATTTTGCATGATTTTTCTACTTTCATAACTCCGGCACGCTTCTAGATAGAAGCTTGAAATTTTGAGGCAAGAAAGAACTTTTAGAATTAGTATAAGTTTGCTCAGAAAATTTTTTCGGACCACCCTCTGTTTATGCGCTATTAGGGCTTAAAAATTGAAAATTTGCTATTTTTAAACACCTGTAACTTAGGAACCTGCACATATTTTACTTCTGCAAGATGTAAAAATTAAAGCTACAATAATATATTTTTACGTGTGTGAAAGGTTCATTTTAGTTGTAAAGGGTTCCAAAGTTGCAGCTCTTCAAAATTGTAAAAAAGCCCCATTTTCAGATGTATATATCTCGGGCTCTGCGTAATAGTTTTGCAATCTAAAACCGGAAGAAGATCGAAAATTTTATTATCTATATAAAACAATATCAAAGTTATGTAATATTTTGTAATTTACGATTTAAATTTACCGTTATGTGAAAACCACATTTTGCATGAAATTTCTTTTTTCATAACTCCGGCACCCCTTTAGATAGGAACCTGAAATTTTGAGACAAGAAAGAACTTTTAGAATTAGTATAAGTTTCCTCAGAAAATTTTTTGGTAACGCCCCCTCTTTAAGAGTTATTACGCCTCAAAAATTTAAAATTTGCTATTTTTAGACACCTGTAACTTAGGCACCTGTAAAAATTTTTCTTCGGCAAGACATAAAAATTAAAGCTTCAATAATATATTTTTACGTGTGTTAACAGCTTTTCTTAGTTATATAGGATTCCGGACTTACGGCCCCTCAAAATCTCAAAAATGTCCTATTTTCAAGTTTTTTCTTATTACATGAAATTTTCAAATTTTTGTGTAAGGCACACTTCTAAACAGTTTGTATTGAGTTTTGGAAATGTGCGCTTTTAAAAACCGTTGGTTTACATTCTACCTTGTTTTTATGTACTTAAACTTTAATTTGTCATAATTTTTATGTATTTTTGCGGCTAGAATTTTTTACTCTTCTTTTATTTTGTTTTCTTTCAAATTTAATAGCACATATCCCAATTTATTTCTATTTTATACTCTTTAACAAATTTATGAACAACTTTTATTGTAACATGTTTTGTAAGGGCTATTAAAAATTGTTTTTTTTTTTTTTTTTTTTTTGTTGAAAAAAAGAATTTAGTAAATAATTTTTCAATTCTATTTCTTGTATATTTTTTTTTTGTTTTCTGTAACTTGTCAACTTTGAAAGAGTTTTTGACCACATAAATTTTCCATAAAATATAAAAAAAAAAAAAACAAAATAAAAATATTAGCAATAAAAAAAAAAAAAGTACATCAAATATAAAATTGAAAAGTACCTAAAACAATGAGGATACAAAAAAAAAACAAAAAGAATAACAAAAAAAATATGAGAATAAAAAATATGAGAATTATGTAAAAACATACGCGCCCTATTGTTAAAATTTTTTCTCAATTCAAAATCTATAGAAAAACCGATAATAACAAGAACAACAACAACAACAAAATAAAATTATACATAAAATGAAAATTTTCAGGATATGGTTCCAACAATAATGTACATGTTCTGTTATAATACACTAGCAAGCATAATAATAAGCATAATAATATCGTAAATACTCAATTTTTGTTATAATATTAAACGGTTAGGCTCTATTTAAGATGCAATTTAAGGTAGTGTAGGAGTGAAATCTTTAAAAAATCGGGTGATTTAAAAAAATTTACATTTAATAACCGTTATGCTACATAATAAAAATTTACAATAGTTTTTTTTATGTCAATAGTCAAAGAATTCTTTTAAAATTTTTAAAATAATTATTTTACAAAAAAAAAAAAAAAATAGACAATTCGACATGCCAAATCCAAACCAACGAAACAAATCGAATTTTATTAGAGAAATTTAAGATTTTTCAAAATTTGAAAACATTTCAATGAACAATTTGGCTATATTAAAATGTTTAGATGTAAGTGTCAGAACAGATTGATGGATTGGACTTGGAATTTTTTTTTATTTTATTTTTAAAATTTTCAGAAAAGTTACAAGATTGGGAGAGGTTAGGAAAACCCATATCGCGTTTAACCTTTAAGTAAATTAGTAACTCCCAACAGACAGGCAAATTAAAAACTTTGTGATTCACTAATTAAAACTTTCGATATTATGAAAGGCAAACTTCAATAATTGGTCCAATACTTTAAAATAAATTGAACGGCTTATATAAAAGTCGAACACGTCAACCTTTAATATTAATTTTTATCAACAAAAAAGTGCTATTTTTTTGCCTCCCAATCTTTATTTTTTTTAAGTCGTATAATATTTATAATATAATACATATTAGGATATTTTTTATCTATATATATATATATATATATATATATATATATATATATATATATATATATATATATTGTATAAATAAACTATAGAGTTCATATTATTATATAAGATATTTATAAATTTTTTGCTTTTGTAATCTTCAAGTGAATATTGCCCTTTTTGGTTTATATTGGTGGTTGATGAGATTCAAATAGAAGAGAAAACTGCATTGCAGAAATGCCATAAGTCATATTTAATAGAAGAATATGTGCCCAGAACTTTTTCTTGTCTTTTGCTTGTTTTTGATTTTTTTTTTTGTTTTGTTGATAATAAACTTTTAAACTTAAAAGTTTTTTTGGTATACTCATGTATGAATATATCGTATGTGTGTTTTTGCAAATAAATATGCATATGAATTTTTTGCTGATGGCAAGTTTTTTTTTAAAATCAGTTTTGTATCAAATTATAAATTTTTAAAGATAATTTTATAAAATTTTTGAACTAAATTGTTTTTTTTTGTTTTTTTTTTATAATTTTTATTCTTATATAGATTTTATTCAGTTAAATAATATGTTATAAAATCGTTTGTTCAATAAATGTTAAAATTATTTGAAGTAAAGGAAAAAATAAGTGTGACTAACTGTATAATTGTTCTACACAGTATAGTTTTTCAGTTAAATGAATAGTAAATATTTTATTTTCTTATACTTAACCATTGGGTCATTGAGACCACCTTTAATTAATATATTCGTATTTTTTTATTTATTTATTTATATTAATATTACATACTATTATTAAATTATATATTAATATTATTTATTTTGTTTATATTATATACTATATATTTATATTATATTTGGTCGTAAGGGGGGTATATAAAGAAAAAAACATTTACGGCCTGTGCAGGGATCGAACCCACACTCCTTCGGTTAATGCGCCACACGCCTACCCTCTAGGCTACCGAAGTCCCTCGTAAAATTATTTATTTATTTATTTATTTATATTAATATCACATACATAAATGTAATGCAATATTATTGAACCATCGGCTACTAAGGCCATTATAGGTTTTTTATACTATTATTAAATTATATACTAATATTATTTATTTTGTTTATATTATATACTATATATTTATATTATATAGGGGCTTCGGTAGCCTAGTGGGTAGGCGTGTGGCATATTAACCGAAGGAGTGTGGGTTCGATCCCCGCACAGGTCGTAAGTGTTTTTTCTTTATACATACCCCCCTTACGATCAAATATAATGTAAATATATAGTATATAATATAAACAAAATAAATAATATTAGTATATAATTTAATAATAGTATAAAAACCTACAATGGCCTTGGTAGCCGATGGTTCAATAATATTGCATTACATTTATGTATGTAATATTAATATAAATAAATAAATAAAAAAATATTATATTTGGTCGTAAGGGGGGTATGTAAAGAGAAAAACACTTATGGCCTGTGCTGGGATTGAACCCACACTCCTTCGGTTAATACGCCACAGGTCTACCCTCTAGTCCCTCCGAAGTCCCTCGTAAAATATTAAAAAATTCTAGTTATATTTAAAAAAGAATTGCATACTTATAGGCGATTATTAAAAATGTTGATAATTGAAGAAATCAAATAAGAGTATAAATTAATTATTTAAAGTAGTAGTATAAATCAACTGTAAAGGATATTGTAATAGATGATTATCAAAAGAGGTATATTCCTTTTAATAATTAAATTTTTTTTTTTTAGTAACATATAATTTTCTACGTTTTAGTCAGCCCAAAACTAAATTAAGTATATTATACTTAAGTGAAATTTTTGAAATTAACAAACTACTGTTATTGTTATAACGATAATATATTTTGTATTTCAATTTTATAAAATAATTTTTTACTGTTACTGCATTTTTTGGTTTCTCTTTTGTTATTTGAATTTTCTATACTTTGAAAAGTTTTCATGTAAATGGTAACCATTATAAGTTTCTTAAAAAAAAGTTATGAAAATAATTTTTAAGGATGTCTTCTCATAAATTGACGGTTATTATATATCCATGTTTATTAAAAATGAAAAAGAAAATTTGGAAGAATCCAATCAAATTTTTTTATAATACATTTAGGTATATGCCAAAAAAAAAAAGAAAATTTAGTATATTATATAACTAAAAAGAGTTTCTGTTTAGAAACATTTATCTTGAAAATGATTCGGTTTTTTAATCACTTACTATTAAATCAATAAATTCAAAAAAATTATGAAATTATAATATAATGTTATATATATAATGTTGTAGTACAAAAATACGATATTACGAAAAATATCAAGAAATTATTCATTTTTGAATATAATTTGAGAGTTAAAATATTTAATTTAATTTTAATATTTTCAAATATTTAAATCAAAAATTAAATTGATGATGATAGTGGAAATCAAAAGAAAATATTTTTTATTAAATTCATCTTTTAAGTTTTTCTTATTGAGTTAGAAATTATTATATCCTGTAAATATTAGTCTCAACAACAAGCGAGTAAATACACAAACTGTCGGTGGTTTTCTATTAATACTTGCCCTGTGCCAAAGAACCTCACCTACATTACATCTTAAACGAGCACCTAGACTTCTATCCTTAATTCACTGCAATATCGGTAATGTAATAGGAGTTTTAGTAGAACACTGTGAAACACACCAGAATCAATCTTTAACCTTTTGTGTTAATGACAAGCTCTTGCTCTAAAAGAACAAAGCTTTTGGCGAAATTTTTCTTAAGTAAACTTATAGATCTGTCGAAGGTGGATATAATCGATTACAGTACAATAAGAGTTTCATATGATTTAATTAAGAGGAAAACTGATCCAGAGTATTATCACAACGGGTCTAAAATAGCCTATGTTTGCATTTGTAGTCCTTTTGAACCTATACCGAAAACTATAAAAATAAAAATTTATAAAAATTACTAAAATTACATAATTGTTAAAGGGAGGAAGTTTATACACTTGTTATATTTTAGCATTATACAGAATTGAATAAAAATAGTGACTGAAGTCACCCAATGGCATTGTCAATAAAATGTTGCCAATGTAGAGTAGGAAATTTAAAATTTTAAACATTTGTTTAAAAGTTTATTTATAATTTATTTATATAAATTTTTAAGTTTAAAGTTTCTGCTATAACTCATCAATTTTAGGAAACAGTTGTGGGACTTGTGGTAATTTTGTGTTTTTGTTTTATTAATGAATGCTGAGGTAACACACCAATAATCACTAGACTCTACGGTAATTCAAAATTAGGAAAATTTAGTTAAAAAGAGTTTGTGTTAAGTTTTTATAGATTTGTATCATAATGAAGATTTGTGACCATACTTTGGAAACTTATAACAAAGCCTACAACTTTCATTTTGTCTTTCGAAATAAAATTGGTTGTCATCGTTTCTAGTAATTTAATCAATCATTTCATATATCGCATTTATATGTATATATTTTTCTTGTAATATTTCTCCAATTACAACTTCAAGTGGTCATGTCTACACCGTTAAAATGCATGAAATGGTTTAAGACTGGCTATGAATTCATTTATTCATTTATTGTAAGCACCGCTAAAATGCGGGACATATGCTTACATCAAATCTGTAATCATCATCGCCTGATAGATATAGTTAATTATATTTATTTTAAACTTTTCAAAATGAACCTGTAGATATTCGCTTCCAATTTACATTCCAACTCTTCTTTATTATCCTATTCCCTCTAATTCCTCTCCCCATTACTTATATCTGTAATAACTTTAGCAATATTGTTCCAGAGTTTAGGAAGCGTATTAAAATCTTTGAAAAAAACAAAGGCCTTTTTTTAAAAACTCTTTAAAGTTGTAACAGTTAACTTTTTATTTTTATAAAATAATCCCCAGAAAATTATTTTAACGATTGTAAATTATTACTGTCATCGATTTTCTTTATAATTTGCAGTCTTTTCTTTTGTTATCATCTTCACGTTTTTTCTTAAATGGAAATCAGTGGTTTTTTTTTTCTTGTTTTATCTCAAACTTTCCCTTTAGATTTTCTTTTTAACATTTTCAATTTATTTTGTTGATCATTCTGGTTTCAGGCAATTTTAGTTTCAACATGGGTTAAACCTCTATTTGTAAAATTATTTTTATCTTGTAAATTGTTAAGTTAAAAAAGAAATTGCTATCACGTTTATTGTTTTTTTTTACCTTCTACTTTTTCTAACTCCAAACAAAATAACCATTTAGTTCTTAGGTACTTGTCTCTTTTTAAACATTTTTGTTAATTTTTTATTAGATTGATTCTTTTTATACAATTTATTTTCTGTGTCTTTTAAAATGTAACCGAAATTCTTATCTTTTTTAAAATGTGTAATAAAATTAAATTGCCAACTTAAATATTAATGGAATGGGGGATTCTTCTTTTTAGAAACATAAAAAGCATGTTGTATTTAAAGAACATTTTGTGATAAAATAAAAACAAAAATTAAATTAATTTTTTTGATAATTTTTAAAAATTCAAATTGGAGGTATATAATTTTAGAATGTCTGTTATAAAGAGTCAATAGCGTAATAAATTCGATTAAACGTGGGAATATGATGAAGCTGTCTTTAAACAAAAGCGAAAAAAAAACGTAATTTCGGTATCTACGTATAGGTTTGATTTACTACCTCCTACAATATCAAGGTATTATGATAAAATCCAAAAGTCGGCCACTGAGATATATCAAAACAAAAATATGAAAATTTTATGCTACTTAAATTACGTTATTCAAAAACTAAGAAAATAGTACGAGTTGAAATAAATCAGAGTATATCTATATATTTTTTTGAGATACTAATCCATTATTTTAATGTTCTCTTAATTCAATAGGTGCTATAGCTTAAAAATAAATTCCATCACCAATTACTTTAACAGCTAGAGAGAAACTATAATTTGTAATATAATAAATGCATATTTACACACAAACGTATTACACATAGTAATGTTTTTTAACGGTGGGTTTCTATTATAAGGGGTTATAAGTTCTTATTTCGTATCTGAACGTGAAATAAAGCTGTAAAGTCATCAAAGACTTTATTTCTCAAATAAAAATTTTAATATATGATTATGTGATTTTATATATATACCTATATGCGAGATTCTGAATTAGAAGGAATTTTATAAATGGTAAATAAATCAGGGTTTACCCTCCATATTAAATATTTATAAATACGTATATGCGAAATTCTGAATTAGAAGGGATTTTAAAGTTGGACTCAAAATCAGGATATTCTCTTTTCCGAAATATTTATGTATATTTATAATAAATTTACCATTACGTTTGTGACACCTTAAAGGAGTCGAACTAGATATAGTGTCAAAGGTATGGATCGGCTCAGAATCGAATTCTGAGTCGATTAAGCCATGTACGTCCGCCCGTCCGTCCGTCCTCCCACACGATAACTCAAAAAATAAAGGAGCTAGGAGGCTGAAATTTCTTTTACGTCACTTTTGCAAAATTGTTAGTTTTGCTATTTAAATCCAACATTTTCGGTCGGCGGATTCGAGTAGTTGCCCTACAACTTCTTTCTTTATACAGAAATAACTCAGTATCTATTCAAGCTATAGGTTTCTGAAATTCTGCAAATGATGATAAAGTTGGCAATAACTTTTGTAAAATTTGGTTGTTGTGGTGCGGCGGGTTCGGGTAGCTGCCATACAACTTCTTCGTTTAAATGAGAATAACTCGGTGTTTATTGAAGCTAGGAATCTGAAATTTAGTAAAGAGGTGTCGTGTTACATGCCAACAACATTTGTAAAATTTGGTTCGTCTAAAGCAGCTGGTTCAGGCTTCTTGCACCTCTTGGGACTAAATAAAGCTAGGGGTCTGAAATCTTAGAAATGATGATCCAGTTTTATGGCAACCTTGTAAAATTAGGTTCTGCTGGTGCAACAACTTCGGGTAGCTGCCATACAACTTCTCTTTTTAAATGAAAATAACTCAATGTCTATTGAAGCTAGCTAACTACTGCACTCTTTCTCGTTTATATACATTTTGAATTAGGAAGAATTTTACAGTTGGATTCTAGAAAAAGTCTAACCATCTCAAAAATTTTTCCTAATTATTTTTTTACATAATGTTCCAACATCAAAGAATTTAAAATAAAAAAATGTATAATAAAACTGAGAAACCAATGGTATGATGGGGACAAATGAGTTAATTTCAAAATAAATAAATAAAATACATATGTATATGTATAATAGAATATTTACATAACTGTAACAAAATTTATTTATTTTTAAGTGTGTTAGAATTCAATAAACGAAACGTTTTGTTATTCAAAAAAAAAATTATAAATATGAGATATGCAGTAATGATACAATACCTACAATCGTCATAGTTATTATTTGTTCATTATATTTGTTTTATTTTCAATTTTTTTTTTTTTACTTTACTTTAGTTTTGGGGTATCCTGAAGTTAATCACTAAACCAATTAAGCAAAATATTTAGCCCTATAATCAAACGTCTGCATAATTTTACAATTTAAATGATCAAGAACCCCAAGAATTTTTATACAATTTTCGATTTCGATTTTGGATTTCCCATAAACTCTAAGAAATGTTTTATAAAAAAGGATATTAGTTTTCAAGATATTCATACTGGATTCAAAAGTTTATATACGAAGGCTTAAACGGAGTAAAATAGCATGCATTCCAAATATCTGATCATAAGATACAAAAAGAAGAAATTTTTACTATAATATATTATAATTTGTTAAATTAAAAAATTTTAAAGTTTAATGTTGCAATATATTAACAGAAACCATTAAAAATTATTCACATCAAAAATAAAGCAACTTTTAAGATGTAGGTAAATTACAATGTTATTATGTAAGACAAAGTTTGTTACAAATCATTAATAAAAAATTAAAATGAATTTGTGGGCGCCATTGAAAATGTGGAATTTTTCATTTTTAATTTACTTTAATTCCATTATAACGAAGGCTACAAATACATTCTGCTTTTTTCACGTCTCTCAAAATTTCTAGTGTTTCCACTTTTTAGTTCACTTTATTTTAAAATCAGAGTAATAATTTTTGTTTACCATTATTTTTAGTGATGTGTTCGTCTATTTAAATGTTGTCTTATTATTATTGGATTTTTTTAACGAATGAACGGAATATTTAAATTTTAAGTAAGAAATTAGTTTGATTTTATAAAAAGGATTTTAAGGATAAAATAATAAATTTCTTTATGAAAATTTCAAAACATTAGAAATCAAAAATAATAATTTTCATATAATAGGTATCATATTAGAAGTATAGATATATATATGGTAGAGTTTAATATGGTAGAGAAAGTGTTACCTTATAGGTTAAAAAAAAGGGAGCGTATCAAAGTTCTCAAAATACAAAAAATTGACTTTTTTATTTTTTTCAATTTTGACTATACACAAATACGATCACCGCGGTGGAATGGTGATTAACGTCCCTCTTGCATATATTTACACTTTTGCAGAAGTTTATAAAAAAAAATCTGAATTGTGTAATTAGAATTTTGTAGTACAGAAAATTTAATAACACAGAATTTTGTAATTCAAAATAATATATCTATCTAATTTAAAAATTCTTAAACACACTGGTCTACAACCGAAAAGGAAACTCTTCACTGATTATTGTTTTAAACATTTATAATATGTTTATTTATAACGATTTAAATGAACTAATAAATCAGCTTAAACTAACAATTAAGGAGCTTAAACTAATAAAGATGGAAGAAAAAATTATTTCAACGACATAAGATGTAAAAATTGCAAAGTTAAAAGTTCGGAAAATTATAAAAACAACAAACAAGCTTCTGGATTCTTACAAAACCTAATAAGAGAAAAAATTCCAAGTTAAAAAAATTACTATAATATTATATTAACTTTAAACACTTTAACGAAATAACAACACTTCAAATACTTGTAGTATTTTCCTAAAATTCTTTCTTAGAGATGCTCCAAATCAAGTCATAAAAATTTCTTTTAACTACAAAAAGAATTATAGAGAATAATTTTTTATGGGACGTTAGTCTATGTGAAAAATTACCCATATGATATGATATGATATAAGACCCATCAATTTGATCCGACATAAGAAAAACTACTGTTATTGTAATAACGGAGAAATTTTTATATTATTTCTATAATTTGTACTAAAACCTTAATGATAAAATTGTTCTATTTGGATAAGATCCAACTCTAAATATTCTCAAAAAAAAAAAAAAATTGTGCAATATTACTTATTTAAAAATAAGAAAAAAAAAACATAAAGGAAACGGCAGAAAATAATAATATATAATAAAAATAATAATAATAATACTTGATTTAGTTTTATTTTTTATTTATATTTTTTGCTTTATATATTAATTTGGCTCCAAAACATTAACTTTAAGGAAAATTCTGTGTTTTGTATATTACTAGGTCGAAATGTGAATAAAAGATACTTTTTAAACTTTTATACACTTTGACAGGATATATATTATATATAATAATATGATCTAAGTTTTTATCTGTACTAAATTAATTTAAAATAATATTTATATTTTTTAATTCTATTGTATTCTATAGTATAAAAATATACAATTCAATTAGTTTATAAAAAAAAGAATAAAAATGAAATACTTGTGAATTAAATATTTTTTTTTTATTCTATACAAATCTTTAGAATTTTTAATGATATAATTGTGACTATCCCGAGTCAATAAAGAGGTAGTCAATAGTAAAACCCCTAGAAATACCCCTAGTCAATAGAGAAAAAAGTGATGAACATGAAAAAATATTTAATACAATTGAAAAAATTTACTATAATATAAAAAATGAAATTTTATCAAATTCAGGTCTTCTTTTATTCAGAATGTTATTTAAACAACAATCTTTTAGATTATGTAGTATCAAAAGTATCAAATTATTTCGAATCAGATCAATAGATTATGAACATATTTTTATTTACTAAAAGTTTTTCAATGATTTACAAAGAAAGTATTATTTCAAATTTTGGAAACCTTCACTTCATTTAAATCAATTAACCTTCACTTCAATTTAACCTTCACTTCAAAAAAAATCAGTTAAAATGCCGTTAAAAATAAAAGATTCGTATAAATTTTTTTACATATATATCATCCCCAAGGTTGTTATTAAATCTATCTAATTGTATCTTAGTTAGATTTTTATTTGAGATATTAACCGTTATTAAAACGCCTTTTTAACCCTTTGTTGGCAAATGCAACAATACAGAGTTCCACAGAAGTTTATGATATTTATAGTAGTTTCATCTGGAAAAGTTGGAATGGATCGAACGTTTTTTATAGTTCAAGCTTTTTTTTTGTACCACAGAAATAAAGACATTTTAGGAAAGCTATATTTTTAATAGGCCAAATGATTTTAAAGAATTTTGTGTACTGTTATAGTCAAATATTTAATTCATATCACATATAAAAATTACAATGAAAAACTATATAGTGAGCATACAGTTAACCTTGACAACTCCAAAATACTCTCTGTTTGTAATATTATAAAGATATCTTATCAGTACTAATTAGTATTAAAGTGTGTAAACTGTATCCAAAATTGTGTATATACAAACCACTGCAAGCCAAATTTATATCAAGCTTTGAAACACTCTTATTACTTTACCTACAGCAGTCCAATTGACCTTGAAAATATATATAATAAGTTGGGTACAGAAATGTATATGGTTGCTACTCGAAAATACTTATAATAATATTGAAATTGTTGAGTAAGTTCTCGGTTCTTTAATATATATGAGATATATATGTATAATGAGATCGGATTTATATTGACAAATTAAAACTATTTGAAAAAAAAATTTTTTTTACTTTGGATGAAAACAAAATTTCATAAAATTAAACTGAAATAAAGTTAAAGACAAATTATTAAGGATATTCAAATATCAAAGTCTAAATATGCATTATCTGAAAGGACAACAACAGGCTGTACAATATCTACCAGTAGGGGGGCCCACAAAGACGTGTAACACAGGGTAAAGAAAACAAGAGCAGCATTTGGACGTCTACAACCGCTATGGAGGAATTTCCAGATATACAAAAAAACGAAACTAAAAATATTCCGGGCATTCGTGAAAACTGTTCTGACATATGGCAGCGAAACCTGCCTTGTAAACAACAGCCTAACCCACAAGCTGCAGGTTTTCGTAAATAAGTGTCTAAGGATAATATGTTGCATATTCTGGCCGAACACAATATCCAATGAAGGCCTCTGGATATTAACCGGCGAAGAACCCATAGCTAAACAAATAAGGTATAGGAAATGGATAGCTCACACGCTTAGAAAGCCAAATGAAAGCATAACACGTATGGCGTTAGAGTGGAACACTCATGGTATCAGAAGTCGTGGCCGTCCCAACATCACATGGCGCAGAACAATTTAACAAGAAATTTCTAAATGTAGCATCTCCTGGGATGACATTAAAATATCAGCCCGAAATCGCGTGGGTTAGAGGTGTCAAGTGCAAGTTCTATGCTCCCAAGAGTAGCAAGAAAAAACAAAATGCATTATGCGGAAATATCATTTATTTTTTTTTAACATGTCACGTATATGTGTTAAAATGTAACAGTTCTTTAAACTAAACAACTTGGATTTATTTTTCAGCTTATTACAATTTAAAAAATGCTGCTCAACACAATTTCAACATTTTCGTAATGTTGTAATATTTTATACTTAAAAATTTTTTTTAAATACATATATTTGTCACATAAATGTGGACAGGAAATTGCACAGTAAATGTCGTAAGGGGGAATAACTCTTACGACGTGTGTGGGATTCGAACCCACACTCCCTCGTTGTTTACAGCGTGTTTACGCACTAGACCACCAAGGTCCTCATTTAAAAATTTTGTTTATATTAAAAGGATGAAAATTAGTTCTGATTTGATGCAAAAATAAAGTCGTTTTTAAAAAACTTATTTACGTTCTCACCTTACGTTACTCTAAATTTATCTGTTGTACAGACTTAAATCTCTGTATACCATATGTAAAATAAAATGCTAATATTTGTAATAAATAAAATCAAAACAAAATTTTGTCCTTTCTTCTTTTTTTTATATTGGAATTTAAAATAACATAGATATTATGATTAACTATTACATGATACAATAATTAAGATTTAAGTATACAAAAAAAAACTACATATTATAAAATACATTTTAATTCTATAGATACATTTTTTTTTAATTTTCACAATTTAAACTAGTAACACAATAATAATAATAATTTTTTATTTTATTTTTTTTTACTTTAGTGACATCCGCAATCATAAGCTACCATATGCTTATATTTTCTTAAATTAACATTTTGTTCATTTAAATGATATAAAACGGATATAGAACCTAAATCTTTTGGTGCACAACATGGTTTTGGTATTAATGGACTTTTTAAATGCATTAATGTTTGTATTAATGCATGATTTGTTGCATTCATATCAGTACCTAATGGAAAATTACATTCACCACTACAAAAATATGCATCAAATTTTTCTGGTGCTATAATCCAATTTTTCCAATGTAAATCATTAAAATCAACAGTAAAATTCATACGTTGACAAAATTTTGGTGTTTTAAATTGTTTTAATGCCATTAATGAATGATGTTTAATTATTTTATGTTCATTAATTGTTGACATACGAGTTGAAGAATATTTTGTATTTTGATAATTTCCATTTCCTTTTCCTTTTTCATTATAATTATTATTATTATTATTATGTTTTTTTATTCTTTTGATATTTTTTTTATGATATGAATGTTTAATAGTAATTGGATTATTATTTCGTTTTAAACGATTCACAATATTTTTATTATTTTGTTTTTTTTCTTTCATTATTTTAAAATTATTGTCTATTATTTCGGGACCATTAAAAAATCCAATCAAAAATGGATGAAATTCTTCATTATTATTATCTATTGTCACTAAACCGATATTTTTTGGATTGACAATCACCTGAGAATCACTATTATTATCACAATTGTATATTTTCATTTCGTTATTATCATTATTTCTTTCACAGTTGTTACCATTATTGTTATTATTATTATTTAAATGAATAATTATTTGTAATATTGAATTTATACGATAATTTAATCGTAATTTACGTAATGCAGCAGTTATATCAATTTCTAACCATCCTTTATACATATTTATTATACTTATTGATGCCAATGGGATTAGTTTATCTTTACTATTATTATTATTATTATCATTATTATAACCAATATTATTTAAATATACTGTAATTGATATTTGATCAAAACTTTTTTTATTCATTAATGAAAATGAAAAATCTTTATATAAACGTAATTCGGCACGTTCTAAATGAAATAATTTTGGTATATTATTTATATTAAACCATAATTTAAGATTATTATTATTATCATGACTAGATAAAAATTTTTTTAAATTTTTTCTTGGTGCAAATGTTACAATATTATTACATTTTTCAATTTCCATTAAATCAATATCTGTTATAAAATTTGTTAAACTTCGAACATTTCGATTTTTTTTATTATCGATTAATTTACGATTAGATAAATATTCATATATTGTATATAAATATTTGACAGATGATCGATGTAAAGATTTTTTTAATGGTAATTTTTTTTTTAATTGTATTTTAAGATCTAATAATTTTAAAATTTTATCATCATAACTGTTTATAACATTAATATAACTTTTACTGTTATGTTCAATAGTGATTTCTTCTTCAAAAAATTCCTGTTGTAATAAAATTTCTTCAAATTCATCATCAATTGTATATGTTTCGATAGTATTATATGTTATTGATTTTTCTACTAAACTTAATGAATTTGAAATTAAAAGTAAAAATATTATTGATTTAACTGACATCCTTTTATCCTTTTTGGTTATTGTAAATATTTTAAAATATTTATTTATTTTTTTGGTTCTTTCCTTGTTATTTGTAAATTTTATACTAAATTAATTTGGTCAAAAGTCAATTGTATTTATTTATAAGCTGTGTACAAAATTAAAAGTTTCCCCATGTGTTTTTTGTTACCTTTTACATACTAAAAATAATGTTTAATTTATTTAACAGGTAAAATATTATAATATATTTTTAAACTTTAGAGTAAAACAAAAAAAATTTCACTAGGATATTTTTAAAAATGATTCAATTTTAAGGATCAGGTAAAAATGTTTGTATAATTTATTGTAATTTGTATTAAAATGGTAATATGGAATGTATTTAAAATAAAATCGAAACAGATGGTATAATTATTTATTTATTATTTTATTAAGAGTGTTATAAAACAAAAAAAAAAAAAATGTAATAGTCTAAAAGGAATAGTCTATTAGAAAATATTTTTGAAATAAAATAAAATAAAATTTTATGACAAGTTTCTTACTAACTTTTAAAATACCTGTCAATACTTTGAATTTATTGGTTACTAATTTAAAATGTTCACATGTACATACTACGATACGTGTATAACAATAATACCCTTCTTTTTTTTACTTACTGTTAATATTATATTCTTACATCGATTAATTCTAAAGAATTTTCGTACTAATATATTTATTATAGGATATTATAAAGTGTTCTACTAAAGATTTGCTTGTTCCTATTTAGAAGTGGGGATATTGTGACTATCCTTACTTTGAGACCCATAAAATTTCCTAAATTTACAAAACTAAAAAACAATTATAATCATCAAAAATTCAGATTAATTATTAATAAAGATATACTTATTCATAGCAAAATATACTGTCAGAAAACAAATGTTTTATAACAACGATATGATGTCAAATTCTATTTAACAGCGATATATGATGTCAAATTCTATTTAACAGCGATATATGATGTCAAATTCTATTTAACAGCGATATATGATGTCAAATTCTATTTAACAGCGATATATGATGTCAAAATTTGATTGATAGATTGAACACGAACCTGTATACATTCTTTAGAATGCTATTAGAGCAGAATACATTTAATAGAAGTATGTTCCACATTTTATTATTTCTCACAGTAAATGAGTTTTCATAACAAGTTTTAACACGTTGCGTCCCACACTCACCAAAGAATAGTTAAAAAAAAAAACTTGCGTTAAGCTCCACGTGTATCGCCGTTCAATAAATATCATTTAAATGTTCCAAAACCTTGTGCTCAGTGCTCACGTAGTACACGTGTTATGTTTTAATAAATAAAACAATTATACTGTTTTATTTAACAAAACAAAAAACTTATACTGATTTTTATTTTTAATATTGAAACATTTATTAAGAAATACTTATTAATCAGTTCTATATTTAATTTAAAATAATTAAGAAGTTAAAATCAAATAAAAAGAAATGGTAAATTGCATTTCCTGTTATTGTAATAATTAAGTATATGAATCAGGTGAATGACTTAACAGCACAGGATTTTAAAATATTTGAGTGATGATATTTTATCGGTGATACAAGTGGAACTCAAAGTGTTAAGTTATCTATCAATTTCGACAGTGTAATAGAAAAAATCTCCTTACCTACAATATATCTACAATAGATAATGCCCCAACATTTCGATGAATGTTAAAAGAAAAAGGGGTTAGCTGAACAATAGCTGTAATCATCGACAATTTTTAAATAAACATTGTGCAAATTGGAATTTTCGATATATTCAACACAGAAAAATATTATAAAAAAAATCAGTTTTTTAAAATTTTTTTAGAACGATCTACGATTAACAACTTACAGATAAATTATCTTTTTCTTGTCAGTTAATTGTGGAAGCAATTTGACATTTCGTACAAAACAAAAATATGGCTGAAAATTGAAAAAAAAAATGAGTTTTTAAAATGAATGAGTTTCTTCTAGGTGTCGCTTTTCAAACTTATAATTTATTTTGAAACTTGATTTGCATGCGTCGCTAATGTCGTAGATGAAACATATTTTTTGGCAACTTATTTCTGTACCTGTGTTTACATTTCGAAAATTTTTAAAAAGCTCTCATGCTCAAATTAAACCTAATATTACATGAAAGAAGAGTTATGTCTAACCATCAGTTTGATTTCCCGCAACATCATGCAACAACTGAATAGGTACATAGAGTAATTGATCATATAAGAATAAATCTAGAGAACAAAGAATATTGCGCTGCCGCTTTTTTGGATATTACTCAAGCGCGCGACAAAGTCTGGAACGAGGGAATTTTGTACAAGTTGAAAAATAAATAACATGTCCATTCTACTAAATTTTGCGTTCTTCTTTAACTAATGGAAAATTCGCTGTTAAATACATTGAAGAATGTACACCTCTTCTCCACGTCTTTTCAGGAGAACCACAAGGCAGTGTATTGTGACCTAGTACTCTATCTAATATACACAGTACATCTTCCCAGAAATAGTGAAATAACCATGGCAACTTATGCTGACGACACGGTGATTTTAACTTCTAGTATCATTCCAGAAAAAACATCTGCAAAACTGCAAACTGTTTTGGAAGACATACAGCTATGGTTGAAAAAATGGAGAATTAAAGCCAATGAAACTAAATCAGTGTATATCAATTTCACATTAAAAAAGGTACCTGTCCAGCTGTCAAATTAAACGGCATCGTCATTCCGCAGGCACATTCTGGTAAATACCTTGAGCTTCACCTTAATCAAAAGCCAGTATGGCGTACACACGTATGTATATGGCGTACGTATGTTTGGTTACTAAATAAAAATCGATACTATCATTGCAAAATAAGGTTTTGATTTACAAAATATGCATTTTGAAACCAATTCGAACATACGGAATTGAACTATGGGGTACAATCAGTGTATAAAATATAGAAATAATCGAGCCATTTCAAACTAAAGCACTTAGGTTAATAACAAACGCACCGTAATAATACTTTAGTAAACAATACAAGTTTACTGGTCAAAAAACTTAAATCAAGAAAAGCTGAGCACCATAAGCTGAAACGGTTCAAGCTTTTTGATCTTGTTTCAAGGTTCTAAAACGTTCAACATTTTGCTGAAAAAGTAAATACACATAAAGGACAGATATTAATGGACTCCTGATTACAAGTTACTTAACGTATTGTCAAATGATTTACTGAATATCTAAGTGTTAACTTATTATAAGGTTCACATTTTCATTTCACAGCTAATGTGAAAAGTTTGCCAATAGAAAACAATAGAAAATTATTTTGTAGCAAACATCAATTTAAAAACAGCTAGAGAAAAATTTGCGAACACTGAAGTCGAAAACAAAATTATTTATATTATGATTCGTTATATTATTTCTATATTCAATTTTGTTTTTTTATAAAATTTATTTAGTAGATATGCTATTATTTTTTAAATTTTTTATGTAAATTTTAAAATTGTGGGCTTTCAATAAATTTTGCTAAAAGACATAAATTATTTCAAGCCGGACAATATTGGGAAGGATAATCAATTAGTAGAGTTGAAAGTAGAAACGAGAATTAATTTCCATATGTTGTGTTATTAAAGTATCTATTACTTGAATTTTTACTTCAAACTAATTTTTGATTGTTGATTTTTATTTTTATTTTTATTTTAAATTCTTTATAAATATTCACATTTATAATATTCTAGAAATATATTGTTATTCATTTTATTGCGAAATGGTTTTTTATTTTTCAAATTTGAATAAAACTTAAAATATATGACACCATTTACATATTTTTCTTCTTTTTTTTTTTCTACTATAGTAGTTTTTATTAAAATAGTAACACGCAAAATATTTTTTATCATTATATAAAATTATATAAAAAAAAAACAAAAAAAAAAAAACAGAATACACATTTATGAAACAAAGAGTAAAAATGATGAAAAATAATTTTTCCCTCAAGTATAATAAACCAAAACTGAAATATATTACCAGCTATCATAAATCAAAAGTTGAGATCTCTTTAGAATTTTAACGTTTCGTTCGTTTATTTCCATATCTTTTTTTTTTATTTGTTGTCATTGAAAATTGCTTGTATCCATCTTTTTTTTCTTTCTGTTTTTCTTTTTTTTTTTTATTCAAAATTTAAACGAATAACTGTGAAAAGCAACCATATTGTTTATACAGTTATAGAATAGTGAAGTCAATTTTCAAACAAACAAACCAGAAAAAAAAAAATATAAAATAAATCTATATGCAAATTATATACAGTTTTTCATAGAAAATTGTTGGAAAAATAAAAAAAATAACAAAAAAAAAAAACAAAAAAAAAAATTACAAGTTTTATATGGTATATAAAATAAACCACCCACTAAAAATTCCAAAAAGAAAGAAATTTTATAGTATGAACTTATGAAAATGTATTGCGATTTTTCGTTTTCCCGTTTTTTATATTTTATTTTTTCTGTTTTTTTTTTTTTTATTTAAAATATAAAGAAAAATATTTTTAAGTAGCACGAAAAACAAATAACTCATAATTTCTAATGTCTCTTTTTTATGCTTAGATTTATTTGTGTGTATGTTTAGAAATTGAACAGTTATATGGAAATATACAAACGAAAAAATGTTTCTGTAGATAGTTTTTTTTTTGTTTTTATTTTCTCTTTCTCTTATTGAAGTTTTGTATCTCATATTTTTAAATTATTTTCGAGATCAAATTTGAATTTTAAGTATAAAATGTACGTACATTTTGTTTTTTAAAATACTTGTACAAATATGACAACTTCAATTTGAATCAACAACTTTTAGTGATGTAATCTTTTAGGATTAAAATTGGGCAGGTTATTATTATTAAGTATAATGTAACTTAAAAATACCTGATTGCATATAATAAATGCAATTCTTTTAATAAAAATTAAAATAAAATTGTGAAAAAAAGTTTAAAATTTTATTATGCTAATAAGAAAAAGATGGTTGTTAGGGTTCGCAATATGGGACATAAGATTATTGAAGATTCGAAAATTTTTGACGAAAAATCTTGTTATGACAAACCATCTTTTGACATTTTTGACAAACACTTATTATGAAATCTTAAAAATGAAAATGACAAAATTGAAATAAATAAAAAAGTATATGAAAATAATTAAGAATATCATAAAATTTAAAGTGTAATTTTTGATTGAACTAAAATATAACTCATAATTAGTATAATATTTGAGTTTCATAATCTTGCTTGATAGTTACAGACGAATTATCACCGGCTTAATGAAAATAATGACTCAAGAAACCTTAGATAGAGGAATCTTAGATAGTCTAATATGAATTTGTTATATGCGAATGAGTGTAGTATACCCTATGTTCCTTATAAATCGGTACTTCTAAGTACTTCCAAGTTCCTTATAAATTAGTACTTCAGAGAAAGTATTGAAACAAATTTTAAATTACTTAATACTGGAAATATGAAATGAAGTTTATGAAATTACTTCATGCACCCAAAACTTTTAAATTTAATTTGGTACAACAACTAGATATCTGATCTTATCTTAATATTAATGTAAAAGGACTTTTTTAAATAATTAGTTTTTTAATCAGAAAATGATCTCCATTTTAATGAAATTTAAATTTTTCTTTAATTTCTCTTCTAATTACCTTTATTTTTCCAAAAAAAAATTTGAAAAAATGTGCTTATTTGTTTCACTAATTTCATTTAAATTCCCAGTTTTGTAAAATGAATATTTTGAAAAATTTTTGACCCTGCGTTTATCTATTTAACATTTTTAAAGTTGAAAGCATGAAGTTTTGATATAAATAAGATTTTTGATTTTGTGATTTTTTATTGGAAAGAAATGTGAAAATTTTAATATACAAAAATTGTATCTTAAATATTATGTTTTTAACTATTCATATTTTTTCTTAATTCTTAGTTAGAAAAAATTGTCAATCTTAATAAAAAAATAAATCCTAATTCAAAAATTAGCTTCTTGGAACGTGCTACTTCGGGTTTAGATGGAGAAAAACCTCGCCTTTTAATAACACCGCATTATAGTGTAGATAAATATTGCGGGGCAATTTATCGAAAGGTGTAAGGTTGAAATCCCGATTAAATCTTATAAAATAAATGGTGAGCTTATGGTAAAAATCGAAAAATAAGTATAATATGCTACAGTAAATTTGGCTTCGATTATTATCTCATGTAGACATATGTTATTTTCTACTGGATTTTCTATGTTTATTCATGTCTATAACTGTTGTTGCCTTCGTCTATATTAATAAAATAGTTATAATGTTAAGGTGCAATGAATCCCCTTTAATAGTTTCACCCCTCAATACGGAGTTTCATTGTAACCTTACATTCTTATCACATCTTTTTCTATTATATTGGCTAAAGAATTTCATCCCATTATATTGGCATCCCATTATAGATTTAATCAGAAGATTCGTGCCACCCCTAGGAAAATAAAAAGTCCAAAGTTATTATGTAACTTTTATGGATATTTCTTGCATAAACTAGGTAGGTAGGTATGGTGGTGACCTTCACGATGCTGCTTGAAGGCCTCAATTAGCACTAGATTGCACCATTTTGATACCACTGCACTCATGTGACCCGTGTTTTTAGATTGTTTGCGGTTTTATATAAAGAAGATCGAGCGGTTTAGATACAAGATCAGTTTTTTGATTTTGTGTTTGGAAAGCTCGGTGAGGTTGTGGAAGAACGGCTTGCCGAGTGAGAGACGTCTGGCTCCAGCTAGGGCCGGACATTTGCAAAGAAAGTGTTCTAGGTTCTCACTTTCGTTTGCTTCTTTGCAGCTCCTGCATGAGGTGTTGTGTGGGAGTCCTAATTTGGCCGCATGCGTGCCCACTGGCCAGTGGCCTGTGATGACTGCTACTAGTCTGGCTATGTCTATGCGGGATTTGGATATCAACTCGATTGATCTCTTTTTGTTGTATGTGGGCCACAATGTTCTAGATATGGTGCAATTGCTCAGATTGCTCCACCTATTTTGCATAAACTAAAATTAATTTAAAAATTTTAACAGCTCCTTTAGAATAATATTTAAACAATATTTTATTTATTTGAATAAACTATAAATTGGTTGAAAAATTTAATTGTAATAAAAAAGTTAATTATTAATTTACAATATATTTTAACTTAAATTCTTATTTTTCTTATGTAATAATACAAAATTTATTAAAATAATAAGCTAATAATGATAGTAATGTTAAGTATATAATATATTTTACATTATTTACTTTCATAATTACCACAAAACTAATAAACCATTAGAATGCAAAACTTCAAAAGCACTTATAATATTAAGAATTGATTTATATAACATTTGTACATACATATGTATATTTACATACATACATATTATGTTGAAGTTTATTAATTTATTTATTTCAAAATGTACTAAACACAAATGAATATTTTATGCCCTTAAAAATTATACCTGCAGTTATTTTAGGATTTTAATTTTTAGTATGAAATAAATATTCTATTTCATGAATATAAAATTACAATAAATTTAAGGAAAATTAGAAATAAAACAAAAGAATTTCTTTTAATATGGCAGAAATTACTAAGTTACATTATTATGTGAATATTTAATTTAATTATTTCTATTTCTATTTATTTATTTTCATATAATTCGCTAATCGCATAAAATTATGTAAATCATACACAATTTACGTGTAGTATTTATATGTATCAGTGACGTTACGTAATAATTACTGTTGAGGTATTAACGGTAGTACTTAATTTTGAGAGGGTTAGCTTTATATAGAAGGTTTCAATTAAAATGAAATGTAATACTAAAATGATAATTTATTATTTCAAGTAAAGACTAATTTCAGTTCTATGAGAATCTTTGTTTTCTTAAAGTACCAATATAACCAATAACATTTCAACGCTTATGAATTTTGGTGAAAAAAGTCCGTAGAAGTAACTTCCAAAGACAATGAAAAAAAATGTTGAACTGACAGCTTTCGCTCTTTGTATCAAAAGCTTTATTTCTTCTTAGAATATTTCAAGGAAAAAATAGGAAAAGGAAAAAATAGTTAAGGAAAAAATAGGAAACTATCTACTTAATTAAAAAGTCATTCACATATATCTAAAGAGAATAATATATATACATATTTTTTTTAATGCTTATCTCTGACATATAAATGTGAACAAAATTACACAGCCTATACTTTTCAGGCGTGGCTGTAAAAGTCGTAAGGGGGAATAACTCTCACGACGTGTGTGTGTAAGTCTTACGTAACTCTTATCGTTTAAAGATAATATTGGAAAAATTCATTCTTAGATGCTACCCTGGGAAAAATTTTAAGTTTCTAATTTCATGTGTTTAGAAAATAAGGGGTGAAAAAGTAGTTTATTTAAAATTGGTAAAAAATTGATAAATAACATATAACGGTAAATTTAAATGTTGTATTGCTGTACATAACGCTGTCAATTAGAATAAAAAAATAATGTTTCGCTTAATAAAAAAATATGTCTCGTGCGATATTTTACTGTTTTTATTATGTTAAAATTTTCTTTGTTAGTCAGTCAACCAATCTTGGGCCGACAAGTCTGTTTAAGTTAATATTAAACACAATATTAACAAGGTACTAAAACATTTTAGAATTTGACTCGATCTTTTGCATCAAAATTTGTAATTTTTTGGCGAAATATTTATTTATTTATTTATTTTTTTTCTACCTGGATTAAACGCATTTACATTAAAAAGTTGTGTTTTATATGTTATTTTATAGCTATATATAGCTACAGTATAGATATAATTTCGTAATATGA
Source organism: Poecilobothrus nobilitatus (assembly GCA_947095535.1). Lineage (NCBI taxonomy): Eukaryota > Metazoa > Arthropoda > Insecta > Diptera > Dolichopodidae > Poecilobothrus > Poecilobothrus nobilitatus. Next base: position 6,649,154 of record OX352774.1, read on the forward strand.
TTACTGTACTAAAAAAATCTTATAAAATCTTATATTTTTTTGCAAAGGTTGCTTTGATTGTTTTTAAATATTTCTTTTTAAATAAATATAAAAAGCGCTAATTTAATCTATCTATTGACTATTTTAATATAATAATAATAAGGATTATGTAATACATAATGACTTTAATACATATTATTAATCAATATTATTTAGTGATGTTATAGTATAGATAGATAGTGACTATTTTAATATTATGTACATACAGATACAGATTAATTATGGAATTTTTTAACAAAATTTTAGGTAAGTTAGTGTAAGAAAATATTTTTTTATCAGAAATGGAAGAAGAAGAAAACAAAATAAAATATCAAGAAAGTAAAGAATTTCGTATCGGAAAAAAGAGAATCCTCGTTGAGAGTCTGATATGGGTCGGCAAATAGCAATCTAAGTGCGTAAATGCATTTCACCTCAAAAAAAAAAAAAACAAAATAGCTAAGTTCTAATAGCATAAAATAATATTTTATAAAATAAAGTAATTATTTTTCATTCGATTTTTTTTTTGAATTTAACTCATGGTAAATTTTAAAACTTTTATTTCTTAAAATAATAAATTTTAATTTTTTTCTTGTTTGGGAAAGCGCACAAGCAATTCAATTCAGTATAGCGCTTCGTGCTGGATATGTTTTTATATTCAGTTAGTGATAGGCAACATTTTAATGTACCTACAACGAATATGGAAATATTAACAAAATATTTATTATAAAAGATATTAAACTATTTTAACAGTTTCTTTTGATCATCATTTGTATATAATATTAAGTGTTATTTAACGGTAAAATACTTTTATGTCCTCTTAGCAACGTTAAATTTTCTAATTCACAATATTTTATTTTTATTTTATACGTTAATTTTTTATGTCTTTTCTGACGCGTTTTAAAAATATAAAAATATAAATTTAAATGTACGTTTTCTTGAGTAAATTTATTTCCGAATTTCCGGTAAATGATAACAACAATTAAAATTTTAATTCTTTATATGGAATCAATAATGTTCATTTGAAACCCATTAATATTGAAGCATGTGTGTAATATTGAATCATGTGAAACCAATTAATATTGAAGCAAGTGCATTTTAACCCATTTTCAAATAAAGACAGAATATAAATGATTATGCTTCCTAACAGTCAAATTTCAAGGGTAAAGTAATGTCTGCCTAGTACAATGAAACTTGAAAATTACTATATAATTTTCTAGACCACTTCTTCTATACTGATGACAATCTTTATTAGTAAAAGATGAAGAGAATATATAAACCAAATTTGTTTGTTTGATCAAAAGACTGGAATTAAATGACTGAGAATAAACTGATTAAAAACAATGTATGTATGTAGATTCCATGTTGTAGCATTGTTCAGTATCAAAATGTTTCCATAATATTGAAGACATCAAGATGTCAAACACTTCAAATATTTCTGACTACATGCTAATAATGGTCGTCTATAGATTTTTGTGGCACTTTGTAGTTTTATAAAATTAGAAGAATCAAAATGTTGGTTTAATTTGAGTAATATCAATACGTCTATCAGGTTAAGTGAGTTGATGTAAAGATCCAAAGGAGGCAAACATAACGAAATCAAAACTAGGAGAGTTGTCAGAATTATAAGAAAGTTAAGGCGGTTTTGAAATCATTTTAAGGAACATTAAAACCGAAAAAAAACATTTTGTTTTATAAATTCAAATGCATTTATTTTTTTTTCTTGAAATCCTAAAGTTAAGTTCTATTTAAATGATTGCATTTTTTGATTGCATTATAAATTTGAATATTTAAAAATATAATAAAGTCAATAACAATAATAAAATTTTCTTTTTGTTCAGTCCTTAATAATGAAAGAAAATTTGAATAATTTTAAAAAAGAAAACATTGTAGGTACCAATAACATAAAAAAGCCTAAAATATCATTTTAAAAATTTCTTATAAATCCCAAATCAAAAATAAATTTTTCCTAATAACATTTTTTGAAATATAAATGTTCTTAGTATAAGACTATAAAGATGTGTAGGTACCAACTGAAGATTATATCTAATATTTTTGGATCAAGAAAATATTAGAATATGAAATATGCATATCTTTGTATGCATTTATGTAAATATGCATGTATGATTTTTGTTATTTTTTAGTAATTAACAGGTAGGTATTGTAGAGAAAACAAAAATATGGTTTAGTTTTAATAACAAGCTACACTGGATGATGTATTCAGAATTTAGATTTACTATACTTAAGATTTATACAGTAAACACACATTAAAAATACATAATAATATAGATGTTAATATTTATATATTTGTACAAACATGACATTTTGTTTTATGTACAACAGATTACATATTTTATTTTAATGAAAAAAAAAAAAAAAGATAATTTACACTCCGTTTTTATGATAAAAGTTCTTATTTAGTTTTTTAGGAGATGAGACTGTCTTTTTTTTTGATTGTTTAAATAAAGTGGCAATAATTCACACTAGTAAAATTTATAAACCTCTAAATAGTAGAAGGTAACATTAATTTGACACTAGAACTTCTTAATGATGTAAAAGTTTCTAATACTATATCTGACACTATGATATGATATGTACACCGGTTATTCCAAAGCATCCATATCAGTTTTTTAAGCAGCGAAGAAATTGTTATTTTAATACGCAAAGAAGAGAATGAACCAATTATTCGGACGTCCTATATCGATTAGTTATAATATTTTCTACTTCCCAATCATCTATTACTAAATAATATACACTTAGGCTTGACAAGAGACAAGAGCCTCCTAGGAAATGGAGCCAGCCAAAATGTGCAGGCCACTACATTTATTTTGATGGAATCATTGCTAAAATTTATAAGGTAAAAAATATGAAAGGTTTTTGCTTTTATTATTTTTAAAGGAAAAACATGCAAAAGTTTCTTAGATTTATATTTCTTATATATTGTACCAATATGCATTGAAAAATATTTCTTACCATTTCAAAATATCGATTTGGGTGAATTTCTTGTTAAAAAACGTAATTTTCCATTATTTTTAGAACATGAAAATATCATTAATGGGAGTTAAAAAGAAGGACGAACCTGGTCAACTATAGATTGATTTTATAATTCCTTTTACTCTTGTTATGTTTTTTTATAGCACGTAAAACGGTTTTTTTTTTTTTTTTTTTTTTAAGAATACATAATTCTGTTTTTTGTTTTTTTAAAGTAAAGAAAATCCTCTTATAACTTTTAAAATAAAATTTGTGCATTTTGTTTAAGTCCAGAAGATCCCCCTAAAGGGTACAAAAATACATATTTGTTTAAACTTACGTTTAGTTTTTTTCTTTTTTTTTTTTAAATTTATCTAAATATTGGCAAAATTTTTACTAAATATTTTTTTTTTTTTTTGAATATAATAAAATACAGAAAGAAAAATTTAAAACTTGTTTCGTAACGAAAATTTTTATTTTTATTTTAAAATTTAAAAGTTATAAACTATTATTTAAGTCTTAACAATGTAATTTAAAGTTTTATCTTATTTATACGTGTCTGTATCAAATTTACAGATATATCGATAAGATTTAAGAAAAAATATAAATTTAGGGTTTAATAAAAAAAAATATAAGGAATGGCCATTATTATTTTAAATTATAATGAATAGTCCTAAGGATTTTAACAAAAAAACAAACAATGAAAAAACTAAGGGTTTTCTAAAAAATTCATTTCCAAAATTAAAAAATATTTCATAATAAGTTTTGAGTAAAGAGAATGTTGAAAAATAAATTTATAATAATATAAAAATATTGTTAGAAAAATTTGTTAAAAAAATTTGGGAAAAATCAAGTGCCATTTGGGGCCTCGGTGGCCTAGTGGTGGCTTATGACATTTACAGCTACGCCTGAATAGGAAAAACTGTGTAATTTCTTGTTCACATTTATGTGGCAGAGAAATCCATTAAAAAAAAAAAGTCCCATTTTTGGCAATTTTAAGGTAATCCTATATAGTTAAGAAACGTTGTTAACCGTAAGAAAAGTGTAATGAGACTTTAATTTTTGTATATTACTTCAAAAAAATTTGGAAATTTTCAATTTTTGATCCTTTTAAAAATCATAGATGGAGGGCGATAAAAATATTTTCAAAAATGACTCCTAATTATTTTTAAAGATTTTATTTCCCTCAAAATTTCAAGTTTTAAACTTAAACTGTTCGGAAGATAGAAGAAACCAAACATTTTGCAAAAATTGAGTTTCGCATAACGGTAAATCAAAATACCGTATAGCAAAACTATATACATAATTTATTTTAAATATACCTATTTAGAGAGCTTATGAAAGAAATTATTGGCATTTTCAGGTTAAAGATGTACCTTACAGTACTTGTTTTATTAAGTACTTACAGTACTTGTTTTATTAAGTACTTACAGTACCTTACAGTACTTGTTTTATTTAGATATATGTAGGTTATTTAACTTGTGTTATGAGCTTTTTTCGAACTTTGGGGGACTATTGTTCTGTAATGGGTAGGATTATAGAAGAGAGTTATTCCATAAAATTAATTTTCTTGCGATGTCTATCCGTATAGTTAAAATTTCATTACACTACTTCAGACGGTGTAGAAGTTTTGTAAACACACAGCCAGACATGCAAACGGATTGACGATCAGACAGACGAATAGACTGAAATTAATAGGTTATGAAATTATGAAATGAAATTATGTATCTATCTAAATTTTATTTAAAATTTTTGTTTTTCTTAGTATGATATATTCGTATATTATATTGGTGTGAAATGAAAATAAATTTAATATTGGAAAATATATTCTTTCAGTGGTATTTAAAATTATATTTAAGTTTATTAAATTATATTAAAAATTTGCCTTATGGGTAAAGAAAACATAAGATACCCTGTTTTTTATTCAATATTATGTAAATATTTCTGTAAAGGATTTTATTAATTTTATAAATTTCAAAAATATGAAAAGAAATTAGATTGTATATGCCTCTTGTTTTTGATAATGTCATTTCTGTTTCTTGAAATTTATACATACATATGCATAGGTTTTCAGGTTACATATGTGCAGGTTATGGTTAGCTAATAGCTTTAAAACAGGAGAAAGTATAAAATAAAGATAAGTTATAGATATTCTCAAATACCTTTTCCCTTTTATAATGTAACGCTACTGTTTAGAAGCGTTAATGGAAATTCGTAGGAAGTAGTAACAGTATCATATAAGTATAAATTAAAATATTAAATTGCAAAACTTATTTTGAGTTCAAAATTTAAAGTATCATCTATAAATTTCCGATCGGTGGACGTTTATGGGTTCAAAAAAAAAGGGTTCAACATTTAAAAGAAGTTGAGACACAAACATTTGAAAATAGCGCTTTTTTAAAATAGTGGGGATACATAAAAGTATATTTTCAGAACAATAATTATGAGATCAATCCATAGTTGATTATTCCATTGCTGCATTAATTAGTTTAGAAGATTCATAAACATTTGAAAGGACGGACAAAAACTAATAGACAAACTCTTCAAAAATTTTAGGAAATTTGATAAAACCGCTGTATCAGATGCAGGCATGAATGTGTAAATTAGTTATTTTTTTTTTTTAGTTTCACTCTTATAGGGCGTTTAGAACATCCACGAAGTTGCTTATTATTCATATTAATTGTAGCGACAGTTTCTTTAATAATTATTTTTTGAAAGCTGAAAATTGATTATTCGGCAGTAGCTCTCGTAAAACTTCAAGAATTATTTATTTATTAATTATTTTTATATTACGATATAAATTACTATTATTGGTTGGATAAAATCTGTGCGGATTTTGATCCCAAGATTTTCTAATAGAAAGAGCAACGAACCAGAACAATTTATGCGTCAGATATTAATTAGTGACATAGTGCAAAATTTATTAAAATAAGGATATAAAAGTAAACTTGGAAATTTAATAAAATTTTTTTTTTCCACTTTATATTTTCTTCCTTTTTATATAAATGTTCAATTATAATTAAGATAATTGGTGACCTACAATCTGTGACTAGAAACAATCAGCATATTTTATATTAAATTTAATTTAATTCAATTTTCTTAAGATATTTAATGAAAATTTTTATGGAAAAATTCTTAAATATTTTCGAAAGGATTCAAAAAACAAAAAGAAATTAATTGCATAATTTATAGAAAAAAAAAAAGAAAAGCTGCTTATTAAAAAATTAAAAGAATAGGTAGGTAATGAAATAAAATTTTGTAAGTTCTTTTAATATAATTTTGCCTTTGTTTCAATTAATATTCAAAATATTCGAAAGAAAAAATGATTATTTGTATTTTCAAAAAACGTTTAAAACATTTAAGGAATTGTTGAAAAACAATAGTTGTTCATTACAAAAATTGTAATTTCAATTTCAACTGTTTCCGTCACAGAAACGTTGACTTTGCTACAGATGCCATTAGTAAAATAATTATGCTGGTATGAAACTCTTCATACCCTGTCCTTTTAAACCGTTTAAATCAAGTTCCAAGCCATGGTTTAATGACATCTGTAGGAAAGCAATTGAATCTAAAGAGGAGCATTTTAAAAAGTATAAGGCCATTGTATCCGAGTCCGCCCTTGCGGCCTATAAAGCGGCTAGGAACAATTGCAAGAGAATTATCAACCAGCAAAAGTTTCTTTATAACCAAAGGTTGAGACAGAAAATAATTAATCTCCCTCACTGCAATCGCTCCTTTTGGACTTTTGCAAAAAGTGTAAAGAACAACTTTTGTGGATCATCATTTCCTCCGTTGATTGATACCGGCAACTCTATCATTTCCGATTCTATTGGTAAAGCTAATTTGTTCGGAAAAATTTTTGCAGCAAATTCTACACTCCCTTCTACAACTCAATTACCTCCAGTACACCCTTCTGTTGATCCTAGTTTAAAACTGGTTATGGAAACTCTTTTATTGTGAGAACCGCTAAAATGTGGAATATGTTTCCATCCAACGTGTTTCCCTCTGATTCTAATGGTCCATTATACAATTTGCAACTTTTCAAAACGAACCTATTCAGGTTTGTCTCCAATTTACCCGCCAATTCTCCTCTAAATTCATATTTCCCCTGAACTCGTCTGCTTCTTGCTCAAATCTACAATAATTTTGTAAAAAGGAAAATTTTCCTAGAGTTTGGGTAGCGTGTAAAAAAAAAAAAAAAAACTTAATCTATTATTTTGCATAAATTAGTTTTTTCAATAAAAAAAACTTTCCTCCAAAATTCAAATCAACGATTACCCAACACAATCCAGTATTTGCCCAAAAGATTATTATCAAAGTAGTAGTTTAGCAAATTATCTACATACTAATATCAGTGGAGACTTTTCAATACTTTCTTTTGGAAAGTTCGGCCTTAAATAAGATCAGACAGAAAATCTGGATTCCTTATCTTTTCAGACATAAATCATAGTTATCCGGAAGTAAAATTATAGGAATAATATTAAAATAAGCGGCACTTCGCTTATACTAATTATGTTCTCTTGATTCTAAAGAGCAGCCATATAAATCAAACAACCATATAATATTATTATATATTTTGCTTACGTAATCCGAAATTAATATGGAAATATATAGTTAACTCCATTTTGTTACCAAAGACAAAATAGAAGTAATAAGGAGCCCAGATTCCACCAAGATGTTAAACTTCATAGTCAATAATATTACAACAAGGATTTGATCATATAACTAGAACCTCACTGAAGCAGTTTCGTATAAAGTTCTTTTTGCTAGGATATCTTTAAAAATTTGTTAATTAGGAATTAAATCCATAATAAGAAGGCGATTTTTTTATCATATTTTTTTAATTGGAAAAACCTTTATTACGTTGTACCTATAAAAAAAAAATACATTTTGCTACAAGTTTTGGTTGTTAAAAAATAAGTTGGAATTGCGTAATACTTAAATTCGTACAGTATTGAAACTAAAATTTATAAAATAATATTAATTTCAATTAGCAAAAGCCAATTTAAGTTTTTTTTTTTTTCTTTCGTTAAATTAAGCTGCTTAAAAACAAAACTTTTTGTTGAAAAACAAGTAATAAGGTATTAAATTTAAAGTAGTAGTACCAGATAGTGTTTAAATTTTTATTTAAATAATGCTTTTATATTTTCATTTTCATTTAAAAAAAATTTTCTTTTTTTTTTTTTTGCAACAAAAAATGACTTTTAAAAAATAATATGAATGAAATCATTTTGTTTTCTATGTTTTCTATGTTTTTTTTTTGTTTTTATTTTTTTTTTTTTGCCTATTTCTACAATTTAACATTTCCTTTTAATTTTTTTTTTTTTTTTTAAAGTTTAATATTTTATATTTTTATTACTTTCATATTTAACTAAGTTTTTAATGTTCTTTTAGAACATTCATACATATTCAGATGTTTTTTAATATTAAATATATAAAAATGTAAATATGTAAGTATATAATAATATGTGGGTACATATGTGATTACATTGTGTAAAATTTATATTATTATTATATATGGTAAGCTTCCAGGTTTGCCCATAATTTTTTTTTTCTTTTTGATTAAACTTCTTTTAGTGTTTTTATCCTTGGTTGAATCCTGAAAATTATTTTTCCATTTAATTTTCGTTTTTTTTTTGTCAAAGGAAAGGAAGTTATGACTGCATATGAGCGAGCATATAGTAACAGATTTTATTTTTTATATGGTTAGAGTTTAAAAAAAAAAAAAATTATAAATTATATTTCTGAGTTAAATTATAATTCCAATGTCGTATAATTTTTTCTATTTTTTTTTTTTTTTTTAAGTTTGTCTTTATTAGAAAAAAAATTACTTTAAAACTTAATTTCTCTAAAGTTAGGGTGGTCTGTTATAAGTTAATACTGGTGAATGATAATAATATAAAGTATTTGTGGTCATAAATTTGAATTATTTTAAAAAACCAAACTCTTCATATTCAAGTAAATATTTACCAAAGTACATTTTAGTTAAACAGACTATAACGTAACCTAAGTAAGCCCAACAATATATCTAGTTTTAAGTTGGTTTATCTTGCTCCGTTTCACATTTGAATTCGAATAATCAGATTTTTCTGAAAGGGAGGTTGGAGAAATGATTTTTTTAACCTATAGTATTTGATAACTTTTTGTATTTTATTTATATACGAGTATTCGACACTGAGTGTTTTCCAATACTATCAATAAAATTTTTCAGTTTTTCTTTGTAGATATGTTAGGTTATTTATGTTAATTAATATAAATATTTTTTAATGCTTTTATTTAACTCGACTTGCCCTGAATTAACGGAATTCCAAAATAAAATTAATTTGATTTAAATTAATTAATAGTATTTAAATTATTTAATTACTTAAACTTTTTTATAAAATGCATACAACCATACAATCATAAAATTTAAATAATATTTGTCAGTTAACTTAAATGACTTCCTTAACGTTCTAAGAAATCGACGAGGCCAGCTAAATTAGTATATTTAGCTCGAGTCAGAGAGACTCAACTCGCATAGGTTAGCTAAAGTGTATAATATTACATTCAAACACTTTATTTACAATTGGGAGAAAATCTAGTTCACAATGCTTAGATGACTTAACTTAGCTTGCTTAGCTAAAGTGTAAAGTGTAGACCAGTGTCTAAATCTAGCGTGAACGCAAGAAATAAAATGTTTGGAGTTAACTATGAAAAATGCAAACTTTTGATAATCAAATTTGTAAAATTAATTAAAGCTCTATGGTGGCACTTGTTGCCTTGAAGGCGAAATTTTAGCTTAAACTTGAGTAAAATCTAAGTTTTCTTTCAATTTATTTTTCAAACTTTTTAGGAAATTTTCAAAGAATTTTAAAAAACTGTCAGTTTAAGTTTAAGGTCTTGCAGTTTGTTTATATATTATTATTATATGCTAGATTTATATGAATATGAATTTGTTATAAGTGTTTTTAACACGCCACGTCATTCATATTTGAATGATAATTTATGCCGAATTTAAGTTTCATATATGGGTATTATTTTACTTTAGAATGTATTGTGTCGTTCATATCCTAAGGATACCGGCGACATGAGTTTTATTAATTCTAAGAAATATTTTGTCAAACCGTAACTGGTGTACAAATTATCGACATACAATTGGTCTTATGCATAAAACTGAGCTTGAGCTCAAAGCTTATTTTTGCAAACAAAAATGCGAGTTCAAGCTCATTTTTTGTATGAAAAAGTGAGATTTGAGTTCAAGCTCATCATTTTTATGCATTCGACCCAATGGTTTTCTTTATTTAAAAGTCATTTTGCATTATTACTAAAATGCAAAGTAAAATTTAAAATCAAATTATAGACATTACAGTATAGCTGATACATACTGCTTGTAGATACCTTTGACTTGTCAATTATTTTTAATTGAGCCCAGTTTTACAATACTCATTCACAACAACCAGAAAGTTTCTTAATTTTACTGAAATTGGTGTGCGGACCCATTTAGTAGACCTTGTATGCTTCGTTTGTTGTTTTTTTTGCATGCTTGATTGGCATATCTATTGGTTTCAGTTTCAATAAGATTTATAGCATCGTCATTTATCATAATACGGAGTATTCAAATATAAATAACATTAAAAAAATTATTTATATAGTAAAATTTGTTAAAAATGATGCAAATGCTACATAATTATTAACCTTTAAAAAAAACCAATAGTTTAAACGAAAATTTTTGCAGAAATCACGTGGCACGCAATGTTTTATAAGATAAAGCCTTTAAATTTGGATCATTTTTGAGTTAAGACGATCAAAAAATTTGATTAAAAAATTAATTACGATGAAGCATGGGTTTTTGTATAGCCACACGCTCTAATTTTTTTTTTTTTAGTGCATTTCTCTGCCACATAAATGTGAACAGGAAATTACATAGCCTTTCCTTTACAGTCGTAGCTGTAAATGTTGGAAGGGAGAATAACTCTTACGACATGTGTGGGATTCGAATCCGCACTCCCTCGGTGTTTACAACGTATTTTATATGCTTTTACTCACTAGCCCACAGAGACCCAACACGCTCTAATTTTTGCAATATCAAGATTTTTATTCTTAGAAGCAATAATTTTAAGTATATCGATACAATATGCAAAAGAGAAAATAAAATTTCATATATAAAATTTTATTTAATATTTTAATTGAAACAAAAAAAAAAAAAGACACTTAATTAAAAAAAAATACTTTATTTTACAAAACTCCCACTCTAAAAAAAATTCTTCATATCGGTTTAGTTAATTTAAAAAAAATTTTTATGTACCTAATAATTACGTCATGAGTATAACTAAAGTCAATTTAACCACGTTAGCATAAAGTTTGTAACATAAAATTTACAATCATGTTTTTTTTTTTACTTCTGTTAAAAGAAAAATTTCTCAAATACATTTTTGCTAGGATCATTTAAACCTAAAGTTTTTCATTTTTTCAATTCTCTAACGAATATTTCGATTTTTTTTTTTTCAATTTTATATTTTTGCTTTAATTTTGATTCTGGTATATTTGTATGTGTTCTAATACACTACCATTACATTTAATATGATTTCCACTAATGAACCGCCTCAATACATTTTATACACATTTTAGTATATACATATTATATGGTTTGTAAATTATGTACATACATATAGTGTTGCGGGTAATATGCATAATATGATTTTATGAATATGGTTTTAGAAATAATTATTTGAGAAATAATTAAACTGCTCTGTGGCGAAGACGTTCTTTCACTTTTTAGATGTCCGTTTTTTAGCACATTTCCAAAAAAATTTTGAAAAAATGTGCTTATTAGTTTCACTCTGTCCGTCCGTCCGTCCGTCCGTCCGTCCGTCCGTCTGTTTACAAAACTTCTACACCGTTAAAGATAGAGAAAAAAAATTTTAACCATAGGTAGGTCTTATAAAAAAAATAATTTTGTGGAACAACTTTTTCATGTAGCCCCCCCCATTACGGAGCTACACCCCCTCAAACTTTGAAAAAGCCCTATTTTTAAATGCATATATCTTATGTTCTGCTTAAGATTTTTTCAATCTGAAAACGTCATTCGACAGGTATTTCTTTTATCTTTGTAAATTAATATCAAAATTATACAATTTTTTTAAATTTAGTATTTAAATTTACCGTTATGTGAAAACCAAATTTTGCATGATTTTTCTACTTTCATAACTCCGGCACGCTTCTAGATACAAGCTTGAAATTTTGAGGCAAGAAAGAACTTTTAGAATTAGTATAAGTTTCCTCAGAAAATTTTTTCGGACCACCCCCTGTTTATGAGCTATTAGGGCTTAAAAATTGAAAATTTGCTATTTTTAAACAGCTGTAACTTAGGAACCTGCACACATTTTACTTCTGCAAGATGTAAAAATTAAAGCTACAATAATATATTTTTACGTGTGTGAAAGGTTTATTTTAATTGTAAAGGGTTCCAAAGTTGCAGCTCTTCAAAATTGTAAAAAAGCCCCATTTTCAGATGTATATATCTCGGGCTCTGCGTAATAGTTTTGCAATCTAAAACCGGCAGAAGATCGAAAATTTTATTATCTATATGAAACAATATCAAAATTATGTAATATTATGTAATTTACGATTTAAATTTACCGTTATGTGAAAACCACATTTTGCATGAAATTTCTTTTTTCATAACTCCGGCACCCCTTTAGATAGGAACCTGAAATTTTGAGACAAGAAAGAACTTTTAGAATTAGTATAAGTTTCCTCAGAAAATTTTTTGGTAACGCCCCCTCTTTAAGAGTTATTACGCCTCAAAAATTGAAAATTTGCTATTTTTAGACACCTGTAACTTAGGCACCTGTAAAAATTTTTCTTCGGCAAGACATGAAAATGAAAGCTACAATAATATATTTTTACGTGTGTGAAAGGTTTATTTTAGTTGTAAAGGGTTCCAAAGCTGCAGCTCTTCAAAATTGTAAAAAAGCTCCATTTTCAGATGTATATATCTCGGGCTTTGCGTAATAGTTTTGCAATCTAAAACCGTCAGAAGATCGAAAATTTTATTATCTATATAAAACAATATCAAAATTATGTAATATTTTGTAATTTACGATTTAAATTTACCGTTATGTGAAAACCACATTTTGCATGAAATTTCTTTTTTCATAACTCCGGCACCCCTTTAGATAGGAACCTGAAATTTTGAGACAAGAAAGAACTTTTAGAATTAGTATAATTTCCGCAGAAAATTTTTTGGTAACGCCCCCTCTTTAAGAGTTATTACGCCTCAAAAATTGAAAATTTGCTATTTTTAGACACCTGTAACTTAGGCACCTGTAAAAACTTTTCTTCGGCAAGACATAAAAATTAAAGCTTCAATAATATATTTTTACGCGTGTTAACAGCTTTTCTTAGTTATATAGGATTCCGGACTTACGGCCCCTCAAAATCTCAAAAATGTCCTATTTTCAAGTTTTTTCTTATTACATGAAATTTTCAAATTTTTGTGTAAGTCACACTTCTAAACAATTTGTATTGAGTTTTGGAAATGTGCGCTTTTAAAAACCGTTGGTTTACATTCTACCTTGTTTTAATATGATAAAACTCTTAGGTATGAGTCGTCTGTTCCGTTTTCAAAATTTTTTTTTTTATATTTTGTAAAATTATTTTTTAATATTGTAATTTTATATTTTACAATTTTCCACTGTTTATCAAAATATAAACATAATATTCTAGATTTGGACCTGAATGAAAATTGGTTTAAAATCTACTCTCTAAAATCTCATTGTCTAAAATGCATTATCTTATAAGACGAAAGGGAAAATCAAACATGAACCGTCACTATTATAATACAATAACTGAGGTTTTTTAGTTAAGGTGTAGGTATGTATATATAATAATTTATAATACCTATTTTATTAATTGCTTAATGTAGTAAATATTGGATCTGCTAAGATTTTAATTTTGTAAAGTTAAAATTTAACGAAACATTCTGCTTCAACAGAATTAAAATTTGGTTACTCATATTTGTAATTTAAAGCTTCTTTTTTTCTGTTATTTTCTGTGCTAAACATTTTGTCCAAAATTCTAAAGCCTTTAGTCACCAAAGGCCTTTATTTTATTTATTTATTTTTTTAAGGATTTCTTGTTTTTTGATTCTGGATTGGACAATATTTGCAACGTAATATTTGGTAACACCTTAACGAAACATAAGAACACATAATATACAAAAAATTAGAAAGGATAAGAGCTGGAGCTTCTTTACAAGAAAAATATCAAATATTACATAAAAAAATATAATTTATGAAAATGATTTACAGCTGCTAGAAAAGTGTAACTTTAAAATTACAAATAAAGTTGAAATATATTTTGAATCGATTATGTAAATATTTTATATTTTATATATTTATATATTTTATGAATGGGCGAAAAAAGATAAAATTATAACAATTATATTGGTATGAAATTAAATAGATTTATAATAAAATTGTAATGCATATACGTTTCATGCTCAGTCAATAATGAATCAGTTGCTTAAGGTTATTGTGCTTTTTTCTTGTAGAAGATTTACACAATTTTTAGCACATTTTTCAAATAAATTTTAAAAATTTACCTGTTAATTTCACACTTTTTTTCTGTCCCTCTGTTTATAAAACTTCTATATCGTTGAAGATAGAACAATAAAATTTTAGCTCTACACGTTAATGATTGCAGTTCTGTCCCTTAAAATTAAAAAAAAAAATCCTTTTCTTATTTATGTATTTATATCTCAGGTTCTGCTTAATATTTTTTAATCTAAAAACGTTTAACAACAGTACATTTTTAAATTTAGTATTTAAAGTTATACCATTATGTGATAACAAAATTTTGCAATATTTTATTTCCTTCATATCTGCGTAACATTTTTAGACAGAGTCTTGATAGATAGAAATTTTGAGAGAAGAAAAGTCCTCTCACAGTTTAACAGTTATTAGCTGTCTAATATTTAAAATATTTCCTAAAAATCACATGTATTCTAAACTGTTTTTATTGTTTTGCTCCTTTAAAAACTTTTTGTGTAGCATTCTGTCTTGTTTATTTTGCATTTAAGAACTTTTCGTTTAAAAAAAAAAACTTTAGAATGTCACGAAATAAAAATCAAATTAGAACCCCATTAATGAGTAACAAAATTTTGTAGTGGGGTATGTTTTTTAAAGTGAAGTTATCTCTTGCAGTAGCATTAAAGTGGACTTTTCACAATTTAAATTTCTTTTTAGCACATTTCCAAAAAAATTTTAAAAAATGTGCCTATTAGTTTCACTCTGGACAGGCAGACAGTCCGTCCTTCCGTCTCTCCGTCTGTTTACAAAACTTCTACACCGTTAAAGATAGAGAAAAAAAATTTTGAACCATAGGTAGGTCTCATAAAAAAATTAATTTTGTGGAACAACTTTTTCATTACGGAGCTACAGCCGCTGAAACTTTAAAAAGCCCCATTTTTAAACGCGTATATTTCATGTTCCGCTTAACATTTTTTCAATCTGAAAACGCTATTCTACATTTTTTTACCTTTATAAAACATTATCGAAATTATATATAGTTTTTAAATTTAGTATTTAAATTTACCGTTATGTGAAAACCTAATTTTGCATGATTTTTTTACCTTCATAACTTCGGTACGCTTTTAGATAGGAACCTGAAATTTTGAGATAAGAAATAACTTTTAGAATTAGTATAAGTTTCTTCAGAAAATTTTTTGGTAGCAACCCCTGTTTAAGAGTTATTACGCCTCAAAAATTCAAAATTTGCTATTTTTAGACACCTATAACTTAGTCACCTGTAAAAATTTTTCTTCGGCAAGACATGAAAATTAAAGGTTCAATAATATAATATATTTAAGTGTGCTAACGGTTTTTCTTAGTTTTATAGGATTCCGGACTTACAGCCCTTTGTCTTTTGGAAATGTGTGCTTTTAAAAACCGTTGGTTTACATTCTACGTTGTTTTTGTAATTTTTAAATTAAAGTTAAAACAAAACATATCCACCTAATAAATTCGCTAAACAAAAAATATTCTTAACTATTTCCTCCTTTTTTCACAATGTACACTTTAAAATAACACCGAAAACAATGAAGGTTTTCATAAAAAACCGGATAATTTCCCCAAAAATTTAAAATTATCTAATAATATTTTAAAATTTTTTCGCAAAAATAACTTTTAAATATCTTTGACTTTTTTTGGATTTGAACATGTTTAATTTTACCAAAAATTTTTAAAAGTCACTTAATATTTTTGCAAATAAAGTACCTAGGATTTCAATAATTTTTCTTTTGTCTTTAAAATATCTTTCGTTTTTGAAACCATATTGTGATTCAGTTAAATTTTATTTTAAATTTTTAGAAGACTTTGTCTATAAATTGTTCGGGTATACCAAACACATTTAGAATAATGTCTTGGTAGTTTAGCCTGCATCCATTTAAAACTTCATTAAAGTGAAGAAACTTTTTTTTTTTTTAGTTTTAACTTTTTTTTACTTTAAAATTCAAAACAAAGTTTTTTAGCTAAATAATGAAGTTTTGATAAAATGTTGGCATATTTTTCCAGTTCATTTAAATTGAAAATAAATAAAAACAAAAATAAAAAAATAAATAAATTTCAATATTAAAATAAAACCTTAATAAAACAAAGCATTATAATATAAAAGAAAATGTTTTTAAGAGAGTTTAAAATATTCGAAATTAAAAAAAAAAAATATTCAATAAATATGTTAATTTAAAAAGTTTAGATAAATTTATGTTGTCTAATGTTTTCAGGTTTGAAGAAATACTTAGTATGAATTGATTCCAAATCATTTCAATATAAGGTATGTCATCTAGGTATTTGAACTATATAGGGATGGGTAGCTGCAGTTCTCTTAATTGTTTTTATTTGGAATATTTTGAATGGAGGCATCAGAGTTTTAAGCTATTTGGAGCAACCATCCATACTTCTATAACATATCTATAAAACGGGGTGTATTCCTGTTAGGCACAAAATGGCAAGTGGGAAGAGGGTTACAGTGACATTGGGATCGTTTATTAGACGAATTGCCCTATTTTGTACTTTAGAAAT
This sequence comes from Poecilobothrus nobilitatus, assembly GCA_947095535.1. Classification (NCBI taxonomy): domain Eukaryota; kingdom Metazoa; phylum Arthropoda; class Insecta; order Diptera; family Dolichopodidae; genus Poecilobothrus; species Poecilobothrus nobilitatus. Next base: position 6,666,199 of record OX352774.1, read on the forward strand.
CCCAATGTCCTTTCAAGCACTCCCACCTAAATGTATACATTGTACTCCATCTTTGTTTTTCTATTATATTATAATATTTTATACAAATTTAAAAGATCAGCTGAATAAAAGAACACTTTGCAACAATACAAGAAATCTATACTGGACCAAAAATATAATTGTATTTTTGATTTAGCTCCATGCGAAAGTTAATAAGCTCTGCGGTTTATTCCAACAGTTTTACCTTGAAAAATTATGGTAAATTTATGTCAAATCTAATAGTTTTTTCAAAGATCAGATTTTTTTGAATTTTAATTAAATAAATCAAAAAGTATTAAATTAGTTGATGTTGTGCTCGGTGGGGTATCATAAAGCCATATTTTAAAAATATGCCTTTATGAACCATTCAAATGAGTCATAAAGGCATATTCCCAATATCCCATTCCCATTCAAATGGGTCATAAAGCCATATGGTGTTATGTCTCTTCGATTAAAAATACTTTAAAAGAAAAACTATTAAACTCTAGAATAGAACTCAAAAAATCCCTCCTAATTCGCAATCTCTTTTATACATAATATATTATGTAAATATTCAGGAAAAAGGAAAATACTCTGATTTTTTAACCAACTCTAAAATCCCTCTTAGTCAAAATGTCGCATATATATATGTATATAAATATAAATATTCTGGAAAAGGGGAAATACCCTTATCCTAATTTTGTAACCAAGTATAAAAACCTTTCTCAATATCACATAATTATTCAATATTTTTAAAAGATTTCAAACAATTTTCTATCAGCTTCGTGACGGCCTTCGCGGGTCTTTCTTCTAGCCACTCTTCATCCTTCCATTAGCCCTTCCCTTCACAACTCTCTTCGCTCTTCTTTTGAACGATTGAGACCTGCTGCCTCTGCTGCCTCTTCTCATATTAGCTTTGCATATTAACGTTCATGAAGTGTTCCCATATTGTTGGCGCAATCAAGTAATTTAGGAACTGCTTAGGTAAATAAGTTCAAATCACTGCTATATGTACACATTAAAAATACAAATTATATATTTGGAACTCAATAAAAAACATGGTAGTTGAATTAGAGCAAAAATCAATCATAAAAAAGATTCCGTTCTTTCGATTTCGACGATTCGAACTTTAGATTTCGACTATTGTACCGTTATGTCACTTAGCCGTTTAATATAATTATTAATTTATATATTAATTAAATTTAAATGCTATTTGAAATGAAAAAGAATATTTTTTTAATTTTGTTAGATATAATTTATTTAAATGCTGTAAAAACTTGTGATAGCCGTTTAAAAAATGTTTAAAAAAAATTTAATTTTTAAATTTTAACTCAAAATTCAAATTTTCGATTGTCTCCATATTTTCTATACAATAAAATTGGTTTGTTTCTAAAAGTGATCTGTGACAAAAATCTTCACCTTACTCTTATTCAATATTCAAATTTAATTCTATTGTTTATAACATTGAAATTTGCTTGTCCTTTTAAAATATATTTCTGACCTTAAAATGCAACATAAAAGAGTCCTTTCTATTATAAAAGCATGTAAAATGTATGTATCCTTTTAAAATTCTAAGAGTTTAAGTTCAATTATATATGCACTTAAATATGCACTTAAGAAAAAGAACAACAGTTACATATTATAATTAAAATATTTTCTTTTTGCATAATTATTATTATATTATGCATATAGTAGGTATGTAGGTATGTATATATATATATGTTTATATATATGGAACACTTCATTTGTAGCTATATAATATTATGTATGCATTATTTATAATTACATAAAAATTTTAAATTCAAATTTTTCACCAAAATATTTCAGAATTATTTAAAAATCAGGAAGAGACTAGAGTTAGTTGACTTTGTCTATACTAAGATATCCACATGAACATATTATTATATCTTGCTACCATAAAATTTAAATCAACTTTTAGACAGTTTAAGATATATGCTGCTTCTCGAATCTGCCTGCTGTACTTCTTTAATTTCAATAGTAAAACTGTCATCTACATAAAAATGAAATAGTAAAAATCTTATAAACTTAGCTCCATTATTTCTTGAGTTATGGTGCGGGCGAACAAATAAACATAACTAAAGAGTTGATCCATAATTTAAATGAATAAGAATATTAGACATTTCCATTTGCACAAAAAATAACAGCAAGAAGATTTTTATTGTTAAGTGTATTTTTGAGCCAAATTGTAAAAACTTCAGTTTCACAAAAGCTTTTAAGGTTCAGTTTTCACAAAAGCTTTAAAGGAAATAAAAAAAAAATACTGAAAAATATTGACTTTTTTTTATTTTGTACATTGCCTATACAATTAAAAAACGAATTCCCAAAATTTCTAATTACATAGAAATTATCAATGAAATGTCCAACGATACTTTTGAAAACCATTTTCGAAAGAAACGAAAAGTGTTTCTGGTAATTTCAGGTATTATACTCATCCAAGTCATCTTTCCATCCAATAGGGAATTATTTAAATAAATTATAAAAAATTTAATACGAATTTTTATTTAAAATAAGTTTTCGTACATCAATTCATTTTCAATTTGATCAGACATTTTGAAAAAAGTAGAACAAAACAAAACGCTTTATTTATGAACATTTATACTAAACAGTTTTGACAGTATATCGCGATATACTGTGTTTATGAAAATCTGTATTATATCCTGAAATATACCTAAAATAAGATAATTGGTTAGTGTTATCATAAGTCATTGCCTTATTGGTAGATATGCTATAAGATTAGGTGTACATGTAGATCTTAACTGTAGATTTTGCAGAAGGATTGCGATGGAGATTATAGAATACTTCCTCTGCAGCAGTTCTTTACTTTCTTGAAAAGACGTAAATATCTCGGTAGTTCTTTTTTCAAAATTTAGGTGAAGTGATATGGATGTGTGAAGATTTCAAAGCTTCTTTCTCAGAGTGGTATTTATAATACCTAGGGAGACTTATTATTCTCTGGCCGAATAGCTTCGACTACTCTTTGAAGGTACACTATGGACGTACAATCTAGTAATAATTGACGTTTTAACTTAGCTTTCATCTATAAAAAAAAGAAAAAAAATTATATATTTTCCCATATCTATCTGGACTCTTTTAAGTTGTTACCAACGTTATAACAAATTTATTATATCTTAGAACTATGTTCGAGCAGATGTAATTACATATGTGCAAATGTAATTTTAAGGGTTTATGATTTTCATTAAAATTTCATTTTATACTGTTATTATATCAATGTATTTTGGTTGGCGTTTAAATGTCTTCAAAGTTATATAATATATATACGAAAATATTTATTGTAGTATGTTTATTTTCATCTTTTATTTATAAGAAATTACAATAAAATTTAATTGAACATACATATAATAATATAGTGATGAATTAAAATGATGTGGAAATGAAAACCTTATTCTAGTTTTCGAAGTAATTATTAAGAGATAGTAATAAAAATAAAAATTGCTTTAAGATTTTTTAGAAAACCAAATTTTAACTTGTTAATTCCATTCAACCTTTATGCGCCTTTATTTTATGTTTTAATCTTTCATACTTTAAAGATATTCAAATAATATAAAGATATTCAAATAAAGCATATACATTTTTCTGACATTCAAGAAATCACCCATTTTCCTGACAACCATAGACATTGATCTGCACACCCCTTTATTAATAATTGTTCACCGCTTCAGTACCAACATCAGGTTAGCGTAATAATTGTTTGTTAGCTTTCTATTGTTTTATTAAAAAAAGTATAAAATATCCCAGGCGTAATAAATTTTTACTTAATTATTAAAAAAAGTTTTAACATCAAGTTATACAGCTGCCGACTATCGAGGTAAAAATATGCTTCTGTCAGTATATCAATATTTTATTATATGTGTACAATATTAATGCCAACTAAAATTTACAGCAAAAAAAAATTGTTTTAAAAAGGGGTCTGCTAAATCTTAATCAATTTCGATTAGATTTTTTAGATTTTGTTGTGTCAGAGGTAGAGTCAATCAAAAATTAATTAATAAAAAAAAAAAACTAATAAAAGTATTTTTTTTTTTTGCGCAAATCAAATATATATAATAAATCTAGATTCGCTCTTTCGTTCGTTCTTCGCACGAACATAGTTGTAAGCGTATAATAAAATGTATACGCTTACATAGTTGTAAGCGTATACATTTCTGGCATCTTAAAAGAGACAACAAACAAAGATATGAAAAAGTATAACATATTATATACTTATGTTCAAGATTGAATTCTGAGTCAATTTACCTGAATCGATCTATCTGTACGTTCACACGATAACTCTAACGGGTATAGTATTGGACTTTAACAGTGATGGTAAACGGTTCTATTTAATTTTTATGATAACTTTTGCAAAATGAAGTTCAGGGTTAGCTAAGAAATTTATATTCTAATATAATACTTAAACAAGGTAGAATGTAAATCAACGGTATTTAAAAGTCAACATTTCCAAAAGATAATACAAATTGTTTAGAATTGTGACTTGCATCAAAATTTTAAATTTTCAAGAAGAAAAAATGTGAAAATAGGACTTTTTTACAATTTTGAAGGGCTGTAAATCCGGAACCCTATATAACTAAGAAAAACCGTTAATATACGTAAAAATATATTGCTGGAGCTTTAGTTTTTATATCTTTCTATAAGAAAAATTTGTAAGTTAAAGATGTCTAAAAATAGCATATTTTCAATTTTGAAGCCCGAATAGGTCTTAAAAGGGGTGGTACAAAAATTTTTCTGAGAAAACTTATACCCTATGCTAAAAAACTAGACATCTGAAATTTTGCAGAGGATGATCGACTTTTATTCTTTTCGTCAAAAAATTCTTTAAAATCTGGTTGGTTTCGTCCAATAGAGTCGAATAGCTGTCATACAACTCCGAAATTTACATATATATACCACTCTTCTAGATGATTAAGTTTTATGGAAATAGTATGAAATATGATTAAATTTTATGGAAATAATATATACCTATATGGTCATGTGGATATCCTAGAGTTGCCTATTTCTCGTTTTAACTTCAAATTTCTCTTTTTAGACAATCGAAATCAACATTATTATACAGTAATCAAAACATTTTTTTTTGATTATGATGTTTTCATATTTTTGAAGATTCAAGTCAACAAAAAACTCTTATATAAAATCCAAAAGTGATAATATTATGTTCTATATTCGTACCACTACCACTTTATACCATTTTTCTTTTGTTTTCAAAATAATCAAAGATAATTACAAAAAAAAAAAAAAAAAAAAATTCATATTTGTTAGCTTTGTACATACTGACTGTAAGCAATTATTTTATAATAAACTAAAACAAATAAGATTCTAATTAATTTTTAGCTCAGTAAATAATAGTTAAAGAAATAGTTTTTGATTTTTTTTTTTTTATTTCACAAATGTAATAGAAAAAAATAACAGTTTTTAATTGAATTTACTATCAAACATAACTACTACATTACTTTATACATAACTACAACATCATTAAAAAAATTATTTTTGTTCGGCTTGAACAAAAAAAAAAAAAAATTTTAGCTTTGAATCTTTTCCGGTTTAAAGATTTTTTTTTTTTTTTTTTTTCAGAATTTAAAAATATAATGTAAGGGTTCAATGAAATATTTAAGATAAAAGAAAATAAAAAGAAATCAAAAGAAAAATATTAGAAAGAAACAAACAAGAAAAAGAAAAACAAAAAAAAAAAGAATTTTCAGAAATGAAAAATAACAGAGAAAAGTAAATATTTTGTCAGCTCTCCAAACAAAAAATAAAACTTTTTTTTTTTTCTTTTTTTGTTGTTGTAATCTTAATTTATTTCACAGTTAGTCGAAAAGGATATAAGAAAAAATATTTCCAAAGTCAGAAGTATTTATTACATAATATATAATATAATATATAGATATGTATATATATATACATATAATGTTTAATTTGGACAACTGTAAATTGTATGGTGTAAATAGAACGAAAATAAAGATTTAAATGAAAATTAATACAAAAATTATGCCAAAAATGTAATATTTGTATATGTATGTATATACATGCAATACAATCTAATAGTATAATATGCCATATATGTATTATGTATACAGAAGAAAAAAAAAATCGATTTATTTAAAGAAAATATATATGAAAGAAGTTGTAGGTCAGATTTTGGTTTAATTAAATTAAAATTAAACAAAAAAAAAAAAAAATTTTATTTATGCCTTCAAAATGATGAAAATTTGATACTTGTATTACCGTGGATTATGTGTCGATCTTTAAGAAATAACCCAACTATCTTTAATAATATTTGATTATATTAGTATGCAAATAAAGAAATATTAAATAAATGGAAATAAAATTAACAAAAAAAAGCAATCTAGTATATGTTATTTTTAATCACACTTTTTTACTTCGAATTTAGTCATTTTTAATAATGTATAATTTCCTTTGGGCTATACGCAAAATATCTGTTGAAGCAAAATAAATAATTTTTCCAAATTTTTTTTTTTGTTTTACTAACGGAGGTGGCTATCTTCCATATTTTCCAAAGACACCAAGAATACCCACTTATTAGTGTTATATTCTTACTGATTAAACTCACCTCCCCCTTTTGAGATGAAACTCTTAACTGCTAACGCAATTTATTGACTAAGAAGTAGCGGTAGGAAAGAATAGGACAAGGATTTGGATTCTGGAAACAATATTGAATTGCAGAGTAGGAGGGTATATTAAGGGAATAATAAACCCGTTTATTATTAATACTATTTTACTATCATTCACGATAGTCATTAACAGTTACAACTTGTACTCCAACTTCACTGTAGCAGCTATTATTATTATTGTTATTATTATATAAAATTAATTACTACTTATATTTTGATATGATCTGATCGGTGTTTAAACGCAAGACCCTACAATTGAAAGGTTAAAGACTTAACCACTATACCGTGAATCATATGAATAAAACATTTCTAAAAAAAAAAAATTTAGGATTGAAATTGGAAATTGATGCTAAGGCAAACTATATGGCCTTCAATATATATGTATTTAATTTAAATCTTTTCAAAATTTTTGCAATACGATTAAATATCTAAAGATTATTATTTTATTTCATTATTCATTATTAGGTTTTTAAAATATATTCGGTGATATTTCAAAAAAAAATCATTGATAATTTCACTCTTAAAACCAGCTCAAATTGTATATTTTTATAGGACCAAAAGGTTCTCCAAATTTTCTATTTCATTAAAATTAAGAGAATTCTTCCTATGTTTTCTTAATTTTCATTTGAAACAAAAATTTAAAAAAAATTCAAATTTTTTTATGAAAACATGATCGAAATTTTTGCATAGGTAAATTAAAATAAGATACAAAATAAGTATAAGTAAAACAGACCTTACTTTGATTTGACTATATGAGGAATCCAGGTAATAACATCTTTTTAAATTTATATTAAAAAGATATTATTGAATATCTTAAGATCTAAATTTTAATTGTAAGTAAAGCTATTATTTCTGTGCTTTTAGTAGGGTTTCAACGAATTCATCAAAAATTCAAAGTGTGTAATAATTTAAGCACCCAATCAATATCCTAAAGTACGCAAACATTTTCTTAGTTTTTAATTCAGTTTATTTTTTTTTTTTTTTATTTATTTGTAAAAAAAATTTTCGAAATAAATATGTAAATATTAAGTGCTTTAAGACAGAATTCCAAAGTTAGAAAGCTGCTTAAGTGTTTTTACAAAATTTTATTTTTGAAAATGAGAGAGAAGCAAAATAAATGCTCATTTCCAACCCATGTATTATTTATGAGATATCGAGTGTATTTTCATATGTATAGAATTTTTTTTTTAAGTTTATAATGGTTTCAATGAAGTGATAGCTAATATAAAATAATAAAAATGTGTCAATAGAAAATTTTGTAACACTGATAATAAAATTTTGCTTGGGAAATTTAAAACAATCGAATAATATAATATAGAGGAGAAATTTGTTTTAGAAGTGTTGTCAATTACGAAATTTTTAAAACACCAATTTGATGGAGCTCTTTGGTTCACATAGTTTATATAATACAATATGTTTATTGAAAAGTCAAAATTGTGTAACAGAAAGCAGTCTATCTCTAATGATTTTGGGGTCCCAATCATCAACATCATAACAGTTTATTTTTCTCCATACCAAAAGTTTTAATCCTGTTAAACAAAAACTAATGAACCAATAACTTGTACCTTTTTAAATATACCTTCTATACACATTTGGAAAAAACAAGTGTTAAAAACGTTAAAATTGTGTTAAAATAGTGGCGGTCTGAAATGCTGAACTAGAAAACTAGTAAATATTTAAAATTTTAAGTTGCAAGTTGAAATTTCGATATGTTATCAATAAAAAAAATTTCATTACTTTAAAATTCAGCATATTTGGTTGAATCTTTTATAATAAAAAATTTAAAAAAAAACGGTATCAGTTCGTTTAGTTAGCCGGCTTATTAATTTTTCGGAAAATTAAATTGAATTAGCCGGAATGTAATGATATGCTTTAGTAAAGCTGTATAAGATTTAAACATTTGCAGCATGTAAAAGTAAACGCTCAAATTCAAATGATTGTTAGAATTTCATAAATAACAAAATTCTTTTATTTGAAAAAAAAATTAGCAAATCGGAATTTATGCAGAACGTAGCTATGTAAGAGTATGCATAAATTGTGTAGTGGAAAGAATGCAGGCTTTAAAAACTCTAAAAATTATATCAATGTTTTCTTTTCTGTTTTAATTCAGTTTTGTTTTTAAATCTTCCTTATCTTCTTATAGATAATGAGGGATATGTAAGAGCTACAAGAAAACAGAACACCTTTTTGAAAAATTAAAAATTTTAGAACTATGCAAACCAAAAATAATTTTAAACAAGTAAATGTAACAGTAAGTCGATGCAACCGACTTATTAATACCCTACACCTGAATAATTCGAATTAAATTAACAATCCATAAGTGTTTTTGGCAGCTGCTTGAACTTCTTCCCTTTTCTGTCTTATTCAACTCGAATTTCAAGAAAGTAAAAGAGGCATCCGCTTGGGATTTCTATCTTAATTATTTTCGAAGATTGGTAGTCCTTGGGATGTTTGTGTCAGCTACCCGAATTGCCACTCCAATTCATCGAATCCATCTCAGGAACATAAAGAAAACTTGCCAGAACACCATTCTATTAAATTTAAAGGTTCTACTTTTGTTGGTTTTGGAGATATGCTCGTTGCTCTTGTGCTCGTCCGGAAGTTTCCAAAATACGAACCCATGGTTCAAATTCTTTCAAATGTCAGTTTCCAATTTTACAGAAAAGGAAATATAACAGAACACCTTTGTACTAAAAATAAAAGTTCTATCTTTGTTGGTTGTGGAGATATACTCGTTTGCTCTGGGGCTCGTCCGGAAGCTTCCAAGATTTGAACCCATGGACCAAATCCTCACAAATTTCAGAAACATAAATCAAACATGAAGGAACACCATTCTGCCTAATTTAAAGGTTATATCTTTGTTGCATTTGGAGATAATATCATTTGCTCTGAGGCTCGTTCGGAAGCTTTCAAAATCCGAACCCAAGGACCAAATCCTCTCAAATTTCAGAGGCCTAAATCATACATGAAAGAACACCATTGTACCAAATTCAAAGGTTCTACCTTTGTTCGTATTGGATATAATCTCATTTGCTCTGCGGCTCATTCGGAAGCTTCCAAAATTCGAATTCACGGTTCAAATTCTTTCAAATTTAAACCCATGGCCAAATCCTCTCAAATTTCAGAGACTTAAATCAAACATGAAAAAACACCATTCGGCCAAATTTAAAGGTTATATATATTTGTTGTTTTTGGAGATAATCTCATTTGCTCTGGGGCTCGTTCGGAAGCTTCCAAAATCCAAACCCATGGACCACATCCTCTTAAATTTTAGAGACATAAATCAAACTGGAAGAAACATCATTATAAAAAATTTAAAGGTTCTATCTTTATTGGCTTTGGAGATAATCTCGTTTGCTCTGGGGCTCGTTCGGAAGTTTCCAAAACCCGAACCCATGGACCAAATCTTCTCACATTTCAGAGACTTAAATAAAACACGAAAGAACACCACCCTGCCAAATTTAAAGGTTATATCTTTGTTGGTTTTGGAGATAATCTCATTTGCTCTGGTGCTCGTTCGGAAGCTTCCAAATCCAAACCCATGGACCAAATCCTCTTAAATTTCAGAGGCCTAAATCATACATGAAAGAACACCATTCTGCCAAAAGTAAAGGTTATATCTTTATTGGTTTTGGAGATAATCTCATTTGCTCTGGGGCTCGTTCGGAAGCTTCCAAATCCAAACCCATGACCAAATCCTCTTAAATTTCAGAGACATAAATCGAACGGAAAGGAACATCATTGTACAAAATTTAAAGGTTCTATCTTTGTTGGTTTTGGAAATAATCTCATTTGCTCTGGTGCTCGTTCGGAAGCTTCCAAAACCCAAACCCTTGGACCAAATCCTCTTAAATTTCAGAGACATAAATCGAACGGGAAGAAACATCATTGTACAAAATTTGAAGGTTCTATCTTTGTTGCTTTTGGAGATAATCTCGTTTGCGGAGATTATCTCCAAAAGCCCGGAATCATTCGGAAGCTTCCAGAATCCGAACCCATGGACGGATTTTGTCCAGATTCGAACTTAGCCTTTCTTTCGTAATTAGTAACCTACTATATAAATTTCATCAAGATAGCATCATTATTTTTTGAGTTATCGTGCGTACGGACGGACGGACATCGTTAAATCGACTCAGGAGGTGATCCTGATTCAGAATATATATACATGTCTATACCTAACTCGCTTTTTTTTGGTGGTTACAAACACCATACCAAAGTTAATATACCCTATACTTTAGGTGTAGGGTATAAAAATTGGAAATTGAAAGGAAAAAATTTAATTATAAGTAAGTGCCTAGAAATGGTTGACATATCAACCAAATGCAATTAAAAACTAACTAGAAAAATTTACATTCTACAAATATATTCTACAGATCAGGAATATTTTGTCTTTTCAACATTAAATACTAGACTCATAAATAGGCATCGTAATGTTGCAATTGTCTAACCATTTCGTGTTTAAATTTCTGATTTATGCTAGTACGTAAGTGAATTTCTACAGTTATTATCTGCGAGTTATTAGGGCAAATTAAATTGTTGCTGATAATTCTAGTAATGTTGAAAAGAAGAAAAATTCCGAATTTATTGTAGAATAAAAAAAATAAGATCCCTTGCAATTTTAAAATTACGTAAGGTCTATTAAAGACTGTTAAGTTTTTTTTAGGTTATTCTGATTAAACATTTATTTCATTTTACTTTGGAGGAAGTTTTGATTTATTAATACCTCAAACTTTTTGAATTAGTTTGAAGTCACTAATTTTTTTTTTAATATCTAATAGACTAACACAGTTTTTACCGACCACATATGTGAATGTATAAGGCAGGTATTGTTTTCAAAGTCTTTTAGGCTATACACGTGTCCAAATGCGCAGACACATACACAGATAGACAGGCATCACGCTAAAAAAATGCTTACAGCTTTCTACGCACCGGAGTAATGCATATTATTAGCAAAAATCTAGGGGACACATTTTTGGTGTGAAAACAATACCTACCTTATACAATAATGTATGCTGTCAGTCAAAATGTTGCTGAATTATTAGAAGTTATTTTGCTTTGATTTATTATGTAAAAATTCTATGAATTTTGGCATTATGCTTTTCGTGTAATAGCGTTCGGTTCTGTGGTGGAGACAGCTGATTTTTGTACATGCATTCTTCCCTCGATATTTGTTCTACAAGCTTGAAATTCTATACACCTTTAAGCTAATGTAAGGTTATAATTTAGAAATAGTGTGTACGTAAAACATTCCTTTTGCTAAATGTTTACAGTTTTTTATATTCTAAAGATTTTTTTTATTATTACATAAATAAATTTTAATTAACATTAAGTATAATTTTATGTTTACTGTGAAATTTTTCATACATACATTTTTAAATTATTTTATTAATAATGATTATAAAAAATAATTCATTATATAATAACAATTTAGAACATATAAAATGAATTAATATCTATTTTATTTTAATAGATATTATTAGGAAGCTGTTCTTTAGAAGCAGTTTTTCATTTTTCAAATTTTTGTTATCAATTTTCCCATTCTTTCTTCCAAATAAGTTACTCAATGATTTTATACAATATTTTTAAGAATAATACTGTATTTATATATAAGTGTTTGTTAGACATTTATTCGATTATATCCTGAAATACACAACAAATTCATATTATTGTGCTGAATCAGTAAATTTTTTTCGTTTGGTTTCATGGTAAAATTTTCAATATCAAAGTCAATATTTTAGTTAAAGTCGATTCGTCTTTCATAAAAATGTTTACAAAAATTTCAGTTCTATTTAATAATTCTTATATGTTTTTTTTATAAATCTTTAGTGCAACTGCTGTCAATTATTTAGTATTCATATTCAAAAAGCCACTGAAAACTGATATTTATTTATTTAATCGTTGACAGCAATCGCAAAACTTGTTGATTAAAATTTTTTTTGTGAATATTAACCCAAAAAAGTATATATTAACCCCAAGTATTTTATACTAATCGTATATTAACAAAATGTTATTCAAAAAATGTTCATCATTCCTAAAATTTCTAACAACCCAATTTTATGTAATATTGTCTTTAAATATTTTAACATTTACATTAATTATACCTATTATAATCTGTGAGTTTCAAACATAAATTAAAAAATTTAATTTTGGGAAAAGATACTACAACTAATACTAGTATAACAGATATACTATACATTGGCTTCTGTTATAGGAAGAGAAATACAACTCATTTCAAGAGAACAAAATTAAACATTAAACTTTTAAGCTAAAAAAAGAATCAACTTATTTAGAATAGGCATGTTTTTCCCAGCAAAAATTTATTTTCCAAGCATTAAAGTTCGCAGCATACTTATAGGAGTTATTTTTGTCGTTTAAATATATTTAAAAAAACTAAAATCTCCTGCACTTGTTACATCTGTATACCTTTTCTATTCTAACTTTAACGTTATAATTACAAAATAACATGTATTGATCATTGTGGTACATTAGATACAGATTTAATCATATACGGTTATTTTGTCTTTTAGAGATACACACATAATATTATACATACATGCATAAAAAATATAAATAAAGATGTTCACATATGAATTTATGTACATGGGGCATACGGTATTTATAAAGCCATATTCCTTTATGTAAAAAAAAAAGAAGAAAAGAAAATTATTTCCGCAGTTAAAAACCATAAAATTGCGTACATACATACCGACATATGTTAACAAATACTGAATACTGATATGTATATGTATATACATTTACATATAGTGGAGTGTTTTTTATGGATGTGAAAATATGGATAAAATTTGAAGTGAAATGAATTTCTTTTTTTTCTTAGTTTTCTTTATGGGTTTGTCTTTGTTGATGCGGATGCCTAGAACAAAGAATATTAATATTTTTGTTTTTTTTTTGTTGGCTCTTTGTTTTATGTTTTTTTTTTGTTGGTGTTTTATCTTTTAAGCAATTGAAGCCATAACTGAAATTTTATATACTAAATATTAGATATATACTTTTGTATATATATCCATTTATTATTATTTTTTTAAACGTGATGACCATTTTACTAGACCAAAACATGATGAAGACATAAAACAGAATAATTTTCTTTGAAGCGTACCCGATGATAATGGCTTTATAAAAAGGGGCGAATAATTGACATAAAATAAGGTCATGTTAGTTGTCTATAATTTTTAAATTTATTTTGTTTTGTTTTTTTTTTTTTTTTTGAAAATTCAACATTTTTTGAAAATTTTAGTTTATTCGTGTAATGGTTTTAAGTGTAAATTATATATTAGATAACAAAGGCGAAAGGGCAATACCATATATGTATATAATACCTATATATGTATTATATACTTACTTTATCATGATATTCTTTTGTTTGTGTTATTTTGAAATATTTCAAATTTATAGAACAATATGTTATAAAGTACTATAGAAAACACTTTATTATAGTGTAATGTATAGGTTTTTTTCGTATTTATATATAAACAAGAATTACTATAATATAGTATAATACAAGTACGATATTTGACACTTAATGCGCCTCAAATTATGCTATTTTGTTATATTTATGCTCCACTGATTTAAATAAATAAAGATTAATTAACTTATAATAATCAGCCCATAATGGCCTTAGTAGCAGAGGGCTATACTAATAATGTCAAAATAATTTTTGTAATATTAGTTTTTTAAATAAAATAAAATAAAATAAAGATTAACTGCGGCTTCGGTAGCCTAATGGGTAGGCGTGTGACGTATTAACCGAAGGAGTTCGATTCCTTGGGTTCAATTCCTGCACAGGTCGTAAGTTTTTTTTCTTTACATACCCCCTTACGACCAAATATAATTTAAATATATATAGTATATAATATAAACAAAATAAATAATATTAGTATATAATTTAATAATAGTATAAAAACCTATAATGGCCTTAGTAGTCGATGGTTCAATAATATTGCACTACATTATAATGTATGTAATATTAATATAAATAAATAAATAAATAAATAAATAAAGATTAACTGATGGTTTGGTGTTTAGTTTATTTATTCTTTAATTTGCTTTTCTCTTTTTGTTAAATCAACTTGTCTAAACAAGAAAAAAGTAAAAATGTTAGGTTACTTTTTTTAATTAATTAGATAATATTGGTGTAATATAAAAAGAGTAGCTCGAAATTCCACTTTATCCCAATCTTAAAATCCTTCCCAATAAAATAGAATTTGAAACAACCGCTATTCAAACACCACTTCTGCCTATATTTTTCCTTCAAAATTCAAGAATTCAATCCCACAATTTAGAAGTATCCCACGATTAGAAGTTAATTTAAAGTTGGAAAAGAATCTTGGAAATCAGGACATGCAGTACCCATATCAAAATTTAATTGGTTCACTAATGTACTTAGCTGTGTCGACTCGGCCCTACATTGTTTATTCAGTTAGTCTGTTAATCCAATTTAACACTTGTTTTTTAAATGATCTTTGGAACGCTACAAAACGTGTCATATAATATCTAAAAGGAACTCATTAGGTTTTACAGATGCTGATTGGGGCGGTCGAATTGTTGATAAAAATCTTATACTGGGTGGATAATGTACGTAATTTATATTACTGTCCGCATCATGTATAAGTTGAGAAGCAAGAAAACAGAGAGCTTTATCCAGTACTGAGCCAGAGTATATGTCTTTATCTGAAACCATAAAAGAAACTTATATTTAAAACATTTTTTAAACGAATTTGGATATCTTGGCGAGGCAGTTACAATATTTAATGACAACGTTTAGGAAAAAATAATTATATCATAAAAGAACCAAACATGTAGATATCCGATATCATTTCATACGTGAAGCATATGAAGATAAAAAGATAAACATAGAATACATGTCTACTACAGATGTATTCACAAAGGCCCTACCAGAACCAAAACACAAAATATACGTAAATAAACTTGGATTAAGAAAAATAACCACCTCAGAAAGCACTACCACCATTTTACTTTGTGAGGGGGTGTTGGAAATGCAAAGTTAAAAGGCAGCTCTTTTTCTCATGTAAACTTGATATGTAATATTTGATCAACATATGTAATTAATTTTTTTAATAATCACTTCCTATTTTTTACTCGGAGAGAATAAAGTTATCCTTTTAAATCTTAAATCAACCTTATTTTTTATTTTTAAATAATGATAAAATAATAAGGGTTTTACAGGTGGTTGAAAAATATTCAAATTCTTTCAAAATATTTATATATGTTATCAATATGCTATGTTCGAAATTTGGAGAAATTTTATAGATTTTAATTTATTACCGTTTTTTTGGAAACTTTTTTTTAGACAATTAAAAAAAAAATGTAAGAGTTTTCTTTATAAGGGAAAGAAATAATTAGGCAATTTGCAAATACTATTATTTAAATAATGGTAAAACAATAGAAAGGATTGGTAAGGATTAGAATATATAAAACGTTCAAATATTCGAGGTAAACATTGTTAGCAATATTTCCAATTTAAAACCATTTTCATTTCCTAATTTTTACTTCTCTTGACTAACCTGTACGTTAGTACAAAAGGACAGGTTGTATTATTATATTATTATTGTTTGGTCACAAAAGTAAGGTGGTGCTTAGTAGATTAAATTTCCACACACTCATTGAGGACTTGTGGTCATTCCACTCCTCTGTAACGTTTTTTAATGATTCCACCTACGCTCATAAAAAAAAATAAAATAAAAGATAGATTAAATAATAGTTTAAGTATTAGTTAAGTATAGCTTTATAATAAATTTAATTAAATTTAATTAATTAACTTTATTATAAATTTAAGTTTAAAATTTAATCATAGTGAGAGCTAACATATTCCACATATAAGAATTCTACTTTAGGTTACTAGATTAGGTTAATAGTTTTATTTCATTCTTTTATAAAAGCTGCAAAATACCAAAATCAATAAATCTAAAGCTTTTGAAATATGGGTATATCGTAGAATGTTAAATATTATTATAGATAAAATGAGGGAGCAATAATATGGTTCTAAGCTGAATAAACAAAGATCATGATTTATTATTAACAATCAAACTCAAAAAAACAACTTATCTAAATCATAATATAATGCCCAACGACAAAATAATAATGTTATACAAATTATTCTCCATCAAGGTAAAACTGAAGGCGAAAGTGTGTTGGCAAAAAGGAAAAATTAAACATCAAGCAATGAATGAGTCTTTAAATGTTGCGAAAACGAATGCATGCCGCATGGGATAGAGAAAGCTTCAGAAAATATGTGATCACAGACATCCAGTAGTTAATAAACAGCTCAAGAAGGTAAAAAAGGACCGCAAGATTAGAGTTAGAATTAAGGTTTCGAAAATGTCACCTGTTCTGTATAAATAACGAATTAAATAGGGTTCTATTAGATAAAGAATATGTTATTTTTTAAGTGTATTTTTTGTTTTTTTTTCTTTTTATTATTATTCTAATAAAAAAATAAATTTTATTACATAATAAAATAAATAAAAATAAATAATTTCACAGACTTTAAAACTTATATATACTTATATTTATATATATATTTGACATATTGAAATAAACTTTTTCAAAGAAATCTCGATTGTAACAATACAGTTTAGAAAATTACAGAAAAATTTGCTATGAAAAATTTATTTTCTACTTTTTAGTTCAAAAAAGCTGTTTTTTTTTAATTTTTTTTTTTATTTATTTTATTTTATTCTTTTTATTAACGACAAATATAAGTATTGAATTGATATTTTTTTTTCCTTGTTTAATTTTAAATTTTTACAGTTGCCCTCACAGTCAATAATTATATTACCTGTTATAATATAGAATATTTTGAATTTTTTTATTATTAATTTATTGTGGCAAAATTTTTAAAAAATTAAGAAAACGTTCCATAGGTAAATTCAAAATTTAAATAAAAATATTGCAATGTTCTTTATTTCCACTTAAAAATGCGACCCTTTGAAAACTTTGATTTATATACTGCCTTGTTTTTTCTTTCTTTTATAGCATGACATTTTAATAGTTCTTTTTTTCTATCTGTTATGTGGGTAAATATCAGATGTGCACAATATATACATAAGAAATAGACTTTAAAAATATTTAAAAACAATCAAAGTAACATTTTTTGTTCTCTTTTTTTCTATTCTGTTATTCGTTTTTATTTTTCTTCCAGTATTACATTTTCCTTTTTTTTGTTTTCTGTTATTTAGGTACGCTAAGTATTTCTTTTTTTTTTTAAATGTTTAATTTACATACATTCTATTTAAAAAATATAAATTATAACCTATAGAACATTCTGAATTTTTTTTTGTTCGTTTATGTTAACCGTCCATTCATATAAATATAACTGTTGCCTACATATTAAAAACTAATAAAATGATAAATCAACTAAATAATAATATTTGGGAATTTGGCCATTTGGTGTGACTGTGATAGCAAATTTTTAATTTTTAGTACAGCACACATAAAAATATGCATATCATTTTTGTACATGTTTGTACCTACATATGTAGTAAAAAAATTTGGTTTTAAAATTATGTAATTGAGAATATATTAAATTGCTTTCTTCTAAATGCTAATGTTTTTAAATTAAAAAAAAATTATTTTACTTTTTCTAGACGATGTAGATATATATGTATGTATGTACATAACATATATTTTATGATTAATTCATAATTATTATTATTAAAAAGCAAAATATTGTTGTTATTTACTATTTTTAAAAAAGACTGGATTTCTTATTTTTAATATATTCTTTTTGTTGTTTAATGTTTTTACATAATTGAAAATATATTCTTAGTTTTTATACTTCAGAAAAAGGCATTAGTGGTGCAGATCATCATTCCCTAATAGATCTTAATTTAAAGGCAGCTCCCAATTTAGATATCAATGTTAGGGCCATAATATGCGATTTTAATATGTTAAGAGTTTCGAAAAAAAAGCCCTATTTTAATTATAATTAAGAAAGGAAAAACACATATCTATATAATTATTATAAATAAACACATTACTTTTATAAATAAAAATGTATACTAAAAATCAATAGATTTGATGAAAAAAAACTTAAATTTAACACTTGCTTACTAAATTTTAAGTCAATGCATATTAAATTTTACACTGTGTTCTCAAGTGCGGCACATTAATTTGTTTACACATTCATATCTTTCAAGTTCATCGCTTTCAAACCAAAAATATTTTCGAAGCACATATTATTACATATTTTGAAGTATGTACCTATGGATATGTACGCATACAATGCAATGCGGGCTAGATAAAAAACAATAGTCTTTTATAGAAAAAAAAAAACATTTAAGTATTACGCATACGTATTGGTATTGGTGAGTTTAGTAAATTTAGATAAAATGTTTTATTTTGGTTCTGTAATAATTCTGTTAAAAATTCTGTTATATCTTTGTATGAAAATTTAATTTTGAAATTAAGCTAATTTCTCTAAGGTTTTTCGATATTATTATTTTAAAATCATGTATTGTCATCGGGATCTGATCTAATGAAAAAAATTTCAAGTCTCTAGCTCAACGGAAAGTGTGTGTAAAATGGCTTCTAAGATTCCATCCTTTATCCAACCAAGTTAATAAAAAGCTGTTAATAAAAATATCATATCATTTTGGATTCTTATGAAAAACAGAAAAAACTTTGTTTTTCATACAATTTTTGATACTTTTTGAGAAAATTTTCAATTTTATTAAATTATTATTTAATTTTAAAAATAAGTTTTCATTTATTCTCCATATTTCTTTCTTTAACTTTAAGTCTTATATAGAATACATATATATATATATATATATATTATATATTATATTATAATACATAGATATGAATTGGGTTTATATGATGTATAAATATGTAATTTTAAATGTTTTTCTAATTAACAGGATTCATAACTTTCTCAATTTTCTAATATTAAAAACTTTTTTCGGAATAGAATTTTTTTTTTTGTTTTCATTCTTTATTGTAAATCCTTTTTTTTTACTGCTCTTGTTATAGTTTTTTTATAGTTTTGTCCAAAAACACAAAAAAAAAAAAAAAAATCTAATCTAACTTTAAAATATTTTTTGATTCCCGAGCAAACAAAAAAAAAATATAAATATTATAATAATAATTTTATTCATTTTATAATTTACCTCAATAAATTTATTTTTTAATTCAATTTACATTTATATATTTTTTTTAAAATATATCTATTTATTTTGTATCTGTTCCACGTTTTACATAGAATTTGTAATTAAATAATTTTTGAATAGAAGAATCGTATATAAAAGTTAGTTTTATTTGTTATTTATATGGTATTATATGCAAATTTTCTAAAAACTTTTGAATAATGGATGGAATTTTTGTAATAGAAGAAAATTGCATTGAATTTTATGATTTTAAATAATAACTTTAAATAAATTTATTTTTAAACTTATAAAATTTGTTACTAGCTATATAATAACGCAAAATTTTTATCGTTATTAAAATAGAAATAATAATAAATTTTTTTTTTTTAGTGCATTTCTGTGCCTCGTAAAATGTGAACAGGAAATTACACAGCCTTTCCTTTTCAGGCGTGGCTATAAATGTCGTAAGGGGGAACAACTCTTACGACAACATTCCTACACCCCTTGGTGTTTACAGCGTATTTCAAACACTCTTACTCACTAGGCCATCGAGGCCCCATTTTAAGCTTTTCAAAAGATGGTAAAATATATCAAGTGTACCATTTTCATGGGAGGCTAACAAAATCTTACCTTTATATTAGATTAGATTAGATTGTTATTTAAGAATCGAGATATAAAAGCCACTGTGACGACTGTGATGTAGATCTATTGTGCTGCCTCTGTTATTACGTTTTGTGAATTTTTCCTCCACTTTTAGTTCATCTGCAGCAAAGCTATATGCTCTTAGGTGCACATATTTTACTCTGAATAAAGATTTGCAGTTTTTGAGTATGCGATCTGAAGATTATTCTTCTTTTTGACAGAATCTGTATGTACCGTCATTTTCTATTCCAATTTTCTTTAGGCGTTTTTTCTTGAGGTGATTTTTGCATATGTTTTCCGCTTATAGCTTCTCAGAGGCTCCTTAAATTGTTTCAGCCCGAATTTTTCATTTCATAATTTGCTCTCACAGTTTACGATTTTTAAGGCTTTTCTTATTCCCCTACTGTTTTAAATGCTTCATTTTTAAAATATGTATGCATGAAAAATAATTAGGAGATACTTTTAGAGTTGGTTATAAAATTAAAGTTATAAGCTTTTTCACAATATGTGTACATAATATGTATAGAAAAATAAAGGAGACATTAGAAAAGAAGATTTGAAAAAAAGAAGATTTTGGGAAAAGGAGATTTTTTAAAAATGGGGTTTTTTTTTAAATGAGATTTCGTAGTGGATCCCATTTTCATATTTTACTTTGTATCGTGATAAGTGATGATTTTATTTTAAATGTTTAAATTCTTGTATTTAATTGAAAGTATCATAAAGAAACTATACTATATAGAGAACTCACATAGAACAAAAATATTAAGCATTTTGTACGATTTTGAAACATCCCATTGGGATGTTTCGTGCGATTGTGTTGATATTTTAAGTATATATTTAAATAATAAATACAATTACACGAAACATCCAAATTTGCTTATAGTATTATACATTAGCTGGGTTATATTGTGTGACTGTATTGTATACTATATAGTATAAAGTTGAGTAACAAATACAACAGAGAAAAGAAGTAGAAATAGAAATGCATAGGCAAATAGTGCAAATAGGCACATATATATACATAAAAAATAAAAATATATGCATGCTTTTAAATGAATTTCTTTTTTGAATGAATGTTCGTATATATGTAAATATGTATTTTGTAAGTATATATTTTCCTAAATTTTTTCATTTGAGCGGACTTTTTTTTTTTTTGTCTTTTTTGTTATTTTTGTTGGGTATTAAAAATTTTAAGGGAGCATATTTATTAAAGTGCTTAAAAGTGCAAAATTATATTTTTTTTTATATTTTCAATGGTCCAGCTACTTGAATTTTGTTATTTAGTATATTTTTTTGTTTAATGTTTTTGTTAGATGTTTTGTAATATTAATAATTATGTTAATTAATTTAACTAATGTAATTTTATTTTATACCTATTTATTATTTTGTATTGTTTTAGTTTTTAATTTTTATAAACTTAACTTTATTCTTTCTGTTCTAACTTTTTTATTTTTTTCTTATTATATATTATATGCTTTTATATTAACTCGTCGCTGTCGGTTTATTTATTTATTTATTTATTTATTTATTTGTCATTCTGTCACGCTTTTTATTATCTTCGTAATCTGTTAGCAACATTTGTAAGTGTAGTATGGTGCAGAGGATAGTGTACAGGTTTCAAAAGTGGGGATCATGTTGTTCGAATCCAGTCCACATGCGACATTTTTTTTTTTTAACTATCTATTCATCAACATTTTTTGAATAAAATATGTATACATTTTTGTATATATCAATTTAAAACTTACATTTTTATCTCTTATTCATGCATACAAACATACACATTATATTTTTGATCTTTCCTGGTGTTTTGTATTAGCATAATTAGCAAAACACAATCTATACATACAATATTTTTATGTATGTTGCTAAGTTATTTTGTTTACAACATTTGTTTAGTATTTAAATCAAAATATTTGCTGTCAACATTCTTTAATGTATATTGAATTAATGCATATATGGTGCAGAGGAAAGTGTACAGGTCTTGAAAGTGAGTGTTAATGTGTGGACTGTGCTTCGAATCCAATTCGTATATGTATAATTTTTTTTTTTTTTTTTTTTAACTCTATTCATCAATATTTTTTAAATAAAATTTTATGTATAATAGATTTAAAACTTTATTTTTCTTCTTATTCATAATTCATGCATACAATACACATGTATTTGATCTTTCCTGCTATAATAATTTAGTTCAATCAATCTTGATGTGCACATGGGTTTTGTATTAGGATTTAGCAAAACACAAAATATATAGGTACTATATTTTTATGTTGCTAAATTATTTTGTTTTAAAACATTTGTTTAGGATTTCAATCAGAATATTTGTTGTCAACATTCTTTATTGCATATTGAATATGTATGGCGTTAAAAATTAATGTTTTATGTGTTTTATTTAGGAACACTTATTATGTATATAGATATACAAATAAAATTTTATTCAAAATAATTCCAATTGCCAAATTCAAACTACATACATACATAATATTATTTTTGTACATAGAAAAGAATATAAAAAGTAAAGATCATTACAAAATTATGCTTTTGCGCATTACGAATTATGATTTACAAACAAAATTTTGTCAACACAAAAAATTAAAACTACGTATGTAAATATGTACGTACGTATGTACATAATATTTATTTATTTATTTATATTCAGGTACCGTGGTACATAAATGTGTCAGGTAGCTATAACCCTTGTTTCCTGGTAGGAATGTGTACGTGATAAAATGATATATTATAAAGTATTTACATATTGCGATATATGAATATTTTTTATTTTTTATTTTATAATTATTGTACTCAGCCGTGAATCGAAGCCGAGACCTCTCATTCCCTTATGAATGAGAAGTGGTGCGTCAACCACTGCACCAATGGCTGGATACACATAATATTATGTTAAACTAATTTCCTAAATTATTTTGTTCCGCTCCATTTGTTTATAATTTAAATCAAGATATTTGTCAACATTTTTTACTGCATGATCTTATTAAGCGATTAGGTAGGTAGGTGTTCAAGGTTAGATGTTTGTTTGGATATACGATAAACTACTAATAGTATACTATAGAAATATACAGTAAATTACATTTATGTATATCATTTTCATTCGAGTTATGTTGTTGGATTGTAATATTTATATAATCACAGTATTTTGGTACATATTTTACCCTTCGAGGTACTTTCTTTATTTATGAATTACATACTGGAATAAAAAATTTTTACTCTTGCTGTAATGGAATCGATTTAACATCTCTTAATTTACTTAAACATTTGGTATAAAATTGTAAAACGTATTTTATATCAGAAACAATAATTAATGTATGTAAATAAAAAATATCCCATATTTTTAAATTCAAATTATGTGTTGCATTTAAAACTAAAAAGTATAAAATAAAATAATATGTAAAAAAAATATTTTTTAAAATATGCTTTTATCGAAACCAAATTCGCCCCCTAAAAAGTAGAAAATAAAATTGATTGCAAAACTTTAGCTTTTTTGACTGTTATAATATAAAAGTGAATTGCTAGTGCAAGCATTTTGGACTGTTATAATATAAAAGTAAATTGCTGGAATAAAGTTAAATAAAAATCTAGGAAATTTGAGGTTCGTGTTTCTTTTTTATTCCAGCAATTTACTTTTATATTATAACAGTCCAAAATGCTTGCACTAGCAATTCACTTTTATATTATAACAGTCAAAAATGCTAAAGTTTTGCAATCAATTTTATTTTCTACTTTTTAGGGGGCGAATTTGGTTTCGATAAAAGCATATTTTAAAAAATATTTTTTTTACACATTATTTTATTCTTTTCTAGAATCTATTAAAATACTAAAAATCAATTGATTTGATTGAACTTAAATTTAACACTATTGCTTACTAAATTTTAAGTAAATACATATTAAATTTTACACTGTGTTCTCAAGTGCGACATTTTTATACTACATTCATCTATTTCAAATAAAACGCTTTCAAATCAAAAATATTTTGGAAGTATATATCACATTTTCATATTTTCATTTTTCATGTATGTATATGTACCTCTATGTGTATTACATTATACGTACGTATGCATATTACAGTATGCATTGGGATCATGTATGCATATGCATCATCTAACTTTTCTTTTCAAAAAGTCTTGAATACGATTTAAAAAAAATTATCTAGAAATGTCGAAGTAAAATTTTTAAGACTCAAATATAATATTATATGTATTACGTTTTTAAAATTACTTTTGGTTTTAGCGTGTATTGGAAGTTCAAAAATGAAGATGCAACAATTTATATTTATAATATAGTTACATGGTGTCTATTATAAAATGGTTTTCCTAACTAAATAGCGTTTAATTAAAACTAGGTACGTTCTAAATATCACTAGTCTTAAATAGGGTCTTGGAAAGAAAAAGTTATGGAAGAAAAAAATAACTGAATGGTATATTATAGTTCCTGAAATTTCACAATTTTTATAAAAACATACTATCTATCCTGTATTTAATAATTAAATAACTTTTAAATAAGTTCCAATAAATTAACTGAACGAAGAATAGAAACTATAACCGATTTATACAATAATTATTTCGAACTTAATAATATGTTATAACAAACAAGTAAATGTAACAGTAAGTCGATGCAACCGACTTATTAATATCCTACACCTGAATAATTCGAATTAAATTAAAAATCCATAAGTTTTTTTGGCAGCTGCTTGAACTTCTTCCCTTTTCTGTCTTATTCAACTCGAATTTCAGGAACGTAGAAGAGGCATCCTCTTGGGATATGCTTGACACCTTTGTAAAAAATTTTAATTTTCTATCTTTATTAATTTCGAAGATTGTTAGTCCTTGGGAGGTGTGTGACAGGTACCCGAATTGCCATTCCAATTCATCGAACCCATCTCAGGAACATAAAGAAAACATGCCAGAACACCATTGTACTAAATTTAAAGGTTCTACTTTTGTTGATTTTGGAGATAATCTTGTTTGCTCTGGGGCTCGTTCGGAAGCTTCCAAAATCCAAACCCATGGGAGGGAACATCATTGTACAAAATTTAAAGGTTCTATCTTTGTTGGTTTTGGAGATAATCTCGTTTGCTCCGGAATCATTCGGAAGCTTTCAGAATCCGAACCCATGGACCGATTTTGTCCAGATTCCAACTTAGCCTTCCTTTCGTAATTAGTAACCTGCTATATAAATTTCATCAAGATAGCTTTATTAGTTTTTGAGTTATCGTGCGAACGGACGGACGGACATCGTTAAATCGACTCAGGAGATGATCCTGATTCAGAATATATATACATGTCCATATCTAACTCGCTTCCTTTTGGTGGTTACAAACACCATACCAAAGTTAATATACCCTATACTTTAGGTGTAGGGTATAAAAAGGTTCGACAGACTGACTTACTTAAAAAAAAAAATTAGATGCACATTGTAGTGTTATAAAAGGGTGGATAAATTTCTTAAAATTAGTTCCCCATACAAAATTTTAAAACAATTTTTTTTTTATAGAGAAAAACAAAATTTTTTTGCGTAACAATTTATGTATTATATAAATTTTATAGGGTTCTGCATTTAATCGGATGCATACACATAATATTTTTATAAAATACAATATTTAATAATTTCTATAACATTTTTTGGTAATCCTTCAAAAATTTTAATAGAGAAAAGAAAACCTATTATTTAAATTTGATATCAGAATTTTATTATTCCCATTTGAATACGATTCACTTTTAATCATACAAAAAAAAATTAAATACTCGAATTTCTATTTCAGTCTAAATTCATTTTAAATTAAAATTTTTCGTTTTTTTTTTTGGGATAATGTTTGTTAATTGTATGAATAAATCTTATCTTCCATGTAAAATATAATTTTATCGTTACTATTATGATATAACGGATTTTTCACTGTGAGATTTGTTAAAATTTTAAATTTTAGTGATTATTTGAAAATAAACGGTTAACTTTTATTGAA
The DNA here is from genome assembly GCA_947095535.1 of Poecilobothrus nobilitatus. Classification (NCBI taxonomy): domain Eukaryota; kingdom Metazoa; phylum Arthropoda; class Insecta; order Diptera; family Dolichopodidae; genus Poecilobothrus; species Poecilobothrus nobilitatus. The sequence continues at coordinate 6,692,592 of OX352774.1, forward strand.
AGTGCAACGTATTAACGTTTATTCAATTCGTAAGGATTAAAATAATATTTTGTTAAATTTTATTTTATTCTATTTATCTTTTATATTTTATTAATTGCAATATGGTAATATTGTACCATTTTGATGCACTTAATATCAATAACTATTACATTGTATCGTACAATACCAAAAATTACTTGACATAATAATATAAACTAAGTACCTAACCTATTTCTAAAATAAATTTCCTTGCATAATTTATGACAGAAAATTATTTATTATATTATAAAGTAATCTATAGTTTTAGATTTTGAAGATGCAAAAGAGTATTTTAGTTAATATGCAATAAGATATTAAATAAAATCGAATTGAATATAGAAATCAAAAAAAAAAAATTTTCTTCAAGATTTTTTAAAATCATTTTAAATCATAGATGCTTTTCACGACGAAAAAAAAAAACAAATTACAAAAGTTAGTTTACAAATTGAGTTATTTATCAAAAGAAAATCTATTTTTAGTTTCTTTTTTCAGACTAATATAATAGAGTTGGACCTCAAGTTCAAAATCCCAAACTCATATTCTCAAAAAAAATCTTAAAATGGAAATTCCACAAAGAAAGTCTCCAAAAAAAAAAAAATTTCAGACCCATAAAATTCCCAAAAAAGCAAAATATGTAATTGCAAATGTTCAAAATTTCTTTGGAAATCCTTAAGTTTCAAAGACTCTTCAAAATTTCGCGATATTTATATATATATGTATATATATAATTTAAAAATATGTTAGCAAAATGTAATGTAATTGATAATTTTTAATTTTTAAATGCATTAACTAAATTTATTACATTATTTTAAAAGCGCACATTTCCAAAACACAATACAAACTGTTTAGAAATTGTGACTTGCACAAAAATTTGAAAATTTAAAAAATAAAATTTAAGAAATTTTTTGTAAGTACAAAATATTGCATAATTTTAATATTAATAAAATTTTCGGTCTTCTGGCGGTTTTAGATTGCAAAATTATTTCGCAGAGCCTGAGATATATACATCTGAAAATGAGGCTTTTTCTCAACTTTGAAGAGCTGTAACTCTGGAACCCTTTACAACTAAAATAAACCTTTAACAAATGAAAAAATATATTACTGTATAGCTTTAATTTTTATATCTTGTAGAACTAAAATGAGTACAGGTGCTTAAGTTACAGCTGTTTAAAAATAGCAAATTTTTAATTTTTGAGCCCTAATAGCTCGTAAAAGGGGGTGGTTTAAAAAAATTTCTGAGCAAGCTTATACTAATTCTAAAAATTCCTTCTGCCCTCAAAATTTCAAGCCTCTACCTAGAAGCGTGACGAAGTTATGAAAGTAGAAAAATCATGAAAAATTTGGTTTCCACATAACGGTAAATTTAAATACTAAATTTAAAAAAATTATATTATTTTGATACTAATTTACAAAGCTAAAAAAATACCTGTCGAATGACGTTTTCCGATTGAAAAAATCTTAAGCAGAACATAAGATATATGCATTCAAAAATAGGGCTTTTTCAAAGTTTGAGGGGATGTAGCTTCGTAATGGATGGAGCTACATGAAAAAGTTGTCCCACAAAATTATTTTTTTCATGAGATCTACCCATGGTTAAAATTTTTTTTCTCTATCTTTAACGGTGTAGAAGTTTTGTAAACAGGCGGACGGACGGACGGACGGACAGAGTGAAACTAATAAGCACATTTCAAAATTTTTTTGGAAATGTGCTAAAAATTGCTATGTTACTAGACTGCGTTGATATGGCTACCATATAATGTGAATAGAAGAAATCCATCCAGTCAAAAAATGTTGATACTCAAGTCACTCAAAAGAAAACCTGGTAAGCCGAAGTCAACATGGTTTGGTAGATTATAAAAATACTTGAAGGAAAAGCATCCTAACAACGACATTGACCAAAATAGAAAAACTTGACGCCTTACAATCAAAAGAGCGGTGCCCAAGTCATTGAGACAAACGGAAACGTCTTTGAATATGATCAAATATCAATTATAAATTTTTATATCATAAAATATCCTTTTTGTTAAACGACTTTTTTCAAAATGTTCGCTTTTGTCCAATACGAAATTTATGAAATGGGTATTCTTGAATTAGTTTACATGGGCATAATATACAGTAGTCTAAGATTTTAATTGGAACAACGTTCAAAATTGAAGCATGAAATTTAGGAAGAAGACTGGTATTTATTTATATGTATTGATTTATCTAGCTCAAAATGTTAGTGAAAACTAAATCTAATTCCATCTTAACCCAAAATACCATTATCCTAAAAAATATGATTATAGTGAATAAATTTGTATTCCTAATTTATAGCATTAGTAAAATTTGGAACCTTTTAGGTTATAAGACAATCTATTTGAACATAAGTTGAATTTTTTCTTTTATTGAACCACCCCTTAACCGTAACTCTAAATAAGAGCTAATCAAATCTTATACTTATCAAAGTGTTATTTGTGTAATTGTAATTTGTAAATGTACTGATAATTTAAACATTTTTTTTTAACTACAAATTTAATATTAATCTATAATTAAAAATTAGTATGATTTTAACATTGTTTTGTCGTCTTTTAATCAAATCTTGTATCTTGTTTTCATTCAAAACTTTTTTCATTTTAAAAATAATATTTATGAAAATAAAAATTGCTTTTTTATATAATTCTTTTTTTTTTTTTTAGAATTTTATTACAACTTTTCATTTTCATCAAGTTTTTCTTTTTAATCAAAAACTAATTTTTATTTTTTCTACAAAAAATTAATTAAAAATATTTAAAGTCAAAGGCCCAATTAATTGAAAATGTAAAAGTAATTTTTTGTTTGGTTGTTGAGTATATGCAATGTTTTAGAATTAGAAAATTTTTAATAGAGAAAGTAAAAAATAAAGAAAGTAGGTATATATACGTACTAGATGAAAATGACTTTTATTATATGAAAAGTACTTTTCAGTTGAAGAATAATTTCTTGTTTGCGAACCTATCCCATCTGTTATGAAACTATAAATCCCATAAATCTGTTAAGAAACTAAGTTTTTTATTCCAAACATGTGTAACTACATGGCGCTCATGTGACATATAAGGTATACACAGGTATTAAGCGTTTATAATATGATTTGTTGTTCGAACTTTCAGAATACTTAAAAAAATCTAATCAAAACACTAATGAGCGTAATAATACATACAAAAACTTTTGTTAGAATTTAACTGCCTCTATATTCGGCTGTAATATTAAAAACTTAATCTACAAAAACTTAATTACATCCAAATTTTAAAGTAAAAAGAATAACATTGAATAACAAGTGTATTATAAATAATTACACTTTTGATCTAAATTTTTTTTTTATTGCATTTCTCTGCCACATAAATGTGAACAGGAAATTACGCAGCCTTTCCTGTTCAAGCGTGGCTGTAAATGTTGTAAGGGGAATATCTCTTACGACGTGTGTGGGATTTGAACCCACACTCACTCGGTATGTACAGCGCATTTTATACGCTCTTACCTACTAGGCCACCGAGGCCCCTCTAAAATTTTAATTCCAATTATGAAAATTTGTTAGTTAAATGATTCGAATGGTGAACTTAGATCGTTTAGCGAGACTAACAATTTGTGTCGTTATGTTGATAAAAATTCTCATGACCAACATTATAAACACAACATTTTTAAGATTTTAAAAAGACACTTAAAAAACCTAAGTAGGTAACTTTGATAGTGTATGATTTTATCCCTCCCCCCTTGATGGAATATATGGTAAGTGTTTAAAATCTGAAAGCTTTCAATTTAGTTTGCACGATCTTATTACTCGGCAAAAATTGCTGACATATTAAAACGAGGAAGAATACAGTTGACTTTGTCAACTCTTAGATACCCGTACGAACCGTTAGTATGTTCACAGCCTGTCACTCTGCTTACAATATTATTTTTTTAATATTTTAGTATTTTAAAATAATTTGGGTGAATTTTATAATTTCTAGAACTATGGGTTGTACATATATTCAAACTATATGTTTATATGTATATTCTTTAAAAGCAGATTCTAACCTTTCACATAACGATTATCAATCCAAAACTTTTTCAAATATTCTATAGTACCATTTAATACTAAGCGGTAAATGTATATTAAATTTACTAAGTACAAAACAGTAAATATAATTTTAAATATTATATTATATTATATTTAAATATTCCATTGACAGAAAAATTTCTTATAAGTACAATAAAATACATATATGTATGTAAATACGGCGCTATATAATATACATCTATACTCTTATCATTCATTCACTAGTGACATATACGATATGTAAATAAACATGATATTATATAAGTATGTATATATATCAATATCATATAAATAAAAATTCTTCAAGCAACCGTTATGTTGTTTATTTAATTACATTTTTTTGTACTACGCATTATATCCTCAACAATTTCAAATTATCGAGTAAAATAAAATGGAAAAAATTCGTTAAAGAAATTTGTTAGAAAATTTGAAAAAATGAAGTAACACTTTCGTCAATTATAAAGTAACCCTATATTATTAAAAAAAGTTGTTAACAGAAATAAAAGTATAATGTTGAAGCTTTAATTTTTGTGTATTACTTCAAAAAAATTTTAACAGGTGTTCAAGTTACAGGTGTTTAAAAATAGGAAATTTTCAGTTTTTGACCCCTTACAGCTCCTAAACGGGGGGTGATACAAAAAAAATTTCTGAAATGACTCATACTAGTTTTCAAAGATCTAACTTCTTTCAAAATTTCAAGTTTCCAACTGAAACCGTTTAGAAGATGGAAGGGTTAAAGGATTTTGCAAAATTTGAGTTTTGCATAACGGTAAATTAAAACACCGTATGCCAAAATTATATATTTATTGTATATATACTTTTAAAGCTAATGAAAGTAGTAATCATTTGGCGTTTTCAAAATGAAGATATACCTTATACAACTTGTGCTATAATAATTTAAATATGGAGCTTTTTTGAACCTTTGGGGAGCTGTAGCTCCGTAACGGGTGGGGCTACAAAAAAAAGTTATTAAAAATAAAATTAATATTTTTGTGAGATCTATCAGTGGTTAAAATTTCATAGCTCTATTGCAAAAAAACTGTGGGGATCTAAAAGTTAGGTGTTCGAGAGCTACCCTAAGGCTTGCTCCAAACTCAACCAAAAAAAATAGGGAACCTACAAATTACTCCCAAAATATTTTGTGTAAATTTCAAGATTCTAGCTTTCTTAGTTTTTGAGTTAGCGTGCTGACGGACGGACGGACGGACGGACGGACGGACATGGCTCAAAAGTCTTAGAATTTTTTTCTGATCCGATCCATACCTTTGAAGGTATATCTAGCTCGCTTATTTCGAGGTGTTACAAACGGAGGAGTAATTTTATTATACCCGATCCTATCGTACGGGTATAATTAAAAGAATCTTAGTACATATTTAATTCACCGCTAAAACGTTTATGTTAATTATGCGGTACTCAATATAGAAATTTTACCACCTTAGCAGTTATTTTAACTTTACTAATGAAAAACTATATTCTGCCAAGATAATGTTATTGATTTTATAAATCCCCGAAAAATTAAAAAAGTGGTATCTTTGTCCATTGGTATAACTATTTGTCAAGTATATTTGGTTTAATCAATTCTTTTGGTAATTTTTGAAATAAATTTAAGTTTTATGTATTAATTTAAATTAATATACCCGACATAGTCTACAGCTATAGATAATCGAAACAGTTAATTGAAAATTGTACTGCTTACCATTTCTCATTCTTGTAAGAGTAATACTTCAAATACTGATTTGTAGTTTCTAATTTCGTCTTGGACGAATTTGAAAACTCTTTTGATTTTGATAGGGAGATGAAGTATTATTTGAGTTTATTCTAGATTAAAGGCTCATTCTTCTTTCGTCGTCTTTTTCATTCGTCTTTTGCTTCCTTGAACCGCTATTGGGGCACAGGGCGTTAAAAAATTCTTTCCATCCCGATCATTTTGACGTTTGATTTGTAACTATGTTAATGTAGCGATCTTATCTCAGCTAACAAGGTTGTTCTACAAGTTTGGTATGATCTTTTAACAGGTCGCGTTCCCTAGGATTTCCATTCGAAACGTTGTAAAGCTAAATTTCCGTTTGATTTCCTTAGGACGTGACCGATCTATCTTTATCTCCATTACTATAATATAATGACCTAATTTTAGATTATATTATTATACACGGGAACATTTTGCAACATTGTATTGCTATTAATTTTATGAAAGGTATAATAGCGGTTTTTGCATTTTTAAAGTGAATTTATGTTAACTTAAGATAAGAAATTAAATTCAATTATTTTTTCAGAGCAACTCTTTTATAAGATTTTTAAGGTCTTTTTCTAAAGTATTTTTCAAAATCTTATTTTTTAAATTTTTATTCGAACAAAATCTTATTTTTTCTTAAGATCTATGGTATCATCAATTTTCTTAAGCTCTATGATATTTTCAACTAAAATATTAGTTTCAGTCAACTAATTCTGGTTCCATTATCTTTTGTATTTTATAATAGTTAATTTAATTTAATATTTATTTAAAGTATTATTTATTTAAGGTTTTATTTAATTATTTTATTTAACAATAGCTTGCACAATAAATAAAAATTAAATGATGCACAAAACTAAACATACATAAATAAATTTTAATCTATAAAAGAAACTTTTCAAATCTAAATTGTTTATAAATTTTGAAAAAAAAAAAATACAAAATCACACAAAATAATTCAATATTTAATTAAATTACTTTACAATCAATTTTATTTTCTATTTTAATTTAATTGAACGTGATAAAGAGCCCCCCAAAAAAAAATTTAAAAATTACTACGTTTTCATACTAAAGAGTAAAGACCTTAAAAACAAAAAGTTTTTTTTTTAATTTGAAATTTAACTCTAGAATAGTAACTCTGTCCTAATCAGATATACATAAATAATATCGAGTGTTGACAATAAGGTATTGGGTTGAGTTTATTAAAAAGTTTGATATTTCGTTGGTTCATTAAAAAAATTTTATTTTGCAGAATAGTTAACAATATAATTTTACACAAAATCTTTAGACAATTTTGCTGAATAAAGTTTTATAACTTTGGCAATACCTATCTGTTGTATCTGTAAGGAAAATAAATGAATTCAAATATCTTTTTCAAATTTCTAGACGAACGAGTAAAATGAAAAAACTACAAGTCGAAGTAAGAGTGAAGGCTAAAAGAGCGAGGAGCAGATACACGTTGGTCAGATTAACTATAGATAGATATTAACAAGGGAAACACCGACAAAATCGACTCTTATGGCACAAAATAGATGCATTTGGCAACAGCATGTAAAAAATCTCATCAATAATATGTATTTGTTGCCAAGATAAACCACATGAAAAATAAATCTTAAGAATAAGGATAATATAACTATGAAACAAATTTAATATTTATTTATGTCAATCCATGATTGTATTGTTGCCATGTTATTAAAACTTTCAGCATTTTCTAAATTTTTATTTAATTTTTGCGAATAAAAAACCGCGCAACCTATTTAAATTTTCATAAAAAAAACTTAACATAATACTTAAAGGTTAAATAAAAAAAAAAAAAAAACAAATATTTTTACCTAACTTTTACACCTCATAAAATTTAAAGGTAATTAAAAGCTTTTGAACGTGTTCAACTCTTAATGGAATTCTTCGAAACAATTAAAAAGTTTATACGTGTATAGATTGGATATGTGATAGTTTCTTTCTTTTTCAACTGAAAAGTATTATAGATACTTATTTTGTATCTATAACCCTAGAAATAAAAAAAAAGGCAATATTTTCATTGATTTTTTTTTTTGTGGTGGATGAGGTCAGAGGTGGTTGTATAAATGGAAAGGAAATAAAAATAGTTTTTTTTTTATACTAGACAAAGTTTTTGTTTTGTATTTTTTTTGGGAAAAATTATTTATAGATATTATTTTAAATTAGGAGAATCTAAACAACTATTCGCACCACATACAATATAATATTATATAAATGTTTAAGAATGATAATATCGACAATAGAAATAACAAAAGTTATTTAATTTGTTGTTAGTAGGAAATCTTTAAATCTAAGGGGACTATTAAAAAAGACTTTAAGTAATAATAAAACAATAAATTGAAAATATTTTTGTGTTTTACTTATCTTTACGTTAAAAAATTAATTTAATGCATAACTGTTTGATTTTAAATCAAGGTATTTTAAAAGGAATAGCCAAAAAATATGAGTTAATTAAAACTATAATCATTACTCATTGGTAAATGATTTTATATACTTAAAAGAGGATTTTATTAATCTTATTTGATGCAGCTCTTTTTAAATGGAGTTTTATGTTCTAAAATTAATTATTGATTTGGAATTAGTTTATTTGGAATATTTGAATATCTTGAAATCTGAAAAAAATCAACTACAAATAAAATTTATAAAAAAAATAAAAGCGTTCAATGCGCTCCAGTTGCTTTGTAATACAATATCAGTGGGTTCCAGGGCATGCTAGAATCACTGGAAATGAGAGGGCTGATAAAGAAGCTAAAGAAGCAACTAGAAGACCGACGATAATGACAATACCAGAAACGTATGGACAGACAATACAAGAAGAATGGGACAGTAGTGAAATAGTTTTAAAGATCATTACACCACAAATAAAGTATCGTCAACAAATAAAAACTAAAAACAGAAAAATAGATATAAAAATAAGTCGAATAAGGTTAGAGGCAACTTTGGCCACAAATTTATAGGTACATATTTGAAAAAACAGCTGCACCTATATGTAGCTTTTGCCAGAGATAACTCATAATAAAACATATAATAACAGAATGCCCATATTCATCGAATAAAATGTCAATTGAAACATTAAATTGCTGTAAAGAGCGAGATATAGGCGAAATAACGAAATTGTTCTCAGCCGATGGTATGTGGGATAATATTTAAAATGAACATTATAAAAATCAAAGAAGAAATTAAATTTCAAAAATGCGAATAAAAACTATTATAAAAATATAATATAACAAAAAAAATAATAATCAAATAAAGAAAACATTTATAATTATAAAAATTAACAAAGAGAAATAAAGTAACAGAAATAATAACACAAACTTTAATAATATAAGATAAAATAAAAATGTAACTTAAATAATATAAGATGAAAATGCAAACTTAAATAATATTAGATAGGATAAAAATGTAAATTAAATAATATAAGATAAGATAAAAAATAATGTAACACATAAAATTTAAGTAAAACTCGATAGGCCCACATTCGAAAGGAAAACGGCTTTACAACTTGACTATAACATTGCATGTTATGGTGTTTTTTACATAAATAAATAAATAATATCAGTGACGTAATTAACTTTGACAGGTAATCTAATATAATTCTTCAATAAAGGAAAATTGTATAGAGTTTACAGTGCTCACTCTAGGTTATCTCGACGAGAATAATATCATTTCGTTTAAGAAATATGATTTTTAATATTTCATTTAAAATAAATTTTTTAATGTTTCATTTAAATATTTCCATAAAATTTAATCACCGTTTACAAAATATCATGATATCCTAAAATGGAATACCGTTATATTTTACATAAATTTCGAAATTTTATGACAGTTAGATCCGTTAGATCAACCAAATTTTGTATATGTGATTCGCTAGATATTAACTTCTTTTGACAAAATTTCAGATATCCAGCTTATCAGATATCCAGACATTGAGTCATACTCTTATTTAAAATAAAGTTGTACAGCTTGTAGCATGTTGTAAAATAAAGTTTTAGAGCTTGTAGCATGTGAATTAGTTTCAGTGTAGAGGGAAAATAGTTTTTTCTTCTCTTATGTTAAAATTATTTTATATTATACAGTAACCAGAAACGCTGAAATAGGTCAGTGTATCATTATAACTATATAATATATCGAAAATCAGGGACATCAATAATTATATTATATTGTTTACACTAATAAACATTAAAAATAACTGCATTAAGTCTACCTATAAAGGCATTATAGGCATTATAACATGTACGCTAGTATAGACAGACACTGCCAATAGGCACAATATTAATTATCGAGATAAACCTTTTAAAGTGAAAAAACTTGTGCTCGTTACAACCGCATACAAAGATAAAACAACAGAACCTTGGCTTAATAGAGAAATTAGGACATTGCGTAATCAACGCAACAAACTTTACAAAAAAATTAAAGTTACAAAGGATCCTGATGTTAATTTACTGAACATGTACAAGGATCTTGCTTTTGAATTTAAACAGAAATCAAATCTAGCATACGATAATTATGTCAATGAAATTGGAAATAAATTAATTATAGATCCAAAAAAGTTTTTTGACTTCATTAATACAAAACGGAAAACCTATGGATATCCAAGTTCAATGTCTAAAGATAATGTTTTTTCTTCTTGTCCTAATGTAATCTGCAATTTCTTTGCAGATTGTTTTCAAAAAGTTTATAGGCCATTAGATTCGCCTACCAATTTTAAATTTTCTAACTCCCATAATAGATCTAATTCAATTATTACAGATCTATATCTTTCGGAAAACGAAATATTTGAAGCAATTACCAACCTTGATACAAAAAAAGGTGTAGGACCCGACTTGATCCCACCTTCTTTTTTATATAACTGTGCCAATTATTTGACTCAACCGCTTCATTTTATTTTTAATCAATCGCTTTCGACAGGCATTTTTCCGAATGCGTGGAAATCTTCTTTTTTAACCCCCATTCATAAAAAGGGTGACAAAGCTTCCGTCGAAAATTACCGTGGTATAGCTATCCTATCAACTATTCCAAAATTGTTCGAAAAAATTGTAGTCAGTAAAATAACACCCGTCATAAATTCAAAATTAAACGAACAACAACATGGATTTAGAAAAGGTCGTTCTACTACAACCAATCTTACGGTTTACACATCGGAAATACTAACTGAAATGGAAAATGGTTATCAAGTTGATGCTATTTACACGGATTTTAGCAAAGCTTTCGATCGTGTTGATCACAATATTTTGTTTAAAAAACTTGAAACTTTAGGCATTTCAGGTTCTTTCCTTACTTGGCTTTGCTCTTATCTTACTGAAAGAACTCAAAATATTAAATTCCAAGGTTATTTATCGAACACAATTAATGTCACCTCGGGAGTGCCACAAGGAAGCCATTTAGGCCCACTTCTATTTAATATTTTTATTTCAGATCTTTCTAATAAACTAGAAGGTGTACCACATATTGCATTTGCTGACGATCTTAAAATTTACCACGTTATCAAAAATAGTTCCAATTTTGAATTACTTCAATCAAATTTACATTCTTTACAAGAATGGTGCTTCTACAACAAATTAGAACTTAACATAGCGAAATGCAAGGTCATAAGTTTTACACGAAAAAGATCTACAATGCTTTTCGACTATACAATAGATAACATAGTTCTTGAAAGGGTGTCCTGTATGACCGATCTTGGCATTCTTCTGGACGATAAACTTAACTTCCATCTTCACTATGATCATATGATTTCCAAAGCAAATAAAATGTTAGGTTTTATTAAGAGAAGGGCTAAGGAATTTAATAACCCAGCAGTGACAAAAGCTCTTTACTGCTCGTTAGTTCGATCTATTCTAGAATACGGTAATATCGTATGGGATCCAGTGTTTCAATTACATTCCAATAGGATAGAATCCGTTCAGAAACAATTCCTTTTGTTTGCCTTGAGAAACCAATATAATCCTATAGACTATTCTACTCTTCCAAGCTACTCTACAAGACTTAAATCATTGAATATGTTAACCTTATCTTCACGCAGGCAAATGCTTTCATCCTGCTTTACTTTTGACATCATAAAAAAAAATATTGACGTTCAATTCTTAGTAAATAAGGTTAGATTAAACAATGTAGTCAGAAATACAAGAAACACTAAATTTTTACTAGAAAATACACACAGAACAGAATATGGAAGAAATGAGCCAATAAACAGATGTTGCACTACATTCAACAAACACAGTCATCTTTTTTCACCAGACATATCAAGAAATTCTTTTAAACATAAATTAACACAGAAATTCATAAATGACTAAATTACTTAAATTACCTAATTACTTTGTAAACATTTAAAAAAAAAAAAAAAAAATAATAATAATAATAATAATATATTTAATTCAAGTTCAAGTTCATATTATACATTCCACTTAATTTTACAGTCATACTGTGTTTTTGTTCTGTAAGCATTTTTTTTTTTTTTGTTTTCAAATTTAATATATAGTGCAAATTATAAAATTTTCATTGTAAATTTTTAGCTTAGTAATCAAAAATGTTTATTTTGTTAGCTTTAATTTTTTTAGCTGTAAGATTTTTTATGTAAAAACCTTGCTTTGGTTTAATAAATAAAATAAAATAAAAAATAAAATGCAATTCATAAACGCCAGCTAACACTACCTAACTGGTGTTGAACGCTAATATGTTACATTAAAAAACATCGCCATTAATATATTTTGCTCGATTCACTTATCATAATATTTAATCTGTAAATGATAGACATTTAAAACCCTTTTATTCAATGATTTACCAACCAACTTAAATTTTTTTTTTTAAATGATAAATATTTCGTACAGCCATTTTACAATATCAATATTTTTCGAAAATTTTCTGATTTTGATTAATAATTTTCCATTTTTATAAAAAACCCATGTAAAGAATATACATATGTATCATATAGTATGTATAATCTATACCTATAATATACATATTTAAATAAGACGCTCTTTTATTCCGGTAAATTTTTAGTTTTTTTTTCGATTAAAAATTTTAAAATATAGGTTGTTGTATGGTAGGAGTAGGAATTTCACAATATAACTGAATATAAACGTAGAACTCCAAGTTTAGTGTTTAGTACTGTTGTAGAGTGTGCAGTTCTTAATACGTGCTTTTTGATTTTGCAAGTTCGATTCAGTTCTGTTTTTTTTTTTTTGTTTAGGTTTCTTTTTTTATAATTTAAACGAAATTCTTACATATCACAATATTTAATCTGTAAATGATAGACATTTAAAATCATTTTACTCAATGATTTACCATCTTAGGCATCTTATAAAATGCATCTTATAATATATATATATTAGATATATATTGAGTTTCCAATACCCAATAAATCAAGGTCATCTTCTAAAAGATAATAATAACCGTGTTTTTACAAAAAAATATCATTTGCAAAGAAATTTTAAATTCATAGAGGCATTAATTATTGAAAATTGTATTTAGTGTATATACTGTATATTTTTAACTCAAAATGGAGAATTAAAATCAAATATAAATAAAGCCCTTTTGAGGGCTACCAAATACTTATTAGTTAGAGAAAATTAAAAAAATTATAAATATTGGCTATTGGCTATAAAAATTATTTATCAAACAATCTCAAATTTCGAATTCAACGTATAAATAAAAAAAACAATAATAATCCTTTTCAGAAAACATATAAATTTGATATAGTAAATTTTAAAAATCCCGTTATTGATTGCGTGAATTGCAATTGCTTATTAAAACACCTGAATTTCGAGGGGCCGGTGAATACTAGTCTTATTTTAATTTTGAAATTAAATAAAAGCGATGGAAAAGCATCTTAACAAAAAATATACCAGTATACTCTTACGATTTTTATCGTTTTTCTAAAATAATCAGTAAATGTGCAATTTGAGTGGTAGAAAATTTCCACATAATCAATTTTAAATTTTTCCATAATCAAGAGAACATATTTTTTTCCAACCAATTTATAAAGAAAATCCCGTTTCAATTTTTCAATATTTAAAATTTTACTTGTTGATCATTTTTCATTTTCAATTCAGTCCATTGACTTTTCTTTTCGTTATAAAAGCAACAATTACATTAAAAAGAGTATAGTTCTTTAAACTAAGTCCCGTTTAAAAATAAAAATTTCCTTTTAATCAAATCAATAATTTTTTTTTTTTAATTAAATCGATTCGTTACAAAATTATTATATTTTTTTTTTTTCTATTTAATTTTAATAAAATTTAATTTCATTATTTTGAAATCGTTTACTTATATCTGTAGATTTGTTTTTTTTTTTTGTTTTGTTACCGTTTATTCCAGAATTGTTTCTTAAATTCAACTTTTTTTTGTTTTATTTGTGCAGTTGTTCTTGATTTAAATTAGAACAACCCTTCCAGCACAATAAAAAAAAAAAAAAAAAAAAACAAATATTCGAAACACCGTTTTAAAAATCTGAAACATAAACAAAAAAAATTATCCTTGTCCTGTTTTCGTTTTACAATATTTTCATATATACGGTTATTCTTAATATATCTACCTATGTTGATTTATAACAGTAAATATAATATAGAATGCAAAGATTTTTCTCATAATTTTTATAAATTTTGCTTAACAACAACAAATTAAGAGGAATAGGAGAAGAGAGCGAGAAATTGAACGAATGAACAATTGCGAACCCCATAGCGTGTACTGAATGAAAAATTCAATGTAAAAGTTTTTACCAAAGAAAAAATTTGTTTTGACAACAAAAAAAAAAACAGTAAAAAAAATATGAAAAATGAAAAATATAAAAACAAAAAAAAAAAATAAAAATATAGAATCCTTTAATGTCCTTGGTGAAGAAATCTATTATGTACTACTAAAGTCTGTATAATGTAAAGCTTTGTTTTTTTTTTTTGTTTTTTAATTTTATTCTTTGAAAACACAAAAACATAAAAACTAACGGTAAAACAGCAAAAAAAAAAAAAAAACTTAACTTTAATAACAAATTTTTTTCTATGTTTTTTGTTTGTGCATTTTTCTTTTCTTGTAAAATAATAACGGAAGTCCTTTAAAATAAAAAGTTGAGAAAAAAAAGAAATAATAATAATAAGAATAATCGATTTGGTAATATGTCCTTTACTTTAGTATTTACTTCAAAATACTTTGACAAATTTAAAAATTTCTTAGTTACCATTAGTAGAAACTGATTTTTGTTTTCTTTTATTCTTTTTTTTCTACCAAATATCCTTTGAATTTTCATGGGTAAAAATTTTCATTTGGTTTTAGAAAGCGTGTTACCTTACTTTATATTAATACATAGAAAAGTTTCAGAAATTCTACTATTTTAATTTTTGGTTTTAATCAGGAGAATTTTTAAAAAAATTTGTATCTTAAGGTAAGATCATGTCGCTCTTAACAGTTATATGTTTCTATAGCATTGTAAGAATAAGAAAAAAAAAACAAAAACAATGGAATTAAAGGAAAAAATTACTATAATAGTGGTTTCAGTTTTAGTTATATTTCAAACATCTATTTCTATTGGATATCAGATTTTGTTGTGGAGCTACTAAGTTTTTTGACGATTTCACATTATTTTACATTAATAGTTTTGAAAACTGAAAAGTAGCTTTCTTTAAGGTATACATTCTGTAATATTCTCTAAATTAAAAATTTTAAAATGAAATTTGCCTTAGTTCAATAAATTTTTAATATATAAATAGATTTAAAATTAATTTAAATGTATTAAAAATTAATTAAACCGGACTAAAAATTGCATTTTATTTTATGACCATGTATTTAAAATCAAATTATAATATATTTTTTTTTTAATGCATTTGTCTGCTGTATAAATGTGGACACGAAATTATGCAGCCTTTCCTGTTCAAGCTGTGATTTGTAAGTTATGTTTTCTTGTTTGTTCGAACAATATAAAAATAATTGTTTTTTTCCTGGATGTGGAAATTTTCATTTTAATACTCTCTTGGTATTGTCCGATTTATACTGACTAAACCGACCTCCCCCCTTTAGCTAATATAAAGGGATAAAACCCCTAATTCTAATGTATATTAGTTTGAGAGTAGGAATAGGAGAGGATAGGACAAGGAAACATTGAATTGAGGAATGGGTTTGCAAGAGTGAATATAAATCTGCCTATTATTATTATTACTATTTTTCTATTAGTGAAGATAGCCATCAACAATCACAACATGCAGTATAATATATAACACCCTCTTGCATGAGATAATAATTGAGGGCAATCCCACTGTCACTGTAGCAGCTATTATTATTAGTATTAGTACCCATTATTAATATTATTATTATTTGCTATAGAAACTATTATTTGCATTATGTTGTATCAGTGGATTTCAACATGCAGTAATATATAACACCATCCTGAATGATGTAACAAAATATAGCTCCAGAGTAGCAGCTACTACTACTACTATTGTTATTACTATAATATTATTAATTATATGATGTAAAATTAATATTTATTTTTTATATCAGCTGCCTAGGATTTGAACCCAAGACCCTTCGGTTAGAAAGCTGGCGCCTTAACCATTACCCCATGAATTAACCTGTTTTGTAAAATTTCTAATTATTTAATAATGATATAAAATAGTTTTAGTGACTCGCTTGAACTTTAAATATCAGAAAGAAAACATGATCTTTAATTTTTCAATGCCTACATGACCAAAATCACCAGAAATAGATCAATCATCCTTTATAAAGATTTTTTTTCGTTATTTTTGTTTAGTTTCCTTATTTTCGTTTTGAGACTGAACCGCTGAATGCGTTCAACGAACATAAAAAATAAGTTTGAGAAGTTTTAAGTTTTCATTGTTTTGTTTAATATTTTTTTAATTTTTATGAATTTGCGTAAACAAATTAAATGAAAAGGGGGGTTGTGTAAAAAAAAATTAAACGAAATTTTAAATTTGGAAATTTTTTTGTTGTCACTTTTAAGAATAAATAAACATTTTATTCTTATGTCACTGACATCTCTGAGAGGGTTTAAAAAAGTACGGTTGAAATATTCAGCGCAGTATAAAGAACAGAATATTTTGAATGAAAAAAAAATAAATTCATCTGAATATTCGTTTATTTCGAAATATTTAAAAATAGTCTTTATAAACTTTTTGGAAAAAAATAAGGAAACAGCATTGCTAGTTATGATAAGGTATGTTATAAATAGCAATGTCGAAATTAGCATAGCACTGCAAAATAAATGTTTATTTTGCTGGAATTTTTGGATACAAGGAAGTCTGAATTTGAATGAAACAGTGGGCTATTTCCAACCGTTAATTCCCAGTAATATTTTGCCAACGTTAAACTCCTAGTAATATTTTGCCTTTCAGTAAATAAATAGAGAAAATATTTTTTTTATTTATATTTTTATTATTTAATTTATAAAAATTTTATCTATTTTTATTAATTATATAATTTTTAATATATTAAATTCTTATAACTAAAGACTGGTTTTTCAATATTAAAATTTTCTATACTATATACACACGCACACCCTCAGTTATTACAAACTTCAATTTTTTGGCAGCCATTTTCATTACTTTCTTCACCATAAATCAATGCTTCAAAAGACACATCATGGAAGTGATCGTCTGTATCTATAATTTTCAAGATTGATGAATCAAAAAATCTTTTCTTGGATCATCACTGACTGACCTACGGGTTTTCTCCTTTTTTCTTTTAAAAAGTTTTTTAATCGATTTTATTTTTCCTCCAAGACTTTTTGAAGTTTTTTTACTTATTTGATTTTGCGATTTTAATTTGTTGGATTTGCGGAAAATTGATGAAATAGTAGCTGGCATGATGATATCAGTATAAGTAATTTCGAAAAATAATAATTTTTATTTTAGGATCAAATTAAAATTTCTGTAAGTAACTCTTTGAAAGTTGAATTGAAATTAATTAACGTAACCAATTTTACTTTCGCTTATATAGGGAAGGTTACTGTTTTTTCCGGTTTTTAAGTATCTTTTATTTTATTACATATCCATTGAAAAATATAATGAGTAAAGACAATAAATATGTTTTCTTATTAATCAGTTAATGGTAATAAATTTGGTATGAGAACAGGTAATTCAGGTATAACGAACATTTTATATATAAAACAGGTAGTTAATTCTTTAAACATTTCAAAAGAATCCCAGGTAAATTTAAATTAATAAAATTGCACAAACTGGTGACTACTGTTTAATTTATTATGTATCTTTATCAATTAATTAGCCTATTTATCAATTTATTAGATTTATCTAAAAACATTTCATTAAATTCAATAGACTTTTCTAATAAATAATTTATTAATTTAATGTGATTTTAAGTTGGACAAAAAAGGACAATTTTTTTCTGATAGAAAATAATAATTTTTGGTACAACCAATCCCGAAAATAAAAGGCTGTGTAATTTCTTTGTTGCATTTATGTGGCAGGGGAATGAACTAAAAAAAAAAAATTTTAACATTTTTGTTGTTAATTAAATTTAAGAAAAATAATAAAAAATATTTTTATATTAATTTTATCATCAGCAATAAACCTTATATTTATTAGAGAAGGTGAAATGTAACCTAATTATTTAATAATGCTATAAAATAGTTTTAGGGATTCATTTGAACTTTAAATGTAACAAAGAAAAAATGATTTATAAATTTTTCAATGATCACATGACCAAAATCACTAGGTCAAAATCAATATATAAATCATCCTTTTTAAAGAATTTTTTTATTTCATTCTTTCATAACCCTTTAAATTTAAAAACATTCCTCCAGCCATAGTTTAAATTGTTATTTTTAATAAAGCCATTTTTTATACCCTACACATTAAGTATAGGATATATTAACTTTGGTATGGTGTTTGTAACCACCAAAAGGAAGCGAGTTAGGTATAGACATGTATATATATTCTGAATCAGGATCACCGCCGGAGTCGATTTAGCGATATCCGTCCGTCCGTCCGTCCGTACGCACGATAACTCAAAAAATAATGATGCTATCTTGATGAAATTTATACTGTAGGTTAACAATGACTAAGGTAAGGCGGGGATTGTAAATGGGCGAAATCGGACCATGCGTTCGAGTACCTCCCATACAACTTCCAAAACCTAATACGCATATTTTCGAAATTAATAAAGATAGAAACTTAAAATTTTGTACGAGGGTGTGTTTTTCTGAATCCCTGATATCCCCAAAATTTGAGATGAATTGGAGTGGTTTTTCGGGTACCTCCCATACAACTCCCAAAACCGAACAAGCATATCTTCGAAATTAATAAAGATAGGAACTTCAAATTTGATAGGAGGGTGCTGTTTCCTAAATCCCTGATTTGTCTAAAATTTGAGAGGAATTGGAGTGGTCGTTCGGGTACCTCCCATACAACTCCCAAAACCGAACAAGCATATCTTCGAAATTAATAAAGACAGAAACTTCAAATTTGGTACTAGGGTGTTGTTTCCTGAATCCCTGATTTACCTAAAATTTGAGATGAATTGGAGTGGTCGTTCGGGTACCTCCCATACAACTCCCAAAACCGAACAAGCATATCTTCGAAATTAATAAAGACAGAAACTTCAAATTTGGTACAAGGGTGTTGTTTCCTGAATCCCTGATTTGTCCAAAATTTAAGATGAATTAGAATGGTTGTTCTGGTGTCTGCCACACAACTCCTAAGACCAAACAAGCATATCTTCGAAATTAATAAATATATAAACTTGAAATTTGATATAAGAATGTTCTACCCTGTTGATGTCTCTAAAATTTGAGATGAATTGGGGTGGTGGTCCGCGTGCCTTCACACACTTCCCAAGACCTAACAATCATATTTTCGAATTTAATAAAGATAGAAACCTGAAATTTTGTACAAAGGTTGTAACAGCATTTATTTTTTTTAGCTTGTATTAAATACCTAACTAAAATAACTTATGGATTTTTAATTTAATTTGAATGTTTTAGGTGTAGGGTATAAATAAGTCGGTTGCATCGACTTACTGTTACTTTTACTTGTTTTTCTAACAAAAATATACTTTTAATACTTTAAATCTTGGATTATATTTTAAGCATCTCAAATTTGTTATATCCAAAAAGAATTTTGTAGAAAACGATAAGTTTTTAAGTTAATTTTCTAATTTAAATTAAAAATAACTTACTGTGAAAATACATTAATAATATATTAATAAAAAATTCTTAGATTCTTATCGTTTTTATATAACTTTAGCAAAAAAAAAATTTTTTTTTTTAAACTTTCGTTAATTTTAATTCTAATTGTATTGTATGTATTTTGAAATGGCAATTGTTTTCTTAAAACTTTATAATATATTTTGAACTTAACTTTTTCTTTAATCTTGAACATATCCAATTGTAATAGTATAGTTATCCTTTTAGTTAATATTTTTTAATACAACATACGATTGCAAATATATGGGAAAATGTTATAATATGTTATATAACAAATGTTCTTTAAACTTTTGCGCATAAATAATTTTGTTACAATACATTTTTATTAAAATATTGTCTGTCCTTCTTAACAAAATTAAATATCATATCTGATATTTCGATTTGTTTATTGTATACGTATAATCAATATAAGGCTCTAATATAAATATTTAAATTTGAATATTCTATAATTTTATTTTTTTTTTTTTTGTTTGATGAAACAATTCTCTTACAAATAAGTGTTATATTAAAAAAATTAAATAATTTTTTTAATAATTGTTTTGGAATAAAAATATTGGTGACATAATTGTGATGGAAAAATTAAAGAAATTTGAGAGAAAGTGCATAAGAGTTGTGTTTGAATGAAAGTAGAAAACCTGAAACAAATTTTACTCATTATCTTTCAAACAAACACATATATAGAAAATCAAAATTAACACGAATCGATTCATAATTAAATTGATTCGCAATCATTTTAATAGAGCAATTAACACTCCCGAACGTGGTTTAATATCCCATTTATTCTACCATAACGATGAATATATTAAAAAAACATTAAAATCGGGCTTTATAGCACCCGAACATTTCATCTACCTAGATAAAGTAGGTTTTATACAAAATCAAAACCATATTCCTCTACTATTTCATTATGGTAGAAGGGCTACATGTACTAAAATAGAGTTTGATCCAAATATTGTTGACATTGGCAGTTTAAAATACGACACCCGTATTCCAAATAGGGATATGTGTGTTTATAAAGATTACTGGTGGTTAAAAAATTAAATTGAATCTCTGTAATAGTTTTATATTAAAGTTTAATTTTTTTTTTTTTCATAGTTTTAGTCAAGTAGGTTAAGTTAGTTTTTAAGCTTTTATTTTTAACACATAAAAAAAATGAATTGGTTTTTAGATATGTTTTTTACAATTAGTATATAAAAGAAATAAAAATACATATAAAATCACTATTTGTTAAATGCAGAAGAAAGAGTAAATTAAAAAAAGAAAACCAAAATTTACAAAATAAAAAATTATTATTTTTACATGTAAATTAATTTAAACATTAATTTAATCTAATTTTGTAAACTTTTTAAGGATGTAAACAGAAACAGAAGGAATAAATAAAAAGTAAAAACAAAAACAAAAAAAAAAAAAAGCATTGAACCCACACAATTTTGGTTAATACTTTTGGAAGTTTAATTTCCTAGTATTTTATTTATTTATTTATATTAATATTACATACATAAATGTAATGCAATATTATTGAACCATCGGCTACTAAGGCCATTATAGGTTTTTTATACTATTATTAAATTATATACTAATATTATTTATTTTGTTTATATTATATACTATACATTTACATTATATTTGGTCGTAAGGGGAGTATGTAAAGAAAAAAACACTTACGACCTGTGCAGGGATCGAACCCACACTCCTTCGGTTAATACGCCGCAGCCCAACCCACTAGGCTACCGAAGCCCCAATTTCCTAGTTTTTTTTTTTTTTTTTTTTTTGTATTCTTTATTTAGATCTTATAAATATAACTTACAAAAAAAATTTAAAAATATCAGTTTACTTCTTTGTTTAATAATTAATTTTAAGATGGCCTGATTTCTTATTATATTAATTTTAGGTTTTATATTTTAATATTACAATAAATCTTTAAATGTTCCATGGTAATTTACATCCTTTTATTTATTATTTTTTGGTAAAATTTCATTTAAAAATCCAAATTTATTTCTATTGAGTTTTAAAATAAAAACTTAACTTATCTTAACCTATCTTAACCTATAAATCTAATCTAATTTACCCTATGCTAATCTACTTATCCTAAATAATTAAAAATAATTTTAATCTTCTATGTAGGTGTTTTCTAACCACCAATAATTTCTACTAATGTTTTTGTCCCTTTCTGGTATATGTCTATCAAATTTCTACATCGAATAATCTACGTTTCGCGGAATATAGTCAATGATCTTGCACATCAATTTCCTAGTATTAAAGTAAAATTTCTGATATTTTATCTTATTGCATACTTTCAGGATATGCAATTTTTATATAGAATTTTATATTTTTCCCAAAAGCTAAAGATTAATTTTCTTGTATTTTTACGGTTGCATGGTGGGAGATAGTAAGTTTACTTTACATTTAAATTTTTCTATTACTCATACTCCTACTTTTATTAATCATAGCGGGTCTTTGAGCTTCTTTTGTGTACCAACGGATATTTATATTTTATTTATGAAGGAGCAGAAAAGCAAGCCAGCGCAGAAAAGCAGAAAGAAAGGGTTGGATGTTTCATTATAATGGATATATTTAAATCCGCTTAGAACATAACATATTATGTAACATCCATAAATTTTAAACTCTTTGATAATTTTATTAGTAAATGTTTTAATTTGAAGTCTTCTAATCGAGTATTGATTTGAATTTGCTTTAGAAAGAATGTCTGTAATTTAATTTATATCAATATAATGTTATTCTATACAAAATAAATATAATAAATTGATAAAATGATAATAAAAAATAATACTGTAGTTCAATTAACGCAAAAATATTTTACATATCTTGTACTTTTATTTTTTGTTATACATTTGTTTCAAAAAAAAAAAAACTTTTATAACTTTCTTTTTATGCTCATTATAAAAACTTTTATATTATTTATATATGTTTGTACGTATGTAGACACAAGAATGTCAAATGACATTTTATAATATTTTATTTAAATTTGAAATTTATGCCATTCAAAGGAAATGTTACATAGCTACCTACATTCTATACAAACATGTATATATTATTATTATGTATTTATAAAAAGTAAATGGGTTCAGTTCATAATAAAATGAAAACAATTTTTTTTTTTAACTTCTTTTTCATATTGCAGTTTAATGTGACGTTACGTGAAATTATTATTAAAGTTTTAAATGTCAAAAATTCGGATAAATGAAATGTGATGAGACTTTTATTAATAGAAAAAGATGCATGAATGCGTTCTGTTGATATTTTAGATATACATAATATTTAAAATGTTATTTCAAAGTTGTAAAGTTTTGAATTCATAATATGACAAAACTTTGACGATTAAAATTATTTTCATTTTCATTCTTATTAAATTATATTTTATTTTTATTTTTTTTACTATTTTAGTATAGCTTTGTTTTTTCTTTATAATTCTTTAGGACGTTTTAATGATAGTAATGTGAAAAGTTTATTTCTTTTTCTACAACTTTTTATAAGATATATCGTGTTAATAAACTTTTTTTTTTTGAATTTTTATATGAGTATTTATTTACTTAAAAAATTTCAGAAGAACAAAATGATTATACAAATACAATTGCTATAAAAAAGATTTTTAATTTTAAGACATTTAATATTGTACCTACTTAAATATTTTTAATTTATTTTAATCGTAGGTAGTATGAAAAAAGTACAGTAAATTTTCGATATTCTAGGTACTAATATTAAAAAAAAAAGCAGAGTGTAAGTAAAAGTCATGAAATGGGAACAGATTTTACTGTAAAATTTGACAGATAGATTCCGGATGTTAAAAAAAGTAAAAGAAAAATGAAGGAATAAACTTGACAAATTATAAAATTAATGTAACAACTTTCATCATCTTTGTTTAATGAATGTTGCATTTTCATCAGCACTCTGATTGAATTTAAATTTACACTTAGGAGTATCTCCCAAAATTTGCTCTTAAACTTTCACCTTATTCAAATGTACAGAGAATGACAATTTGCAAAGCAATTATAATACTATTAAGAAATAAAAGTATGAAACTATAAACCACTTATAAAAATGTTGATTAACTTCTGTGCCATGCCAATGACGACTACTTCATGAATGAAGACTACTTTCATTGAAACGATTTTTATTGGTTTCCATATTTACAACTTTTAAAAGTAGTATTTTTACATGATGAATGCTCTCATCGTATTTTAAGGATGTATTTAATAATTACATTTTGTTAAGATGAGCTCAGTGTCAGTTGGATTTTCAATTTCGTTACTTTTATTTAGTTTTCCTAGTTTCGTTTTGTTCATAATTTAAAACAAAGAAAAACATATCCATATTTAAAATAAATAATAAATTCTAAATATCGTATTATATAATATTATAAACTCCCTAAAATTAACAAAATTATGTATTATTATATAAATATAAGAAACTATTACAAGTCCTCCGTACAAAGTATAATAAAATGAGTAAAAATATGTATATCAATTGAGATTCCATTCAAAATCATCTGAATTGTTTTATATAGAATTTTCTGACACCTGTCAGTATTTTTGATTGTTAAGTATATGCTGTTAGATAATACGGAATGTAACTTGTAAGATGACATTTTGAAAGAATATTCAGAATGCGTTTAACGAAAATAAAAAATTAAGTTTGAGAAGATCCTATTAGTTTAATATTTTTGTAGTCTTTATTAATTTGTGTTTATCCCATTAGCCCAACAAATTAAATGAATTCTTTTTATCAAAAAAAGGAAACAGCGTTGCTATTTATGACAGTGTATATAATGTCATAATTTAACGATGTCGAAATTTAACATAACACTGCAAAATAAATGTTTACTTCGCCTTTCGGTAAATTAATAGAGAAAATATTTTTTTTATATTTTTATTAATTAATTTATTAAACTTAAAAAAATTAAAGAAAACTTAAACTAATTTAAAATCTGTATTGATTATAGTTATTTTAATATATTATATTCTTATAACTAAAAACTGGTTTTTCAATATTATAATTATCTATATACATTGATTTTATCTATTACATATACACTCCCCTCAGTTATTACAACTTTCAATTTTTTGGCAGCCATTTTCATCGCTTTCTTCACCATAAATCAATGCTTCAAAAGACACATCATGGAAGTGATCGTCTGTATCTATAATTTTTAAGATTGACGAATCAAAAAAATCTTTTCTTGGATCATCACTAACTGACCTACGGGTTTTCTCCTTTTTTCTTTTAAAAAGTTTTTTAATCGATTTTATTTTTCCTCCAAGACTTTTTGAATTTTTTTCACTTATTTGATTTTTCGATTTGTTGGGTTTGCGGAAAATTGATGAAATAGTAGCCGGCATGATGATATCAGTATAAGTAATTTCGAAAAATAATAATTTTTATTTTAGGATCAAATTAAAATTTCTGTAAGTAACTCTTTGAAAGTTGAATTGAAATTAATTAACGTAACCAATTTTACTTTCGCTTATATAGGGAAGGTTACTGTTTTTTCCGGTTTTTAAGTATCTTTTATTTTATTACATATCCATTGAAAAATATAATGAGTAAAGACAATAAATATGTTTTCTTATTAATCTGTTAATGGTAATAAATTTGGTATGAGAACAGGTAATTCAGGTATAACGAACATTTTATATATAAAACAGGTAGTTAATTCTTTAAACATTTCAAAAGAATCGAGGTAAATTTAAATTAATAAAATTGCACAAACTGGTGACTACTGTTTAATTTATTATGTATCTTTATCAATTAATTAGCCTATTTATCAATTTGTTAGATTTATGTAAATACATTTTATTAAGTTCAATAGACTTTTCTAATAAATAATTTATTAATTTAATGTGATTTTAAGTTGGATAACATTTTATTTTGCTGATAAAAATTAATAATGTAATATTAAGTGACATACATAAGGGTTAGTTATCATAAAGAGTGTTAGTTTTTTACGACTGTAATTTTAAAAGAATTTTAAAGGAAAGGATCATGTACACGTATGATCTAAAAAGTATATACTCGACCTAAGGTATAGTATAACTCCGACATATGGGCGCCCCTCAATCTTCATTAGGTTATCTGGATAAAATTTTCATGTAAAGTAATTAAGGCCCATCTTTCAAAAATGTGTTGAAATTTCGGGAATATCACCAAATAATGCTGAATTTGCAGGAAAGTGTACATAGATTTATTGAAAGTAAATCTATGAGATAATAATTTAGTTTTTTAGGAATATTGGTGTCATATAAAATTAATTGAAAAAACCACTGATATCAATCGAAAAACAATATTGGATTTCATAAATATATTTAATTAATTAAATATGAATTGTAGAAAACTATATGAAAACCCGCCGAAAATTTTAAATTGGCTTTTGTGTTTGGGTTTTTAGTTTTTAGATTTTGTGAATTGGAATTTTCGTGTGGAACCAAATAATTGACATATTAAGCAGTGAGAATTAATAGCCACCCTGCAATTTTTTTGTAATATGATGTTATAAAACTTCTAAAAGTATAAAAATATAACAATATGTTAAACGTAAAATTAAAAATAAGTTGCACCATAATTTTTTTGAATAAAACCTAAAACTTAAAAAAAACCAGAAACCACAAAAATTTATAATGATGACATATTGATGCGTTAAAATCGCGTTTATTCTAATCGATTATTGAAGGTAAATTTTCAAAATTATATAATTACCAAAATTAGACGATGTGAAATCGCCCCATGTACAACTGATTTAATCGCTCAAGATTTTTTCCTTACATAGGATACATCTAAGGAAAAGTATGTGCAGAATATAAGTCCTCTTATAAGATTTGTTAAAGAAAATATTTTTTACTTGAGATGAATGTTGAGGATTACTTTTTTTCTATTT
This sequence comes from Poecilobothrus nobilitatus, assembly GCA_947095535.1. Lineage (NCBI taxonomy): Eukaryota > Metazoa > Arthropoda > Insecta > Diptera > Dolichopodidae > Poecilobothrus > Poecilobothrus nobilitatus. The sequence goes on from OX352774.1 coordinate 6,719,461, forward strand.
TACATTTCATCATTTTAAAATACGAAATGTCAAATTACTAGTAAGGAAAAGCTAGTAAAGAAGATTGTTGAAAAAATGTAATTGTATTATTGGAAATGTTCATGTTAATAGGTCAAATGCATAAAACTGAGCTTAACCTCAAACTTCTTTAAACAAAACCTACAAGTTAAAGAGTAGTTTTTGTTTGTAAAATTGAGATTTGAGTTTGTGACCAATTGTATACTATCTTGCTAGTACTACCTCGTCTGGGTAGCAGGATAAAATTTAAACTGAGATGTTTTTATACCCGTACGATAGGATCGGGTATAATAAAATTACTCCTCCGTTTGTAACACCTCGAAATAAGCGAGCTAGATATACCTTCAAAGGTATGGATCGGATCAGAAAAAAATTCTAAGACTTTTGAGCCATGTCCGTCCGTCCGTCCGTCCGTCCGTCCGTCCGTCCGTCCGTCGGTCAGCACGCTAACTCAAAAACTAAGAAAGCTAGAATCTTGAAATTTACACAAAATATTTTGGGAGTAATTTGTAGGTTCTCTATTTTTTTTGGTTGAGTTTGGACCAAGCCTTAGGGTAGCTCTCGAACACCTAACTTTTAGATCCCCACATTTTTTTTGCAATAGAGCTATGAAATTTTAACTACTGATAGATCTCACAAAAATATTAATTTTATTTTTAATAACTTTTTTTTGTAGCCCCACCCGTTACGGAGCTACAGCTCCCCAAAAGTTCAAAAAAGCTCTATATTTAAATTGTTATAGCACAAGTTGTATAAGGTATATCTTCATTTTGAAAACGCCAAACGATTACTACTTTTATTAGCTTTAAAAGTATATATACAATAAATATATATTTGTGGCATACGGTGTCTTAATTTACCGTTATGCGAAACTAAAATTTTGCAAAATTCTTTAACCCTTCTATCTCTAAACGGTTTAAGTTGGAAACTTGAAATTTTGACAGAAGTTAGATCTTTGAAAATAAGTATGAGTCATTTCAAACATTTTTTTTGTATCACCCCCCGTTTAGGAGCTGTAAGGAGTCAAAAACTGAAAATTTCCTATTTTTAAACACCTGTAACTTGAACACCTGTTAGAATTTTTTTGAAGTAATACACAAAAGTTAAAGCTTCAACATTATACTCTTATTTCTGTTAACAACTTTTTTTAATAATATAGGGTTACTTTATAATTGACGAAAGTGTTACTTGATTTTTTCAAATTTTCTAACAAATTTCTTCAACAAATTTTTTGCATTTGTTTTATTCGATAATTTGAAATTGTTGAGGATATAATGCGTAGTACATAAAAATGTAAATAAATATACAACATAACGGTTGCTTGAAGAATTTGTATTTATATGATATTGATATACATACATACTTATATAATATCATGTTTATTTACATATCGTATATGTCACTAGTGAATGAATGATAAGATTATATATGTATATTATATAGCGCCGTATTTACATACATATATGTATTTTATTGTACTTATAAGAAATTATTCTGTCAATGGAATATTTAAATATAATATAATATAATATTTAAAATTATATTTACTATTTTGTACTAAGTAAATTTAGTATACATTTACCGCTTAATATTAAATGGTACTGTAGAATATTTGAAAAAGTTTTGGATTGATAATCGTTATGTGAATGGTTAAAATCTGCTTTCGAAGAATGTACATATAAACATATAGTTTGAATATATGTACAACCCATAGTTCTAGAAATTATAAAATTCACCCAAATTATTTTAAAATACTAAAATATTAAAAAAATAATATTGTGAGCAGAATGACAGGCTGGTAACATACTAACGGTTCGTACGGGTATCTAAGAGTTGACAAAGGCAACTGTATTCTTCCTCGTTTTTCCTAAAAATTAGAAAAGAAAAAACTAAAATGTCTATTAACGAAATTATATTTTCAATTTTAAGGTAGGGCTCTGAGGCGGTGTGTTTGAGTCCCACACAAGTCGTAAGAATAATTTCCCTTACGGCATTTACTGCCACGCCTGAAAATAAAACGCTGTGTAATTTTCTTGTTGCATTTATGTGGGGCATGAACTAAAAAAAAAATTCAAAAGTTTTAACATTTTTGTTTTTAATTGAATTTAAGAAAAATAATTAAAAATATTTTCATACTAATCTTATCATCAATTCTTACAAATTCGATATTTTTAGATGTATCTATATTTTAAAATAATTAATATGAGTTTCAATTGAATTTTCATTTAATATTCGATAATATCTATTAGATGTAATAATTTAAGGTACCAATTATAGAGGAAAATAAGAAGCTTAGAACTAAATGGAAGTTTTTTTCTTTTTACTATTTTTAAGTCCTTGATTCTTCATTTAAGGAATAGAATTAAAAAAAAAAAAACAAAATAAAAACAACATAATATACACAATATTTTAATTAAATAAATATTTCTAAGAACATAATAGGATTTTGTAAACTGAATTAAATTTAATATTTTCATTTTTCGATACGATTAAAAATGGTATCGAACCAAAATAATTTTTTATTTTTTTTTTGTTGTAAATTATACCTGCATCATTGTTGTATAAAATAATGACATCCAAATTCATTTATATAAATTATCTTTTATGTTAATGTATATATATTACATAAGATACATACGGAGGTGTACATGGTATGAATCAGTTTTATGATTATGATCATCATATTAGCGTCGGAATTATCGTAAATATTCTATATCATCATCATCATCATCATCATTATAATCATAATCATGTACCATACTTTATGCTATTTTTTCTCTATTACAAAATTACATTACAAAATCGTATTTACATCGTATAAGCATATAGTAGTGGCCGAAAAAAATTATTCATTTATCAAAAATTGTAAAAAAATTTAAACAAAATATGGCATTATTAAATTTTACTATTCATATTTCCACTAGAAAAAATATTTTAAAACAAATTTCAATATAAAAACAATTAATTTAAAATTTTTTATTGTCGATGAAAATATAATGAAGCCCCTATTGTCGATGTTTTTATCATTAATTGTTAATCGATGTTTTAGTGAAATTTCGATTTTTCTAGAATTTACTAGTGTCGTTTATCTTATTTTATACGACAGGCCTCTAAAGCTAATATACCATAAGATAATCATCACTGCCTGGACAATATACTGTTTTAGGTAGTTAGGGATTTCATCTCATTATATTGGCTAAATGAGGAGGTGAGTTCAGTAAGAATCTAAAACTATCAAGGGGGTATCTTTGGAAGATTGCCACCTTCCTTAGAGGAAAAAAAATTAAAATTTATAAACTTCTCCTTTATTTCTCCTTTTATAAAGTTGTCATCTTTTAACATATTGTACCTCCTGTCGTTGAAGAAACAAAATATTACAACTTTAATGTGTTCTCATATTATTTTTACAAATTTAATGATAAAATAACTTTTTAACAAGATTTTCAAGTAAGTTTCACTTTTTCTCTGATTATTACTGTACCTACTTGATTATGTACATTATAACCTACGCATAAATACATTCAATTTACATGACAAAGAATATATTTTATATTCCATTAAGTCTAATCTGCTTTTCTATGTTGAAATTTGCTTTGTTTTGTTCCTGTTGTAATATTGTAAGAAAAAAAGGATAAAAAGGAAAAATGAAATTCTTTCCCGATTGTTTTGCTGCCTTGCGAAAAAAATCCTATAACATAGAATTTAATAGAAGCCAGAGATTATTATTTGAAAGTTTTATGGTAAAAGAAAAAAAAAAAACCTTATTTTTATTTTCCTTATATTGATTTTAAAAGAACCAGAACAAACAAAATAAAATAAATTAAAATAAAAACAGATTTTAAGCTGATTTTAAGAATATTTTCAATGATTTGATTTAAGGTTCATTACCAACAGTTATAATGAAAGAATTCAAAAATGATATAGGTACTATCACATCTCTGATTTTTAACATTTATCTTGTTGTTAGTATCCTTTTCATGTTAATATTAAATTGCATATAAGAATATGCCTGTACATATATAAACGATTATAAGAACTAATGTATATACTAACTAAGAATTTCAGCAGGCTTATCAAATTTTTTGCAAAAAAGAAAATCGTACAAAACAACCATTACCATATTGTTTAATACATTGAAAATTTGTTGTAACAGAGTAATGTTAAAAAATAAAGGCTAATCTGTTAAATAATTACATTAGTTTGAAACCCGTACGATGAAGAAATATCGTGGGGCATATTATTGTCCCAATTGTATTTTTTGGTGGGCAGCATAATAACATATAAATAAGTAATTCATTTCAACAACATGATGGACTCTCAGAAAATTATTTCATTTTTGAAACACTAGTTTTTGTACGTCGCTTTTTTTCAATCATTTGATTTGTCACATAAAGCATATAGTTAAATATTTTTTAAGATTAATTTCCTGATATATTATCCAAGGAGTTCACCACAGCTATTATAAGTATTTTATAGAATACTTTTTTAACCATTTTGTAGATCTACAGTCAAAATCATATAATTATGGCCACAGTTTGATATGTTGTTATCATTTTTTGGCACGGAAATTCTTTTCCATTTTAAGTTTTGTGTTTGTTGAAACAATTTTTTTGGTATGGTATGTTAAAAATTCAAAATCCAAAATTAAAAGAATTGAATAAAAGAAATGTTTCGAATTTTTCAAACTTTTACTGGGGGAAATATTGTTCCTTATGATCCCAAAGAGTTTCGTCACTCTTCCCAATCGAAGAACAGGAGTATGTATTTATCCAACATTGCATTATTAGATATTTTTAGGGCAAATATTCCATATAAATTTATGGTTAAAACAAGGCATTTTTTTAATAATTTTGAAATATTGTTTTTAATTTTTCCTTATGTCTTCAAACTTTTCTTTGTTTTTAAAAAGTATTTTAATAATTTCGAGAAGGGATATATTTATTTAATAGATACCTACATTTAGTTTTAATTTTTTCTTCTAAATCAAATTTATTTTTAAAAATATGTATGTTTGAAATATCGTAACAAGTACTGCCGCTTTCACTATTTGCTTGTTAGCTAAAAATGATATATATATTGACTGGCGTATAAACTGTGGGAGTTATAGAATTTTCTTTAATTATTACTAGAAATATTTTAAATAAATCGTACAGACACTTTTAAACAATTACACAGTTATATTGTTTATAAAATTTATTTTAAAAATTTTCTATTGCACGTCCTTTTATTAAAAAACTGCCTCATGATTAGTCATAAATAACGGAAGTAAAAAAACTCGAGTTTGTTTTTCTCCAATTAGACGTTGAAGAAAAATTGCAATTTACTGCATTTAAGAAAAATGTAAAATTTTTTTTAATTCAAAGAATTTTATTGAATTCTAATTAAATACCCAATTACAGGTTTTCCAAGATTTTAGTCGTCAATTTAAAAAAATTCACAATAGTAAAGTGTAATACTTATTAATTTAGTATAATAATTATATAATCTACAAATATATAAAAAAGGCATTATACATACTTATGTTTACTTCAAAATCGATATGGATTAGTACCTTAAATTATGATTTCACCAAAAATCTTTTGTTAGCAAAAAATCATCATTATTTCGTGAAAATTCAACAGATATATTCAGAAAATTATATTTATATAAATTGTTTAAAATGCACTATCAAGATCTTGAATCAACTATTGAATAAGACCAATATATACTATAGAGATTAAATGACCATAAAGTAATCAATTTAATAGATACATCCATTATATTAAATCTCCAAATTAATATGTAATTAGGTACCAGAAAAAAAATAAGTGGATAAAAACTAAATATTTTTTCAAATTCATTCTAGACCACACGTCTTCATACGATAAATTTGTGTAACGTTTAAAATATTGTAACAATAGTAAAACAGCAATTTTTGTCACTACATAGAACATTTTTGCGTAATCATTTAATTACATCATCATTTAATTACAATATAGATATTTCTAGTAGAAATCTAATAACACAAATTATACAACCGTCCTGTATATAAAAATTACATTTTCTTCTTAAATATTTTATGATAAAAAGTAAAAAAGAAAAATTTTTCATTCAAATTTTCATTTCATTTAAAATGCTTTTACTATACAAAATGCTTTCAAAAAATCAAAACGAAAACAAATTTTTTTCTTTTTGAAAAGAAAATTCCCCCAGGATTAAGTTCCTCCACTTTAATACATCTAATATTAAAAGTGTTGAAGATAAAAGCAACAGGTATTATTCTAATATTTAATTTCAATACTTAACTATACATATATGTTTTTCAACCATATATGTATACTTTACACATATACATATGTACTTGTAAGACTATAAAGAAGTTTAAAAAGTTATTTTGCTTAAAGCTTTGTTGATTTTATAAAGACTAAAATGTTACAATAATGAATCCTTAAAAAATTTTAAAATATCATTTTTCGGTTATAAAATCATTTTGAACTTTTTTATATTTTAAGAGGCAATGGCAAGGACATAGTAATCTATAAAGAAAAATATTCTATATTCATATACGTAACACTTTTATTTCATGACAATGACAATAGAAGTTTGTGATATAAATCAAAAAAGAATTTTCAGTATACAGGATAAATGAAGAGAGAAATGAAGAGAGTGAGAGTGAAAATGAGAGATGAGGATGATGTTTATACATTTAAAATGATTCATTGTCAAATTAAGATAGTAATTCTGTTGAAAATCTGTTATAGATCAAATCAATGAAATTGAAACAAGAACAATAGTCATAATAAAATCGATTAATTTAAATTATATTTTGTTTCTATATAATAACTAGATATTTTACAAGGCTAAAATTCAAAGGACAAAAATAATAATAGTAGATATAGAATTTCTTTTAAAAAGTTTTAAAATAAAAAAAATTTGTATTATTAAACAAATAATGAAAACAATGAAAGGAAAATGTTATATACATAAATTTAATTTTAGAGTCCTTGTATAAATGGTTCTATACATATAAAAGAGAATGAATTTTTAAATAATGAATTTTTTAAGTATCTACAGATTTTTTTTTTTGTATTATTTAATTTTTGTGTTTACGCGTAGTACAAGAAAAATATTGAAAACGCAAAAATTAAATAAATGGGTTTGAATTCAACCTCCTTTATTTAAAAATAAATAGTAAAGTGTTTATAAGTCTTAGGGGTATTTGTATCATATCAACATATTTGCACGTTATTTTGAGAATATTACACCGTAGAGGAATGAATATGGAGAATTTATTGTTTTTATGCTAAAAATATTGATATATTACCTATATATTATTCAAATATTTTACTGCTCTTCCATATGTATATAAATTAATAAATTAATTAAAGAAGGAGCTATTGTTCGCTAGCATCAATATAAAGAAAACGAAATGCCTAAGAATAAATGCAAAAGCTATACAATCGTTATCATATAAAACATTAAGAAATTTTTAAAGTTTTTGCACCAATTGCCAAGGACGAAAAGTTTATTCGGGATATTTTGTGGCATATATAGTTTTGCACATAACTACATCTTATGATGACAACCACATACATTAATACAAAAATCAGATTAAATTGATATATGAATCAGTGTTACTTTTGAGGAAGTTAAATATAACCAATGAATTTCATGAAGCATAGTAAATTACAAAAGTTTTATCAAAGTTAAATGCTAAAGAAAACGGTTTGCAAAGATCAAAAACAATGGCAATTGAAAAATATTATACACGGAGAATATCACCGAGGCAAGGATTTTATACTGAAAGAAAAAAATACTGCAAAATCAGACATCCACTACAAAAGCCGACAATAATACGCAAATAAATCATTAAGATGAAATCTAAAAAGTAAAAGAACCGTTAATAGATTTTGAAGTACAAAATGCATATTAGAATAGTACTGTAAATAACGAAAAGACAAGAAAATTGAGGACATAATTCAAAATAGCTAAGAGATAAAATTGATTACGCTCTGATCTTCAATAACATAAATGAAAATTAAAAATTTCAAAATGAAAATCATATGGATTTTCTATCAACTATTCAATTTTAGGATACTTTTAAAAAACAGTCAATTTTTTTTATAAACTTTCAAACTCAATTTTTTTTATAAACTATTCAATATAATTTAGATAATTTATTGAAATAAATTGATTGCTGTCCAAATATACACCATAATATAGACAATGCAGCCTAAATGTTGAAAATATTATAATAAAAAACAAAAAAGACCAAAAATTAAAAACAAAATATTTAATAGATTTTTACACTATTGCACTTTTACATAAATTATTGCTTTATATATACTTTAATTATATAAATAAAAGTACTTACTGTTAAAGCTAAGTTTTATATGTACAACTTATAACATTGCACATGAAAATAATTAAAAATAAATTATTGTTAGAATTTTGTTATGTTTACCACCAACAGTTTTTGATTTATAATAGGTATTTCAATATCAACGCATTATTTAATTTTAAATCGATCACCTTTTTTGTGTGTGTTGAAGAATCAAATGGCTTTAATCTTTAATCTGCGTTTACATAATTAACGGAAGCTTTTAGAATTGTTCAGTAGAAAGCACTGTTTCTCGATTATGTCTACAATAGGCATATCTAAAGGAGTATTCAGGAAGAATTTGTTCAGGAACCCTCTATGTAACGTGATTGAATTTACGTATAACTGAAGACAGTATATGTAAGTTATATATGTATAGGGTATTCTCATTGCCTCCAAAAATTTGGATGTTGTGTCACTCATATATATCTCCTTAGCTATACAACTGCACAGAATTTTAGTGTGTATAGGTACACAAATAAGATGAATATCGAAGGCTTCAAGCAGTTTATTCAAGGATAAGAGACACTTACTAACAACTGTTGAGCTCACCTAGTAGGATTTTAAAAACATGCCAGATCGATTATCAGTCAAAATTTTGATTACTGTAGTAAAGATCGCATTCCGTTTCAGTTCGAAATATTTAGTACTATAAGTTTATAGCTGTTATTCAGCTTAAAAAACCCTGCATTTAGATTGTGAGAGAAGAAAAACCTTTTTTATAAATCGATATATTGTTTATAAAAAGAAAAGTACATAATATTTTCATTACTTCAATTTCTTTGAGTATATGTTAAGATTACTTTGAGTGTTAGAGTAGGAGAAATATCGGGAAACCCTCTCAGATCGCAAGAAAAACAAAACTGAGGATTTTCATCGTCTGTGTCAAATCAGTACGGAAGTGAAAACTACCATTAGGCTTACTAACAAATTACAGGTCTTCATAAACAATTGTCTCCTCCCATTATATTGGTTAAAGGGGAAGATGGGTTTAGCCAGTAAGAATCTGACACTACTAAGGAAAAATTTGTGGTGTCTTTGGAAGATTCCCACCGCTCTTAGGAAAAACAAAATTAGAAGAAAAATAAGGCGACCAGAAACCATGATAGCCAGAGAAACCCTGGATTGGCAACCACAACGAAGAAGAAACATAGGCAGACCCAGATATAGTTGGAAAAGAACAAACTTGAAAGAGATAGATTCTTATAAATGTAGCATAAGTTTGTAATGGTCTATGCAAAATTAGTATAACATGAATGGGTGAAGTAGATTATAACATATTATATAACATGTAGGTATATGTTAATGTTAAAGCACTAGACATATACTATATAATATGTTTTAATTTACGTCGTAGGTACTTCGATTTATCAAAAAAAAATATATTTTATATAAAAATGCAATGTTGCGTTCTTATTGAAAAACCCTTTTTACCGAAATGTTTATTATGACTACCTTTTATTACCTTAGTTTTCTTATTTCTATAGTGTTAAAACTTTTATTTCAATTTTACTATTAACAGAGTTAAAATAGAATCTTTGGTATAAATAGATTATTTTGAAAATTTATTACCAATTCCTGGTTTTAAAGTCATGTTGTTTTCTATTATAGTTACTACTAAATTCTAAGTCAGTTGTTTTAACCAATAATAATATGAATATATCTTTAATAAAAATTAAATATATGCCGTTTGAAATAATATTCTTTATTATTTTTAAAGTTCAATTAAATTTATTTCCATATATTATTATCAACTCCTTGACGATTTAAAAAATTTTACAGATTTTTCATCATATTGTGAAACTAATACACACTAGATAATTTTTTTTTCAGTGGAATAATCTCCGCTACGCAGCATTTTAAGTCATTGACTTGAATCTAATAAGCTATAGTTTTAGTATAATTTTACCTAAATTTAATCCTTACAAAATAAAACAGACTTTAAATTGCACAAAATAATCTTAATTTAAATTTGTTACATTTCAGAAGTTCACCTACAGCACAGATTCGTCAAAAATTTTTCGACATTTTTAATTTTTTATATTAAAGTATTATGTTGTTTATATTAGCATAATATCGAGCTCAAAATTATGAGAAGATGAAGAATGCTATATGGAAACATTTAAGCGAGAAAGATTTTTATATAAAGGAAATTTAACATTTTATATCTCTAAAATTTTCATCGTATTGCAAAAACAACAAGCGACCGCTTAAAATTATTAAATTAATTCTTTTTTATAACAAAATTTACTGCTGCAAAACTCTCTTTAATAAAAGTATTTTAAACTCTGAGTTAACAACCATCAACGAATGAATCAACAATAATACGATCCCTACGAAATCTTTTATGATGACATTGACATAGCGATTGTTAATTTTCAATATCAACAGTTTATTAAAAAGCCTTTTCTGAAAGAAATTTTATTCTGGGAATAATAACAAATTAGGAATTCTTTTTTTTCCAGACATTTTTTTTATTGATATACTTTTTTCAAATTTTTGCTGCAACTGGTATTGTGAACACCCCTTTATAGTACACATAAGTTAAATGAAATAGAAAGTAATATAATAATTTAAGATGCTTGATATTTTGTGTAATCCAAGAAAATGAATTCAGTTTTGTTTTTACTTTTTTATGACTTAAATCATAAGCACAAAGAGGTTTACAATAATAAAGGAGATTTTTTAAATAAATTTTTATGTTCATCAAAAGTACTGGGAACTCCTTTAAGAAATAATGATGTGGATGTTTTAATCATATCATGGTTTGATGATGACGAGAAATAATTATTTTTATTTAATTTCTTAATTCTTTGAATCCAATCCTCTTCAGACCACTGAACGCCAAGCTTATGAATATAAATAGGGTCAGTTTGGGTTCCATTTTCAACACTACTGCACTTGGGAACTGGATTAATTGATTCTTCAATATTCAATAATTTACTAAATTCAGCATGTTTTACAGAAGAAAAAGAACTGAGAAAATCACTGTGAAGTGATTCGATTTTAGCCATCAACAAATTATGCTGCTCAGCTATAATATGTTCAATCACTGACGCATCACATGACATATGAGATGGACCAGCTTCTATAGAATCTTTAATGTTCCGGATCAGTCGGTTATATTGATTCCGAAGGGCTGTTAACACTTCATTTTTAACCGAATCAATGGCATTTAAAATATCGTGCTCATTTTTGTGACTGGAAAACTTATTACAAAATGTATCAAACGATTTTGCCATATCATGAAATGCGTTTGTATTAGAGTCTATAGTCTGGTTAGTTTTAGAAACCAAACCAGATTTCGCATTATCCAGATTTGTGAATAAATAATGTATGTTATCAAACATACTTCTCAACAAACCTTCGTAATTTTGGCAGTCGTCACAAATAAAATATGAGTCTAGAGTTGGATAATACCAATCACTAATTATATTTTATTGTAGTAATAATTATATTTTATTGTACAACTCAACATTTAGTTTTGTTGTTTTTCAGTTAATTATTTGGTTGTAATAGAGTGTCATCACTCGAAAAACACTGACAAATAAATACATTGGATAATAATAAATAAATAAAATAGTAAAGATATTTTATATAATATGAATGTGACTTCTTTCTCTAATTTATTTAATTTAAAAGTCTATGTTTTTTTTAAATTTATTCACGAATAAACGAAAAAAAATTAAAAAAACAAATACTAAATATGCATGCGCGAAATTGAGAGTGAATTTTTTCTTAAATAAGGTGATTACTACTTAAGAAATTAAAAAGAAAGCAGTGAAGCATCTGAAGCGATTAAAGAAGATAATCCAATGAACTCGCCTCCCTTTCAAATTTAAAAAAAATTTAAAAATTGCGTTCAAGGATAGGTAAATATTGGGTTATCACCAATGTAAAATTATTGTTTTTATTTTTTTTTAATCATTTGTTCATGGTTCATCCAGAGCCACGTAGTATTTGAAAATTAGATACCTTCAGATACCTAACAAGTTTATACTTCCTCAGTTAAAAATTATTTGGGATCAAAATTCAAAAGTTTATTATTCTCTCTTAATCACTCTTATATTTTTACATGTGTTAAGAGCTTTTTTTTAAAATGTCAGGGTTCCCTTAAAATTTAACAAAATGTATCTTCATTTATCATAATTTTTTTATTTTCATGAAAAATTATGTTTTTTTTTTGAAAATGTGCGCCTGTAATAAGATTTGTTTTAACATCCTGAATTGTTTTATTTGTTTTTTGCAAGAATTAAACTATTCAAAAATATTTTAAATTGTTTGAACTATAAAGGCGTGCAGTTTTGGTTTAATGATTCTAGTATCTATTATAGATCATAATAAACAAAACTAAAATAACTATGATTTTCTCAGAATTACTAATCTGTTACCCCCTATAAAAATTTTATTTGATAAAAAATTTTACAATGATGGCCATTCAAATTTTATTTTAAGAAATTTTAACTTTATAATTATGGAAATTCCAATTTTCTCAGACTATAAAGTATAGGTATTAAAAATCATTAGACCTTTACACATGATCAAACATACATCAAATAAAAAGAGTCTACCCGTAAATAAAATTTCTTTCATTTTTTCACCTTCCAAAAAATGAAATTGGTTAAAAGATGGACTAAAACAATTTTTAGTATTTTTAATATTTCAGGTTTATAAAATTGTGCTACGTTAGTAGGTAGGTATCGACTTTTTTTTAGCAAATAAAAGTTTTTTTTTTAAACGCTCAAACTATTTTTTAATTATTGCACTTTTTTGGTTAATCAACATGTCCGACTAGCTGCGAAATTGATATACTCATATCTCGATACTTAATTAAGACAAATTTCTGAAATTTAGAAAAGATGATTAAATTGCATGAAAACAGCATATATAAATTTTCGTCGTATCGGGTATCCTGTAGTTGACATGGTCAACTGTACATTTTTTAAACAAATAACATATAGGATGAATAAGTTTAGGTTGAAAATTCTGTAATTGACAAAAACATTTCTTTATTCATTTTTAAATGACGTTTAAAATTTTCCAGGTTGAACCAACCTTAAATAATTTGTTGATCCATTAAAATTAGAATACTATGAAATTGCAATAATAAACTGTACAAGGTCCTTGAAATACGGAAGTAATTTTTCTTTATTGAATCTTTGTTAAGTATGTATTATGGGTTTAGTTGTGAACAATACCTGTTTAAATTGTTCACAACTAAACCCATTCTATATTTTAGTTTACAAGGGGTACGTACAACTTTTATCTGGAAAATTAAATTTTGTTTTTATAATATTATACATTATTTGTACGGTTAAATGCTAATTGTTTTGTTCTTTATATATTAATAGTAATTTTAAGACATTTACTTGGATTTGCATTACCTGTTGAGGTAAAAAGGTGAAATTATTAATTTATTTCAGATTCATTGTTTTTGTCAGTACATGTTATAAAATCTTTTATATTTTATTATAGGTTCACTTTAAAATGAACAAAAAAAGGTAAATTATGTTTAAAAATACATGATCATAGTTCAATAAAAAAAAAAAACAAAATAATTGGAAGCAAGTTCTTTTTTTTGTTGTTCTTGGATAAACACATTCAAATATCACTATATAAACTAGTAACAACTTCTAAATATTTACTAGTTCTATTACAGCAGTTAAACGGTTCATATCGTTTTAAAGTATAATTTAAATTTGGAAATAAAAATCTATTTAAATATTGAATAATGCCAGCTACAATCACATCATTATTCCGACAATCAAGTAAATCGTCACAAACACAAGCACGTAAAAGTTCAATAAAGAGTTTTGGAGGAACATTTAAGTCCATAAGAAAAATGTTTAATCCAAAAAATAAGAAGAGTATAAATGGAAGTAATTGTGTTATTGATGATCCTTCGGATGATTTTTTTGATTCATCTATACTAAATCTAATAGAAATGGATAATAATTTTCATGATATATCGTATGAAGTGGTAATATTTCCAGAAGAACGCAATGGAATGAAAAATATTAAAAAGTGAAAATGGAACTTTTTACATCGATAATATAGAAAAACAAATGAATTAAAATTAAACTGTTAGTGCTTTTTGTGTTTGAATTTGTATGTTCACAAAAATTGTTAAATGAAATATTTAAATTATTAACTTAAAATAAATTTGAACTGAAATAAATGGGTATTACAATTTATTTACATTATTTTTATTATTATTTACAATAATACTTAGGTTTTGTCGATATTTTTTCAATTATTTTCATTGAATAACTCTGCAACCTGGTAAGATATTGTATATTGGTGTACTTATTCGATGATTTGACATTAAAGTTTTCAGGAACGTAAAATATAATTTACTTTAAGTAAATTATAAGCACCTTTAGAATCTGGATTAAATTCTTATCTAATTTTGTATGTATTGGTTTGACATTTTATCATAGTTCACCCTCTATTATGGCTCTTAATTCCAACTATTTTTTTGTCTGTAGGTAGATATTATTCAAATTGGATATAATTTTGACTTTATTTTTATAAAAGGTTCTAGAAAATTTGTTGCTTTTAAATATAATGATCTGCTGCTATATTTTTAATTTTATCAAAACATTTTAAATACTATATTGTTACAGTTAAGCTTCAAATTACGTATTTTTAGGTTTGTGACTTCGTTAAATTTATAATTACCCTGAGTTTAAAAAACTTTTACACTTTTACAGATATAGTAATTTTAACCATTGATATATCCCATAAAAACATAACCTTTGCAGAACAACCTCTTTTTATGGTTTCATCCATCACAGAACTGCAGTAAAAAGTTTGTTTTCGAATGAAGCTCTAAAAAACATTTTTTGAATCTGAAAACGATAAACGTTTGAAGAAACTTTATAGGTAAATAATTTTTTGCTATTTAGTAATTTATATTTTTTATTAAACATATTTTTGAAACATCTTACAACCAGAAACTTGAAATTTTGAGGCAAGTATAAATATTTGAGAGCGAATTTAAGTTATCTCCAAACATTCTAATTTTGGTTTTTCCAGGCTTAAAACTTGTCAGAGGTCGCTATTTTCCGAAATTGATAATTCGGACAGTTATGCAAATTTAAAAAGGCGCGACAATTAGAGGTTTAAGATTATATTTACACTTGTGTCAAGTCGTTAATTAATTTTATAGGGTTACCTTGAGACAGAAGAAAGTGGCTCTTGGTTTTTCACAGATATTGTAATGTATAAGGAATCGTAAATAATACGTACGGAACATGACCTTGTCTCAACAAATTAATTATTATACATTCACATTTTTATCATGCCAAGTCCAAGGCATATAGTTTGAACGTAAAAAACTAGTAACAGTCTTGTGAACTTCGTTTTTGCGATCGTTTCAAAAACCATTTGTATATTGTCAATTGACAAAAACAAAGTAAAATGAAAAAAAAACGAGGAAGAATACAGTTGACTTTGTCAACTCTTAGATACCCGTACGAACCGTTAGTATGTTCACAGCCACTCTGCTTACAATATTATTTTTTAATATTTTAGTATTTTAAAATAATTTGGGTGAATTTTATAATTTCTAGAACTATGGGTTGTACATATATTCAAACTATATGTTTATATGTACATTCTTCTAAAGCAGATTCTAACCTTCCACATAACGATTATCAATCCAAAACTTTTTCAAATATTCTATAGTACCATTTAATACTAAGCGGTAAATGTATATTAAATTTACTTAGTACAAAACAGTAAATATAATTTTAAATATTATATTATATTATATTTAAATATTCCATTGACAGAAAAATTTCTTATAAGTACAATAAAATACATATATGTATGTAAATACGGCGCTATATAATATACATCTATACTCTTATCATTCATTCACTAGTGACATATACGATATGTAAATAAACATGATATTATATAAGTATGTATATATATCAATATCATATAAATAATAATAAAAATTCTTCAAGCAACCGTTATGTTGTTTATTTATTCACATTTTTTTGTACTACGCATTATATCCTCAACAATTTCAAATTATCGAGTAAAACAAAATGGAAAAAATTCGTTTTAAAGGAATTTGTTAGAAAATTTGAAAAAACCAAGTAACACTTTCGTCAATTATAAAGTAACCCTATATTATTAAAAAAAGTTGTTAACAGAAATAAGAGTATAATGTTGGAGCTTTCATTTTTATGTATTACTTTAAAAAAATTTTAACAGGTGTTCAAGTTACAGGTGTTTAAAAATAGGAAATTTTCAGTTTTTGACCCCTTACAGCTCCTAAACGGGGGGTGATACAAAAAAAATTTCTGAAATGACTCATACTTATTTTCAAAGATCTAACTTCTGTCAAAATTTCAAGTTTCCAACTTTAACCGTTTAGAAGATGGGGGGGTTAAAGAATTTTGCAAAATTTGAGTTTCGCATAACGGTAAATTAAGACACCGTATGCCAAAAATATATATTTATTGTATATATACTTTTAAAGCTAATGAAAGTAGTAATCGTTTGGCGTTTTCAAAATGAAGATATACCTTATACAACTTGTGCTATAACAATTTAAATATAGAGCTTTTTTGAACCTTTGGGGAGCTGTAGCTCCGTAACGGGTGGGGCTACAAAAAAAAGTTATTAAAAATAAAATTAATATTTTTGTGAGATCTATCAGTAGTTAAAATTTCATAGCTCTATTGCAAAAAAAATGTGGAGATCTAAAAGTTAGGTGTTCGAGAGCTACCCTAAGGCTTGGTCCAAACTCAACCAAAAAAAATAGGGAACCTACAAATTACTCCCAAAATATTTTGTGTAAATTTCAAGATTCTAGCTTTCTTAGTTTTTGAGTTAGCGTGCTGACGGACGGACGGACGGACGGACGGGCATGGCTCAAAAGTCTTAGAATTTTTTTCTGATCCGATCCATACCTTTGAAGGTATATCTAGCTCGCTTATTTCGAGGTGTTACAAACGGAGGAGTAATTTTATTATACCCGATCCTATCGTACGGGTATAATGAATATTTAATTTTATTATTTAATTTATACCTATTATAAAATACTTGAAATCTTTTTTTTTTAGCCAAAATACTTGTATTTAAAATAATTTCACTTTAATACATCTTTATCTACAGAGCAAAAATAGACTTTGACAATAAAATGACAATAAAATAGAAATGTCAAAATACTTTTGACTAATCAGCTGTCATAAAAAATATATAAAATATAAATATATTCACAGTCTGAAAATAAAATGTGTTTTGTAGAATTATTACACGAAATTCACAAAATCTTAAATTTTAAAAGTTTTTCAAGTCTATTCATATAGAATGTTAGTACTCCATAGTTTTGATGGAGCACTTGGAACCCTATTTAGGCAGTGAATCTATTATGGTATGGGATTCTGGGCAGTGAAAAATTTATGGTATGAGATTAAAATTAATTTAAGCTTTTAAATTTTTTTAAGTTCTTTGAATTTTTGTTATTAATTTTATGATTAGGAAACTGAACTATATAGTAACTAACAAAATTTATTCTTTGAAATGTTGACACATTTGAACATGTCATAGAATGTAAAGCAAAATACCATAATATTTAAAACAGCCTACACGTACAATAATCAAAAATTAGGAATTCCCATTTTTTCCAGACATGTCATTAACACTATTTCATTGTTTATTTTTTAGTTTTTATTGCAGTTGCATTACAAGTCAACACCTCTTTTAATATGAGTTCAATGAATTCAAACAAATAATTGAGAACTGCAATAAAAAAAAAAAAAGAATTTTTAATACCTGAAAAAAATTAACGCAGTTTTGTTTGTAGTTTTATGTGACTTGTGGCTAATGGCTACCTAAATTTTTTTAATATAGCTACAGAAGTTTATGAGGTGGTAATTTTTACAAAAAAAAAGGGACAAAATAAATATAAAATGTATTTCTTTGTTACGGCACAATACAAATATTATTATAAGGTGATAATAAAGAACGTGCAATAATATCTAAATATATTATTTTGCAAAATAAACGCAAATCCTTGCAAGGCGATTTAGTACTTAAAGGTTTATGTAAAAGTATTTGAAAATTTTATTAATATAAATTTATATGTTGCTAGTTGATGATGGCATGATGATATTATGATGCTACAAATTCCAGAAATAACAACAAAATATTTTCAAAAAATTTAATTTCAGAAAATACATTTTGTTGTAATAAAATTTCGTGTACAGCGAAATCTTATTTTAAAAAATCTACATTTATTTTAAAAATTTACTTTTTCGAAATCCTTTTTTTATTAAATTTCCTTTTTCAAAATCTTCATTTTCCCTTCTATATATAAAAGCAAAAACCCCAAATTAAAATATGTCCTTGATTTTATTTCCTTTCTAAAGTCCCTTCAAATTATTTTTCATACAAACACATCCTTTCAACAACCAATCATTTAAAGCAGTGGAGGAAATTTTAAGTACATATCTTTTTCTAGATTTTTAACATTTGTAGTTCTTTTTCGGTATTTTGTCGAACTTCGTTAGACAAATTATTGAGACTCTCATTTTGTAACTAACTCTAAAAGTTTTTTTTTTTTTTGTTAAAAAGGGGAGATTTTTTCTTTAAAAAAGAGTTTTTTGTAGAAAAGGCTGATTTGTCTAAAGAAGATTAAAAAAGAACGATTTTAAAAAGAGTGGGTGGAAATTAATAAAAGTGAGATTTTGTTAGGCTCCAGAAAATATTATATTTCAATGAAACGAAAAATGTTCAACTAGGAGTAAAGCACGAAGTTAAATCCTCCTGTTCATTGGAGTGACTTTAACAACATGGTTATGACGTTGTCACTTAGTGAACTTGTATTGCATTATTATACCCGTACGATAGGATCGGGTATAATAAAATTACTCCTCCGTTTGTAACACCTCGAAATAAGCGAGCTAGATATACCTTCAAAGGTATGGATCGGATCAGAAAAAAATTCTAAGACTTTTGAGCCATGTCCGTCCGTCCGTCCGTCCGTCAGCACGCTAACTCAAAAACTAAGAAAGCTAGAATCTTGAAATTTACACAAAATATTTTGGGAGTAATTTGTAGGTTCCCTATTTTTTTTGGTTGAGTTTGGACCAAGCCTTAGGGTAGCTCTCGAACACCTAACTTTTAGATCCCGACATTTTTTTTGCAATAGAGCTATGAAATTTTAACCACTGATAGATCTCACAAAAACATTAATTTTATTTTTAATAACTTTTTTTTGTAGCCCCACCCGTTACGGAGCTACAGCTCCCCAAAGGTTCAAAAAAGCTCTATATTTAAATTGTTATAGCACAAGTTGTATAAGGTATATCTTCATTTTGAAAACGCCAAACGATTACTACTTTTCTTAGCTTTAAAAGTATATATACAATAAATATATATTTGTGGCATACGGTGTCTTAATTTACCGTTATGTGAAACTCAAATTTTGCAAAATCCTTCAACCCTTCTATCTTCTAAACGGTTTAAGTTGGAAACTTGCAATTTTGACAGAAGTTAGATCTTTAAAAATAAGTATGAGTCATTTCAGAAATTTTTTTTGTATCACCCCCCGTTTAAGAGCTGTAAGGGGTCAAAAACTGAAAATTTCCTATTTTTAAACACCTGTAACTTGAACACCTGTTAAAATTTTTTTAAAGTAATACATAAAAATTAAAGCTTCAACATTATATTCTTATTTCTGTTAACAACTTTTTTTAATAATGTAGGGTTACTTTATAATTGACGAAAGTGTTACTTGATTTTTTCAAATTTTCTAACAAATTTCTTTAAAACGAATTTTTTCCATTTTGTTTTACTCGATAATTTGAAATTGTTGAGGATATAATGCGTAGTACAAAAAATAAATAAACAACATAACGGTTGCTTGAAGAATTTTTATTTATATGATATTAATATATATACATACTTATATAATATCATGTTTATTTACATATCGTATATGTCACTAGTGAATGAATGATAAGAGTATATATGTATATTATATAGCGCCGTATTTACATACATATAATGTATTTTATTGTACTTATAAGAAATTATTCTGTCAATGGAATATTTAAATATAATATAATATAATATTTAAAATTATATTTACTATTTTGTACTAAGTAAATTTAATATACATTTACCGCTTAGTATTAAATGGTAGTATAGAATATTTGAAAAAGTTTTGGATTGATAATCGTTATGTGAAAGGTTAGAATCTGCTTTTGAAGAATGTACATATAAACATATAGTTTGAATATATGTAGAACCCATAATTCTAGAAATTATAAAATTCACCCAAATTATTTTAAAATACTAAAATATTAAAAAAATAATATTGTGAGCAGAGTACTAACGGTTCGTACGGGTATCTAAGAGTTGACAAAGGCAACTGTATTCTTCCTCGTTTTATATTGTTTTAATAATTTATTGGGCTTTAGAAGAATACCCAATAATTGAATTTAACATTAGTTATAATTACTTACTATTGAAACAATTGACAGAATGTAATTTTATGGTAACTAAAATAAAAAATCTGAGTTTGAAGAAATTATGAAGAGAGAAAGGAATTAAATTATTAAAATTATAGAAATTCTTAATTATCCATGCTACTATTTTAAATATGATTTATCATTCTTTGAATTAATTTTAAACAAATTTTTTACATTATCAACAAGTTGATCCAGAAATTCTAAGGAATTATATTTAAATATGTTTTAATATTTTAACCCAAATTTTAAATATAATAAAAATATTGAGAATACGGAAGTTATTTTTGTTTGTTGAATATACAAGCCACTTTATATGTATAACAAATATCTTAAGTACTACAAAATATACCTGTTTTGATATATTCAACAGCTTCTCTGTTCAAAATTCAATAGTATATCAATTAACTTTATCCTTAATCCTTTTGAACCTTTCCTTCTCCTGTTTTATCCTTTTGAACCTTTCCTTCTCCCAAAATTTTAAAATTAATCTAATATCGCGACTTTCTACCTGTTGAGGTAAATTTATATAAAAAAGTGAAATTATTGATTTATCTCAGAGTTTTTATGACTATACAATAAAATTATAAAATATTTTATGTTACATATTATATAGGTTCACTTCAAATGAAACAAAAAAAAAGGTTTAATTAAGTTTAAAAATACATGATCATAGTTCAATAAAAAAAAAAAACAAAATAATTGGAAGCAAGTTCTTTTTTTGTTGTTGTTGGATAACACATTCAAAGATCACTATATAAACTAGTCACAATTTCTAAATATTTATTAGTTCTATTACAGCAGTTAAACGGTTCATATCGTTTTAAAGTATAATTTAAATTTGGAAATAAAAATCTATTTAAGTATTGAATAATGCCAGCTACGATCACATCATTATTCCGACAATCAAGTAAATCGTCACAAACACAAGCACGTAAAAGTTCAATAAAGAGTTTTGGAGGAACATTTAAGTCCATAAGAAAAATGTTCAATGGAAAAAATAAAAAAAATAGAAATGGAAATAACAGTAATGGTAGTGATGATCCTAGAAAAGATTTTTTTGATTCGTCCATACTAAATTTAATAGACATTGATGATCATTTCCATGATATATCATTTGAAGCGTTAATTTTTCCAGAAGAGCGCAATGAAATTGGATGCCGCAAACTGAGGAAATATTAAAAAGTCAATATGGAACGAAGGAAAAGTCAATATAGAACGAAAAATAAAAAGGAAAAATAAAAGAAAATAAGAATTACAGGATTAATAATTTTAAAGATAAACTGTTATTATGTAAAATTGAATTAAATTTAGAATTTGGGAAAAAAAATATTTATTTAAGAAAAATTATGAATAATCTTTAAAATTTTTGAAAAATTAACTTAAAAATAAAATTGTTTTATATTTGTTAAGATTTGTTAAATAATTAATTGTAATAAAAAAGATAACTATGATGAATGTACATGTTGAACTTTTTCAATTATTTGATTATTAATGGCAATTGTCTGCAGGTATCATCAATCAGGAAAAAGTTCTTTGGAAAACCGACCCGAAAAGTTACAAAAGTCCTGTAACTTTGGAAAGAAAACCCCAATATTTTACCAAGGAAACCCCAAGCTTTTTTGTTTCTAGTTTTATCCCTCTTGGAATCGATGTTCATTTTTAACACAAATTCATTCATTTTTAACACCAAGGCAAAAATTATAACAAACAAAGCAGGATAATGGGGTTTGTGACAAAACCACAAATATTTTTTTTCAAATGAACGATTTTCCAAATTACTACGAATTAACTTTTAAACTTACATTAATTTTCATTTTGTTAATTTTGTAGTTATTTCGCAGATTTAATAGAAATTATAAAAATCCCAGATAGTAAAAAAATATTAGCCCAGTTTTTCTTATAACTGTTAAAACTCACATTAACATGAATGAAAAGTTTTAAAAATATAAAAATAATTATCTAATTTATAATTTTTATACTCGTACGATAAATATCGGATATAATAAAATTACTCCTCGATTTGTAACACCTCGAAATAAGCGAGCTAAATATACCTTCAAAGGTATGGATCGGATCAGAATCAAATTCTTAGTCGATTAATCCATGTCCGTCCGGCAGCACGCTAACTCAAAAACTAAAAAAGCTAGAATCTTGAAATTTACACAAAATATTCTAGGAGCAATTTGTAGGTTTCCTATTTTTTTGGTTGAGTTCCGGCCAAAACTTCGAATAGCTCCCGAACAACTAACTTTTAGATCTTCACAATTTTTTTGAAATAGAGCCATGAAATTTTAACTGCTGATAGATTTCATAAAAATATTAATTTTTCTGTAGACTTACCCGTTAAGGAGCTACAGCCCCCCAAAGTTCGAAAAATCTCTATATTTAAATTGTTATAACACAAACTCTATAAGGTATATCTTCAATCTGAAAATTCCAAACGATAGATGCTATTATGAGCTTTACAAACATGTATATAATATATATATACTTGTGCTATACGGTGTCTTAATTTATCGTTATGCGAAACTGAATTATTGCAAAATTCTTTAACCCTTCTATCTTCTAAACGGTTTAAGTTGGAAATTTTGTTGAAATTTTGACAGAAGTTAGATCTTTGAAAATAAGTATGAGTCATTTCAGAAATTATTCTTGTACCACCCCCCGTTTAGGAGCTGTAAGGGGTCAAAAACTGAAAATTTCCTATATATAATATTATTTACATATCGTATATGTTACCGACGAATGAATGATAAGAGTATAGATGTATATTATATAACGCCGTATTTACATATACATATACATATGTATTTTATTGTACTATAAGAAATTATTCTATGAATGGAAATATTTTTAAAGAAATATTGCAATGTATGGCGATATATTTATAACAATATAAATATACTATGTACGTATTAATATAATATAATATTTAAAATTATATTTACTATTTTGTACTTAGCAAATTTAATATACATTTACCGCTTAGTATTAAATGGTACTATAGAATATTTGAAAAAGTTTTGGATTGATAATCGTTATGTGGAAGGTTAAAATCTGCTTTTGAAGAATGTATAAACATATAGTTTGAATATATGTACAAGCCATAGTTCTAGAAATTATAAAATTCACCCAAATTATTTTAAAATACTAAAATATTAAAAAAATAATATTGTAAGCAGAGTGTGTAAGCAGACAGGCTGTGAACATAGTAACGGTTCGTACGGGTATCTAAGAGTTGACAAAGTCAACGGTATTTTTCTCGTTTCAACTATAATCATATCCTATAACATTTGTGACTACAACACAATATGATATCATCCGGGAGCTATTGAAACTAAGTACTTAAATAATTTTTACACTTTTCTTGAAATAGAAAAGGCCTTTTTGAAATTTTCAAGCAACATATTATTATATGACAGTGTAGATGCGGAGGTCTATAACTGATTGCTCGCGGGGTAACTAAACTCAAAGTAGTTTTTGAATGCCTATTGATACAAGCCAAAACATTCAATTAATTTTCCGAAATTTAAGCGATATTTAGTTTTTTTTTAATGTATTTCTCTGCCTAATAAATGTGGACAGGAAATTACACAGCCTTTCCTGTTCAGGCGTGGCTGTACATGTCGTAAGGGGGAATAACTCTTACGACGTGAGTGGGATTCGAACCCACACTCCCTTGGTGGTTACAGCGTATTTTTATACGCTCTTACCCACTAAGCCACCGAGGCCCCTATTTAGTTTTATTATTGCTTTCGTGTTTAAATTGAGTAAATTCCAGTTAAAAAATGTGTTTTTATACTAAAAAAATATTTCTATTTTATTTACAGTAAAGCATTTTTAGTACGATAACAGGCCACACGAGTATTTATGAAGAACAATTTACTCTTCGTTTTATATCCTCTTTCTTTAAACTAATTTTGGGAGAGGAGAGAATATAAGGAAAGGGAACCTCTAATCTTTCTCGGTAAGGTTAAGGGAAGAGGTTAGAAACAAAGACTAAAGTGTTTTTCATAAATATTCTTGCGACTTGGCTGATACAGATGCTATACTTAAAATAATGAAAAATAAAAGAAAAAAAAAAAAAATTTATTAAATTGCGTCTTGAATAATTCTTTGTATTTTTTTTGTGAGTACATACCGAATTGTGACCTGTGTTGTGTACATACCGATACATAAATTTGCTCCCCACACAAATAAGATTTTGCCTTTTTAAAGTTATTAGCTAAATATTCCGGCTTGTAATATTGAGGCATTATTATAAATATAAGGAATTTTGTTATTTAGTACTAGCTTTTATTTAAATATTTTAACCTATTTTCTACTTGGTTGATTATGGCATTTAAGATTGAAGTAATATTATAACGATTTTTTTTCCTTACAATTTCAATACAATTTTTCAGCAAACTAAAACGTGAAGCTAAAGTCTTTTTTTCTAAACTTTGAATCACTGCATTAAATCTCAAAAAAATTGTGAAAATAGATTAACGGATGGTCAGACTGAAGTTCTAACAAAAATATTTATTTATAATTTTTTTTTTTTTTTTTGAAAAATTTGATAAGCATTTGCTTTTACCAAATTTTTTCCTAACAGTTTAAAACTTTTATAAAAGTAAATTTTTATTGAGTAAATTTCTACCCGTTTGCATTCAATGGGTTAAGTCAAAGTATTTCAAATAATAAATAATATTACGTTCCTAGAAAATGTTGACGCTTTTGGAAATATCATAGGTAAAGGAAATTAGAATAAGGTAATATACATACAATGATCAAAAATTAGGAATTCCCATATTTTCCAGACATGTCATTACTATTTTAAATAATTGATTTTGTTTTTGTAATTTTAAAAATTTTTGTTTGTGTTTTAAGATGAAATGGAATACAAATTAACGCCTCCTTTAAAATAAATTTCATTGAATTTTAAACTTGAAACATAAGAGTAATAAATTTTGAAGTATATTTGTTTAACTGAATGAAAGTATTTGAGTTTTGCTTTTATGATTAATTTATATCTTATGGCTACTTACTACCTGTTATGTTTGCGTTAGCATACTTAAAAAACATAAAATACATTTGATGAAGTTAGAACTGTTTCTGAGGTGGTAATTTTTATTAATTTTATTGAAAAAAAAGAAAGAAAGTTTGAGTATGTTACGACATGTTATAAATTGACATTGATGAATTCAAATTATAATGTATTTGATGATGTTCAAATAAACAAATATTATTTAGCAAAGATACAGTTGGACTTTAGATATACATTACGTAGGTATCTAATTATTTATATTTTATTTAAAAAATGGTATTAATATTACTTAAATGAATTTTATTTAAGATAGTGTTGTTGTGGTTGTTTTATAGGGAGGTTGTTTTATAGACAACTATCCTTGTACCAAGGCACTGTGTCCCGGAACCCGATAAAATACTCATTTATCATAAATCCTATGAGTTGCTCATCAAGACAATCAATGCCCCTAAATAATCGGACAATAGCTTCCTGGTCAAGCGCCCGCTGTTATGGGAGATTTTCACCTAGCAAGTATATGATACTATAAGTTATTCTATATTAGTTCAGAATATAAGAACTTTTTTGTATTTTAAAATACAAGTTTCCAAGAAGTAACTTGTAATATTTTAAAAGATATTTTTTTACTACAAAATAATGCTTGGTCATTTTAAAGTTTATTAGTTTAAATCTTTTGAATATCAACAGTAATACCTTTTCTTCTAAATCAAAATAGCCATTCCAATTTATTACCTGTTACGTTAAATTTAAACAAAATAATTGAAACTACACTGATTTAATCCAGAATCATTATTTTTATGAGTTCATGCTATAAATAATTTTTTTTATTGATTGTCTTTAATAAGAATACAAAAATATCAATAATTTTTCAAAAAATTATGATTATTATTCATTTTTCCATACAAAATAGGGGGCCTCGGTGGTCTAGTGGGTAAGAACGTATAAAATACGCTGTAAACACCGAGGGAGTGTGGGTTCGAATTCCATACACGTCGTAAGAGTTATTCCCCCTTACGACACTTACAGCTACGCCTGTACAGGAAAGGCTGTGCAATTTCCTGTTCACGTTTATGTGACAGAGAAATCCATTTAAAAAAAACTAAAAAATTTTAAGGTAAGTTTGCTTCTTGTTCATAAATTCAAGGATCACTATACAAATTATACAAAAATTTTAGGGTTGGCCACGAAATCCCAAATGCCAAAATCCCAAATTTTCTAAAATACCAAACCACTTTCGTTATCATAATTGGTTTTAAATTTTTTTATTTCAGATCTATTTCAGATTCAGATTCAGAAAAAAAAAATATTGATTGCAAAAATTATAGAAAAAAAATTTCAACAAAAAGGATTTTTGATTCAACATTTTATTCAAGATTTCAACGTTTTTAATTTTTTAAATTTGCTTTTGTGTTATTATTTTTTCATACATTTTTTTGTATTTGAAATACATTTTTTGTATTTGTATACGAAATACGAAAAAAAAAAATTCTATTTCGAAAATACCAAAAGAAATAATTCCACAAAAAAAATTTCAAAATTCAAAATTTAATGGGAAACATTTTAAATAGCGTTAAAAAAACCGCTAAACAAGCTATTGGGACTCTATGATTTCGTAACCAACTGTTAAATCTCTTCTAATATCTTTTTAGATATACATTTCAACAACAAGGCATTTAAAATAGTGTTGGCTACCACCCCAAACCGCCCTAAATAAATTATTGGATCCTGATTTTGTAATCAACTATAAAGTACCACCTTTTCTTTTTTTCAATACTTTTTTCAACAACAATATATTAAATAAAATAGCGTCTGCCTCCTCCAAACCCCCGCTAAATAAATTATTGGAACGCTGATTTTGAAACCAGCTATAAAACCTGTTCTAATTTAGAATCTCACATACATATATATAAAAATATTCTGGAAAAAGCGTATAACTCTGATTTTGAATTCAACTTTAAAATTCCTCCTAATTCAGAACCTCACGTTTATATATATATATAAATATTCTGGAAAAAGGGAATATCCTGATTTTGAATCCAACTCTAAGATCACTTCTAATTTAGATCCTGGCATACACATAAAATATAATATACATATTCTGGAAAAAGCGGCAATCCTGGCTTTGAATCCAACTCTAAATTCAAAAGGAACTAAAATATCAAAACTACTTTAAGATTTTGGTATTTCGGCATTTTGGAATTTGAGATTTTCATATTTTGGTGATTTTGAATTTAGGATTTTTGGGATTTTCGAATTTGGGTTTTTTTTTGGGATTTTGGCATTTGGGTTTTTTTTTTTTGGGATTCATGGCGCTTGAAAATTTTAGATATGAATCAGTTATAGCCGTCCTAAAACGTTTCATACGTATAATTAAAATTTGGTAATAAAACTCTTTTAATATTGAATCTTGCATTTAGTATTGAATTATTCTCAATGTTAAGTGAGGTATGACTGATCGTCATAAAGGGAAAAACATTTCAGTTTAGCTTCAGTTGTGTATCGATCATATAACTAAACGAATGTTCTATGTTCTACAGTGGCGAAGATATTATTATATTTTTAAAAATTTAATAAAAATACTTTGAAGACTACTTTTTCGGAAACTGTTAAGAATAGACTATTTCCCTTCGAACGAGTTTTTTTTGTTTATTTTGACCTTTGACCCCCTTCTTCGTGATTTTCAATTTTCGAGCATCCTATGTATAGGAATGTTAAAATTTGTTAAATTGCTTACTTATCTCTAATTAAAATATATATCCTTGAAAAATTCTTTGTGTTTGTTTTTTATTTTCTTTCAAATCATATTCTTCTATCTACGTACTTACATAAAAATCTGTGTTGTACGCAATTTTTAAATACATGATATTCACTCGCCTTTCATATAGATAAAAATAGTCAAAAGACAGAACATGTGGCTAACTGTGAGAGAAATATTACCCATTAAAAAAACAATGAGAACAATATTGATTATAAAAGATAACCATTTAGAAAAATAAAAATTTAGCATTGGGTGTTTTTCTAATATAAAAGATGTCCTTTAATATTAAATAATGGCAAAAGCAAAATTGTTTAAATTCCTGAATTTATAATTTATTAAATGGATTTTAGATTAAACGAAATGTCGGAAAATGTTTAGGTAAATGTTAAAATAATCGATAAAAGAAATTTTGTATTTTTATTGATTGATAATAAAATTTGAAAGATTTCCTATTATTTGACATACTGAAAGACAGAATATTGAGCGTTGATCATCGGATTTTAATAATATGCTAAAAATTATTCAAAAAAGTAATAAAAAACTTTAGTTCAATGAACCCAATATTAAATATTATTCAATATTAAAAACAACTTTTGTTCAAACCACATCACATAATCAATAAGCGATTCGATATAATTTCATTGAATATTACATATGTACATTATGTACATATACGTCTACACTTTTATATATATTTCCAAAAAAATGTAAATATACATCGTACTAGAAAAATTTTAAAATTTTAAAAACTTAGGAACGTTATTAGGACGGGGAGAGCCTCGAAATTTCAAATCACAAAATCCCAAAGTTTTAAAATCGTAAAATTACAAAATCCCAAAATTATAAATTTTTGTATAAAACTGCAAGATACGTTTTTTCGAAAATATTTTATTATATTATATGCATATAATAGGACCAGTGGCGGAACTTCACAATTTGGACCCGTCCGCGCAAAAATAAAATATTCCCCCAATAATTTTTTTTTAACAAAAACAAGTTATATATTTATTTCATATATCATATTGCAATCAAAATAAAAATAATACAAGAACGAAACTAAAACTTAATGGAGCTTGTATATTAAAATCTTTGCTCCTTGACTTCATATTGTCAAAATCAGTAATGATCCTCTTTATTTACATTTTTCCAGTCGCTTTTGCTTCAATGGAAAGTATTGAAAGATTGCTTAAACAGTCTTTACCAATGGTATTACGCATATAATTTTTTATTATTTTCAGCTTTGAAAAAGAACGTTTAGCAGATGCGACCGTAACAAGTAGCGTGAGAAACAAAAACAATGCTGTTATCATTTGTGGAACACTTGCAGCTACAGTTGACAATTTTACTATTAAAAGTTCAGCGAATTCGCGTATAGATATTTTTGATATTTCATCGTGCAGCATTGCCTTTACCATAACCATTTGCAGTGGAAATTCTTTTAATATATCTTCTCTATACTTTTGCTGTAGTGCTTCTTTATATAATTACTATATCACGTAATATTGCGTATAATTTACTATATCACGTTCCGTCATTAGCATTAATTTATTTTGATGGATGCGGGAAAATAATTCAAGAACAGAATTAATGTAACAGAAAAATCACAAAAACTATGGTTTAAACTAGAAATTACACATCAATATTACAGATTAGCTGCAATAGAATTAGAACCATATTTACATCAACTACAAATAACTAAAACTCATGGTAGTGCTATTCAATGACTTAGAAAGGTTTTAGAGGAGGATTCAAAATCAGACTTTTACGTTTTTTCTAAAATATGCATGTATATAATATATGTCCAAAATTATGAATTAGAAGGGTTTTAAAGGAGCGTTCAAAATCAGGGCTATTCGCCTTTTACAGCATATTTATATGCGAGATTCAAAATTTGGATTTATTTAAGAGTTGGATTTTGAAGCAGCATTATTCGCGTTTTTTAAAATATTTTTATAATATGTCACTTCATATATTTTATAAAACAGGTTATTCATTTTGTTGTTTTTAAACATTATTTTACGATTAGAGATTTTGATTTTTAGTTTAGTTTATTTCCAGTTAAAATTTATTAATTGTTCACAACTTTTTAATTACTAAATGTAGAGTTTACAAGGCTTATTTGCCTTTATAACTATAATATTTATTTATTCACTTTTTTAGCACAGTTGCCTAGAAAAAAACCACATTTGAGAGTTTAACTACAAACTTAAGACGCAACTTAATTTTGATTTTTTTTTTGGAATTGTGTAAATGGAATTCTGGAAATTGAATTTCGTACCCAACCCCTTCAATACGTGAGAATGAAATTTCTAAATTTGGAATTTTGTAATTTGGATTTTGGATTTTTGAGTTTGGGATTTTGTGATAGGGATTTTGAGAAATGAGATTTCGTGTTCAACCCATCAAGACGTATATTTTAATTAATTCGATGGGTATTTATATGGGATGGTATATTTTAATTCGAAACAAAATATTTTAAATATTTACCATATTTTTCTATATTACGTATATGGAAAAAAAAAATTTTTTTTTTCTCAGAACTGTAATGTCCAGTTTATTTAAATTGTAACTATATTATTATAAATACCCTTGTGTTTTTCTTGCGTCCTTAAATTCCTTTACTATACCTACGTTCTTATTTAGTATTTAATTTTTATTTATTTTGCTTTGACAAAATAAACTTTTATATTTTCTTCCTACTATAGTATGGCGTGCTGCTTTGCAATAAAGTTATCTAACATCAGTCATTTAATTTTATTGCTTCCTTTTGAAACATCCTTTTTTTTTTAATTCTATTTAAAATAAAAATAAAAATAAAAAAGAACATTTTTTCTATTGAAATCGTTTTTTCCGATCGGCTTTTAAAGCTTTTTGCAAATTATAAATTTTTTTAATTTTAAGTTTTTCATATAAAAAGAAATTGCTTTATTTAAAAACTAGGACTTTTGCCAATTTTACCCAGAAATTTTCTTATATAAAAAAAAAAAAAAACAAACAATAAATAAAACAAAATTTAGTTTATTAACTGTTTAGGAAATTTATATTCATGAAGTTAATGGTATAATAATGTTATATTGCAAAAAAAAAAAAAAACTTTTCTTTTAGACTTGTACGAGAAAAAGAAGAGTCTATCTTTATTTGACTAAATTTTTTTTTTTATTAAATTATGTGGAAATTGCAAAAAAAAAATTAAATAAAAAACTTTTTAAATTTATTATCAACTTTTTTTAAATATAAACTTAGTAAATTAATAAATAAGAAAACTCGAATAAAAATATGTAAAAAAATTTCTCGTTCAATATAGATTCGAAATAATATTTGAAGACAATTTTACTAGATATATAGACATATGGATATAAAATATACACTCGATTGAAGTGAAGTACAGACTCCTAACAATGAAAAGAGAATTTTTTTTTTTTGTATAAAATAAACGACTAATACAGATTATATCTACATTTTATTCTCTTCAACATCTTTTATTGTTAGATTAGGCAAAGTTAAGAAAGTGAGATTATTTTCGAGATGTTGAAAGTTCATAATTATATCGCTATAAGTTAAGCCTTTCTTTGTGTGGACGTAAATTTGTCGTGAGCCATCAAAAATATATTCAAAATTTTTCAAGAATACTTGAATATAGTGCAGATATTTTTACTAATTTTCATCAATTTATTGAAATTTTGATAAAAAGATTCGCCATTTCTGGGAGTAACTAACCAGATTTTGGAGTTAGCCTTGTAATGAAGTAGATACTAGAGAACCGATTGTTTAAAGGTCAATTCCAAGTTATACTCGAGATTAGCTTGTGAACATCTAACTTTAAGCTATCTTCAAATAATAAATTTGTTTCTACTTTTTTAATATTTAAAGTAGATCTCCATGGTTTGAATAATATTTAACCACTGCACCCAATTTTCTTCATCTTATTTCACTAATATTTCTAGATGTTTTTAAATATTACACAGCGTGTATTTTCCTCAATCAAAAATTAATTTGATTATATCTGTCTATACTGTATATGTAGTCTATACTGTATATGTTTAATTTTTTTTTTATAGTTGTAAGGTATTTTGTTTTCTAAGGGTGGTGGGAATTTTCCAAAGACATAAAGAATACCTCCTTAGTAGTCAGATTCTGACTAAATTCACTTCCTTCTTTAGCTAATATAATGGGATAATACCCGAACGCATTACATTGCCTAAGAAGTCGGGATAGGAAAGAATACGACAGGTATTCTGATTATGAATTGGGGAAATTTAATTTAATTTGTTATTATTAATTTGAAACGAACAGCTGGCTAGATCAGAACAATAAAAAATGGAGCAAACTTTCGCTTTTAGTTATTTAGTTTTGTGATGGAGGGAATAATCAGTTCGTCTGAAGCATCGGCAATCTATCCGATCCACCTGTATATTTTACAGCAATAGTTTTTAATAAACTATATATATTTACTGATATTATTGAATAAATTGACTGCTGTGATAAAGTTACCTTTAAATGGACTACAATTTTAAGTTAAAGCATTTTATATATTTTCTAAACCAAACTTTTATCCAATTTTTTTTTTTAAATAATTAATTTTCCTTATTTTCATTTTAGAATGAATTTTTTCAAATACTTTGCGGATGGATACCTGTTTATTACTTTTTTTTAGAAAAATTTTATCAAAGTTATATCAACACCAACAACTTAATAGTTTATGTAGTTAAAATTCCATATTAAAACCGATATTGTTTTTCATCTGAACTAATTCAGTAAATCCTAAATAAAAATATTTTACAATAATGATTAGTCACAGATATATAACTAGAAATAATTTAGATAGCACCAAAAAAAAAATATTTTTTTTCTAACCGATGATTGATGATAAATTCAATTTATTTAAAAATAATTGTGGTTTCGAATTACTGTTTTTGATTTACAATATAAAATTTATTTATTAGAGGTGGAATTTTTAAATATTGGCTTTGTATTTTAATAAAAAAAAAAATGTCTAATATAATTATTGGTTTAAATAAAAATTTATATATTAGAATATTTGCAATAATATTTCCTTTGTAGAGGTCCTTTATTTTTAGGAAAAAATATTTTAAATATTTCAGTTACAAATTTTTCACTTTTATCTACACATATAATATGTAGGTAGGTATCTATAGAAAATAAGGAAAGTGTTGAAATCTAATTAATATACTTAGATGTGGGGGGATCGCTCCCTCGAAAATAAAAAATAGATAGATTTTTTTTATTGCCGATTCTAATTCTACACTCAGTTCTGCGTATAAAAAAAGTTCAAGTTTATCCGAGTAGTAGAAGTGGTTCAAAACTGTAAGCAAAGTTAGAACTATATTATACTCAATTTTGCATATATAAAATTTTATTCAAAATTTTTCTAAGTGGAATTAGTCGGAGTTAATAAACAAACGAGTGACCGGGACAGAGGCCAAGGGAGGTGCCGGAGGGAACTGCGACGTAAGGTTACTATGATACCAAAGAACTTGAATGAAGAAATACTATGACACGGAAATAGTTAGAAAAACAAAAAATAAAAAAATTTTAGTTCAAAAACAACTTCTTTTAGTTTTTTAGCGTTCCTGAACAATCCACTTTTTTGACTTTCGGTACACGTTTCTGGAAAACTATAAGAGCTATGAACACTCTTTTTTTTCAACGTGGT
This sequence comes from Poecilobothrus nobilitatus, assembly GCA_947095535.1. Lineage (NCBI taxonomy): Eukaryota > Metazoa > Arthropoda > Insecta > Diptera > Dolichopodidae > Poecilobothrus > Poecilobothrus nobilitatus. The sequence continues at coordinate 6,753,793 of OX352774.1, forward strand.
TTCAATAGCTATATTTTAAGCTGAGGATTTTTGTATATGTTGAGGGGGAGTTTTTTAACAATGTTAGAGAAGCTCGGAAAACGTGCATTTTTTTCTTCATGTCATAATTCTGAAACCAAGCAATATTTTTCTAATTCCTCAGCTTAAAATTTTGTTTTGGTGGTAAGATCATGTGTGCAAAATTTCACAGAAATCAGTACTGTAGTTTCCCAGGAAATGGTACCGAAAATGATGGAAAATGAACGAGGGAGTGACCCCCTTAACTGAAGACATTTTTACTTAAAGTGAAGAAAGTTTTACTTTAAATAAAGATTTTTTACTTTAAGTGAAGACATTTCTAATAAAAGTTAAAGTAAAAAATATATATATATGTATTATGCAAATATAATAAATATTTATGTATATATATAAATATCAAATACATAAAAATATCAGATCAAATATGTATGTATGTATTAAGTAAATTAAATATATATTAAATATTTATATAACATAAATTACTGAAGTAAAGATTCTTTATTTAAAATAAAAAAGTCTTCACTTAAAGTAAGAAAGTTTTCACATTTCCAAAAGATAATACAACCTGTTTAGAATTGTGACTTTCGCACCAAAATTTGAAAATTTTCTTAGAATTTCATATAAATAAGAACAAATATTAAAATAAAGAGACATTTCTACCAATTTTAAGGGAACTCTATATTATATTATGTAATTAAGAAAAACCATTAATACATGTAAAATTATAAAGTTGAAGCCATAATTTTTGCCTTTTATTTTGAAAAAATTTGTACAGGTGTCTAAGTTGCAAGTGTTTAAAAATAGTAAATTTTCAATTTTTGAGTCCTAATAGACCTCAAACAGGGGGTGGGGCAAACAATTTTTTTAAGCAAACTTATACTAATTCTAAAAGTCTTTCTCACCTCAAAATTACAAGTCCTTATCTAAAAGCGTGCCGGAGTTATGAAGGAAGAGAAATCTTGCAAAATTTAGCTTTCGCATTAACTGTAAATATTAATACTAAACTAATAGGCACAATTTTTCAAATTTCTTTTGGAAATGTGCTGAAAAGATAAGATTATCTATTTTATGCCTAACCAAAGTTTGTACATATAATAAAAAGACGATAATTCGTGATCGCAATAGCCTGAATAAATAAAATGCAAAGGGCTATTTTTGTTGTAAAATTTCTAGACACAAAAGTTTAATGCTAATCAAAAACAGGAAGTGGTAAATTTTCAATTATTATTTTCTTTTGTATTAATAAACTGTATTTTCAAAGAATATTTAACGAATCTTGCTTATAAATATTAACATATACTCGTAAGTTTATTTCTTACACGTTTATACTCAAAACGTCTGCAAAAAGGGGCAAACGATAAAGTCAAGGGAAGAACCCTAATATTTAAACACAAGACATCTGTTTAATATTTTAAATTTTTAAGATACTCAATTAAAGTATTTTTATTTGATTGCAATATTAACATTTGGAAAAAAATTAATCAATTCCAATTTATATATCCAATATTTGAAAAGAATATTGAAATTTGTTAGTAACAGTAATAAAACGCGTCCCAGTACTCCCAATATTGTATCACAAATAAATGTGAACTTTTTTAATTCAAGATTTAAAATTTTATGATTAGTCATAAGAGTTTTCTAACAAGATTTTTAATGAAAATTAATTATTTGAGGAATAAACTTAGTATGATTTGTAAGGATTAACATGTCCTTTACTGGGTAAAATGGGTTAACAACCTTAAAATGTGTACATTATATTCGATAGATACGAATTAATAGAACGGTAGAAATTTTATTGTTAGTTTTCATTTATTTTTTTTTTTTAGATTTTTAAGCAAATTTTATTACATTTCAATGCAAATTTCAAAATCATTTTATGCAATTATATTAAAAAATAAATTTTTATATCTATTTTCACATTTTTTCTCATTATCATTTTTTATAGAAATTTTATTTGTATCTACAGTAGTTTTTTATGTTTTTATAATACCCATATAAGGAAAGTATTGTAATCTTAAATAAAAACGACTCTTGAAATAATAAAATACTGATTAAATGCAAAAATAACAACAACAATCTTGATTAACTTAAGAAAATAACATAAGCTTACCTCTAAATCTGTAATATTATGAAATACCGAGGGGTAACTAATAAATATTTCCTTCACAGTTTGAGCAAAAAAATATAAAGCAGTTGCCAGTTGCCAATATTTCTTTTATCCATGTATAGTTTAAAATACTGATAAATAGTAAGATAAAATGCACACAGTCATACAATGACTGATTAAATAATATACACCAGATTCGTTGTGTTTTGTAACATAACCATTAAAAAACAACATTTATCAACAAAATATCTCAAGTAGAAAAAAAGTAGAATTTGGAAAAGTAAAATATGATTTCAATAAGAATAAGACCCGAAAGTAAGATAACAGAAAAATATAAGTAGAAAGATCATGGAAGGGCGATGACATGGGTATGTATGTCATAGTAGCAGATCGCACAAGATCTGGTAAAACAAAGAATATATTGACGCTTATACACAATCTGGAGCCGATCTCCAATATAAGAATCAAAATAAACAAAAAGATCATTTTGAATCTGACGAAACTGTTCGAGCCTCATTTTTATATCATACAAAACACATTTTTTTATTTCATAATGCAATAATATTATTAAATAAAAAATATAAGAAAAGTATTCATTATAAACAAAATAAATAAATAAATAAATAAAATTTTTGTACTGGATAATAGATGCCGCACAAGTAGCTTAAAAGTATTTCTTAATCTGTAAAAAAAGCTGCAATAAACGATTTGATGTAATTAAAGATACAAGAAACTGACGCTTGGTTTTTTTTATTTAAAAAAGTTTTTGGAAATCTCTAAGATCCTTAAATAGGTGAATAAGTTTAAGAATTTAGGTTCCTTGAATTTGTGAAAAAGTAAGGAATTTTCATAAAAGAAGACCTCAATTTCACTTAAACGTAGAATGTAAGTAATTTATATATGTTTTAAAAAAATATTGCTTACCCTTAAACTGGAAGAATCTCAATTAAAGTTAACTAAAATTTAGCGGCTAAATTAATAATATTTGAGAGAAAAGAAACGGAAGTGCAGTTTATTAGTCTTTAAGTCCATATATTATGATAATTTTTTAATAAAATGATTATGAATTACAAATTTAAGGCTATATTTTGAACTAAAGCAATAAAAATTTATCTAATAGTGCATAATCTAACAATATTTAATATTTATCTAGTATTACAAATAGTGGAAAAAAATGTCATTATTTTATGTGAATTTTCGAAAAAGTCATAAGAAAGTTTTTAAGTTTTCGTTTCCTTTCGAAGTTTAAAAAAAAAAAAAATTTTATTATAAAGAAAAAAAACCTTTAATTGAGTTTATTACAAATAGAGCAGTATACGTTCAATTCATTTATCAATATATTCTTAGGTATACCCTGGCATACCTAAAAAGCTGAAATAAAATTATGTTTATTTTTTTTTTTTTCCAATTTTTTATTAACAAAAAATTCAAATAAGGAAAATACAATAGAGAAAACCCCAATATAAATTATCCGTTTTACAAGTTTTTCTTTTATATATTATTTTTATTACTTTTCCCTAGATTCATTTCTCTTGTCTATTGATTATAATGTAAATCAAAGTTAAATATTATGTGGTTTATTTCTTTTGTCTTTCTTTACATAATAATATATTTGTCTTGGTTTAATTTCTGTTTTTTTTTTTTTATCTATAAAACTGTTGTCAAAAGATTGTTTTGCAGCAGTAACAAAAATGCAGAACGAAAAAAAAGAAAAAATAATAAAATTAAAGTTATTTTGAATCTTTATAATACCTGACATTTCTTTACTATTTATTCATTTATTGCAATATTTTACCAATAAATTATTAACTTTTTTACTTATTTCTTAATTTATAGTTTACAGATTTTTTTTATCTGTGATATATTTTTAATTTGACTAGTTTATCCGACCAAAAATTGACTTAGGGGAACTTAACACGTTCTATCTTAATTGATTACTCTGGTGAAAATGAATGTATTTTGTTACTCTTTCCCGGCATGATACAGACAAAAATACAGTTAATAAATTGGATTGAAATCGCTATAAATCGCTATAATTAAATTGGTACTTTGAAGACGGTCATTTTTGTGCTCTCTATTTGTATACTTAACTCATTATCTTAAAGATCGAAGCACACCTTATTAGACCAAGTTTATTAGATTACAAAAATAATTACAAGAGTTTTTTTTTTACACAATACTCACACAAAATATATTTACACAAAAAATATTCTACTGACGATCTTTTGCAGGATTTCGTAACATTGGAATCTTTTTAGAGATCTGGTTTTTACAAATGCTTCTGTCTATTTAAATTTGGCTTCCCTTACTTAATAATCACTTTTTTCATTGATTTCTGCTTTTCCTAAAAACGAAAACTTTGTTTCTCGAGTGGGATTTGGGCGCACACTCCTTCTGTAAAACGACATGTGTTTCCACCGAAGCTCTCTTTCAGCACTAAATTAAATTTCTTTACTTTTTAAACTTTAAAATTAATTGCATACTTATAGGAAGTGACTGAAAATTTTAAAAATCTGTATACTATATACTATAATAGTAATAACGTTTAAAATTTTATTTGATTATTGTACATTGAATTACTAGAATGTGGATAGGGATAAAGTAAACAATAATAAAATTGCAATAGTAGATATCGGTAGGTAGATTGTAATAAGGAATGAGAGTTGCATGGTTTAATCAAATGTATAAATCTTTAAATTTTAAAAGATAAAAAATAATTTTCCTGATTTTCTTTTGTTTTTATTTCTGGATGGAGGCCAAATATAATGAGATTTTATTTATAGAAAATGTAACAAATTTTTTCTGTTACTTTTATTTTATATATAAATTATGGTGAAATTATAATGTAACTTATTTTATAGTAGCTTTGTCATGTCATTAAGTTTAAAATGGGAAAAAATAAAGAAAACATAATAAATAAAATATATTATATGTGGTAAAAAAGAAAAAAAAAAGAAAAAATAAGTTTTTAAATTGCTTCAGAGAAATAAAAATGTTCTTAAACTTTTAAATTGCTTTAAAAATAAATATTATAAAGTTGGATTTAATTTCAAAATAAAAATTTGATCTAAATTGGTTGTATTTAATTTAAAACAAAAAGTTGAATATGATAATATTAACAAAATAAATTTATATTGAAAATGCAAGATATTTATTATTATTTATTAGAATTTTGACGGCTTGTGTATTACATAATCTCTATATAAGACCTCATAGTTTGTTCTATTCTTGATACTCAATCATTCTATTCTAAATAATTGAGATAATTTGCCTCCATAATTAGTTGATCAACTTAAATTAATCCATATAAGTACTTTAGAATTCAAAAGAACAGAGATCGGTATTGTTGGTTGCCCAAGTATTTCATAACCGAAATGTGTGGTCCGAACACATTAACAGAATGTTGATGGATGAGAATCAACACAAAATAATAATAACCATAAAAATGGGTAAAAATGCGATAAAAAAATGCACTTAGAATAAGTAATTCCATAAAATTTTGTTTTGTGTAATTTGTCCTTTTCTACTTCCTTTTGCGAGTATAGGGCTTCCACTATTGTGGCTTATAAATTTGACTTCTGTCCATGCTTTCTCTCCTCTTTCTAATTTATTTCCAACGGTGCTTCTCATGTGTTACTAAATCTACCTACTTTTCTTTTTCCCTGGGGATTCCAGTCTAATGCTTGTTTAGCAATGGAGTTTCTTCTCAGTATATATCCTATAGACCTGTAGTATTATAAATTATTTATATCATATTTGAGTTTCTGACTTCTAATTTTTTTTAAAAAGCTTCTCCTACATTGTTTGAGATTAAATACATAATAACACTTTTACCATAGGTCTAATTTCGTTAAAAATAAAAAAAAAAACAAATTTTATTGATGATTTATTTTTAACTTTTTCCGTCAGAATCTAAGAAAGGCAAGAATCATCAAAAGACATCAATATCAGGTTCTTACTAACTAAGCCTACGTCCTCCTTTTGACATCATAATCGGATAAAACCCTAAACTGTCAATGCTAAAAGTCAATGCTATAGATGAGGTGTGCAGAAACTAGAAACTTTGAATTTGGGAGTGCTGTAATGACTGTAGAGAATAATGAATCCACATATTATTATTACAATTTTGCGACGAAGTCATCAACAGTTACAGCATACAATAGTGTATCACACCTTTCTACATGAGATTATAAATGAAGACAGCCACACAGCAGTAACTTTTTTATTAGTATTAGTATTTACATTAGTAGTGATTGGACATAATCACTACACTATTAATCAACACATAAGTTAATATGATTATTGTGATAATTAATACATTAATAATTTCTACTACTGCTTTATTGATAAAGATTGATAAATTACCTCTCTTCCTCAACCCTGTTTTTAACGTTAATGCTTTAAATTTTATCCTTGTGTTTGTCCATATAATCGAAATATTTTTTGTATTACCGAATCACTTTTTTTATCAATTTATTCTTTTCAGAAAGTTTGGTACCATCCACAATATTCTAAAAATTGTTCTAAATTTAATATTCCAAAAATTATTTTTAAAATAAACGAAAAACTAAACAAAATATTTTATAATATGATTAATCAATTTACTATTATTAAATATTTCAAACGTGTTTCTAAATATAAAGATTTTTATACTTTTTTTTATTATATAATTTTTTATTGTATTATTTATTTTTTCGCGATCTTTTAAGAATAAAACAAAATTTATGTTTTTTTTTTATTTTGTATTTTCCAATTTCACGACAATTGAAATAAAACAATTTTATTTCTTTAGCTTGGATCTATGCATTCATCTGTAAGTACAAAATATTTTAAAAATGAACTGATGAGGAGGCAAATATTTAGTAACAAAAACAAAAAAAATCATTTGAAAGTCTGAATTGATGTCATTTCATTTTCATTCGCCACAAAAAGCTATAAAAAATTTTGATTTACCCTATCTTTTTTATTTTTTCGTTTTGAAAATTGACATATAACTTGAATTACATATCCTGACGATCCTGTAAATAATAATGTTACATTATGGTATCATTATGTTATTCCCTGATGTTTTAATACCGATTCACTTCACTTTTATTAATTATGCTTATTAATTATTTGCATTACCTTTTGCTATTTTGAATTTATGATTAAACTATAAATTGGATAATTGGAGTTTTTTTTATGTACTTACTAGGGAAAAATCAATAGGATATAATATTCAAGGATACAGCATTGACATAATATGTACTTAGAAATGTCATTATTTTTAATAATATTGTTTCAATAGAATTTAATGATGGCTTGGTTTTTTGTCGTGTATATTGTTGTTGTTTTGACTAGGGAGCACCTCATTTGTCCTAAACCCACCTTTAAAAAGATATTTGGCATAAACATAGTTGGCATAAAAAGACTTTTAGCATAAAGCCAGTTAGCATAAATAAATTCTATTTACACTATTTACTCTATGGACATTTCGCATAAAATCTTGTTTTCAAATGGAACATTTGCCATTATTTATTTTTTTTTTGGATAATATTTTTGTTGTTGGTTACGTAATAAGGTTGGTAGTGTTGGTCATGATGATAAAGAACGTCAACCATAATGACGATAATGATGTTTATAATTTCTGTATTTAAATTTGTAATATTGGTTAAAAAGCTGAAGTTTAAAATTTTCAGGGTAAAGTTAATCATATTTCATACGAAAATGTAACTAACATTTTTTGTATAGACTAAGTGTACGCATGTACTTATATTATATAAGTATTGATTTTATTTTTGATTACAAAATCAACGATTCCCCTTTTCCAGAATATCTATTTATATGTGTACATGTGCCAATTCTGATTAAGAGGGATTTTAAAGTTGAATTCAAAAACAGAGTTATACGTTTTTTTCCAGAATACATATTATGTATGTATGCGAGTTTCGAAATTAGGAGGGATTTTAGAGTTGGTTACAAAATCAGTGTTTCAATAATTTGTTTAGTGGGGGTTTCTTTCTAAGGTTTTTTTCTTTTACGTTCACATGTCAAAGTAATTAAAATATTCAAATTGTAGGAGTATGTATGGAGAAGATAAAATTAGGAATGATTTTAGAGTTGGTTCAATATCAGGGTTCAATAAACTGCAAAAAAAATTTCATCTCATCTAATGTTTTATAAAAATATTTTATGCGAAGTGTCCAATTAGTATAAATAAAAATTTGTTAAATGCCTTTTTATGCCAAATGGTTTTATCCTAAAATTTTTTTTTTAAAATGGGTTTAGGCCAACTTTCATAATATCCCCTTTTGGCTAAAAAGGATAGTATGAAAATTATGAAGAAAAAGGTGACGAATTCGAAGTTAAATATTAAATTATGAAACTATGGAGATGCTTTTTTAATTGGCGCTTATTTTAGTAAAGGACGTTGCCAAATGAAAGAAGCACATTTTTTTTGACACGCGATTCAAACACTAGGAACTGATTATTAATAAGGTATTCCATCCTTCCCCCTTTATACAAAATTCCTTATTTTAGATAAAGAGGAAAAGATTTGGAGACAAATAGGGTATAAGGGGAAAATTGAAAGGTCAATTAGAGACGAACCTGTTCTTTTTGAAAAGATGTAAATTGTAAAAAGGCGCATTTCCATCACATTTCAGCATATTTAACATACAAAATTTAAAATTATACTTACATTCTGTTTATACAATTGGTCAAAATTATGTGCTTTTTGGAGTATTTATATAAATTTTATATTTTTATTGATTCCTCTTAATAGTTCTTTCGTTTTTCATATCTTTATAGTTAACTTTAATTGCATGATTCAGATTAAAAATATAATATGTTTATCCTTTACGCTTCCATTTGAAGTAAATATATTAAAATAAAGAGAAAAATATGTCAGTAGGTGAATAATAAGTAATGTTTTTAATAAGTAATGTGAATAATAAGTAATTTTCTCAATTTAGGTAAGTTTTCTTTCTAGAACTAATCCTTTAAAGACACTTTTCCGTAGATGAAAAAAGTTAAAGTTCTCTTTATTTTTTATGTAAATCCCATATTATAATAGGATATAAAATTAGTTGTGCCTTTCCGGTTGTGGCAGTTGGATTGAAATTGATTGATGATAAAAAGAACTTCAAAACAATATATACTGAAAAGTCCTTGATGATATGATACAATACATATTTTGTAAAAAAAAAAAAAACATGGAATTATATCATTTGGATTTACATTAGTATTTCTTTTAAATTATGTTATACAATAAATGAAATTGTAGGATCTTTTTTTTTTGACTTTTACATCTGTAAAAAAAGCCATTGTCATATTGTAAATTGTGATTGTCTGGAGGCCTCTACAATGCTATAAAATGATTTTATTTCAGTTTTAGGAGTAACCGGATCAAAAAAAAACTAAAACCGATAAGCAATAAAATAAAAAAAAGCTGAATTTAGCAATTTTTCTATTCTGTGGTGATGATTTTTATTTTATTTTGTTTATTTTTTTTTTTTTTTTTTTGTAGATGAATTGACTCTTTATAGGTTTGCAATTTAACATATGACTACACATAAACAAATGCACACACATATATATTGTATGTGTATTGTAAATACATTTCATTTATCCATTGTATTCAGATATTATTGAGATTTGACTTGTTTTGAATGAAATTTATCACGTTCTAATTTGTGAATTATTATTGCGCTATTTTTGTCATTTATTGGAATGTGATTAGAATAAATCCATTTTTACAAAAAAAATTATTGAAACAAAGAGTTAACAAATAATTGTGAATAATTGATAAAATATAATATGAGAAATATCTTTAAAATGCATTCAAAATCAATGATAGTATCTCAAATGAAAAATATTATTACTCTTTATTAGGATCTATATAATATAATCTATATAGGTATATTAATTTTTATTGATGTTCATGGAACACTTGCAATGCAACCCTTTTATATTCTAATTCTCCTCGTTGAAAAATAATAAAAATAAAATACTTTTTTTAGGTGCATTTAATTTTTAAATCAGGTGACTATATAAACCCAATTTTTCTTTGTTCCTTGCATTTCGAATAAAAAGAAAACACTATTGTTTAACCTACCAGCATGACATTTAAAATAAAATTAAGTCAATATTATTTCCAAAATTTGTCGATATATTTTATCTCCAACTGTGAAAATTTATAAGATTTGATAAATTTTTGACCACCAAAACTATTTCTACTGCAAAATCTTGAAACGTAAGACAAGCGATATCGATTTCTGTGTTTTAATTCTTATATTCTACAGCTCAAATAATTTCCTAATCTTTTTTTACAATTGAGGAGAATATTTTTGTTTTTTCCCTTTTTTCCTTCTCTTTGGAAGAACAGGCCGTCCACAAAACCAAAATTATATTTCGTGCTAACTCCTTAATTTGTATCTAGATTTACCTTATTTCTTTAATTTTTTTTCTTGTTGTTCTTGCACATATCGTTTTAAAGATTCTAAAAGAAGGCTTTTTTAGCGAGCGAGTTGTTTTTTCTTAGCTCGTACCATGTCCAGCTACATTTTATTTCTCTGATGATTATCTGTATCGGTTCTGCCTTTGTTATATTCCATAACTCTTCTTTTGATATTATCCATGGCGAGAATATCCAACACATAAAGCTTACGCAAATAAAGTCTTCTAAGGCTCCGCCCACGATTGTAACTATATGCACCCCAGATAATCCCTCTAGCACTGTATACTTTTATCGTCGTAGTATTAGTGATATTTGATCTCATTGACTTAGTCTTTCCATTTTATCAACAATTGAGCAGAAAGCTTTGTATCTCAAAATGATCGAAAATGTGTAGAGTACCTTAAAAAAATCTGAATTTTAAATAAGATTTTTTTTAATATTCCAATTTTTTTTTTTAAATTGTAACACTTACCTACCAACAAAGTAACATAAATTTTCCTATCTAAACTAAAATTTCAATTTAAAAAAAAAAAAACAAATTGCTAAAAAACAAATTTTAATATTCAAAAAATATTTTTTATGACTATGAACTAAATATGTCATAACTTTTAAAAATATCAAAAAAAAAATAAATAAATTAAAAATAAAAATTTTACTTATTTATGTAATACTTAAGTAAAAATGTTAGTAGTTTTGTAATACATAATATAAAACTCAGTTTATTTGCTTATATATTTTATTAATTTCAAAATATATAAATAATCTAAATAAGAAAGAGATGGATAACAAAAGACAAGTTTAAAAGTAAATTGTGTCTTTCATTCAATCATTCAAAAAAAAAAAAAAAAAAAATTAAGATAAATTAAAAATGTCCTGAATAAGATGATGAACTAAAACAAATAGCCATGAACTAGTTAAAGAAATTTTATTATTATGTATATATATGTATGTATTAAATGAAAATTTAAAAAATGAAAATATTTTTATTTTTCTTAAAAATTGAAAATTAAAAAAAAAATATGTAAAAATAAGAAAACAATTTTTATTTTGTTTTTATTATAAATCTGCATATTTAATTTTTTTTTTATTAAAAATAGATACAAGATATAAAAATGGAATTTAAAGGAATAAAATCCAGAAGATAAATTGTATAAATTTTTGTTATTTTTATAAACAAATTTTTGGTTTTTTTTTTAAGTTTTAAGTAATCTAATCTTAAATAGTTTTGTATCCTTTTATATCTTTATATATTATACAGTTCAGGACAAAATAATAGCAATAGTACTTATTTTCATACTTTGCACTTTGGAATTTAGGAATCACATTGACAAAAAAAATTACTTTAATACATTGAAAGATTTGCGCCTGGGTGACTAATTGGGTAAGAGCGTATAAAATAAGCACTATAAACACCGAGAGAGTGTGGATTCGAATCCCACACATGTAGTAACAATAATTCCTTTTTACAGCATTTACTGCCCCATCTGCGAATGAAAAGCTTTGTAATTTCCTTGTCACATTTATGCAGATTAGAGTAATAAACTTAAGAAAAAAAAAATGAATTTTCTGGAAGAATTTTACACTCATATTGTATAGGTATACCTTAAATATATTTTGCAAATCATCTTTTTCAACAACTTATTCAGTGTAGTATAACTCAGTGTAGTATACTTCAAAGTAATTATTTGGGCCCACTATACATTATTTATTATTTCAGTATTAATGATGTGGTTCTGTTATTAGTTTTGTGTCATCAGGTAATATTTTTATATAATAAATATAATACTGATGACTTGAACATTTTCTAAAAAATTACTAGCAAGAAGAACTGTATAAAACTTCAAGAAGATCTTAATAACTTTTTTTGCTGGTGCTTTAAGAATAAATTTTAAATTGAAATTCCAAAAATCGCGTTCATGGTTTATTACTCGTCGAAAAAAACCATTTCAGTGTAATTATTTTTTTAGTGATCAAATCATTGATGGAGTAAAATCAAACCAGATCCTTAGGTTTATATTTTGCGAAAAGATTTTACTTGCAAAATTGCACTATAAGAGTATCATTAATGTCGAAATGAGATGCTTGGATTATTATAAAGAGTTGGTCATCAGAATTTGATGACAAACATTTAAGAAATTCTTTATATTCCTGCTTGGTGCAATCTCATGTTGAATATGCAAATAAAGTATCATATCCATTCTACAAAATTTAGAGTTCAAGAATACGAACGATTCAAAAAAGGTTTTTCAGATCTATTTTAACATAATTTGCCCTAGTCAAACGCAACTGTCTTACCATCTTATGAATCTGACACCAAACTTATTGATATATGCAACTCGAATACATGAGTTTATTGATATAATATTTATATATTATCTTATAGTTGCTAACCTTTGTTTTTTTAAATTTATTAGTACTACATTTTTAATTAAATATTTTGTATAAATAATATTCATTATCAATTAATTATAATATTGTTATAACCTAAAAATTTGTAATTTGTAAGTTCTTATTTTTTTTTATCATTTTGTAAACTGTTCGATTTAAACCACTAAATAAATAAATCTTTATACCCGTATGAACTATGTTCAAGGGTATAATAAATTTGCCATTACGTTTGTGACACCTTAAAGGAGTCGAGCTAGATATAGTGTCAAAGGTATGGATCGGCTCAGAATCGAATTCTGAGTCGATTAAGCCATGTACGTCCGTCCGTCCGTCCGTCCGTCCGTCCGTCCGTCCGCACGATAACTCAAAAAATAAAGGAGCTAGGGGGCTGAAATTTTTTTTACGTCACTTTTGCAAAATTGTTAGTTTTGCTATTTAAATCCAACATTTTCGGTCGGCGGGTTCGAGTAGCTGCCATACAACTTCTATCTTTATATAGAAATAACTCAGTATCTATTCAAGCTAGGTTTCTGAAATTTTGCAAATGATGATCAAGTTTTATGGCAACAACTTCTGTAAAATTTGGTTGTGCTGGTGCAGCGGGTTCGGGTAGCTGCCATACAACTTCTCCGTTTAAATGAGAATAACTCAGTGTTTATTGAAGCTAGGAATCTGAAATTTAGTAAAGAGGTGTCGACTTACATGCCAACAACTTTTGTAAAATTTGGTTGGTCTAGAGCAGCCGGTTCAGACTTCTTGCACCTCTTGGAACCTAATGAAGCTAGGCGTCTGAAATTTTGCAAATGATGATCAAGTTTTATGGCAACAACTTTTGTAAAATTTGGTTGTGGTGGTGCGGCGGGTTCGGGTAGCTGCCATACAACTTCTTTCTTTAAATAGAAATAACCCAGTGTCTGTTCAATCTAGGTATCTGAAATTTTGCAAATGATGATCAAGTTTTATGGCAACAACTTCTACAAAATTTGGTTGTGGTGGTGCGACGGGTTCGGGTAGCTGCCATACAAAATCTCTTTTTAAATGAAAAGAACTCAGTGTCCGTCCGCACGATAACTCAAAAAATAAAGGAGCTAGGAGGCTGAAATTTTTTTTACGTCACTCTTGCAAAATTGTTAGTTTTGCTATTTAACTCCAGCATTTTCGGCCGCCGGGTTCGAGTAGCTGCCATACAACTTCTTTCTTTAAATAGAAATAACCCAGTGTCTGTTCAATCTAGGTATCTGAAATTTTGCGAATGATGATCAAGTTTTATGGCAACAACTTCTACAAAATTTGGTTGTGGTGGTGCGACGGGTTCGGGTAGCTGCCATACAAAATCTCTTTTTAAATGAAAAGAACTCAGTGTCCGTCCGCACGATAACTCAAAAAATAAAGGAGCTAGGAGGCTGAAATTTTTTTTACGTCACTCTTGCAAAATTGTTAGTTTTGCTATTTAACTCCAACATTTTCTGTCCCCGGGTTCGGGTAGCTGCCATACAACTTCTTTCTTTAAATAGAAATAACCCAGTGTCTGTTCAATCTAGGTATCTGAAATTTTGCAAATGATGATCAAGTTTTATGGCAACAACTTCTACAAAATTTGGTTGTGGTGGTGCGACGGGTTCGGGTAGCTGCCATACAAAATCTCTTTTTAAATGAAAAGAACTCAGTGTCCGTCCGCACGATAACTCAAAAAATAAAGGAGCTAGGAGGCTGAAAATTTTTTTACGTCACTTTTGTAAAATTGATAGTTTTGCTATTTAACTCCAACATTTTCTGTCCCCGGGTTCGGGTAGCTGCCATACAACTTCTTTCTTTAAATAGAAATAACCCAGTGTCTGTTCAATCTAGGTATCTGAAATTTTGCAAATGATGATCAAGTTTTATGGCAACAACTTCTACAAAATTTGGTTGTGGTGGTGCGACGGGTTCGGGTAGCTGCCATACAAAATCTCTTTTTAAATGAAAAGAACTCAGTGTCCGTCCGCACGATAACTCAAAAAATAAAGGAGCTAGGAGGCTGAAATTTTTTTTACGTCACTCTTGCAAAATTGTTAGTTTTGCTATTTAACTCCAGCATTTTCGGCCGCCGGGTTCGAGTAGCTGCCATACAACTTCTTTCTTTAAATAGAAATAACCCAGTGTCTGTTCAATCTAGGTATCTGAAATTTTGCAAATGATGATCAAGTTTTATCGCAACAACTTCTACAAAATTTGGTTGTGCTGGTGCGACGGGTTCGGGTAGCTGCCATACAAAATCTCTTTTTAAATGAAAAGAACTCAGTGTCCGTCCGCACGATAACTCAAAAAATAAAGGAGCTAGGAGGCTGAATTTTTTTTTACGTCACTCTTGCAAAATTGTTAGTTTTGCTATTTAACTCCAGCATTTTCGGCCGCCGGGTTCGAGTAGCTGCCATACAACTTCTTTCTTTAAATAGAAATAACCCAGTGTCTGTTCAATCTAGGTATCTGAAATTTTGCGAATGATGATCAAGTTTTATGGCAACAACTTCTACAAAATTTGGTTGTGGTGGTGCGACGGGTTCGGGTAGCTGCCATACAAAATCTCTTTTTAAATGAAAAGAACTCAGTGTCCGTCCGCACGATAACTCAAAAAATAAAGGAGCTAGGAGGCTGAAATTTTTTTTACGTCACTCTTGCAAAATTGTTAGTTTTGCTATTTAACTCCAGCATTTTCGGCCGCCGGGTTCGAGTAGCTGCCATACAACTTCTTTCTTTAAATAGAAATAACCCAGTGTCTGTTCAATCTAGGTATCTGAAATTTTGCGAATGATGATCAAGTTTTATGGCAACAACTTCTGCAAAATTTGGTTGTGGTGGTGTGACGGGTTCGGGTAGCTGCCATACAAAATCTCTTTTTAAATGAAAGAACTCAGTGTCCGTCCGCACGATAACTCAAAAAATAAAGGAGTTAGGAGGCTGCAATTTTTTTTACGTCACTTTTACAAAATTCTTAGTTTTGCTATTTAACTCCAGCATTTTCGGCCGCCGGGTTCGAGTAGCTGCCATACAACTTCTTTCTTTAAATGGAAATAACCCAGTGTCTATTCAATCTAGGTATCTGAAATTTTGCAAATGATGATCGAGTTTTATGGCAACAACTTCTGTAAAATTTTATTGTGATGATATGACAGGTTCCGATAGTTGCCATACAACTTCTCTTTTTAAATGAAAATAACTCAGTGTCTATTGAAGGTAGATATCTGAAATTTAGTGAAAAAGTGTCGAGTTGCATGCCAAAAACTTTTGTAAAATTTGAATGGTCTAAAGCAGCCGGTTCAGGCTTTTTGCATTTCTTGGAACTTAATGAAGCTAGGCGCAATAGATTCGGGTAGCTATCATACAACTCCACAATTTACATAAATATATCTCTGTAGTTCGGTACTAAAACTCTGAATGTTTTTAAAAGATGATCAAGTTTTATAGAAACAGGATATATTACGTTCATACGGGTATCCCAGAGTTGACACAGTCTACTCTACTGCACTCTTCCTCGTTTTCTTCTTTCTTTGAATTAAATATAAAGTAATTTCTATTAAATTTTCATCTGTTTATTATTTGGGGAAAAAGGAGGTTGGGTTTAGGTAGTAATAAACTGACGCTACCAACGAGGTATTCTTAGTGTCTTTGGAAGATGTTTTTT
This sequence comes from Poecilobothrus nobilitatus, assembly GCA_947095535.1. NCBI lineage: Eukaryota > Metazoa > Arthropoda > Insecta > Diptera > Dolichopodidae > Poecilobothrus > Poecilobothrus nobilitatus. The sequence goes on from OX352774.1 coordinate 6,770,404, forward strand.
TCTTTATATGAGGAGGAGGGTATAGTTCTATATGACCTACATTGTTACAATAACTTACAAGACCACTCCATTACAATAACCAAAAGCAAATATCACAATAACAAAATAAAATGTAATTTAAAAATCTTTATAATAAATATTTTTTTTTTTTTATAATCTTCTTATTTCTTCAACCCCTCCTTGACATACTGAAATCAATTTTCAAATTTTAGTTTCAATGAAAGAAGCTATGCCTAAGTTTCATTATTTTAAGCTTCACTAAATTTTTCAGCCCTTGTCTGTAACTCATAGGATATTTGAGATTTGAGATGTCAAGGACATTTGATTAAAACAGAGTAAAATATGCTCTATTTAAATTTAGATATAAGAGAAAAGTATGGAATTTATTATAATGAACTTGCAATGTTTTTAATGATGAATAGAATCAACATTTATAAAACGTTAGTTTTTTTTTATTATTGAATTTAAAGGTCATCAAATGTTTTTATTTTTTCATTTACAGCATGTAATCGTATGTATGGTTATTATACAGAAAGTCAAGAAGAAGTATGACAGAAACAAGAAAACAACAAATTACAGGAGAGATAAAGGTAATCAAAAAATTGGTCTGAAAATTGTTGAATTTTTGTCATATCTTCCATCACTTTGAAGATAATTCAATAATTGTAATTAGTTTCAATACCAGAAGAAGGAGAAAGATTTTATGAGAAATGCATGCAAGTAAGTTGTAAACACCCATATTAAATTATTTTCAAAACAGTAAACCATAAATAATATCAAAGCTAATTAAAATATTAATTATCATTAATATTGTTCCATAAATGTTTTGTAAAATTCTTAATATAAACATTATTTTCACTTTTTTACTATTTTTAGCACATTTTTAGAAAAAAAAAAATTTTAAATTTGCTCATTTGTTTCATTCTGTCCGTTCATCTGTCCATCTGTTTGTTTACAAACATTTCTACAAAGTTTAAGACAGAACAATGATATTTTTATCATGGATAGGATCTGAATGATCATGAATGGATCACTTACAAAAATTAATATTGTAGAACAATTATTTTATTTAGCTTTAGTTTATTTAAGTTTGTAAAAGTCCTATTTTCAAATTTGAATATTTCAGTTTCTGCTTAACATTTTTTCAATCTAAAGGCGCCAAACTACAGGTCTTTTTCTTAACTAAATCAATTGGTCAATAAATTTAACGTTATGTAAAGACAAAATGTTGCTTCCTTCATATAAGTCTATCACGCTCAAAGCTTTGAAATTTTGAGAAAAGAAAGGATCTATCAAAATTAATTACCTCCGAAATGCACGCATCCTTTGGGGTTATATTTTTATGTGGAAAATCCTTTGGGGTTATATTTTACTTTGTCTGGTTTTTGTTTTTATAATTTAGACATTTTATATGTACCTTAATTTTGAAATACCGAGAAGGCGGTAAATTACTTAATTCTTTGAAATTGAAAGACCATATTGTATAAAAAATAAAAGTACAAATTCTCTATCTTAACTTTTCTAAAATTTTGACATTTAAGTGTCTCCCAAAAGCAATCTAAACGTAGCTATTTAAAAAAATTTTTAAAGTTAATATAAAATAATTACAAAAATAATAAAATAACTGCGATCTTATTTTATGAAATAAAATAAATTTTAATTTGAATTTCAAAATATAAAATAAGAATTATTAAAGCTCTAACACGCAATTTCAGATCAAGAAATTCTATTAAATGTTTCATATATGAAAGAAGAAAACTGCGAACAAAGAAAACTGATTGTATAGAATGATTTTAAATAAATATTGATATATTTTAAATAAAACTTCAAAACTATTATGAAAATCATATTCGGTTTGTAACAACAAAAAAAAAGAAGAAAAGTCAATTGAAAGCGTTTTAAGAACTCTACATTAGAAACACACAAATTAACTTTCGGTGGTCGTGAAATTATGTGATACCGTGTCAAAAATACTGGTTTGAAAACAAATGTAACATACAAATTACAACTTTCCATTTATAATAGATTTCATAAAGTTTTCCATGAGGGAAATCATAAGAAATTTTTTCACGCTTTAAAAAGAACCAATATAGACGAACAAGCAGTTAGATTAAGCTTCCGAAAAATAATCAATTAAAATTCGCAAAGAAAGAGACAAATGAAATTTTTTATTTGTTTTTTTAATGCGTTTCTCTGCCACATAAATGTGGACAGGAAATTACACAGCCTTTCCCGTTCAGGTGTGTCTGTAAATGTCGTAAGGAATAACTCTGACGACGTGTATGGGATTCGAACCCATACTCCCTCGGTGTTTACAGCGTATTTATACGCTCTTACTCACTAGGCCACCGAGGCCCCTACAAATGAAATTGAAATTAAAAGAGATGTAAAGCGGGGGTTATATTTTGAATCTATTTTTATTGTTAAGGTAAAGTGAGGTGTTATAATTTTAGAAGCAAGTAGTAAAGAAATTTTACTTTGTTTAACTATTGGATTGATGGTCGAATAATATGGCACATCAAAACTAGAAGAAGCGTTTCAACAAAAATGTTGAAAAAACGTATAGAAATAGTATGAATTTCAAATAAAAGATTATTTGTATCAGGATTATATGACTAGTATATTATGTAGACTTCATTTCCAGAATAAAGTAAAAAAAAAATTTCCATATTATAACATAATTGAATTATACATATCTTCAATAATAAAGTAAGCTTTAAGACCTAATAAAGAATTTCATATTTGGGATGAACCTATACTTTGAGTCTACTTACAAAAACTAGAACTACAGCAAAAAATTGCATATTTGGTTCATTAAATTTAGTAAAAAAACGTAGAAGTTTTCTTTTCTTTTTGCATAATATTTACTATTTTTAATATATCCAGCCATTGGTGCAGTGGTTGACGCACCGCTTCTCCTTTATAAGGGAATTAGAGGTCTCGGGTTCGATTCCCGGCTGGGTACAATAATTATAAGATATTTTTAATAGGTGTTTGTTGAGAAATGTTTAGCCTTCAATTGATTAAAAATACATTTCTAACTACTTAATTCTGCAGTGGTAGTTCTCTTTAATTCTTTTTCATTACCTGGGTGTTTGTAAAGAAAAAATACATAATATTAACATTTTTAGCAAATGGAGCCATTTCTATTACCTATAATACTCGTCTTACACAACGTAAGCGGAACGTACAAATTTGCAGAATCGACCAGGTTTTTTCCTTTTTTGCGTTTTTTATTTCCTTTTACGTTCAATATTGAAAGAAATTAAAGAAAAATAGAAAAAAAAAAACAATACAGGATATATTTCGGGAACCTTAAAGGCAGTAATGTGCATTCAGTTCACTGATCAAAAACACTTTTATGTAAATTTCCAATATGTACAAAGAAAGAATATTTGACTGAAATTTTTTTTTTTTTGCCTCATGATTAACATTTTGATAGTAAGGGTGGAAAAAAAAAATTTAATTTTTTTTTAATATGATTTCCTTGAAAAAATTTTTCGAAAATGCTTAGGTACGAAAAAAATAGAATAAAAAAATTTTTTTTTGTATGCCTTGATTTTTTTTAATAAAATTTTTTGTTTCATTTTTGTATTTTTTAAACAAAAACATTTTTAATTTAATGTTTTAAAGTTATAAACTTTTCACAAGCTAAAAAAGTTTAGAATTTAATGCATTTCAATAATTGTTTATCTAAATAAATATTGGTTTTTATAAATTTTAATTTTGAAACTCCATAAATCATATTTTTAATAAAATTTTATGTACACTTTATAAACCGCAAGGAAGGGTGTAAAGTTGACAGTCTCAACTCTAAGATACAAAACAATATGTTGTTGCCACAAAATTTAATTATTTTTTTGAAAATTTCAGATATATCTGACTTAATTAAGTACCGAGTTATATTTATATAAATTTCGGAGTTGTATGAATGCTGTGGTTGTTATTGTTCGGTAGGAGAGATAGATAACTATTCTTACATCTAGGCCCGCAACCCGTTGTACACCCCAACTGTATAAGAAGGTCGTTTATCACAATTCTCTTAAAGATCTTCTTTTCAACCTTTTCCCAATATGCTCTTTTTTAGGATTCCATCACTGGATGCAAAGTAGGTACATGTAATACCACCTCTACCACCTGCATATAACTTCTGCACTTCCTGTGTCGTTTTTGCTTATTATTTCAGCATGTACCTTTAATATCAGATGGGCTGTGTTCATTCTGGTATAGAATCTGAGGGGGTAGTTAGGTATTTATTTGTTTGTTAAAATTAAATTAGACGAATCATACTTTTAGACACTTCCAAAACAAAAATGAAGTATATGACTTTCGCCAATTTGTTTTCTTAGAAAGAAAATGAAAACAAAGTATTTAGACCAAATTGAAGGTTTGATCAAAAATATAAAAGTTTTATTTAAATATGTATTTTTATTTATTTATTTGGTATCTATAATATCTCTAAAAGAAAACTTTGCTCGTACAGAGTATGTAATATAAAATCTTTAATAAAAATTATCTACATAATATAAATTTTGGAGACCAACAAACAGAGAATATTTTAATAAATAACTAAAAAAAGCTCAACCAAAAACCAAACACAATAACTCAATTTTTTTACAACTGAAAAAAAAAACAAATTTCCGACTTAAAGAGTTGAAAAGTAAAGTTAAAAGAACAAAGAAAAGCCGAACTATTTTTTTAAGATCTTAATAAAGGATGATATTCAATATTTATGGTAATAATACACAACCCCTAAAAAGAAATTTTTTAGCAACACATGTTTTTCCTGTTCATTTCATATGTGTATAGATATTTAAAAATTTAGATACAAGTATTTTGTTCAATTAATATCCTTTTAAAATTTTCCTTGCAACCATTCAATACTTAATTAAACAATTGAACTAAAAATTCCAATTTATTGCTTGGTTTAATTTGAATTCTTTAGTTGTTTAAAAGTTCTAAGATCGACACACGAAATATATCTTTTTTTGGTAGAATTTTAATGTGTAGTGTAATTATTTTTATTATGATTGTTTGGAAATATCTTGCAAGGTTCTAAACTTCATCTTCCTTTGCAAAAAAAAAAATGTAGGTTTTTTTAGAATATTATAAAAAATGTTTGATGCATAGATTTAAAACAACCTATTACTATTTAACTGTTAAAAGTTTCAACGTTGTATTTGCAAAACCAATCATTTTTAAATCTATTCTAAAATGGGCTGAATCTATTCTAAAATTCTTAAGAATATCTTAAGAATAAGAAAAGAACCGTTTATTTTATATATGGAAATTTTATTTTTTTATATTAAAAATTTATATCAATGTAGGGTAACAGACTGTTGGGCTGATAATTTGTATAAAATATCTACTCTTTTATAAGTTTATAAGAAAAAACCAAATATTGCAAATTACTAAATAATCATTTACACGACCTAAAAATTACGTAACACGTTATGGCATCAAAATTTTCATGATTTTTCATAACATTTTTTTTTTTTTGCTTTTGGATATCTAATTATAACAATCCACGCCCTTTTAAATAACAATTTGAAATTGAAAAAACTGGCAATTGCCTTGTAAATATTAAAAAAAAAAAAAATTGTTTGCAAAAATCTTTTCGTTGAGAAAATGTAATTTTTTGTTTTTTTTTTTTTGTTGCTACTTCTAAGTCCGAAGTCTTTTCTCAGTTCCGTTATTATCATTAAGACATTTATTGTGTTTTCTGTAGTTCTTTTTAAAAATTTCAAAGGGTAGGTATGTAATTATTATTATGGTTTCAATAAACGATGTCTTGAATATTTTTCCTTAAAGGAGTTTTTTTTATCAAAGTAAATTTCGAAAAAAAAAAAATCTTAGTTCATTTTCTTTTTAATTAAATCAAAAGGAAAGGATTCCTTAATTCTAAGGGATTCAAATTTTTTTCTTTCTTAAAATTCTACGGATCATCTAAAATCCAATATATCATTATCAGCCCATTATAATTTTTTTCATTCCGTTTTATAAAAAATAAGGATTTTTTTTGCTAAAATATGAAAATAAATAGATACTAATGGCTTTGCAAGTGGAAAGTGGAAATCGAGGAATAATTTTTTTTTTGTGATTTTTATTATTTTGTAGTTTTCTATGGCTATAAAATTTTCCGGTGAATATATCTGGTTTTGTTTTGTGCCCCAAGTATTAAACAAAAATAAAAATGGAAATAATTTAAATGTTGTTACATGATACAAGAATTATAGTATCCCAAAGCTGATTCTGATTATTTTTTTTAAATAAACTATATACGATATTTGGATTTTATTTATCTATATTTTAATTTAAGATTTTAATTTTTGATGCAGGTTGCAGATGGTTCGGCATATATATTTTTTTTAAATAAATTATATAATAAAAACGAGGAAGAGTGCAGTAGAGTAGACTGTGTCAACTCTGGGATACCCGTATGAACGTAATATATCCTGTTTCTATAAAACTTGATCATCTTTTAAAAACATTCAGATGTTTTAGTACCGAACTACAGAGATATATTTATGTAAATTGTGGAGTTGTATGATAGCTACCCGAATCTATTGCGCCTAGCTTCATTAAGTTCCAAGAAATGCAAAAAGCCTGAACCGGCTGCTTTAGACCATTCAAATTTTACAAAAGTTTTTGGCATGCAACTCGACACTTTTTCACTAAATTTCAGATAGCTAGCTTCAATAGACACTGGGTTATTTCCATTTAAAGAAAGAAGTTGTATGGCAACTACCCGAACCCGGCGGCCGAAAATGCTGGAGTTAAATAGCAAAACTAACAATTTTGTAAAATTATCGTAAAAAAAATTTCAGCCTCCTAACTCCTTTATTTTTTGAGTTATCGTGCGGACGGACACTGAGTTATTTTCATTTAAAAAGAGAAGTTGTATGGCAGCTACCCGAACCCGTCGTACCACTACAACCAAATTTTGCAGAAGTTGTTGCCATAAAACTTGATCATCATTCGCAAAATTGCAGATACCTAGATTGAACAGACACTGGGTTATTTCCATTTAAAGAAAGACGTTGTATGGCAGCTACTCGAACCCGGCGGCCGAAAATGCTGGAGTTAAATAGCAAAACTAACCATTTTACAAAAGTAACGTAAAAAAATTTTCAGCCTCCTAGCTCCTCTAGTTTTGGAGTTATAGTGCGGACGGACACTCAGTTCTTTCATTTAAAAAGAGATTTTGTATGGCAGCTACCCGAACCCGTCACACCAGCACAACCAAATTTTGCAGAAGTTGTTGCCATAAAACTTGATCATCATTCGCAAAATTTCAGATACCTAGATTGAACAGACACTGGGTTATTTCTATTTAAAGAAAGACGTTGTATGGCAGCTACCCGAACCCGGGGACAGAAAATGCTGGAGTTAAATAGCAAAACTAACAATTTTACAAAAGTGACGTAAAAAAATTTTCAGCCTCCTAGCTCCTCTATTTTTTGAGTTATCGTGCGGACGGACACTGAGTTCTTTTCATTTAAAAAGAGATTTTGTATGGCAGCTACCCGAACCCGTCGCACCAGCACAACCAAATTTTGTAGAAGTTGTTGCCATAAACCTTGATCATCATTTGCAAGATTTCAGACGCCTAGCTTTATCAACTTCCAAGAGGTGCAAGAAGCCTGAACCGGCTGTTCTAGGCCAAACAAATTTTACAAAAGTTGTTGGCATATAACTCGACACTTCTTTACTAAATTTCAGATTCCTAGCTTCAATAAACACTGAGTTATTCTCATTTAACCGGATAAGTTGTATGGCAGCTACCCGAACCCGCCGCACCACCACAACCAAATTTTACAAAAGTTGTTGCCATAAAACTTGATCTTCATTTGCAAAATTTCAGACGCCTAGCTTCATTAGGTTCCAAGAGGTGCAAGAAGTCTGAACCGGCTGCTCTAGACCAACCAAATTTTACAAAAGTTGTTTGCATGTAACTCGACACCTCTTTACTAAATTTCAGATTCCTAGCTTCAATAAACACTGAGTTATTCTCATTTAAACGGAGAAGTTGTATGGCAGCTACCCGAACCCGCTGCACCAGCACAACCAAATTTTACAGAAGTTGTTGCCATAAAACTTGATTATTATTTGCAAAATTTCAGAAACCTAGCTTGAATAGATACTGAGTTATTTCTATATAAAGATAGAAGTTGTATGGCAGCTACTCGAACCCGCCGACCGAAAATGTTGGATTTAAATAGCAAAACTAACAATTTTGCAAAAGTGACGTAAAAAAAGTTTCAGCCCCCTAGCTCCTTTATTTTTTGAGTTATCGTGCGGACGGACGGACGGACGGACGTACATGGCTTAATCGACTCAGAATTCGATTCTGAGCCGATCCATACCTTTGACACTATATCTAGCTCGACTCCTTTAAGGTGTCACAAACGTAATGGCAAATTTATTATACCCTTGAACATAGTTCATACGGGTATAATAATAATGGTAGAGCTTATCTTACCTTGTTTACTTTGTCAAAATCTTAAAAGGAAGTATAGGATGCAAAGTAAATATAAGATGTTTTTTTTTTATAATGAGGGAGAATGACTATTGGACTTATGCTGCCCATACATGGCGGACTAGATTGAAAACTTAGTACGCGGACTTGATAAGTTGTATCGTGTATGGGCAAGTTCTAAAAGCATTTTGATGGTTGAAAAGTTGGTTGGATGAATATCAAAAAAATTTTATTTTTGTGGGCGGAGTCTTTGATTTGTATTTAAGTTGTATCGTGTATGGGCAAGTTGTACAACTTAAATGTCATTTTAACATTGAGATTTTTTGAATTAAGAAAATAATAAAAATATAAAATACATAATTATAATAATTGAATGATAGGTTGGATAAGTGTGTGGTATGGTTCTAAAACCTGTCCGCGTACCAAGTTTACAACCTAGCCCGCCGTGTAAGAAAAGTCAAAATATTTTATTTATTTTTTTTATTAGTAATAAGTATAATCGGCTCAGGTCGTCATCATTTTTATCAAAGTCTCTTCATATCTTTGATCTGATTGATTTAAAAAAAAAAATTTATATGAGAGAGCTAAAAGTACCTATATGTTTAATTTTAATTACATTATATATTGAAACTCTTATACGTTTAATTATTTTTATTTGTTTATCAAGCACAATATATGTTGTTCCATAAAATTGAAGATATTAGCTAACTTAATTTAGTACTGATATATATTTTTGCAAATATCGGAGAAGGATGACAACTACTTGAAGTTGTTTCCATAAAATTTTATCATCTTTTTCAAAATTTTAAATGACTAGCGTAAGTAAACACAGACACATAGTAATTTTCTTATAAAAAGAGAATATATATTGCAGCTACTTGAACTAATCGGTGGAACTTATTTCGAACTTAGTCGAATTTCAATAGTGAAATTGGAATTTACATAAAAATAAAATGACATAAATTTAAGAATCGTAACTTAATTATTTTTTTTTTTGTTATCGCACGGACGGGCGAACGGACGTACGGACTCAGCTAAGTCAACTCAGATTCAATTATGAGCTGCAATAATATTAAATAATACTTTCCATATCCATCTTGTCTGGTTTAAAGCTTCACCAACCTTATTATGACCCTTGAACTATGATCATATTGGTATAAAGATAGCTTGACATGCATATAAAGGTTACCACACTAAATTTTAAACGTTTGGCATATCGAATTTTTTAACACTCAATGTCATGATTAAAAAGTATGTTCACAAAAGCTTATTTTTAGTGTTATGAATATCTATAGCAGTAATATAAATATAAGAATATATATAAATAAATACGAAGAAGGATACAGTTGCCTTTGTCAACTCTTAGATACCCGTACGAACCCGTTAGTATGTTCATAGCCTATCATTCTGCTTATAATAGTATTTTTTTAATTTTTTAGTATTTTAAAATAATTTGGGTGAATTTTATTATTTCTAGAACTATGGTTTGTACATATATTCAAACTATATGTTTATACATTCTTCAAAAGTAAATTCTAACCTTCCATATAACGATTATAAATTCAAAACTTTTCCAAATATGCTATAGTACCATTTAATACTAAGCGGCAAATGTATAATAATAAGTTTTATTTTAATAAATAAAATAAAAAAAATACTCCAATTTTAAAATATTAGACTTAATTTTTAATGAAGAAATTAAAACTTTTTTTTAACTCAATATTATTTCTTTATTTAACAACTGACTTTTATAGAAACTATTGATTCTTTCTTTGTAGAGTCTGAATAAAATATTAGAGTTTTAAATTTGAGTTATTTACTCTAATTAAATTTTATTTGAAGGAGAAACCTAGAGTATATATATCTAAGTAGCCATTTGGAATTATTAATGAGTTTTTATTATTTTAAATTGGGGAAGACACTAGAATTTTCAAACATCTTAGTTTAATTTATTAAATGAAACTATTTATAAAGCAAAATAAAGACTACATATATATATATATGTCTATAGGTATAATAGATATATATTATTTCTCATAAATTATTAAGTTTCTAAGTACTCCATTAAGCTGCATAAGTCACTTCGCTATCATTCATTTATAAATCTCCGAAGAGCATTACTTCAATTTTCTTTTGCCCTTCAAAAAATCAAAATGAAAACTGAGAGAAAAAAAAATATTTTCTGACATAAAAAATTTTCTCTAAGAGTTAAAAAAAATTTTGAACTTTTTTTTTTGTCTCCTTCAGAAATAATAAAAATTTGTATTCAAAAAAGTTTTACTACCAAAAATTATAATATAGAAAAGGAGACAAAAGAAAAGAAACCATAGAAAAACAAAATGAAAAACATTAAACATAAAAAAATAAAATAATAACAAAAAAGTAACTGGACATTAAATTCTGTTGGTCACGGTTGCCCGTGATTTTCATTTACATGTAAATTAGCCCCATAAGAATACAAATATTATCATAATGATTGGGAACTTATACACTTTGTTTTTTGTGGTACCTATATATGAATAAAATCAAAGATTGTTACAAAATTCACATTATGTTTTTAATAAGTACGTCATGAATGTGTTACAAATTCAAATACAATTTCTATTGTTATCCTATAATTTAAAATGTTATAAAATTATATTAATAAATATAATGCTACCTACTACCTCCTACAACAATACCACATTATATTAAAAAAATTTGTGATGAATGTGCAATATACTACTAGAAACTATAATATTAATGGGGCATCCAGTTTTTCTAACCTCCAATTAGGAGGATTTCGCACCAGTTTTTTTTTGCTTGCTCCTCTTGAAAGCATAGGTCTTCCACTTGACACTTGAATCTCACATTGATATTTTGATGTTACTCCAGGAGATATGACATTTAGCCAATTTTTGGTTTTTGATTTAAAGGTTCTGCACGATGTGTTGTTAGGGCGTCTTCTTATTCCTTGAAGATTACAATCTAAAGCCATTCTCATTATGATTATATTTGATTATCTAAGCCATTAATTTACATTTTCTGAGTCCAATTTGATTAGTATGGGTTCTTCATCGTTAATACCCGTATATGGGTTACTATCAAAAGCCTTTATTTCTTTTGACTGTATTTAATTTACCTGTATTTCATTTGCCTGTATTTCATTTGCTTGTATTTTCATTTGCCTGCATTTCATTTGCCTGTATTTGATTTGCGTATATTTCATATTATACAAAAATATATTATATAAATATTCTGTAAAAGGCGTCTATACACTAAAGTCCCTCCTAATTCAGATTCGCACATATGCATGTATATAAATATTCTGAAAAAAGCGTAAAGCCCTGCTTTTGAATGCAACTCTAAATCTCTCCCTAATTTAGAATGAAATACAGGGTAAGTGAAATACAGTTAAATGTTCAAGAAATACAAGCAAATGATACTACGGGCAAATGAAATACAGGCATATGACACGCTTCCCCCGGATATTTTGATTTATAATATTATGCTTGACCAGAATACGCGGCATATTTTTTAAACACATATTAATAAAAACTTGCAACTAATGATTTCACTATTAGTTGTAAGGAAAGTTTCAGTGGCGTTTGTCAAAACATATTTTGCGCATACTCCAAGTATTTATAGTTTTGCTACTCTGCAACTGGCAATTTCTTCATAAACGTTGCGGACGTCCGGCTGAGCCTGTTTATAAACTCTAAATGAGAAATAATTCAGTTCTTTTTTAAATTTATAGCATCAGTTGCTTTAGTACTTATTGTGTCCTTTAGCTATCTGAAATCTATTGTTTTTGCTTATTGGTTTGTTTTCCTGAGAAAAAACACAAATCAATCAATTTAATTCCGACTGTCCATTGCAGCTTGCATATTATATCTATTCTTGTATTCAGTCTTTTTTTATCTTAGTTCTACACTCATTTAAATTCTTAAAAGTTTGTGTTTGAGTAAGAAAATAGCAGGTGCAGTTGTTAAGAAATATGCCTTACAGCATTTTTTTTTAAGAAAAATAATTAAAATTGGTTATTTAAAATTAAATTTGAAATAAATTATTAAAACATTTGTACCTCAGTATACTATATTTAGTTTTAGGGCGGACGAGATGCATCCCGTCTATACAGAACGAATAAAGCAACTGGTGTTGCTGTTTAACCGGTCTTAGTAAGTTATTGTAATTTTTGTTTATATCCTTACATTAATGCTAAACATGATTAACTAATTAGCTTTAGAAAAGAGGTTTGCGGAAAAGCTCTTACAACATTGTGTTCTTTGTACTATTATTATGCAGTATAGACGATTAGCTGTGATAGAGCAGGCACTATGTATGTTCATTGCGGCTTTTTAAAAATAAGAAAAGAAACTCTGCTAAAAAAATATTTACTTATCGAAGAAGTAAGAAGCACTGCTGCAGAAAAGATTCTGCCAACATTTAAAAGATTGCCTTTCGTTCATAATACAATATTGTCGTATCATAACATATCTTTTGTTATATAGCTTTAAAAAACAAAATACTTTAATTATTATAAATATAAAAATTTGGTAACCATCATAAAAAAATTCAAAATGAGGAAAATCCTTGTCTTACCTTTTTTCATTTTTTTTTTTTATTTCGCAACAAATGTAAAATTATTGTAATTTCTAGCACTTTTTATTATTTTTATTATTATTTTTTAACTTCTTCGTTTATTTTTTCGATTAAAAAAAATTCTTAGAAAAAATAAAACTTTGTACTATAACTGATGGTTATTTTTATTCCAGTGGTTATAAAAAAAAATTTTTTTTTTCTTTTTTATTTCTTTAAGACTTCAAATAATTTCAGTTTATGATGGGTGGTCATTCTGTGTTGTACTTATTCGCCTTTAGTCATCTTCATTAGATAAAAAAATTTTTTCTTTCTATTTTGGTGTCTATATATCTAATATATATATATATATTTTTTTTATTTTTTAGGAATTAATAAAAAAACGAAATAATAATAAAAGAAAAGTGATCATTTTTTATTGGATTAAACAAATAAAAAAAATAAAAAATCTTAATTTCTACTTTTATGTGCTTAAAGGAAGATGATTGCTAATATAACGCTCCTAAGTGGTACGATTGAAAATTACGATTTCAAAGTTACTTCTAATCATAATAATAATCATTTCATTTTTTTGTTGTTGGCCCCTTTATTCCAATAATAATTTTTAAAAACCGCCATTTTGGTAATTTTTTTGTTATTCCAGGAACAATTTTTTTTTTTTAAATTTGGATTTCTTTAGACAAGGTAGGTATAAGAGAAAGTAATTAAATAAATTTATTTACTTGATGAATTATTTGTTTCGTAAAAGAATGTGGAATGTAGTTAGTATTTCTTTATTCTCCTCTTAGAGAATTCTAGAATAGTGTTCAAATGGAAATAGTATAGATTTATATAGTTTAGTCGTATAGCTAACAGTATAATACATATCTCCAAGTTCAGGGGTGAAGATGGTTCTCGTCTGGGATATACTTTATTTTAAGTACTTTGTCCGATTGCTTTGAAATTTTACCTAACGGTACCTAGTGACATCATCTATATCTCATAGAACATGAGTTTTGACGAAAAGGTTATTAGGTCAAATTGATTATTTTGAAATTTTCCTAACTTGTTGTAGTATTTTACTTAAACCGTTATATTTTCGTCCACTACAACGGTTTTGAAAGATTTAATAATTTTTGAGATGTTTTTCGTTATTTAACCGTGTAAAATATGAAATTGCATTTTTTATTAAAATCGTTGTTTCAATTTCGCATTTCTAACCTCTGATGGGACTATTTTTCAAGGCTTATCATACTTATTATATATCTTTGGAAAGGGTGTAAAGAAACCTTTCTAAAAGTATAATAATCATGTAGGGTGTCTTTGAAAATTTATAAAGTATAGTGGTTTCTAGAAAGTCTAGAGAATTTTTTTTTTATAAAAAAAATTTTCATTTGAACTGCAATATCTCAGAAAAGGTAGCACTGATTAAGATGAAATAAATTATTTATTATAGACAATAGTAGCTCCCACAATCTTGTAAAAAATTGGTTCCTGTATATGATGGTAGACGAAAATATAATGGTTAAAATAAAATACTACAAAATGTTAGAAAAATTTCAAAATAATCAATTTGACCTTTAAATGACATTTCCGTCAAAAGTCATGTTCTATGAAATATAGATAACGTTATTAGGTATCGTTATGTAAAATTTCAAGGCAATCGGACAATGGACCTAAAGTAAAATTTACCCGTCGTCTGCTTCGGTATAAAATAAAAATTAACTACTCTATTTCACTACCTTGTTTTTTTCAAGTTAAAGTAAACATGGTATAATTTCTCTTACATTCATTTGACATCAATCCAAGTCAACGTGACATTAAAACTCTAAAATCAGGATTTCTGAGTTTTTCCACAATTAAAATTAGCTTTGTTACATATTACCTATTAATTACCTATGTGAATGAGTTAGTATTTCTTCTAGGATTTAAAAATTTCCACCTTACCTCTGTTCCAGGACGAAACACAATGTTGAATAACTGAGCTAATATGCCCATATATCTAAAAAATTAGTGAATCCGTAGATTTAATAATGTGATGCTGTCTGATAAGTAATCATATATTTCTTTAGGCTTCCTTTTAAATAATTGTTGTAAAGCCTAAAAAAGTGAAAAGACTGGCAGATAACAATTCATACATTGTACATGTTGCTTTCGTATTTTCAATCATATAAGTTGCTTAATTTATTTTTGTTAGACATCTCAGCGATCCCACATATATTGATTTAACCATTCTATAATAATGTTCTAATATGTGAAAATACACCAGATAGTACTATCGGGTCACTTGAGTTTACTTAACAAAAATTGGAACATCCCTTATTAGATTATTCTTTATTGTTAAAATATATTACTAGAAATTTGGCATTCAAGGTTTTTTAAATTACAACAAAAAAAAAAAATTATACAAAAAAGTTGGGGAAATACAAAAAAAAGGTTTTAATAACAAAAAAAAAAAAACAAAAAAAATGAATATTCTCTCATCCTAAAACATATTAACTAGTATTAACGATCTAATGATATCTAATCAATTTGTTAATTTCTTTGTAAAGTAACCCATTTATTTTAATTCTGAAATAGATCAGTCAAATTATTAACGATAACAAAAAAAAAACTTAAATTTTTTATTATTTTTATTTTTTCTATTCAAAGCTTTAAAGTAAGACTTCGAATTATTTGGCCAAACAAACTCAAAACAAATAAATTATAATTAGGATCTTAAGGTCTGTTTTTGATGGATCATAATTCATAACTAAATTTATGATGACAAAACTGAAAAGGCTAAACAACGAAAAACTAAAAATTTTTAAGAGACCTCCGTGTCAAAACAGGTTAACAGCTCGTAATTAAAATGATTCTGGGGCTATTGCTAAGAGCAAGCAATGTTACTACAATGATTCAAAATCGGTTAGAAAATTTAGGCTCAACTAGATAAAAACAAAAGATTTTTAAAACAATTTCTTACCGCGAACTGTTTAGAGATATAAAATTATTGAAGTTTCCTACAGTTTTACACAGTTTTAACTAAATCGCTCGAATGCTTTAGAAAGAAGAATCAAACATTTTTTACGGGCTTCTTTAAGATTATAAAATCTACTTGAAAAATTAGAGACAAATCACTAATAATTTTTTTTTGTAGCTGGTTGGAAGACTGGAACAGTTTATTGGATCGCAGCCAAATTAATTCAGAAATCTTTTTTATTCAGGAAATATACTTGTGTCAATTTCAAACTCAATCGGTCAAATGATTAAATCAGGATGTCGGAACGGGTTAACGGAACTAAATAAAAATTTGTCACGGACTTTCTCTTAGGCTACAGAGTCGTTCTGTAAGATTAAGTAAAAATGACAAACAAAAATAGTTTTGGAAGATCGGCGGATAGACATGGACCGACTTTATTGCATTGTAACCGAAATAAATTTGTTGAACTTTTTTACCAGGAAGTAACAGCTGTGGAAACTTTAAACTAAATTTATCGAACCTTTTAGTCATGACAACGAAAAAACGTTGAAAAAACATTTAACAGATTCTTGGAGCGAAACAGATTAATAAATCGAACCGCGACGTAGCCTATAACAATGTTCACAAAATGTTCTTGTAAAGTTTGTTTGCAATCGGATTGATGGTTTTTACATATGGTTTTTATTAGTAAACAAACAAACTTTCTGCTTTGAATGTTATAAGATTAAATTAAGAAATATTTGATAATATGATTTACGTTTTTATTTATTTCATTTGTATAAAATTATCTATACTTAAAATCTAGATTTTTTATAAAAACTTTACAATTTAGGCATTTTAGCTTTAAACTTTTTATTCTGAAATTGTGGTATACTTTTTCTCTTTTTGTAGCTCTTTTCCTCTCCACAATTTCTTGCCACAAAATTTGTCTATAGCTGTCCTTCATAAGGACAAAATACTATCTACTATAGAAAAAATAAATTTTATGCTAATATAATAATACTTTATTAATTATAAATAAAATTATACATTATTTTAATTAAATTTTAATTAAGAAAATAAATTTGAACAAAAACATTCTATTTATTTGATTAATGCTATTCTGAAATTAATGATATTTTAACAAAATTAAATTAAAATCAATTTTCATTATATAATTCAACTTTTAAATATAAACGACCAACAAAAAATAAAAAACAATTCATCCTTTGATGAAGACCCATTCATCTATAACATAAATTATATTAGGATTTCATCATTTTAATGAATCTTTTAATAAGAACAATAATTTATAATTAATTAAAAATATAAAATGCAAAAAAAAAAAATAAAAAAAACAACAACAACAACAAAATCTTTGTAATCTTTGTCACAAATTTTATCAACACCCAATTATCATCAAAATATCCCAAATGTTACCCATGATTAATGGGTTCGAATTATTGTTATTACAATAAATAATAAATTTATGATGTAATGAAAGCCATTGAAAATTAACACTTACCATTGTTATTTTGTTGTTTTAAAAAAATAAAAAAAATTATTGTAAAAAACTGAACAAAACCAAAATATAAAATAATAAAAATAGAAAAGATAAATTTTCAATTTTTTTTATTTAAATTGAACCAGCTTATCAAAAAATAAAATTTATAACATAATAAAATCATGGTAATATTAAGGAACACTTCTAAAATATTAATGTTATAAAACATTTGAAAACCAGGCAATTATTCTTTCTTATAATCTGCCTATTTGAAATCAATTTTCATGCCCTAACCCAACTTCCTTTGACCAAGCAGTATATAAGTACTGCGACCCATACTTCGACCCATACGCTGCATACTAAAGGTGTATTGTTAGGTCAAAACAGAGAGGTGGTGTTTAGTAGATTATAGTTCCAGATTCTCATAGAGGATGTATGCTCGTTTTACGCCTCTATAGTGTCTTTCGATGATTCCTACCTACCTTCCTAAAAAAAAATCTCATTTTATTAATTTTTTTTATTGTCACAAATTAAACGAAACTGTTATCAATTTAAAAGACACCATTTAAAATTCAAAAGTTTTGAAAATTTCAATGTAACTAAACGGTAGAAAAAAATATTTTCTTATTGTTCTTGATTTTATTGTTTTTGTCCCATTTTGAGGTAAAATTAAGAACTAAAGCAAACTATTCGTCTTCCACTTTTGGCACTGCATCCCATTATGGTATTTGGTCTTCCTCATGACTTTCCTCTATCTTGAGCTACATTTTACCAGTTTTGAGCACATCGTTTTCTTAAGTCACCTCGTACACTCTTTATCCACCTCATGCGCGACCTTCCTCTTCCTCTACTTAGTAGCGAAAAGAGATTTAAGGTTCATTTTCGCCACGATTTTCTGTCATTCGTATTAGATGGCCTGACTAGCTCAATCTTAGTGACTTTATAAATTTCACTAGATCCATTATTTTATTATTCATTATTTAAACTGTAACTTCTATTAATTAAACTGTAAATAAGGAATGTAACTTCTATATCATTTAGTCTCCTTGGTCCAAACATTTTTCTATTTTTTTTTTGGAATATTTTAATTCATTTTCGTTTTTTCGCGTCATTAAAAAGTTATATTCGCCAACTGTTATATTTTGTGCACTTCTTCTACTTTCACTTCTAGACATTCTTAAATGTATTGCTTTGTTTTCATTAATTTTAATTTGTTAATTATTTTTTTAAATTTTGTGGGTTAAAGTCGCAGACACTCATAACGAACCCGTATTCGTTCCACTCCTTTATAGTGTCTTTCGATGATTTCCACCAACCCTAGTAAAAAAAAAGAAGATAGTATTGAAAGGACTGACCGAAATTGCCGAATAAAGAAAAGTATACAGCAGAGACCTATCACAATATCGTCACTCTACAAAAATAATTAATACATATATAAATAAAATTAATTTAATTAAAAATATCTGAATAAAAATACAATTATGAATATATTTAAAAATAAGAAAAAAAGAAAAATACAAAAAAAAATAAATGGAAGATGTGTGAATAAAGTTTAGCCATATCCTCTAAAACTATTATTTTAAAATAAATTAAAATTTGAAATTTAATAAAAACTGGAAATTTTTTTTCATTATTTTTAAAATTATAATTAACATAATTATTTTTATTTTTAATTTTGAATTTCCGTTAATTATGAAAAATAAAAGTAAATTTAAATTAAAAAAAAAAAAAAAATTGGCTGACCACAGAATATTAAAAAATTTTAATAAAATAAAATGTCATTTTTTAAGTAATGCTTTCTTCTTGTCATTCATAAATTCCATTTCATTTTTTTATTGTTTTTGTCCCTGAAAAGTCCCAATGAACAGAAGAAGAAAAATAAAAAAAAAAAAACTTTAAAATAAAACCCCAAAAATCATGTTAACGTTTTTCCCTTGAGGCGAAAAATCGTATTCTATGTATCCTAGATTTTTTTTCTCTTTTTTTTTTAGTAAAAAAACAAAAAACTTTTTCGGAAAATTTTAAAAATACAAAAATAAGAAAATGGGTAGCATAAAACCGACATTATAATAAATTTTCAATTTAAAACAATTTTCTTTTTTTTTTGGTTTTTGTTTTTATTTTAAATTTTTATTTTTTTTTTCATTTTCCCCGTTTTTTCTCTGGCCATACTTTTTTGACTTATTTTTGAAATAAAATCTACAAACTTTGACTGTTTTTTTTCTTTCAATGGGTAACGGTAATTCTAGGTTGAACGTTTTTTCCTGATACTTTATTTATTTTTTTTTTTTATTTTATTTCACTTAAAAGTTAGAAGAAATTTTGTATTTTTTCTTGTTTTTTTTTTGTTTTACTTAAGGACATATTTTGTCTT
This sequence comes from Poecilobothrus nobilitatus, assembly GCA_947095535.1. NCBI lineage: Eukaryota > Metazoa > Arthropoda > Insecta > Diptera > Dolichopodidae > Poecilobothrus > Poecilobothrus nobilitatus. The sequence continues at coordinate 6,790,259 of OX352774.1, forward strand.
AAGTATGTAAATATGTACAAATTCATTCATTTAAATCACCTAAAAAATACTCATATTATGTATGTAACTATATGTTATTTGACAAAGAAATATTTATAATATATATATATATATGAAATCGATATACATATATATATTTTATTCTAACTTGTAAATGTACTTTAAATTTATCTAAAAACCAAAAAGAGAGAACAAAAAACTAAGGACATCAAAATCCTAATTTGCAACCAAAATAAAAAAAAAAAAAACTTTGATGAAAGTTTAGCACCTCTTTAAGGTTTTCCTTTTTATCACAAAAAAAAAAAAAAGCAAAAAATTAGAGTTGGGTCTAGAAAAAGAAAAAGAAAAATAATATAAAAAATAAAAATAAACTTTAAAAGAAAAATCAATATACAACGAGCAAATGGTAAAAACTTTTTTTTCTTTTTTAGTGACAATTGCAATTATAGAAAAGACGCTCCAGAGTTTTTCAGAGTTAACAAAAACAAAACAAATAATAAAAAAAAAAAGTTTTCATTCTTTTTTTCCGCATTATTTAGTACCATCATCTCCACTTTTCCACTTAAAATCTCTTGAGATTATATCATTTCTCTTTAAGTAAACGTGTGTTTATTTATACAATTGTATAAATATACCTATGTACATATTATATAGTTATATAGGTATATATTTATTTGTATATATGCGTATTTTATTAACTTACATATTATATACTCGTATAATATGTACATACGCTAATGAATGCTTATTAAATGTTAGCGATTGTAAAACCGGAAAAAACGATGATATATTTTCGTTTGGCAACTAAATAAAATTTCATGAACCTATTTGAAACCTAACCTAACCTACGCTATTGCAGCATAGGTTTTGTTTGTTTAAATTATTACAACTATCAGTTTTTTTACTTAAACTTTTAAGAAATATGGTATTTATAAATTGTTAAGCTTTTATAATCATTTTCTATGGTAGGAATGGTTTCTTTGGAAGAATTGGAATCTCTTGATCTCTTGCAAAGAATATATTAACAAAGCGTTTATTTTAAAGATTTTAGACAAATTAATGACAAAATAACTATCTCTGGTAGCGAGAGAAAAAATTATCTTTTGATACCCTCACTGCTAAGATTAATTAGCTGATTAGCTTAGCGTAAATTTATTTTTGAACCGTATCTCTTTAGTTTGTCAACAGCCTCAAATATTCTTAACGGAACAAGACAGCAAAGACTGCATGATGGCCCAAAAAATTTTATGATGTATGTATTTCTGTTACCTTTTCAGGATTCTTTCCTTTCCGTTTAAAATATTTTATTTGCAATATTACTTCTTTATTGTATGTGAAAGGACACTCCCGATTAATTTTTAATTAGATTTTAATAATGTATTTGTTTTTTTTTTTATTTGTTTTCGAAGAAGACATTAGGCCATAAAAATAAGATAAAATACAACGAGGGGGAGGATTGAAGAAAAGGAAATTTAAAAGAAAAATAACAAATCAGTGGCCGCAATGTTATTGTCGATGTTTTTTTTTTTTGTTGCTGTCTTTCAAACCTTGAAACTTTTTTTTTTTAGTTTTGATTGTTTGAATGTTTGTTTGTTTATTTGTTTTGTTTTTTTGGTCCAAGTAAAATAAATGAAAACGATAAAAATCAATAAACAGGGAAAGTCTTACAAAAGAAAAACAAATACTTTGTTTTTACTACATATTTTTTTTCCTTCTTTTTTTTTTCTCCTTTTTTTTTTTATGTTGTTTTCTAATTTTAGTTATAACCAAAAGAACACTGTATTTTATTATTATCATGAATGACTATCCAGGAATCCTATCACTATTTTCAGAAATAGATATACATACTTACTATGTTTGCAATAATTTTGATATACAATTTTACTTTTAAAGTGGAAAATAGAATAATATATTTTATTTTTATTTATTTTTTTGTTTTTCTTTTTTTATTTTTTTTTATTTTTTTGTTTTTATTTTTTTTTTTGTTTATTTTTTTGTTCTTTTTTTTATACTTAAAGGAATTTTTACAATTATTTTGAAAGATTGAATAGATAGGATGTTTTAGTGGAATTGATCTTTAAATATATAGAATTGGATATGAGTAATAGATATCATGTCTTCTATAAATATATATATATATATATATATATAGAAAAGCATCTTTATGTAGTTAAGAATTTGTGTTTTTATTGATAATGTGAAACAATCAGAATATCGATTTGGTGATAGGATGTTTGTATCGGAAAATTTTTTTTCTTGTTTACTATTTTTCTCCTTTTTTATTTTGTATTTTTCCCAAAGGATTAATAAAGAGTTCAGTTTGGTTAAAGGGAATAAAGTTTTATTTTATTTTTTATTTATTTTTCTTTTTAAATCTGAAATAAGTTTTAAATGTAGGTGCTTATTTTGTTTTTGAAGCTTTAATTTTTATTTTCAATGTTTTACCAAAAATTAAAATTGAAAAAGAGTATAGTAAAATGAATTTGTTGGTTTGTAATGCTTTATTGATATCTATATATCGTTATTGATATCTATTAAAGTTATTATTTTACCTGTAAAAACTTTTGAAAACTAAGGAAAAACCATTTAAAATAATAAAAGATACGTTTTAAACTTAATCGGGTATTAATATTAAAAAACCTTTTTTTTAAGCTCGAATTTCTATAGCTAGATATTTAAAAAAATGAATACAAGTATACTTTTCTTTAGCTTCCGCAACCGATCCTTTCCAAACTTTGCCAGAACGTGTTGAAAGACAAGTAAACATAATTTGCCCTTGTCTGGGTTGGTGATGGCATCAATTACGAGGGTTAAGTAGCTCTTCAAAGTTTAATTTTACATCTACTTTTTCTTATTAATGAACTATGAACTTCTGAACTATTACACCTTGATAAGATTTTATACTTATGCCTTGCCTTGCCTTGATAAGATTTTATACTTATTTTAAAGCTCACAAGACTTACTTTCTAAAAATTTGCACCTTTTGTATGAAATGTTACTTAAATACTTACATACTAATGAATAAATTTTTTAATTTTATGATGACTCTTAAATCCTAAATATACTCAGTAGTTTTTTTCCATCGTATGGTTATGGTTAAATTTGTTAAACCTTCAAATTCGCTTCAAATTGAATTACAAATAAAGTTTTTACCGGTTCAGTAAAACTTAAGTTAATTCTTTTAAGATAACTTGCGAAGAGATCCAATACATAAAATTGAGATCGAACTCAAATCTAACTTTTTCAAAACAAAATCTACGGGTTTAGGCATAGTTTTTTTTTTGTTCGAAACAATAATATGAAAAGTGTTCAAACTCAAGTTTATGGATGCGATCTCAGAGTCTTTAAACTGGATATTAAATCATAAAAACAGAAAAATTTCAATATATTGTTGTCTTTTTATATTATCACATAATTTTGATTGTGTTTATCTGATGATTTTCTGGAAATTTCAATTTGCATTAAAATAAACTTAATGTAAACGTATGAATGTATGAATGTATGGATAAAGAAGGAATTTATGAATGTATGAATGTATAAATGAATAAAGAATATAGGTGTATTTAATTGTTTGCGGAAAAGATCATTTAGATTCAAATGTTTATTTAAAAATATTATATTATATACAATGCTTCTGAATACTTTTACTATTCAAAACAACTATTTTATACTATTTAAAAAAAAAAAAAAAAAAAACAGAGAAAGTTTTATTTATTTTATTTAAAGACATTTTTATTATAAATTTCTTAAAAGATTTAAAGATTTATGTGGAATAGGAAATCTAGTGTTGAAAATAAATTTATTTGTTTTTCATTTTATTTAATGTTTTGGTATAAAGTTTTAAGCTTTAGAAATTGCTTTAATCTACAAAAATAATCAAAATGAAAATAAATTTAATAAACTAAAGAACAAATTAACAATAACCTTAAATCAATTTAAAATAAAAATACAATTAAAAATGTTTGATAATATCACTTAAAGTTGAATACTTTATTAAATATACTCAAATGTATAAAACAAATTTCTTCTCCGTTATAAATGAAAATGCATCATCCTTGGTAGTGTAAAAAAATAATTTTAATTTATGAAAATATGAAGATAGAACCTTTACGACTCTGAGGACAGCAAAATTTTTTTTTTGTTTTTTGATGGAGTTCTTTTTATACCCTACACATTAAGTATAGGGTATATTAACTTTGGTATGGTGTTTGTAACCACCAAAAGGAAGCGAGTTAGGTATAGACATGTATATATATTCTGAATCAGGATCACCGCTGGAGTCGATTTAGCGATGTCCGTCCGTCCGTCCGTACGCACGATAACTCAACAAATAATGATGCTATCTTGATGAAATTTATATAGTAGGTTACTAATTACGAAAGAAAAACTAAGTTCGAAACTGGACAAAATCCGTCCATGGGTTCGGATTCTGGAAGCTTCCCAATGATTCCGGAGCAAACGAGATTATCTCCAAAAGCCACAAAGATAGAACCTTCAAATTTTGTACAATGATGTTTCTTCCCGTTCGATTTATGTCTCTGAAATTTAAGAAAATTTGGTCCATGAGTTTGGGTTTTGGAAGCTTCCGAACGAGCACCAGAGCAAATGAGATTATCTCCAAAACCAACAAAGATAGAACCTTTAAATTTTGTACAATGATGTTCCTTCCCGTTCGATTTATGTCTCTGAAATTTAAGAGGATTTGGTCCATGAGTTTGGATTTGGAAGCTTCCGAACGAGCCCCAGAGCAAATGAGATTATCTCCAAAAACCAATAAAGATATAACCTTTACTTTTGGCAGAATGGTGTTCTTTCATGTATGATTTAGGCCTCTGAAATTTAAGAGGATTTGGTCCATGGGTTTGGATTTGGAAGCTTCCGAACGAGCACCAGAGCAAATGAGATTATCTCCAAAACCAACAAAGATATAACCTTTAAATTTGGCAGGGTGGTGTTCTTTCATGTTTTATTTAAGTCTCTGAAATGTGAGAAGATTTGGTCCATGGGTTCGGGTTTTGGAAACTTCCGAACGAGCCCCAGAGCAAACGAGATTATCTCCAAAACCAATAAAGATAGAACCTTTAAATTTTTTATAATGATGTTTCTTCCAGTTTGATTTATGTCTCTAAAATTTAAGAGGATGTGGTCCATGGGTTTGGATTTTGGAAGCTTCCGAACAAGCCCCAGAGCAAATGAGATTATCTCCAAAAACAACAAATATATAACCTTTAAATTTGGCCGAATGGTGTTTTTTCATGTTTGATTTAGGTCTCTGAAATTTGAGAGGATTTGGCCATGGGTTTAAATTTGAAAGAATTTGAACCGTGGATTCGAATTTTGAAAGCTTCCGAACGAGCCGCAGAGCAAATGAGATTATATCCAATACGAACAAAGGTAGAACCTTTGAATTTGGTACAATGGTGTTCTTTCGTGTTTGATTTAGGCCTCTGAAATTTGAGAGGATTTGGTCCTTGGGTTCGGATTTTGAAAGCTTCCGAACGAGCCTCAGAGCAAATGATATTATCTCCAAATGCAACAAAGGTATAACCTTTAAATTAGGCAGAATGGTGTTCCTTCATGTTTGATTTATGTTTCTGAAATTTGTGAGGATTTGGTCCATGGGTTCAAATCTTGGAAGCTTCCGGACGAGCCCCAGAGCAAACGAGTATATCTCCACAACCAACAAAGATAGAACTTTTATTTTTAGTACAAAGGTGTTCTGTTATGTTTCCTTTTCTGTAAAATGGGAAACTGACATTTGAAAGAATTTGAACCATGGGTTCTTATTTTGGAAACTTCCGGACGAGCACAAGAGCAACGAGCATATCTCCAAAACCAACAAAAGTAGAACCTTTAAATTTAATAGAATGGTGTTCTGGCAAGTTTTCTTTATGTTCCTGAGATGGATTCGATGAATTGGAGTGGCAATTCGGGTAGCTGACACAAACCTCCCAAGGACTACCAATCTTCGAAAATAATTAAGATAGAAACTTAAAATTTTATACAAGGGTGTCAAGCATATCCCAAGCGGATGCCTCTTTTACGTTCTTGAAATTCGAGTTGAATAAGACAGAAAAGGGAAGAAGTTCACAGCTGCCAAAAACACTTATGGATTTTTAATTTAATTCGAATTATTCAGGTGTAGGGTATTAATAAGTCGGTTGCATCGACTTACTGCTACATTTACTTGTTTTTCTTTAATTTATATTAAATGTTTGTTCTTTTCGTAATTTTGTAGTAGTAATAGTTGAGTTTTTTTTCTTTGTTTGTTTACAGGATTCCTTTATAAAAAATTATTGCAGATTTGGGAAAGAGCGAGAAGAGTTGGAGTGAAATAGGAAGATAAAGCAGTTTTGATAGGTAAATTAAAGACGAACCTGAACATCAGGTTGTTTTTGAAAAGTTGCAAATCGACTATTTTTATTGGAGGGGAACAAGTTGAATGGAAGCATGTTTTAACAGTTCTCAAAATAATTGAGTTCCCATATCAAGTTTTAAATCACCTAGGAATTTCCACTAAGCTAAATAAAAGCATTAACTTTCCAAATTCCTTTAATAAAGGACAATTAGATTTAAGCAAAACTATTAAGAAGAACGAGGAAGAGTGCAGTAAAGTAGACTGTGTAAATTTTGAGTTGCCCGTATGTACGTAATATATCCTGTTTCTATAAAACTTGATCATGTTTTAAAAAATTTCAAATGTTTTAGTACCGAAGTTAACTACCGATATTTATGTAAATTGTGGAGTTGTATGTCAGCCGAACCTGTTGCACCAGCACAACCAAATTTCATAGGAATTGTTGACCTGTAACTCGACACTATATTGCAAAATTGCAGTTATTTCCATATAAAGGAAGAAGTTGTATGGTATCTACTCGAAAACGACAGCCGAAAATGCTGGATTTAATAAAGAAACTAACAATTTTTGCAAAAGTGACGTCAACAAAATTTCAGCCTCCTAGCTCTTTTATTTTTTGAGTTATCGTGCGGACAGACGGACGGACGGACTCACATGGCGTAATCGATTCAGAATTCGATTATGGACCGATCTATACCTTTCACACTATATCTAGTTTGACTCCTTTAAGGTGTCACAAACGTAATGGCAAATTTATTGCACCCTTGAACATATTTCATATCATACGGGTATAATAAGTTGACAAAACTAATAAGTTTGTTTTTTTCTTTATTTTTTTATATTTCGATTTTATTTGAATTGTATCGTCTATAGTTTAACAGAAATACTTCTTATTAGTATAAATTATTAAATACTACCGGTAATTAAGTTATTCGATAACATTTATTTAATGATAATAATATAAATATTTATATAAAAGCATAAAAAATTACAAGAACTAAGCTCTCAATTTGTAATATAAGATTAATAATATAAATAACGGTTATTAAATTAGCACCATTCTAATTATAATTAACGGTTATTATTCTACACTATTTATTATATGTTCGCTGGTATTTAAATTGTCTTAAGTGTTATTTATTATCATTTATATAAAAAACATCAAATTTTGAGTTGATATCTTTTATGCATTCGTCAAATTGATTCGTTTACTTCCGTAATCGGTGGGATGGTTTGAAATTATTATTACAGTCTTTTGTAATAACAAAAAATTCTTCTCTTTTCGAATAATTTATGACCAGACTTAGATTTTGATATTATATTCATTGTTAAATTTCATTCGGTTTGCCGTTAACATTAAATTATGATATGTATATAATGTTATATAAACAATAGTAACCATGCGATTTTAAAGTCTATGTAGAGTTACAGGTTTAAATATTTAAATACCTTAGATTTACAACTACCAACCAAAATTGACTGTAATCTAGATTGTAATGGTTTCACTCGGAAGATTTAACAAGATAAATTAAGAAATTCAAGTTCGCTGGATTTGTATAATTAGTACATACTATAAGCCGTTCCTCCTGAAGCCGGATAATGGAAAAAGGATATTTTTTTAAAGAAAAGGATAAAATTACAAGTCACTAAAAAAAAGCTTAAGAATTTTTGGAATTTTTAAACGAATTAGAGAACACGGGAGTGAGTGACTTATCTATGCAAATATTTCCCTAAAGGACTAAATTTTTTTCACTATACTTTTGTTTTCTTGTAATGCGTTACCAATTGGATATTTATACTGATAGCTCTTTCATTTAGAAGGCAGTTTCTTCCGGCATTCCTAAAAATATGTTGAATAATGTGGTCTTTTATTAATTTCGGAGACTATCAAAACATAATAAAAATGGCTATAAAACTTTAAGAATAATTTACATTTCTAGGTATCTTTAGCGATCAAAAATACAATACAATATTTTGATTATGAATAAATAACCTAATGTTTTCTAACATGTTTACCTAAAATACTCAAGTGGCACTGGCACATATATTAAATAAAAAATAAAATAAAAATAAAATTTAATTTGATTGATTTGATTCAAGAATATTGAAATAAAAATATTAAAATTCAATTTAATTTATTTTTAAATATTACAACATTGATTACACACAATCTATTTTTATATTTTTCGATCATATTATGTACAATCATAAGAATATTTTTTATTTTCTATTTACTTATTTATTTAATATATTATATACATACTTAAATACTTATAAAATATTAAAATCGAAAATACATTTTTCTTATTGAATTTTTTAATACCTATGTTGTAAATACACCATAAAAGTTTTTAAAATTAATATAATGACTAGTAAATCTATTTTGGATGAGTATATCTTTACTATAACGTAATTATGCCTAATTTTGGACTATGATGAAATATTGAAAAAAAAATATTGATTTTAAAGTAAAATTATTTATTCTTTTTTATCTATATGTATGTGTATGTTATCTATATGATATTTCGTCATATGTGTTTGATTTCGGACAATTCAAAATTTGTGAAGAACTCCAGAGTATCAATTAATAAAAGTTTAATTTATTTTGTTTGACTACTTATATAATTTATAGTTAAAAAATGGCTTTATGGTTTAGAATGGTCTTTATGACTTTATTCATAAGAAAAAAATAAAGCATATTATATATATCATGATATTATGTACATATATGTATATAAAAAATACTAGAATCTGATATTAATCAAAAATATTGTAATTTTACTTAAAATTTAACAAACTTTAAATTTAAGTAGATGGCTCACATCCGAAAGGAAAAGGGTCCACCCTTTATGGGTATATCGATTTATCTTATAAAAGATTAATGAAAAAAAAATTTAAATAATATTGCCTATAGGTACTACAATTTGTATTTAGAATTTTTGAAATTACTGAAAATTAAGACCCACTTTTCTATACAGTATAAAATTTCTTTTGTTTTGGCTTTTCTCCCTCATAAGGAACATAGGGTAGATATTCATTTTTCATTTTAATAAAATACTTTCATACTTTCTTGAATCATTATTTTCATTAAGCTGTTGATCTCTCGACCTTTTTATCATCGTACAATATTACTGAAACACGAATGTTATATCGTTGCACCATTTATTATCATATAAATGGATTATTTATTTATGTATATTATATATAATATTAATTTATATACATATATATCTATATATATATATTATATAATTACGAAACAAATTACTACTATATGACGTGGCCGGAATTTAAACTGTAGATCTTTCGATTAAAAAACTGGCTACTTATTCACTACACCTTTAGGTACAAATAATATAACGCAATTTGTGTTATTATGCATAAATAGAAAATTAGCTAATAAAAAACTAAAATAACCCCTAATTTTATTATTATGCATATTACAATTAAATTAGAGATTAGGTCAAAACTAGGAACCTTTACGTTACAATAATGCAAAAAAATATTTTCTCATAAGTATTAAGTATATTCTCTTATATTTATAACAGTTCAAGATAAATAATAGTTTTTAATTTTTATTTAACTATAAAAAAAACTTTTTGAAATCATATTTTAATATATGTACATTACATACATATATACATACATAATAATACGTTATTTTATTGAATTTACATTGATCTTTTGTTACAAATTGAAAATAAAAATAAATAACAGTAATAATGAATTTAAAAAACTCGTACAAAATGGTTTTGTAGAATTGAACAACTATTATCTTTTAATTCCGAAGTAGATCCCTAGATCCCATCTTGAAATCTAATCGTAATAATTTATTTTTAAAGGTTCGGCCAAAAGTCATATTTTCTATTAACTCAATATTTTGTCACTTGATCGGCAATTTTCTATCGCAAGAGCTTAAAACTATTTGTTAAAGTTTAAGAATTACAAAATAAGTATTTCGAAATAACTCGTTCCACAGTCCGAAAATTATTTAAAATACAATGAAGAATAAAAAAGGAGAAAACTGCATCTCGAGAAAACATGTGAAATCGATATTTTAAAAGATTAAGGTTAAAGTGCATTATGCAAAATATAATAATATTTGTTTATCAATTTTTGTCTCAGGCTTTTACAAACATTTTATATTTTATAGTTTGTATTGATCGTAATAAATTAAATTAAAACTATGAAGAATACAGTTGCCTTTGTCAACTCTTAGATACCCGTACGAATCCGTTAGTATGTTCAGCTGTCATTCTGCTTATAATATTATTTTTTATCATTTTTCATTTTTAATCGACTCAGAATTTGATTCTAATCCAATTCATACCTATGAAGGTATATCTAGCTTGCTTGTTTCGGGGTGTTACAAACGGAGGAGTAATTTTATTATACCAGATGTACGGGTATAAAAACCAAAATGTTGCATCACTCCTGACACTAGTATGTATACACCGTAACATAATGTTATGGTAAATTTTTTAATTTCTTATCTTATTAAAAAAAAAATATTGAAAACGCAAAAAAAAAAATTCAAACTCGAGATTTAAATAAATATTTTTTTATTTTAAGATTTCTGGACTATTCTGAGTCCCAATAAATTTTTTCAAAACATATAATATGTTCGTGTTTGAAATAGTATTCGTGAAGTGAAGTTCGTGTTTGACATATTAACTAGAGTACATTATTTTATTCTGAATCAATTTTTAGAATAGACTTTAAAACTAGAATAAGACTCCTGTATGAATCACAGATCAGCTGTAAAATGTAAACTACAAAATATTCTGATCTTTATTAGTAAATTTCATAATACCTAAATTTGTATCCACAACCTTTTGATTTTGAGTTTAATTATGAGGGGTTTCCTTATTAAATAAAGATCAAATTTAATTCTCTGCTCAATTTTAGAGGGCAGTTTACTATAGTAATCTTTGGATTAAGTTAAAAAATCTAGCCGGAAAAGTCAAGAGGAGAACACTTCCAAAATATTTTTTATATTTTCTAATATTTCATTTTATGATTTTAGAAATGATAAAATAATGAAAAAGAAATATAAATTAAAAAAAAGAAATAAAAAGGAGGGAAAGAGATAGAAACTAAAAAAAAAGGAACAAAAAATCAAATCAGAAGTGCTAAGTTAAGGTTAGGTTTTTTTTTTTGATTATTATTCGTTTTTCTTCTATTTTTCTAATTCTATAATCTCTTTCATTCTTTTTCTCCTCAATTCACAGGATGAAAATTGTAATCCAATAAGTTTTTATCCCTTAGAAAAATCCTTTTTTTTTTTTATTTTTTGGTTGAAGTTGATTTTTGTTGTTGTTGGAAATATAAGGAAAGGGAAAATAGAATTAAAAAAACTGAGGGAGAAAAAAAATAATATTATAAAACTTCATCGGAAATCCTACTTTCAAAACAAATTGAATAAAGTTGGGAAAGAGGTAGAAACAGAAAATAAAGAAAAAGAAAAATAATCAAAATCAAAAGTGAAATAATATGTCCATATATGTATAATTTTTTTTAATTTCTCAGTATAAGTTTGTTTGTAATATTATTTATATTTTAATAGCTATAAAAGTTAATCTTATATGTACATAATATAATGAAAGAAAGTAAACAGTATTAAATTATTTACTTCTTATAATAGAACTTTTTTTCTAGTTTCTGTTATGTGTTAGTTGCCTTAGCATTAATTTTATCAAATTTTTTATACTAAAAACACTGAAATTAGAATTAAATAGTTTTTTGAGAGGAAAATAAATGAAAAAGTTTGTAAAAAAAATACTTTTGTTAGGCATTCTAACTTTTTTATGTTGGCAAATCAAATGATCCCCTGATAACTGATACCGGCATTATCTATTGGAGAAGATGTTTTGTAGATATTGTCATTTGTCTATTAAATTAAAATCAACAATGCTTCCATGCGAACAATTCCAACGTAACACAACAGAAGCTGCAAGAGCCCATTTCTACATTATGGAAATGCGTATAGGTGGTTTAAATATGTTTCCATCTAAATTCCCTTCTGTTATCCTAACTCACAATCCCCTCCCTTTCCCACCAATTTAGTCAAATCTACAGAAACATTGTACAAAGATATCCTCCTTTGAGTTTGACTATCACGAAAAAAAAAAAACAGGAAATCATATTTCAACTTTTAAAAAAGAAAATTTTTACTTTTAAATGCCAGTTTACCACTAAATTATTTTGAAGAAATTCGACAACTTTTTATTCAACATTGAAAAACAATATTTAAAGTGAAAAATCAATTATAGTCAAAAGGTCAACACTTAATGCTATTTACTGTGGTCTGTTGTAATTTTATTTCATCTATTATTAAGTCAGACAGTTTTTAATTTATTTAATTCCAGAAAGTCAACACTTGCAACACTCAGCTCATCGGTCATCAATCTGATATTTAATCTCTTCTGATGAATGCGAGATAATTTAGCCAACATCCTACGTTTTTTCATTGTTGTAACACGTTCTATTTTATTCTTGTCGCTCAATATGTTTATTGAATCTTTAAACTTATGTGTTTGTAATATTCGTTTAGCTCATAATCAAAAATTTAATTGAATTAGATCAAACTTTTCCATGTTTAGTATGATTTATTCATATATTATACAATGAACTTAAGTTGTTATTCATTTTTGATATGAATAAAGGTGTTGTAAACTAATGTTAAAGTAGTGAATCAATAAAATAAATAATGGGAAAGAAAATAACACACAGCTATTAATAATATATACATAGTCTATGTAATAATCAAATAAATTTAAAATAATCTTAAGAGATATTTACTAAAAAGAAATTATTTCAATAATACCTTTTGATTCTATATTTTCAATTTTGATAACATGTTAACTTGTTTTTTTTTTATTTATTTCTTTTAATTTTTATTTGTTCTGCTGTATTTCTATTCTTTTTTATATTTTCTAAAAAAATTTGATTTCTTGCATACGTATCGATAGGCTACAGAAAGTATGCAAATAATGAAAAATTTGACCATAAGATTTTTGTAAATTTTGATGTTTTTGACATCTATGACCACGAGGGTAAGTTTATTTTAAAAATTTGACCATAAGATTTTTGTAAATTTTGATGAGATGTCAAATCTATGATCGCGAGGATAGGTTTATTTTGTTCAGAACTATAAAATTAATAGATAGATACAAGTGAGTATATATTATTTTCGTCAAAAATTCTGTGCTTTCTCTAATGGGGAGTTTATTTGAAAATTGAAGGAAGTTATTCTTTCAATAACCGGAAGTGTTTATTAAAATTTTGTTACATATACATTTCTATTTATCAAATTTAGAACACTCGCTTACACTTCGTACACCTTGTGCAGATAGTAGTAAAAATTTCTCGTGAATTATATTCACAAAATCACATGAGATATTTTTTGTCGGGCCGCGATAAAAAATAACTTGGAGCAAAACAGTCATAACAAAACCTCTACTGAAAGAAAAAAATTGAAACAAAATGTATTTTCACAACATCGTGTCATGTGGAAAGATTTATTGATAGTCTATGCGATCTAGGGGCAGTATAGGAATTATAAATAAAATGGTTCATCAAAACTAATAAATTTGTTCTACATTATAAAAATATTTATATATATGTACAAAAATACAAGTTAGTCAAATAGATAACATTTCCGGTTCCTTTATTTAAATTTCTATGGGCAATTAGTAACCATTACACAAAATTTATATTTTGAATAGAAAATTAAAATTAAATTATTATATAAATATTGAAAATCCTAAACGATTTAAAAACTACTGAAATAATTCAATAAATAATTTATTATTTTATTTAAGGTAAAGTCTTTTATTTTTAGAAATTTATTATTATTATTTATTATAATATTGTTAAAATTAAATAAATAAAATAGAATAGAAAAGAATTAAATTAAAACCGAATTTTTTTATAAATTTCCTTAAAACTAAATTTTTAAGAATATTTTATATATAATGTGTTATTTAATTAAGGAAAATTTTTAATATTGAATTAAATAAAAACTCATGTCCAAGTGTTTTTGAATTTTCTAAAAGTTCAATATTTGATTATCTATAATCCTTTTATCTATAATCCTTTTTGCTTTGTATGTACTGTGAAATCATAATATATATATTATGGTCCCACATAAATTCTTTATATTTTTTTCATAAGGATATCCTATGTATTTATAATTATGTTATCATACAAATAACTATCAATAAGTTCAATATTAAATTTAAAGTGATTGAAAGTTATTTTTCATAGTTAAAAATTTCCTTGTTTTGTATGTAGTTATGTGTCACACCTAAGTTACTCTGTCAATGTTATTAGTCAAATAGTGGGTGTAATCTTTAACAATATTCTTATTCTTATTCTTAAACTCTAAGTTTATTCTTATTCTTATTCTGTAACACTAAGTGCATCTTCAAAAGATAGGAAAACTTATTCGACCATAGTTGGTGTTAAATTTCTCTAGATTTATGCCAGTATAATACAATCCTACGGAAGATTCTTTGATTACATCTCAAATCCATGTCAAGAAGTTCACCTAAATCTTAGAAAAAGAAACTACCGAGAAGTTGTTGCCCTTTTCTTAACTCACTAAGGCAGATGCAGAGATAGAAAACAATGGCCCATTATAACACTTACCAATTACCATATTTCAGGTCTATAGAGAAAGAGAGTATACATAAAAACCTATACATAAATATAATTGTGTATAATGAAAAATAAATTTATTACGGTACGTACTGCCAATTTTTATAGATTTTTTTTAGATCTGATATAGATTTTTGTTGTTAAGAACAGAATTGTTAGTAGAAGTGCTTAAAAACTGTCTTGAAATTTCTAACTTATAATCATCGTTATCATTGTCATTAAAAATTTCTACAATTTCTGAAGTTATTATACCCGTACGATAAGGATCAGGTATATTAAAATTGCTGCTCCGTTTTGTAACACCTCGAAGTAACCTAGCTAGGTATACCTTCAAAGGTATGGATCGAATCAGAATCAAATTTTAAGTCGATTAAGCTTTGTCCGTCCCTCCGTCCGTCAGCAAAGTAAAGCTAGAGTCTTGAAACTAATACAAAATATTCTTACAACAATTTGTAGGTTCTCTATTTTTTTTTGGTTGATATCCGACCAAAACTTCGGGTAGCTCTCGAACATCTAACTTTTAGATCCCCACATTTTTTTTGAAATAGAGCCATGCAATTTTAACTGCTGATAGATATGATAAAAATATTAATTTTATTATTTACAACTTTTTTCTGTAGCTCCACCCGTTACGGAGTTACAGCTCCCCAAAGTTCGAAAGGGCTCTATATTTAAATTGTTATAACACAAGTTGTATAAAGAATATCTTCAATTTTAAAGCCCCAAACGATTACTGCTTTTATTAGCTTTAAAAGTATATATACAATAAATACATATTTGTGGCATACGGTGTCTTAATTTACCATTATGCGAAACTCAAATTTCGCAAAATTCCTTCTATCTTCCAAACGGTTTAAGTTAAAAACTTGAAATTTTGAGAGAAGTTAGGTGTTTGAAAATAACTACGATTTCAGAAATTATTTTTGTATCGCCCCCCTTTCAGAGCTATATGGGGTCAAAAAATAAAAAATTCCTTATTTTTAAACACCTGTAACTAATTCAACACCTGTCCAAATATTTTTGAAGTAATATACAAAAATTAAAGCTCCATCATTATATTTTTATTTCTTTTAACAACTTTTCTTAATAGTATATGGTTACCTTAAAATTGTCGAAAGTGTGACTTAATTTTTCTAAATTTTTCTAACAAATTTTTTTAACGATTTTTTTGCATCGATAATTTGAAATTGTTGAGGATTAATGCGTAATGAGGATATTTTAAAATTTTTTTCGTTTACATACTTTTAAAATCTTTTTACCTTCAATCATTACCTACTTATTATCAAATATTTTGTTTAATAAATTGAGGAATTTTATTTTATATTATTTAAAGTTTTCAATTAAATGAAACATTTTAAAACACTTTTAAAACTCCCCACTTTCCGATAAAAAAAAAAATCAAAAATTGTTTTGCTATTTTTGAACTTGAACACTTTATTGTTATTTTGCGGCTTGTTTTGAAATCATTTCAATTCCAATTCACAAAAATATACTTAAAAACAATTTCTATCTAACTTTATTGTAAATACAATTTAAACCAAAATACATGTTTTTACATATGTATGTAGGTATACATCTATAAATAATTAATATATGATGAATATACAGTATCTGGTTGAAATATTTAATCATTGCTTCAAAGATAAAGATATAAGTATCTAAAATGATTTACTAAAATTTTATAAGAAATTTAAGACAGAAAAATATGTGTTTGTTTCAAACAAAGTTATATTTCAGTGGCAAGAACACCATACCAATCTAATGGATTACGTTTTCTGTTCCAAACTGATAGATTAATTTGTTCTGTTTTGAAATAGAAAGGCAATCATTCAAACTTATTTGATTACTTCTTCGAATATCTTTAGATCTTATTAAACAGTGTAAAAAAGGGAGGTTTTTTTAAAAGTTTATAAAAATGTTTACCAAAGGTACGCATTGACTTTTATCGTCTAATTTGACACTTAAAAAAAAACGATGGTAACCAAAACAGTAATACTGGAACGGTGATGTAATACTTTCAAAAGAGATCATTAGAATAAGCTATTAAAAATAAATCTTCAGCGATCGGTTCTAGCTATTTATCTCTTGACAGGTCTCTTAACAGTTGTAATAAACAGTATTGCAAATGTCATAAAGGTACACGTAAAATATGTACCCTATAGTATTTACGATATCACAAACGATATGTGTAATTAATAAAGGTAGATGAACCTATTAATGATTTAGTGTTCGATCTAAGTATTCATCAACTTTAAGTGTGTTATTCACTTAAAGTTGATGAATACTATCAATTATCAATTATTTTTGTTAAATTAAAATATTATTACATTAAATTTAATTAAAATTTATATAATTTAATAAAATATATAATAATTTATATTAATAATAGAAAATATAATTTCTTCTCACATTTTACTCTAGCGGCAAATAATGAATGCAACAACTAATGTAGGTACTGCTAAAAAATGATTAACAATTGGTGAATAATTTATTTATTACATTTACTGCCATTTCTTTTAAGCTGGCTGGATTCCTGATTAAACCGAATTGGTTTGAATCAGAGTTTAATTTAAAAAAATAAATATTTTAACCGCAGTTTTTTTTCTGTATCCTATTAGGTCTTAAATCAAAGATAAACTTGAATGCATGAATCATAATATAACGCTGATCCATGCTTTTCATCAGGTCATATCATGTGTTGGAGTGTGTCAATGTGTGAGTTCATAATTTACTTGTAGTATGGTGTATCCTATTTAAAAAATGAAGTAATATGCTTATTTCACGTCTACTAACAGGTCACCATATTATCTGATATTTTGTGCATGTAGTAGTCTTTAATAGTGTCTTAAATTTTTTAAATAATTTTAAACATTTAGTTGGCATCAAAAATTTTCAAGGAGTTTCATCAATTTTATCACATATTATGCAGATTTTTCATATTATTTTTAATACTATTCATCTACAAGTAGTATATTATTTTTTATTGCTTTCTTCTTTAAAAAAAAATAATAAGAATTTACTGTTCCAATAATTTTAGCATCCACTGTACCTTTTAAGAAGTATGTACCCACTTCAATAAAAAAAAAATTCAATTTAAAAATTTTATTATTAGGTTTACAATGATTCTAAGTATAAATACCATTATTTAATAATGCTGGTTAACAAAATTGAAAAAATCGCTTTTTATTTACTGTTCTTCACATTTTACACTAATTTTTACAGTTTTAATAGTATTAGGTTATGTTCGATTAAGTGCATCAACACAAAGGATTAATAACTTTTTGTAAACTCTATACAATAATAAACATTGAAATAATAAAAGTTATTTCCACCTTATTAACTAAGAAATCATTAAACAGATTAAGTAAAGCCCCAATTTTTGTAAAGCCAGCTAAAATACTGTTAATTTTTTTTTTGTTTTATGTGGAGTACTGAAATTTTTATACATATGTATTGGTTAGCATTCGATTGCTTAAAAATAAAAGTTGTAACACCAAGTGAAATTCGATTGTCTGAATAAAGTTTTTTTGTTTTTGTATGATCAATTTAAACATATGTATATAGTTATGGATATGTTTGTGGATTTTTGTCTTTTAATCACGTACAAGGTTAATGTTCCGCGAAATTAAATTGAAAAAATATATTGAGATAAATAATATAGGTAAATACATATATTACATACCTTCTGTAGATACATGTATATGTAAGGACTAAATACAATTTTAACTTTTTAACTATATAAACAAAATAACAGTATTACAAATAAAAACAATAGTTGTTTCTTTTTTTTTCTGAATTGTTTTATTTGTGGGACAGAGAAGAGATTTTTATAAAATTTTTAAAGTGGTTAGTTAAAAATAAAATATATATGTATAGGTAGGTACCTATTGTAAAAGTTTTTGTAGCAATTCCATTTTAAGAAATCTTTTATTTAAAATTTGTTTGAAAAGAAATGGTTAATAGAAATTAAAGTTTAATGTCTTATTTTTTACTATAGTGACATATTGTCATTTATATTATCAATTTTTGTTAACTAAAACTTAATATCAGTTTATGCAAACTGTCAATTGATTGACAATATAGTTGACAACAAGTCATTTAGTGTACTGGTGGTTTTATAATGAAATTAAAGATTTACTTAATAGATTTTTAGATTTTTGAAAAATTATGGCTTATGAAAATTTGGCTTTTGTAAACAGACCGATAGAGGGACAGAGTGAAACTAATCTAATTTGTCTTGGCTTATAAAAATTTGGCGCTTTTAATTTTACACTCTAAATCTTTAAAATTGGTATAACTATTTTTTAACTAAGTTTTTAGATTATTATTATTTAAGAGGTATAAGTAACACTGCCACCTTTTGGTGTAGATTGATTCTCCGCTAATCTTAATGTTGGGAATTTTGTCTCCACTTATTTCTGTTAGTATATTTCTGTTAGTCCTACTGCCTCTAAGAAACTAAAGATCTGTAGAGCATTTATTGCTGGTTCATATTCGATAAGGATAGTCAAAGTTTTTAACTGTTTAAACTATTATAAAGAAATTTTCTGGAAGGATGTAGTCTAATTATAACTACCTAAACAATAATTACACATACTCTTTTCTATATTAAAATGCAAAATATTTGGTACTGCAAAAAATAATATTACTTTTTGAAAAATAAAAGAGAAGAAATCTATCTATGGTTAAAATTCCCTGCATTTTAAACATTGTAGAAATTTTGTAAACAGACGAATAGAGGGACAGAGTGAAACTAATCTAAATGTATATTCCTTCTCTCCAAACTTGTAATAAGATGGTTGGGGGCCATTATCTGAGCAATAGGCATACTACAAGGTTAGGTATATGTGGATCACAAATGTAGATTTGGCAGAGGAATTGACGCTATAGAGAGCGTTAGGCACTTTCTTTCCAGCTCTTCCAATCTGCTCAGAAAAAAGCAAAAATATTACGGTAAAGAAACTATCAAGATTTTGGTGAACTCTCGTACATGGATATAAAAAGATTTCACAACTTCTTTTATTGAAGAAATATATATCATCGTGGTGTGAATGTAGAGAAACTTTGCTGGTCATCATAAAAAAAAAATTTATATTTATATGCATATTTTATTGCGAAACATTTGTCTCTTTTTATAAAATATTCATTAATTTAATAAAAACATAGTACATAGTATTTAATGCTTAATTTTGTGGAATTTAACTTAAAATAAATCGTTCTGAACTATAAACTATCATTCAAATTTCCTTTTGAAACTCCAAAATTTTATATAAAATTATAAAGTTTGTGAAAATAAAACAAAACAAATTTTAATACTAAATAAATGCAATTTGAAAAGCAGTTTCTTTAATTATTACAGACAGTACCTAAGATATTATTCAATGATTAAGTCATTATATAAAATAAATAAGTCCTGATGATTTACCATGAATTAAGACATAAACTGTCCTTGAAAACATAGAATTATCAGTTGAAAGTCTATTGAATTTTCTTTTATATTAAATCAATATATACGTATAATCCTTGAGGGGATAGAGTAGATAAGATTATATTGAAGATAATAAAACTAATCAATAATAAGTCAAATGGAATAAATATTAATCTATACAGAAATACTTTGAAGTTATTTGATATTTTTTTTTTTTTATAAGACTTAGAATATTTATTTCATGAGACAATAATTATAATACTAAAAGTATATTAAGTAAAATAAATTTAATTCGATATATTATAGATTGTATCATAATCCAAAGTACAAGTATATAAATACTACTGGACAATAAAATTTAAAGATTTTTTATATTTATACAATTTACTTTCTAGTTAGAGTTGCCAGGTAAGGAAAAATTAGATTTAAAAAAAAAAATATATGCATCCCATCAATATATTATCAGAAAATATGAAAATAATAATTCTGCTTAATATCAATCTGGAATTTTTCCGATTTTAATACCTGGGATATTTTAAAACATTGTCACTCTTTATTCTTTCAATTATTTCAACAAGTTTCATCTTTTAGTTGAAACTTTATGGCAGACTATAAGTTAATACAGAAAACGTTGAAGTAATATTAGGATTTTCTGTTAAAGAAGTTGCACTATTTTAGTCTTTAACTGTACGTTGATTTATATGGCATGAGTAAAGTGATCTGATGACAAAAAGATGATTTTACAGCGATAAATGAAATTAGAATATTAGTTTGCATCATTATCTTCTTGCTGTTGAGATAATTCAGTCTTCACTTTAACAAGCTTTTAAGAATATTCAGTTTTTTATATGCTGCAACACATTATTGTAAAACATCGACTTCATTAAAAAATTCCCAAAATTTATATGAATTATTAATTAGAGACCTTTTTCGTTTATGTTGCGCACTTTTATAAAAATTATATTATGAGGGTTGGGTACGAAATTCCAAAAATAAAATTCCTTTTGACATGTATACTGAAATATTTCGTATAAATTCTCATAGATTTATGCATTTCGTAAAACGGGAATATCCTGATTTTAAATTTAACTCTAAAATTAATCCTAACAGTATGTTAATGCTTACAGGGTTCTCTACAAAAGTATTGAATTTTGACCATTCGACTATATGAAAAATAGTAAATTAGAATTTAAATTTATACGAAATTGTTCCGAAAACCAAAAACGTAGAGCCTAAAACATCATCTTGTATCAAGATAGTTAATTTTCGGGAAATTAGACAGCAGTGTAAAATGTTTATTTACAATTTCTTTTCCATTATTGTATCAAAATTACCTACACGTATTAAATATAGGGATATCTAACCATAAAAATATATTAATATAGTCAGTTTTGATTGATTATAATTTTGTAAATGTTAATACCAATATGTTATTTAATAAAAAAAATTAGAATTGAATAGGAAAAATTAAATTAAATTTTCCAAATATTCAAGACAATTTTACTACATAATGTAGGTACTTATAATATTGTCATATTAAAAACAGTATAATAATAACTTCTAAGTTGAACTAAACTTAACTTCCCTTGACCAAACAGTACGTGAATACTCAAGGTTATATAACCTATTGTTTTGTCAAAAAAAGGAATTAGTGTTTAGTTGGTAAAAATCTGACAAACTCATAGAGGACTCGTACTGATTCCACTCTTCTTTTATACTTTCTTCCAATAATTCCCGCCTATCCTCCTAAGAAAAAATCCTAAGAAAATCCTCCTCCTAAGGAAAAATGGTTTCTTAAATCCTAAGAAAATCCTCCTAAGAAAAATGGTAGTTTAGGTTATATAGTGAAAGAAAAATGTATGTAAAATCTTCTTTCACTATATAACATAAATTAACCTTTTTTGCGGGAATATCTGGGAATCAGCTAATGAAAGACAGTATAACTTTAACTCACTTAACACAATTTTTCTCTTGACAAAATAATAGGTTATATGACCGTTTAATTTTATTATGATACCAATTCTACTGTAGAAAGTGTTATTTTAGTAGAATTGATATAAGATAGTAGATAGGTAAAAAGTTAGAATACTTATGTTCATAACCTGCTTAGAAGATTAATCAAAATTTAACATTTTAGCATAATGTGTTGTTCTATTGAATTAAAATCAATAATACCTGATCCTCTCAAGCAGTTTCAACATAACACAAGATAGGTTGTATAATAAGTGTTAATTTCTATAATGTAAAAATTCTTAAGTTTATATAGCAACTCATTTGTTGTGAGATCATTATGCTCCCATAAAATGTGTTCCCCTCAGTCGATAATATGCCTTCATTCAAAGATAACCGTCTCAAATTTGTTTCCAATTTTTCATTTAACCTCCATCTATTATTCTATTTTTCATCAATCACTTTCACTTAGTCCAACGTACATTAACGTTATACAAAGGGATCCTGTCGTGTAGATGGGCTAGTACTATATAAAAATGACAAACAGATACTAAGATAATAACAGGTATTAATACATTTTTATATTTTGTTTTTCATACTATCTAGAATTTAATTTTATATAAAAACTAATTCCAAAAATTTAACCAAACTATTAACCTACTAAAAGATCATTTTAAAAAAAAAAAATTTATAAAAATTATTAAAATTATCTACTTGCATAGATACATATACTTTTGTGTTATGCAAATAATATTTAGATATTATTGTATTATGTTACAACTTATAAGCAATTTTAATATTTTTTTTAAAGACATGAATTTTATATTATGTAAAAATCAAAAGAATAATTCTTTGGTTTTCAAACCACATATACACAGTCAATACAAAGTAAAAATTAAAATCTTTAGATAGTTTTGCAAAATAAAAAAAAAAAACAAAAAAAAATGAATTTATACAATGAAAATATTTGTGGTTTTACAATTTTCAAGAAACTTTCGAAGGAATTAACAAAGAATCTAACAATAGCATTTTTTATTGTATATTTTATATTAGATGGATAAATATTTTAATATTAAGTTATCCTTAAAACTAAATTCATAAGATTATAAACATAGGAAAAACCAAACTATAATGTTACAAACAAATAAGGAACTCATAAGGGACTGGTAACAACAAAAAAATAAATTTTCACATATAAATATATGTCTACAAATTTATGGTTTTTATTTATCCTTAATATTTTTCTATATTTATATACATATCTATATTTAAATGTATTATAATATATAATATATACTTGTTTATATAATGTAAGATGTGGTCATCCGATAGCTGTCTCCTGCGAGCAGTTTTGTTTAATTAAATTTCTCCTACATATGAATAGTCAGTTCTACACATATTACAAGAAAAAAGATATAAACATGAATGGAAAATTAAAAAAAAAAAAGGGAAAGAAATAGAAAAAAAAAAAATAAAAATAAAAAAAGAAGAAAATTTGTAAAATTAATTTTTGAATTTATATTAAAAACTATTTGCTCCTAAGGAATTTAATAATATTAAAAAAGAAAAAAAAAAAAAAACAAAAACATGATATAAAAGTAATAAAAAAAAAATTTACATTATATTTTATTTTATATACTTGTATATTATATATTAAAATTAATTTTTATATGAAATAAATCTAAATGATTTTAGCTACATTATTTTAATTTATATGTATGTATGTAAAATAAAATAAAATTATAATGAAAATTAAATCCTGAAGTATGGCTTTTATATAGAATTGTAACAAAGAAAATTTTATTGAAATGTTAGAGTTATTTATGTTGGTCAATATTTTACCCTTTCAATTTTTAATTAAACACAAATAAAACACATGACTGAAGTTCTTTAGGAAATTTTTCAAAAAAAATTTACTTATTATTTTCACTCTGTCAGTCTGTTATTCCATTTTGTCTGTTTGGAAAATTTTTACACCGTTAATCTAGAATCATCGTTATCTAGAGCAATATAATTCTAACCATAGTAGATAGGAAGAAGCTTAACTTCTTATTGTAACTGCACTCATTATGGAGGTACAGCACTTCAAAGTTTGAAAAAACCCTATAGGATTTTTTAAACTTTATAAAGAAAAAGCTTTTATTTTGGTAATAGAAGGTACCTTGGAAAATTTTTTTGTATTTTCCTCCTGTAACTGTACAACGATTCAATTAACAACAAAATTTGTTAACAATTGAAAATTTGCTATTTTTAAACGCCTGTTACTTAGTCATCGGTATTAATTTCTGCAAAATGAAACGCTATTTCAACATTATAATTATAAACATGATATATTAACAGCTTTTCTTAATTATACATATAGCGTTTTCTGAAAATTGAAGAAAACCGTCTCTTCATTTTTCACAATTTCTTTTAAAATCTAAAAAAAACTTTGTGCCAATCGCAATTTTAAACAGGGTTTATTTTTTCTTGGAAAATGTGTGCCTTTAAAAACCTTTTTACATTATACCTTGTTTTTATTGGATTTTTCTTTGAAATTCTAACCTTTAAGTACTAAACTTATAAAATAATTAAGCTGATGGAGTTTAAATCGTACCACCTTCTATAAATACTTAATTTTTAACGCATTTTTGTTGCTTAGTATTAATTTATAAGCTTAATTTCCTTATTTAGTCCTGATTTTTAGAAAAGTTGGAAGAGTTAAATTATTGGGAGAAAGAATTTTAAAACTTATAATATTTTTCTAAGTGTTATTTTAAGATGTCTCTCTCGTTATATGAAGGAAGGAATGAGATTAATTAACAAAAATCTAACATATCGAGGAAGCCTAAGACTTTTTGATATAATTTTGTTTCTTAAAAAACAAAAACTACGACAGAAGGAACAGAAGGCAAGATTGTAAAATTTAAGTTTTTCTCAAATGGATTAACTGAAATTTCATATATTAGACCCTTTATCTTTTCTATTACCATATATATTTTGTATACCGTATATCAAACCTATACTACGGGACTTTGTATAGATATCAACAATTATTTCGCTTAAGTAAAACTATAGGTATATGAAAATATTTTATTTTAATTAAAATAATAAAAAGAACTTATAAATTTGTGGTCTTCCACCAAATACAATCCTTAGCACCACAGTTAATATATAACACTATATCAAGAATAGATACTTTAAATCAATGTTGAATTATTAATTCAGAGGACATTAAGATTTTTTTTCTTTTTATGTAAATTTAATTTCATATAAAAAAGTGTAGCACTTACAAAGTAATTTCAATTCAATACAAAATATATAGAATGCAATAAATTTTAATATGGACTTTTGTCCAATTCGTAACGCTTGATTTATAAAGGACATAAGTAAAGGTACAGGTACCTACATACCAGTAAGAAAAAAAAAATAACAAAATTTAATTTAACAAATTGTATATTGATGAGTCACGTTTTACATTAAGTATTCCTATATTTGTTACTAAAAGACAATAAGAACTTTTTTAACCAGATTTGCACTGCCTTCTTCTATAAAATACTAAAATCTCAAATTTTAACTTTAATTTCAGATTCTTTAAACAAATTTTTCTTCCTAGACACGTACAAAATTAATGGCTCGCATAATTAAATCGAAAATTTATTATTTGTCTTTACTTGTGCGTTAAGTGTTGTGTTCAATAAAAAAAAAAAAATGTTAAAAAAAAATAAAAAATGAAATAAAAAATAGGAATAGGTATCTATAAGATTGACTTCGAATTTTAATGATATTAACAGCTATTCTATAAGGAACAAGAAACTAAATGTACGTTATAAATTACTTAAAGCACATAAATTAACAGTTATATACTATTATTTTTGTTTTTTTCATGTCAAGGGTAACAGTAAAAAAATTAAAATGACAAGAAAATTTTATAAAAAAAAAAAGTATAAAAGCTTTAGATCTCAATATAAAAGAAAAACAAGGAAAAAATTTTCGATTTTTGTTTTAATTATATAACACTTAATTACAAGCCAATCATTAGTCACATTTTTAGAACAATAAAAAATTTAATCGGCCTGTTTAGTCAATCACTACTCAATGACTCAGTTTAGACTCCAATATTTGATGAAAAATCAATTAATACGTTGAGTGCTACGTGTATCACTTGTGAACTCAAATGTTTCAAAATCCCGTGTTCCCCGAAGAAAATAAAAATAAACTTGCAGTAAGTTGTGCGTGTATCACCGGTGAACATTGCTGATTTTCTCCAAAATCCTGAAATCCTAATTTAATGTACTTTTTTATACCTTTAAAAATGTTCACCAGTCATACATTGGCACTTAACACAAGTTTATTGTAATGCTTACCGGTGAACACGAAAGCTTGAAATATTTGACTGATATTCACGTGGGATGAGCGTGGGATTTAATATGGTAAAAGAAAACAATTTTGCAGAGAACAAACTCATAATCTATAAATAAACCTTTAAGTTGGCATAAAAGGTTTACATATAGTTATGAACTAGTCCAGCCAATGTTGTAGTAATTAAGGCACCATATTTTCATTCAAAAGGTCTCAGATTCAAAGATAAAATAATAAATGGCGCAGAAATAAAAAATATTTGCATTTCATAGCCTTGTATAATAGTTTAATCACAAGGGGGTAGTGAAACTAATGATTACAGTAAATGAAGCTGAATAATAAAATGAGTTAGCTGATGTCCAAGAAGTATATAGCTCTGAAAACGAAAAAAACAAAAAATTTAGATACACAAAAATTTAACAAATTATTATGTTTATATTGAAATATGATGAAATTGAAGAATATATTATAGTATATATCCTTATTTATATCAAATAACAGAATATCTTTCCAAAGATATTTGATATGAAAAATTTGTTTATGGAAATACATATTATAAAAAATATTGACCAAAGCTAGTTTATTACCTCAGTTTGAAAAATTATATCAAAACAAAATGGGTCTTATACTCTTCTACAAAGTAACAATATTGTAAGAATCATTTAGAACTTGTAATCATAAATGGTCTTGGAATAAAAATAGGTTGACTACTTCTAAAATACAACTTTAGCAGAGCAGTTAAACATTTTTTATTTCGGTTTTTTTTTGTTTTAGTTTAGTCCCTTGCCACGTAAATGTGACAAGGAAATTCCAGCCTTTATTTGTCAGGCGTGGCTCTAAATGTTATAAATGTCACATTCCCACGGTGTTTACAAAGTATATCATACAATCTTACCCAATAGACCACCGAGCTCCTTGTTAAATGTTGAATTTTACAAGCTTCGTTTTAGTAAATAAATTCCAATTTCAGTAAAAATAATTGTTATAAAAGCGGTAGGGATAATTTTATACAAAAAACATAAGAAAAAAAAGAATGGTATTAAATTTAGCAGATAAATCTCTATTTAATGGTCAACTTCTAAATGGGTGTCTTAATTTGATGCAATTTTTTTTTTTTTTTTTGATTGATATCCACATTATTAAATTATTGCAACTTTCAAATATATTAAAACTTTAAAATTAATTGATGGTGACTATTTATACTTTATAGAAAATTTAAAAAAGCATTTAACGACATTCGATGACTGTTATAATAAATTAACTAATGATACCTACATGATTTAATTAAATCTTTTTTCATTATGAATAGAAATTGAATAAATTAAAGCAAATTTTAAATAAATTTAAACCCTGAATCAGAAATTAATGGAATTCAAAAATTCAGTATCATGATTCATTAATAAAAATTAAGGAAATAAATTGGTTTAGTCTTCTTTCTGACACATTATTATAAAATGTGTTAAAATCTATCAGGTTCCTTAAAATGAAATTTCCCTTTAATAAAATAACCTGTCATTTCATTGACATATTTAGGTTTTTGATAACATTATTTCAATTATTATTCTATTTCCTAAAATTTTTCATAAGAATTACTATAATTCTATAAGCATTAACACCGTATAATATCTATAGATAATAATATTATTATCATATCTCCAATTCAATATCATTAAAATACATAACCTATAAATTGCAATATTTTATTATATTATATTTTGAAGATGTCCTTAAAATGATATGATATGAACCCTCTAGTATTTTAATATACATATTATGTAAATAACGATCTCATTAATCATCCATCAAATTCAAATGTTAACTTTAACTTTTCCTTATCAGATTTCGATTTAAAAGAAAAAAATGAAAACAGAAAAAAAAAAAATTGTTTGTTTAATTTTATTTCTCATTTTTGGTGTAATAATTGAAAATTCAAAATCATTTCTTGAATCTAAAATAGCGAATTTTCATATGAAAAACGGATATCCTTGTTACACCATTGATAATGTTGACAGGATGTCAACATTTTAATAGAAATATCATTTTATTGAAAATATTTTTCATTTTGTTTTCATTTCCTGAAGCATATCAAAATCAGTTAGGATATCATTATAGATAGATGCTTATCTTTAGTAATTTCTTCTTGTTTTTAATTATGATATTTAAATTAAGGCTTCATTATTTATTTAACTTATTTAAAGTAAAAGTTTACAGTATTTTTTAATGGCCATTAATTAAGATCAAATGTAAATATTATTAGTTCAAATTAAAGAAAAATGGTGAACAATATAATTGATTATAATACTAATAACTAATATCCTATATCCATATTCCAAGACCGACAACAACATCAGTTAAAATAAAAAAATAATTTGTCAAAATGCGATTAGGACAGACCAACTTAACTGATTTACAACTGCTGAAAAACGAAACTCAACCCATCTGTTAAGTTTGTAATCGAGTTCAACTAACGATCCTGCACATTTTTTTCAGATTACACGGGCCTACATCAAATCTCTCGCACCATATTTAAATAACACAAACTCTTAAGAACTCCTAACCTCTCTTACAGGACAAAATGTCGGAATAATTTACCGCTTGCTCAATAAACTCGACAAATTAATAAAAAATATAAAATTAAGTAAACTTAAACTAAAAATTTTTTTGACTTAAATAGATAAAACTTATATAGCATAGAATTATAAATTTTAATTGAAATTACAGTTAGTTTTTCCAACTTTTTCCAACTTTCTAAAAGTTTCCAACTTTTTTCAAAATTGTATCAATTGTATCCATGTTAGATTTATGATAAAATTTAGCGGTTGATTTATAAAATGGTGAATTGTATGCCGTTTTGAGGATTTTATTTTGGATAATTTGTAATTTACTGGCAAAATAGCGCAATCCCACCAGATAAGTGAGCCTTAGTTTTCGAAATTATTTTTTATTTCAATTCTATGGAGGCAAGAAATCATGACTATATTAATCTTGTTTAATTTCGGAAGAACTAAAGTGTAGAAAAATTTCAGTTAGAAATAAAATTTATATGTGGTGAAATAAAAACAAAGAACACTATTAAAATTAATGTGGTGAATTTCAACAACTTTAACAATTTTGAATATGGAATTAAAGATGAGATTTGCAAAATCCCCCGCTTTCGGTAATATCGTTTGCGCTGCAACCGTTAAAAATTCAACTGTAATCGTACTTTCGGTTATGCAGTTTGCAAGCGTCATTATTTCGGTTATGCAAAAAAAGGTCAAAATATCAGTCAAATTTTGTGCATACAAAGCAGGGTAAAAATTTAGGATTAGTTGTTGATTTTTGCTGTGAACCGTACAAAAGCAAAAATATAAATATTTTTTTAAAATGGATTTTAATATATACATTATAATAAATAGTATTTTTCTTGGGAAATTTGAATTATATTTTAAAATTTATAATATAAAAAAGCAATTGAAATAAAATGTAAGTAGTTGTTATATGTTTTTAAATTTAGATGGTCTTCCTTATGCTTACCCGTATAATGTATTACATATATAATTTCCAAAAAAAATAATGTCCTATAGCTTTTAAAACATGTATATTAATATTCTATCTAAATTTTAAATTTTTTCTTACTTATAATTTCAGAACAACCAAAAATACAAAAATTATACCAAAGCACACTAAACAAAATAATTTTTGTTCGGTAACGTCGCTTGACGTCGCGTCAAAAATTTGCAAAAGTCTATTAGTTGAAATTAGAAAATTGCTTATTTGAATCAAAATCGAATCAAAAATCATTTAACTGATCGTCATTTTACATTACCGAAAGCAGGGATAGTCTCAGTAATAATATAAAACAAGATGGCTTATATTCTGTTTTTTTACCAAAAATATATTTTTTGCATACATGTACACGTATACCTATTATGTTTACTTAGATTTTTATGCTTAAATAATTTAAGTTATAATGCTGCCCATACACGGCGAAACTGGTTGTACAACTTGGTATACGCGGACGTGTTTGCGGACCATACTACACAGTTATCCAACCTATCATTCAAACATTTAATTATGTACTTTATATTTTTATTATTTTCTCAAAACAAAAATCTCAATGTTAAAATAACATTTAAGTTGTACAAGTTGCTAATACGCGATACAACTCAAATACAAACCAAGGACTCCGCCCACAAAAATCAAAATTTTTTGATATTGATTCAATCAATTTTCCAACCATCAAAATGGTTTTACAACTTGCCCATACACGATCATGTCTGTGGACCTGTTCTAAAACCTGGTGCGCCATGTGTGGGCAGCATAACAATTTCAATATGATTTTTTTTGGCATTGAGAAATTTTCTAGAAAATTCACTAAAAAGTTTTTCTTCAAAAATAAATTTTTTAATAGGATCGAGCTAATTTTCTTATTTAAAATTTATTAGGTGTATTTTATTTTTAAATGATTAAAAAATTAAGAAATCTACTACATTTTATTTTCAATATATTATTTATATCGAATATTTGCCAACATTTTTGGAAAAAATCCTTAAATTGTTTTTTGTAAAAGTAAATAAGATAAATTATAACTCTTCAATCCTACTAAAAGGAAAAAACTTATCAGTAGTTAAAAATAATCTTCGTTAACCTTCATTTTTTTTTAAAATTAGGTACATAGTTTTGTTTCTTATTTCTATTTATATAATATTAAATTAGTTCCATTTTTCTAATTGGAATAAATCTATTTAATATGTCTAGTTTGAGTTAAAAATATTTTTGACTTTGAAAACAGCAGCAAGGACTACACAACTGCCATCTAAGTTTTCATGTATACATTTCAAATTTCATATAAACTGTATTAAATATGTTTTCGTTGGAGGTGAGTTTTCTTAAAATCATTTTTTTTTTAAACAAACATGCTGCAAAGAAAAATCTTACGTAAATTTAAATATTATGTAAAATATCTATGGTTATTAAAATATCTCTTGTATCATTTTTCGAAATAAATATGGAAATATACCGAAAACAGTACCTGTTCTCTACACACAAGTTTTTAGTAATTCCAAAGTACTAAACTAGGATATATTTATGCTTACTGAGACTTGGTTATCTCCTTCTCTTAATTCTCTTGAATTATTTGACAATTCCTACTTAGTTTACAGGAAAGATAGATATCAAAATGATATTGATATTTTAAATAATTCATTGATTCTTAAAGGTGGAGGTGTTCTTATATCAGTTAAGAATAATTTTAGCTCTTCACAGGTAGAAATACCTGATTTAATAAACTATGATATAATGCCAGTTAAAACTGAATTAAATGTTTTAAATCTTTATATTCTATGTTGCTATATTCCTCCAAATTCCTCCAAACTATTAATTGGCAACTTCATAACGAGGAATGTTTCTACATTCCGTCTAATTTAATCTCTAATGTCGAATCAACAGTTATAGATAGTTTGCTTGCATGCGGACTTCAACAAGTCTTTTCAACTAAAAATATTTTAAACAAACAATTAGACCTTCTTTCTACTTCTGACTGGGTAAATGTAACTAGAATATTGACGACAACACCTCTTTCAAAAATTGATTGTCATCATCCCCCTTTCAGTTTTCAATTTCATTATAATTGTTTAAATAAATCGTCATTAAATATCTCATATAAATTTAATTTTTTCAATACTAATTTTTATATGCTTGACAATTTTTTTCTTTCAATTGACTCTAATTCTTTACTAGACATAAATGATTTAAATAATACGATTGATAAATTTTACGAAGTAATTTACCATGGATTTGACTTGTATGTTCCTCGAGTTCGTGATAGAAATATCAATTCAAGCGCACCATGGTAAGATTGATGGTGAACTAAAAACTATTAGAAATAAAAAAAATAAAGCATGGAATGCATATTTAAAAAAGAAGTATAATATTTCTTAATCAAATTTTTTAAGTTTATTTACCGCATTCAAATCCTTACTAAGTCTTAAATATGAAGCTTACATTAGAAAAATTGCTTCGAAACTTCGTACAGATCCTAAATCTTTTTGGAAGCTTGTAAATTCAAAACGTAAATCAGATCAATATCCAAATTATATGTCTTACAAAGATCAGAATACTAACGACTTAATTGTTATATCTAACTATTTTTTTTTATTATTGATGAATCTATTGATGAATCTAATTTTAATCATTTGGAAGACTTTCCAAGTTTACCTCTTCAAAATACTAATTTTACACCAGCAGCGATATACCTTTATTTAACTAAATTGCGTGATAACTCTGCTCCTGGACCAGATAATCTCCCAGAAATTATTTTAAAGCTTTGCGCCGATTCCCTATCTAATCCTATAGCACTTCTTTTTAAATCTAATAAATCTTTTCCTTCTGGAGTGTTCCCTAAGTTATGGAAAGAATCGTGCATAAAGCCAGTTCATAAAAAATACTCAAAAAGTAATGTCGTGAATTATTAGGCCTATTGCTAAACTTTCTAGTTTGCCGAAAGTGTTAAAGCTTATGGTCTTTGGTGCAATGTATGATTATTGTTCTGAATTTATAGTGGATGATCAACATTGATTTATAAAAAAGTGATCAACTGTAACTAACCTTACAGAAATAGCTTCAACTATTGTGAAAACAATGAAAGTTGGGCGCCAAACCGACATGGTCTAGACTGACTTAAGTAAAGCGTTTGATCTTCTTCCTCATAGTGTAATTCTCTATAAATTAATTAAGAAAATATCGTTTCCCGTATTTCCTAATTAACTGGATTGACTCGTACTTAAACACCCGTAGATATAGCATTCTTTTCAGAACAGAAATTTCAGCATCTTTTGTTGCTAATTTTGGAGTACCATAGGGTAGTCATCTTAGACCATTGTTGTTTATTATCCCAATAAATGAAGTTACTAAGATTATTCAGAACAGTTCCATTAAAAAATTTTGTGAAATATTAAATATAAGTAAATATACATTTTTTTTTTTAATAAAATAAATTTTGCTTTGTATAACTTTAATATTAATTTTAGATTAAGTATAATTATCTAAATGTAATATGTAAATACTTGAATTAAGTAATAAATAACTAAATAAATAAACACTACTTAAGAGAATTCGCGCGGAGATCTCATTGGTATCTTTCGAGATTCCCACCTACCTTCACAAAAAAAAAAAATACCCAACGAAACGTCATAAATGTGGACAGGAAATCGCACAGCCTTTCCTGTTCAGGCGTGGCTGTAAATGTCTTAAGGAGGAATAGCTCTTACGACGTGTGTGGGAATCCCTCGGTGTTTACTTCCCTCCCTCGGTGTTTGCAGCGTATTTTATACGCTCTTACACACTAGGTCACCAAGGCTCCTGTCTAATTTGTTATTTAAATTTATTTTAATATACAATGTAAAATTATATATTGTAAAAAAAAAATAATAAAATTAAAACTCCTCTAAAAAAAAAAAAATCTTAAATTATTTCATGCTTTGCAATAAAAGTTATAAAAATAAAAAACTAAACTTTTAATAAACTTCCAAAAGACCATATAAGCAAGAAAATTTTTTTTTTTTTAGGAACTGCCAAATAGAGCGGAAAATATTTATACAATATTTTATAGATATATATATTATGTTTCAAACAATAACTAAATCTATAAAATAATTAATTACACTATTTTTAAAACCTGCAATATAAGATAAGTTATCTAAAACTATTATCATGGTTCTATGACATTATAGAGGTAGTTTATATATTTTATATTTAATACGAAACCTTCAATTTTTCTGTATTTTAACCATATAATTGTTTGTTCCAGTGCCATCATTTTACAACGTTATAAAAAAAACAACAGAATTTTTGTATCTAAAACTTAACTGAAAAAACCCCCACAAATTTATAATGATTTAAGAAAATAAGAAATAGCAAGTTTATTTTTTTTTTTTTTTTTTGAAAAATGGAAAATTGCCAAAAAATAAATTTTATGGGTTAATCCCTTTCTTGCTATTTTTATATACATTTTTACAGGAAAAAGAAAATAAGAAAAGAGGCGGCTTCTATAAATTGAAAATGTCTGGTAGAACTAAAAATGAAAAACTAACAAAATGAAAAAAGAAAAATTACAAAAAAAATGTTATCCAATTCTCCATCGTTATTTTTGTATCTTAACAGCAAGCTATCGTTTTTTTTTTATTGTTCTGCAATTGATGCGTTTTTTTTATTTTCATTTAAGAAAAGCCACAAAATACTCTTAAAAAAGTTTTTGACAAGTTTCACCCACAGAAAGATAGCCATCCTGAACGGATATACAATAACAAAATACAAAACATGAAAACATTTTTATGGAACATTAAATGTATTTGTGAAAAAAATTTCGATTTTATTTTTTTTAAACGTTCAATTTGGGAAGTGGTAGTTAACAAAAGAAACAATTTGTGGTTATAACCTTGCCAGAATAAATTTCTAACAATATTTGAAGAAAAGAAGTGTTGCATATAAAATGAATCTATAGGTTTTTTGTTTTTGTTTTTTTCTACTTGATAATAATTGAAGAAATGAGGTGTTGTAAAAAGTTTTGATTAAAATTCTCGTTTTATTTTTTTAAATCTATTTTTCTGAAACAAAATATTATAAGGTAATTTGACAGCATTGGTATTATATTGGTAGGTATTGGTTTTCTAAAAATAACAAAACAAAAACAAATTTGATTCTGCAGCGAATTTTAATTGACTCTCTGAATTTGTGTTCCGCCAAAAACTTATAAATATTGCGAAAAATTATAAAAATTTTCAAATTTTCCAATTAGTAATGTAGAACATCCCGATACCTTTGAAGAGTAAGCGGAGCTCACTTCCAAACCAGATTGTATTCGACAGAAGAGATGTATTTTTTTTCCATAAGGGAGGTGAGAATCTTCCAAAGACACCAAGAATTTCCCCTTAATAGTGTCAGATTTTTACTGACTAAACCTACCTTCCCTTTTAATCAATATAACGGGTTGAAACCTTTATCTGCTAATGCAGTAAATTGGCTAGGGAGTAGGGATAGGAAAGGATAGGAAATGGATGCGAAAACATTGATTTGGGAGTGGGACTGTAAGGAAACAATAAATACGCTTATTATTATTACTATTTTGCTGACAGTGACTATAACCGTTACAACAGTTACAAACATGCAGTAGTGTATAACACCTTACTGCATGAGGTAGTTATTGAAGGCAACCCCGACTGTCACTGTAGCAGCTATTTGGTGTTAATATTAATTATTAATATTATTATTATTTTACTACACAGTCAGAGCCATCAGTGGATTATAACATACAGAAATATATAACACCTCCCTGCATTATATAACCAAAGATAGCTCCACTGTAGCAGCTATTATTATTATTATTATTATTACTATTACATATTACTATTATTATTATTATTCTTAATTATACGATATACGATATCAATATAATTACGACATATTTTTTATTTATAAATGTTCTGACCGGAGTTTGAAGCCAATACCTTCCGATTGAAAGGTTGGCGGCTTAACAACTACGTCATGAGTCAGATACTATAAAATAAAATAAATAAAACAAAAAAATAGAATAAACAGAAAATAAAAGCAAAAAACATATTGGCATTATTTGTACAGAATACAATACAAACTGAAAAGAATTAAAAAACTTTCGTTATGGAAACAGTAACAGAACAGAATATAACTAAGAACTATTTGAGCTTGGACTAAAAACGTACCTATAAAGTTTCTTTACAAGGAGATTACTTTTCAAGCGTTACAAGAAGATTATTTTGTTTATAATATTGGAATATTTTTAGATTTCATATTGCTTCATATACACAATTCCTAGTCATAGAAACCTACTCTATGGCTACTTTTCCTTTCTTTATGTTTCACTTTTAAAGTAGCATTTCTATGTAATAACTCAGATTCTACATTGCAAAACATCTACGATGCAATAACTATTTACATTTTTTATGCTTTTTTGTTTAATGCACATCCGTGAGGAAAAGAGGCCTCTATATATGCCCTTGTGAAATTGTGAAAAATAAAATAAAAATAAAATAATTTCTTTAGAAAAGTTGATTACATAGACACTGTAATATTTTCCGCCAAATATGTCTATCTTGAAAATAATATTATCTGTAATTGAAAGATTCTGCATTTATTACATTAGAAATAACCTTCAATTGTAAATTTTTATGTGGAGGGAGGCCATTGAAGACTTAATAGAAAGAGAAAGTTGTTATTA
Organism: Poecilobothrus nobilitatus; assembly: GCA_947095535.1. NCBI lineage: Eukaryota > Metazoa > Arthropoda > Insecta > Diptera > Dolichopodidae > Poecilobothrus > Poecilobothrus nobilitatus. The sequence continues at coordinate 6,827,228 of OX352774.1, forward strand.
TATTACAACAACATAAAGTTTCAAAAGGTAGAGTTATATTATAAAAAAGGTTCATTAAAATTCTAAAATCAAAATCCGGATAAAATTCTGAATCTTAATGTAGAAAAAAATATATTTGTTAAAGTTAAAGAAGCTTGTGGGCTATTTAAGATATTTTGTGTCTGTTAAGATAATTTTTATTTAAGCTTTAAACATTTTATACTGGATCTTCAAAAATATTTTCATATTCCGATTTTTTAATACATGGTTTCTAATTAAATACACAAGCTAATAATATGTACTGTTGACAAACATAAATTGTTACTATTTTTTTTAAGAAACACTAACTAAGTTATATTATGTAAATTGGATTAAAAATGAAACTCAATTTAAATTAAACCTATATTATGAGTCCTATCTAAATTAATATTTAATACTTTGTTGATTTACACAATTGGCATGGTTTCTTAATTTTTGCAAACACTTTTATTTAAAATTTCTTTTAATCTTTTATTAGATTTGGATTACAGCTGATAATTTTTGTGTTTTACCATTAACGCCGCAGTCAAAAGCAAATAGAATTCTTTATTTTTGTTTGTTTTATTTATTTGTCACTTATGGTTTATTTTAAAACTCACGCTTTAATTTTGGCGTCTTTTCTGTTTATTTTATAGACTAAAGAAATTTGTTTTCAAATATTTACAATATTAAATATTTTGTTTTTAAAAAATGGAACCGACATTATCTTGATTTCTTTTTAGTTATTTATTTATGCACAACTGCATGTATTCCTGTATCTGATTTCTTTTTTAGGTTTTAAGGCGTTAAATAAACTATAAACAGTTTGTCAATAAACACTAATTTTAAAATTTATTTTATATTATTTAAAATTATTTTGTCTTTTGTTACACCTTTTCTTTTATTACAATAAATTCTTTTATATTTTAATAATTTTTTTTTTGTACAGTAGATATTTTGTTACCTTTAATATTTTTATCTCATATAAATATTAGCATAAATTTAAAACTCATATTTTCAAATCTGTGTATAGTATTAAATTACAACTTATAAGTATCTAAAAATACTAAAACAAGCATTAACTTATTAATATTTTTAATAATTAGCAAAACATAAGCTGCAGATTCATTTTATAAGTAAAAAAGTTATTTAACCCTTTCTTGCATATGTACGTCTAGACGTAATATTAAATATATATTTAAGATTACATTAAGAAAAATATTTAAAAATGCATAAAATCGATTAAAAATTTTGTTGTATTTAAAATTTTTAATATTCCACAAAAATTTAAAACAAAAAATTCAAAATTATGGTTATTTACACTTAATTCAACAGGGTTGAAACTTTAAGCCCTTTAATTTCTTTTGAAATGAAAGCATGCTTCATAAAAAATCTCCAATCAAAAATATCTGTGTTGAAAATAATATTATCTGTAATTGAAAGATTCTATTTCATTTATTGCATTACGCTTTTGAGTCGGAATTTTTTGAAGATTGGCAGGTTCTCCAACAGTTGGTGACATATTGGGATTATTCAAGAGCTCAAAAGCATTTTTCAATACTGTATGAAAACATTAATTGAAAGGAATCTTTCTATCTTCTAATTTATAATCAAGTTAACGCAACGGATATTAATTTTGAAAAGTACTATGTAGTCCCAATAATGTATACTATATTTATTATATACCATACCAATCAAATCAAAATATAAGTATAAAGTTTCAAAAGACTATTAATAAAAACAAAAAATTCTCGCATTTAACATATAACATTTTTTAATCCTCATTGATTCCAATGTATTTGAAAATTGTGATTCAAAAAAAAGAGTTCCTAATAGCCTATTTTTTTAAAGTTCTATAATAGAACTGCCAAACGGAATTTTGTGCAGGTGGCAATTGTCGGAAGACGTTATTGATTAACTGTAGGAGCACAATTTCTTTATCAATGTGTAGGACGTACACAAACTTCTTTTCTAATCAAGAAATAGGACAAGGAACGTTTGGTACCTATACTATTGTATAACTGTATGGGCAAGGGAAATCCGACTGTGATATAGAAATAGGTTTAGGGTTTGTAAGAATGTGATGAACGAAGATGTTGACGTTCTCCTTAAATCTCTGTAAATTCGAAAGATAATCACATACACAATTTTAGGGAACTCATAAGATGGAAGGTCGTTGCACATGATTGTAAACTATTTAATTTATTATTTAAAGGGCTATGAAGTTTTTCAAATAACTTTCAAATCACATGAACATATAAAAACATTGTTTTGTTATCTGATTTAAGTCAATGTTATTTTATAATGAATAGGTATGTTATACTATTATAATAATAATATGTAGGTACAAAATAACACTTCACTTAAAAAAAGTATGTATTACTTAAAGTGGTACTAAAATGTAACACTTCATTTTGACAATAAACAGGAAGTTAAAATTGACTTTGGAATATTTTTCTTTTTAAAAAAATTTTTTTAACCTCCTCAAAAAAAAAAAAAACAAAAAAATTAAATTTTTAATGTAAAACTTCCTGTTCTTTATATTTAAATTTTTAGTTTTCATTTTATTTTTATTGTTATGTTATAGTGTACCTAACGTGTAACTATTCATAATATACTGTAAAAAATACCTATACAATAGCATTTCAAAATCAATACTTTAAAAATCGATTTCTTTAAAGTGTATTCAAGTGTCATTTAAAAAACTTTATAAAAATTTATTTTTTTATAATGAGTCCTCAAAATTAACTATACACGATTCAGTTAATATGAAAATTTATTATTTATAACTAATAATAATAATTGTAACTGAGATTTGAACAAATGACTTCTAGATATTTTTCTTTTTCTTCCTAAGTACTTAAATTTTAATTATTTTGTTGGTAACAAAATTTGGCTATTTGTTTGTCATTTTTCTGGAAATTGTTTTAAAACAAGTTTTAATAAAATTATTGCATAGTATTAAATTTCATAATATAAATCACTTACGATACTTGAAAGAAATCCACAGACCTTTGATATTAGGTTCATAGTACTAGATAAAGTGGATTCCCTGTCCGATTTATTTTCTTTTCTTCTATGTAATTTTCTTATAGATGAACTCCAGCTGATGAGGAGTAAGAAAATAATTTTTTTTTGTAGCTGACAAGAACTATTGTTTATAGATTACAGCTTATTGAAGACCTTTTATTGCTGGACAATAACATATTATAGATATTCTTGAATGCTTCTTAAAGTGAAAAAGTCTTAAAAATTATAAATAGAGTTTTTTTTTCTATTAATTATAAATAAAGAAATTAAATAGATAATCAGTAAATTATTAGGCATTTAAAAAATCCAAAATGTTAAATAATTTTATGACATTTTGCAGAATTCAAACTCATATCTAAATCGTCTGACAAGTGCCATTTCAATTAAGTTGCGGGCCTTCTAATCGGAATATATCGGAGTCAAATCTCGGTCAGATTATATCCAAATATTAATAATTTATATCGTAATAGTTTATATCGTAATATTTAAAGTCGTAATAATTAATATTGTAATTAAAAAAAATTTAAAATACATACTTATTGTTTAAGATAATAGATGGCGCACAAATCTAAAATGTTGTGTTTCATAATTCTTGTACCATAGCTATACAGCCGAGTATTCAACAGTTTAATGAAAATGATAATCAAAGAAAGCTAAGTTTTGCTAAAATATGAATGCTAAACGACCTAGTGAATCATCTATTTTCCTTCTAGGAGTGGAACGGCGAAAAATAATTTCGCTAATAGTGAGGATTATTATTTTAGTTCGATCAAAACATCTCTTACAAATATTTTCAATATTTTATTGTAATTACACTAACATTTAATATTTTTACTTTAACGAATTTCAAATTACAAATTCAATATTATAAAAAGATTTCTATGTAAATTGAAAAGAAATAAATAACAAAAATTAAAAAAGATTCAAATAGAAATTTTATTATGTTTAAATATACATATAGTGTTTACATTTAATATTTTACCGACACTTTTATAAATTTTTTCAATTATTATAGTGTACTTTACAAAAAACTACAGGGAGTTTTAAAGCAAAAAAAAAAATTTCCTAACAATGAATTACTAAATCATAACCGTAATGAAAAGAACTGCAGGACAATTTTTTGACACAAAAAAAAAACAAATCCTTCAAATCTTGTTTTTTTTTTTTAGTTCTTTTGAAAACCATAAAGTTTTAATTTAATGTAACACTCTTAAAAGAAACTGTTGGATATTTTGAACAAACAATCAATATTTAAGAACGCAAATTTTAGAATTAATTTGACAATTCTTTTCTTTTATTTAAAAGTGTCCATTTTAAATTAAAAGGAAAGGCAATTACTATAAATGAAAATAAAAAGGTAGATAAATTGTGGTGGGCCTTTAACTTGTAGATAACATTTTGTACATTTTGTATAAAAAAATTTTTGCAGCATTTAAAATGTGAATCTTTAAAACTATTCTTGAAGATCCTTAAATTGACTGTATTTGAAATTAAAAAAAAATTGATAATATTGTTTTACATGTGTTCATCTGTAAAAAATTATTTTATCAAATCACAAAAATGAAAGAGTGCTATAACAATAACATGTAGATAGAAAATAATACGTACAATTAGATGAAGAATTTCTTAAAGTGGAATAAAATTTGTAATACTTCATCGTGACAATAAACCGGAAGTAAAAATTGACTTTGAAATATCTAAAAAGATATTTAGCATACTCAGCAGAACAAAGTAATGCATCGATTTATTTCATACACCAATAGAAAAATAGCCACTATTAAAGCATTAAGTCAGAATCATTTGGTCGTAATATATTTTCTGTTTAGGTTAAATAAAAATAAATTTTACTACTCAGAACTTTAAAACCGTTTGAAAAGAGCTAGGTGTATCTGTACTTTATGAAATTCTAAATTACTTCTTTAACTAATATCCAACTAAAACTCGTCACATACATTTATTTCCATTCCAAACTTACAAATTCTACACATTTACAATTTATAGAAACAATATCTATTATTTCGATTTAGATAGAACATTCAAGGATTGATGACGAAATCCACAAACAATGGAAAAAATAAAAAACTCAGATTTTGTAACTAATTTAAAGTTCTTTTTAATTATTTTTATTGCATAGGTACATATTTCAACTTTAAAGACATAAAACAGTGGGACAGTCTTAACAGCTTCTAAGATCCCGCTAAAGAAGTTATTGAAACTCAGATTTGTGAGAAATTCTAAAGTTCTTCCTTGTTTTTTTTATGGCAAAAATCATTATAAATTTTTGCCCCTACCCATATTTGATCATTTTAATTTTTAAAACTCTTGATATCAATAAAGCCACGACCAATATATTAAGAGTAAACAAAAATTAACATTTTGAACCCAAACCACAATTTTCCCTTTTATATCTCCCATTATATTTCTGAAAGTGTTTAGAACTTTCCAATTTCTGAATAAATTTTGGTGTTGTAATGAAAATTACTTGCATAATTATTTTGAATTTATTTTTCCTGCATAATTTGGACGCTTAAAAATACAAGTCTTCGTAATACAACTTAATATCAATTGGAAGGTTTTTCCATTGCATTTACATTCTTAAAATCTTGGGTTTGTGAATGTAAAGCACAAAATTCGTTTCAATATGTAAAGGATAAAATTGAATTTGAGTCCAAATGAACCTAAAGTACATACTACGGTTAAGAAAATGAAGAAAATCGATTTTTGAAATGTAACTGTAATTCATTTTTTGTAACAGTATTTTTTTTCATTTTTCTGTAGTTATTCATTCCTTTAGTGTCCTTGGTTTTTAGTTTATATTTTTTAATGGAAACTAAAAGTATATGCCCATATGGCATAATGCTTAGTTCACAAAACTTTTAACGTTAAGAATTTTCAATTACTCACTATTTAGAGTCCGATCGTTGTTATAATGAATATAACAAACAACATTAGATATTGAAAATAATTCAAAGTAACACTTTAAAGTAATTTATTTAATAAAATCGCTTTGTAATTTTCACCATTATATCATTTTGAGTCTATTAATTCTAAAACTATTTTATAAAAGAAATATATATATATACAATATTTCATTCAATTTTACTATTTTTGTATTTTAACTTTTTTTATTTATTTTATTTTAATAATTAGATTCTTAATAACTTTAAATGCTTCTTTTATTACTTAAAAAAAAAAAAAATTTTTTTTTATATTCTTTGATCCTTTTAAAAATTAATTTTTATATGGATAAAAAGTTAATAATTGGGTTTTTGTCCCTTTCCATAACTATCTTTTATTATATTTTATTGACTATTATTTGATGAAATAACAATTCAGTAATACAAAGACCAGGTATGAATAAAATACAATTGTATAGATACATTCTATAGTGTTATTGTTATTTGCCATTTATTTCGTTTTTACCTGAAACACTCAATAACAAGATTCTGATTTAAAAAAATTTTAAATTAAATTAATTTTTTTTTTTTTGTAAATATAGGTTAGGTACATTTATTATCCTTTTTTGATCATTTTTAAGTAATAGATTTTTTGTCTTTATAAGATTATTAAAAATGTCCTTTTAAGTACAGTTACATGACAAAATCAAATAAGTTATTTAACAAAATATTTTCCTTATTAATACAATTTTTAACTAAAAAAATAAAAAATATGGTATTAAAAAATTTTTTCCTAAAAAAAAAGTGAAAAGTACATGTTTAATTTGACGGTTACCGGTGAACATATAAAAAAAAAACTTGCGATAAGTCTCACGTGTATCACAGGTGAACGTGTTTAAAAGTGTATCACAGGAACATGTTTTAAAACCTAAGGTAAAGTACATTGAATTGATTTGGAATTTTGAGAACATTCAACAATGTTCACCGATGATACACGTGGTACTTAATGCAATCTTACTTTTATGTTCACATGTGAGAATGAAATTTTGAAACATTTGAAAGATGTTCACCGGTGATACGCATGGGACTCAACGTGTTAAAATCAAATGATTTTATCTTCGAAGTTTTATACTTTTTTATAACATTGACCAAACTCAAAATTTTAATTGTCATTCACAACAAATTTTAACCAAATATATATTTCAGTTTCTTAAAACTCACCAATGCCGTTAGTAAATCTATTTTGTAGAAAATTTGAAAAAATAAAAACTTATGAAAAAAAAAATTTTAAAAATAAAACAATTAGATTTTAGCTCAAAGTTTACTTACTTAGTAGGTGAATCTATTAAAATTATAAATAATAAAATCAAAAATGTTGACACATTTTTCATACGCACAAGAACAAACCTTTCACGATATAATTAATTAGCCACTATATTTGTGATACCTTAAAGGGGTCGACGTAGATTATATAAATATATAAGAAATATTATTCTTGATCAGAATCGAATTAAGACATGCATGTAGTCCTCATAACTCAAAAAATAAGTATAGCTAAAAATAAAAATAAGGAGTCTGCAATTTTTTGCATTTCACCTTTGTCAACATATTCAAGTAGCAGTCATATCTTGAAAATTAATTAAACTAGATATCTAACAATTTGTTAGATGATCCAGGTTTAACGCAATCACTTCTGTGAAATTTAGTTGATTCGGGGAAACTTTTCGAGTAATTATCATGCAACTCCAAAATTCACATAAATATACCACACTTAAATAAGTCAGAAATCTCAAATTTTCTTGGATAATGTAAATTTTTCTTTATCATTTAATTTTAAAGTTGACCCAGTCTACTCTACATACTTCCTAATTTTTTGAATGTGTAAATCAAATTATAATATATGGTAAACCATCAAAAATATTACTTATTCCTTATAGCCAATTCTCCATTCCTTTTTGTCCTTGCGATAAATCTTTGTGCCGAACATTGCTATTTTTAATTTTTTTGTATTGTTTACATTAATTCTCAATATTATCAGAACTTTCTAACTTAATAGGTAGGTAATTTATTTCCCAAAATGTTCGTTTTCTTTTATAATATCTTCTTAATATTTTATTACATTATCTACACTGTACTACACTGTATATATACTTTCTGCAATATGAATTAACCACTTCATCATTATTTTTGAAGTTTATTCATTAGACACATAAGTACATTATGTAAATTAATTTAAATTTTCAAACTATTATCTATAAAATGTTTACTCAATTTGTTCTGATTTAAATTTGAGGCTGCTATTTTACTTAATTTTTTAACACACTTCTATGGATGCTTTCAAAATTATTCAAATTATTTCAGTCATTTTTAATGAACTTTTCTGTTTTTCTTTTTTTCATTATTTACGAAACTCTGTCGAACAACATTGAAAACAATCCATATGACTTTTATGCTCTAAACTTTACTAGACCTAGAAGCATTTTAATAACTACCAACAAGTTTTTATTGCACCTGATTATCATAGATACACAATAGCAAAATAATAATGTTTAGGTACCTACTAAAAATAACTTTTTATGACAAAAATAAATTTCCATCTTTAAGAATTTGACTTGCAAATAATAAAAGTAAATAAAAATCTTTACGATTCTATTTACTATCAATACTGAAAAACTCTTTAGAAAAGAAAAGCTTTTTTTAAATAAACAAAAATTCAAAATGTTTTTTCTTTTCTGTTCAATTTGCATAGGTATGTGATGTGTTCATTGTAAAATCAATTTCTTCATAGTTTATTTTTTGAAAAAATATTTTAAATTTTTAGTAGAAGTAATTTTGGTTTTATGAGAAGTTTAGAATTTATATTTATATAAAAAGAAGCAACAATTTTTTGATTTAATCATAAATTTCGTTAACATGTCATGTCAGTTTTATACCTGACAGTTTTTTTTGGAACAAAATTTCTATACCGTTTAAAAAGTACCGGTTTCAAAATGTAATAGATCCTCCATTCGATGAAAGTTTTTGTTAAGTTTGTCTAGATTTATGGTACAATAAAACCAATTTGACAGAAGAAGCTTTGAAATCTTCTCAGATCCATGTCAAAGAGTTCATCTCAATCATGGAAAAAGAAATTACCAAGCTATTTCAGTATTTTACTTGACAGACTGAGAAAGGTACATAGAAAGTACTCCACGCTATTTACATTGCCGATTCTTCTCCAAAAACCATAATTATGATCCAATGCATATCTGATCCTATATAGCATGACTACCGATAAGATAATGGACTGTATAATAACTTAAACCAAATGTCTTACATCAAATTTAGAGATAAGAAGTACACATTTGAATGTTTTTATCCAATATTTACCACATTGCTTTGGCTGTACTATATAGTAACAACTTAGAATTTCTACTTTGAAGCCCTCGCGCTTTCTGGTCGACTCAAGGATAGTTTCCTTAATATTGAATTTGCGGATTTTTACAGATACGTGGATGGCTGGGGTATTTTTACCACTTAGCTGAAGCTCTGATCCGAGCCTTACTAACTTATCCGTCAATTAAAAAATTAATACTAAATATTAAGAAATTAATTGTGCAGATAAATATTTTCTTTATATCGTAAACAGTTTAGTCCTACTCAGGTAAACTTTTAATGTTCAAATGGTTTCAATTCAAGTTCTACAGAATTTTTATTTGCTATGTGAATACCTTAATTGACTAACCGTTATATATAGTAAATTAACCATTATAGGGAATTGAATTTAAGAACTTTAATCAGAAAAGAACAAGTATCTATGTTTTTTTACTAATTGTGTTGAAAATAGTAAAATCTAATAACAAGCATTTCAAAAAAAATGCAAATATAATTTTGAATGTTCAAAGAAATTAACTTTATTTTAAGGAGAAGTTAATTTTTACGAAAGCAAATCAAATATTTTATTTTTTATGTTTGCAAAATTTGTTTTTTTTTTCTCGCAATTAGATAAATCTGAAATTAATTGTTATATTTTGAAAAAAACAAAGAAAGTATATTATAAAATAATCTTAAAGAAAATTAAAAAGCATAAAACCAAAAAAATATTTATTTATATTTTAAAAATACTTAAATGGTATGGGTATAAAGGTAGTCCTACAAAAGGATATTTTTGTCAAATTATACTTAGTCATCATAAAGCATGCTAAAGCATGTCACTACATGAATTTCTGAGCGAATATTCTTTAATTTTAAGGAACAAAATTAAAATCACTGTGCTAATTGTCAAATTTATTTTATAGATGTTGAAAAAAAAACTGTAAATTGTTTGATAAAGATTTGTATATTTTAATCAATTTATTAGAAATATAACAAAATTGTCTAGTTTAATTTATAAAATCCATAAGATAACAACAAATTTCAGCTTTTACATGAATGTTATTCTTTTTATTCATCTTTATAATAGATATGAAATTTAAAAACACTTTTGATAACTTTCACAGACATGGTACCCGTATTAAAATAGGAATATGACAGTTGTCGTCGGGTTGTTTCACTATTTGTCATATATTTAGATAGTCAACGATATTTAGTCTAATGCTATTTGACGAAAAAGAGTTTCAGCAAAAGGAATACATTGCAAAAAGACAAAATAGTAGGTATTTAAAAAACAAAAATAGGTACTTTATTGTTGAAATATGTAGGACCGGTTTTCAATCTACGTTATCATAACGCTACAAGTTATATATGCTTTTTCAGAATATATTATTTGATATTTGCAAGGTATAAATTTCTCAAATATACTTTTGCAAAGTGTCTCATTATGTCAAATGGAAACTAGCAAAATTTTCCTTTTGTCAAAATATATTAGGCAAAATCGCGTTTTGCAATATTTTAAAATTCGACTAACTGCACATAAATCAATTAAAATTTATTATTAAGTCAAATGTGATTAAAATTATAATAAAGCAATAATAAGATATTTATTATGTGAATACAACTTTATGATAAAAACTAATAGAGGGACATTGCATTAAATTCAAATTAATATAATATTTCAGAAATCATTAAATTTTTTCCAAAAAAAATACATATACTTTAAAATATTCCATACAAAATATACTTATGGAAAAAAAATATTATAAAAAAAAAAATTGACTTCGTTGAGTTGAAAACTATCGGTTACTTAAGGAATAAAAATTAAAAAGTCATTGATTAATAACGGATTAAAATCCTTTTAAATTTCTCATTCATAATGGGAATGTGGGGAAATCTTGGAGAGGGGGGAGGGGGAAAGTTTCATACTCTCTCCAATCCCATTAAGAGAAATCTTGGGAGAGGGCTATTGGAAATATCTCTTCGAAATAAGGACACTTGACCAGAGGACCATAGTTTGATTCTTTAAGGCTATTAACTAGCTCGATGAGCCGCTGAGATAAATAAGCGTCTCGTGGAGTTAGAGTTGTGTCTCACGGTCTAGGTGTATAAGTGTAGTTGTTTATCCCTCCCTTCCAAACAAGAAGAAAACAATTTTAATGGATTATTTAATGCAATTCAACGAATATAAATACATAATAGAAAGTGCTTTAATTTGATAGTGTAAGAAGAAGAAAACATAAAATATGCATATATTCTTACATAAATCAAGTCATTGTCAGCTAATCGACAACTAGACAGAGCAGCCAAAATATAAAATTTCATAATTTAATTAATATAATATTTCACCAGTTAATATAACATAACATCCATTCAAATCGAATTTACTATTACATTATACAGATTTTTTAAATGATTTTTAGGTATATTGTGTAATTTTTGCAATGCAACAGATTTAAATTGGTTTAAAAATATAGCTTGAGGATTCTACATAACTTCTACATTACATTATATAGATTAGTAGGTATATATACATATACATAATATACATCAAGAAAAAACAATTTACTTTCATCCATAAAAAAAATGTACAAGTATAAAACCTTCAACAGTAATGAATCACAATTGATAACATTGAAACACCAAAGTTGAATAGTTTGTTGTTACACACATACTATAATTATATCTCCAAAAAAAAAAAAAAGTGTACATCATAAGAAGAACAAAGCAAAAAAAAAAAAAAAACAACACAAGAGAATCAAAAAACATAAAAAAAAATAAAGAAAAGAAACACAAAATATTACTTTGCAACATAAAACACCTGCCCTTTTTCTGAGATTTCATTGGATATGAATTAAAAAAAAAAAACAAAAAAAACAGAGAAGCAAAATCAAGACAAAAAATTGATTTTTGAACTCAATCGTAAAAATTCTGGTTATAAAATTGATGCAAAAAGATGAAATCTAATCAGTGTAAAAAAGAGTCCAATAACGTAAACAGCTAACCAACTTATTAATTGACTTTAAAAAAATTTTTTACTTCGAAAAACAAAATAAAAAACTAAGGACAAAATGTTGAATTATCAAAAGAAAACATTTGCTAATCTTAGAAAATTTTTAAAACCAATTTTTCGTTCTCTAAGAAAAAAACAATCATACAAAACAAATCAATCACAGAATAATTTGTACAGTTCATCAGGAATAACAAATGATAGAAATTTGAATGAAAATAGCCTAGAAGAATACGATAATACTGTAAATGAAGCATTAGAACGAAAACTAATTGAAGAAAATCAATATTGTACTGATCAATATTAAATAATATTGTATTAAACGTTCAGCAACTCTTTTTAGGTCATTTGAACCTTATAGAAATAATCCAGCATCTTAAAATTGAAAAAAAAAGAAATGAATCAAAATGGATCAGCAATGGATCAGCAATTGGATCAACAGTGGATATAATAATCTCTTTCAATAATTTACAACATTAAATAACGGTTTCATAGTTGATGAAAGTTGTATAGCTTTAAAAAACATAATTTAAGATATATGTCAGTGATATTAGTTTTAAAAATATTATCTATAATTAAAAAATAAATTGAATTTTATAATATTAAGTCTTCCATTTTAATTGCAAATAATTATGTGATTATTATATTTTTAAAATGTCATTGAAATATGATTAAACTTTAGATTTATTTAAATATTATGTGTAAGTTATAGTTTTAACAAAATAAAAATGTCTTCCAAAATTCTGAGCTATAAAATTTTGTTAATTGTCTATAATAAGAAATAATAATAAAAAAAAAAAAAATTATTGAAAAATAACTAAAAAATTTTGTAATCTTTTTTTTAACATTTACATAGGCGCATATGGGAGCCGCGGCTGCAAGACCTAAACAATTTATTTTTACTGATCCATAAGAAATTCACTATATTCTTTCCGACATTTAAAATAACATTAATTTTTACATCAAAATTTCAAATATTTAAAAAATTTAACTTTGTAGAAACAAACGATACGATACCGTAAACGATAAACTATACATTTTTAAATAAATTTTAACAAAATTTATGAAAACGAAATATTTCCTTTCACAATCAATAATTTTTTCCTTCATTTTGGATAATTTTTTTCATATATGAGCACAAAACTCTATCCATATTAATTTAATAAGTATTTCTCGTGATTCTTCTAAAATTTTCTTTTAAAAATAAAATATTTAAAAATTATAGTAGGCTTTTTAAATTCAAAAATTTTCTAAGAATTAAGAACAAAAATATGTCTAAGAATTAATCACATGTACGAGTACACATATTATGTACCTATTATTATTAATTCCGAAAATGATTCCCTTTTTGATTCTGTTCTATTGACATTCGATTTGCTTTTTGCTCAATAATTTAAAGATTTGTAAATTTAACTTAGATCTATTGTAGATAGCAAAAGCCGTTCTATTTTTGGTCTTATTTTTAGCACATTTCCAAAAAACGTTTGAAAAAATGTGCTTATTAGTTTCACTCTGTCCGTCCGTCCGTCCATCCGTCCGTTTGTTTACAAAACTTCTACACCGTTAAAGATAGAGAAAAAATTTTTTAACCATAGGTAGGTCTCATAAAAAAAATAATTTTGTGGAACAACTTTTTCATGTAGCCCCACCCATTACGGAGCTACAGCCCCTCAAACTTTGAAAAAGTCCTATTTTTAAATGCATATATCTTATGTTCTGCTTAAGATTTTTTCAATCTGAAAACGTCATTCGACAGGTATTTCTTTTATCTTTGTAAATTAATATCAAAATTATACAAGTATTTTAAATTTAGTATTTAAATTTACCGTTATGTGAAAACCAAATTTTGCATGATTTTTCTACTTTCATAACTCCGGTACGCTTCTAGATAGAAGCTTGAAATTTTGAGACAAGAAAGAACTTTTAGAATTAGTATAAGTTTGCTCAGAAAATTTTTTTGGACCACCCCCTGTTTATGAGCTATTAGGGCTTAAAAATTGAAAATTTGCTATTTTTAAACACCTGTAACTTAGGAACCTGTACACATTTTACTTCTGCAAGATATAAAAATTAAAGCTACAGTAATATATTTTTACGTGTGTTAAAGGTTTATTTTAGTTGTAGAGGGTTCCAAAGTTGCAGCTCTTCAAAATTTCGAAAAAGCCCCATTTTCAGATGTATATATCTCAAGCTCTGCATAATAATTTTATAATCTAAAACCGCCAGAAGATCGAAAATTTTATTATGTTATCTGAAAACCACATTTTGCATGAAATTTCTTTTTTCATAACTCCGGCACGCCCTTAGATAAGAATCTGAAATTTTGAGACAAGAAAGAACTTTTAGAATTAGTATAAGTTTCCTCAGAAAATTTTTTGGTAGCGCCCCTCTCTAAGAGTTATAACGCCTCTAAAATTGAAAATTTGCTATTTTTAGACACCTGTAACTTAGGCACCTGTAAAAATTTTTCTTCGGCAAGACATGAAAATTAAAGGTTCAATATTATATTTTTACGTGTATTAACAGTTTTTCTTAGTTATAAAGGATTCCGGACTTACGGCCCCTCAAAATTTCAAAAATGTCCTATTTTCACATTTTTTCTTATTACATGAAATTTTCAAATTTTTGTGTAAGTCACACTTCTAAACAGTTTGTATTGAGTTTTGGAAATGTGCGCTTTTAAAAACCGTTGGTTTACATTCTACCTTGTTTTTTTTTAAAATCGTTTACCATTTACGTTTTAATATTGGTATTAACATGAGCAGTAAAATGGCCATCATATCTCCAAAATTCTCAAATATGTCTAAACTGCATATTTAAAGGTGTTTGATTTTTCTTATCCGTAAGTTTAAATAAATTTTTAACAGCGACTTTACCCAAGTGCCAGAGTATATACTGTGTTTTTGATTAACCTACAGATTCTTTTCAAAAAGAAGAATCTTGGAATTCTGTTGCCTATCTGTAATATGTGATTTAAAGATTTACTATATAATTAGTTATCTGCAAATATTTATTTCATTTTTTTATAATCAAACTAAATTTGTCAAAATTGTCTAAAGCAAATCAAATAAAATATATATTTTAATTATGGTTGGGGTATCTATTCCTCAAATGATTTCTGTAGAAGCTGTAGTTATGTGATGGAAGAATATTACGTTATATTAGTTCACCGTTTGAGCTTATGTGTTGCATTATTTCTTAAGTATAGATATATAAATTAGATTAAATTTTTCATAATTTTTTAGTATGGAATACTTAAAAACCAATTTGATGGAAAGCACTATAAATCTTTTTAATTCAATCTTTATTTTCATTTTATATCACATTAACATCATCATTCGATATTCAAAAGCAGCCATATCAAATTTGGGTTTTTTTCTGATTTAAATTTATCTAATTAATTTTATCTTAACAATTTTGTAACAATTTTTATTAAAAAATTAAAAAATTTTAAATTTAAAACTATTTGATATTTTAAAGTACACATAAATTATAAATAATTAAATCAAATTATAAATGAATAATTAATCATTTCTTATTTAGAAATTAATTAATTACTTTGTAAAATTATAATAAATTACTTAATCAAAATTTCAATAAATTGTCTTGTACAACATATATTTTATTTATGTGGTTTTAAAACTTTGATTAACCCATTAATAAACCACTGAATTAAGTATTTAATACAAGTATTTGAAAGGAAACTCTTTTTTTTTTTTACATAAAGCAAAGATTTTATCTCCTTACCTACCATTCTTATAATAAGGAGTAAAGGGCATTCATTAAGTCACTTTTTATTCATATTAAACTTATTTTCAGTTTCCTAAATCATTAGTTTAGTTAAGCTGTTGATAATTGAAGTGTAACAATATTAGAGAAGATTATGGAATAGAAATATTTGAGCTACTTGGATGCCATCTATTATCTTATACTGGAATAAATTTTAATATTTATTTTATATTACGATATAAACTACATATTACGGTATAAATTACTATACTACTGAATATAATCTGAACGAAATTGGAATTCAAGAACTGAAAGTTCCACTCAACTCCAAAGTTCCATTCCACTTTCAGTTCTCTCACAAACAAAGATCAATTACGATATTTGTCAAATAAAACTGGATATATTCTTTGGTTCCTATCATTAAAATTCACTTTTAGGAATACTAGAATGTTATCAATTATTACCCAAATTTTCTTTTTCCTGTTTTATGTAATCTTAAAATTCTTCCTTTTATAGTATTGATATCAGACTCAATTTCGATTTAATGTTTATATGACTCATATTTAGAATAAATACAGTATAGAGAAGTAACTGCTAAACTTTCTTCATAAATTCCTTTACAGAGTCCTTCATAAACTTTTTGTACCAAAAACAGAGTTGTTTAGCACATCTGTGCCTGGAAAAGAATGTTTATAAAAAGCATTTATTCTACGTTGTTTTTTATCTTAAAATTAATCGAAAATTTTCTGTTTCTTATAAAAATGGAAAATTATTTCCAATTTAAAAATATTAAATGTCACTTGTTGCCGTAATAATATTAAAAAAATATTAATTTCAATATTCAAAAAAAAATCAATTAACTGTAAGTGTAAAATGAATTTGCCTTGTTGGTAGCTGCACCATACATGACAATAAAATGACTGTCGGTGATATAAACTTACTTTTTATAATAATTTTTTATAAATACATATTTTAAGTCGTTTTTTTCATTAAAACATAAATAAAGGATGTAACCATTAATTTAGAATTATCCTTGAAAGGTATCAGACATAATCAAGTTTTATAATTTTGAAAAACGTTCAAGGATAAAATACTATTTATTTTTATATATAATGTATATATATATGTTTTTGATTTAATAAAAATACAATATATATATATATATAATAACATATTATATTATGTACATAATATGTACGCTATTGATAAGAAGTATAATAAAATTTTAGTGAAAATGGAAAATCTTACAAAAAAATGTATTAGAATATACAGTGTATAAGTAAAAATATTTTAAGAGTTTCAGAATTACAGTTGAAATTTTTGGAGTATAAAAATTAGATTTTAAGTTTTTGTACAACATTTATAAATGATTACATAACTTTTGATCTAAGAAAATGCCGATTAAGTTCTCGTGTTAATTTTTTATTATCCTTTAAATCAGTCTTTGCCATCAGCATTGACGGATAACAGTTTCAAAAGAGGTAAATAATTTCGAAGCTTGAGTTTAAAAAAAAAAATCGATTAACCAAGCAATTAATTCAAAATTTTCATACTAAATTTTTCAGTCAGTCTAGCGGTCTGTTGATACTAAATCTATCGGAATCATAATATTGTAACATTAGTTCTTTACTTTGTGATAACAGTTCCTTACCGCGATATTTGTACATCTATAATGAAAACTGCTTGTAAATTTAACGTCAATGTTGATTTTTGCTTGAACCTAATTATTTAATTTTGATACTAACTATGGCATAAAACAGCCACTGGTATTATAAACCTGTAAGTACTTAATGTCAAATGCTTCCATGAACTCCATGAAAAATTTGTTATACCTACCTATAAGATTTTCTATTAGTTGGAAGGACAATGAAATTAAAAATTTCTTTTTCAAAAAGAAAAGTATATATACAATAAAAATTATCATATATTGCGTAGCTATATATAAGCTTTAAAATTGGATAAAAAAAAAACAAAAAAACAAACAAAGAAAAAAAAACTAACAGCTTTCTGCTTTATAGAATTAAATTAGAAGAAAAGTAAATGTTTCCTTTTTTTATTTGTATGTTTGTTTATAATTTTCTGTTTTTCAGTTTTAAAGGATTTCAAGAATTCATAACATGCATATAAAAATTGTCTTTAACATGAATTTAAAAGTTAAAAAGAAAAATTCTTATCTTTTGTATAAACACACAATAGGATATGATATGAGATATCGCAAATTGATATGTTGAAAATGTCAGATTGAATGTAAATTTTCCTTGACAATTTTAAAAAATAAAAAAAAAAAAAAACTGAAAGAAAAGAAAGAAAATGTTCTGTATTTCATTTATATTATATTTTTTTTTCATTTTTTTTAAATTTCTTTTTGTTTCTTTTTGTTTTTTATTTTTTAGATTATATACCCTTTATACTTGAATGTACGATATAAATTTAATTTTGTTATCAATTTTCACTTTTGATTTTTCTTTTTTTACTTTAAATTCTGTTTTTGTTTTTTTTTGTTATAGTATTGCAACTTTCTTTGTGAATAATGTTATTGAGATGGATACTAAAAGGATATCTTTTTTTCTATAAGGATATATAACATTAGAAGACAATATTATATAATATGAAAAGAAATAATAAACAGATTTGAAAGGGTAACGTTATTAAATATATGTGAAAAGAAAATACGTCTTAGTTTTTTATAAAGAATAAAACAGCCATAAGAGGATTTATTATCCTTTCTACCATAATGTGTACAATAATTGCTAATATATATAAAGTGTATTTTGCTCCATAGTGGTAAATTTAAGCTAAAATAATACAGCGTTTAGTTTTATTTTATTCAATTCATGTCTTAAAAAAATCAAAAAGTAAAATTTTTATTGAAAAGAAAATATAGAAAAAGCGGCCATCTTTGTATATTTAAAATAACTTAGAAAATGAAGAACATTACTAGTTTTTCTAAACTATATCCTAAAATTTTTAAAATTTAGAAAAGAAGATTAGGCTTGAAGTTAGAATTAATTAGATAATCATTTAATCAACATATGAGACATTTTTAATTAAAAGGAAAAATGAATAGCCAAAATACCATATTGTTTTAAAAATGGGTCCATTTTTCTTACCGTATTTTTAATAAAAATTTTAAAATGTAGTTAATAGTTACACTTTGTCCATCCAGCTGCCAATCTGCTTAATAAATGATATAATTATACAGTTTGAGAATGAGATAGAAAGAATTTGGAAATCTTGGATAGAAATTAAAAGAATAACGCAAAATAGAAAAAATTGAAGAATTGTGGAAGCCAAAAAAAAACAAAAAAAAAACCTTTGAGGAAATAAAACAATAAAATTTTAACTATTTAGATGAATCTCATTACATACATTGTGTTAAATTTTGCTGATGGTTTTTTTTTTTTTTATGTAACTCAACTCATTAAGAAGTTGATTATATATTCTTTATGTCGCTAAACTCATTTCAAGGATTCAAAAAAAAATCTTACCTTAACTTGGTATAAATAAATTTCTTAAGGTTTTTAAAAAACCGCACAAATTAATCTCTACTTTTAGGTTAGGTTAATTTTTACCTTTTAGTGGTTTGATTTAATATAAAAATTGTATTTAGGATTAGTATTTAATTTAATTAGTATTTGAATAACTAAACCCAAACAAACATAAAGTTAGCAAAATTTTATTCAAAAAAAAATTAAAGTCGTTCGCCTTTCAATCAAAATATGACCCGGCCTGGGTTTGAACCCAAGATTCTCGTTGAAGTTAAACCCCGATCAGGTCATATAAAAAATAATTATGGTAATTTTATGTTATAAATAATGATATTGTATAATAATAGTAAAGTGTTAAGATTGAGCTAGTTTTGGTTACTTCATGCAGAAATCTGTTCTGTATTAAGTACTGCATGTTGTAATTTACTGACGGCCTGAATTATTATTCTATTTATAAATATATAATACCAATTATTACTTCATGCAGGAACATGTTATATACTACTGCATATTGTAACTCTTGATGGCTATGGTAATTGATAACAAAATAGTATTAATAATAAACGAATTCATTGTTCCCCTATACAATCCCATCCCATCAATTTAATGTTTCCGGATCGCGTGGTTTTGTTCTATCCTATATCTATATTGCCTAGCCAAAATTATATTGACTAAAGAAAAATGTAGGTTCAGTCAGTAAGAATTTGATGGATTCTTGGTGTCTTTAGAAGATTCCCTTCTCCCTTAGGGGAAAAACCTCTAATTGATATTTCTAGTAATAAAACTAAAAATTACAATTGATTTTTTCAAAAGGAATTTCATAAAAATCTTTTTTCACAATATTTTTTCATTAAGTAGATATTAGAACTCCATTTCTAAATAACTTATTATAAAAATTTAAATGATGAAAACGTTTCATGAAATTGTAACTAATACCTAAGAACAGAAAGAAGATCCCCATTACCAATGGAGAGCCAAATAAACTTCTACTAGAATAGTAATTATCCCTATATGATTTAACAAATTATGCAATTTAATGTTTTATTTTTAAGTAGCCATTTTTTTATTTTATTTTTTTAAAATTTTTTCTTTTTACAACATTAAAAATTAAACCCTTTGATATAAATACGTTTTTACTTAACTATTTTTTAACAAAATAAATAAACAAAATTTTTTTTTTTTAATTTTGAATAGAAAATGTATTGTGCATGAAATTAAATGTAAACAAAATGAAAATGAATGAAAATTAGAAAATACAAAATAGAATGTAATAAAAAAAAAAAAAAATAAAAAATATAACAAAATAAAAGAAAACAAAAGAAAATGAAATGAAATTTAACATCTAATGTGTTAGAAATAAAAGCTTTGTTTAATTTGTTTGAATAAATTGATTGATGAGAATTTAATATCCTTTAACATTTTGATTTAGGTATATAAACTCCTATAATATATTAGGTATATTAGGTATATTGTATATTATATAATAAATAGTAAACATACTTAATAATAGAGTAGTATATATAAAATAGTATATTATAGTCAAAGAAACTTATAATCATTGTAAATTAGTTTTGATTATTCGATAGTGAAACTTTAAATAAATAATCTTTTTTTTTTAGAAAAAACATTAAAGAACTGCTTTTTTTTTAAATTCTAATTATAGTAATTAGTAAAAAATTATCTTTTTTCTTCTTTTTTGATTGGAAATTCTTTTAGGTAAATTTTTATTTGAAGATGTTGTTTTGAAATCATTATTACAATAAAATGAAGGAGGATATTTTTTTTTCTAAGAAAGGTGGGAATCTCCCAAAGAAAACAAGAATTCCCCTCAGTAGTGTCAGATTCTTACTGACTAAACCCACCTCCCCCTTTAGCCCATATAATATGATGAAACCCTTATCTGCTAAAGCAGTATAATGACTAGGGAGTAGGGATAGGAAAGGATAGAGAATTGAATGCGGAAACATTGAATTGGGAGTGGGTCTAACAGTGACTATAGCAGTTACAACAGTTACAACATACAGTAGTATACACAACACCTTATGCATGATGTAATTATTGAAGGCAATTCTCACTGTCACTGTAGCTGTTTTTATTATTATTGGGTATTAGTATTACTTATTATTAATATTATTATTTTACTACAGAGTCAGGCCCATCAGTGGATTACAACGTTAGTAGTATATAACACCTTACTGTATGATATAACCAAAAATATAGCTCCATTGTAGCATCTATATTATTATTATTATTACTATTAATTAAACGATATATATATTATTATTATGATATGAAATTATTACGTATTTTTTGATTTTTTATAACCTGACCGGGGTTTGAACCCAAAACCGTTCGTTTCAAAGCTTGGTGACTTAACCATTACGCAATGAGTCAGATATATAAATGTCTCTAAATTGTTTCTAATACAACCAAATTTTATAAAACTTGTTAGCATTAAACTTGATTTAAATAACGAAACTACCAATTTTTCAAAAGTGATTGACGTAGTAAAAACTTCAGCCGATCTATATACACTTGAGTTTATACCTAGCTGGACTGCTTTAAGGTATCACAAACGTAATCGTAAATTTATTATACGCTTGAACATACGTTACGAATATAAAAATCTATTAATATTTCATACTTTTGATAATTCGGCCACCATTATTGTGTTTAAAAACTTTTTTGCTTGGGAAGCTCACTAAAAAACTGTTTTTTTCTAATTACTTGTTTAACCTTTCGCAAGCTGGAGTCCCTTTTCACTCCTAAAGAGCATAGGGCGGGCATATTATATTGGTTTCACTAAGTTCTTGATTACTCGGCTGTAGGTATTGTACAAGACTATTAAACGTATATAAATAATATGTTATTGTGCAAAATCTATTTTCTGACACAATATGTCGCCTTAGTTATATTTAAATAAGTTTAAGCTAAATTTGATATAAAATATATTACTTTAATTTGATTCCATCAGTAACTATAATAATTACTTTCAATTTTACCATCTTTATATGTTTCGCAACTTGTATCTAATTGTTGCTATGAATAATAATGCTGTACCAGTACTCTTTTTCAGATTAATGATATCCTAGAGATAAGAAACGTCTGAATAGTTTTAATAAAATAGTTTTAGTTTTTTTCAAAAAAAAAAGGAAATAAATGTTAAAAGATGTTACAAATTTACAATTAAATATTAATTAATTCTATGCTTATATATCTCAATATAATAAAAGACAATCTGCTGCTAAATTCCAATATCTTCAGAAATTACTGACAATATACCGTTGCCTTCACCTCCCATACCTTTTATATCTAGTTTTAGTTTAAATCACAGTTGTCACTCCCTGAAATAGTTTCGCTCGTTTATGCACCCTGTATATCGTATTTGCAAAAAATATTTCTGTTTAAAATAAACAGTAGTCTATATAGCTTTAACCGAAGTTTTTATATTAAAATTTAATTTATCCATAATCAATGATCAAAATTTAATTCTTTGTTTGAAAGCAAATCGTATTAATATCAATTAATGTAATGTCCTATTTTAAACATTTGTTGAAATATCTTTATAAATAAAAAAATTTTAAATAAAAATGCTATAAAGCACCTCTTAAAGTCATTAAAATGTTTTTTAATGCCAATTTTTAATCTTCTTTACACAGAATTTTTTATCAATTTAAAAAATCTTCAGTACACTTTAAAAATTACCTTTTTTTCAATTAAATTTTTTTATTTTAATTTAAAGTTTTCAATATAGTTTGAAATGATAAATACTTAAAGCTTAAGATGTCAATTTAATACTTTATAAAAGTATCTAGATACTTAGAAATGAAAAAGGAGTAATCAAAGATTTAAAAACAAGTAAAATGAAGACAGTGTTAAATATCATTTCATTTGGACTAATTATTTATTTGTAACAAAAAAAAAAAAATAAAATAAAATGATTTAAAATAAAAAGTATAAAATCCGGAAAAGTTTTTTTATAGCAAAAATCCTTTAATAGGCTACTACAAAATTTTACATATTCAATTAAATTAGTTCATTTTTTGTTTGATTATGCTAAGGGATATAAAAATCTAGTGAATCTAGTAAAAACATCAAGAATATCCCCTTCATTGTGTCAGATTTTGAGCTAATATTATATTGGAAGCAAACTTCTAACTTGTAATGTAGTATATTAGCTAGTGATAGAAAAGGATAGGACAGGGATATGGAAAACTTTGGATTAGGTAGTGGAACTGTAAGAGAACAACAATGAATTTACCTATTATTTAACTATTCTGCTATCAGTGACGAAGTCGTCAACATGTAGTAGTAAATAACATCGGCTTCCTTCATGAGATAATAATTAAAGGCAGTTCCACTGTATCAACAATTTAACTTAATTTATAAAATTTTTTTTCAAAATTAAGGTATTGAAAAAATTTCTAAATAATTAAAATCACTAATTGAATTTACTAAAGTTTTATCTTAAAATGTAGTTGTGATTTTTCTATTGTTTTAAAAACAGGTTGAGTATAGCAATACTGATAGGAATAAATTCTTTCAGATTTCTTTTTTATTTAAACTATATGTGACCTTTTTTTTAAAAGTAAAAATTACAACTAAAATAAAACTATAGGGAAACGTTAAATAGTTAAAAATATCCTTGTTAAATAGTTAAAAATGTCCTTGTATCTTTTGTTTTTAAATTTATATATACAATAAACGAAGGTGGCATTCTAAAGTGAAATTCTAAAATGGTTAAAGAATTTGAGAGTAAATTAAAAATTATAATCAGTAAGAAGGTTATTAGTTTAGTAACTACTCCATAATATTCAAATTCAACGGTCTAAAACAAAAGGAAAGGAAATCATAAAGAATCTTAGGTGACTGCATATCTTTTTTTATATTGAAGTTAAACTTTTTTTTAATACTTTTGTATTTTTCTTGTTATTTAAAACTCTATAACTTCGTCATGTTTTATGAAAAATAATAAAAGGATCTCTAATTATTTTTTTATCCTTTTTCATTTTGAACACTTTTTGCACAATTTTTTAATTTTTATTTTTTAACCTCTAAATGGTGGGGAGTTGTTTAGCCATTTAAAAATTTTAATAAATTTTTCAATCTTAAAGGTTTGCAAATCATTTTATAGCTTTTATATTGCCTTTTATATTTTAATGCTGTTAATTAAAATTTAATCAGAAAATTTATTGAATAAGGACAATTATTGAATAAGGACAATCTAATCAATGGCTAAAAGTCATCATTGAAAAACCTCGCATTAAAATCTCAGCTTGGTCATATAGCTTGGTCATGTAATGATTCTAAAAACTGAAGCTTAGTTAAATATGAATAATAAATGACTAACACATGGGGATGCCGTATAAGCCTATAATACTCGATATGGAAGTAAAAAGCAGAACAAAATAATATTGAATAAAAGAAAATTTTAAGATTTTATTGAGAGAAATGTTTAAAATTTTCTCTTTTAGTTTCAAAACATAGTACTAAAATATAAGTCATACTATCTACAGTCATGCTCATAGTTAGGTGTTAATAAAATATAATGAAATAAAAAAAAAAATTCTTCATTTTACAGAATTTATTTCCGCCAGTTAAAAAAAAAATCTTTTTAAATGGCGAAGGAAAGAAAATGTAATAGAATTTCTTGATGAGTAGATATAAACCTTAAGTAAATGCTATTACATTAAAGTTCCTTTTACATTCATTCATTTTTCTTGTTCATTGTCTCCATCAAATTGGAAATGAAATATTATTAAATCCTGTAATATTGTCCTGTAAGAATAGATGCATTAATAGAAGTAATACAAATTGAAATGATTGTAATAAAAATAATAATAGTTTGATATTACAAGTGATTTAAAAATTAAATTTATTTTACAAGCAGGAAAATCATTCAATTTGATTAAAAGATTTTTTTTTTTTTTTTTTTTGCAAAAAGTATTTTTAAGATACTATAGATATTATATGGATAAAATGCATTAAATATAATTTACAGCAAATTAATGTATACTTCGTAGTTTCTTGAACAAAAAAAAAAAAAAAATGTCCTTTTTTTTTTATTCTGTTTTGTCTGATAATTGAATTTAAATTGATGACTTAATTTCTTTTATATAAAACTTATGTTAATTAAAGTAGATTTATGTGAACATAAAAAAGGAGTTCATCTAAACCCCCAAAAAAAAAAATGCCAAGGAACTATTAATGTTTTTTATGCGTTTATCTGAATTAGGAAAGATTTTAGAGTTGCAGTCAAAAATCAGGGTTGGCCCTTATTCCAGAATATTTATTTATATGTTTAGGTGAGATTCTAAATTAGGAGAGATTTTAGAGTAGGACTCAAAATCAGAGTTGATCCTTTTTTTCTTTATAAAAAGCAATAGAAATGACAATGTTTTAGGTTGGTGGTGTTTAATTTTATTGATAATAAACATTATTTTAAATTTTAAATTTTTAAATGCATAAATCTCATTATTTTGTAACTTGGAATTTTCTAACATTGGGATTTTGTAATTTGAAATTCCTTTTTTTTTTGGGATTTTGGGTTTGGGATTTTAATTTTGGGATTTGACTTTGGGATTTTGGACCCAACCCCAATAAAATGAATCCATAATAAGAAAATCAATAAGATTTAAGTATAGTTTTTTTTTATATTATAAAAAGAGTGATGTATTCACAAACGGAATTCGAAATGGATCAGTAGTAAGAAAACAAAACTTAGAATATTGTAATATCATATAACTTTATTATAGCCTATATGGGCTATACTTATATTTATTTCTTTTAGAGGCGCATATTATTGTTAGTATACTGAATATCAAAACATATTTTTGACAGATAACGGTGCATCTAAAAAGAATTGATTGTGTGAACAAAACATGTGATTGATTTGTTATCTTTATACAATAATTGATTCAATTTATATCATACTTAACTAAAAATTGTGGAAAATGAAAAAAATTAAAGGACGACAGTAAGTTAGTACAATTTTGATAACAATTTCATTGTATCATACTTATACTATTTTATTAGTTAAAGATACCAGCTTATATATAATAGTTGTTTTGTTAATTAAAACAAAAAGAATATTTAAAATTTATATTTTTTGAAAATTTTTTTTAACCTTTGTATGTATGATTATAAATTTGTTGTACTAGTCTATTAAAGCCTTTCAGAACTTTACGCTTTAATTTCATTATCGTTTCACTGATTTTTCAGTTCTATTGGATATGAATGTACTAGTTAATAATTTTCCATTAATTGGAACCCATAAAGATGAATAGGACTGAATCACATTGAAAAATTAAAAATACCTTCTCGAGTCCCAAATTAGAGAAGGTGATTCATTCACTGTGCAAACCGCAGCTATTCAAAGTTATATTGGAATTGGTAAAAACGAAAAACAGAATTCAATATTTCTCCAAAAAATACTTGGATTAGATGGGAAATAATAGGTAGGTAGTGTTAGAAAATTTAATTGGATCGGTTCTCTTTATCGACTTTCTATAACTAGCTATTAATTTTATAGCATAATTTTATAAAACGAGGAAGAGTGCAGTAGGGTAGACTGTGTCCCTGTGTCTGGGATACCCGTATGAACGTAACATACTCTGACCATCTTTTAAAAACTTTCAGATGTTTTAGTACCGATGTTAACTACAGAGATACATTTATGTAAATTGTGGAGTTGTGTGACAGCCACCCGAATCTATTGCACCAGCACAAATTTTACAGAAGTTGTTGCCATAAATCTTGATCATCATTTATAAGATTTTAGACGCCTAGCTTCATTAAGTTCCAAGAAATGCAAGAAGCCTGAACCGGCAGTTTTAGACCAATCAAATTTTACAAAGTTTTTGGCATGTAACTCGACATCTTTACACTAAATTTCAGACACCTAGCTTCAATAGACACTGAGTTATTTTCATTTAAAAAGAGAAGTTGTATGGCAGCTACCCGAACATGTCGTACCATCACAACCAAATTTTACAGAATTTGTATAAAACTTTATCATCATTTGCAAAATTTCTGATACCTAGCTTGAATAAATACTGAGTTATTTCCATATAGAGAAAGAAGTTGTATAGTTGTATAAAAAATGCTTCCTAGCTCCTTTATTTTTTGAGTTATCCTGCGGACGGACTGACGGAGGGACGTACATGGCTTAATAGACGCAGAATTCGATTCTGAGCCGATCCATACCTTTGACACTATATCTAGCTCGATTCCTTTAAGGTGTCTTAAACGTAATGGTAAATTTATTATAACGTTGAACATAGTTCATACGGGTATAAAAACAATATATAATTATGACGTGTGTACATAAATTTAAAATCACATGATCCTTTAATTATGTAGTTATAGTAATAATTGGCAATTCTGTTGTTGAAAATTTTGCGATCTTGCCATCTTCCAATATAAATAATAAACAATATTATGTACTGAAGGAGTACTGAAATAACTGATACACTCAATCCCCAATTTACGCTCTCTCGATTTAAAACTTTTCTATTTACGCTTGTATCTTGTTTAAGAATAAAATTCTTCGATTTACACGCTTCACTTGATTTACAACTAAAAAAAAAAATTTTGGATCGTTTTGAATTTTTTTTTTAAATTTTTGTTTTGTTTTATTTTTTATATAAAAGCGTCAGTGATGAATTGAAATAAAAGATATGATAATTAAAGTGTTCAAATACATTATGCATCTATTTTTTTACATTGGGTTTTTAATTTTTGAAGTTAAGGATCTAACATTTTATTGCATAACATTTTTATTTGGTTTACGCCATTCCGATTTTATACACCAGTTTTCAGGAACGCAAAAGAGTGTAAATCGAGAATAAAGTATATAACACAAATACTACTGACAATTAAGGAAAGAATATTAAATCATACTGAATTGATACGGAAGTGATAAGTGTGAATTTACGTTACCAACCATTCAAATTTTTGTGTTATTTTAGAAAAATTAAATTCTGTAAATTTTACTCTACATGTTTTATCAAATTAAGTATAGCAGGTACTTATTACTACATAAAAGAAATACAAAGTCGGTTTTTATTCTGCTGTAAATGAAGAAAAATCGTTAAAATGAAAACACATTCAGGGCGAAACTTCGTAGTGACATTATGTGAAAAACTATTTTAAATACAAAGCTAATAAACACAATTAGAGTGCCCACAACAAAAATCAAAATTTATAAAACCGACGGTTTTTTCGTTTGGCTGAAAAAAATATTATTTCTTAATTTCTAGCCGCCATTTAAGCACCATTTTTTGATTTGAACTTTTTACTCTCCATTTTTTTTAGTTTTAAAAACATTTTATCATGTCAATAAAAATTTTGACTTACGCAGCTGTTTCCGTTGCGAAATTTTCAACTGTGTTTTGTTTCACAGATCGTCGACTGAGTTCTGTTTTGCTCCATTCACCAATGAGTACTTTTCGAGAAAAACGAAAAATAAACTTTGAACTTAAAAATAAAAAATCTGTCGAATAGAATTTTTTGTAATTTTAAAGTAATATTGGTAGAGTATTTTAGAAACTATATTTAAAAATGTAAGTCTTGCAGTTGCAAACTTTGCGCAGAAATTAAAATTTCGTAAACATCTAATTTTTGGTATTGCTCCATATCCCATGGGTATGTGATAAAGTGATTCACTCTTTGCACATGGAGCAAAATAAATTTAACATGGAGCAAACCAGAACTTAAAAGTTTATTACGGTAAAATATATTAAAATACAGTAATAAAACATATTATTACCAAAATTAAGAAAATTTTGAAAATTCAAAATGTATTATATTGAAAATTCAGATAATTAATATCAGTTTTTGAATTTAAGAAGCTAAATAAAACTGAAAAACTAAAAATATTACAAAAAATAGAACCATAAATACTTATAAATTTTTTTTCGTTTTTTTTTATTAATTCAAAAAATATAGCATAACTTTTTAAAGTAGCTAATTTGTACTTTAAAATTTAAATAATAAAATTTTTACATCAAATACGTAATATGGTTTCAACTAAAATTGCTTTCTTTCACAGCTTAATATTACATATTAACATAACAAAAAAATTAATTAAAATTTTTTAAAATTTCATAAACTTAAAAAAATAAATTACATAGTAGCTTTTTCACTACAATTTTTTCAAATTCCAGAAATTATTAAACTAAAAAACAAATTAAAGAGTCTTTTTTTCACAGCTCATATTTAAATTAAAAATTAGTTAATTATAAATATAAATACATTAATATAAATTGATTTTTATGTTTTGCTAGATTTGCAATATCGCTTTCATGTAATCTTGATGTACGTCGGGCAAAAAAGGAAGCAAATCCTTCAAGTCTTGCTTCTTCTCTTTGGATATGATTGGCCGCTCTTGAAGAATAGGCAGTTCCGAATCAAAAACATTGTTTGTTGTATTTTGAAGAACAAATTTTGAAGGTTTTTTTTTTAAAGAAACTGTTTTTAAATTTAGTTCGGCGAAAGAAGTTTTATATTTTAAAATGAATGGTTCGTTTCTTTCATACTGTATCATTTTTATTTTTAGAAATGGAGTTTGTGTATAGTTTAACTTGCCTGCTATTGAAGAAAAAGATTTGAAGTCATTCGGCATCATTTGAATTATTTTAAGTTTAGTTTTTGAAGTTTCATTATTTACACTTTTTAATAGTTGAACTAAGTGTAATGGACTATGAATATCTAATTTTTTAAGGAACTTTTCTATTACTGAGTGAACGCAATCAACTTCCTGTATTAACGAATGACCAGGCTCTGAAAATTTCTGAACCAATTCATTAATTTTATGTGAAGAGGAATTTAAAAAATGTTTTAAAGATGTGGAATTGATTTTGTTGCGATTTTGTGGTACACAACTGTCGCTCCACAATGTGATTTTAATAATGTTGGTATTGTCCTGACAAACCCGATTCAGAATTTTTATCAGGGCACTTGTAATATCATTGCCAGATCTTCCGCTGTTTACTTCGCTCCATACTGCACAATATGTGACTTTTTCTTTTGACGGTATTATACAGGTTGCAGTTAAATTAAAAACATTAAGCTTACGTTTATAAAAAAATGCTGCAGCATTGCCTTTGGGAACATTAAAGACATTTTGGAGATCATAACAAATAATGCAATGGTTTTCGTCTATGTTAGACCTATCCAGATCACGTTCAGCCTTCGTTAAATTTTTTTCTATTTCGTGTTTAGATTGGTTAAAAGTCTCCTCAGTTGTTGGATTCTTATTTATTCGAAACAAAAAACATTTATTACATAAATCCTTCTTAGGTTGATTGAATGATAAATTAAATTCATTGTTGAATATTTTACGGTAAATCGAAATTTTTAGCGGATCGGAAGTTTTTTCAAGGTAATAATTATACATTTTTGTTAGCGTTAAGCCTGGAGATAAATATTTTTTTTCAGTAGAAGATCTGCAATAATGCGAATCCATAACGGGAAAGCTTTTGATGTGCTTACGAATTTCAATTAGTTTTTCGTCAGGTGTACATCGTTTTTTATTTTTCCCCTTTGTCCGTGGACGGGGTGTGCCAGTTAGATCATCACACAAATGATTAAAACAATAGTAAATTCTTTTCTGGTCTATCGAGAGAGTATTAACAAAGAATGTTCGACAAACCCTTTGAATTTTATTTTCAATTTCGAAATAATATTTATAAGAGTAAGATTTACTCTCAGAAGAAGTTCGACGACGTTTCACATGAGCTCTTTTTACAAATTTTAAATAAAATTGGTTTTTTGCATCATCTGAAAGTAACCAAAAATTTCTAAAAATTTTACGACGATCATCTTCCGTAAAAAGTTTTGTACATAAATAAAAGCATGTTGGTTTACATGCTGCTTTTATTTTTCTTGGGGAAAACGGTTTTCCTTTAATATTTATGTATTGATTTCCAGTTTCACGTAACTGTTTTAAAACATTTTTTTTCCAAATATGAACATTTTTTTGTCGTTTTCGTGTTCTTATTGGTGAAGGATCTTCTACAATAAATCAGTAAAACATACTTTAACAAACAAATAATTTAAAACACACTATATTTGAATTAATTTGTTTAAAAAAAACTATTTTACCTGAACAGGAATAATCAGATGGCATACTTCTTCTTTCTTCTTCATTTGTAATGAAAGCAGATGTACTAGGTACATTGATTTTCGAAGTAGCTTTTTTGAAAATAAAAATATTTATAAAATTATTTTTTAATAATATCGTATCAAAAATTAAAAATTTACTTGGTGTTGTTAAATAATTTGTATTTTCTAGTTCAGGCACATAATTAGGGTCACCATCACGATCATCAGCTAAAAAATTAATACAAAATGTAAATAGATAGTATTATATACAATCTTCATGGCTACGACTTAAGAAAAATGAAATACTCACAAGAAAAATCTGTTGTAGAATCTTCATCAGATAATATTTCACTCATTATACTACAAATAAAAGTTTTTAAATAAAACAGTAGTTACTAAAAAAAAATGTTTTTACTCTAAGACTTCTTTTGAAACGTATGGAGGAGACGATGACATATTATATTTTAATTTTTATGCACCTACATACGTATGTCTTCACATCACAAAATCAATACAGATATTTTGGCATTAATAATTTGGCATTGATAAGCCTGTCTGCCACACATCTAAAATTTTTGCTAACTCTCTAACATATATGCATTTTACAATGCATTTTACTCTATTAAGTATCTATGTATTATAATACTTATCTACAATGATAATCTAAATATCAATAAAATAAAAATTAAAATAATCAAAGTAAAAATAACGTGCCTTTCATGCTTATTGTAAAAGGGCAGTAAGTAAATATAAAAAAAAAACAATCTAACATAATTAATAAAGTAAACAAAACGACAAATTTAAAAAAAATAAAAACGTCATAAAAACTAACAATTTTTTTCTGGTTTAATTTTAAAATAAACAAAAAAAAACATCTCTTGCACACAGATAATTTTTTTTTTTTAAATCATTAAGAAACAACCCTTTTTTTTATTTATTCAAAATTTACAGTTCTAGATAATATAATATATCAGTATACCAAATGATTTTATTTTTGATCATCATAATCAATCTAAGACCGGTTTTTATTTGTTCAAAAAGTTAATATAATATAATGTAGGCATTTACATTTTTAAAAAGAGAATATTCAAAGAAAAATTCATACTTTTATTATTTTTAGTATCTTGAAATTATTATTAAATAAATTTGTGAAATCTTAACATGCATTTTAAATATTATTAAATTTGTATATAAAATTATAGTAAGTAAAGAATTGAAGAATTCAAAGATCCTCCTAAAACCCTCTTAAGTGGAAGGATTTTCTCATAAATTCTAATGTGATTAAAAATATCATTCTAAATTATATACTTAACGTATATTTTGCTCTATTATCATTAAAATTATGCACAAATTGCAGTTTGCCTATGTACATAGAGCAAACAAGAATTTTGAAATAAGTTAATTTTTCTTGCCTCATGTTGCAGAATAATGTACATGGAGCAAAGCAGAATTCACAAACAAAATTTCATATTTTCCATACAAATTGTGCTCCATAGACAAAAAATTGGCGTTTGGAGCATATAAGAACTCAAACATCTGAAAAACGTGGTTTATGGAGCAAAATGGACACCCTGTATTCGGGAAACTGAGGTGGATAGAATAAAACTGACAACACCATTAGAAAGAGCAGGTGTGAAAACCTATAGAACCACTCTTAGGTTGAAAAGTGAAAAATTGGCGTATGGAGCAAAACAGAACTCAGCCGACGAGATGAAATCTGTTGCGCCGTTGTCTGCCGCCCTGAATATGTTTTCATATTAACATAATATGAAAAAGTAAAAGAAGCTTACGATCCCAATATGAATAAATACAGTTTGAAGGAATGTAAACCTTGTTTTTCGTTTAAGTATTTGTTATTTGAAGCTAAAAATATGTGTAAAATGTGGTTCCATAACGATGTTTTGATACAACAAAATCTTTGTAGATTAAAGTTAACATAATTAATACACTTAGACTAAATAAAAGAAGATTTCGAATTGTTTTTTAAGATTTTTCATCTTACCTATATTTATTTTCATAAAATATTATTATTAAAATTTAAAATTTAATCTACAATTTAAAATTCTTTTAAATTATTCAAATAAAAAAAAAAATTATCTAATAAAATTAATAAATAAATCAATATTTATGTTTAAAGATATTTTCTTAAATTTTTATGTAAACAGAAATTTTTTGTTTTGACAGCACAATATAATCCTTAAATATCTTTTGTTCGACTCGATTAAACAATTTATTTATTTTATTTATTTTTTTATTTTGTTTTTATTTTTATTTTAACTATTTTTCCTATTTTTCTTGTTATTAACAAAAAAAACATCCGTCAAATATCAAATAAAACGTTAGGAACAATTTTATCCTGACGGCTTAACTCAATCTAAAAATTCGCTATACAAACAAAAAAAAAAAAAATATAAAACCCCAGATCTAAATGTGTCACATGGATGAATGAATGTGTGCTTAGTAAACGCAGTGAATGATGACTCTTGATTGATGAGTCTTTAATATATATTTAAATATTTAGAGAATTAATAGAAAAATGTTTACGGGTCCTTTATTTGTCGTTTTCAATAGAAAATAATAAAACAAAAAAAAAAAAAACCAATTTAATAAATTTGAATAGAAATTTATTGAAAAACAAAACAAAAAAAATTAAGTTATTTGAAGGTTTATTATTATAAAATGTGAAAATTTAGAAAAAATATTTCTTTCCAAGACTTAAACCATTCACAACATTATTTATGTAAGGCGAGAGGAATCTGCAGTAGAATTCAAATAAGTTGACAAAACTTTAAGGACTTTCATATTTCATTTTACTTTTCGATTACAATTGGTTTTACACTTTGGATAGTACCCATCATGATACAATAAATTGTATTTTATCTTGAATTTTAAAACATATACCCTATACCCTTATACATACTTAAATTATATTTAAAGTCACTTAAATTATATTTCAAATACACTTAAATTATATTTGGAAAGTCAACCTATCTTTAAAAGCATTAAATTATTTCCATATCTTTTCAATATCTACAGAAAGTAAAGTTTTATCGTATTGAACTTTTAAAAACTTTTCAGTGAAAATTCTGCGAAGTAGCAAAGTATATCAATGACTAGAAAGGTGAAAAACTTATTGTATGTATTATTTTTAATTTTAACTAAGCCAGTTGATATGTAAAACCAGTGGTTTTATAGAAGCAGATATTTAAAAAGACAATAAAAACATTTATTATTAGAATTGTGAGCTATGATTACTTTTGTATTAAAATTTTTTATTGCAAAAAGTTCGAAAAATCAAAAGACACTTTCTTCGAGTTTTAAGAAAACTTCATAAAAACTTTAGTTACTGGTGTAAAAAAATAAGCATTGTAAAACAATGTTCAATTTTTGTCCTCTAATTTTTATTTTTTCGTAAGGGAGGTGGATCTTCTAAAGACATCAAGAATTTTCTCTTGGTATTGTCAGATTCTTATTGACTAAACCCACCTTCCCCTTTAGCCAATATAATAGAATGAAACCCTTACCTGGTAGCACAGTATATTGGTTTGAAAGTAGGGATAAGAAAGGATAAGAAATAGGATGCGGAAACATTGAATTGGGAGTGGAACTGTAACGAAACATTGAATCCGCCTATTATTATTACGATTTCATCAACAGTGACTATAACCGTTACAACAGTTACAACATGCAGTAGTATATAAGACCTAGCATGAGATAGTAGTATATAAGACATAGTACATATAAGACATATAAGACATAGTAGTATATAAGACAACAGTTACAACATGCAGTAGTATATAAGACCTAGCATGAGATAGTAGTATATAAGACATAGAGTAGTATATAAGACATAGCATGAGATAATTATTTAAGGCAAACCCACTGTCAAGGTAGCAACTGTTATTATTGGCATTATTATTACTTATTAATATTATTATTATTATTTTTACTTTGCCAGGGCAATAAGTGAATTAGAACGTGCAGTATTATATAACAACTTTCCGCATGATACAGTCAAAGATAACTCCAATGTAGCAGCCGTTATTATTATTACTATTATCATTATTAATTATACGATATACATTATTACGATATGAAATTACTGATTATTTTTTTATTTATATGACCTGACCGGGTTTTGAATCCAAGACCCTCTGTTTAAAGGGCTGGCAACTTAACCACTAAGCCATGAGCCATATTTTCCTTAAAAAAGGGGGGAGAAGGTACAAACAATTTTACCTATAGTTAAAATGTTATTACTACATCCCAACGGGTGCGTCTTTTAAACAGACAGATGAGCGGAAAGAGTGAAGAGTGTAAATTTTTCAAAGATTTTTTTTAAATGTGTATTAAATATAAAAAAAAAATTTCTTTGAATAAAATTTATTAGACCTATAAATTCTTATAATTGTTATTATTATTATGTTTCAATTTCAAATTTAAATCATGTTGTGCTTGTTAACAACTTTATTTAAAAATAATTCTTGCACATGAAATTGTTACAATATTATAAAAAGTTAATACTTTCAAGATCCAAAATTATTAAATTTTATTTCTTTTTTCTTTTAATTTTGAAATTTCAACAACTTTTCTATAAGTTGGTTATATGTAAAATATCTGTAAACAGTGAAAGCTATTGAAATAAATATTTAATATATGTTTACTTTAAATACATTTCAACTTTTATTATTAACCGGAAATACTAATTCCAAACAAAGATAACTTAAGTTTTTTTAAAATAAGAAAATTTTAAATGGCAACTATTGATTTAATGCTCACCTAGTATCTAATGACTACTAACGAATCAGCTCAGTCTTCATCTGTAAAAAAAAAGGAATTTTAATCAGAATTACTTTTACAATCCAATGAAGATTATTTAGTGCCGGACTTCCACAACACTACATAAATAATTGTCAACAATATTTTGTTTATTTCTTCTAAACATATTTTAAGAACTTATCTATGTACAGATTGTTGAAATTATTGATATAATATTATTATCTATGATGATCTATGTAACATTAGATGCATTCCATTGAGTAAAACGCTTTAAATCTATTAAATCACTTCACAAATTTTGCAGCAAACAAAATATCGAGCAGCGACAATTTATTTGACGTTTATATTTACATTTTATTTGTTTTGCTGCAAAACAGTAAAAGTAAAAAGTTCAGTAAAATTTTTGCAGCGACAATATTATTAAGCTCTGCAATTCATCAATCTCTTCATTCAACTGAACGGCAGCCATTATCAAAATTAATATAAAACATTTTTTTTTTCTTTTTGTAATAAAAATATTAATTACAAAAATAAAAATATAATAAAATAAAATAATTTTTGAAAATTCTTAATTAATTCTTTAAAAAAAAAAAAAAAATAAACTATTATTAAAAAGTCTTAAAATAAAATCTTTTAAAAAGTTTTCTTTCAAAAAATTATTAACGATCCAAAATGTTTCTAAAGAATCCTTCAGATAAAATTTTTTGGTAAATTGAGGAGAAAGGAATAATAAAAGAAAAATCTATAGTAGGAAACAGATTTAAATTCTAATAAATTTATTGAATGACTTAAAAAAGACCATTCAAGATATTCAATGGTGCAAACATAAGAATTTGTTCTCTTTTATTTTCTTTTTTTTTTGTTCTTTTATTTTTTTTATTGAATTTTTTTTACTTTTTTACTCTTATTAGTAAAAAGGACACTTAAACTTTGAAAAATCCTTGACACAGAATAATAATATCATTAAAAATTACAAGAACGGTAGAAGTTTTATGACAAGATATTGTAAATTCTTTTTAAAGGGGAATTTCTAAACAATCAGGTTACCAAAAATTTTGATCAAATTTAATGACTTATTTTTACTGTGGTTATTATTCTAAGGACAAGTACATTTCCATTCTCAAAATTTCTTTCTTTCAAAAATTAATTTAAAACTAATTTAATTGGTAGATAATTGATTGGTAAAGAATTGTCTTTAAAAAAAAAAACCCCATCATTTTATAATAATTAATTTGAATTATTCTAAAGAAAGAATTTAAATTATTTTTAGATTTAAATTATTTTATTAAAATAATGATTCAAATGAATTTCGATATTTTTTTTATAAACTGAAGGTAAGCGTAAGAATAGATACTATTTTCGAAAATAATCCTACATTCTACATTAAATGTGTAATGGAATGTGGTTTCTATTCATGTGGTATTTAATAATTGTTCCGTACAAAAAAAGAAAATTGTAGTTATATGTTTTTCGTGTGTATCCGTTTTGCTGTCTGTCATGTATTGTTGCGATCTCATAAAGTACAAAAAAGTAAGCATTTTTATACCCTACACCTAAAGTATAGAGCATAATAATAACTTTGGTTTTTGTAACTACCAAAAGGAAGCCAGTTAGATATGGACATGTATATATTCTTAATCAGTGTCCCTTCCTGAGTTGATTTAACAAGGTCCGTTTGTCCGTCTGGCTGTCCATTCGCACGATTACTCAAAAACAAAAAAAGCTATCTTTATGAAATTTATGTAGTAGTTACTAATTACGAAAAAAAGGCGTGGAAAATGAAATTGGGAAAAATAGAATGACGAATTCGGATTTAGAAGTTTCCGAACTAACCAAAAAGCAAACGAGCATAGCTCCAAAACGAATAAAGATAGAACATTTAAAATTGGTACAAGTGTGTTCTGTAATGTTTCTTCTATGTCCCTGAAATTTAAGAAGAAATGAACTGGCGGTTCGAGTAGCTGACACACACCTCCCAAGACTTGCATATCTTCAAAATTATTAAAGATAGAAACAAGAAATTTTGTACAAGGGTGTTAAATCATGTACCATTTATGTCCTCATTAGGAAATAGAGGGAGACGACTCAAACAACAGCCGTACGCCTCCCAAAGTTTAATAAGCATATCTCCGAAACTAATAAAGATAGACTGTGCAATTTTGTACAAGGATGCACTATTATATTTCGTTATGTCTCTGAAATTTAAGGTGAAAAAAAATGGTGGTTCGGGTACCTGCCACACGAATTATAAACTTTAACAAAAATATCGATATAAATAATCGAAAGATACTATAAAGGAGTAAATACGTGCCTGAGTTCTCTAGCGTGTAGGATTTTAGCACACTAAGCACCACCCCCTATTTTTGACGAAAAACTAGGTTATACGATCTTTAATACTCATATATAGTGCCTGGTCAAAGGCAGTTGAGGTAGGGAATGAAAATAGATTTCAAATTGGCAAATTAAATACCTATCTAAAATAACTTATGAATTTTTAATTTAATTTGAATTTTTAGGGTGTAAGGTCTTAATAAGTCGGTTGCATTGACTTACTGTTACATTTACTTGTATTATATTAACTTGTGACTGTCTATTTGTTTACAATATATTCGTTTAACGTTTTCTTATAAAATTTCCTATTGAAAAGGGTTTCTACTAGTTTATTTAAGTAGACTAATTGTTTGTTTTTTATAAGAAAGTGTATTATAGAAGTGAAAGTAAACATAGACTATAAGCGTATGAAATATCAGAAATTTTCATTAGTAAAAAAAAAACTATTTCTTTTCTTCCAAAAAAAAATTAAATTTTATATTTGTGAACCCATAATTCCTTTATAGTAAAATGCAATAAGATAAAAAAAATTATATGAAAGAACCTCGGAAATCATTTGAGGTTACTTTAATAATTGTGATAGTACCGTAACATCTAATTAGAGGTTCTTTTATTATATTTGTAAAAATTTGCGTTGCTGAAGAACTAGAATCAATTTTATTTTCTACTTTGTAGGGGGTTAGATTTGTTTCGATAAAAGGACAGAAAAGTATGTGGGCATATACCGATATCAAACCTTTTTTTTTACGTTATTTCATTTTAATTGCGTAGGTATTTGTTTATTAGTTGGTTCGTATTTTTGCGAAAATTAAAAATAAAATTGAATCCTATTTTCAATAAAAATAGACATTTTAAGTTACTAAAAATATTTTTCAGTTAAATATTATTATTTTTATAAATTCATTGTTTTTATAGTACCTATACATATAAATACTTTTTATTATTCTTTGACACAATATATGAAATATTTTTATGACAAGAAGGAAGTGTTTATCTTCCCCTTTTCATTCCAACTTTGAAATGTCATTCTTTTTTTTATTAAATATTAAAATTACAATCTTTAGTAACTGTACCAGACTAGTGTTATTATTTAAATAATAATCCGGCTTAATAAATACCTAGTTAAAGTAAAATAGTAAGTTACTTATTTTCATGTTTCTGACAATAAATGAATTTCCATTTTTCAGTCCATATAATTTGCACAATACAAGAATTGGCGCATGGAAGAACTTTTGAATTGTTTTAGAATAATAATTTTAAAAACATATTTTGACGCTAAAGACAACAGCTGGTACCTAAATGATGATTTTCTTGGCTCCTTATTGGTTTCACAGAATATCAAAATCACAAAGTTACACTAATTTATACATGACTCAAGGTATTGTAATTTGCTCCTATGTCTAACTCGGG
Source organism: Poecilobothrus nobilitatus (assembly GCA_947095535.1). Taxonomy (NCBI): domain Eukaryota; kingdom Metazoa; phylum Arthropoda; class Insecta; order Diptera; family Dolichopodidae; genus Poecilobothrus; species Poecilobothrus nobilitatus. The sequence continues at coordinate 6,867,355 of OX352774.1, forward strand.
AAGGAAGTATGAAACCAATTTGTGTTTTTTGTGTTTTGCAAGTTCTTAACAGTTGTTATAAAGATGTGTTAAGTTTGGTTCTGTATTTTTTTTTTCTAAATTAAATTATTGTTAAATAACTACATTTCCCCGAACAACAAAATCCCAAAATTTCGAATTTGAGAATCCCTAAAAATTTTAGAAAAATAGGAGTTATACATGTATTTATGTATATGTGTAAATTGTGTATGCACATTTAAATTGTGTATGCTAAATAGAAAATGAAATAAAACCACAAAATAATGAAAGAATTCTCCAATTTTTGGGGGATTATTTCCCGAACAAATTTTTTGAAGGTTATTTCAATTGTTTTGGGAGATTATTTCTTGCGCGATTATTTTCGAGAGCCAATTAAAAGACACTTTTATAAAAATATCATTTACTTTTAAAAAAGTTCAACAGTGTCATTGTCCTGATTTATAGAAATTATATTTCTACGGCCTTGATAGATTTTTGTGTTAATTGTATAAGTCAAAACCATTATACTAAATTGGACAGAAATATTTTTTTTTTTTTTTTGTTAATTAACCTTTTCACTTGAGTTTTGATAGAATATTTCATATTAATTTAAGATTCAAGGGTTAGATGTAATAAATAATACACCAATCTGCTCTTTAAAAATTCTATATGAAAATTTATTGTACTTAGATTTTGTTTTAGTTTTTGTTTTTAATTGAAATTTTGCTATTGTAGACAAAAATTTCTTTCATTTTATTTTGTTTTATATTATTAGACTAATTAATTTTCTTTTTTGTTTCATAAACATCTGGTAACAATTTCTTAGCAATTAACAATCATGTTTTATTATTTGTATGAATCTTGTTATAATAATACATTATTATACATATAAAGCAATGATTAATTATATATAGACCACCCAAAAAGTAACTTCAGATTGTTGTAAGAATGCATGTACATTTGAAAATAAAGAAAATTACAATATTTTTATTTTTATTTTAATACTAAAAGAAAATTTCAATTAATCATACTAAGAAAAGTTTTAAGTAATTTTGATTTGTTGGAGTATGTAATGTATGTATTGTATAGGTACCTCCAAAAAGTCGATATTTATAACTTCTGACATATTCTTTTATATTATTGATCGATGAAATAATGACATTACATTAACATTTTGTGATAAATGATAGATTTTTTTTATTGTAATTTGTTTTTTTAGCACATTTTTTGAAAAAAGTTTCACGCTGTCCATCCGTATATCTGTCTGTCTGTCCTTCCGTCCGCCTGTTCGTCTGTTTACAAAACTTCTACACCGTTAAAGATAGAGAAAAAAAATTTTAACCATGGGTAGGTCTCTTAAAAAAATTAAGTTTGTAGAACTACTTTTTCATGTAGCTGCTCCAACCCCTCTAACTTTGAAAAAGCTCCATTTTTAAATGGTTATATCTCATGTCTCACTTAACATTTTTTAAAACTGAAAATACCATTCAACAGGATTTTTTTCCCTTTGTAAATCAATATCAAAATTATATAAGGCACCTGTGCACATTTTTCTTCGGCAAGATATAAAACTTAAAGCTCCAGTAATATATTTTTACTTGTATGTAACGGCTTTTCTTAGTTATATAGGATTCCAGATTTACAGCCCTTCAAAATTGTAAAATAGTTCAATTATCAAATTTTTTTTTATATGAAATATTCAAATTTTAGTGCAAGTCACAATTCTAAACAGTTTGTGTTATCTTGGCGATTTTAAAAATCGTTGCTTTACATTCTGCCTTGTTTTTTTTTTATATTGAAGTTAACTGTTAAGTTTTAATGTTAAGAATTAATTTCAAAATATTAAAGTTATAATAGTAAAATACATTTATTTAAAAAATATCGTAATACATAGCTTTACGATTATTAATTATTTCTTTTCTAATTCTAATTACTCGTATATGTCGTTGTTTAGTTTTAATAGTTTAGTTAAATTGGTTACATAGTTTTCAATAAATTGGTTTTAAAATTTGAGTTTTAATAAAGGGAAAAGTAGGTGCGAGATAGATTTTTTTCCGATTTCATTATTTGATTTGCAGGTTTGTAAGCTGCGAAAATAAGTATGGTGCATTCAAAATTGTAGAAATAGTAGAACCAAAAAAATTGTAACCAATTGTGTTTCTATGTATCTGTTGGCTTAATATTCCACGACAAATATTTCGATCCCACTCTTGTAAGTACTTAAGGTAAAATGGAATTTCTGAAGATAACTCAATCAATCCACTTGGTAGCACCATGTAAAGAATTTCATCATATAATTATGTCACTACACCTTGAATAGAGCATTGGAAGAAGAAGTCACAAAGTTTCCCTTTTGTCCTATTGTCCTAACATATCCAAATCTGCTCTTAAACATATTTCAAAAAGTGGATATGAAAAAAAACTTACCTCTTCTTAACCACTAAACAAAATTAGATATTTTGATGGTTAGATAAAATGGATTAGATACAATAATAGAACTTGAATCAAAATCTTAGTTTCTAGTTTTCACTCGAAAATCAAAATGGGCTATATCCAAATTTAGACTCAACCGATGAATTTTCAATTATATAAAGCAATTTAAAGATTTTTTACATAATGTTACAATTTATATATTACAATAAATAAATTATGTTTTATTTAATTTATTTGAAAATAAATAAATATTATTTTCAACTCACATACATTTTCTCCAAAATTTAGAATTTTGGAAATATCACATTCATTTTATTTTAACTCAAAATCTAGAATTATTTGTAGTATTTTTTAGCAGGTTAATTTTTCCAACCAACGATTACCATGTATCTAATTAAGAAATATTTAATAAAAATAGTTTATATCTTTAAATTTAGTTTTACTGATATTATAATAATAAATTAAAATTGTTTAATAAAGCATAAATATTAAATAATAATGCATTCCATTTTATATGTAATAAAAAATTTTAATATACTTTTACATTATATATAATATTATATCATAATCTTATTATATTTAATTATTTATAGATTTATTTGTCCTTTCAGAATATGAAAATAGCTATAGTATTTATTTAATCGACCTTTTAAAATCCCTACATAAACAGATACATTTTATTTTTTATAAAATTACTCTTTAACCCATCAAAGGACTTTCATTTATACAATTAATGATATTTTTAATCATATTGTAAATATTATACTAATTATTCTCTTTATAAGAATCTACAGATCAATTTTAATTACAATAGAAACAGTTTCTTTTTCCCACAAAACAATAGAATCTAATAATAGATATTATGTAAATAAATGCATAAATTAACTCAAGAATAAGATTGAATCATACATACTATTATGTATATGGATATAAATAGGTTCATCTTTTCTTTTAATTTACTATTTATGATTAGTTTATAAATAATTTAATAAATCATTTAATAATGTTGATATTTTAGAGGTTTTTAATAACATTTAACATTACCATTTAATTTTAATATCTAAATACATAAATATATTTTAATTCCATCATAATATATACTTATGTACAGTATAAAGTATAAAGTATTGTAATGAGAAAAACTCTATTTGCGTCAGACATAATATTGCTTTAGTACACATGCATCAGTTAATTCATTATTTTGAGAATTATCATTAACTTATTTAGTTATAAATTACTTGGGTTACACTGTTAGTAAATAAATACTAACTTCTTTATTAAAATCTACTTAATTACTAACTGTCAGTGAAGTTAAATGATGTTTAGAAACTAAAAATTTATATATAATAGATAAAATGTAATATCCTATTGGCTATGTATTGGAGAGGCATGCGTAACCAATAATGTTAGAGTAAATTTTGGCTCTTAATTTTAGTTGTTGACACCAATCTGTTGATCAGCTCAGACATTCAGTTGGTCTCTCTTAAAATACTCGAGATAGGCTTAAATTTACCAAAATCTATAGAGTGATGTGATATAATGAAAAGTTCGACCGATCTCAATTTGTTTGATTTTTGCTTATACATACCTCATTTGTTCGCGAATAAAAGGGGAAACAATCTCACTGCGAATAACTTGCTAAACAAATATGATATTATCCTTTAAACGGTGTGGAGATAGTCCAGGTTAATCATAGAAAATCTAGTTTCATAAAGCGGATGATGTATCGAATCAGTTTAAGCAAGACAGCGTAAAGCAAACCGAAGATTTTTTTTTAGGACTTTAAATATTCAATACGTGAAGTATCTATATCACGATTGGGAAGCCATAGTAGATATTTGTGTACATTCAGCCACATTTTTTAAGATTAGACTATTCTATTTGGATAAATTTAAACACAATATAATGTATATTTTTTCATCTGTACATCTGTACAACATGTAAATTTCTTTTGGAAAACACGCTTGTTTTAAAATATTGTTATATCATTATTTTTCAAAATGTATATTATAGAATAAAATTCTTTTACATTGTTTCGGGGCCTTTAACTGTATTTTATTTTTTAACATGCAGTCGCGATATCTATATCAAAACATAATTTTTATATTAATCTTGTTAATAATACAATCGAAATATCCACCTTTTTAATAAAATATAATAACATAACTACTTAATCTAAGTATCTGTTCTAACGGAATAATCTGTTCTAACGGATCTGTTCTAACATAAATTGTTCTAAGATAAATTTAAACACAATATCTAATCTGTTCTAATTGGGTTTTCAGTCAAATTGGATAATACCCATGTTCGCCTATCGTTTCAATTGTCCGTGCGTCCGCATGTAAACTAAATGGATAAACTAATGGAGTTCGAATTCTCAAATTTTTATCATTTCATTTTCATATGCGTATCAGTCATTGAGTTATACTACTTTTTTGAGTATAACTCATTTGAGTTATACTACTTTTTTGAGAATAATCCAATTGAGTATAACTCAATGACTGATACCCATAGGTTAATATAGGTATCTAAAATTTCGTCAAAAGTAGTTCAGGTTTACGCCAACGACGTTTCATGCCTTGGAATTATGTACTATAAGTTAAACATTTAAAATTTTATAAATGGTAATCAAATTTTATGCCAATTTCTCTAAGAGGCCTCGGTGGTCTCGTGGATAAGAGCGTATAAACACCGAGGGAGTGTGGGTTCGAATCCCACACAAGTCGAAAGAGTAATTCCCCCTTACGAAATGTACAGCCACGCCTGCAAAGAAAAGGCTGTGCAATTTCCTTGTTACATTTATGTGACAGGGAAATGCACTAACAAAAAAAAATAAATAAATTTTCTAAAATTTAATTGGTTTTGTACAACGCGTTCGTGCAGTTGTTATATAACTCCCAAATTTACATAATTATAACTATTTCAACTTAATAAAGTCAGACATCTGAATTTTTGTAAACAAAATAATTAAATTTTGAAGGGGTGGACATCCTGGAATTAACACATACCCTTCCTCGTTTTTTAATTAAAATAGCATTACAAATCAGTTGTAATTAATAAATTTTAGTTTTAAGCAACTACTTACGTAATAAAAAATATTATTTTTAATCAGTAAATTATAATTTTTTAAAATTCACGTTTATTTAATTCAATCTTCAAAGGTAATTAGTTCTATTTAATAGAAAGGAAAAAAAAAACGTATTATCCAATTATTAGGAATTTACCTATAATAAAAATAAAATTTTTTTTTAATTTGTTTTATCAATTATAAAATTTAAATTTTTTTACGTGAATCCGAACTTCGGTGGAAAATACAAAAGATCACGTAAAACTCATTATACATTTTCAAAATAAAATTAAAATTAAATTTTTGTTTCTAAATGAATTTAAATTAAATAATATATAAAGATATTTCTGTTTAACAGTGCTCATAAAATTTTAAATTAAATTTAATTTTAAAAATATACTATAAGATATTTTGTACTTTATAAAATTGATTTATATAATATATCTAATAGGTACAAAAATAGTTAAAAGTTGCAGTTTTCGTTTTTGTTATACAATATTTCTTGTTTTGTTTATGAATTCAATGAGTTGTTCATTAAAACTCAAAGAAGTTTGATATCTTTGCCTAGAACAGCTTTGACCGTGTAACCGGAATAGGTACTTGAAACATAATTCTTTATATCCTTCAAAATAGTGGCAGTCTAGTCCTGAGTATCTTACAATTTTATAATTTTAAAAATAAGCATAAAGTTGTTAAGAGAAATGGTGCAACTTATCACTAATGTTACCTAAAATCAAAGAAGTAATCATCAATATAATTATAAAATAATTTTTAAACAAGCTTTATTGTTGATAAAACCTTCTTTAACTGTAAAATAAACAAAATCATGAAAAGCTACAAACCCTAAGATGAGCACTAAAAATTTGTATGATAAAAAACAGTGTGTGGTGTGAGTAGTGAAAGAACTTCACCGATAGAGCAAACATTTATTGAATTCCGATCAGTTGTTCAGTGCAGAGGAACATGGCTGAAAACATATTTTATAACGCTGAGGAAATGGATTTAGAAACGCTGAGGAAATGGATTTAGAAACGCTGAGGAAATGGATTTAGAAAGCTGATCTAAATGGATTTAGAAACGTAAACAATTTGAAGGAGCAAAAAAAAAAAAAATATTAAGACATTGACATAATAGTTCACTATTTTGATAATGTTATGATCAAATATTTTAGTACAATAATCAGTCATAATTTCAGTAACACTTTTTATTTAATTTTTTTATTATCTATGTTTTGAAATACCTATTTCAAGTTTTGTTGTTTCGTATTTATTCAAAATAAAAATATCTAAAATGAGGAAGAGTGCAGTAGAGTAGACTGTATCAACTCTGGGATACCCGTATGAACGTAATATGTACTGGTTTTATAAAATTTCATAATCCCTTACAAAATTTTAGATGTTTTGGTACCGCCGTTAAGCACCGAAATATATTTATGTAAGTTTTGGAATTGCATGACAGCTAACCGGACGTATTACACCAGCATAACTAAATTTTACAGAAGTTACTGCTCTTATCGTCTTTTGTAAGATTTCAGATACCTAACTTCATTAACATCCAAAATGTGCAAGAAGCATGAATCGGCAGCTCTAGACCAACCAATTTTTACAAAAGTTGTTGGCATTTAACTCTTCACTAAATTTCAGATAACTAGCTTCAATGAAAACTGAGTTATTTCCATATAAAGAAAGAAGTTGTATGCGAGCTATTTGAAACCGGCAGCCGAAAATGCTGGACTTAAATAGCGAAACTAATAATTTTGCAAAAGTTATTTAAAAAAAAATTCCACCTCATAGCTCCCTTATTTTTTGAGTTATCGCGCAACAGACGGACGGACAAACTGATGTACAATCTACTCAGATTTTGATTCTGAACAGATCCATAACTTTGCCACTCTATCTAGCTCGACTCCTTTAAGGTACAAACGGAATGGCGGAATGTCACAAACGGAATGGCATATAGGTACCCTTGAACATAATTCATACGAAAACAAAGAAAATAAGAAACCATATCATATTTCTTGCATCATGTGTAATTACCTTAATTTCGTTATTCGCCAATTCAATTTACCATTGCATTTTTATGACACTTGCTTCATAATTCATAATAAAACTTTTAACTTTAGCTTGTATTTTGTTAAAATTAAAATATTTTAGAGAGTTTTAAAATTAAAAAATTTAAAAATATTTTATTTAATTATTGTGATATCGAAAAATTACCATTATGTTCTATAAAATACACGTTTCTACTTTAATATGAGTTATCGTTTTTAAATTTTAAAAGTTTATGCAGCTTTGTACGAACATTTTAAAGCAGAATAATTTTTTTTTACTATTTTTCTTTTCTTTTGTTTTTCTTTTTCAAACTAAAAACAAAAGAAAAAGTTTTTGTAAATAAAATTTTAGTATATTTAAATTAAAAGTTTATAAGAAATTGAAAGTTATTTTATAAACAAAAAATATTTAAAGTGTACACTGACGTGAAAAAAAAATTGGACAGTTGTTCTATTAATGAATAAAACTTCTAATAACTTTAATAAATCCAATATTGAGGGATTTTTAAAATTATTTTTCCTTTTTTTTTTTAAAATGTTTTGTTGTTGATTCAATAAAGGAGGTTTGGACGGGAGATTCCACTATTTTAACTCATTGTGTTTTGAAAAATGCATGAACAAAAATTTGGAGCCATTTTATAGTTGGTTACAAAATCAAGGTTCCAATAATTTGTTTAGTGAAGATTAGAGTTTGGTAGCTCCTATTTGCGTTCAGAATATTCCAACTGAGAATTTCGAAGCATAGAATTTTGTAATTCAGAACTATGTACCGAACTATTATGGTCACACTTTATAAAATCACATTTTATTTGACTTTATGATGAGAACATCTTAAATAATAAATGATCGCTAATTACGTATTAGGTTTATAGATTATTAAATTTTTTTCTAAATATTTTAAGCTTAGTTTTTCCTATAATATATATAAAAGAATAAAAAAGGAGCCACAAAGCATTTTATAATAAGAATGGCAGTTACGTAACTAAAATTTGTATACCCAGTAAAAATCATTATAAAAGTAATATAAAAGTAAAAATCATTCTCAGAAGACCAAGAATATAAAATGAATCGAACACCTTCAGAAACTTTACTCTTCCGAAACAAACAACACAAACCTGTTTTACAGAAATAGAGCGGCGATATGATTTACAGAAATTGGCAAGGATATGACTTGGATGTATCCTCGCTAACACAAATACGTTTTCCACAGTAGCGTGTCGGTAACTTACAACTTCTGCAGTAGAATACTAACTTGATAAAGATAAAGTAGAGAGAGAGATTAAGATAAAGTAGAACATTAACTTGAACATTAAATAACAAGCATATTGTAAAAAAAGACTCAGTTCGAAATCTAGAACAACATAAACCACAACGTCTTTTTACAAACTTTTCTTCTCGTTTTTCTTTTTTAAATTTTTGCGCACTTTTTTATCTTTCAATTTTTTATATCTAACTATAGTTTTATAGTAACTAACTTTTAACCATAAAAATATTATAACAACTTTGTAAAACAGATACTCAATATGTGTTGTAGTCACAAGGTTCAAACCGTATTCAATAGCTTATACTTAGTTTGTAAAAACTACTGGATAAGAAAATAAATAAATAAATAAATAAAATGTAAATAAAATTTATATAAAATAAATATATATATTTTTTTTAATGCATTTCTCTGCCACATAAATGTGGACAGGAAATTACACAATCTTTCCTGTTCAGGTGTGGCTGTAAATATTACGACTCTTACGACGTGTGTCCGAACCAACACTCTCTCGATGTGTTTACAGCGTATTGTATACGCTCTTCTCCACTAGGCCACCGAGGCTCCATAAATATATTTATTAATAATTGTTTCAATTTTAAGCAATTTCTCTAATTTTCGGCGAGATATTTTTTTAATTGAGAGATTATTATGTCCCATTATTGTAATTTCAAAATATATTATTTATAAACATTTAAATGGTCGTCCAAACTTTGGTGCAGATCAGTGTATGTAACTATTAGGTACAAAATATATATTAATAAATACTTGTACATTATGTACTTTTAGGATTCCAAGAAATTAAAGAATTCATACAAAATAAAAAAAAAAAAAACAATAAAATATACTTACAACATAAATTACATACATTTTAAATTTACACTTAAAAAAAAAAAACTAAAATTAACAAACTGTAAGATATTCTTTAAGATATTTAAAATTAAAGATAAATAACTTTTTTATTATTATAATTGACTTAAATCTGTCCATTTTGCAAATAAGAACTTTTCTGATGAGATTAATGCACATAAAAAAAAAGAAACAAATGAAAGCAGATATTATAGGATAGGTGAATGTAAATAACTTCGATAATTTGAGAAAAACAAACAGTTTAAAGTTTTTTTTTTCCTTAAAGTTTCTTATAAAATTTCGTTAATAATGAGATAAAATATAACTTTTAATTATCTCACGTAGTAAGTACCTAATTTACATATACATATACAATATCTATTAAAAGTCTTTTAAACTTATATTGTGTATAACTTAATATGTACATAAAAAAATATTTCTTAGAAGAAAGAAAAGAAGGAAAAATAAAGAAAAAAACAAGAATCCTGCCAAAATAAACTTGAAACAAATTTTGACTTTTAAGTTTTTTATTTTATATTTTGAAGAAATTTTTAAGGATAAAGTTTTATAACGCATAATGAACTTTTAAAACAAACAAAAAAAAAACAGTAATAGAAGAAATAACAAAGAAAATAAACAATGAATCTTAAATATCTACAAATATTTTATCGTTATTACAATTCGATAATTTTTTTTTTTTGTTTTCTTTAAAATAATATAAAGAAATTGTTTAAGATATAAAATTCTTGTGTTTAAAGTTTATTAGTCCCAGAGCATAATGTTATATCATATACTGTTTTAATATAAATATATATAGAAAATATCATGTAAGAAAAGAGCATCTGTGTAAAAAGGTACAGTAAAATAAGCAAACACTTTAATGATAGTGGAATTTTATTTCCATAGATGCTATGTTTTTGAGAAATTTCAGCCAACTAAATAGTTGGCTTTTTTTTTGTTTTTTACGAGGTTTGGTGGAAAACTCGAAAGTCACACTTGAGGAACTGCACGTGCTTCCGCACGTAGGGTAGTGTTGAACTTTAACCAACCAAATTTAACCCCGTTTTAAAACCAAACTTTAGGATGGAACCTTTAATACAAATGTACAGTTTGGTTTTGGGGATAGGGATGTGGGAAGGATAATTGGAGAAATTGGAATTAGGAAATTTGGATTATGTGGGATAGGAAGGAAAATTTGGAGGTACATTTTGAAGAAAGATGTTAATGTTCTTCTTAAACTTAAGTAAAGTTAAGTTAAAGTTAAGTAAGGTTAATTAAGAAACTAATGTCGAACAATTCAATTTAAAAAAAACAAGGAAGAGTGCAGTAGAGTAGACTGTGTCAACTCTGGGATACCCGTATGAACGTAATATATCCTATTTCTATAAAACTTGATCATCTTTTAAAAACATTCAGATGTTTTAGTACCGAACTACAGAGATATATTTATGTAAATTGTGGAGTTGTATGACAACTACCCGAATCTATTGCGCCTAGCTTTATTAAGTTCCAAGAAATGCAAGAAGCCTAAACCGGCTGCTTTAGACCAATCAAATTTTACAAAAGTTTTTGACACACTTTCACTTTCACTAAATTTCAGATAGCAGACACTTTCACTAAATGCACGTCAGATAGCTAACACTTTCACAGACACTTTCACTAAATTTCAGATAGCTAGATTCAATAGACACTGAGTTATTTTCATTTAAAAAGGGAAGTTGTATGGCAGCTACCCGAACCCGTCGCACCACCACAACCAAATTTTGCAGAAGTAGTTGCCATAAAACTTGATCATCATTCGCAAAATTTCAGATACCTAGATTGAACAGACATTGAGTTATTTCCATTTAAAGAAAGACGTTGTATGGCAGCTACTCGAACCCGGGGGCCGAAAATGCTGGAATTAAAAGCAAAAAAAATTTTACAAAAGTAACGTAAAAAAATTTTCAGTCTCCTAGCTCCTCTATTTTTTGAGTTATCGTGCGGACGGACACTGAGTTCTTTTCATTTAAAAAGAGATTTTGTATGGCAGCTACCCGAACCTGTTGCACCAGCACAACCAAATTTTACAGAAGTTGTTGCCATAAAACTTGATTATCATTTGCAAAATTTCAGAAACCTAGCTTGATTTAAATATCAAAACTAACAATTTTGCAAAAGTGACGTAAAAAAAATTTCAGCCCCCTAGCTCCTTTATTTTTTGAATTATCGTGCGGACGGACGGACGTACATGGCTTAATCGACTCAGAATTCGATACTGAGCCCATCCATACCTTTGACACTGTATCTAGCTCGGCTCCTTTAAGGTGTCACAAACGTAATGGCAAATTTATTATACCCTTGAACATAGTTCATACGGGTATAAAGACGTGAAAGAGTATATAGTTGACTGTGTCAGCTCTAAGATACCCACACGAATATAAGTTATACTGTTTCCATAAAAATATAATCATCATTTAGAAAATTTAAGATGTCTGGTTTAATTAAGTACCGAGTTATATTTATGTAAATTTTCGGAGTTGTATGGTAGCTATACCAAAATTTATTGTACCAAAACAACAAAATTTCACAATGTTATTGCCATATAACTTGATCATCTTTTACTAAATTTTCGTTATCTATAGGTTCATTAATTATCAAGATATGAGAATATAATTAAATCGCAGTAACCAAAACTCTTGCTTTAGATTAAAAAAATGTTGCAGAAGTTTTTAACATAAACCTACCTACAAATACCTAAATTCAATAAAAATTTAGATCCTAAATTTCATATAAAAATGTTGTATGGTATATAATACTAAAATCCACTGGTCGATCTTGCTCTATTCAATTGTGAAATTAACAAATTTATAAAAATGAAGTGGTAAAAATCATAGCTTTAATAATTTTTGAGATATTGAGCGGAGTGACGGACGGTATATAGCTTAATCGAGTCAGAATTCAATTCTGAGCAAGAATATATATATTACACATATATATATATATTACAATTACAATATATATATATCTACAATGTCTTTTTTTAGGTGTCACAAATGTAATAGTAAATTTATTATACGCTGTTATTTATTATACTATTAACACTCGTACATGTGTAAAAAGAAAACTTAGGCATTTATATTTCTCACGCTTTCTTACGCCAGGTGGTAGCTCTTTTAATTTATAAAGAAAAAGTATTTTTATTGGGTTTCATATAAAAGGTATTAGGTAAATGAATCTATGAACTAAATTTAATTTTTATTTTAAATAATCAAATAAAATAATTTAAATGTATTATGTTCTGGTATAAGATTCTTTTTAAAATTATGGTTATTAAATATAGACACTGTATTAGTTTTATTTTTAATTGTTTTTAGCACATTTCCAAAAAAATTTTGAAAAACTGTGCTTATTAGTTTCACTCTGTCCGTCCGTCCGTACGTCTGTTTACAAAACTTCTACACCGTTAAAGATAGAGAAAAAAATTTTTAACCATGGGTAGGTCTTATAAAAAAAATAATTTTGTGGAACAACTTTTTCATGTAGCCCCCCCCCATTACGGAGCTACAGCCCCTCAAACTTTGAAAAAGCCCTATTTTTAAATGCATTTATCTTATGTTCTGCTTAAGATTTTTTCAATCTGAAAACGTCATTCGACAGGTATTTCTTTTATCTTTCTAAATTAATATGAAAATTATACAATTTTTTTAAATTTAGTATTTAAATTTACCGTTATGTGAAAACCAAATTTTGCATGAATTTTCTACTTTCATAACTCTGGTACGCTTCTAGATAGAAGCTTGAAATTTTGAGGTAAGAAAAAACTTTTAGAATTAGTATAAGTTTGCTCAGAAAATTTTTTCGGACCACCCCCTGTTTATGAGCTATTAGGGCTTAAAAATTGAAAATTTGCTATTTTTAAACACCTGTAACTTAGGAACCTGTACACATTTTACTTCTGCAAGATATAAAAATTAAAGCTACAATAATATATTTTTACGTGTGTTAAAGGTTTATTTTAATTGTAAAGGGTTCCAAAGTTGCAACTCTTCAAAATTGCGAAAAAGCCCCATTTTCAGATGTATATATCTCGGGCTATGCGTAATAATTTTGCAATCTAAAACCGCCAGAAGATCGAAAATTTTATTATCTATATAAAACAATATCAAAATTATGTAATATTTTGTTATTTAAATTTACCGTTATGTGAAAACCACATTTTGCATGAAATTTCTTTTTTCATAACTCCGGCACGCCTTTAGATAGGAATCTGAAATTTTGAGACATGAAAGAACTTTTAGAATTAGTATAAGTTTCCTCAGAAAGTTTTTTAGTAACACCCCCTCTTTAAGAGTTATTACGCCTCAAAAATTGAAAATTTGCTATTTTTAGACACCTGTAACTTAGGCACCTGTACAAATTTGTCTTCGGCAAGACATGAAAATTAAAGATTTAATAATATATTTTTACATGTGTTAACGGCTTTTCTTAGTTATACAGGATTCCGGACTTATAGCCCCTCAAAATTTCAAAAATGTCCTATTTTCACATTTTTTCTTATTACATGAAATTTTCAAATTTTTGTGTAAGTCACACTTCTAAACAGTTTGTATTAAGTTTTGGAAATGTGCGCTTTTAAAAACCGTTGGTTTACATTCTACTTTATTTATTTAATTACGTAAAATTTTTAGTACATTTTCAAAAAATTTGAAAAAATTTGCTTATTAGTTTCACTTAGTCCGTCCCTTCGTCCGTCTGGATGTTTACAAAACTTCTACACCATTTGAAATAAAGCAATTAAATTTTAACTACGATGCATATTGATGCATATTGGCGATGCATATCGCCAAAAAACTAATTTTGTGAAACAACTTTTTCCTGTAGCCGCACCCGTGACAAAGCTACAACAGCCCTACAAAGTCGAAAAAGCCCTATCTTTAAATTGTTATAACACAAGTTCTATACGGCATATTTTCTATCTGGAAATGCCAAACAATAGCTTATAAACTTTATAAATATGATATATGAAATAAATATGTAACTTTGCCATTCGGTATTTTAATATACCGTTATGTGAACTCAATTTTTCAAAAATTTGGACCTCTTATATCTTTCAAACGGTTTAATTTAGAAACTTGAAATTTTGAGAGAAGCTGTAGATCTTTGGAAATAAGTATGAGTCATTTCAGGAAATAATTTTGTGTCGCCCTCCGTTTAGGAACTTACCAAAACAAATCAAACAAAGACCAATTTGTTATCAAAATTTATTTTTCAATCTACTCTTCACTTCTAGACTTCTTGTGGAATATTTTTTAATTTTGCAAATGTGCTTTTTTGAAAACCCTTTGTTTTTCGCATTACTTGTTTAAGTTCGTCTTTTTAGGTTTTCAAAGAAATATATATCTACATATATCTGTATTATATCTACATATATCTGTAGATATAATATTCGATTTTTGCATTTTGTTGATATACATAGCAAGAATTAAGTGCTGTTTTGGGGCTAGGTAAAAAAAATTTAGTTTGATAATAAAATTTATGTTATTTAGCGAACTGATATAAATGTGTGACTATCTTACATACGCTTTATGAACTTAAATACTATTATGATTGCATCCTGCTAACCCAATATAATTTTAATAATTTATTAATTATAATAGTTAATTTTTTTTTAATATTTTCATAAATAGTATATAAAGCTATTCTTTATAAATATATTATATTAATTTTTAAATATCAAAAATGTAAATCTTAATAAATATAAAATACGATAATAAAATTATCATTTTTTAAGATTTCCATTTAATGTAAAAATATTATTTTAATCAAAAAAGTATTAAAAATATTAAAATAAATAAATTTAAACAGGTATTCGAATTCACAAAATTTCAAATTGTAAATTTTTTAAAATTTTAAAAATAAAATACTTCATAATACTTCAGATATTCATTTTCTGCTAAAAAGCAAAAAACAAAAATAATAAAAACATTTTGAAAGAATGTGCTTGTTAGTTTCACGCTGTCCGGTTTTATCTCAAGCTATGCGTAATAGTTTTGCAATCTAAAACCGGTAGAAGACCGAACATTTTGTTATCTCTGTAAAACAATATCAAAATTATGTAAAATTTTGTAATTTACTATTTAAATTTACCGTTATGTTAAAACCAAATTTTGCATGATATTTCTTTTTCCATAACTCCGGCACGTCTTTAGAATAACTTGAGATTTTAAGACAAGAAAGAACTTTTAGAATTAGTATAAGTTTCCTTAGACAATTGTTTTGTACCAACCCCTGTTTAAGAGCTATTAGGGCACTTGTAACTTTAGAACCTGTACAAATTTTTCTTTGACAAGACATAAAAATTGTAATAAGTTAATACAGTAATATATTTTTACGTGTGTTAACCGTTTTTCTTAGTTATGTAGGGTTCCGGACTTACAGCCCCTCAAAATTCCAGAAAACTCCTATTCTCAAATTTTTTCTTATTACATGAAATTTTCAAATTTTTGTGCAAGTCACAATTCTAAACCGTTAGTATTGTCTTTTGGAAATGTGCGGTTTTAAAAACCGTTAGTTTACATTCAACCTTGTTTTTTTTTTGTGTATTTAAAAAGAAAAGTTTTGTTAAGAAAAAAAAATTATAAAATACTGAAATAAAGAACACCAACAGGGAATTAAACAATAATTTCTTAGAATTATATGTAAACTTAAAATTTTAGAAATAAATCTATATAAATATCATAATGTATGTACTATACATAGACATCTATCTACAGGACATTCATATGAAATATACCTGAATTAATATTAAAGTGCAACCTACATGATACATATGGCTGCCGGAAATCGTCCTCCAAAAAATAATCCCCCAAAAAAAATTAAACAACACCCAAAAAATTGGGGATTACTTCATCATAAAATAACACACCAAATCAAAATTTAAATATTTGAATAAAGTTAAAACACCCGCCAAATTAAAATGAAATAATCCCCCTAATTTTGTAAGATGTTATGTACTAAGAAAACTTAAATAACATATTAATTAAGAGATCACTACATTTGCACAAAAAGAAAATCCCGAAAAATAGGAGGGATTTTAGAATTGACCGTTATTTCCTTGGGAGGGTATAAAGGCATTACCTTTTCCTATAATATTTACATATTATGTTTATTAAAGATTCTGACTTAGAGAGATTTTAGAGTTAGATTTAAAATCAAGGTATTTTCTTTTTTCAGAATATTTATATAATATATGTAGGTATATGCGAGATTCTCAATTACTGGGGGATGGGGGATTATTTCATATAGCTTATATAAATTAATGTTTTTAAAAAAATATATATAAGTACACATTTTACTTCTGTGGATTTAAATAATATTTATAATAAACTTCTTAATAAAAATCTTGTGTTTAGAAGAGAAAGAAAATCTTGTGCTACTTCTACCTGTTCATCAGCAGTGTAAATTCTTATTTGCAGGTTGGGCCGTACAGTATAACTTAAATTTTACTAAATATATTTTTATATTTGAAATTGTGCACCGATAAAATTTTTTAAACATTACAAATTAAACTGAATTCTGGAGATTGGTATTCTAAACTTGAATTATTAAAAGTTAATGTGAAACCATAGGTAAAACCTAAATACTGTAAAATTTAAAGTCTTGAACAATATGTGCTAGAAACTTTTATTGTTAATACGTTCCATTTATATTAAAACTATAGTTGTAATTAAATGGGATAGCATAAGCATGAGATACTGAAAAAAAGGCGAGTTGAAACGTAAATCCATGATGAATCTATTGAGATGAATCTGATTAGATTAGGACACATTGTAAATCAAAACATACCCAACTTTTGAGAATAGATTGGATAGTAATAAGTTACATATTTCAACAGTTTTGTCAACAAAATAGTTTCTATAACCAGTTACAGAGTACTACTCATAGGTAGTTTCATGTAGTAGAAAAGAATAATTGTCTCTAGTGTTACGTTGGAATTATTCGAAAGGTGGATCTTTTTTATTAGAAGGTCATCAATGAAACGAAAATTATTCTAAGAGTATAAAAATTTGTCTTTACGTTTGTGTACCTAATTCTAAAGAAGACTAAATAGGTTTGGAAAACTTGTATTATTCTTATATGTTCTGTATTCAATTCCTAGTCAATTTAGCTGTGCGCATCGATTCATTATTGCAACGCCCTCGATAAAATTTGATTGGTTTGGAGCAACGAGGTCGATTATGGACGGTGATAACTATCGCCATACAGCTTCGAAATTTGTCAAAATACATTCTGGTACATAATTAAGTCAAATAGCTATCTGAAATTTTGTGAAAGATCATTCAATTTTATCGAGACAGCCGTTATGTTCATGCGGGAATCCTAGATAGTTGTTACAATCGACTGTAGTTGTTACTGTACTCGTTATTTTATGAAACTTTCAATATAATATAGTAAATAATAGCTGAGTAAACAAACATAAAATGAATTAATATCAAAAATCCATGATAAAACAAAAATGTAGCTCAAAAGTCAAAAATTATAAGTGAATTAGATAATGTGAAAAAAATTATCGATTTCAGTTCATTTTTAATATTTTCGGTGTCAGTTCATATGAACTAAAGGACAAATATTCGATATTCCAATATAACTAATATTTTTCGATTTAATTTCATTTTTGAATCTGTCGAAGATTCTACTTCAGTTCTTTATGTTTTTTAATTTTCGTTCATTGTGAACTAAAATAGATCTGTTTTCGACTTTAGTAATTAATATATAGATGTTTTCGACGTTAGTTCATTCTACGTTAGTTCACTCAACTATAAATAATTGATAATTTTTGTATATTTTAAGTGTTAATTTTTAAGAAATAAAATCGAGTTAACCCTGAAGAAACAGACACTGAAAAACATTCCAAAAACTGAAAGTTGTTGAACTGTCAATTTTAAAAATCATTCATCTGAAAATTAAATTTTTTTTTTTTTTGATTTATATGACATAAACTTTATGTCATAAAAATATGACAAGCTATTCAAAATATTGTTTCAAAACAAAAATATACTCCATCATCCATACGATATTCCTGTGACCTTTAAACTAATACAAAAGTTTATTATTATCAAGAATTTGCAACTTTTTATTAGAGTAAATATTAGATTAATACATAAAATAAAGTTTCAAAAGACTTATTATTAATTTAATTATAATAATGAACTTCCTCATTAAAATGTAAATATATAAAATATTATAATTAAAATATTTTTTTTTTTATTTTTGGTCTACATTATTTTTTATTATAATATTTTGTTTTTTTTTTTTCTTCAATTTTTTTATAATTATAAATAATAGCTTCAATACTGAAAATGTGCATACATTTTATTATACATAATTAAAGGACACTTTCATTTTTCAGCCTGTAGGCTTTTAACCATTTTTTTTTTTTTTTCAAACATCTTTTCAGACACTGTCTTAATTCCTATTCTTATATTCCTCATAATTTAGAACTCATTAAAATTAAAATAGAAAAGTAAAAATACCTTTTACAAGAGTTTTTAAACTATTCCTAGCAGAATTGAAAACGTAAAATAATTACAATGTTTTTTTTTGCCTTTTAGATTTTTAAGGAAACACTCATATTATGTTTTAAATATGACATAGAAGAAACATAGAAATTGTATTTCAATATTTACGTATAAAATAATCACAAAATCTTTAATTTAAAGTTGGTACCCATTTTTGTTTATTGTAACACTAAGTCCTTGAGTATTTCTTTCTAACTTAATATTGTTGATATTATACAAAATTTCTAATTTAAATTCTTCAAAATATAGTACGAATTTCTAATTGAATGAATTCTACAACTTGTTTTTTTATTCTATAGATATTTTCGATGTTTTAGATGTATTTTGAGTAATTCGATGGCTTAGTGGACAAGAACGTATATATTTGGGATTCGAATGCTACACACGTCCTAAGAATAATTCCACCCTTACGACATTCACCTTGAAAGGAAAGGCTGGGTAATTTCCTTGTCACATTGATGTGGCAGGGAAATAAACTAAACAAGGTAGAATGTAAACCAAAGCGCACATTTCCAAAACTCAATACAAACTGTTTAGAAGTGTGACTTACACAAAAATTTGAAAATTTCATGTAATAAGAAAAAATGTGAAAATAGGACATTTTTGAAATTTTGAGGGGCCGTAATTCCGGAATCCTATATAACTAAGAAAAGCCGTTAACACACGTAAAAATATATTATTGAACCTTTAATTTTCATGTCTTGCCGAAGAAAAATTTGTACAGGTGTCTAAAAACACCAAATTTTCAATTTTTGAGACGTAATAACTCTTAAAGAGGGAGTGCTACCAAAAAATTTTCTGAGAAAACTTATACTAATTCTAAAAGTTCTTTCTTGTCTCAAAATTTCAGGTTCCTATCTAAAGCCGTACCGGAGTTATGAAAAACACAATTTCATGCAAAATGTGGTTTTCACATAACGGTAAATTTAAATAGTAAATTACAAAATATTGCATAATTTTGATATTGCTTTATGTAGATAATAAAATTTTCGATCTTCTGGCGGTTTTAGATTGCAAAACCATTACGCAAAGCCTGAGATATATACATCTGAAAATGGGGCTTTTTCGCAATTTTGAAGAGCTGCAACTTTGGAACCCTTTACAACTTAAATAAACCTTTAACACACGTAAAAATATATTACTATAGCTTTAATTTTTATATCTTGTAGAAGTAAAATGTGTACAGGTTCCTAAGTTACAGGTGTTTAAAAATAACAAATTTTCAATTTTTAAGCCCTAATAGCTCATAAACAGAGGGTGGTCCAAAAAAATTTTCTGAGCAAACTTATACTAATTCTAAAAGTTCTTTCTTGCCTCAAAATTTCAATCTAGAAGCATGCCGGAGTTATGAAAGTAGAAAAATCATGCAAAATTTGGTTTTCACATAACGGTAAATGTAAATACTAAATTTAAAAAAATTGTATAATTTTCATATTAATTTAGAAAGATAAAAGAAATACCTGTCGAATCACGTTTTCAGATTCAAAAAATCTTAAGTAGAACATAAGATATATGCATTTAAAAATAGGGCTTTTTCAAAGTTTGAGGGGCTGTAGCTCCGGAATGGGGGGGGGGGCTACATGAAAATGTTGTTCCACAAAATTATTTTTTTTATGAGACCTACCCATGGTTAAAATGTTTTTTCTCTATCTTTAACGGTGTAGAAGTTTTGTAAACAGACGGACGGACGGACGGACGGACAGAGTGAAACTAATAAGCACATTTTTTCAAAATTTTTTTGGAAATGTGCTAAAAACAAATGCATGTTTGACATACTCTATAAAATAATATTTTATGTTTCTTACAATATCAAAAACAAAAGTGTTTATGCCGTGTGCTTCACATAAGAGTGGAAATATTTCAGGTAGGCATTCCTGAGACTAATACAATAAAAAAAAATCGTTTGGGTGACGAAAAGAGAGTTTTATTAATTGTTTTCAAAATATTGGGGTTTTTATTTTTTTTCTTTTATTTTACATTATTAATTAGGTACCACATTATTTTTGAGTCATGCGCTCTACTGTACGTCACTAACTTCGTTTTGTTTTAAAGTTTATTCTTCAAGACTAAGTATATAAACCTTATTTAATAAAACTAGTTTAAATTTGGCTTTCAACCAAAATTAAGTTAATTTTTATACACCCTGTATATTATATTCTTACATATTTTTACATATAATTTAATAATATTTTGATACATATGTCATAATTAATATATAAATAGCATTATATTGAAAAAATCTTAGAAATAAATTATTATACTTTGAAATTATATCTTTGATTAATATTCAATAAAGAACAGGAAGCTTTCATTATGAACACTGTTTTTTGAAGTTGTTTAATATTCTTAATTCTTATTGGTCTTAATTTCTTGTGACCTTTGTTCTTTGTGATTCTTTGACCTTGAATTTTGTGACCTTTTTTTATAAAGAATTCTAACTGAATGAAACTAAATCTTAATGAAAACCCTCTTTTATTAATTATAACTTTTCATAATTTTCATATTACAATTTAAATTTCTTAAGTAAAAGAAGACACCGGCCTTTCATTCGAAAGGTCTCAGGTTCAAACCGCAGGTTTAAAGAAACATTAATATATAATATGTATTATTGTTGATTAATCTATATATGGTCCAGTATAGATATTATATAGTCAGTATAATTAGTATAATATATTTAAATAAGAAATAGATCATTAACATGATAAAATAAAAAAAAAATTAAATAATTCTTGTATAAGATAATAGATGTCGCACGAATAAAATTTTTTTTTTCCGTTCAATCGTTACCTAATTTACTTAATATTCTTAATATTAAAATTTCAATTTTATAATTAATTATAATTAATTTTTGTCCTATCATTTAATTAATTGTTGTCTTAATACTTTTGTTCATAATTGGAGAAACCTACAGTGAAAGTCTGAAACATGTTATTATTTACATAATATTCATATTGTACCAGAAATTTTAATAAGTTTATTTTCAACTCCTGTCATAATATTTTTATTTCTCTTATGCAATGTTGATAAATTTTAATGAAAAAAAAAAAACAATGCAAGGAAGAAACTTATGAATATTCAAAAATTGTAATATTAAAATGCTACTCAATAATATATGATTAAAGTTACCATTAATTTTTATATTAATTGAAACCATTTAATTTTCAGCCATTTTATAAAAAAAATGAGGAAGAGAAAAAAAAATTTATGATAAAGCCTTCATTATTATTATTATTATTTCAGATGGTCCAGAAAATGCATAATTTGCAATAACAAAAGTATCCTATAGAAAATATTACAGAATTTTTGTACTCTGCAATTCATCACATAATAATATATTTTAATTAATCAATTAATTGGTACTACATACACTACACATCCATTTTAAAAAGAAAAATCATGTATTATTTTTAATTTTGGAATAAAAATTTTAAAGTGATTTCTGAATTAAAATATTATGTACATTAAAATATTATAGAGTTATTCTTGTGTATTCTAAAGGATCAAAATTAATTTTTAATAAAATATCTCGAAGTCGTCCATATTTTAAAAATGATTAGCACTTACTTGCATAGTTAAAAGATTGAAAACATCATTTGAGATGAGCAAAGCAAGCTTTAAGTGCTTTAATGTTTCTTTCCCTTAATTTACTTCAACTGATCCTATTTGTTTCTGAATATTATGGCTTCCAGAAACCTTTCCATGAAATCTCATTTATTTATTACATTTCTTTGATTTCGGTAAATGATAAGTAATGAAACTCTATTTTGAGTGAAGACTTCATTCAGTTGTTTGTCACGCTTTGTTATCAGCATTTTTAAAAGTTAGGAGACTTGGGGCCTCGGTGGCCTAGCGAGTAAGAGTGTATAAAATACACTGTAAACACCGAGGGAGTGTGGGTTCAAAGCCCACACTTACGACATTTACAGCCATGCCTGAACAGGAAAGTCTGTGTAATTTCTTGTCCACATTTATGTGGCAGAGAAATGCATTAAAAAAAAAAAAAGTTTGTACAACTACGCTATTAGACATTTGACATTTTTGCTTCTTTGGATAATTTTATGTTTGAAAGATGTGAGTCGTTTATTCGTATTGGCTGCTGTATTTCGCATATACTAGATCTGAAACATTTCTACTCAAAACTTTTTTTGAATTACGTTTCACTTCAGTATAAGGAGAACTGATTTAACTAAATTTTAAAATATTCTGGCTTTAGTCCTTGAGCCACTTGTAAAATCTACATATAGCATTAGCCTGAGTGCAATGAGCACCTAATATTATATTCTATTTAAGAAAGAGCGTTGTATATTTAATTTGGCAGGTTGTTAATGCTAATAAGAAATAAACACAATAAAAGCAGCAGACGACATTAAAGAATAGAACATTCCAAACATTCGCTTGTAAAACATTTACAGGATCACAATCTTGATTATTTAAAAGGTTATCAGTGGCTATATCGGTTTTATATCGATTTAATGTCAAAATAATAATATCTATTATAAATTTAAAAAAAAAATTATAATACTCCGTTTTTTTTTTATTATAAATAATTATAAAAGTACAGCACTTTACTTTTCTGAATTTTAAACAGTCATTATGCAGAAAATGTCATTTATGCGCATTCATGATTATGTTTTATTAATTAATTTTATTAATTTTTTTTTTCTGTTTAAATACTGGAGGTGTAAATACACGTTATCTTAAATTAAATTAAATACCTTAAATTGATCGAGTTGGTAAATATTATTTTTGGAAAAATTAACTTAATTGTTTTATATAATATTTTTTTTATTTTACAATAGAGAAAAGAATTGAAAGTATCAGAATCGCAATATTCGTATCGGTTTTTATCTACACGTTAATCGGAGAATGTTTCAACTTAGTTAAGTGAAAAATCGGCAATTTATTTTAAAACCTAACTCTACAGGTTTATAGAAAACTAGAAACTTTTTATTAGAAGTTGTTTCGTGCTTGTTCAGTTATATTGGACACGCCTCAGTAAAATACAATTTTATCTAAACCACTTTCAACAGATCTATTCAACTAAAAATTTAATAAAAAGGTCTGTCAGTTGAAAAAATTAAGCTAAAAAAGTGGATTTTAGAAATAGAGTTCCGATATTAAATAAAAATTCTGGGGTAAGTTTGATAAAAGTACGATTCCTATATGAAAGTAAAATAGAAATTCAAATAGCGTGGAAAAAGTTTTAAAAATGATTTTGAATTTTTGACACTTAAATATGAGGAGATCCAAAAACATACTCTGAGGTAACTTATAATTCTGAAAGATAAAAAATTTAAGATTCTATATAGAAACGTTTGAAGATATTATGAAGGAAGCACTGCAAAATTTTGTTTCCACTTAAGGATAAATTTAAATACTAAATTGTAGATAATTGCATTATTTTGATCTTGATTTATAATGCTAAGAAATTTTTCTGTAGATTGCCGTTTTTAAGGTACTAACATTGGTAGAGCTCTACGGAAACAAAACTTTCCTCTACCAAATGAGTTTACACGAGAGTGTAACTGTACAGAAAATTCCCTCTACGAAAACTCTGGTAGAAAAATTTCTTGTAGAGATGTAGACTTTTCACTAGCGACTGTTTACACGGTCTACGTATTTGTTGTATACGGTAGATCTGTGGTAGAACAATAAATAGAATTGAGTTGAAAATAGATTAGTTTGTTGCAGATAGTTATTTCAAAAATGAGTTCGGAACATTTACAAACTGTGACAGCTACCGTGTGATATTTAATTATTAAAAAAATTCATTAAAAAAAAATGAAAAATATTGGGTTCGAGAATGGGTTCAAAGAAGACATACTGTTGGACTCTATAAAAATTTGTTAAATGAGTTAAGGGTTGAGGATCCAAATTCGTATAAAAATGTTTTACGCATGTCCCATTCAAATTTTAATTTTTTGCTAGAAAAAGTTAAACAAAATATTCAAAAACAAAACACAAACATGCCAGAATCTATTTCAGCTGGAGAAAGATTGGCGATAACGTTAAGATTTTTAATTGGGATTTAATTCAAAAAGTTCGATGAGTTTATATGTTTGCTTATATGTTTTTCTAGACATATTCACTTCAATTTTTTTTTTAATTTTTAAAATTTATTTAAAAATTATAATAGCATATTCATTAAAAAAACGTTTCTTTATTAATTAAATTTCATCACGTAACTTTCACTATTCAACTCAGAAACAAACTCAGATAAAATAATTTAATTTTATAATTTTAAATTTTTAAAATTACAAAAAGTCCAAAAAAAAGCATTTGACGTATTTTGATTATTTTACTGATAAGGAAACTGGATTTATAAAGCAAAATATTTACCATTGATTACTTATAGAAGCATACATACATAGGCCATACATACTATAACCTAAAATGCAAAAATTCATGAATTGCATGAAAATCTATGAAAAAAGCTCTACAGAACTACAAACAGGTTTGTAGATTTGTATAGAGTCATCGTAGACACAAAAATGTCTCTACTTGAAAGATTTTACACGGTAGAGAAATCTCTAACAAAAAATCTCTGGTATAGAGTCGATGTAGACCTCTAACGAGTATTCACACATATGTAGATGGCTCTACCGAGATTTTTATCTTAACTCTACCATTTTTGCTTTCTCGTGTACATTTAGGTTTAGATTGAAAAAAATGTTAAGCTGAACCTGACATATTATATATGTGATGGAATGTAGCTCTGTAATGGCTGCGGGGTTACATAAAGAAGAAGTTCTTCAACTTTAATTTTCTTATGATTTTCTTATGGAATAAATTTTATTACTCTAATTTAATGCTGTGGAAGTTTTGCAAACAGTTAGATGGACGAACGGATAAAGTGAAACAGATAAGGAAATTTTTTAATTTTTTTGAGAAAAATGTCCAAAGTTATGAATGAAAAGTTATGAAAATAATTTTTTCTTAATTTTCTTAATTCTCGCAATTCATTTTATTTTAATGTTACGATAATATAAATTATACGATCTATACTACTTACGTAAGAAAATTATATTTAAAATTAAATTTCACTTGGTAATCTGCTGGTTTTGTAGAAAATATAATTAATTTAAAAAAAAAAAACTTTTACCCCGAGTTCTTAGCAGATAACATAGGTCTTCTCATGAAATGCATAATAAACTTTATTATTATTTTTTAATATTATTTAATGCGTATTTATTTTTATAAGTACTTACCTATATTTTTAACAAATTAAATCTGTAATTCTTCTTTTTCAGAAATTAAAAAATAAAATAATATTATGTTTATTAGTTTTCACTCTGTTCTGCCATCTAATCTTATACTAATAATGTTCAAAATAATTCTGTTCAAGATAAAAGAAGAAAAACGAAAAAATTCCACATCCGCAACAAGAGACTGGTAATAATTATAGCTTGTAGACCTAGTATTCTTTACTGAATACGGTTACAGAAAAAATAAAAGAAAGCGTCCCAGCTGCCATTTGAAATTTCTTGATAAGACCCGTGCCACGTAATAAGTTTTACATAAAGCTAGGAGAAGATAGTAAATTCTATGTCACGAGGGTGTTTATTCCTGTGTTATGGTATTAAAAATAACAGTATCTAAAGTTTTTTGTACTTCTTTTTAAAAAGAACATAGTATCTTTCTTCGTGTATAAACAACGCATAGCTGTATCTATCAGATGTCGGAAAATATGAACAAAAAATCAACGAAAACTGAGAAGGAAATTAGGTCGACTTATTAAAAATTGCATTGAAACTTGAAGAATAAAAATAATAACAATTATAAGAAATTGCCAAAAGATAAATTGAAGTAAAGGAGAATAATGTAATCAAGAAGGTTCAGAAATTACAGAAATATTGATGCCGAAAAAGTAAACTAGATTTTTTAGTTACTAGTAGTCGATCAGGCTTTTGTAGTCTCAAATAACACTGTAAAAAAATTTTTAAAAAAATACAACAATGCTTGAATAGTAGTTGCACACTTTTCTTTCTAAGTAAAAGGATTTTTTTTTTCTTTTTTGTAATATTATTTGTTGTCCTTAAACATGTTGGAAAACAAAACAAGAATGCATCAGTTAAATTTTACATGTAATAAATGAACAAAGAAGCAATTTTTTTTTGGAATTTAAAATTTAGCTGTACACGTATATTAAAAATTTTACAAGAATGAATATAAAAAAAAAGAAAACTTCTCTGAAATGTTCATAGAGCATAACAATGCCTCCATGCGTTTAATATTCATATTACAGTAAATAAAGAGCTCGAAGGATTTTATCATAATCATATTTTCTCATTTCCGTTTTTTTTTTTTTTTTTTTTGTAACAGTTGTAATATGAACTCAAGGATACTTTTGTTCAATTTTGGAATAGATGAGAATAAGAAGATAAAAAATAGTTTATCTTATTTTTATATTAAAATAATAACAGCTTATATAAAAGCAAACAAAAAAAAAAATTTAATTTTATCCAATATTTAAATTTTTATCCCTGAAAGAAGTTTAAAATGATAATTTTATCTAAGTTCAGTTTTTTTTAAAAGAAAACTCCAGTTAACCAAAATGTGTAGATATCTATTGTTTAAAAGAAAAATGTGCCCCATCTGACGTGAAAAATTATAAAGTTATGTAAGTTGAGCAGAAATGAAAGTTACCATAATTTAATATAGGATCAGTTTTTAAAACTAAACAAAAAATTGTTTCTAATATACTTAACTATTTAAATATTTAGGTAGGTATATGATACCAGGATATTTGTATTTTTTACAATTGATCTAAAGATATAATTTTAAAAATAATTCGTTTTTCATAAGATCTTAATCATAAAACTTAGATTAAATGAATTTAGTATAATTTAGTAAATGTAGGATAAAAGTTAAATTAGAATTAAATATAGTTAGGCAAATGAAACTTTGGAATCACTAAATTTTAATTTAATTAAAAAAAAAAAACATCAAGGAAAATAAATTTCTATCATACAAATTAAAGAGAATCCGAAGACACCACTATAAAAGAATAGAAGGAGCACGAATCGCCTATTAATTTTTGCCTATAACTTATGTACTGTTTGGTCAATAGAAGTTAAGTTCAGGGAATGAAAATTGATTTCAAATTGACAGATATATTGGGAATGAAGTTTTTAATGTTCACCTTGAATCTCTAAACATTGTGTATATAATCTTCGTTAATTTGAGGGACCTCATGCAGTGAAAGATGATTCCCCTTTCGTGATGTTAGTGTGACAAGCGAATTTTCGTAAACCAAATTATACCATCTGAAAATTTAAACTACATTATAGAGATTGGTAACAGTAGCTCTTCTTGTTTCTCTTTTGAATGTTTTTATTAGAAACATCAAATTTTTTATCTCTTCAGATCAAATACCAACACTTATAAAGGTATTTATAAAATAAATATAAAGGATAAGTGTTCTTGTCAGGGATAAATGTTATTGCTAGGGAATTTGATGCCATGTGGAAATTTGAATTTTTAGATTAATATTTTAGAAATTTTAGAATTTTCCAGAGAATCTGATTTGGTTAAACTAGCATGGGGCAATAATTAAAATTTTATCTCTACCATTAATTTGATATGTGCAAAATTAAATATTATCATTTTTAAATGGAAACTTTTGCACTGAAGCTGCTCCTCGACTGTGAACTATTGTCTTACTGAATTTAACTTTCTATAGATGAGTTATGATGAGTAACATATGATTTATATTAACAAAATGAGTCGAGATATTTTTGTATCACTTACTATATTGGGGTGTAGATATTATGTAAGAAAATCAAGAAAGAACACTTTGAATTTATTTTTCAATAATTCTTAATCTTTATTTCAATTTTCAAATAATTTTAATAAATTGCTGAATTGCTGAATATCGTGATTTATAAATGAAATTTGTCAACGAACCGTTTTCTTAAATTTAAAAATTTCCAATACCTACCATTAGATATTTTTCATTAAACATTTATATTCAATTTTTTTATTTTTCATAATTGTTAATGATGTCTGACTGAATTCCAACTAAAATTAAAAATAAAAAAAAAAAAAACAGTTTTAAAATCGAAGTCTTATTACACAATTTTTTTGTTAAATTTGCATATAAATTGAAATCATAGACGAGACCGGTCAAACCACAAATTCTTTATTAAAGATTTATTAATTTTTGATGTATTTGATCCTTAATGAATTCTGGTTGTTTTTTTTTTTTTTAACTTAATTTAAATAAAAGCATAAAACGTTTTTGATTTTTTGTTATTACTGACTGTCAGTCAATTTATTTAGTATGGAAAAAAGAATAACTATCAGAACTATAAGGAGTCATAGTTCTTAGACAATTAGGACTGTTAGAACTTATATTATATTAACATATTTAAAAATAAGGCAGTGGTTTCAAGTTTGTAAACCAAATTTTTACTTATTGAAAAATTATAACAACTTGCCAGCTAATCAACATACTAGAAATTAATCTATTGCAAATTTTATATTGAGGATAACCCCCTTAGTTAAAATTTTAACTGAATATTTTTGTGAATGAAACATTTTTACTTTAAGACGTCTTTTTTACTGACATTTATAACCAATTTTTTATTTTTTAGGTGATAGCGCATAAACGTCTTAAATATTACAACTTTTAATTTGGTAGCTTTAAGAAACCTAAAAAACGAAGAGTTGGGATTACCAGATAGGGACTATATTTTTAAGGAGATCGAAAAAAGAAAAATGAGAGTTATCTTAAAATACCATATTTAAATATGAAAATAAATAAGTTTGATACAGAGTTACCTAATTGGCTGATATTGCAATAACGGTAATAATTCGATTATTTTTAGAATACATTATTTTGTCTATACCTATTAAAAATGCGCATAAATTCCCATATCTTATTATCCATTCTTCTTTTAATTTTATGACAATTTTTCTTTTTTGTACAAATTGATTTTTTCTATAGAAAAGCAGAGGTTAATTGTATTTTCTTAATTTAAAATGCAAAAACAAAAGGAACAATTTTTTTTTAAGCAAAAAATTAATTTTTATTTCTTAAATATTTGGAAAATTTTTTTCTACTACAAAAAGAAACCGTTAAGCACTATGCAAATCGAGTAGCTATATGATGAAAATTATTTTTCTCAATCTTTATTGATGCTAAGAATGGTTTTAAAATAATGGTTTTGAATATCAAGGAAATTATTCTTGAGGCAAAACATATTCATTTTTTTATGTAGAATTTAATTTAATATGCTAAATTTTGGTCCAGATAAAAATTAAGTATTCATTTCTTTGATAAATTTCATTTTCATTTTAATTTAATCATTAAAAAAATGAAAAACAATTGCAAAGTCTTATCTATAGATACACAAAATAGAAACATTTTTTTTATTGAATTAATTCGAAACTCGTTTTTTTTTTTTTTGTAAAACAAAAGAAAAAAAAAATTTTTTTTTAACGAAAACTTTCTGTAATGAATTTTAATTGTTTTTAAAATATTTAAAGACTCATTATAATCTTAAATAAGTCGTTATCAAATTTACAATGAATATTTTTTCTAAATAATTTTTTTGAATAGATTAATTAAAACATTTATTTTATTGACAAAATATTCGGTAGAAATTAGATGATAATCTTAGAAAATACTTGAGGTGGTAAATTTGGTAATATGTTTGTCACAAAATATAAACTGCACAGGACCCTACTGAGTAAGAACGTGTAAAATACGCTGGAAATGCCTAGGCATTCGAATCCCACACACGTCTGAATAATTTTCCCTTACGACATTTACATCAGTCACACCTGTAAGAAAAAGACTGTATAATTTCCTTTTGGCATTTATGTGGCAGGGGAATAATCGAAACATTCAAACTAGATTCTGGATTTGTATTAAACGTTACATTGGAAATTTACAAAAATGCTGGATCTTAGATCCTTTACATAAATTTAAAGTTAAGAATTTTAGCTTTGTGGGTGTCCTTCAAAATCAGTTACTTCAATAGAATGGTAATTTTAGAATGTTTTATAAGATCGCTTTGGAAAAAGTGCACTTTTAGTTTAGATAAAGTAGTTGATTTTTAATACTGTCTCGTGCATTGTAGTTTTTTTTTACGAGTGTCGAATTAAACGTCGAAACTTCAAAAGTTACACAAAGGAACTGTACATGATTCCTACGAGTATGGTTGTATTTTAAAGACCGTAAACCATCTCCTTTACAATTAAATTTTTGGATTGTACTTTTATTACTTTAATATAATTTGATTTTGGGGATAAAGATGTGACAAAGATTTTATTGCGGGATTTAGAATTAAGAATGTTTTTGAAAATTTTAAAGGTGGGCATCTGTCGCACTTCTTGTTTCACGTTGGAAAACTTTGATTTCTTTGTTTTATTAATTGTTTTATTGACTTAAAGAAATCGTACATATTATATGAATTATTAACACTAAGGAAAACTTATGCTGGTATATGGTTTCATAAACACGACGTATGGATGACAAATTGTCATATACGTTGTGTTACACCATCTTAGCAATTCAGGATTAGTTTAAGGAAGAAGATATCTTACATGCCTTGTTTCTTGTAGGAAAACTGTAAATTTCTAAAGAAATGGAGGCATTAGCTGTTTTATTTCTTTAGAACAAGTGTTTATCCCTATAAGATCAATGACCGAACTGTGCCGTTAAATGAAGTGAACGTTGGGGTATCAGAAAGATCGTTAATAAGACGAATAGTCCTGTTTTAGACATTATCGAAATAACCTGACACAGTCTGGGGCTCCATTTGCTTGACGCTCCATTTTGGACCTAATGTACTTTTTTATACTCTATAGACTACGACCCTATAGTTTTAACGGATCTTTTATTTCAAAGTAATTCAAGTCTATTTCGATTTAGTTTAAGTTACTAATTAAATTAAAACATCTTTTTATCTTCCTATGTTATGTAAGCATTCTAGATATTCCTTTCATTTAATATTTCGCTGGCTATCACGCAGATAGATTGAGATTGACTCTTAGGTATATATGGAATTTATTGAAGTTTTCCTAAAACTCAATTAATGGAACATTTTCAGTATTAATTAACAAAGAATTAGTACAAAATTTAAACAATTGTCTTAAATGTTAATAAAATTTAAGAGTTGAATGATTTTGAGATCTCGAGGAAATCATTCATAATAATAATGTCTGTTTCTGTTCAAATAATAAATTGTAACGAATAATTTTAACCATTCATTTTGTTTTATTTTGAATAAAATATTTTTTAAAAGAAATCCCTCATTATTAATATAAATGAGATATTCTTGTTTATTTTTATTTTTCTGTATAAAGAAGACCTTCACCACCTAAAGGTATGGTATACTTATTTTTAGTGTTTTATATTGAAGAACCTTTTTGTATAAATAAAGAAGGGTTGTAGTAAATTAAATTTTATTATTGAAAAATTTTGTAAAAGATAACATTTTTCAAAATTATAAGGACTCGCGTAGAAAATTATATTTTACTATCCAAATCCATTTAAAAGTCAACCAAAAGGGATATTAACGCTTGCGTAAAAAAAATATTAAGAAACAACCGCAAAAATTATTATTAAAAGAAAAGTGGGTAATAATTTGAGAAGATTTAACAAAAATAATAAAATAAAACTTTTCTGCCCTAAAAAATTAAAAAAAAAAACACAAAAATAATAAATATAATAAATATGACAATTTATCAATTAAAGCGAGACCACAAAATAGATAAGAATAATATAATGTACAAAATTAAAACCACAAAATAACAACATAAAAAGTTAAAATTGATATAAAACTTTACATTAATTCAAAGAAAGATCTCATCACCCAAAAATTTTTTTAATTTTTATTATGTATTCAGTTTTTGTATCCTCGAAAAACGTATCCATTCAAAACGAAAGATTTAGAAAATAATAAAAAAAAAAAAACGCATATTCACATCAAAAACGCAGGAATTAAAAGTAGCGAAGCCTATCAACATCAAAAGTCATCATTCCAATTTTAGAAAAATATGAATCACATTGAATAGAAATCAAGATTTTGGGACGCTTAGGTTATTATTTTGTCAATTTCATTTGTCTATTACGGAAACTAATGTCTGTCTTTCCATTCAACAAAGTGCGTCCGTCTGTTTACATAACTCTACGCCATTTAAAATACTTGATTTGTGCACTTTAGTATGTAAATTTACCATTATGTTAAAAAAAAATTTGCAATATTTTAGTTGCTCTGTATCTTCGGAATGCTTTTAGTCAAAAGCTTGAAATTGTGAGACGAGGTATATTTGAGAATTAATATAAGTTTCCTCAGAATAAAATTTTTTGTTTGAAAATCAGCTGTTTTTCCCGCGTTTTCAAATTCTAAAAGCGCTATTTTTAGAAACCAGTGCAAATTTGCCATAAATAAGACATAAAAAATAAAGCTTCAATATTATTAATAGCCTTTCTTAATAATATTAGATTTTCCCAAAACTGAAGAAAGCGTCTTTTGATTTTTCACAGTTTTTTCTTATATAAAAAATTATAAGAAAAATTACAAATTTTGATGCAAAAATTGTTACAATTTTAAATGTTATATTATTGTCTTTTAAAAAAAGTTGGCCTTTAAAAATTTTGAGTTTTACATGTTATCTTCTTTAATATTGTTTTTATTACATATTTTTTACCTCCTCTGTCTTCATTTTTGCCTTAGGATTTAATCTTTTTTGTTTCCAGGCTGTTCAAAAAAAAAAAGATTTTTTTTCTTGCACAACAAATATTCCTTTTATACTTTCTGCTTCGTCTTTTTTGAATAATAATTTTTATATCGCGCCTCTATCAGACCGTTTCTTATTTGTTTTTTTTTTTTGGTGAATTATTATAGCAATTGGAAACAATAAAATGCTTATAATTGCCTTTAAATCAAATGTTTATTATTTTTCCATTATCGCCAGGGGATTATTATTACAACGAGTCTTCTGGAAGTTACTGCCTCGTACTTATATTTTTTGATCTATTTTTTTTTAGAAACGCTGTAGTTTTTCTGTAGCTTTCATCAAGAGTAAAATTGAATTTACAAATTTTAAGTTTTACCACCTGGCTTCCTCAAATTGAGAAATAAAAATAATACTGTCTTAATCTAGTTGTTTTTACTTTATAAGAAAAAAATTGACATGTTGAAACTATTACGGTTGTGGTCACAGAAAAAGTATCAAAAGTAAAAGTATCTATATGTGATCACGGTCAAGAATCTTAAAAAATAAAAGAAAAATTAAAGCTCTTAAAAATATAGCGGCGTC
Source organism: Poecilobothrus nobilitatus (assembly GCA_947095535.1). Classification (NCBI taxonomy): domain Eukaryota; kingdom Metazoa; phylum Arthropoda; class Insecta; order Diptera; family Dolichopodidae; genus Poecilobothrus; species Poecilobothrus nobilitatus. The sequence goes on from OX352774.1 coordinate 6,901,845, forward strand.
TCAAATGTAAGGATTGTAATGGGGCGAAAGGGTGGGAGTAATAAGAATAACTCTAATTTCAACTAAGAAACTTGTTTCTTTTTCTTTATTAATTAAATTATGTCCTTCTAATTTCAAAAATAATCAAATGATTAGGCAATATCATCTTTAATAGACTATTCCAATTTTAAAACGGATTAGAAAAAATAATATTATAGGCACTATAATAAAAAAAATTAAAAGATGGTTGCAACAAAAAACAAATTAAAAATTTTAATTGTTATTTTTGTCCCAAATTAATAAAAAAATTGTGATTTGTTTCATAAAACAGTTTTTGACTTTTAATAACACAAACAAAAAACAAACAACATTACCCAAGCGGCAAAAATTTAGTATCGGTTACTATACAAAAATAAATATATTATCAAATATATAGAGAGTAGTTAAGAAATTTAGACGTAGTCTGCACATATTGCGGAAATGTGATGGCTGAAGTTGAGAAAAATTTTATATGCAAAGTAAACACTTTGTTACCCCACAATATTTAAAATTGTGTCATACAAGTGTCAATACATTTTGTGCATAATATTACAAAACAAAAGCGGGTCTATTACGACAGCCGGTTTACCGAAATAAAGTTTTATCAAAATCCGTGGAGTACATAGTGGGGGCTGCTGTCCCCAAACTCCCAATAAACAAATTATTAAAACCCTGATTTTGTAACCAACTCTACAATCCCTCCTAATGCAGAATCTTGCATATACATATATATACATAAATAATCTGGAAAAAGGAAATTCCCTAATTTTGAATTCAACTCTAAAATCTCTCCTAATTCAGAATCCCACATATACAAATATTTAAATATTCTGGAAAAAGTGGCAATTCAGACTTTGTAACAAAAAGTAAAATTCCTTCTAATTCAAAATCGTGCATATACATTTTTTTGTGAATTATTTTTCTGCGAATTGTTCTTTCTGGGAATTGACGGGATACCCAAATATTCAATAAAAAGAAATAAATACTTAGTACATCTTCCATAGTTGATTGTAAACAAATGGAAAAAACCGGATTTTTAGCAAGAACTGAATTTTAAAAAACCGGAAATGCTGGATTTTAATACATTACTGGACTTATGAATTTATAAACGAATAAAACTTTGTAATAAAACTGACCAAAGTATTTCGTAATATTTATGGCGAGTTAATGGAACGTTCAAACCCCGGCTGGATTATATAGATTTCAAAAATATATATTAATGTATAGATATAATTAATATTATTGAATGTCGTAATATATAAAAGAAATAAAATAAATTAAATAATTCTTGTGTAAAATAACATATGCTACAATACAATAATTACAGCCGAGTAATCAACGGCTTAGAGAAACTAATGATTCTAGAAACTGAAACTTCGTTAAAATATCAACGATTTAGAGGCTTAGTGAATGCTTTATGTTCTTTATAGGGAATCTTCCAAAGATATCAATAATACCCGACTTGGTATTGTCAAATTTTTACTTTCTAAACCCACCTCTCCTTTTAGCTAACATAAAGGGATGAAAACCCTAACTACTAACGCATTAAATTGACTAGGGATTTGAGATAGGAGAGGATAGGACAAGGATCCGGAAGCATTGAATTGGGGGGTAGGACAGTTAGAGAACAATATACATATTATACACAATTTTATTAATATTAGTATATATTTTTATGAGTTAAATATTGTTTACGTTTAACGTTTTTGATAATGTTAAATATAAATTGCAACATACCAAGTAAAAGTGGTGGATTTAGTGTGGTAAAAAAAGAAAAGTTTGCTTTGATAAAATTTTTAGTTGTATATTAAATGATATCGATGATCCCATAATAATGTAATGCTTCCTTTAAATACGTACAGCTTATATTGTCTATAGTTTATTAACCTAACTGCTACTTGGGTAAAAATAACATAATACAAACTTGAAAATTTAAAAAATTTTAATAAATGATTTTAAAGTTTGCTCGATTATTTCATTAATTTTCGTATACAATTTTTCGAATTTTCTATACCCACTTTAAAAAAAAAATATTTTTGTATAATTTTCAATTTTAAAGAAAATACTGGAAAATAATGTAAAAAATATCATCTTTTTACAGTTCAAAAATTCCCAAGTTCGAAAGGCTTTTCGCGAAAATTAGAGTGCATTATATTAATTTTAAAATTTCGAAAACTAAAACATGAGCAATTGACTAACTTTTTTTTTAACTGAAAACAAAAATGATATTTAACTTGGAAAATTAAATACCCAAGCACTTTTTCTATTGTGAATTTAATTTTATAAATCGAAAATTTTGCATTTGATAGTAAAAAGAAGCTATAACCTAAATATAGAGTAAGTCAATATAGAGTAAGTCAACCATCATGTAATATTCATTGCAATTACATTAAAAATAATGAAAACTGGATTAAAAACCTCTTATATTTAAATATCAGCTATAATAAGACTTAAAATGTTGTAGAGTATAATCAGTTTTTAAGTAATAGTACATTATAGAGTCTTTCAAAATGTTCTTCAAGTATTAAATTATCTTAACGAGATTTATTTTTCCCTTTAAAGTGTCTACTAAGCTACGTATATGTTCTTTAAATTTGAATTTTTCATTTTCATTCTCTTTTCTTCCCATTCTCATTTTCTTATACTGTTTATTTAATTTTTACTTATCTTACTTTAACAGTACAATAGACCCTGTAAAAATCATTTTAGCCCAAAAAGTGAACTGATATTTTGTTAATCAAATTTCTCTACACTCATAGAAAACTATAAATAGCTAGATAGACCGAGAAGGTTAATGGTTGTAGTATTACTAAATCATAGTAACCAAAACATTAGAAGACAATCAACATGAAAGTTTATTTATTTATAGCCTATATTTAAAGTTTTCTTTCATTTTCTTATTTATTTTGAGGTTTAAATAAAATTTCGTTGTAGAGGAAAATCTATTTTCTTTTTTATTGTTGTAAACATTTTAAAAAGTACCAATCATTATTTTCATGACGGTGTAATTTTCCAATTTTTCCTTCAAAAAAGTTTACGAGTAACAATAATAAAAAAGTACAATAAAAACAAAATCAAAAAAAAAAAAAAAAAATCATTAAAAAATTCTTCCTTATTATATTTGTTAAATCATGTGTTAAGCTCGTTAAAATTGACATTCAAAGGACTTTTTACAAATTATATTTTATTTTCTTATAAGAATCTCCTTTAGGGTGTAAATGAAACAACATTGCAAAAATAAATAAATAAAATTGATTTCAGATCAATTTTCTGCTCAATTTATCGTTTTTCTTTATGGTATAAAATAAGAAATAAAAGTTATTTTTCTTTTTCTTTCTCCTTATTTAAAAATACTTAAAATTGATGGAAAATTACAATTTTTATAACTATACTTGTAACTAAATCAAAGTTTTGATTTAATACCGATTCTATTTATATTTTAAGTGTTTCATATATTAAAATATGAACTACATATATTTAGTTTAACTATAGCACTATATTTTTAAATAAACATATACATATATTCAATTTTTATAAATACTAGATACATAGTAATACTTTTGGAATTCCGGCAATCCCCTTTTGTTCCGCATTTTGTCTCCACAATATTTTCTTAAATATTTGTTTATACAAAATTGTTGTTTTGTTTTTCTTACTTACAAAAGAGGAAGACAGAGAAAGGGAAGACTGACAGAGGCGGTTTTTTCTTACCAAATGAGTACGCTGTGTATAAGTTTGTGACCCTGACGGGTTGGATTTTCAAATCCATATGTTTTCTATGATCTGTATAGACAACTAAGTAAAATGAATAAAAAAGATAATGAAACTAAACCTCTTGTTTTTATCAAATTGAACTATTTTCAAATAATGTTGCCAATCTTGTTTGATATTGAGCAACAATAATTCTTTTAATTGAAGTTAAATGTTATCCCTTTTTAATGAGATATTTATAATATATCTAATCTTTTAGAGACGTTGAAATGAATAAAAATTTGGAAAAAAAAATTTAGTTGTTATAGTTTTATTTGAAAATTACCACGATATTATTAGAAAAATGTCCGTGACAAGAATACGACTTGAGATTTTATACAAAGAGACAGATTTTTTGTTTAAACTTCTTCATTGGTTCAAGAAAATAGTTTGAAATTAGTTTGTTGATTGCCGTTTTATGTACTAAAGGAATTTCTTAACAAATGCTCGACGAGTTTATTTTGTACATAATATTTTCGACAAAAAGTTTGGAAAATTTTACATTAATCTTCCAGTACTTGCATTTGGGTTTTTCGAACTCAAATCGATTTTAAAAGCCAATAATTATTTTTTCTTAATGTTCCTCATTTTCTTAGTAAGTGAGCTTTAATAAACACTATTAAACTTTGTACTGAAGAAATGTTTATCATCAAATTTTATATTGCTACTACTTTAGTAGGCATGTAGTGTTGATTTTCCTAGAAAATTCCCAAATTAAAATAATTTTTTGGCTAGTTCGATATATAAAAATTTACAAAAATCTCCTGTGAGTTAATAGAATTAAGCTAAAAAAATTTTTCTTATAGTTTTAAATTATATTTTTAAAAAAATTGATTTAAAAAATTAAATGTTTTACATCATTATGGTTTTAACTTTTTACTACTTATTTATTAAATAAAAGGACACATAGGTATTATTATATACCAACAATTGTATCCTAAACAAAATTTCTGGTATTCTACTTTATACGAGTAATAATATCTATTATAGGAGATGTTTTGTTCTTCAACACTACTGAACTCAACAATAGACACGCATTGTTAAAATACCTAAACAACTCCAAAAATTTCAAAATTGTTTGGCTAGTTGTTATTTATTCAAGCATTTCAGATGTAAAAACCATTATAATCTGTAAGCGACCGACTTAAGAATGCCACCAATTATAACACGCACCTATATTGAATATAATTTTATATTTCTCGAGTCGCTTTGAGGTTACTTTTGTAGCCTCTTATACGAATATCACATGCTGTTATTTTTTTCACATGGAATTTTTTCACTTAAAATCTGAAGAAAAAGAAAATGTATAGATATACCTATACATAAAAATGATACCCATACCCATGGAACTGGTTAACAACGTGACAAATTTTTACAACACAAAAATCTAAAGTAATTTTCAAACATTTCTAAAATAAGATATTTTGACTTTATGTATGCATAGAGGTGGTATATTATGCAAATATATATCTAATAAATTTTAAATTAATTGGGCTTTTAAATTAGATACATTTAATTAGATACATGTAATTAAACTAATATAATATATATATGTATTTATATATACATATATATATATTTTCAATTAAAATTCATTTTTGACCAAACATTTTCATTTATTATTCTAAATCATTAAAAAGTAAATTTTATTTATTACAAATAATAAAATACTATAAGATTGAATCTTTAATTTAAATTTAAATCGTAGAAAATTTATGTTTTATTAGATATTTTCTTCTTTTTTTTTTTTTTTTACATACTCAATCTTAATAAGTTTTCTGGAGATTTTTTTTTTTTTTCTATTTTCCAACTGTTTCTGTTATTCAAGCTTTAAGGAAAACAAATTATAGAAGAATAGTATAAGCAAATAATGTAATCACATCCTATATTCTACTGCACCATTTGATACCATATAATAAAATTGTCAATCAAGTTATCTTCGTATACAATCCACTATACAAATATACAATCCTTACAATTTTTATATCATATTATAAGTTTAGGGAAAATTTAAAGATATTTTATATTATATTTTTTGTCAGTATGTCAATTCTCCAAAAAAAAATTCTTCCCTTTCAGAAGTTTTCTAGATCGGAAAAAAAAAAAATGTTTTTAATGAATGAGTTCGCTTTACCTATAATGAAACGTATGCTTCTGATTCCTCTGCCTTCAAAAATTTTTTATTTGTTTGAATTGAGTTTTCTCTATATGGCTTTTATAAGTCAAATTGGAGATTAATATCTAATGTTTATATAGAATAGAGATTTATTGTAGAGTTTCTTTATGTAATTGATCAATGATCATAATTCGCCTGACCCTATTGATCCTTAAAAGTAACTTTTATTCTTTATTTTAATTATTAATAATCGAAATTTTAGTATTGCAATTTGAACAGCGTCAAACATTTTTCATGTTGCTGCATTATTTAATTTTTTGTTTTTTGTTTTTAAATAAAAGGATTTAAGAAAATTTTTTACTAGAATTGTTCAATTTATATTCAAAGTTTCATGCATAATGCACTGAATGTCCTTATTCTATATTATATACATTTATATTACAGTAATATATTAAATACACGTTTGTATATATTGAAGGAAATAACAATTTGTAACTGTCTATTTTATCATGTGTTTGTCTTGTTGAACAGAATAAAAAATGGTCATCATTACTTTATTCAATCCCAGGAAAAGCATCCATATAATCAATTTTGTTATTATTTTTATATATTTAGTAACATGTCCTTTAAATAATACTTTAACTATATGTACGTTAACAACAAAAATTTTAAACTATCGGAAATGTTTTGAATTAAGATAATTTGTAGTTAAAATAAAAAATTTCTAGACAATAAGAAAAAAAATTCAAATTATCCTTTTTTTTTGTACAGATGGAAGTTGTTGATATGCTTCTTTAAATATAAGAAAAGGTGTTTAATACTAATTTATCATTTTATTTATGGAAACAAATAAAAACATTTCAAAATTAAATCCAACATAATTAAATTATGATTCTTTTACGCTATTTATTATACCCTACACATTAAGTATAGGGTATATTAACTTTGGTATGGTGTTTGTAATCACCAAAAGGAAGCGAGTTAGGTATAGACATGTATATATATTCTGAATCAGGATCACCGCCGGAGTCGATTTAGCGATGTCCGTTCGTACGCACGATAACTCAAAAAGTAATGATGCTATCTTGATGAAATTTATACTGTAGGTTAACAATGACTAAGGTAAGGCGGGGATTGTAAATGGGCGAAATCGGACCATGCGTTCGAGTACCTCCCACACAACTTCCAAAACCTAATACGCATATTTTCGAAATTAATAAAGATAGAAACTTAAAATTTTGTACGAGGGTGTGTTTTTCTGAATCCCTGATATCCCCAAAATTTGAGATGAAGTGGAGTGGTTGTTCGGGTACCTCCCATACAACTCCCAAAACCGAACATGCATATCTTCGAAATTAATAAAGACAGAAACTTCAAATTTGGTACAAGGGTGTTGTTTCCTGAATCCCTGATTTGTCCAAAATTTAAGATGAATTAGAATGGTTGTTCGGGTATCTGCCACACAACTCCTAAGACTAAACAAGCATATCTTCGAAATTAATAAATATATAAACTTGAAATTTGATATAAGAATGTTCTACCCTGTTGATGTCTCTAAAATTTGAGATGGATTGGGGTGGTGGTCCGCGTGCTTTCACACACTTCCCAAGACCTAACAATCATATTTTCGAATTTAATAAAGATAGAAACCTGAAATTTTGTACAATGGTTGTAACAGCATTTATTTTTTTTAGCTTGTATTAAATACCTAGCTAAAATAACTTATGGATTTTTAATTTAATTTGAATGTTTTAGGTGTAGGGTATAAATAAGTCGGTTGCATCGACTTACTGTTATTTTTACTTGTTTTAACTATACTTTGACTCTTTCTGTATACTACAGGTACATCTTAAGGAAAAAATCAAACACGCTCGATGAATTTGTTTATTTTGTACCTATTATCTACTCTCTAAAGTTTTATTAGTTTAAAAATAGATTCTAATGGATTTATTCCAATTTGTATAACCTAATTACAGAGTATATTCTTTATGCATAATATGCAAAAGTGTTGAAATTATGGTTTTAGTTCCATATAATTGTTAGCCCCGATTTTTTGAAATTTTGCATAAAGAAACTATATATAGCTACAATAATGAACTTCTATGAGGATTCCGGTTGGCAATGAAACCATTAAGACTTTGTTATCAGTTTTTGAAAATATTGATAGAATAATATCAATTGAGAATCTAAAAGAAGCTCTGGAAATGTTCTTCCAAATGATATGAATTAAACTTACAATAGTTAGGTGATTTTAAAGACTACATTACAGTACATTATTAGTACATTAATTATATCATACCAATCCTCTAAAACTATATATATATTTTTAGTTAAATTTTTACTTGAACATTTTTTTTTTCAATTTAACTTTAAAAATCCTAAATTCTGTTAAAAGAAAGAAAAATAGTCAATTATTTATGTAATGATTTGTAAGCATTACCATTAAATGCCAACCCAAAAAGTGTCATTAAAATTTCAATAATTAATTCACGATAAAAATCAATAAAAAAATGATTAAAAGGTAAACCATTTATGTATTATACTCGAAAATACATAAGTAAATTGAAAACATTAAAAAGAAAAATATACAAATTGCCATTTTAAAGTCTTGAAAACTTTCAAAATTTCAACGGAAAATTTATTAAACTTTTCGAATACAAATAATTTTCAAATTGATTTAAAAACGCATTAAGAGAACAAAATGTTAACTTCTTCTACTCTAGGGTAAAATTACATAATTATAATTTTAAATGTGGAATACTTTTTTAATAAAGATATGATTATAATAATATATACATACCTAATATAATATGATCATAACAAATATAATTTAGATAAAAAAAAAATCTGTATTTTATCAGCAAAGGTTTACTTTTATTTAACAAACAAATAATAATTTGGTTCGAACTTCGAATCCAGTTCGTATCTTATATAATAAATTCTTAGATTCATTTAAAAAGGTTCCTGTATAACGAATAAATTATGAATCTATATGGTATAAACCAAAAACGAAGCCAAAACTAATCAGTAGGAAACTGAATAATTAAGAAAAAAAATTTTAGAAAAAACGTCTTTCTACAACCATAGAGTAAAATATAATTTAATAGTAACAAAGACAGCGTAATTCCATTACAAGGTCAAGGTCAAGGGTTGTAATCTTAATATTTTGTGTTATCACCTCTATTTTCTTAGACTCATCACTGAGGCGATGAAAAAAAGTATCACGTCGCCTCTAGATCAAAATGTATTTCTGTTAGACAGACGATGAAAAATTTTGTTATGTTGGTAGTAATTTACTGTCAAATGAAAATTTTGCTGTATTTAAAAGTCAACAAACATTCAGCTAAAATTATTTAAAAAAGAAGGTTTGATTTTTAAATAGTTATGTAATTCTGTAGTTAGTGAAAGTAAGCAAAAAAAAAGAATTAATGATAATTACGACATTTATAGCCATGCCTGAACAGGAAAGGCTGTGTAATTTCGCAGAGGAAAAAAAAGTTAAAACTTATTTCATTGTATATTTATAAATAAAAAAGAAAAACTAAGATCGTTTTTAATTTATGATTCTTCAGAGGATAAAGAACAAACAAGGAGAGATTGATGACAGTTACCTGAAATATCTTAGAGCTTCCTTTATCATTGTCCGTAAAAAAATTAAAATTTACTTTAAATAATTTTAAAGAGACACAAACAAGTAACAAAAATTATTTTTAGATTTATTAAGTACTTCAGAATATCAAAAGAAGGGTTTAAAATTTTGCTTGAAAAATTAGAAAATCTTATGACACCATCAAAGGGGATCACATTAGTAATTTTGTTCATGTTAGTTAAATATATAAAACAAAAAAAAAAATTTGTAATTTTTAAAATATACTAAACAAAATCAAAATTCACTAAAATACTAATTTATTTTTAATGATACTTACTTTTCCACTCTATCTATTCATATATTTTTATTTAAACTTAAACTTAACTAAAAACTAAAAAAATACGTAATTCTTAACAATGGCTTAAAGGTGATGTTTCCTGTACGATAAATTTTGATCCGATACAAAATCGCTGTCGCTTCGTAGAAAATGTCTTACAGAAATACCACACACGACATTTTGACATTTAACATCGTGTCAAATTAAAAACTATTACTTTTAAGTGTTCCAGAATTATAAAGTGTCGCGTATAAGTGATATTCTTCGTATGAAAAAGTCTAAGAGAATGTGGGTGTATAGAAATTTTACGAATAAGAGACCAAGTGGATCAATTGAGTCGTTTTTAACGCAAAATGAGAAGAATAATAATTAAATCATTGTCAACCATATTTCATGTAATAAATAACTATGTATAACCCAAACCATAATATTATAATTACATGTTTTCTAAATAAATAAAGCTCGAAAGTTTACCAAAATGCATTCTTGAACCAATTTTTTATCCACATTAAAATTTTGAATTAATTTAGTCATATCATTTAAAGTTGTTTATGGGTTTATGGGTGAATCTTTTTATTCTCCTTATTTAGTTAGTTGTATCTGTTGTATCTGTTAGCGGTATCGTTAATATCGCGTTTCAAACATAAAAATTTCATGTTCCTAAATTTCGTGTCTCAAAACCTTATATTTTAAAAAATCTATATTTATTTAATAAGGTTCAGTTCATGAAATCTGTAAGCTCAAAATCAAAAAAATAAAATCAAAACACCACAAAATCCAAATCAAAACTTTTGACAGCTTTTAATAGATAGAATTTTTTTTACAGTACATTTTTATATTTAATTGATTAAATATATTTATGAACTTGAATATTGTTTATACCCGTACGATAGGATCGGTTATAATAAAATTACTCTTTCGTTTGTAACACCTCGAAATAAGCGAGGATCAGAAAAAAAATTCGAAGGCTTTTGAGCCATGTCCGTCCGTCCGTCAGAACGCTAACTCAAAAACTAAGAAAGCTAGAATCTTGAAATTTACACAAAATATTCTGGGAGTAATAAGCTACAGCTCCCCAAAGGTTCAAAAAAGCTCTATATTTAAATTGTTATTGCACAAGGTATATCTTCATTTTGAAAACGCCAAACGATTACTACTGTTATTAGCTTTAAAAGTATATACAATAAATATATATTTGTGACATACGGTGTCTTAATTTACCGTTATGCGAAACTCAAATTTTGTAAAATCCTTCAACCCTTCTATCTTCTAAACGGTTTAAGTTGGAAACTTGAAATTACAGAAGTTAGATCTTTAAAAATAAGTATGAGTCATTTCAGAAATTTTTTTTGTATCACTCCCCGTTTAGCTCCTAAGGGGTCAAAAACTGAAAATTTCCTATTTTTAAGTAACTTGAACACCTGTTAAAATTTTTTTGAAGTAATACACAAAAATTAAAGCTTCAACATTATACTCTTATTTCTGTTAACAACTTTTTTTAATAATATAGGGTTACTTTATAATTGACGAAAGTGTTACTTGATTTTTTCAAATTTTCTAACAAATTTTTTCCATTTTGTTTTACTCGATAATTTGAAATTGTTGAGGATATAATGCGTAGTATAAAAAAATGTAAATAAATAAACAACATAACGGTTGCTTGAAGAATTTTTATTTATATGATATTGATATACATACATACTTATATAATATCATGTTTATTTACAATATATCGTATATGTCACTAGTGAATGAATGATAAGAGTATATATGTATATTATATAGCGCCGTATTTACATACATATATGTATTTTATTGTACTTATAAGAAATTATTCTGTCAATGGAATATTTAAATATAATATAATATAATATTTAAAATTATATTTACTATTTTGTACTAAGTAAATTTAATATACATTTACCGCTTAGTATTAAATGGTACTACAGAATATTTGAAAAAGTTTTGGATTGATAATCGTTATGTGGAAGGTTAGAATCTGCTTTAGAAGAATGTACATATAAACATATAGTTTGAATATATGTACAACCCATAAGTTCTAGAAATTATAAAATTCACCCAAATTATTTTAAAATACTAAAATATTAAAAAAATAATATTGTAGGCAGAGTGGCTGTGAACATACTAACGGTTCGTACGGGTATCTAAGAGTTTACAAAGGCAACTGTATTCTTCCTCGTTTAATATTGATATTAGTTGATTATTAAAGCATTTCTGAATATCTGAAACTTAATTTTATAACCAAATATATAAAGTTACTTTTAGTTTAAAATATCGCTTAAACACTTTTTACATATTATGTACATATTTCAATTACTAAAGCATTTTAAATAGTGAGGACTCAAACTCCCGCGAAACAACATACTGAAATCCTGATTTAATCGTTTTGCACACGTTATTTTAATAGGAAAGCATAGATTATTTCAAAGTAAATAGGATTGTATTTTTTTGATTTCTACTTAAAAAATATCGCGAAAATTCGAAATTTAAAGAAACAACATTTAAATTAGAGAAATTTTGATGCTCTCGCACCCTATTAATAAATTAGTCCTATTAATTAATACATATTTTTATTATTTTTAAGTTTAGGCACATTTTGACCTACAATTATATTTTTAGTATTATGACTTTGGTTACGTGTTCAATATATTTTACGTATATATAAACAACTTTAGAGTTCATAATTTTTTTATGCGAAATATACGATAAAAAAAAAACATCAAAAACGTTAAAAGATCAAATTAATATTGTTAAGTTTTTATCGTTTAAAAATAAAAAAGAAAAATTTTAAATAAAGAAAAAATCATAAATTTATTCAATTTTCTAAATGGTTATTAAATTTTAAGATCTTTATATTGTATATTTATATATATACATATACATACGTACATATTTTATATCATTATATTTTTTATTCATTTTAAATACAAAAAAAAAAAAAGAAAAACATAAAAAATGAAAGGAAATAAAATAAAATTTTTGATTTTCTCGTAAATTTTATTAAAAATCAATTTTAAGAATTAAGGAAATCCTTATTTTTATTCTTTTTCCTCGTTTGTTTTTGTTTTTTCTTAAAATTATTTAGGTTAAGTGCCTTTTTCTGATGAAATGTTATGTATTTATATTAGGTAAATACATAATAATTTACCTTTAAATCAATTGAAAATATAAAAACAGAAAACAAAATGGAAATATATAATTTATATTATTAATTTTAGCTTTTTTTTTTTTTTCGTTTATTCTAATATGGATATTAAATTAAAGTATTTAAATGAACAATGAACTAATGAAATTTCAATGCAAATCTTAAATACCAACCTAGATTAAATTTTTTTAAGAAATATTATAAAAATAAATTTTAGTTTTTATTATTGATAGCTTATAATAAAGGTGACCTAAAATAAAAGCCAAATTTAGCTTTTGGAATAAAGTTTAAATAATAACATTGATGGGATACGTAGAGGAAAATTTCGATTTTAATTCATGGAATTATTTTATTATTTATGATATATTTTGAATAATTACAGCTACATTTTGTTAGTTCTGTAATTAGTTGTCAGGAAATTACTCTCAAAAACTGAAAAATTCTGCAAAAATTACATCTTTAAAAGAATCCTCAAATTTAAAATCAGGGTTTCAATAATTTACTAAGGATAGGTTTTTAAGATTAACAGCTTTCTGCTCTTTCTGTTGTTTAAATATGTAGATAAATAAAATATATTTTAAATAGAATTTTATAGTTGCTCACAAAATTAGATTTCAGATTATAGATTTCAATAATTTACAGATATTAGCAGAGGTTTGTATTGGTAATATTTTGGTTTATGACACATTATTATATATAAGAAAATTTCAGATAACATTTTCTTAGTCAACATTATGAAATGAATCCATGCAATTGCTGGAAAAAACGTCTTCAACAAGTCAAATTTATGTACCTATTCGGAAAGTAACCAAAGCCTATCTAGCCAAATTATTGAAACTTTGATTCTGTAATCAACTATAAAAACCATTCTGATTATTATTTTACATATACATATTATTTTGACAAGATAGAACTTTAAATAATTTGACACAATTTTTGTCCTTATTACAAAAGAATTATGACAGGAATGCCTGATATTTAACCGTTAAAAAAATAACCTATTAAAATTGAAATATTGACAGTGACTTTATATTAATAAAATCTTAAAAATATCTTTTTTTCTTTTAGATTTGCTATACATACATTTATCCACCAATGTTTAATTAGTTTTTTGAAAAAAATTTTTTTTTTTTTTTTGTTAACTTCCCCCTACTACAGTTTCAGGTACTATTATCATCATAAATAAATTGAAAAAAAAAGGATTCATCTGGTGTTTTATGTAGAGCTAATTACTCAATTAATGTAAAATGTAAAAACTAATATTTAGGATAAAGTACGAAAGTAAAAGAAGTATGTACTGGCTAGATAATAGATTGATGTTTACAATTGTCACTGGAAAACCAAATGTTGCTAATAGTACAATTTATCAAAATGGATGTTATATAATTATGGGATATTATAGTATACATTCAAATCTTGCAGAAGTTTTAAAACAAAACTTATAAAAATATTTGTTAATTCTTTAGATTTTAGTCGTATTGTTTTATGGGATCCAGGCAACATCAAAGGTCTGAGGAAAACTAAGGCATACCCTAACCATTCTCATTCTCATCACAATCTGATTTTTATCACAAGATAACCTACATTAAACTTTTCTAAATTACCTAACTTCAAATATTATCTTTTTCAATTTCAATATATCTAGAACTAACATTATCTTAGATTAGATAGGTTAGATAATTAGGAGTTAAGAGTACCAATCTTTAATTTATTTAATCAGATATGAATAAGACGTTAGTGTGTTTAAAAGAATTTCAATAAATATTGAATAATAATATAAAAAGTTATTGCATGGTTTTTCATTATCAATCAATTATTTAATGAAGTCAATTAAATCGCCTTAAGTTATTAATTTAAAAAATAAAAAATTTCTTATTATTAACCTAATTTAAATAATTATTTAAAAAAAAAAGAACATGTTTTTCAATATTGTATTCTCGTTAATATCCTTTTAAATCTTTCTTTTTTTCATAATGCTTGTTTAAAAATACTTATATGCTGATGCAAACCTTCACACTCTGATCAAAATAGTTCAAATTAAGAAAAATTGATAATAACAATTTTTTTTTTTCATTGTTGATTTTTTTTTCCCTTTTAAATTCTCTATTTTCCATTTTCCTTATTGTTATAAAACTCTAATTGAAATATTTCTCCATTGGCAACACCAATGAAAATGTGTACCACTTACTGAAAGATCAGATATCTCATTCTTAACTTTTAGTTATCGATGGAGGTGAATGTTAAAAAAATTTCAAAGAAACAAGGAAATAAGTTAAAAAAGGACTCGGTTTCCTTTTGTGTTACGCAATAATTTAATAAATCACTGTTTAAACACTCAAAAGAAAATTGTTGATTTTAACTAATTTTGTTAACAAATAACTTTGACATACCAAAGACATGCTATTGACTATATGCCTGAAGAAGGAAATGGTAATGTTCTTATTTTCTTTTAGATAAAAATTAACCAGAATACAACAAAGAAAATAAAAGAAGAAGAAAGTGGTTTAAACAGAACTAAGGACATAAAAGTAAAAGTTGATTTGAAAACAAAAAAAAAAAAAAAAGGAAGATATTCAACTTTTACTTTTTATCGATTGTATTCTTTATGAAAGTTGACTTCATTGAAACTTAATTTTCTTCCAGTATATCTAAATTTGATGGATTATTTGTCTTTCTGTCAAAATAAAATGGTTTTTGTTGCCTTGTAAAACTGTCAGTATAACAGGTACATCTTGAGGTAAAAGTAAAGATTATTTGGAGAAAATAAGGATATTGAGGACATTTCAGGAAAATATCAAAATATATATTGAACCATCAGAGATTATTATAGGTTGTGTTTGATATTTAATTCTACAGAATTGCTTACAAGAATTTCGTATTCTCTGTTGCTTTCTATGACACTGAGTCATTAGAATCGAAAAAATCCTTCTTACTAATCTCCTTCCTCATGTTCGATGGTTTGAAATTCTTAATCTAAAATGTGACTTGTATGAATTATTTATGTCTATAGTTTTCAGGCACCTAAACAATGTGTTTTAATAATAAATGTTTTTTTTTTTTTTAAATGAATTAGGATACTGTTATTTAAGTGACAGAAAAAAAAGAATGTCACGTGTTTATTAAATACAATATAAATTATATGAAAATGGGTGGATGATGATGGCGCCATAATTTTCTTGAAAGAAAATATCATCTTAAAATCTTATAATAATTTCCAAAAAAAAAAATCTGATAACAAAAGTTTTTCTTTTCTTATTTTACTTGTTGTTATTTTTGTTCATCTTCTTATTATAATTTTCTTTTCACTCTATTATAAATTTTTTGGTTTTTTTTCCGCATTTCGCTTACTTTATTCTACTTGGCTTTT
Source organism: Poecilobothrus nobilitatus (assembly GCA_947095535.1). NCBI lineage: Eukaryota > Metazoa > Arthropoda > Insecta > Diptera > Dolichopodidae > Poecilobothrus > Poecilobothrus nobilitatus. The sequence goes on from OX352774.1 coordinate 6,918,188, forward strand.
AACTGGTATTGTTTAAAATTGTTGCTGGTAACTAATTGATTTTACATAAATTTAAGAATAAAGTTGAGATATTCGTATTTTATCACGATTAGGCATTAGATAATGGAATGGGGAAGATTTTAGTTAAATACTGTATATTAAAGAAAACAACCTCTAATAGAAGAAAATATGGGCAAATTATTTATTGCATAAAACAAAATTTGAACTCAAATCAAAATTTCTCAGCCAAAATCCTCTTGTTTTTGTTTGAGATAGTTAGATTTGAGTTCAAGATCAGTTTTATGCATTTAAACCAACAACTATTTTATTTTTATTAATTGTATGTTCTAGTTCTAGGATGTTTTTTAAAAGCTAAAATACCGCCTTTAAAGAGAGTTCTTTTTTATATTTGAATCTAAATAAAATCCCGAAAATTTGACATAAAAATTTATAATTTTAGGCGGCTTTAATGCTTCGTTCGGTTTAATATTGAAAGTGTAATTAAAAGACTTCATTTAGAAAAATGTTCATAAATTTTTTTTATGTACATAAATTATTTTAAGGACGAGAAGCTAAGGAATGGTATTTACAATTATGATATCTTCAATATAGTATCAAGAAATGTTAAATTGAATTATTAATGTTCTATTCCTCTTTAGAAAAGTAGATATTATCCTTTAAAGTTTTTCTATCTGGCAGTGCCAAATATCTAATTTCATGTTATTTAAAAAAAAAATCAATATCGCTTAAATTTATCTCAAACTCACATTCTTCTCAGACAGAATGTTACATAAATTGAATTATCAATGAAATACTAAAATTGGATACTTTTTATGTTTTTATTTACGGGGGGTAGGTGAAAATCATTGACAGATGCTGGAGAGTAGCGGCAAGGGAAGATTCCACTAAGTAGTAAAAATAGGTTTAAAATTTGCATGAATGTGATGAAGGAAGGTGACGACCTTCTGCTTAAACATACGTAAATTGAAAATGTATAATCATCCTCAATTTTAGACAACATATCTGTTAAACAGAGAAAGAGAATCTACAAAGCGTCGGAAGCCTAGTGGAAAGAGCATTTATCTGCTAATATTTTTATAAAGAACTGCATCAGTATTTATTAGTCACATTTCGAGAATGACAGTTTCTCGATTTTTTTAGCCATTATTGCTGATATAAATTTTCATTTTGATTAAAAGATTTAAAGTTTGGGTTTTAATGTTTTAAAAATATAAGGTGATAATTTTTTTGTCATTTTCTCTTAAATGCTTTTTAGTAAAAGGAAATTAAAATATATTTTTAAGGGTATGATTTATAGATGTTAATAAAATATATATATATATATATTTATTATATATAATTATAAAAAGTATATAATTATTTGTAAACCCTATGTAAAATAATGGCAAATAAATAAAAATTATATAGTGTAGCTATCCTATATCTAAGGATATATGCAGTGTATAGTTTAATATATAGTTATATAAATAATAGTCTCAGTTAAAAAAATTTCAATATATGTATATATAATGTATAATTAATAATTAAATTATCTACAATAATTGACATTATATTAATATAAAGTATGTACACGAATATGATGTTGGTAAACCACTGTTTCATTTGACATTTCATTAAAACATAACAATAATTATTTTATTTAAATAAATTAATGTTGAAAAGTAAATTATTTAATTATATAAAATGAACTCTTAAAGGTATTAATCCTAAATTTTATTTTAAAAAAATGTTATTGTCATTTATCATTTATACAAGTATAATATTATACTAAATATTTAACACTGATTTAATTATCTTCAAAAGCATAAATTAATAAAATAAAGTGATTTAAGTATCTTAAATGCAAAAACAAAAAATTTTGTTATTAGAGTAATATTGAAATCATAATACGTTTATAATGTTCAAATAAAAATAACTTAATTATTGTCTTATAAAATTTTAACATACATTTTTTGTACAACTATTCTCTAATTTAAAAATTGCCTACTTATGCCTAAAAGCGGTAAACGCCTATTTTACGTTTATAAATCAACATGAAAATTATACAACCAATTTTTCCTATTCAATAGGTACTTAAAGTTACCATTATATGAAAATAAATTTTGCAAGATTTTGTTTCCTTCATTTCATTGTTGCCATAACGCTCTTAGTTAGCACCCTGAAGAAAAGATATTTCAAAATTAAAATAAGTTATCTCAGAAATACCATTTTTGTACCATTCCCTGTTTCCTTATTAGCTATTTACAAAAAGAAAATAAAAATGTTCATGCAGCTCACAATAAATTTTAAACCGTTTTTATTGTCTTTTGCAAAATATATACATTTAAAAACTATTGGTTTTATATAGTGCCATACATTTTTAATATATATTTTTTTTAAATGCATTTCTTTGCCACATAAATGTGAACAGCAAATTACACAGCCTTTCCTGTTCAGGCGTAACTGTAAATGTCATAAGGGGGAATAACTCTTACGACGTGTGTGGGATACGAACCTACACTCCCTCGGTATTTAGAGCGTATTTTATACGCTCTTACCCACTAGGCTGCCGAGGACTCTATTTTAAATTTAATATTTGTGTTTTAGTTTTTACTCGGTTTTATAATTTGCAAGAAAATATCTTTAAAATGGAAGAAAAAATTTATTTATATTGGTCATATTATTATAATATACTAGATGATTCAGTCAAATAGTGGTTTCAAAACTTTATTATTCAAAAAAAGAAAAAATTTAAAATGGGGCCTAAAGCGTATAAAATAATATGCTATAAAGACCGAGGAAGTGTGTATTTAAATCCCATGCACACACGTCCAAAGAATAATTCCTCCTTACGACATTTACAGTGTTACACCAGGAAAGGAAAAGGCGGTGTCATTTTTTTGTCAGTTTTATGTGGCTGAGGAATAAACTAACCCTACAATCTAAATAACCGATTATAGGACAACCGGTAATATGTTCGACAAAATTATTTATTTTACTTTTATTTTTAAGAATAACTTAATTTTTATGCTTCAATTATTTGTAATTTCCCTTTTCTTTTTATTTCGCATTTATGCTTTTTTTTCAAAATTAAAGTTTATATTGATTTATTATTTCAACTTGAAGGTTATTTTATGATTTATTAGAACATAATCGTGATAAATATATTATATCTTTGTCATCATTTACAAGGTAACACACGCAATCTTTACTAACCAGTCTACCGTTGAAATAAGCGAATTGATTTATGGTATATTTTTACAGTTTATTTATACTAGGCGATCCTTTTTTTTAAATTTTGATTAATTGAAGACAAGAGAGTCAGTATATTCTAAATCCTTTAGCTCACGAATTTCTGTTTAAAGGTTAACAATTTTTTATTTGATGAAACAGTGATTCTAAATTTCGAATACGTTTTCGTGAACGAAGTGATTTAAGAAATTGACACCGTTTAATTAGTGTTAATATATAGCATATTAAGAAAAGCAAATTTTAGAAGAAAAAAAAAATTATTCTTAAAAATAAAAGCAAAATAAATAATTTTGTCGAACATATTACCGGTTGTCCTATAATCGGTTATTTAGATTGTAGGGTTAGTTTATTCCTCAGCCACATAAAACTGACAAAAAAATGACACCGCCTTTTCCTTTCCAGGTGTAACACTGTAAATGTCGTAAGGAGGAATTTTGATTAATTGAAGACAAGAGAGTCAGTATATTCTAAATCCTTTAGCTCACGAATTTCTGTTTAAAGGTTAACAATTTTTTGTTTGATGAAACAATGATTCTAAATTTCGAATACGTTTTCGTGAACGAAGTGAGTTAAGAAATTGACACCGTTTAATTAGTGTTAATATATAGCATATTAAGAAAAGCAAATTTTAGAAGAAAAAAAATTATTATCTTTTGCGTTCTTATGAAAATTAAGTATCCTTTTAAATATGTACTAAACAAAGGGTTTACAAATTCTTTTTTTGATTATTTCCAGATATACATATTTTGAACCATCATTTCAGATCAAAATATTTCGTTTTTAGTAGCTAAAATTTTTTATTATTTTTTGAAGATTAAATCTAAGAAATTGACACTTGAGTGAAATAAGTTTTCTTTCTTAATGCAATGAATTTTTTTTACGAGAACCCAACATGATATTTCGAAGGTAACTAAATTTTAATACATTAAAAAAAACTGTTACAATGTGTAGAATTTATTATATAAAAACAAGGCAGATGTGAAACTCTAGATTTTTAAAGGTGCACATTTTCCAAAAATGAAAAGTTTTCTTAGAATTTTATGTAGCAAAAAAAAAGTTGCAAACAATCAAAAGACATTTCCTAAGGACTAAAGACGACTAATTTTATGGAAGCCTATATAATACATATAATTAAGAAAAGCTGTTCACAAGTGGAAAAATATAATATTGAAGCTTTACGTTTTGCGTATTACTTTGCAAAATTCTGTGCAGGTGCCCGATTTCCAGCTAGATTATCTTAAACGATGTAAAACTTTTGCAAACACATAAAAGATGCCAGACGGACAGAGTGAAAATAATAAACAAATTTTTAAATTTTTTTTTCTTGGACATTGAAAAATATGATAAAAATTATTCACCAGTGATTAATATTGGGATATTGCATTTTAAGTCAGTCAAATCTCACTCCACACTGTTTTTAATATTTTATATACCAATTCAATATACCTAAATATGACTATTTATTTCTAATATAATTTTGTCTTTAAAATTTCCCAAAATTTTTCAAGGTCTCATATGGATTTAACAATTTTTAATATTATGAAATGCTTCGAATCATAAGAACCATAAGTAATCCGCTTATAATAAAATAATCATCCTGATGATTGTATGTCAATTTTCTATAGAATTTCTTTGATTCAACATAATATTATACATATAGTATTACGTATGTACCTAATATACAATATATGTCAATATCTTAAATATATTTAAATATAATCACTATGTAATATTTTTATCTTCCTCTATCCACTGAACCTATGTAGCTATACAGAATAGCAAATTAATAATTTTGTATCTTTAATAGAAAATTTTTTTTTCCAATGAAAAAAGAAAAACATTAAAACGATAAAAAAGGGTTTTTACTTTTTATTGGCCTATTGAATTCTAATTAGTTGACTTAATTCTAACTTGGTGACAAAAAAATTATATCCAAATTTATTTATGTTATTATGTAAGTTTTTATACATACCTACCCATTATGTTGAAGGTTTATGTTTTTAAGCAGTAAGGTTCAAAAATGTTTTTTCAATGTTACGCAATGCTTTTTTCTTTTGAATGGAATGGAACAATGCGAATTTTGGTTGAAAAGTTTAGACTTTTTCTAAGGGTTCTATGGAAACTCATTCACAGAAAACAAAACCTCCTGATTTGATTAATTTGTCCTCAAATGTACTAAAGTTTTTTATTTGTGATGGTAATATAGAACAGAAAATTTTTTTTGAGACACAAGTATATGTTTTTTCTAATAAATCGACAGTTTACCTTGTATTTTTTGTATTTTAATAGTATTTACATGTTCATCAGTGGCTTTTCCTCTTACGGCTTTTCTTAAATTAAATGATTGCATTCTAAATGAAACCTTATTAAAAAGAAAAGAACTGAAAATTTCTGGAGACTTTTAATATAGTTATATTGTATCAATGTCAAAATGAATAAACCCAAAACATATGCCAACATAAATTTCTTTCAATCTTAATGGAAAGTTCGTTTTTTTATGATGCAATAGCATTCTTTAATTTTTTCCAACAGTATGCAGAACCCTAACAAATTTGCAGTCTAAATAGATTTTAGTTTGTTACCAATTGTTAATAGTTTATTATAAAATTACCTTGTTTTTTTTTTTAAATTGGGCATCCGCATTACATTAAAGTTGTTGACAACTTTAGCATTTAATCATTTTAAAACTCCGTTTGCAATAGTTTTGTACCTCACTGTGCCCATATACGTTAATGAATCTTTTGGGTCTCTTTTATGAAATCTAAAAAGGAAAAACCAAAAAAAAAAATCAGTAAAAAAATTTTATGATAGAAGAAAGGATTAAAAAGGATAATATATAGCTATAAAGTAGAAAAAAAGCAGGGAACTTTATATGTTCAAATAAGATTTACGTATAATACCAAATTAAGTGATTGTTTGTTGTACTTTACCTACAATTTTATACTGGTAAGAATATTTTAAATTGAATTTAATGTCTAGATTTTCATATATATATATATATATATATGTTTATATATATATATATGTATTTTGGGTAAGATTTAAGTATTCATGTAACATTGACGTCAGTAACTTTTGTTAAGAACTAATTTTTCTTTAATGTAAAAAACAGAAAAAAAAGCAAGTTATAAAAAAGTACCTATTGTTTATTCATACCTTAATTAAACAGATTTAATATTAATTTTTACAGGCGTTAATATATATTGTATTAAGAGTTTAGTCAGCTTATTACATTGTAATATCAAATATTATTATATAAGTATAACTACGATTAAAACGAATTTTAGTTTGGAAATTTAAAATTAATATTAAAATTTTTTGTATTATTTAAAATAACCTTTAATTTTTTACTTTATTCCCCTGGCAGATAAATATAACAAAGAAATTACACAGCCTTTCTTCTATATGACAAAAAAATTACCTTTTCTTTTAAGGAGAGGATTATTCTTAAGACATGTAGCGAATTCGAACCCGCCACTCCCTTGTATTTATAGCGTATTTTATAAATGTGGTATTTTTTATCATACCTACGTTTGATACCTTCAAAATTAAAGGGACGAAATGAAAAAATTTGTTTACTCATATGTTAGTTTTATAGATAAATAAAAGTATTTTGAAATTGTCCCTCTTAACTTTAGTATATTTAGAAAGTAAAAGTTTTTGAAATTATCGGGTCAACTGGATTAGTTCGAAAGGGTGATAATTAAATTTTCTAACTTATATCAGATACCTACTCTTATTGAAAATTGTACTTTCATCGAACAAAACAATTCTCAACAAAAACAAACATTCTCATAAAACACTTTTGTGAGAATCGAAAAAACCGAAATCATTCACACCATAGTAATGTAGTATTATATAATATTATGAAACATCATAATATTCAAAACATGTAGTGATCCTTTTATTGTAATCCTTACATACTTTAACAATTTATTTTTTTAAAATTAACTATAATGGATTCTAAAATACATAAATTTATTCTTTTGAGTGCACTTTTTTATTGGGTAACAATCAATAAGACAGTAACCTTTTGATGTAGATCTATATTTTGCTCCCCCATTACTACGTGTTGTGGATTTTGAACTTCAACTTAAAATAATTTTGTTAGTCCTGCTGCCTCTTACTAACTAAAGATCTGTAGACATTTTATTGCTACCAGTTTATCTACGGTAAAGTCTCCTAGTTGAGGTGCAAATATCTTACTCGAAGTAAAGTTCTGCATTTTATTAGTATATGTCCTGGAGATGCTTCTTCTTCTTCTTCTTAAAAAAATCTGCATGTCTCACCATTCTCTATTTAAATTTTCTTTTAGTGCTACTTTAACCGTCAGCGTCACAACTGGAATGCCTATTAGAATCCTCGTTTTATTTTTACTGGATCCTATGATTTTTTTAAATTTTTTCCGGTTATAGTTGGCCAGAAATTTTTAATTCATTTACTTTTATACTTTTTTGAAATTCAGAATTTTCGGTATTATTTATGATGAAATGGAAGTTTACACTTTACCAATTTTTTCCAAATGAATTTTATACACCTTTTTATTTTAAATGTTTTAAGATCTTAAAAATCGTACATTTTGTTTTGAAAATAAAAAAAAAACAAAATTGATTTCAGTTTTTCCTGACACAAGTTTCTGTCAGTAATCCAACAGTTTAATCATTGTATTCAGTATTTTCAAAAATTTCTGTAAATGACATAAATTTATTTTTTTTATTGTATACGTATATAATATTATTATGTGTGTAGTATTGTATGTGCCTATGTACTATTTATAAATTCAATTCAATTGATTGTCAACAATAAAAAAAAATTAAAAACAAGTTAGTTCTTTACTCCTTAAATTTCAAGGATTTCTTTATTGTCATTTCACTTTTTATTATGAAATATAACAAGATTCTAAACATTATTACTGTCGGCAATAACTTTTCTAAATGAAAAATCTCCTAATGATGTTTAAACGAAAAAGACAAAAAACCATAATTCATGATAGATATATTGTAATATATTATATGTGGAAATGCTTAAGATACACTCATGGACACACTTTTTAAAATAATATATTATATTGCATAATATAAGGCGTTTGAACAATAGTTGAAAGCAATTTATTATTTAATTGGTCAGAATCACGTTCAACTCAATTATATTGTCATTATTCATTTGACTTAAGAATCTTTTTTTGTGAAATATTTAATGTGAAAAAATAAAAATCAATATGAGTCCATAGATTATAGATTGGAAAATAAAATATTAGTTATATACCATAAGTTTTTATTATTCAAGGACGCAATAAACGTAGAATACATAGTACTAAATATTTCATTTACTTATAGCTTAGTTCAATAAAATTAAAAGCAAAAATAAAAAAATCAGTTTATAAAGTCTCTTTCTTGATTCAATAAAATTATTTATAAAACATAATTATTAAAGGATTATTTTTATTCCCAGAAAACGAGGAGCTTAACATTTTTTCCCCCTTTTTTTTTTTTTTTTTCTTTTCAAGGAAAGAAATAAAAAACTAAATTTGAAAATAAAAATTATAAAGCGAAATATAAACGTAAACAAAAATAGAGAAATAAATAAAATGATTGTTCTACTAAATAATGGTATGTACAAATAACATAAAAAGTTTTTTGTGTTTCATAACTTGCACCACTTTCTTTTTGCCTTTTTTTCTGCTTTCCACTCCTATAAAGAGCATACGGCACCAACTTAGTCACATTTTTTATTCTTAAAACATTCAGTTTCTGGAATCATTAGCTTCACTAAGCTGTTGATTACTGGGCTGTTGCATACAAGTGAATGGTATGGAAATATTTTTATTTATGCACCATCTATTATTTTATACAAGAATTATTTTATTATACCCATATGAACTGTGTTCCACGTTATAATACATTTACCATTAGATTTGTGACACCTAAAATGAGTCGAGCTAGATATAGTATCAAAGGTATGGATCGGCTCACTGGGTGGAATAAGCCATGTACATCGGTTCGTCCGTCCGTCCGCACGATAACTCAAAAAATAAAAAAGCTAGGAGGCAAAAATTTTTTTACGTCACTTTTGCAAAATTTAAATCCAGCATTTTTGGTCGCCGGGTTCAAGTAGCTGCAATACAACTTCTCTTTTTAAAAAGAGCTATAGGAATCTGAAATTTAGTAAAGAGGTGTCGAGGTATATGCCAACAACTTTTGTAAAATTTGGTTGGTCTAGAGCAGCCAGTTCAAGCTTCTTGCACCTTTTGGAACTTAAGGAAGCTAGGCGCCTGAAATCTTACCAATAATGATCCAGTTTTATGGCAACAAATTCTGTAAAATTAGGTTTTGCTGGTGCAACAAGTTTGGGTAGTTGCCATACAACTTCTCTTTTTAAATTAAAATAACTCAGTGTCTATTGAAGCTAGGTGTCTGAAATTTAGTGTAAAGATGTCGAGTTACATGCCAAAAACTTTGTAAAATTTGATTGGTCTAAAACTCCCGGTTCAGGCTTCTTGCATTTCTTGGACCTTAATGATGCTAAACGTCTAAAATCTTATAAATGATGATCAAGTTTTATGACAACAACTTCAGTAAAATTTGGTTATACTTGTGCAATAGATTCGGGCAGCTGTCGTACAACTCCACAATTTACATAAATATAGTATCTCTGTAGTTAACGTCGGTACTAAAACATCTGAAAGTTTTTAAAAGATTATCAAGTTTTATAGAAATAGGATATATTACGTTCATACGGGTATCCCAGAGTTGATACAGTTTACTCTATTGCACTCTTCCTCGTTTTTATTTAATTGTATTATACTAATTATGGGAGTGCTACTAATTCGTATGGCAAAATCTCGTTTTTTCAAATCCTGTTTCTTAAAATCTTGTTTTATTAAAATCTCGTTTTATCAAAATCTCATTTTTTAAAATTTCTTTTTATTTTAAATCTCCGAAATTCTCTTTTTTCTTTAGAAAATACAGGAAAAATTAAAAATTGTAATTTATAGTTATTATTTTATTTACGAATATTACGACAAATTTTATAGTTGTATTCAAAATCAGGGTTTCAATAATTTGTTTAGTGTGGCACATTTCACAATTTTAAATATTTTGATGTTGAAATATGTACGAAAAAATATAATTATGAGGGAGTTTGGAATTTGAATATCCGACCTTTGATATCCATATCTTTTTCAAAAATGTGCTAAAACTAAAAAAACTAAATTTTAAGAAATAAAATTTTGATAAAAGTTATAATCAAGTTGTCAGACAAATCGCATTTCAGATCAACTTCAAGAAAATAGTAATAGATTTGTTTTTAAAATCCTTAAACAAGTCAGTATGTGACACACATTTTTGGAAAGACAAAAAAAATTCTTAAATGTTTTTATTTGATTATTTTTGGACAGGAAAATTTTCAAAATGGAAGTGACACTTTCTTCAATTTTAATCAAATCCTATTAAGAAATGTAATTGACGGCATGTAAAAATATCATGTTTTCACTTGAGTTTTTGCATATTAACTTTGTGAAAGTGCATAGGCGTCCATATTTAAATTTCGTAAAATTAACTAATTTTAAATTTTTACACCCTTTCACATCTAAAAAGGGGAAGAACTCGAAAATACCTGAACAAAAGATACAGGATATAGAGGATTCTAAAATTTTCCAAAATTTATTTGTTTCACATAATGGTAAATTTAAATGTCGAATATCAAAAAATAACACTATTTGCCTTTATTTGTTGATCTTCTTTTTGTTTGAATGAAAAATTTTGCTATTTTGCTTTTTTAAATTGAAAAAATATTCAATAGAAGTTAAGTTAACCAATTGAATATGCGGCTTTTTTCAACTGTTAAGGATTGTAACTCTGCAAAGTATGGAAGTACGTAAAAATTTGTTCTATACCACATACTTTTTTATGAGATTTATCTGTGCAAAAGATTTCCTTCCTTTATCTCAAACTGGGTGAAATTTTGTAAACAGACATATGGACAGACATACACACGGACGGACATAACGAACATTAATTATCAAAATTTTTGAAAAATTGGCTAAAAAGAAGAAAACGTGCGTGAAACCTATAGATATTAACAGGTAGTTTAAAATTTTAAACTAAGCGTACATTTTTCTTCTTTTTCGCAGACAAATGAGTTTTTTGTTTTCCGTACGATACAATTATATTTTTTGCAGACCTAAGTTAAATGGTGGAATATATTTTCTTAAGACCAAAAAAGCAAAATAAGGAAAGAAACAATTCCGTGTTTTTGAATTTTTTTATGTTTATTGTACTAAAATAGAACATAAAATTAAGTATAATTTTCTGAATTTAATTGTATAGAAAATGTAAAAGAACCTTACAATACAATATTCTATAATTATAAAAATATATGTATATATATATATTATTATATACCTATATATATATTTATAACATTCGGTTTGCTGTTGTACACTCAATGCATGCAGTTTGTATCTATTTTCACATATTTTTTTTTCTTTAAAAGTTATAGATTAAGTATCACAGTATTGTTTATATAATGGAATGATAGTAATCTTAAGTTGGTTTTACATTTGCGATTTATTTTAAAACCATTTTAAGGAATTTAAACGTTTTAACCGTTTTAAATAAAATATATACCTATCCATTATTTTATTATGAACAACCACCTTAACGTACAAATAAAGGTGTTTCTCCTTATATTTCGTCTTATGAAACAGGATATTTTTATATGGAAAATATAAAAGAACAATTTTTTTTGATAATCAATTTAACCACATAATAGGTGAATTTTCAACCCTGGAATTATCTTGAGATGAACTTGAAAATGCATTAATTTTAATTACAAATTTTAATTGGGTATAGTTTGTAAAGAGGGAAATTATTAAATTTTATCTAAAAATTGTTCATAAGATTTCAATTTACTAAAAATAACATTAAATTGATTTTACAAAACGTTTATTATCTATGAATCAATTATAATGCTTAGTTACTACTTAATCTTTAGCTAACAGAGAGAGTGATTCGCGTAAAACAGAGAGTGATTCGTGACTCTAACAGAGAGTGATTCGCGTAAAAAATTGCTGATGAAAGATAAAATCACAAAAAGTTTCGACTTAAATTTTTATATTCTCTTAGTAAATTTTAAAAGCACATTTTATGCGCAAAGATTCACTTAAAATCATCAGGAAGTCGTCAATTTTTTTCTCTATTTGGTATTAAACTAACGGTACTTCCTACAATAAAATTACTCTTCAATACTATTTTTTTGATATAATTATATTATAAATCACAAATCTGAACTTTTCGTTTAAGTATAATATTGCCTAACATTATTCCTAACAAATAAAAGAATATAAATAGATATCATAAGGATTTTTGGAATTGCATACTTCCAATTTTCAGGTAATTAATTAGGAACAAATATTAAGGAAATCTTTCAAATCTTGATTAAGTGTCAAATCTCTACACATTTTTCAAACAAAAATTACGCTTTACTTATGCAAGATCAGTTTTGTGCTTTTGAGCCAAATTTGATCGTTTTTTTTTTTATTGAAAGTTGGGAATATAAAATGTTCTTTGGATTGAAGGTTAAATTTCTATGAAATATTGCATTGAGACGTTTGGCTTAAATAATGGTTGTAAAGAAACAAAATTTACAAAACGGCCTAAGAATGCATTTTTAAAAACTGATGTCTATTGAAATTTCTTTTTTATTTTTATGGCTGCCATTAAAAGAATAAGAATAAGCATATCCCAAAATAGGATACGACAACTGATTTGATGTTATTTTTTTTTGTTACGAATTTACTTTTTCTTTCATTTTTCTTTCTACGTATTTTATTCCACTTTTTATTTGATTTTTACTTCACTTTCATATTTGTTTTTAATTTTCCTTTTTTTTTTTTGTTTTTTTATGGAGAAATAATAGCTACCATTAAATGCAAATAAACAAAGAAATGAAGATTATTCTGAAGGCATTTGTATGTAGGTCAGTTTGTATTAATTTGATTGTTTGTAACAAATTAAAAATTTATATATAATATAATACAAGTTATGTATGTATTCATATATGTTACGTACACAAATATAAAAGATTAAGGATTTATAGGGTAATAATTCAGATATTTTTTATTTCTTAGACAACATTGAAAGGAGAACAGAAAAAAAAACGTGGCTAGTAATGGTGGTTAAGCTGGTTTCTGATGTGTCCATTAAATCAAGTTTAGTTGTTGCTATTTTTCTAAAAATAGTGAAGAAAATTAATTTTTTTTACTACCATGAAAAAGTTATAGTTGTATATTTTTTTTTTTTTTTTGTGAGTATTTTTATTACTTTTTCTAAAAAAAAAAATTGTTTGTCCGTTGACTTGTTCCAAAAAAAAACTGGTAGATAATTATATAGATGTTATTAAAAACATTGAAATTTGTTAAAAAAGATGGTAATAATGGAAATAATGTATATTAAAAATTATTAAATACCAAGCAAATAAAGAATAACTATAGCTATACTGATTTTTATTTAACTTAAGACGTGCTAAAAACTAACATCTAGGAAAATCTTATGAAATCTAATAAAGAACTGTTGCTTCTTCAGATATTTTTTTTTTTAATTTTTAAAATACTTAATTGCAAAATGCGAAGAAGCGATTAAAACTTCTTATTTTGTAAATATTTAAAATTTTACATGGCTTTTACAACTCTAAACTTATACGATTACAATTAATGGTCTAATACATTTAAGAACTAGCTTATATCAGGTTTCAAGCAGTAATTTGAAAGGGCTTAACGATTAGTTTGGCATGCATGTCATATGTTATTTTCCTTTTTATAACTTTATAAATATTTTTTTAAAGAAGCAGAAAAATAAATTGGAAAGTTTTCTTTTAATGTCAATAAAGCTATATTTTACATTAGAAGAGATATTTTTGTATATGTGACTCATGACGTAGTGATTTAATCATCAGATTTCCAATTGCAAAGTCTTCGGTTGAAACACCGGTCTGTAAGTTTAGTTTTATATCGAAATAAAGTATATCTTAACAATAATGTTAATATCAATACTACTACTGAGTGGAGCTGCCTTCAGTTAGTACCTCATGCTACAAGTTATTGTATAGTGAGTGTTTTAATCAACTTATCGCTACATCACCGTTAGTAAAATAGTAATAATAATAAGCGGATTCATTGTTCCCATATAGTCTCACTTATCAAATTTCTGCATCCGTTTCCATCCTTTCCTATTCCTACTTACTTCCAAAATACTGCGTCATCAGATAATGATTTCAACCAATTATATTGGGTGAAGAGAGAGGCAAGGTTAGTCTTGAGTTTTTTTAGACTTCTACCTCCCTTAGAAATAAAATTTCTCTTAAAATTTCAAATTAAACTCGTCAACCTAGAGTTCGACACACATTTATTAAACATAATGTACAAAGTTAGAGAAGAAGAGAGTACGAGACCTAATCGAAAGAATAGGTTTTATATAGTTTTCCATATTTTATATTTATGTATTACCATAATATTTATTTAGTTTTTAAATTATTTTTATCACAAGAGTTTGGTAACATATTCCTGAATATTTACCAAAAAAAAGAAAACAAGGTAGAATGTAAACCAACGGTTTTTAAAAGCGCACATTTCCAAAACTCAATACAAATTGTTTAGAAGTGTGACTTACACAAAAATTTGAAAATTTCATGTAATAAGAAAAAAACGTGAAAATAGGACATTTTTGAGATTTTGAGGGGCCGTAAGTCCGGAATCCTATATAACTAAGAAAAGCTGTTAACACACGTAAAAATATATTATTGAAGCTTTAATTTTTATGTCTTGCCGAAGAAAAGTTTTTACAGGTGCCTAAGTTACAGGTGTCTAAAAATAGCAAAATTTCAATTTTTGAGGCGTAATAACTCTTAAAGAGGGGGCGCTACCAAAAAATTTTCTGAGGAAACTTATACTAATTCTAAAAGTTCTTTCTTGTCTCAAAATTTCAGGTTCCTATCTAAAGGGGTGCCGGAGTTATGAAAAAAGAAATTTCATGCAAAATGTGGTTTTCACATAACGGTAAATTTAAATCGTAAATTACAAAATATTACATAATTTTGATATTGTTTTATATAGATAATAAAATTTTTGATCTTCTGGCGGTTTTAGATTGCAAAACTATTACGCAAAGCCCGAGATATATACATCTGAAAATGGAGCTTTTTTACAATTTTGAAGAGCTGCAGCTTTGGAACCCTTTACAACTAAAATAAACCTTTCACACACGTAAAAATATATTATTGTAGCTTTCATTTTCATGTCTTGCCGAAGAAAAATTTTTACAGGTGCCTAAGTTACAGGTGTCTAAAAATAGCTAATTTTCAATTTTTGAGGCGTAATAACTCTTAAAGAGGGGGCGTTACCAAAAAATTTTCTGAGGAAACTTATACTAATTCTAAAAGTTCTTTCTTGTCTCAAAATTTCAGGTTCCTATCTAAAGGGGTGCCGGAGTTATGAAAAAAGAAATTTCATGCAAAATGTGGTTTTCACATAACGGTAAATTTAAATCGTAAATTACAAAATATTACATAATTTTGATATTGTTTTATATAGATAATAAAATTTTTGATCTTCTGGCGGTTTTAGATTGCAAAACTATTACGCAAAGCCCGAGATATATACATCTGAAAATGGGGCTTTTTTACAATTTTGAAGAGCTGCAACTTTGGAACCCTTTACAATTAAAATAAACCTTTCACACACGTAAAAATATATTATTGTAGCTTTAATTTTTACATCTTGCAGAAGTAAAATGTGTGCAGGTTCCTAAGTTACAGGTGTTTAAAAATAGCAAATTTTCAATTTTTAAGCCCTAATAGCTCATAAACAGGGGGTGGTCCGAAAAAATTTTCTGAGCAAACTTATACTAATTCTAAAAGTTCTTTCTTGCCTAAAAATTTCAAGCTTGTATCTAGAAGCGTGCCGGAGTTATGAAAGTAGAAAAATCATGCAAAATTTGGTTTTCACATAACGGTAAATTTAAATACTAAATTTAAAAAAATTGTATAATTTTGATATTAATTTACAAAGATAAAAGAAATACCTGTCGAATGACGTTTTCAGATTGAAAAAATCTTAAGCAGAACATAAGATATATGCATTTAAAAATAGGGCTTTTTCAAAGTTTGAGGGGGTGTAGCTCCGTAATGGGGGGGGCTACATGAAAAAGTTGTTCCACAAAATTATTTTTTTTATAAGACCTACCTATGGTTAAAATTGTTTTTCTCTATCTTTAACGGTGTAGAAGTTTTGTAAACAGACGGACGGACGGACGGACGGACGGACGGACAGAGTGAAACTAATAAGCACATTTTTTCAAAATTTTTTTGGAAATGTGCTAAAAACAAATTTTCTTTTTCCTATTTTCCAAATAGATAATTAATTTCCTAAAACTAAACCTGTGTTTCAAATTATCTTTATTAATTTTTTATTTTTATTTTTTTTTTTTTACATCTGATCTATAGTCCTTTCTATATTGGTATCCTTTTTGATACAATTGCTAAAAACATGAAAATCTAACCTGAAATCATCATTGAATCAACATTGATATTAAACATAAATTATTCACCACATCAAACCAATTAAATTGTAATTTCTCTGGAATAGATAAACCAGAAAATTAAGAAGTATTGAAGTAATTTTATGTAATTTGGAAAGAAAAATTATAACAATTTATTTGAAGTCAATTTTTTTAGAATGTTTAATTTATTTTTTTTTATATCCATATTAGTGAAACTAGATTTAATCATGATTAAGATGTGAGTATAATTGAAAAGAAATTTGAACAGAAATCAAAAACAAAAGACCATTTTGTCTATTATAATTTATGTAGATTAATAAAATGTACATATTAATATATAAAATTATGTATAAGGATACAAAAGAAAAAAAAAAAATAAAAGTTATCTTAGAAAAAAAAAAATCCTTTTTACATAAATAAAGTTGACATCGTTTTTCATTAATAACTTCTAAATTAATCAAACCTATACATTTTTATCTTTAATTTTCTTACCATACTATTTTCTACCTGTTGTATAAAATCGATTAGAAATAGATCCTTTGTTTTATGATCATTTCCAGCATACAAAAAGTTTTAAGGACATTAAAGAAATTTAATTTCAAAAATAAGTTGTTGATGGATTTACAGCCAAAGAATTGATTCTATAATTTCTTTTACAATTTTCCAATGATTTTTCTGAAAAAGAAATGCAAAATCAGGATTCTTCTTCTATAATATTAAACATGTCTTAAAAAAGAGAGTATTATACTATTATAATCCTACATAGATTATTGCAAAAAGTTTCTCATAAGTTTCAAATAAATGTTGGGAATGCATGAGTTACTTCTAGTAATGTTTATAGTGATTTTGTGGTGTTATTTTAAGGAGCCTATTTAATAATTTACAAAAAAGTTTAAATTAGTTTTTCTTTCACTATGAATTAAGTTCAAAAATTTAATATCTAAGGTCGAAAATATTCACATTCGGAATTAATTATCTATTAAAAATATTCACATTCGGAATTAATTATCTGACTCATGGTGCAGTGGTTAAGTCACCAATCTTTCAGTCGAAGGGTCTTGGGTTCAAACCCCGGACAGGTCATAAATATAAAATATGTAGTACTTTTATATCGTAATAATGTATATCGTATAATTAATATTAGTAATAATAACCATAATAATATTAATAATAATAATAATAATAATAATAATAGTAATAATAATAACAATAATTATAATAATAATAATAATAATAGTTGCTTCAGTGGAGCCATCTTTGGTTATATCATGCAAGTAAGGTGTTATATGCTGCTGCATGTTGTAATTCACGGATGGCGCTGACTCTGTGATAAAATAATAATAATAATAATAGTAATAATAATAGTACAATAATTAAATAACATAATAAATAGTACAATAATAATATAACAATAATTATAATAATAATAGCTACTACAGTGGGGCTATCTTTGGTTATATCATGCAAGTAAGGTGTTATATAATGCTGCACGTTGTAATCCACTGATCGCGCTGATTTAATAAGAATATTAATACCAATAATAAGAGCCGCTACAGTGACAGTGGGGGTTGCCTTCAATAGTTGCCTTATGTAGTAATATATATACTACTACTACATGTTGTAACTGTTGTGACGGCTTTAGTCACTGTTAGCAAAATAATAATAATAGGCGGATTCATTGTTTCCTTACAGTCCCCCTCCCAATTCAATGTTTCCGTATCCATTTTTGCTATCCTTTCCTATCTCTACTTCCTAGCCAATATATTGCGTTCGCAGGTAAGGGTTTTCATCCCACTATATTGGCCAAAAGGAGAGGTGGGTTTAGTCAGTAAGAATCTGACACTACCAAGGGGTAATTCTTGGTGTCTTTGGAAGATTTTCAGCTCCCTTAGGAAAAAAAAAATTAATGGCGTCTAATTTCTACTTATAAGTTAGTATAATAAAATCATGTAAGTAGGACTAAAAAATTTTAACGAAATTTATTTTTCAAAACTGCTCGATTTCTTTCTAAACATTTTAAAATTATTTGTTTAAAAGATGTTAAATGAAAATCGAAAAGACGGAAAACCTTTTTGCGAAGACAAGTCAAAACGCATTAACAAGGAACAAAGTTAATACACTAAATATTCAACATTTCATGGCATTTTTCGCAGTACCTTCCTGAAAAATGTTGATGCATTTATGTCCCTTCTTTAAAAATTTTAAAATTCCTTGTAAATAAAAATTATGTCCTTAAGTACAACAGATAGTTTCATATTAATAAAATAAAAAAAATTTGTTTTAAACCACAAATCTACAGTATATGGACAAGATATAAACAGGAGCTATTAAAATTAAAGTCTTTGAGTTATGTAGAAACTAATGTAGAAACTACACTTGTCTTTTCTATAAATTTATCCAAACTCCAACCAATCCTCAGTAATAGTGAAGCGTATTAGAATTAGAAAAACAAAATATAAGAACTCATTTTTAGCTGGTACCTTCAAATTGTTGAACACATTCACCCACAGGTGTTCCCTGATTCGTATAATATATTAAAGTTCAAGAAATCAGCCAACTTGTATGTACTAAATTTCTCTTTTAATCCGACCCTTACATTTTACGTTCAAAACTTGTCCTCCTTATTCTCTTTCGTTTCCTCGTCCTATTCCTAAGCCTTTATACTGTTCACAATTATTAAGGTGATTATCTCACTATACTGACTACAAGGGAAATTCTTGGTATCTTTTTATGGTTTAAACCTACCGCAAGAAAAAATAAATAAATCAGATACATTTTATTAATTAATAGTTTTCTTTTTTGTTTTGAATTCCAACATATTTTACAAGATTTTGAAGATATTATCTATGGTTAGACATTTAAAATATAATTTTCTTCATATATTTTTAAATTAGTTGTTAAAGTTATTTCAATACCTTGTTATAAAAATGTTTGTATCTATATATTTTATACACACATATGTACATAAAATTATAGCTAGAACTAAAAATTTAACAAATTTTTCTTGTCTTTCAGTTTTACATTCAAATTCCTTTAAAAATTCCTCTAATAAATATTTACAATAGATACAGTACAGTTAATATTTTATGAAAAATGAAAGAAAAAGTACCAATAGATCTAAAATTTTATTTCTTTATTGTTTCGAATTAATTTAACCTTTTTTTTTTGTTTTTTTGTTATAAGAATTTAAACGCTGTATCATCAATCTAATAAAAATCATCCATACTTTTAGTTGGTAGCCTTGTCATAGTCACGAACTTTAAAAGATAACACATAAACATAATATATAATCTATATACAAACATATTATATACATATTATGTATTATGAAAAAAAAAAAATTTACTATTCTCTTTTAAGTGTAACATACAATCATTCATATTTTAAACAGGTATTCATCGGACATTAAATTCAAATCACGTATTAAAAGAATTTTTTGAAACGAATCTATTAATTTTGTATTCTTTTTATCATGCCTTTCCTGAAAATAAATATAGGAAATTGGAAACCTTTACAACGAACTCTTGAATTTAACTATTAACAGATACCTACTAACAGATTTTCAAATAATAGTGTACAAATTTTAGTCATGTGGTTTGATGTTTAACAGGAAAGAGTTGTGGTAACTTATATAGTAAATATTCTTTTGACTTTGTAGTCAAATAATCAATAAAAATGACAATGTAATAATGATGTAAACAGGATCGCATTAAGAAAATTTATTTATTTTTAACAAATTAAATCATATTACTGAAAAAGAAAAAAATGGATATGTGATTCATTATATTATACCTAATAGGTATAATAGGTGACTCGCTTATTTAACAAAATTTTATTTTTTGTAAATTTCTTTTCAATTTTACTTCTAAACATTTTTTTTATTGCCCCTAAAAGTGGTTTAGTCCAAGAACGATGAAAGATGATTTTCAAAAAATGATATATATAATATAGGTACACCAAGAAATATTATACCTCATTGTCGATGTGTTAAACTTTTAATTAGGTGGTAAACTTATCTTCTTTTGTGGCGCAAAAAATGGGATTAAGCGTGTAGAAGTTAGTAAAGAAATTGAGTACCTATTAAATTTGTATTTATTTTGCATTTTATTACGAGTTGATACAAAATATATGACCAAGCCAATATTATCTAATATTTTTTCTTCTGAATTTATACCTTGTTAACGAGCATTCAAAATCATAAGATTTTGGATTGTGCTTCAATCCCTCAATTCAACTATTTTAATATTAATTTTTTTTCTGTTTTATTATTCCTTTAGGAAACATAGGACTTCCATCTATCCTCTTCAATTTTCTCTATAGACTTCTGCTTACTTTCTACTTCTTTCTATATATATCTCTTTCTGGACACTTCTTGTTTTGGAGTTTGCTTGATAGTTTCCTGGAGATGTCTTTGCGCTTCAAGCTATTTCTTTCAAGCATCTAGCCGGAACAGTGATTATTGATGAATAATAGAGGGGAAAGTGAATGTGGGCATTTAATTCTTTCCAAATGCCACACGTGATGAATTTTTTTTTTAATATCGAATTTAAGTTTATTTGGGCCAATCATATCAGAACTACAAAGTTGATAATTTTGTTATATTACCTTAGCTTATATGTATTATAATTTTCAATATATCGATCAATCAAAGGCTGCTGTTTTAAAACTTTTTGTAGATTCTATTTGTACAAAGTTCACACTTTTATATTATTAGAGTTCTGGCACATGTCATCAAATTAAATTTGATTATTCGAATTTGAAATATCATAATCAGCTTCTAGTTGGCAAACTCAGATAACGAAACTTTTGCAATTTAAAATTTATAGATTTTTATTGTAATTTAGTCAAAAATTTTTTTTTATGATTTGAAGAAAGCAGTTGCTGAGTTCAGAATAACTTGTATGATAATATATTTTTAGTTAAATACGATGTATAGGTAGCCATTTTAAATTTTTAACCGAACCTGGATTGAGTAAACAAAATCATCTTTGTATTTATTTATTTTTATTTAACATATTTATCTTTATAAAAACGTAATTAGATGTTGTCAAAGGACTTTAGCATTTTTTTTTTTTGTCAAATAACCGTTTATAGAAATTAATTTTCTTTCTTCTGATATTTTTTGATTAAACAAAAATTGTATGTATTGAAATTATTTTTGGTTTTTTTTTCTTTTAGAAAAGAAGGATTTTTAACACATTTTTCACTGTTACTTTCACTTTGTCTGTCTGTGCGTTTATTCGACCGCCCATCCATCTATTTAGAAAATTTCTACACCTTTTCAGATAAACCAATGAAATTTAACCATGCAAAGATCTCATAAAGAAATTATTGTTGTAAAACTAATCAATATCAAAATTTTATATTTTTTTAAAATTTAGTATTTAAATTTACCGTTTCGTGAAAACAAAATTTTGCTCCCTTCATATATACGTTTTTCGATAGAGGCTTAGGAATTTTGAGAGAAGAAAACTTTTTACAGAATTCCGAATAAGTTATCTCGCAAAGTTTTTTTTTGTATCTCCCCCTATTTAACAGCTATTGAGAAACAGAAATAAAAACTTTCTGATTTTCAGACACCTGCAATTTAGGCACCCGTACAAATTTCTACAACTTAGTACACAAAAATTAAACCTATAATATTATATTTATATCCAGTTTTTCTGAACCATTTAGTGTTTCCTAAAAATTGAAGAAAGTGTTATTTGATTTTTCACAACTTTTTTCTTATATAATATGCAATTCTGAGAAAAACTCTTACAACTCCGGTAGGCTTTCAGTTAAAACCTTGAAGTTTTCAGACAAGATAGGTAAAGTAGTGTTAGTTACCTCAAAATTTTTTTTGCACCTCCCCTTGATTAAGAGCTATTATTAGTGATAATAAATTGAAAATTATTATTAATAAACTGTTATTAATGTCTTGTGGAAAATGTGCAACTTTGACCATCCTTTGTTTAGTTTCAGCTTTGTTTTTTGTTTACATGTACAAATGTGATTTTTTTTTTGATATATTATGATTCTTTATTAAAATAAAAATATTCAAAGTGAAAATTTGTGAAATTATTTTGCAAAAATGGAAGCAAAACACTGTTTGAATCTATTTACCTGTTAATCAAACTAATTACCTTGATGTATGTATAATTTTCTAAAAATAATTTAAATCGAATCATTGGTATTTTTTGATAACGCAAATGATAGATACCACCTACCTAAGTATTAGGTATGTTTCATTAAATATTTTTTATTTAAAATTTTAATTTCGTTTCTATTTGCATTCTCTATCTGTTGAGAATATGTTAAATGGTTTTACTTAAGCAACAAAAAGAGAAAGTTTATGTTCAATAAATAAATCAAATATTTAATTTGTAAATCTTCTCAATTCTCTCATAAACAGGAATTCATCATGATTATCTATTTCCAATCAAATATTGCAAAATAAGTACTATTTTAATCTAGAATATGCTCAATATGATGTGACGCAATCCAAAACTAACCAAAATGCTTTTTAAGTAAAATAGAATTATATTGTACTTAAAGTGATACATAATATATATAATATTGTACTTATCAGTGTTACCAAATCTTCCAAAACTAAGTTAGTACCAGAAAATTGAAATCTGAAAACCATTAAATAAATTGGAATCTAATTTTCTCTTACATAATAATTACCCTCAGATATTGTTCTCACAATAGATGGCACAGAATGCCAAATAAGTTTTCAGAAATTTTATCACAATTCTGTATTCTGTAAAAGTTCTGTAATTTATTACAAAATTCTAGAAAAGTTTTTGGTAAAATTCCTGAAAAATACACGTTTCTTCAGGAGTTTTTTATTCTTAATAAAGATTTATTTTTTTATTGTACGATTACTTCACAGCATCTCACATCTATACGTCTTTAGGAGCCTTAGTGGCCTAAATAGTAAAAGCGTATAAAATATGCGAGAAACATCGAGAGAGTATTGCTTCGAATCCCACACACGTCTTAAAATAATTTCCTCTTACGACATTTACAGCCACGTTTGAAAATAAAAGGCGGTGCAATTTCCTTGTCACATTATGTGGCAGGAGAATAAACTTAAAAAAAATATCTATACGCCTTTTCCAGCATTTTTACAAAACCTCAAAATTTTGCAATTCAAATTTAGAAAGCTAGAATTTTGTATCACAGAACTAAGTCATGTAGAATATCTTACCCAACTCAAGTATATATTTGAAAAAACTTCTACAATTTTTCAACCATATATAAAATTAAATACATGAATAATAATTAAGCGTATATGTAATTCCTTATTTACTAATAATATTTTTCCTCCAAATGAATTTTAATTTTTGTCCAAAAAATTAATTCTCATAAATTTAAAATAATCCTGCTACTAATCATCTTTTAAATTGTTCTCAACAATTTTTTAAATTATATTTAAAAAAAAAAAAACAAAAAAAAAAAATCAATTGAATTCTCAATTCTCGCTTTGCTCATGAATTTGGAATATAAAAGTTAAATAATTATGAGATATAATCACATCTAAAAAAGTAATCAAGAAAGCGTAAAAAATATAACGAACAAACAAAAGGCACGTTTCTTTTTTTTTTTCTAATTATATTCTTGGCTCTGGTGTCAACTAAAAATGCCTTTAAAAACTGCTATAGAGAGGCAGAATAACTTTTATAATTTCTTTAATTGAATTTATTATTTATTTGGATGCTGAATTAAATTATGTAACAAAAGCCTATTATTTAGATCCATTTCACCACGGAAAAGGTTATGGACAAATTTTGGACAAAACTCTTAAGCAATTGTCTGTACAAATTTTTAAAATTTAGTGGCCAAATAAATTGTTGCCATTCAAAAAAAAAAAAACTGAAACTGTTGGGATTCGCATAACAAATAATTGAACTTGGAAAATCCAACGAAGGAATTAAAGCTATAATAATATGGTAACGAATCGACACATTAGAAGTATTTTATGGTACATTAGAAGGTACATATTCTTTGGGGGTTTCAGAAAAAAATATTATTTTTCCAAAAAAGGCAAATAATTGAACTTGGAAAATCCGACAAAGAAATTAAACCTATATGATAGAGAACAGATACATTGGAAGTAAACATAGTCTTTAGGTTGATCCTGAAGGGAATCATAAAATTAATATTATATTTTTTAAAGTTTAAAAGTTTTTAACGAATCGTTCAAAATAAAACAAAAAAAAAATTATTTTAATATTGTTTGAGTCAATATATTCCAATTAAATGTTTTCATTGTTAAATAGAACTGCTGAGTTTCTTTTACGATAACTTTTAGTACCTAGTCTTTTGTATTTCTTTTTTTTTTTTCAAATTTTATTTTACAGTCAGTTCTTTTTATGTTTTTTTCTTCTTTTCAAAAATTAATTAAAAAATATGATATGAAAAAAAAAAAAAAACAACAAAACGTTTTGTTTATTTTTTCAATTTTTGTTCTAAATCAAACGTTCCAAAAATACCCTTTTGTATTTGAAACAGAGTATTTTATATACTAATTTAATTCTCTTTTCGTTTAGTTTTATAACATTTTTATTGTTTTTTTTTTTTATAACATTTCCAAAAAAAATGAAATTAGTTCACTCTGTCCGTCCGTCCGCCGGTCTCTCCCTCCCTCCGTCAGTCTGTCCATTCGTCTGTTTACAAAACTTCTACACCGTTAAAGATAGAGAAAAACAATTTTAACCATAGGTAGGTCGCATAAAAAAATTAATGTTGTACAACAACTTTTTCATACAGCCGCATCCATTATGGAGCTGCAACCCCTTCAACTTCGAAAATGCCCTATTTTTAAACACGTATATCTCATGGTCTACCTAACATTTTTTCAATCAAGCTTTGCGTAGTAGTTTTACAAATGCTAGAAGGCAGGAAATTTTCTTGTCTCTATAAAACAATATCAAAATTATGCAATATTATGTAATAATTACTATTTAAATTTACCGTTACGTAAAAATCAAATTTTGCATGATATTTCTTTTTTCATAACTCAGCACGCTTTGAGATAGGAACTTGAAATTTTGAGACAAGAAAGAACTTTTAGAATTAGTATAAGTTTCCTCAGAAATTTGTTTTGTACAACCTTCGGTTTAGACCTATTAGGGCTCAAAAATTGAAAATATGCTATTTTTAGACACCTGTAACTTAGGCACCTGTGCACATTTTTCTTCGGCAAGTTATAAAATTTAAAGCTCCTGTAATATAGTTTTACGTGTATTAACGGTTTTTTTTAGTTATATCCGGTTTAGGGTTCCGGATTTACAGCCCCTCAAAATTGCAAAAAAAACCATATTTTCACATTTTTTTAATAAAAAATTTTCAAATTTTGGTGCAAGTCGCAATTCTAAACAGTGTATTATCTTTTGGAAATGTGCACTTTTAAAAACCGTTGGTTTACATTCTGCCTTGTTTATTGTCCCTTTCACTCTTTCAGTCTTTACATTTTCCTTTTTTTTTTTTTTTCATCATATTATTTATCCCGTGATATTTAACAAGGACCGTAGGAAATAGCATAACAGAATAGAATCATATGGAAAATACCTTCATAATAAATTCAAAAAAAAAATGGTAAAATCTAATTTTACCGAACTAGAAAAAGAAGAAAAAAAACTAAAATAACGGAACATTTTTTTTTTCAATTACAAGGGATTGCATTGTATACAGTGCCATTACAGTAGAAAAAAAAAGTGCAATACGTACGAGAGACCAGTTGGTACAGATAAAAGCAAAACAAAAAAAGAAATGTTTCCGTTGTAAACAAAAAACAGGAAATTTTTTTTTTTCTTGTTCACATTATTTAATACCTTACGTGTTTTATTTTCGCAAAAATCAAGAAAAAAAGAAATAAAATAGCAAAAATTTAAAAACGGAAAACATAGGAAGGACAACGTTTAAGTTTCGCTTCTCTATATATCGCGAGTCAATAATTTTTAATTTTGTTTTTTTTTTTTTTTTTTCAATTTTTTAAAGTACAAGTTGTAACTGTTACAGTTTCTTTACTTTTTCTGAAGTATTTAAGATTATTATTAAAGATTATTGTCGTTATGTGACTATATGGTGACTAATTATTTGCATAATACATGCATATTAGCTTAGAACTTCATTTATTTAATAAGAGTCAAAAATAAACAGAAAAATTTAAAAAATATTAAAAATAGCTAATTAACTTTTCAATTTGCTAAGAATGCTTTTGCCGGATTTGGTTTAATTATACATACTTTCATTTTCATGGTAGATATCAAATTTTTCAGAAAACTAAACTTTAGTTTACATTTTTACTACACATATCCAAATAAATATCTCTGAACTGCAATATATGATACAACACACTTAAGAGAAAATGGGAATAAAAAAAAAATTTAGATTTATGATTATTGTTTGCGAAATGACACAAAAAAACATTTTTTTTTTTATTTTTTAATTTTAATTTTGTTTTTTTTTTTTTTTTTTGTTTGTAAAATTGCGTTCAAATACAAAATGTATACTTCTTTTCAAATGTTTGTGTTGTTGATACTTTAATTTGTTTAGTTTTATTTTGTATTGTGTCATATTTTTACCATTTTTATTGATTTTAATTTACTTGGAATAGATGTTTATTTATTTATGAAATAATATTATCTGGTGCTGTGACAGAACGTCCGAGGAAATAAACTTTAATTCCAAAACTTTTGGAATTAACACCCGTGGGCTTTAAATCCTTTTCAAAAAAGAATTAAAACCCACGGGTAATTCCATTAGGTCAAAACTTGTATATGCATATATCTAAATATTCTGTATAAGGCGTATAATCCTGATTTTGAATTCAATTCTAAAATCTCTCTCAATATCCCTAACAATAGGAGTATTACTTATATACATATTTTGGAAAAAGCAGATAACCATGACTTTGCCACCAACTATAAAATCCCACCCAATTCAGAATCTCGCACTTATACATATTAGTAAATATTCTGCAAAAAGCTGATACCCCAATTTTTATCCAAAACTACAAAATCTCTCCAAATTCGTTTGCTCTACATATTCTATTACTCTCTTCTTTTAATAACAAAGTGTGGGTCTTAATTCCAATTCAAAAGGAATTAAATCCCGCGGGTTTTAATTTCTTTTAATTATTGGCTTTAATTCCAATTCAAAAAGGAATTAACGCCCTCGGGGTTTAATTCCAAAAATTTTGGAAATAAAGTCCGCGGACTTAATTTCCTCGGGCGTTCTGTCACATATTATCTATATTATTAATTTTTATTTTTCGTAGAACTTAATTAAAAATTATAACCTCATGGGTGGTTAATAATAAAATATTATGTATTTAAATAATGTTAAATTTTTCTGCATTATTTTCAGCAATTTTTTGCAGAAATATTTTTAAACTTGAAAAGCCACAGATTAAAATAAATTTAAAACAAAAAAACTTATTTTTAAAGTTGAAGAAAAAAAGTTATTTAAGTTCTCTCCTATTATTTAGTGAGTCAAGCTTCGAATATGAAATATTGATAAATTTTGTAAAGAATTTATTTATAGTGAACATGAATTAAATGGGATTTTTATATACTTTTAAATTAACTTGTCTGTGTCTATTTTTATGCCGGTCATGCACTGTTAGAGTACATCTCGTAAAATACAAAAAAGTGAGCTTTGAGCAGAATCTCGGAAAGAATTTGAGGCTATTTTAATGATTGTGATTTTAGCTTAACTTCAAATGATTTGTGAGGTTCTTTTATTATATTATTATAATTTGAGTTGCTCAACAGCTATACCACCAGTTTTATTTTCCACGTTGTAGGGGGTTTGATATTTTTCGACAAAGGCATATTATTTAAAAAACATTTCTTTTACATTATTTTATTTATTGATAATTGGAAAATTACCACTTAGTTAATATATTACGTAAATTATTTTGTAAAATAAAAGTGTGGTCATTCAGGATTCAAATAGACAGTTCCAAGTTAATGTTATGTTTCTGTATTCAATAACTTTCTAAATGTAGATATTTTATTTTATATTTAAAGGCTAGAATTTTGAGATGCATCAAAAAATGCATTTAAAACATTTCATTGCAATATCTTTGACAGTTTAGGACTTTATTAAACATATTATGAATGGACCGACCAGTTAACAAAATTAAATCAAAAATATCAAAAATATATTTAAACTTTATAAAAAAAGAGTTACAGAAAGGTAAAAGTAAGAGTGTATAATTTGTAAAAGATAGCTAGTGTAGAAGAGGAAAATTTTTCGGGCGTTGCCAAGCAATATCAAAACTGATTTCTAAATATCATTACAACTACCGCAACTACAATTGAAAAGGAAAGCTTGAATTATTTTCTCATCATATTGTATGGTTGAGGAACCAAAACAAATAAAGAAATAATTCAGCCAATATTAATTTGAATTATGAAAGTAGAACTAAAAATCATTCTCGTGATTGATTACCAAAAACGTATTTAACTGTCTAACAAGCCAAAAAGATATTGAAAATAGCAGCCATATTTATACTAGAAATAATAATCGATCTCTTTAAAGCTAAAAAACATAAATGTTATATATAAATAATAAACTTAAACGACTTTTTATTGCTTCTTGCCTTTCTCTAGTCGGACAACCTTCTTATATATCTATAGTGATAATACTTTGTAATGATAAGTTTTTTATTTGGGTGATTCTATTTGAGAAAAAAAATTTATCCAATTGTATATGAGAGATTTTTTATAGCCCTACGAACATTATTGTAAGCGTATAATAAATTTGCCATTACGATTGCATCACTGTAAAATAAACGATATAGATTTAACTAAATCGTAAAGAAAACGAAATCGATTAAACTAATATGAAGTTTTAGGCTTGCGAAATTTTTACCATTTGATTTTTACATAAAAATCAGTTTTGTTATTGAATTTGAAATAACTGTGTATCTAATTAAGCTGAAGAAGTCTAAATAAATCAAAAGAAGTTAAGTTTTATGCCAACAACCTCTGCTAAAATTTGGTCGACCTAGCAAAGCAAATTCTAGTAAAGGTGTCATGCAACCACTACTTACTTAATCAAATCAAATATCTGAAATTTTGTCACAGATGATTAAATTCAGCATTAAACAGCATATATTATGAACAGTTACCCTAAAGTTGACACAGTCAACTATACACTCTTCCCGATTTTAACTATACATTTATAAAAATCTATAATGAAGAAAAAAAAAAATACAATACAATAGAAAACAATGTATATTTGAAACATTTAAATAAGGTCCTAATTTATGCAAAGTTCAGAATACACTTGTGTCCTCAACTATTTAAACATGACCCTTATAATTAACTTAATTATGAACTACATTCCTTCACTAAAATAATAATGTTTAAGTCAGTTTAACAACCACAACAAATAAAAAAAATATAAAAATTAACTTTTATAAGGGTCAATTTTCCCCAAAAAGAAACAAAAAAAAAATAGACATATGTATCTTGTTCATTACTATTAAAAAAAATCCCAAATTCTCAAACAAATGCCATTGTAAATTGTTCAAATTTAAAAAATAAAAAATAAATAAAAACTGTCAATTATATTTAACTCTAAATTTTAATATAATAAAAGGTTTGTCTGTTTAGTTTTATTGCAATATTTATTTTATACTTAACACAAAAATTTCATGGTATAATGAGACAAAGGGTGGAAAATTTCAAGGTATAATAAAGATTCTTGAAAATTTGACGAATTAAAGCGTGCTATTCATTATACATGACAATTTTCGATTTAGAAAATGTTGAATTAAAAAAAATATGGTCGCTTATAGTATCATCTTTATTAACCTCCCTTAATATGAGGAAACATCTCATACAACGTTAACAAATCTAGAAGAGGAATTTAAATAAAATAATAATAACGGTAATTTTTCGCGAAAAAAAATGATATGATAACTGCGTCAGCACTGTTATTTATGACAATTCCACAAGAGAAATTGATAGAACTAACAGCCAATCAAATGCTTTTACATTTGTCATATTCACTAAATTTGGTATACGATACGATTGTGTTTTCCTTCCTAACTTAAAAAGATGACTTATTTCCGTAAAGATGCCCGGAAAGGTTATTAAGACTCATTTCATCAGAAACCAAATTAATCACCGCTATTTGAATTACAATAAATGTATGTACATATATACATTTTAAATATTATGTCGTTATTACCTATTTTTTTTTTGTAATCTCTTGAGTAATAATACAAAACTGAACCTATATGACAATCAAAATGTTTATTTTTTAGTTATTTATATGTAGTTTTATGTTTGTTTGTTTACTTGCTGTTTTTTTATTTCAAGCACAAAACTATAATTATGGTGCGTAAACATGATGTGTTTAATTAGGTGAACCCAAAAACTTTTAATTAAAATAAAAAAAAAAATTTTTTTTCAGGAACGCACATATTATTATAAATAATTATAGAATCCGATATTCAAAAGTTTTAACTAATTTTTTTTAAAATTTAAGTTAAAAAAAGTTTTTTCTCATTATTTTTTAGCATTGAAGACATTGAGTCAGAATAAGAAAACTCTAGTTACCATAATCTTTACCTCTCTATTAAAATGCTTAAAATGTCTATATTTAATCATAACATATCACGCTCGATTTACTCACATTTCAACAATTGATCGTGACTAATATAGGTAGCTTGATTCCGATTCAGTTATTTTGGCTTTTTAAATGAAACCTACTACTAACCAAACTACGTACCAAACCGCAGTACAATTTCGGGAACTATACTGAGAGTTTTCAAAGTTATCTTCTGGTAAACTTTGTCCATATGTTGTCATTTCCATTTGTGTTATTATTTGATCAAATCTATAGTATTTCAGCAATATGAATGAGAAATCTATAGGCCTAGATCTGGTAGCAATTCCAACGCTTTGGATTATCAAGTTCATCATGGAGCATGCGATAGTCCACCTACTCTGCGCATAAATGTCTTTTGTAGCCACTTCTTGCACAAGAACAGACGCTACATTATTTAATAAATTTCGGATATTATGTCTCCTAGTCTTCAGAAATGCTATTCCATGCCGTGCAAGGCAGCGCCTAAAAATAAACAGTTGCTGCTAACCAACTGCATGAATGAATGTAGATGGTTACCATATAGTTTCAGTTCAGCCAGCCGATCTCTGCAAACTCTTTCCATTCAATTGATATCGTAATAGCAGAATTATTTATTAGTCTTATATTCAGGAGGGGGCACTAGGATATAGAATGAACTAGAAGAATTTTGTGAAACCATTTCACAGAATTCTGCAAACAAGGTATATTATTAACGTTTCCGCGATCATATGAGATCTCTCCAAATTGAAATCGAGGTAGTCAATTAGTCCCATACACTTGGAATACATTTTATTTTTCATTGAAGGTCTTGCATAATTGTTATATTATGATGCAAGTATGTACTCTGTATAGTATTTTATTATTTGGGATGACATGCTATGTGGTCATATATTCTTCAATTTCAAGTATTTTAAAACTTAATTAAAAATTAATTTTATTGCTCTTACAATAGTATTACCAGAGATATATAATATAATCGTAAATACTAAAATTTATACTGATAAAACTCTTAAGTTTGGTAATATAATAATTAAAAATGCAATATATTGTTTTGTATTAATTATAGAACGAATCTTTCGTCTATTGAATTGTACTATAATTTAGCTCAAAAGAAACTTTTAAATGTTGATATTTATTCTGTTGTCTTGGCAATTTAGAAGTTTAGAAATTTTAACTAGTTATACATACTTTGGATAAAGAGCAGTAAAAATCTACATAACCCATCAACTTTTAATATTTTAATCATGAACTCGAGCGCTATTAATTACCTAATCCTAAAACTGTGCATACGATTTTTTATTTAAGGTCAACTCTTTATGGTTTCAATAGTTTATTTTTTGTTTTCCTTAAAAATTTTTTTTAAGCATTATCAGAATTTTCGGTTTTTATACACTAAAATCGAAAAAACCGATGTTAACAAAACTTTTACCAACCATATGATGACTAATCTGAGCATCATTTGCCATAAAACGAAGTTGTGGTTAATATGATATTATTGGTTTAAATGAAATAAAACGTTTGATCAGTATTCCGAAAGTATATATCTATTATTTACCAAACTTTAAAATTTAAAAATTTGAAATGATTTTTGAAAGCATTTATTCAATCAAAATTGACGTTGCAATTCAGCCATAAGCGTTATACTTATCCATTCCATTGTTATTTAATTTTTATTAAAATGGGTTGCAATGGGATCGGATATTCAATAAATTATAGTTAAGCTAAGCTAGGATCCATCTAGATTAAATATATTAATAGAGAACTCTGATAGTGGTACATTTTATTTTGTGAGGAAAACTTTAACTAACTATATAAAGATAAAGATTAACTATAGGTTGCAAATTTTCACTAACTATATAACTATAGGGTACAAAGTACTCCAAACAATGTTCTGGAATTAAATTTCCCGTTTTATAAACAATATTGAAATTTGAAGAAGATTTGCAATAATTCAAATTCAATTTAGTTGAATCTTTCCCATAAATTAACAAAATAAAAATAAATAGTTATCATCTGATTTGTAGGTAGTATAAAGTTACAGTTCCCAAAAAAAAAAAAAAATATAAAAGAAAATTTAAGTTTGTGGCTCCCAACTACTGGAATTCATAAAATTCTTATACAAATAATTATAATCATTTTTATTTTCGTATATTATAAAAACCGATTCATGAAATATTATCCCAATATTGTTATAATTAAAAATCAAAAGGATTAATTATTATTTAAATCTTTTTTTCTTCATATATTTTCCATATATCCTTTAATCCTTTTTTAAAAATAAGACTTAAAAAATTATTTAAATTTACTATTTATTTCAACATACAAGTTATTCAATTATAAAAATTAAAGTTAACATAATTATATGTATATTATATAACAAAAAAAAAAAAAATGTTGCTCCTTTTATAATCCTTGTCTGGATTTGAGTTTAACGAATGTAAATAAATTCCTTTTAACAAATTTGAAATCATTTTGATTTAATTTTACAGGTAGGTACAATAATTCACTCTGTGGAATCACAAAACCTATTACAAAATGGTTATTTTTTACTGTATATAAATTTTTTTTTTTTCATTTCAACTCTAGGGAAAACTT
Organism: Poecilobothrus nobilitatus; assembly: GCA_947095535.1. NCBI lineage: Eukaryota > Metazoa > Arthropoda > Insecta > Diptera > Dolichopodidae > Poecilobothrus > Poecilobothrus nobilitatus. The sequence goes on from OX352774.1 coordinate 6,952,165, forward strand.
TAATTTGTATCCTTATTACAATTATTATCAAAAGAAAAGTTTTACATATAACATATACAAAAAGTTCAAAGAGGAAAAAAAAAAAAATTGTAAATTTTGTATTATAGAAAAAAAATTATTTTTAAATGGAATTATTTTGAATTTTTTTTTCAAATGAAAATATATTGGTGCTTTTTGTCGATTTTAAGTCCTTCTGTTTATTTTCGCACATTATTTCACATATTATTTGATTGAATGGATTTATTAAGAAAAAAATGTATATTTAAATTAGAAATTTTATCTAATTCTAAAATGTAAAGAGATGAAACATGTAAAAAGGACTCTAAAGGATATTGTTCAATAATTCTGCTATAATAACTGCAGAATTAATGAGCGAGTCGCCTTTTTTAATAATTTTTTATTAAATAAGTCAGCCCAACGTTCCATTTACCCAATGGCGTTTGATTGCAGCATTAATTCTGTTTTGTTTATATTTTAATTATCTTCCTTAACAGTCAATAACATTGAATGCATTCCTTTACACTTTCCAAAAAAAAAAAAGAATAGAAAAAAAGAAAAAAGGATAATAAAAGCTACCGCTATCTCTTTACTGATTTTGAAAAAGTTTGGAATTCAAGATTTAAGGAGAATATTAAAATCTTTTTTCTCCGCATTCTTTACAATCTTAATTTTTTTTTTCTTTTTAATGCATTTCACTGCCATATAAATGTGGACAGGAAATTACACAGTCTTTCCTGTTCAGGCGTGGCTGTAAATGTAGTAAGGGGAAATAACTCTTACGACGCGTGTGAGATTCAAACCCACACTCCCTCGGTGTTTATAGCGTATTTTATACGCTTTTACCCACTAGGCCGCCGAGGCCCCTAATCTTAAATTCATTTTATTTTCCTAAATTTAGCTTGTCCAAACAGTATATGGAGTAGAAAAAAAAAACTACATCAACGTTTAATATTAACGTTAATTGTTGTATACGGGATAAATTTGCAGTGAAACGTTATAAAAACTCTATATTTTGGTAAATGAAGATAAATTCTTTTAAATTAGCACCAAATTCTGTATACTAAATATTCTTTACCGCACACAAATTTTGACGGAACCATAATGTATTGAAATATATTACCAAATTAAAACTAAATTATTCCTGTTGACCAATTTGATAAGGAAGAACACTAATTCTGAAAAACTCAAATAGAAAATTCTTCAGCAGAGGCTGGATATTATTTCGAATTTTCTTTTAACATGATAAGTTTTTTTTTTTGTGGCGAAAGTAGGTGGGAATCTCGAAAGGCACCAATAAGATCAACACGCGAATATTTTTTGCTAGTATACCACTTGAACAAACCAAACGCCAGCTACCTTTTAAACCAAACATTAGTTTACAAAGTAATAGTTAAATGTATGTACTATACTTTATTTGAGGATTGGAAGAAACAGAAACAGGAATAAAGTAAATTAGGAAATATGGGAAGTTACAGGTTGTTAGGAGGAGTGTTTAGAACAAAATGCTGGTGTTCTTCTTGAATTCGACAATAAAAATAAAGCTAATAAAATAGAAAGTAATATAACTTATGATACTCTTACGAGATTTAAAAGATTTTTTTTTTATTTATTACAAAACTGTTATGTTAAAAAAGTTTACTACTGTTACCTCAATTACACGACAATTTTTCTGTTCGGTTGAATTTATTTTGCTTTTTTTATTGTAAAATTTTTTGAACTGTAAAATTCTTTTTTTAAATTAGCATTAAAAAAAAGTACTTTTATGTATAAATATAAAACGATTGTGATTAAATATGTAATTTTATTCGTACCATTGTTCGTTTAAGAAAATCTAAAGGCTTTTATGTTAGTTAAAAATTTTTTTTTTACTTAGGCTCTTTAGACCTTAATAAAAAAAAAATAAGAAAAACTTATGATTAGAAAACATTTATTACAATAAAAAATTAAACTGAAAAACATTTATTAAAATAAAAAAAATTGTATTTAAAAATTAAAAAAATACATTAGGTAGGTACGATATTTACTAAAACAGTTTTTTATATTGTTTTAAAATAAAAACTGAAAAGAAGATGAATTATAATACCTACCTCTGCCTACGCCAATTGAAACTTGATCAAACTTCTATTTATTACATTTAATTTTTTCAATTAGCAAAATTGTTAAATAATAGACAGAAAAGTAATTAGATCATAGATGGATTAAATTAACAAAATAAAATAGATAGATCTCTACCGGATTAAACTAAGAAAATATACAGGGCGTCACAAAATAACTGTATTTCGGTTATGAACTCAAAAGTTTAAAAAATCTACATTATATATAGGAAAATAATCACAAGTATCACAATTTATTGGTCTAAAACAAATTGATATATGGACCATATCCTAATCAAACAAGTTCAGTCATTTTTAACTGTAGAATTATGTAACCAGGAAAACCACGAAATAAATAAAACAATAATGAATCTTTATTGACTTATTTCAAAATTTGTTGGAATTGTTATAAATTTAAATAGGATTCACAATACATATTGTATCTTAATAATTGATTTATGAAAGACAACTATGGTTATTTAAAAAAGGAGGAAGAGTGTAAACTTAAGGGTATCTGCACAAACATAATACATGATATTTCGATCAAATTTAATAATTTAATCATAATATATTTTACAAAATTTTAGATCTTTGAGTTAATTAAGTACCGAGATACACAACTACACAAAATGTACAAAATTTTTCATAAGTTTTTGCCATATTGCTTTATCATCTTTTACTGTAGGCATTGCATATGTCTAGGTTAATTAAGTTCGAACAAAAAAGTATATTTTGAAATAAACTTGTTGAGCTAATCAAATCAACAAACTTGTTGAGCTATTATGTATAATAAAAGAATTTGTTAGATGTTACTGTATTGGAATAAAATTTAACATTTTTACAAAATTTTACTGGCATTTACTTAAAGTTGAAATGGTAAAACTATCAGAATCCTAGCTTCATTCTTTTTTTAGTTATCTTACAAACGGACAGACAGACCTAAGAAATTAAAAGTTATATATTATAATAAATACATAAATTATGTAGAATAAAAATAAAATATATTTTTTGATTTTTTACTTTTCGACTCTTTTAATAAAGGTAATATTTACGTAGTCATGTTGATAAGCCAGTTTTGAACCCATATTTAGGCTGTGCCTAGAAAACTTTCTAATTTATGTTGTAAAACTAATGTTTTTTTTTAGGTACCATCTTTTATAATATTTCCCATATTATTTAAATAATTTTTTTTTGTATAAGGGAGGTGGGAATCTTACAGAGAAACCTAGAATACCCACTTAGTAGTATCATATTCTTACTAATTAAACCCATCTCCACCTTTAACCAATATAATTATGATGACATTCCTAACTACTAATACAGTATATTGATTGGGGAGTAGCGATACAAGAAGTTAGAACAAGGATACGGATACTATAATTCTATATGTAATCAAATCTGCAATCTGTCAATAATTTTCATCAATGTTTAGAAACAAAATATAACAATCAATAGAGAAGAGTAGAAAGCCTATATTTACAATTTTATTAATTTCAGCACAATCTAAAGCAGATATTTTAAAACCTTCAATAAATTTACTATTATTCATTATGCTATTTCTGACACTAATGTGAACGCAATTTTACAAATTATCCTTGAAAATAAATTTCAGGAATATGCTACACAAGTTCAATATATCATATCTTTTTATGTTTACCTTATGTTGAAGAGTTTATGACAAATTTACTATAGAATGATTAAAACCCGTAGTCTGCATGCTTAATTTCACATAACAATTTAACTAACATGTTCTAGAAATGTTTCGCCAATATGTGAAGCATTTAATATCACTAACAGTAATTAAGTATAATTCTTTTTGTTACAACCTATATTAAATTTTTTAATTACTAACAAACTAACAAAAGTAAACGATGATTAAAGCAATTAGTTATAATTTCTCTAAATCATGAACCTTTCTTTTAGCTGATGATTCTACTAAGCAAAATATCTGATACTTGAAAACTGGAAAACCTAACCCTTTTATCGACGAATAACCTACCTTCGTTAAACTTGATATCCTAGTTTTGTAGTTCATTTAATTGCCGGTCTATTTTTTATTTTGACAACTAATCAACATTTGAATAAGAAAAATATAAAGTATTCTTTTTTTTTAATAGATTTCTTTTATCCTGTTGTAATAAAAATCCTTAAAAAAATACGCAATGGTAAATATTAAGATTACATTTAAACAATGCGACACAATTAAATACACCGAATAATTATAATGAAAAATTGTTTACTAATTAAAAGATCCACAAACGGGGAAAGTAATTCCCTTCATCTTTATTTAAGTAAATAGAACAGTGTTAAAACAAAAAAAAACAAAAAAAGAAAAATAAAGTGAAGAAGGATGAAAAAAAATCAGAATAAATTTTAAATCTATTTGAACCAAGATTTAACAATAGTGTTTCACATTGTTTTCATAAATTGTTAAAAAATTAAACACCACAAACTTCTGGGCTAATATGACCTTAAGCAGTGTACACAGAATACGGTGAATAGAAAAAGGTAATTAGGATTTTTTTTATATTTTCTTTTTCTTTTTGTGGATTAAAATTTTGTAAAGGTTAAGGTAAAAAAAAAACAATTTTTTTTTAGAAAATGTACATAAAAAAATAATAAGTTTTTTTTTTTTAAATGAACAATCTCTAATCTTTTTTTATGATTAAAAAATGTTTAACATAGAACTAGAAGATGATAAGGTGGTATTCTTTAGATTCGGTCAATTTATTTTGAAATTGCTGTCAAGAATTAAATTAAAAGATGAAAATCTTGTTATATATCAGATTTTCTTTATTCATTTATGAAAAATGTTTTCAGGTCTTACTTTTGCAGCACTTAAATAAAAATTTTATCATTAAGTATAATTTAATCTTGATAAGACCGTATAGTAAACCGATTAATTTAAATCAAGGAAAATAAAAAAGAAATGTTTATCAACGTTATATTTACTATGCATCATTGATTTATTAAATTTAAGCTACTTTTGTTGAAGACACAACGTTAATGTCATCAACTGCAAGACAAAAACTAGAATGTCTTATTTAATACAAATAGAAAACCATAGTTAAAAACTTGGGAAATCGAAAGCAAGAAAAGAAAATAAATGCAATGAAATCTCAAAATATGTGGTGAAAATCACTCAACTTCAAATTGACTTTGAAAAATGTATACGAAAGTAAATTAATTAAATGAGAAGATACAGTTTCCTTCAAGTTTATCAAAAATTTCCTTTGTATTACAAGACCCAACTTACTTTTAAAATACCTAAATTAGACAAAACTTAATAAGATCCCCATTCAGCCAATAATGTAGTGGTTAAGATACCGAACTTTCATTCGAAAGGTCTCGCAGTTTCAAACCCCTGCTGGGTCTTTTCTGGGATTTTTCTTATAATACATAATTAGTATAATATAATTAAATTAAAAATATGTATAGGATATCATATTGTAAAATATAATAAAATAATTCTTGTATAAGATATTAGATGGCGTAGAGTAAAGAAATATTTATATATCATAGTCTTGTACAAATAGCTGCAGCCCCAGTAAACAATGGCTTAGTGAAACTTTACAAACTTATACTTATACTTAGTATTAGTCAACATATGCTTTTTATAGGTAGTGGCAAGGCAAGAAAAAAATTAAGATTTCCACTAAAATTTGTTCAAAGTCGCAAAAATAAAAAAATTGATAAATTTATTTATTTATCTTTTGCTGGCATCATTCGATTCCTGTGTCTTTTCTTTACAAAAGAATAGTTTGGCAAACTATTTTTATTTATCGCATAATTAAATTCCTAAGATGTAAAAAGGCAGATCTTAGAAATTTGTTCATAACACGAACAAATACGAGATTGTAGAATCTATTGCCAGCATCTGTATTTCCAACTGGAGGAAAACGCTTTGTATAATATAATATGAAAATATTCAAAAGAAAATTAAAGATTTTCCCTCAATTAACACTCCGCGACTTTCTTCAGTTCATTCGCTCATAAATGTAATCATCCTTCGATCCCTTTTCCACTCAAACGGTGTCTTATGTGAGGTTGAGGGGTGGGGTGATAACCCTCACCCTGATCAACAGTGTTTTATGTGAGGTTACAAAGGGTGATCAACCATTTTTTTGTGTTAAGCATAAAAAAAAAATTACTGAATGTACAATGCTTCTGATTGAAAAAAAAATTATATTTACTATATATAAGTAGTTAGAATTTACCACCATACAGAATGAACATAATACACTTGTAAAGAAAATCAGTTTAATATATTTCATTTATTTTTGAGTCGTAATATTTGAAATCTTTTTCGTTATGAAACATATATCCAAGGAATCATAGAAATAAATAATGTGTTATTAAAAAAAAAAATAAAATTTCTAAATGTTTAACAGGATTAGTCAAACATTTTTATTTTTCTTTTTTCCCATTTTAAATAAAGATCTATTTGAAGACAAACGCTCTTACTCATCTTTCTTATTTTACTTATATTTATTCATCAAAATCCCATTTACTGAACTGCTCTTAGTTAATTACTCGTTTCTTTGTTTAGGTATTAAAATTAAACCATAAACTATACTTTTGGTTTAGAATTTTCATATCTAAAAGAATTTTAGTAATTTTACCAATGTCATCCATTTAATTTAATTTCTAGAATATTCTAAGGTATTCTTAAATTTCACTTGGATTTTCCTTGTTTCACTGAATAGACATTATAATAGTATTATCAATCGTTTTTTGATAGGATAGTGAGATGACTAAAGAGTTGTAGGTAAAAAAATAAAAATAAAAAAATCTTAAATATTTTGTAAAATGTGTACTTTCTAAAAAAAAAAAAAAAATTTCGTGGTTGATGGTATTTAAATACAATATTATTCAAGCTTCAGTAGTACCGTCAATATCCTTTTAAATAAAAAACTATAAATTTGTTGTGTGGGTACTTATTTTACATTTATATACTACAATATTTTATTTACCTACAACATTTTTTCTTTTTTCATATTTTATGTAAAATCTTTTTCATATTATTAAATTTTACCGCACCATTAAATCACATAAAATATTGAAGCAGAACATGGCATAGTCTTCTTATGATCTTCTTTGAATCTTATAAAATATAGTGATGAAAAAATATAGTAAACTGCTTTATTTTACAATATTCTACCTGAATTGTGGATTATGCAAAAAAAAAAAAAAGTAATATAGAGAAAATCCATAAATAAAACAGAATTATAAAAGAAAATTTTCATAATAAAAATAAAAAAAATGAAGGAAAAATGTGATTATTATTTTTTTTTTATTCTTTCAACATGAAATCCGCTTGTTAATTTACGATTGGAATGAAATTATAATAAATTGTCCCTGGCATATTTAAAAATATAAAAAAGTATTTTCTAAAATATATAATATTATATAACATTATTTAATATAATATAATATAGCTATACTTTATACTATATACACCACATATTATTTAAAAGTGAATTAAAACTAGTAGTTTCGCCTATAAGTATGCAATTAGTGTGTTTATTGTTATCAGAGAAATTCATACTCACATAATTATTTTGCTATCATTTAATTTCTATAAAATTGTTCAAATTTTTAAGTAGCTGTCTGTAGTGAATTCGTCGAATCTCAGTTCGAGCTTAATCCGCTTATAGATTCAGTTATACAAGTGAGGAACTGAAAGGAAACACAAAAAATATTATTTTAAGGGGCTTCGGTAGCCTAGTGGATAGGCGTGTGGCGTATTAACCGAAGAAGTGTGGGTCCGATCCCTGCACAGGTCGCAAGTGTTTTTTTCTTTACATAACCCCCTTACGACCAAATATAATGTAAATATATAGTATAAATAATATTAGTATATAATTTAATAATAGTATAAAAAATCTATAATGGCCTTAGTAGCCGATGGTTCAATAATATTGCATTACATTTATGTATGTAATATTAATATAAATAAATAAATAAATATTATTTTAAATCCAGTATGAACAATTACAATATTTTGAATTTAAAAAAAAAACGTAGCTCCTTAAAATTAACCTTTTGGATGCTCTTGTTTTCAACATTAATCAAAATAATATTGTTTTTCAATAGTCTTTGTCGTACAATTGAATAATATTGAGTTAACTTAAATTATATTCATTTTGGAAACTTATTTGTTTTTATTTAACTCTGTCGGTTGAACTTTGCTTTTAAATCTTATTTTGTTTGCAAATTTCTTGTTCTAATAGTACGACATTCAACTCAAAAGTAATTTGGATCCAATATTTAGCAATTTATAAAAACAAAGTTAAGCGTTTTTAAAATAGTTATACCTATAGGACTTTTGGTGATTTTAAGGCGATGATACAATTAAATATTTTCTTTTTATTACACTAACAATATTTTATTCCAAATATTTATAGATGTTTACTCAAATATATTACAAAGAAGCATTACTTTATTTTTAGCTAAGTAGCCTTTTATAAATTATTCTTAATTAAAATTGTAAATTAAATTCTATAAATTTAATCTTATAGATAAAAATGATTAGTTGATTAGGTATTTTTAATACAATTTGAAAAGACCTGCTTACAATTATTATATTTTTAAGGACGAAAAGGATAAATTAAAATTTATTATTTTTATTTTTTTATATTTAAAAATATATGTATACCTGTACATATTTGTAAACATATTAATATAAATGGTGTTAAAAGGACATTCATATAAATACAATTGGAATATAAAATATTGAATTTATCTGATTAAAAAATTTTAATTAAAAATTTTTAATTGAAATATAAATCATAAATAATAATATAAAATCCTTATGTATATAATATAGAAATATAATTTAATTAAATATTTAATATTGATAACATCTGAACATATTATTAAAGTTAAAACTATTGCAAATTTATTAAAATGATATTATCGAAATAAAATTTTTTTTTTTTAAATTGATACAATTTTGTAATAAAAAAGATTAAATTAGATCTCTAAAACTTATTAGGTATATACCCTACAATGAATTTCATAAATTCAAAACAAAAAATGTAACAATTTTGTTATAAAAATTTTAAATTTATCTGACATTAAACATAGACCGGATTAAAAAAATTAGACTTAAAAATTTTGGACATTAGACTTAGCCGAATCATCGCGACCTTAGGCATCAAAAATCTATTTATACGCCAAACATTTTTATTCTGTTCAGAGAAGCACATATTTCACGAAAAATTTCAGAAAAACTATTGAAAGTGGGGCCTTGGTGGCCTAGTGGGTAAGAGCGTATATAATACGCTGCAAACACCGAGGGGGTGTGGGTTCGAATCCCACACACGTCGTAAGAGTTATTCCCCCTTACGACATTTACAGCCACGCCTGAACAGGAAAGGCTGTGTAGGTTCCTGTCCACATTTATATCGCAAAGAAATGCATTAAAAAAAATATTTATAAAGGTACCTAGATCTAAGTCAAACGAAAGATTGAACATTTGTAGCTAAATAGGTTACCACAATAATAACAGAATAAATATGGAAATGAAATGTAAACCATTTCGAATGTTTTTACCATTTAAATGAAATTAAGAAAAATGTAGCCAACAGGATCATCAAATGTAATTAAGTTTTTGAACAACTTGAAAACACTGAAAAACGATTATACCTTATGCAGCCTACGAATAAATTTTATATAAAACGTTCTGTGTTAGGTTTCTTTTATTTCCAAAAAAATAATAGTCTGGTTTAAAATATTTTGTTTTTGGAACCGAGAATGTGTTATAGAATATTTTTCTTTTCGTTCCTATTACCTTCAGTTTGAGCAATAGATTTTATGAAAAGTTTTAGTTTTTTCATTGCTCTGTGTTAAATATACCTACCTATAACTACCTACCTATATCTATAGTTTTACAAATATGGAGAATTTTTGAAATTTCCAGAACTATTATTCGTTATGGCAGAGTTACAACCGGATAATTTTAGTTCAAATCAACCTAATCAAGTAATTGCTACTAATCCTGGCAAAAAAAATGAATAATTTCCATGATTTTAGAAGACCCGTTTTCAATCAACTATTATTAATTTAATTTTTCTTTTACCATGATTTCATTTGAACAGTAAGCGTTAATGATTGCTTATAATTGTCACCTGCACCTACCTAACCTACTCTGTCATTATGCGAGTTACTTGATTATTTGTACATTTAAATTTTTCAATTAAAGTTTAATCTCAAAAATGGGATGCCAAGAAATTATTAACTGGTTGCTGTAAGTTTTTAATTAAAAATAATGTTAAAATATTTTATATTTGATTTTATAAAGCATTTTTAGCACATTTCCAAAATAATTTTGAAAAAATGTGTTTATTAGTTTCACTCTGTTCCTCCGTCCGTTCGTCTGTTTACAAAACTTCTACACCGTTAAAGATAGAGAAAAAAAATTTTAATCATGGGTAGGTCTCATAAAAAAAATAATTTTGTGGAACAACTTTTTCATGTAGCCCCATCCATTACGGAGCTACAGCCCCTCAAACTTTGAAAAAGCCTTATTTTTAAATGCATATATCTTATGTTCTGCTTAAGATTTTTTCAATCTGAAAACGTCATTCGACTGGTATTTTTTTTAACTTTGTAAATTTTTAAATTTAGTATTTAAATTTACCGTTATGTGAAAATCAAATTTTGCATGATTTTTCTACTTTAATAACTCCGGCACGCTTTTAGATAGAAGCTTGACATTTTGAAGTAAGAAAGAACTTTTAGAATTAGTATAAGTTTCCTCAGAAAATTTTTTGGTAGCACCCCTTGTTTAAGAATTGTTACGCTTCAAAAATTGAAAATTTGCTATTCTTAGATACCTGTAACTTAGGCACCTGTAAAAATTTTTCTTCGGCAAGACATGAAAATTAAAGGTTTAATAATATATTTTTACGTGTGTTAACGGTTTTTTTTAGTTATATAGGATTCGGGACTTACGGCCCCTCAACATTTCAAAAATATCCTATTTTCAAGTCACAATACTAAACAGTTAGTATTGAGTTTTGGAAATGTGCACTTTTAAAAACCGTTGGTTTACATTCTACCTTGTTTGAAATTGGTTTTAAGATCGTTTTAAACCTAATAGTGTGGTTTTGGTAAATAATTGCGTACTCATTATATCTGAAGCTCTTATTATTTGATAATTAAAAAGTTATCATTAATTTAAAAATTACAATATTTTAAATTTTAACAGGTATCTAAATTATATAAAATATAAAACAAAAGATAAAATAAAATTCAAAAGAAATTGATATAAAACTTTAATAAAAAGATACTTTTTTAAGTATTACGATAATTATAATATAATTAATAGTATTAAAGTCAAAAATATTTTCTTTTCAATGTATACTTAATTTAAGTGTACGTTGATTAAAAATATTTTTATTAACTAGCTATAGTGAAAATTGTTTAATTAGCTTTACAGAAGTTAGGTTTTTTTTTTTTAATATTAAATTTTTTACTTTAATTTTTATTTCTTTTTTTTTTTTTGTTTTATCTTAAGTATGTCTTATAAAATCTTATTAAAACTTTAATGAATTCTACTTTAAAAAATTTTTAAATTCTTCTCTTTCCTTAGTTCTATTATTAGTCGTAGTGATTGGTATACACCTTTCTTTCTATTAATTTTTTAAAGAAATAAAAAATTAAATTTCATTTGATTTTGTATCAAATTAATATAGAGATTCGTGTTATGACGCATAACGAAATTTTGTACTAAAGCAAAAGAAAACGTTATAAAAAAAAAGTATGATTTTACAAAAAAATTAAACACCTAACCTAACAAACAATTGAGATTTTACAACTTCTTATTACAACCGAATTTACCCAGCGAATTAAGAATGAAACTTATGCTTATTTCTTAAAAAAAAAAAAAGCTGAATAAAGCAGTAAACAAGGATGAACATTCTCCGCGTTTAAAAAAGCATCGCAATAATTGACTATAATTAACCCTGACTGCTCAACAAGATTAATCAATTAAAACAAAGTTAAAGCTTTTGATCTTCTTAACGCTCTGAACAGTTATTACGGTCTTGCCATCTAGGTTAGTCTGATCTAACACTAAGAGACTCAAGACCAATTTAAAATTTCGTTGTAAATTTTATTTCACTATTAATTGCTTTCTTTTATATCATTAAGAGCAAAGCTGCCTATAATCAAGACAATTACGTCTTCTGTACAAAAATATACTCTCACCATTATTTCAGAGCATCATTCATTATTATTTTATTTAATTTTTTTTTTTTCTTTTAAAAACTTTTCAACTTTGTTATCCCTTTATTCAATTTTCCATTATTTCTAATACTTTAACTTATTTTCTAAGACTTTTCCAAAAAAAAAAAAATTTTTTTTTAACTAGAAGGCGATGTCAAAAAAAATTTTTTTTTTCTTTCTTTAATTTCATTCCTTTTTGTATATGGGGTAGTACTGATGATAAATCTATTTCGGAAACAACAAAAGTGAATAACAACAACAAACAATCAAATAAAGTAGAGCAACACTACATTATACACCACACCAAAAGTAAACCACACGAAAATCGAAAATTCTTTAAGTTTTATTTCCAGTTTTTCTTGTTTTTTTCTTTTTTAATTTACAAGTTTATCAAGGAATCAGGGAATAATAATAATTAATGAAAAGTAATTTATCAAAAATAAAAATAAAAACAAAAAAAAAAAGTCCTTTCCATTTTTTTTTTTTTTTGAGAATTTCAATCTAAGTAACAATATAGTCAAGATGATCCTAATTGAAATGTTTCCTTAGTAACTCAGGAGTTTATTTTTTTTTTTCTTGGTTAGCAATACGAAATATTATTGAAGTATTTTTTTATTTTTTTATTTTAAATATATTCAACCTCACTATCTGCTATTTATACTTGACATGAATTAAGAGTCTAATATAGGTATATACATATAATGTATAGTTGGTATAATAAGTGAAGAGCGTTTTGAAATTTAATTGAGTTATTTGTTTACTCTTAAAAAATCAAAAAAAAATAAAATAAAATTAACAAGAAAATGTCAACAAACTTCTATGAAAAAGATACATCAAGTGTGGCATACCTGTGTAAATATATTATCTTCAGATATTGAACTCACCAACACCCACGATTTATTTTTTTAAATTTGTTCAATCAACTCATAAAAAAATTTAAGAAATTTGATGACGATAAAAGAGAGAAGTTGCTAAGGTCCGAGGTGCAAGAAACATGTCTATTATACAAGCGTTTGGATAAGTATATAACAATAATGTTGATTGATTGAACAAATGTTGATTGTTACTCGGTGTTGGTAGACCGGAATTGTTCTATTTAGTTTCAGACACGTTAAGAATTTCACATTTAGAAAAATTAATAAGCTAAATCAAAAATTCAGAAAGTTTGTGAAAATTCAAACAGTTTATTCAGTTAATTATAACGGAATTAAACCGTTACCATATTACCACACTTCTATCTATCGGAAAAAGTTATACATCTTTCATCCAGATCTGTCACTTTATTCCATTTAATTATTTTCTATGGAACTTTTATTTCAATAACCCATACACAGATATTTTCTCTACTTACTGTATTTCAAAAAAAAATTTAGCTACAGAATCTATATTTAGTTTTAACGTTGTTATACAAATTCAATAAATCACTGTTTTATCTCATAAATGTAAGGAAGTTGTTGAGTACCTTTTTTTTTTTTCTTTGTCGTTTTTGTTTTGACTCTTCCTTTAACTAATTTTGATGTCAAATAAGTTTGTCGTATCAATTTTGTATAAACTGAAAAGTAGACTAAATGGAAGTAATGATAGATTGTATAAAATAGAATAGATGGGGGTTAATATTTATATTTACCTTTTTAATCTAATGAATAGAATCCCAATGCTTATTAAAAACAAACAAAAAAGAAAAATCTAAACCAAAAATCTTTACAAGATAATTTCTTTTGATTTTGTTTTAAGTTTTAAGAAAAAAAAAAAATAATATGTATATATATGGTAACGTAGCAATTTAAAATTCTTAAAATATTGATAATAGTGCTAATGCTCTTATAAAGCCAAAATAAAGATAGCTTCTTTTTTTTTTTCTTTTTTAGAAAGATCTCCTTAAAAAATTTGTTTTAGAAATTGGGTTTTCTTTTTATTTTTCATGGTAATCAGATTAGAAAAAACTTTTTCTAATATTTTCTTTTACTTTTAACTTTTTACAGTTTTAATTTCTCTTTTGTTAATAATAATTGAGTTAATATAAATAATTTTCTATTAGATGCCTTTGAATTTTTTAAATAAAAAAAAAAGAAAGAATAACACTGTAGTCATTTAATAAAAAATTATAAAAAAAGGAATTTTAATTTAATTCTCTAACCAATTAAAAAAATAAAATGTATATGCAAAGTTGGTTGGTTAATTAAATGGTTTTTTTTTTTAGAGAACTGAAATAAAAAAAAATGAGGAGATATTTTGTTAAAAATTCTTCGTCATCTTGGTTTTATCGTACCAAGATAAATATTTTTTGAATCCTTCAACAAAGACGCTAATTTTATTCACATAAGCAAGTACTATCTGCACTTCATTCTACATTAATATTGAATCAAAATTATTTAAAACTACCATTAAATATTACATAACAAGATATTATAGTTCTTTCTTAATTTTTTTCATTTCTCAATGTCCCATGAGAATTCTATGTGTCATGAAAACTTACTCTTGAAATTAAATTTCCATTATTGTTATCTTAAATGTTAGAAACGCTATAAAAAAATTTAACATAAAGAATGTTCCATTTTGTACTGTTCTTCGGTGTTTCCGTTAATCATTTTGTTAGTCTTTTCAAGAAGAAGAAATAGAGAAAGCAGAAGGAGATTTTGTTTTGCTATGGAAGGTGAGAATCTTTCAAAGACACAAAGAATTTCCCCTTGGTTTTATATCAGATTCTTTCTGACTTGACTAAACCTACACCCACCTTTAGTCAATATAATGAGATGAAACTCTTACCTACTAAAGCAGTATATTGGCTAGGTAGTAGGGATAGGAAAGGATTGAACTAGGATGCGGAAACATTGAATTGGTGAGTGAAACAATCAATTCGCCTATTATTATTATTATTATTTTGCTAAGAGTGACTATACCCATTAAAAGTTTCAACATGCAGTAGTATATAACACCTTCCTGCATGAAGTAATAATTGAAGACAAACCCACTGTCACTGTATCAGCTATTATTATTGGTATTAATATTATTATTATTATATTCATTATTATTATTAGTTACTATTATCATTATTAATTATACGATATAGGTACATTATTACAATATAAAACTGCTACAAATTTTTTTTTATATGACTTGCCCGGAGTTTGAACTCAAGCCCCTCCGGCTTGCCTGGCGACTTAACCACTACACCATGAGTCATATTAAGGTTACAAGAAAAATACAGACGCTCATCTGTTCTAGTTAAATAACAAGAAACTAACAAATAGTTGAATTTTTCTTTAGATCCAAAATTCTTTCAAAACTTTAGTAGATATAGCTATCTCTTTTATTTGTGTTACTAGATACTTCAGATAAGTTTGTAAATACCTTTTTAAAGCCATTCTTATATATATTTTTTTTTTTTTTGAAATATAAAATAAGTAAGAATACAGGATGGTACGAGTATTAATATTTACGTTTAAAATAGATTAGAAAATTAAAACGATTGAGTCTAAGTATTGCATTTCAGAAGTTACATGGTTTCAGAAGGTACAAATAAATTTTATAATTTTCTTGACATTAAATTCCAAAACATTAAATAAACTATTAATTAAAGTTAAATTTTATGAATATCAATTCACTTTGATATGGTAATATAAATTAGCAACTATTTATACTAACTTTATAAAATTTCTGAGAAAAGTAGATATTTTCCTTTTGTAACCATTAGCGGCTAATATTGGCTATGTATAAAAATGGTTTATCATATTATCTGATCAGTACCGCTGGTGACGATTTTGGAACACAATATTTTTAATACGATTTTTCATTCCGTTCTCAAATAGGCAAGCTAATGAATGAAAACCAACTGGCTAACAAAATAGAATAGACTTTAATTTTTCAGAAACTGAAATTATTTAAAATAAGCTTTGGGATATTAATTTCTTTTTCGTTTT
The DNA here is from genome assembly GCA_947095535.1 of Poecilobothrus nobilitatus. Lineage (NCBI taxonomy): Eukaryota > Metazoa > Arthropoda > Insecta > Diptera > Dolichopodidae > Poecilobothrus > Poecilobothrus nobilitatus. Next base: position 6,968,411 of record OX352774.1, read on the forward strand.
ACTAACTTAGTTCCTAATGATTCCAACAATAAATCAGAACTAAATACATGGGAAGAATACCGGACATTTTTCTAATTTAGTTAATTTTTTTTCTGACTTAATTTATTTTAACATGATTCGTAGTATTAAATATTGTACTAAATATTTGTAGTTCAAAAGGGCTCGAGGAAATCAGCCATAGCGAATTACTTCCCAAAAATAGAATTAAATTAATCTCAAACATTTGTATTATATCTTCCGGACTGATTTCTTAACGCAAATTACTCTCCAAAATAGGCCATTTCTGCACTTTATTTGGACCTCTTTTAATGCTTTTTTTTTAAAACCTTAATTTCTTGGTTAAAGATAAATTTAAGAAAGATAAATTTAAAAAATTGTTATAGAATTGATTCAAACAATTGAAAAATTATTGTTTTTTTTTTTGCACTGCCCTACAAAATCTCCCATAACAAATAGTATGAGCTGGTCCAAACGTACGCTAAATAAATTATTGAAATCTTCATTTTGTAGGGAACTATAAAAAATAAATAATATAGTATTACATTTTATATGGTATTTCGACATACAGAAATATGTTATAAAATCATTAACTGGTATAGTATTACCATTTTTCTTCCATCTTTTCATGTTTCCTTCTTTCGACTTGAAAAAATGGTAGAATATTTTATTTTTAAAATTATATACTTAATATACTGGTAAAAAAAATTGCTGCTGTTAATTTTTTGATAAAACTTTGTGAAGGAATTCGCTACAAAAAAAATTCCAGCTTAACGAAAAAGACGAAATAAAATCAAATATTACAACAAAATCATGGTTTCATTAATTTTTTTTGCGGAGATTTGTTTTACGGAGATTTTGTTTTACATACAAAATATCTGTAATACAAAATATTTAAGAATTATTTATTTTAATGCTAATTTATATCATTCACTTAAGTTTCTTTTACCTCAACATTGTGCTGTTTTGTTTTGCAATGTAATCAATTTTTATACCCGTATGAACTATGTTCAATGGTTTGTTCAATGGAACAAATGTTCAATGGAAAATTTGCCATTACGTTAGTGGGACCTTAAAGGAGTCGAGGTAGATATAGTGTCAAAGGTATGGATCGTATCGTCAAAGGTATTGTCAAAGGTATGGATCAAAAGTATCGCCCGTCCGCACGATAACTCAAAAAATAAAGGAGCTAGGAGGCTGGAATTTTTACGCCAGTTTTACAAAATTGTTAGTTTTGCTATTTAAATCCAGCACTTTCGGCCGCCGGGTTTGAGTAGCTGCCATACAACTTCTTTCTTTATATGGAAATAACTCAGTGTCTGTTAATGTTAGGTATCTGAAATTTGGTGAAGAGGTGTCGAGTTACATGCCAAAAACTTTGTAAAATTTGATTGGTCTAAAGTAACCGGTTCAGGCTTGTTGAACCTCTTGGAACTTAATAAAGCTAGGCTTTTAAAATCTTATAAATGATGATCAAGCTCCGTAAAATTTGGTTGTGCTTGTGCAATAGATTCGGGTAGCTGTCATACAACTCCACAATTTACATAAATATATCTCTAGTAGTTGACGTCGGTACTAAAATAACTGAAAGTTTTTAAAAGATGGTCAAGTTTTATAGAAACAGGGTATATTACGTTCATACGGTTATCCCAGAGTTGACACAGTCTACACTGCATTCTTCCTCCTTTAGGAATAAATTCATCTTCTTTGAGGATATTTTATTGTGTAACGCAAATAATCAACGAATTTTCTAAAATTTTTTCCTTTTTATTTTAAAGAGTAATTTTCTTGAGCCTATTTCTTAAATCCGTTCAAACGATACGAATTTGGAAGGGTTTAAAATTTTTAGTGTAGGTAATTATATTTAATATGCACTTTCCATTTTATAACTAAATCCAATAAATAATATTTGAAAATTATAATATATAGGCATTTATTTATTGAAAAATGTTTACAATTTTTAAAAGATTGTTTTCTTACAGACAAAAATAAAAATTAATAATTTTCTTACAAATTAGCCACAGATGACAAATAAATTCAAATAGAAAGAAAAGTCTTAACTAAAAAATTTTAACATTTTCATATTATTTAGTTACTTAAAAATATTTTTTTTTTAATTATTGTAAAAAACTTTTTATTTTTCGCTTAGAAAAAGTTTTTTTTTTTTTTTATTATAATTTTGACAGTTTAAAAAAAGAAAAGTAGAAAATAAAAGCAAAATAATTTTTTTAACTGAAGAAACTTTTTAATTAATTTATTCTAATTACTTTAATTAACAACTTCAAGAATAATTTTGCATTTCATTTAAGAATTTATTAATGATTAAGCAAATTTAATAAAAAAGAATAAATAAAATTAAATTTTCTTTTATTATACCATGTATATGAGTTTTTGAAACTTTTGAAAGCAATTAAATTATAAACTTTTCTAATAATCTAAAAAAAAAAATATTTATAATTTTTCTTTAACGACTAAAAGCGAAAGCATTCAGTTTCGAATACTTTCTAGTTTATTTAAAATTAAAAATATTTTTTACTATAAATCAGTTATGTTTTATTAAGAAATAAATTTAGGGCACAGAGCCAAAATTCCCGGTGCTAGCAGCCGCATTGAGACTTTTGACTCACTTCCATTACTCAGAAATCTAGCGGGCTGTTGTCTTAGTGCCAAGGACAGAAATCCCAATGTGATTCCTAGTTTTTTTTTGTATGGGATTTCTAGCCTTTTTTCTGGGACTCCTGGCCTTTTTTTAATAGGTTCTTTCACTCATTAAAATTAATGAAAACTCCAATTGAAATAAAAATGAATTTCGCAATCAAAACACTGGATAAGATCATTTTGTTTTATGAATCTAAAAAAATTTATAAGATTCCTGAATTAGGAGGGATTTTTTTGTTGAGGTATACTATAAAGCCTTTTCGTTGATGTGTCGGAACAACCATGGGACTTTTTGGTCGTCGAGATGACCCTGCTAAATTTAGATTTTAATCTGTTTTAATCTTAATCTTAGTTGATTAAATAGTATCGAAGGTATTTTGAAATTTAATGACAATCAAGCATTGTCTATTAGAAAACAAAGTTTTTATCAATTTAAAAACGGTTCAAAAGCTTATAAATACTGACTCCCATGTAAAATCAAATTTGCAATTGCGTTGATTTAAAAACATACTGGCACAAGCAACTAAAATTCTGCATAACTGTATTTTTTGTCTCAAAAACTTAATTTTGCTACAAAGTGGAAATATTATACCTTATAAAACTATAATAAAATTTTTAACAAATCAAGAAAATGAGTCTAGGTCTATAATACAACCGATAACCGGGAGTTTACAATCTGATATTAAATGTTACAGTTGCTATAATGTGCTATACTTACTTTACTACCTATACTAATAATAATTATCACATATAAATAAAGAAGAAAGCATTCGGGTTTCATTTTTTAACCTTTGTACTATTTACAGTATGAATGATCACGTGCTTTCGCAATATAAAATTGCTTGGCTTACGTGATTGAATGTGTACAATTATATACACAAATTTTACGAAAGGGGTAAGTTTTTATTTTTTAATTTTTTGTTAAGAGTATTGCTAATTTTTGTTATTATTTAAGTTATTTTTTATTTAAACATAACGGTTTTTTAAATAGAAATAATTTTGTACTTTTATATAACGAAAATTGAATTTAATTTCTATCTTTCTGTGTCTAATGTTAGAGACCTGTCACTTGTTTTCTTTTCGTAAACTATCATATACTAAAACATTAATTAAACAAGCTCAATTTACTAACAATTATCAATCCTACATATTTTTCTAAAAATTTATTTATGAAGACACTGGTGAAATATTCATTGATTGGGGACATAGAGGAATCTTGGTTAACATAATATTATACATAATTTCGCTTAAAATATAGTTAGTTATACTCAAATTCCAAACCAATCGTTAAAAAATATTTTCTGTATTCTTCTAAGATTTTTTATTTGTCTTAGATTGTTAAAGAAGCATATTTAGGTTATAGAAATTAATAAAATTTATTTAATTATTTGATTAACATTAACTGTTTTCTACCACTTTATAGGCCCAGTTTCAGATACAAATTTTGTATGTTATCAAACTAATAATAAAAGGCCTAAAAGTGAAACGAGGAAAGCAGAAAATGAATCTATAGTAAATATTGGAAAAATATGCACTTTATAATACTTATAAATTATTATATACTCTTTAATTCTTCCACGGCAATTTACATTAGGCTATATTATTACTTTATTTGTTTGCGACGACAGAAATTAAACGGGTGTGGTACTAAATCTCGTTTTTATAAAATCTAGTTTCCCAAAATCTCACTTTTACAAAATTTCGTTCAATAAAATTTCAGTGAACAAATTCTCGTTTTTGCATTTTGTAACCATTTCTCAACTACCTTCTAATTATATTTTTGCATATATATTTCAACATCAAAGTCATTGAAATTGTAAAATTTTGTAAAACAAGATTTTTTCCATCGAGTGTTTGCTAAACGAATTTTGATTGACAAATGATTTATAAACACAATTTTGTAAAAATGAGATTTTGGGATACAAAATTTTGAAAGCAAAATAGGTATTATGTACCGTTTCCAAATCGAATTGATGAAAATTGGACAACAAAATTAAGTAAACAGAATAGGTACTTCGTCTTTTGAAACTTAATTTGTATACACATACTTGTAACTGTCTAAAGAGTTTAGTACTGCATACCCCACGCTTATCTTTAAAATTGGAACTATTATTTAAAAATTGATTTTAGTCAACTAAAAATAGATTAAGTTTTTATAGGATTAAATATATTAAAAAATACTAAGAAATTTAAAAACAAGTAAATGTAACAGTAAGTCGATGCAACCGACTTATTTATACCCTACACCTAAAAAATTCAAATTAAATTAAAAATCCATAAGTTATTTTAGTTAGGCATTTAATATAATTTAATATAGGTTTCTATCTTTATTAAATTCGAAGGTATGCTTGTTAGGTCTTGGAAAGTGTGTGAAGGAACCCGGACCACCTCCCCAATTCATCCCAAATTTTAGAGATATTGTATCAGAACAGGGTAGAATACTCTTATATCAAATTTCAAATTTTTATATTTATGAATTTCGAAGATATGCTTGTTTGGTCTTGGAAGTTGTGTGAGGGATACCCGAACTACCATTCCAATTCATCTGAAATTTTAGGCAAATCAGGGATTCAGGAAACAACACCCTCGTATCAAATTTGCAGTTTCTATCTTTATTAATTTCGAAGATATGCTTGTTCGATTTTAGGAGCTGTATGCGAGGTACCCGACCAACCACTCCAATTCATCTCAAATTTTATGCAAATCAGAAATTCAGAAAACAGCACCCTCGTATCAAATTTGAAGCTTTTATCTTTATTAATTTCGAAGATATGTTTGTTCGGTTTTGAGAGTTGTGTGGGAGGTAACCGAACAGCTCCTACAATTCATCTCAAATTTTGGACAAATCAGGGATTCAGGAAACAACACCCCAGTACCAAATTTGAAGTTTCTATCTTTATTAATTTCGAATATAATATGCTTATTCGGTTTTGGGATTTGTATGGGAGGTACCCGAACAACCACTCCAATTCATCTCAAATTAGGGATATCAGGGATTCAGGAAAACACACCCTCGTACAAAATTTTAAGTTTCTGTCTTTATTAATTTCGAAGATATGCGTATTCGCTTTTGGGAGTTGTATGGGAGGTACCCGAACCCATGGACCAATTTTGTCCAGATTCGATCTTAGCCTTGCTTTCGTAATTAGTAAGCTACTATATAAATTTCATCAAGATAGCTAAATCAACTGAGGTCCATATCTAACTCACTTCCTTTTGGTGGTTACAAACACCATACCAAAGTTTATATACCCTATACTTAATGTGTAGGGTATAACAAAAAGAATATCTCAAAAAGATTTTGAAGTTTTCCACTTGTTCATTTTTAGAACAGTGATTGATGCCATTGTATAATTTGTTTTTTTTTTTTAATAAATCGTAAATTAGAAAAAAAAAGATGAGTTACTAATTATGAATTTTTTAAACTAAATGAAATTTTATTAAGATTTTTAAAGGATCTTTTTAAAGATCTCAAGGATCATTTATAGATAGTCAATAAACTTTAAATGCTCAACACGTTATAATTGGCATTTTATTCAAATTATTTTAAGAATCTGCCAGGTTCACAAATAGTAACATGTATCTGTAATTATTGTGCTCTATAAATATGTATCTGTAATTGTGTTTAAATATTAAAATAAAAAAAAAAAAATTTTCATTTTTATATTTCCAACGAAGGATTGTCTTCTCAATTGATGACAATTTTATTAATTTCTTTTTTACACTTTATTATTTTTAAACAATTTTTACGAAAATTTGAAGAAAATTCCTTTTCTGTGTTGTTTTTTTTTTTGTTGATTTTCCGCCTTGAAAGTAATGTTAAAAAAAAATGTAAAATAATTTTTATGTTTTGTTTTTTTCTTTTCTTTCTTTTACTACTGGTACTGGGTACTAAAATACTTAAATACAAATGGCACCCAAAACGAATTTATTTATTCGAATTTTTAATTTTTTTTTTATTTTTATTTGTTAGTTTTTCTCACTTTTCACTTTGCAGTTTTTTTCTTTTCATTTTCTGCCTTGGTGTGCCTGAGGAAATAAACAGGAAGAGGACCCTTCATATTTCTTTCTTAGTTGAGCTTTTTTTTCTTTTACTTTATTTTTAATGCTAGTATTTTCTAAAAAAAAAAAAAAAAAAAAACAGTTTTTCATTTCATTTTCCTTTTTAATTTTTCTTTATATTATTTTGAAATTTTTGTATTATTTTTGTTTTTTTTTTTTATTCTTCTTCTAGGAAATATTTTTCATCAAGGAAACAAATTATGAATTCGCACCTCGTAAATAAAATTTATGGCATTCGCTCGATGAACTTTTAATGTAGTTTCCTTAACATTTTGGTTGAATGGGCACAAAATAACAAAAAAAAAACAATTTTATTTTTTTTATTTTATTTTTATTTTCCATAGTATCATCCCAATGTTTTCATTATCACCCTCTTTATTCTCTCCTTTGATTTGAAGGCACTTTAATAGCACTATATATAAAATTATTAAATCAGTATATTTATATACATATATATATATATATAATATAATATTTATATATACATAATATATATAATATATATGTACTCTTAATGTATGTTTATTAGATTTATATTGTAACTGTAAATAAGGATAAATTCTTTACCACAAAAAAAAAAAATTCTTTTAAATAAGATTTAAGAAGTTCCTTTTAATAGTAAAGAAATAAATGTTCATACCAAGTTGAAATAGAAAAACAAAAAAAGCAAAAAAAAAAAAATAAAAGAAATTGTTTTTCTTATATTTTCATGTAAATTACTAAAAAAAGCCCAAGTATATTTGAAAGTTACAGTCAGAATCAAAATTGTTAAATTTACGCCATAAATTTTTTTTTAATTTTTTTCAAGTGGCAAGGAATGAGATGTATAGGGCATCCACTAAGTCATTTATTATTCATATTTGACTAGGCTTCAGTTCGTGAATCATTAATTTCACTAAACCGTTGATTAGTCGACTGTAGCTATTGTACAAGACCAAGACGTTTCTATTATTTCTACGCCATCTATTATCTTATACAAGAATTATGGTTTATTATTATTTTATTATATAGCTGTTACAATATGATATTTTATTATAATTTATATGACATAGGTATATACAAATTTTTAATTTAATTATATTCTACTAATTATATATTATAAGTAAAATCTATATTATTTTTTATTAATCTATATGATTCAGTTGGGGTTTGAACTTGAGACGCAGGAAAGCGTAAGACCGGTGTCTCAACAACTACATAATTGGCTGGATGGACGCCATAAATTAACACGGAATAATATTTAGAATTAATATGTAGGCCTATATCCAAATGTAATGGAAATTAAACGGATGATAACAGACTTTGCTACTTCAATTGTACCTAGCTATTTTTATTTTAACTATCATAGTTGGTCAATTCTTCAATCATAATTTATGATATAATAAAGATTAAAACATGATATTACTCTTCCTGTAATCACAGAGTTTTTATGGTCTTTCTCAAAACGAAAGCGGAAATTATTAGAAATTTTATGGGAATTTAAATTGATTCCGGACTTAATAAATACCATGCTCTATGCAATAATAAAGTCAAATTTTAATCAATATAAAATCACCTTATCCATTAAACCCTAATTCAGCAAAAAACTTTCTTATGTGTTTCATATAACAAACTGTTTCAAACGTCAACATTGGCTTTTTCTCGTTATAATTTTGTAACATCCAATATATTGGCCTTGTTTAAACTATCGTCAACAGGTTTTGTTGTTAATAAATCTTGTTATTAAAGCTGTGTATAAGCTCTTAACATTTATGATATGTTGTCAGTTGCAGTTGCAATTTTATATGTGTACCTTAATATTATCACTTAAAATTTTTTTCTTGAGGAATAAGCAGTGGATTATTTATTTTTTTTAAGGGGGAACGTCAAGGATGAAAATAAAATTTTTTGACCTGATAACATTTTGTATTACTGTTTTACATGTATTGGTAAATTGGAAATAGTAAAGCAACTAAATTTTGGTTAACAAGAGTGTTAATAACTTTTTCGGGTGTTTACCGCCTCTTTGTCGTTTTTTTTCGTTTTAATGCATTTTTGTATATAGGAGAAGTGAGAAAGTGGGAAAGAAAAAGAAGAAGTTACAACTCATGATTGCAACACATTATGAACAAAGGAATTGAGATTACGGAGAATTATACGAGACCATAAAAGTCAAGGTTAATGATTATATTTATATAATAAGAAGAAATTTAACAGATCACAATACCATGTGATTGAATTTTTTTTTTTTTTTTTTTTAATTTTTTTAATACATTTCTCTGAAATTACAAAGCCTTTCTGTTTCTCGGAAATTACACAGCCTTTCCTGTTCAGGCGGGGTTTAAATGTCGCAAAGAGAAATAACTCTCGAAGTGTGGGATTCGAACCCACACTCCCTCGATGTTTACAACGTATTTTATACGTTCTTACCCTCTAGACCACCGAGGCCCCTTATTGAAAATTTAACAAAAAATATTAAATATTTTAAGCTACAGCTGTTTAATGTATGAAATTAATTAACAAATTCATATTAATTTAAATCTGCGAATTGATTTTTGTAACATACTGTACCATAAGAAAAGAAAAATAACATCTTATAAAAATAAATAAATATGTTTACTAAAAAGTAATAAAAATGCATTTTCTGGCATATAAATTTTCCGTTCTGTAATGCAAAATAAATTCTTAAAATTTATTTCTTTGAACTTTTAAATAAAAGTTTTAAATAAAACCAAAAAAAAAATTACAAAATATTAACAACTTAAAAATACTTTTATTCCTTATTATTAGATACTGATGAATTTTTATTTCTCAACAAACCAAAAAAAAAAAAACAAAAAAACCAAAAAAAAATAGAAAAAAATGAAAGGTAAAAAATTATTTCTATTTATTTTCAAATTAAATTACGATACTAAAAATTAAAAATTATGGATCTTTTCTTTCAAAAAATTTACAAAAAAAACATACAAAAAAATATCTAAAATTATTTAAAATAATACTGTATCTATTGAAATATAAAGATACAATTCCAATTATGTTATAAAATATTTTATATATATTTTGCCACATTGTTTAAACCTAAACAAATTTAAAATGTAATCTAAATACTAAATAAAATAAAATCTATTTCAACATAAATTTAATTTAAACATTTTTCAAATTTTTAAATTTTAATTTATGTTAAAAAATTACAAATAAAAAACAATAATCAAAGTTCAATATTAAAATAAATTTATTATAGGATTAAACATATGTATACAAAACAATACCTACATGCAATATTAAAGCTTGACCAATACTGTACATTATACCTGCACACTTGTCACAATTTATATACAATTTTATTCAACATTTTCAAAATATAGGTTATGTTATTTATTTATTTTTTTTTATCTATTGCGAAAATAACCCAGAAACTAACCTAGGAAGCTACTTAAATCAAACTCACATGCATACATATAAAAATCCAAATATTTTATCAACCAATATAAATTTTCTGTACTGCATGATTGTATTCTTGTCAGTTAATCTGTAAATAATTTGACATTTTGTGCAACACGAAATAATATAGCTGAAATGAAAATTAAAAAAGGAATGAAAAAAGAGCCCTGAAATTTGAATTTTGTCAACGATAAACATCATGTAGCATGTCAATGTTAAACTAGAGGAAAGTACAAAAAAAAAATTTTTAAGTGTTAATATTAATTGTTTACATATTAAAAAAATACCATTAAATTGTAATTTTATTAACCCTTATGTCAAACCCTTGTTGAACCGCCTTTAATCAAACCCTTGGTACATTTGTACCAATAACGTTTTTCATACATTTTGAATTTTGTATAAGAAATAATATGTAAAAAATAAAATGTTTTCGTTTTCTTATAACCTTAATCATAAATTAACTTTAACAAAATATTTCATAATTTAATTTAAATAAGAAAAAAAATAAAAAGAATACAAAATAAAAGAAAAAATAAATAAAAAAATTTTTAATTTTGAGAAGCATTGCAATCAAAGCAATAATTAGCAAGCAAAGCAACGTAGTTGACATCATTTAAGTCCCTGAAATCCTAATTGTCTCCACCAAACTATATATATTTTTAGTATGTCTTTGATTCATAGCTCTTTAATAGAAGATGTCACGAAGGTACAGATTTGCACTTCAAAAAGGTGGGAGATATAGCTGTTTAAACTTAAAATTGTTACATTTGTACCAAGGGTTTGACATAAGGGTTAATAAAATTATAATAAATAAGAGAAACAAGGAAGCACTCTAGATGTTGTTATATCAAACTTTGAAGTACCGTAATATTTTCTATTTTTAGCACTTTATTTTCATGAAAGTACTACGCAGTCTATGTCACAGAAAAATATTTTTGGACTTTTCTATATTAAAATATGTATCTTTATGCTTGTAATCTACAAATCGAGAAACAGCTGGGTAAAGTTAATGAAATATGCAACTATTACTTCTGAATAACCACAATTAATTCTTTGTGCATCAAAGTATAAAAATCTTCAAGTATATATTATCACGCTTGTGCCTAAAATTTAAAAATTTACTTAACTGATAAAGTATTATAGCAACTGCTGTAACATTTTTTTTACATTTCACATTTAAATTTACCGTTATGTGAAAATCCGTTATTATTTTTCTACCTTCACATCTCCAGCATGCCTTTAAATAAGGACTTGAAATTTTGAGGTAAGAAAAAACTTTTAGAATTAGTATAACTTTTGTCAGAAAATTTTTTTGGATCACCCCCTGTCTATTTTACCTATTTTGGCTTAAAAATTGAAAATCTGCTATTTTTGAACACCTGTAATTTGGGCACCTGTACACATTTTCTTCGGCAAAACATAAAAATTAAAACTTCAGTAATATTATTTAAAATTATTTAGTATTTGTTTTGTTCATTAGAACGAATTTAGTTCATTAGTTTGTCTAGACAAAACCGATTTTTTACACTCAACTGATCTTACTATACTTATAGAAATCTTCTGCGAAGTAATCGGATCAATTAATAATATATTTTTTAATTCTTCAGTTCCAAAGAGTTTATTTTTTTTTGTAATGCATTTCTCTGTCACATAAATGTGGACAGGAGATTACACAGCCTTTCCAGTTCAGCCGTGGCTGTAAATGTCGTAAGGGGAATAACTCTTACGACATGTGTGTGATTTAAACCCACACTACCTCGGTGTTTACAGCGTATTTTATACGCTCTTACCCACTAGGCCACCGAGGCCCCTCCAAACAGTTTATATTATCTTTTGGAAATGTGCGCTTTTAAAAACCGTTGATTTATATTACGCCTTGTTTAATAACCATCTTAAAATTCAAAACAAAAGTAAGATTTTGTTAGTTTAATTTTCTTCTTTTCTTCGAAGAATCGTAAGAATGTACTGGTTATAACACTTACAATGACTTGTGAGAAAAATTTCACTAATAATATTTTATTAATAAAATAATAATTATTATTTCAATTTTTATACTCTATGTAAAAACTCAAATGTTAAATAAAACAAAAATAGCTATACAGAAAAGTTTTAGGAAGATTTCTTCTTCTCCTTTTTTTTGTAAATACGTAAAATTTCATTGACCAATTCAGAGTTATAATTACAATTAATCAAAAATAAAATAAAAGAAAAAATGAATAATAAGTCGTGTAAAACTTTTTTTCAATAGAATGAGTGAAAAAAAAAATAGAAAGAAAAATATGTTAGAACTTTTCTCATTAAGGATATTAAGAAAGTTTCGGCCAATAGGATGTGCTTTGCTTTCATAATTTCTAAGTAAGTCTACTTTCATCATAAAATTGTCTTGTCTTTATAAGCTCGCAAAGAAAATATTTTATTCAACCACTTTACTTTAATTTTTACATTTTGTAATTTTGTATCATTATTTAAATATTAAACTAAGATAAAATAACGAATGCTGTGAGTAATATTATTATAATGTTATATGATGAATTAAAATGAGTTTTAATTTTTTTTAGTATATTCCCCTGTCATATAAATTTGACAAAGAAATTACATAGCCTTTCTTTTATAGTTCCGACTGTAAAAATATGTCGTAAGGGCTATTTAAATCAAACTAAGGTTTTGTTTAAAAAATCAATAATTGAAAATTTTTTTTCGTCTTATTGGCACTTTTTAATGTGAAAGACATTTTACTAGGAATTTTCCTTTTGCTGAAGTAATTTAATTTAAAAGAATTCTTATTTTATACAAACTACTCAAAATTTTATGATTATTTTAGAACTCTAATCTAGTTATTTATATTTGAACATTTGGAACAGTAAAAAGAATTCTACCAATATTCTATGGACATATTCTATCTATAATTATAACTTAGTAGTTTTCAGCCATACACTATGTATTATGAATTCTGTTTCAAGCTTTGCACATCAGTAACTACATATTTTTTACCATTTTTCTACTAAAAAACCTATACATAATATGAATAATAAAACATAAACAACACATTTCATATTTACATGACAGTAGTATGGTACCTTACCTACGATAGTCGGAGATAGTAACAAAACGTACACAACAGAATAACAAAAAAAAATACAAAATTATAAGAGACATAAGACATTCTCATTTACTCTCTTTAAAATTGTGTATTTTTTTTCCCTCTCGAGTCTCGACTCGATCTCAACGGCTCAAGTCAACTTAGAACTATTCTTTGGCTATATGTACATAATATGTAATGTAGGTACTTTAACTTATGCATGTATAATGAATAAAATTTAAAAATTGATGAAAATCATCATGTATTGAAATTTTAAATAATGATGAAAGATATTGATCTAATATTAATAATCAATATGTATCTAAGTATGTACTTATGTATAACCAGCGGGCAGAGTCTCTTTAAAATTCAAATATATAATTGTTTTGGTTTTGTACTTTTCTATTAAATTGTTACATTTATGTATGAATGTTTGTATATTATTTGAAGCGGTTAGAAAACTTTTCTAATTGTATTCTATTTTGAATTATATGTAATCTACTCATATATGTAATCTACTCATATATGTATATATCTACTCTCATATATGTAACTACTTAAATTTTAGTATACAGCAGTTCTTACAACCAAAATTAAAATTGAATAATTTTTATTTTTAAATATTTTGCTACCCGAACTTGTTGCACCAACACAACCAAATTTACAGATGTTACAGATGTTGTTGACCTATAACTTGATAGATACTGAGTTATTTACATATAAAGAAAGAAGTTGTATGGCAGCTACTCGAACCCGGCGGCCGAACATGCTGGATTTAAATGGCGAAACTAATAATTTTGCAAAAGTGACGTAAAACAAAATGTCAGCCTCTCAGACCTTTGTTTTTTGAGTTATCATGCGGACAGAGACACATATAGTTTAATCGACTCAGAATTGATACGGGTATAATGACGGAGTAATGATAATATTATGCAACAAAAATTAAGTCAAGATTAGAAAATAATACATCCTTAGTAAGTGTAGCGCTTAAGAAACCGTCTTTCTTGTAGATTATTAAAAAAAATAAAGATTTTTCTTCTAATTATACTAATTAAATAAAAAGTAAATATATTATATTTTTTCATATCATATCGTAATATATACATAATAAAATAAAAATAAAATAATTTTTGTATAGGATAATAGATGGCGCATAAATAGAAAAATAATATTAGTGTTCGTTATAGATTTGTGCAATAAATAGCTACAGCCAAGAAATCAACGGATAATAAAACAAATTATTCCTAAAACTGAAGCTGTATCAAATTAAAATAATGAATTACTTATTAGATACCGTATGCTTCTTATAGTAGTGAAAGGAAGAAAAAAATATTTAGAAATAAATATAAAATTTAAATAATTATGATGGTTTATGAAAGCTAGTAAGTAATAAATTTTCTATTTGCAAAAATGTCGATTTAGGACAGAGATAAGGTAACATAAACAAATTAATTTTTTAACTAAAATTTTGTCAGTTGATGTAACGATGTAATGTATATATTTTAAAAATATGGCTTTATAACCCATTCAAATGAGTCAAAAAGCCATATTCTCAATATCGGGAGGCCCTCGCAGCACTTTCTTGCAGCCACTCTTCACCCCTCCCTCAGCTAACGAAAATCTCGAATAGACATCGTCAGACTAGTAGCCATCATCACACTGGCCAGTAGGCACGCATGCACTCAAATTAGGTATCCCTCACAACACCTCCTGCAGGAGTTACAAAGAAGCAAACGAAAGTGAGAACCTGGAGCACTTTATTGAACCTGGAGAAAATTATTTAAATATAGAAATAATCACTTTTTTTTATTTTTTTAAATTCATTTCCCTTCCACATAAATGCGACATGGAAATTACACAGTCTTTCCTTTTCAGGCGCGGCTGTAAATGTCGTAAGGGGGAATTATTCTTACGACGTGTACTCCCTCGGTGTTTGCAAAGTAATTTATACGCTCTTACCCACTAGGCCACCGAGGCCCCCATCAGTTGTTCATTTATTCAATGTCAATTTGTTAAACAAAAATATGTATTTTTTTTGTGTTTCAAAAAATTCAAATTTTTCTATTTTTGTTTAAATGTATTTCTATATATTTCAAAAATGTATAATAATATGTAATAATGTTTAAAACTTTACGTTAAGTTCAATGCTTACTGAACTTAGCGTACTTAAAAATGACGTTTATTATAATTTTAACAAAGTTAACCAAAGTAGCAAGCATCTATTCCGGTTATTTGAATGTATTTCCATAAAAATCAACTTTCACGTTCCTTTTCTTATCTTTTCATTTCATCTATTTCTATTTGGGTTATAACATATTTTATAACCATACAATTTACTTGATTTCGATATTTGTGTTCAACATAAATTAAAATTATAATATTGTACATTTTTATTTTTTTATTTTATTTTATCTTTTAGTATCTCTGTATATAGTTTTTAGATAGAATTTTATTAAAGCTTAATTTTCAATTTAATTTTTCCTTTTGATTTTGTAATTAAATTGACTTTTACATTTTGTCGAACCCTCGAAAATTATCGAAATAAATTGAAATGAAAAAAGGATAAAAAAAAAAAACACAACAAAAACAAACTCTTACAAAAGCAAAACTTTCAACGGCCCTCAACGAAAATTAATAATTAATTAAAAAAAAAAGAAAAAAACAGAAAATCAAGGGAAAATTTTGCAATATAAATTCGCAAGTTAAATTAAAATTTTGCAAAATATCAAAAAAAAAATGTGAAAAACTTTGTTGACATTTTTTCTTTTCACAAACCAATGAAAAATTTATAAAACTATTTAATATTAATTCAGAATATTACAAAATCTTTCAAAGAAAATTAAGCTTAATTTAAACATAATTAGAAATTTTATGATTGTCAAAATAATATTATTTTTAACATTGATTAAAGTATTTTAAGATATTAGTTAACATATTTATCAGATATAATTTAAATTTTAACTAAAACTTAATCTTTATTGAATCACACATAATCGAAGTTACATAATCAATATTAAAATTTCAAATAAACATATCTACCCTGAATAGATTGTACCTTGACCCAGATAAATGTATCTTGAAAAATTCGTAACTGTTGAGGAAAGAAGATCATAACTAAATCTAGGTACCAAAACAAGAGTCAAAACAATTTGTAAAAACTGAATTAAGTGCACCAACGAATATAAAACCAATTTCATCGCCTGTGAAATTCATAATTACAGTTCTTTTTTGTTATACCCAGTTATACCCATTGTTATACCCAGAAATGAAATTTTCACTTTTTCCCGTAGACTATCCTAAATAAAATTTATATGGATTTGATATTAAATATTATTTGACAGATTTTCCGAATTGAAGAAAAGTGACCGCATTTAAAAGTGACGAAATATAAAAATATTTTTCTATTATGAAAATGTAACAGTAGATTTACCTTTAATATACGGTACGAATCTTACAACACCCTCATTATTCTTTATATTTATTTTGTTCAGACATACTAACTTCCTTTTATTTCGAAACCAGGAGTGCTCTATATATATAAAAATATATATAAAAAGAAAGTTATGTTTAAAGCTTTAAGAATCAGTTAATTATAACTTTCGTAAAATTTTAAAGCGAAAAATGTAAATTTGAAGTCTTCAAAATAACTCAAAAATGTATAAACTTTAAAATCTTTAAAATTAAATAAATCTCATTAATTAATTCAAATATTTTTTCTGCATTAGAGTAGAATTTCATTTTTGCAAAATTTATATCTGTATGTTTACTATAAAAACTTTGTTTGTTTCTTATTTATGTATTTTTACTGTGTGATTGTAAACTGATTTTGCAGACTTCGTTTGAAACCAGAAGGCGCTATGAAGTTTCATTCTCTTTGGATCGGTTAATCATACAACTCTTTTAAAGCTTTTAGTTTTTTCGTTATCATATTCAAACTTTTTAAAAACGTAATAAACTCCTACCAAAGGAGGTGTATTAATATGATCGGTAGGCAATTCCGGCATATCGATTTATCAAAAAACAATTTTAGGTGCATCGTGTCAAGTTTTTTAGAGTATTTTAATGGCTTTTTAGAACAATTACCGTCACAAATTTTTGTAAAATTTTGTTAACCCGTTTTGGCATTACTACAATTTAAAGAAACTTTTCTCTTTCCATTATTATTTCGCTACGGTTAGACAGAATTAGTTGAAACTTCATAAAATGACCGGCTTCAAAGGACAACTTTAACAAATTTTTATAAAGTTATGTAGCCTATTTCGGCACCTGTTTCCGCACAAAGAATTTAAAAACATTTTTAGATTATTAAAGAGTACCTATATGTGGAATATAAAATATTTTATCGTAGTTAGTGGGAATTATCTATAGTTTAAAATTAACAAATTTGAAACCTTCGACAAAATTGAACAGGAACTGGACTTACTTATTCAACAAAAAACAATTGTTTACAATAATAAAAAACAAAAAAATAAAAAAACAAAATGAATGAATTTGAAACTGTAAATTGTAAAAAAAACCCAGTTCTTAATTCGTTCCGTTAACTCATTCTGGCACGACGATCTACCGAATCGTTTTGTAGTTGAAATAATATTAAATTAAAATAAATTAACTTGAAAACAAACGTAAATATTTTTTTTTATAAAACTAAGAAAATACTTCATGCAACAGCGAGTATCCCTTCTAATATTATTATATAATAGTGACGTCAGGTTTCATTTTCCTAATTAGCAAAGCAGGAAATGAATTGTTCTACAAAACAAGATAACAAATTATTGCGAAATTATAAATACATTATTTTCTATAAAAAGCATCCAAATTTATTATCTGTAGAGACATATTGAAAAATAGAATTAATTTTTATATTCGTACAAATTCGTACATTCGTTCATTCGTTCTAAAAGTATAATAAATTTACCACTGCGTTTGTAACACTGTAAAAGAAATGAGTTATGTATGGAAAAGAATACATTATATTCTTGCTGGAGGTTTAATTCTGAGTTGTGATAACTATGTGCATTCCATTTCGTCGGCACAATATTTCAAAAAATAATGGAGTTAGGATTCGGCAAATTTTTACCATTCATTTTATATAAATACTGGTTTCCTTATTGAAATTGGAACAATTAGACTGACGGGTTTCAGTACAGTTATCATACAAAATCCTTTCTTTATATGAGAATATCTCAAAATTTAATTAAGATAGGTATCTGATATTTTGTGAAAAAAAGTGATATAGTTTTATGCTAACAACGTCTGTAAAATTTAAGAGCAACAGGTTCTAATAGTTGTCATATGCAACTATGAAATTTATTTTCTCATGTCTTCCTACTTAATGATTAAATTTTATGAAAACACCATTTATTATATTATATTCGTCCAGATATCTTAGAGTTGACACACAGTCAAAACTATGCACATTTCATTGTCATTTCTAAAATAAATTGTAAACAACAATTTAATCATATTGTATAGTATAACATAATTTTTAGAATTAAAATAGTATTTCTGCTTACTTCTTTTCATTTAAGCCTATAAATAAACTACACGTAACCTACAATATTCAGTAGAACAAAAAACAATTTTGCAAAGTATGTTCAGTAATATACGACTTATGTTCTATATCAGCATATAATACCACAATTTGTTTATAATATGTTCTTTTTGATAATAAAAAATTCTCTAAAATTTCAATCCTTTTTTCATTGTCTTATTGAGGATGCCATTTAATTTTATTTAAAATTCTACCGACTCTTGTAGAATATTCATTCCAATAGAATTTAAATGATTTGATTCACATCTGTGAAAAATTAACAATAGGCATGCAGCTAAATCAAAAAAAGTGCTGCCAAATGCTTGAGTTTTCTTTTTATTTGTAAATAATATTTCTCTTCAAGGGACCTCTCCAAAATTTATAAAGCATATATACGATCTGAGATGGAATATAACTCACATATTTGGGCTGACGCTTCATTCACTTCCTTTCGAGTTTAAAAACTTTCTCGATCGAGTTTAAAAACGCGTCTTTCGTCTAATTAATGACCCCATAATGAGTAATACTATAGTCTCAATTGACATCCGTCGTAATATTGGAGCTCTTCACAAGAGGGGCAGCAAATGCACATTCCTACTATGTGGAACTACCTAAGTGGTACTCTACTGGTTATAACAAATTCGTTTGTTTTTAGAACTGCAAAAATGTGGAATTTATTACCATCCACCGTATTCCCAAAAGTTGGTAATTTTGGTATTTACAATTTGCCAAAATTTAAGAAGAATCTCAACGGATTCTTCTCAAACTTACTCTTTAATTCGCCATTATCCTCATTTGTTCCATCCCAATCGCATCCTATATAATCACAACTACTTCAAATACAAAGGATAATATTCATAGTTTGTGGTTTTAGAATAATAATAAAATATATATATCTAATAATATATATATCTTCTGTCTAAATAAACAGAATTTTGGATTTTAAAAAAAAATGCACGTTCATGAATTAAAAATGTTTGCAAAATTTTAATATTTCTCAAACTTAGATAGTATGTATTTTAATTTAACTATAGTCCTAATCACTAAATATTGTTCAGATTTCTGATTATTCAATATAAAAAATTATATTGCCATTTAATTTGTATATCGTATTTTTGATAAACAATCTAATAGTCATTAATTAGATTTTATCGTGGCAATTTATTTAGTATTTTGTTTATTCAACGTCTCAAAATTTTACCAAAGGGACACAGGATTTGTACTATTTAAAAAATATTATTGTAATCATATTATTATACTCAATAGTAATTTGAAAAATTTTTTACACTTTCTTGTATAGAAAAGGTAAACAAAAAGTATTGTAGTCGCACATCAATTTTAATTTTTAATAAAGTCTTTCGTTGCTGTAATAGCGAATAACATAATTTTGAAGCATATTATCCAGAAGGGATAATCTTCTGTAATATAGATGAGATCAACCCAGTAGACAATTTCTCTAAAATAAAACTTGATGATATTTCGCTAAATTTTTTAGCTGATTGTTTAAAACAGTAGTAACTAACTTCAATACACCGTTTCCAAGATTATCTCAGCGAACAGAAGAAAGATCTTCTAAAAATGAAAATACCATAAAGAAAAATAGACATCTTAAAAACAAAATAAATACAATAGAAAAGCAAAATAACCTAATTGAAAATATTTTATTGATAGAAGGCATCAACAAGAAAATTAATGTAACGTGATAATTTCAGATAAGATCGAAAACCCAAATTTAAATGTTACTGAAAATTGGTAAACAATTAAACACCGAATATACCAAGACAAAATCAAAAAATAAATAATCCATCAAACAAAATTCCGAAAAAAACATTTTATAACAACTTATATCCCCTAAAGTAATCTATACAGGATCCTTGATATGTTTTAAAAAAAAAAATATCTAAAACAAAAATAAATAAAAAAAAAAAATACTGAACTACCTAACGTCTGAGATAAGTAAAGCTTTTATTTAAATTTTTAACACCATTTACACTTTTACATTTCGAATGATATAAAATTCATTTTCAGCAATAAATTAAAAACATCGGATAATGAGGCAGAATTATTAGCATCATCAACATAAGCTAGGCTAAACTCAAATTTTGTAACCAACTATAAAATCCATCCTAATTCGGAATCTCGCACGTACAATATTTAAATATTTATGAGAACACCACCCTAATTTTGTTATAAAATATGTTCTAATTATTTTTTTTTTTTAACTACTTCAACAGCAATGCAGTAAAAAAACGAGGAAGAATACAGTTGACTTTGTCAACTCTTAGATACCCGTACGAACCATTAGTATGTTCACAGCCTGTCACTCTGCTTACAATATTATTTTTTTAATACTTTAGTATTTTAAAATAATTTGGGTGAATTTTATAATTTCTAGTACTAGAGGTTGTACATATATTCAAACTATATATTTATATGTACATTCTTCAAAAGCAGATTCTAACCTTCCACATAACGATTATCAATCCAAAACTTTTTCAAATATTCTATAGTACCATTTAATACTAAGCGGTAAATGTATATTAAATTTACTAAGTGCAAAACAGTAAATATAATTTTAAATATTATATTATATTATATTTAAATATTCCATTGACAGAATAATTTCTTATAAGTACAATAAAATACATATATGTAAGTAAATACGGCCCTATATAATATACATATATACTCTTATCATTCACTCACTAGTGGCATATACGATATGTAAATAAACATGATATTATATAAGTATGTATATATATCAATATCATATAAATAAAAATTCTTCAAGCAACCGTTATGTTGTTTATTTATTTACATTTTTATGTACTACGCATTATATCCTCAACAATTTCAAATTATCGAGTAAAACAAAATGGAAAAAATTCGTTAATGAAATTTGTATAGAAAATTTGAAAAAATCAAGTAACACTTTCGTCAATTATAAAGTAACCCTATATTATTAAAAAAAGTTGTTAACAGAAATAAGAGTATAATATTGAAGCTTTAATTTTTGTGTATTACTTCAAAAAAATTTTAACAGGTGTTCAAGTTACAGGTGTTTAAAAATAGGAAATTTTCAGTTTTTGACCCCTTCCAGCTCCTAAACGGGGAGTGATACAAAAAAAATTTCTGAAATGACTCATACTTATTTTGAAAGATCTAACTTCTTTCAAAATTTCAAGTTTCCAACTGAAACCGTTTAGAAGATAGAAGGGTTAAAGAATTTTGCAAAATTTGAGTTTCGCATAACGGTAAATTAAGACACCGTATACCACAAATATATATTTATTGTATAAATACTTTTAAAGCTAATAAAAGTAGTAATCGTTTGGAGTTTCAAAATGAAGATATACCTTATACAACTTGTGCTATAACAATTTAAATATAGAGCTTTTTTGAACCTTTGGGGAGCTGTAGCTCCGTAACGGGTGGGGCTACACAAAAAAATTATTAAAAATAAAATTAATATTTTTGTGAGATCTATCAGTAGTTAAAATTTCATAGCTCTATTGCAAAAAAAATGTGGGGACCTAAAAGTTAGGTGTTCGAGAGCTACCCTAAGGCTTGGTCCAAACTCAACCAAAAAAAATAGGGAACCTACAAGTTACTCCAAGAATATTTTGTGTAAATTTCAAGATTCTAGCTTTTTTAGTTTTTGAGTTAGCGTGCTGACGGACGGACGGACGGACGGACATGGCTCAAAAGTCTTAGAATTTTTTTCTGATCCGATCCATACCTTTGAAGGTATATCTAGCTCGCTTATTTCGAGGTGTTACAAACGGAGGAGTAATTTTATTATACCCGATCCTATCGTACGGGTATAATTAGGGGATGTTAGACCCTTAAAACCTTGTTTTTGTAACCAACTGTGGAAATTCTTCCTTATGAATCAATTTTATTTGTTAAGATCAATTCCATTTATGATAAAAAGTTATCAAATAATTGGTAAGCGTAACCGAATTTTATTAATTCTGGATTTTGGAATTTTGAAATTTTGTACTTACTCGATTTTGTATTTTATGATTATGTTTTTCTGGATTTCAATTTTTAATCTTTTCTGTATTTCTTTTTTCCTGCAAAATTATTATGATACCATGTTTTATTATGGTAAAAAACAAAGGTTAACTTTTATTTAAATTTCCAAATTGTAAATAAAAAATTTAGAAACAAAAACGAAAACCAAGAGTTGTTGAAAAAACTAAGTTGTTTTAATCACTTATAATAACTTTTTTCCAGTTTAATAAAAACGTTGTTGCGAAAAATATTTTTTTTTTAATTGAAATCATAACATTCGAAAAAGAAAAGAAAAAGTAGAAATACAAAAAAAAAAAAGAAAAATATTATAAAGAAAATTTTCCAGAAAAACCAGAAAAAAAAGAAACGAAAATTTATGAAAAATCATTTCTCCCACATGTATAATAAACAATAACTGAAAACTGTTTTTTCGATTTTTTTTTTTTTTATGTCCATAAATCAAAAATGAAATCTCTTCGGACCTTTAACTTTTATTTCAACTTTTTTCTTAATATTTTTTTTTATATTTTTGGTGTCCCAAGTGCGATGCAATTTTCGTTTTGCATTAAAAAGAATCGTATATATTTGTTGATCTACTAACTACAGTAACAATCAAAATATTTTTGAAGTTCAGTTCATCATAAAAATTCTGATTCTGTTTCTGAATCTGTAAATGATTCATAAAAAACCGGATTTTTTTTTTAAATATAATTTTGGATATGGAAAATAAGAAAAAGTTTATTTTGTGAATGGTTCATTGTTTTTTTGTTTTATAATAACGTTTTAACATTTTAACAAAAAAATGTGAATGAACGAGAAAAAAATAATATCTTTAATTAAAATTAATATATTGTGCAAACTGGATATAGCTATTTATTTAGTATTTGTAAGAAAATTATGGTATTTCAATGCGAGGTGCTAGGATAATATTAATATTTCAACAGAACCTTCCTTATAAATTATTGGATCAAAATTGTGCTGCTATTATCTTAATAGGCATAGTTTTATCGTTCTTACAACATTAATTTGGTACCTATGCCTGGCTTCCAAAAAGTCAAAATGTTAATAAACATTTATGTTAAATATTATGATAAGCTACTAATATTAGTGCCAATCGACGTGTCAAAGCATTAGTTTTACATCAAAAACTTACTCACGAAAAATATTTTGATCTTTATCAAAATAATTTGACCATCAATTCAAAAATTGCATTTCTGTTAGACTAATCACTAATCTTCTCAATCATTGCGTTAGGAAATGACTTCAAAAAAAAATTGTTCTCTCTAGATATTTTTATAGTTTTGTTGTCCTGTTACTTCTAGTTTTCCAATTATTTTTTAAACAAGTACCTACAGTCTTGTGCTGACCGATCAACATAAAAAAAAACTTTCATGAACACCCACATGTATCACCAGTGATCGTTATTGAAATGGTTCAAAATCCAATGCTCACCGATTAACCTAAAGCCTAAGTTACAGGTAACCTTTTTAACCTTTAAAGCCTAAGTTACAGGTTAAATTGTTCAAGATTTTTAAAGGTAGAAAAACAGTACTAAAAATTTATTCGGGCTTGTGAAAACATTCAGCAATGTTCACTTGTGATACACGTGGGATTTAAAGCAAGTTTATTTTAATATCCATTGGCAAGCACAGGATTTTGAAATGTTTGAGTGATGTTCACCGGTGATACACGTGGGACTCAACATGTTTAAAATTTTTTTACAACTTCCATAGTGAATTTAAAATATTTTATTAAACCTATGAATAAAGTTAAGTTTTGTTGTTTTCAATACATACCTATAAACTTTAACCGAATTGACGAATTCATTGCAAAATATTTTTTTTATAAAAATATTTTTAATTTATTTATTTTTCGCATTTCGTTATTTAATTTGGACGATGTACAGGAAAAATATTTTCTCTAACAAGAAAAACAAATAACTCGTCAGTTGTTATCTTTTTTTTTAAGTTTATGTTCAGTATCAGGAACATTTTTTTTTTTCGTATTCTGATTAAAATTTTCTTTCATTTTCTTTTTTTACATTTTGGCTCTTTTTTAATAAAAAAAAAATTTAATTGTTTTTATTTTTTTACAATGAAAGTTTGTACATTTTTTTATTACATTTTAACACTTCCGAAAAGGATACTATAGGTAATTACACTAGAAAATATAAAATTTACGAATAGGTACCTACAAAACTGTGCAAAATAGTTTTTAATTGAAAATTTAGGAATATTTATGGATATTTATTGGTAAATGTATTTTTTGAGGTCTAAAATTTTCAGCTTTAAACAAAACTATAAAAGATGACACTTAAAGGAAAATAATATTTTTATGTACAAATAATATTGATACACCTTTAAAATTTTATTTCCTGGTTTTTATAATCTTCACATAAAAGAATGTTGCTGAAACTAAGGCATAGTATTTTATCATAAATTAGTAAAAAAAATTGTTGATTATTGGTTTTTCTTTAACTTTAACCAAGAATTATTAAAATAATTAAAATTACCCTGGTACACTTATTTTTAATTAATAAAACAATGGAAACTGTACGAATTTAATTTTCGTTAATTTGAATCTTGTTTTATCAAAGTTCCATCTTTTGAAATCTCCTTCCCTAAAATTTCGTTTAATCAAAATCTTGTTTTATCAAAACCTCATTTTATTAAAAACTCCTTTTATAAAAACCTCGTTTATTAAATTTTCCTTTAATCAAAAATGTTATTTCCTAAAATCAGTTTCTAGCACATTTCCAAAAAAAATGTTTACTCTGGGTGTCCGCCCGTCTGTATGTTTACAAAACTTCTACACCTTTAAAGACAGAAAATTAAATTTTAACCCTGGGATCTTCTAAGATCTCATAAGAAAATTAATGTTGTAGAACAACTTTTTTGTCCCATTCCTTACGAAGCTACAGCACCTTAAATTTTGAGAAAGCTCTATTTTAGAATGTGTATATTTCAAGTTCTGCCTAACCTTTTTCCAAGTTAAAAACGTATTATAAACAATATCGAAATTATAAATTTTTGGTAAATTTAGTATTTCAATTTACCGTTATGGGAAAATAAAATTTTGCATGTTTTTTCAACTTCGGCACACTTTTAGATAGAAACTTGAAATTTTGAGGGAAGAAAGAATTTTTAGAATTAGTATATAAGTATCGTCAGAAAAGTTTTTTGTACCACCCCATGTTTAAGAGCTATTATGGCTCTAAAATTGAAATTTTCTTATTTTTAAATACCTGTAACTTAGGCACCTTTAGAAATATTTTAAAAATATATAAAAGGCAAAAATTAAAGCTTCAACCTTTTTATCATATGAAATTCTAAGAAAATTTTCAAATTTTTGGTGTAAGTCACAATCCTAAACAGCTTTAGTTGTCTTTTGAGAAATGCGTGCTTTTAAAAACCGATAGTTTACATTCCGCCTTGTTTTTTTTTTAAACCCTCCACTGAAACTCTTTTTTCCAGAAAATACAGAAACAAATTAATAAAATGTGATTATGAGATAGGAACCTTCGTATTCATTTCCCAATATGTATGTAAAAGTATAATTTTGTAGTTGATTTCAAAATTAGGATTATATTCTTCTTCCAGGATATAATGTATTATAATAATATGTAATAAAATATAAAGTATATGTATATGGGATTGTTTTAAATAGAAGGAATTTTTTAGTTGGTTATTTTTTGGTTGGTTTAGTTTAGTTGGTTGGTTACAAAAGTTATTAATTTACCATTTTTTTGGCTTAAACTATCTGGATTACTTTCGGAATATTAACATTCCGATTTTATATTTGAACAGCAAGATACTCAATTCTCTCAATTTTTCTCAACTTCTTCAATTAGGCAATTTATTTTTCGATTTGAAATAGTTATTCCAAAACTTTCGTATAAATGATTGTTTAGATTTTAATTTTAAACTTTTCTTATTTTCCTTTAGGCGAAATAATTTTTAATAGTTTTCAAATTTAATACATTTGTTTTATAATTCAAATATTTTGATTTTTTAACTTTAAAAAAACTCAATTTCTTAATTAAAATATTAAATAATTTTTTTTTTTTTTTTTTTTATTTGTTTAATTTTTCAATTTTCTTTTTTAGTTCGAACATCAAGATATTAATCTATTCAGTTTTCCTTATTATGTGTATAACAGATTCCTTGAGGGTTAAATCCCAAAAATATTTTAAGTCATTTAAATTAAAATACAACCTTTTATTTAATTTTTGTTTCCTTAAGGAACCAGCATTGCCTTTTAAATATGTGTATATATATATATATATATATAAAGTTCTACATAGCTTATATATAATACATATTATGTGTTTTATATTATAATCAAAGATTCTTTGCTATTTTATAATATTTTTATATGGTGCAGATTAAAAACTTAATTAGACCTTTTCTATTAAGCCTCTAAAGATATTAGATAACACTTAGAGGACATTTAATAATTTTCTGCCTTATGTTGCTAAATGAATATAATATATACATGCGTACAGTATAATAAATGTATATATTATAATATATTATACAGGTTGAGGTACCCAACTTAGAAAAATTATTAAAAATATTAAATTTTCTATAATGTCTTAAAGGGGGCAAATAAAAAAGCCAACAGAATTGAATTTTGAAAGGAAAATTATGGTTCATTGGTTAAAATTTAGAAAATTATTATCTTATAAATCGTAAACTTATATCTTATAATCTTATAAATCGAAAGTCAATCAATGTTCCTGGACGGGACAAATTACATGTGATGACCTAGTAAGGGTGCTAGGCGAATGGAGTTTGGAATATAGTAATTTAAGATTATGGAGGATGAATGAAAATTTGAAAGGATATTTTGAAGAAATATGTTAATATTTTTCTTAATTCTTAAAATATCATACGCATATAGATGTATTACAATATTTTGGGAAAATATTATAAAAATTGTTGATTGTTAAAAGTTAGACAATGTCCACTTGTAAAAATTGTTAAGCGTCCAAGTTGCCAAAATGCCAATAAATTGGTCCACACTCATGTATAGAGTGAAATCATTCTAAAACAATTCTGATATCAGTATCTTAATTCGTATTATTAAACTCTAACTTTTCGTACCTAATTGTGTAATACTGTACTCTGTACTCATTACTTTGTATACAGAAAATACATACCATAATAATATTATATTACCTAAAAATGGGCAATAGACAAAATATTTTTAGTCAAATTTGAGAAAAAGCTGATTGAATCGTGCTTACGTATTGCTTTAGTTTCTTCAGAAATAATTTCCTATGAGTTGAAATAGTTTCATTTCTAATTTTTTTTTAAATTTTATGACTTATTTTCGTAATTTACAAGTAGTAAAAATTTTTAATAACTTTTTAATTAAATTTTATTTTTGAAAACAAAATATTTAAATTATTAAGCCAAAAATAAAATAACAACTTAAAATTGGAATTAATTGGAACTGGTTTTAAGAAACTGCTGTAGATACATAATGTTTGTAAATATAAACAGCTGAGTTAACGAAATGTGTACATATTATAAAACGCATATTTTTTTTTGTTTTTTTCACTGAATACCTTAAGATAGGAAAACCTTTAAGAAGAAAAGAGACAACGACACCCTTGTTCCTAATCTGTTTCTAATATGAATACAATACAATCAATATTCTGA
Organism: Poecilobothrus nobilitatus; assembly: GCA_947095535.1. Lineage (NCBI taxonomy): Eukaryota > Metazoa > Arthropoda > Insecta > Diptera > Dolichopodidae > Poecilobothrus > Poecilobothrus nobilitatus. The sequence continues at coordinate 6,996,840 of OX352774.1, forward strand.
ATACAAATATACATCAATATTCTTTTTGTTGTTTTGTTTTGTTTTTATTTTCTCTTGTTGTTCTAATTTTTTAGGGTGACTGAACCACGAAATATGTATTTTATTATAATAGAATATTATAACAGATACATATACATTATATTTAAAAAATCTCCAGCAAATTAAATATTTTACATAACAAATTTACTTTAGTAATCTCATCATTCCCAAACAAACATAAATAACGTTCATTGATATAAATTTTATCATGATAAAGGCAATAAACTCCTAATGTTAGATTATTGACATCCCTGAATTACTTAAAAGAATTCACATTAATAAAAACTTTTTTTATTACAAGATTATCCATTATCTGAATTTAAAAATCTGGTACAAAAAAATAAAAACCATGAGCAATTTTAAATTCTAAAAGCGATGGAAAAATGTACAAGTTTAATATTACACGAGGGTTTAATTATAAAAAGAAAGAAGAAAAACGAAAAAAAAAATAGCTAAATAAATTTGTTGGCATAAGAAATAATAATAATTATGATTTTCATTACATAAAAAAATATTTAAAGGAGAATTCATTACATAAAGAATTATGATAGAAGTACTCTGATATACAATGTTATGACACAATAGGGACAAGACAAAGTGCAAAAGTCTTTTAAAAAATTTTTTCATGTCTTTTTCTTTGCAAATCATTTCTTTAGTACTCTGGTACTATACTTCAAAAAATTTAAACATTTCTTAAAGAATTTACATATAATATATAAAGTGTTTATAATAATTTTTTTAAGCAATTGAAAATTTTAAACGGAGCAAACAGAATTTTAAATAAATCAGTGACCCTAAATAAGAGCAGCCATTTTAATTACTTAAAATTTATATAGGTACATACATAACTGTATATAGTATATAAAAGTTATTTAAACCCAGCAGCTGCTAAAAATTAATATTATGAAATTGGAACCTTTCAGTTGCCAGCATCCCTGAAAATTAAGAACCAATTTATCATTAATTTGTATTACAAATTTTTGTATGATAAAAAGTGCGGATTTATGAATATTTCTTATATTTTATAAGTGATTTTTTAATCATCAAAAATGGAAATTGGTTTATTATTCATTTTTAATAATTCGTAACCAAAAACCATGATGTAATGGTTAAGTGGCTGAACGTTCATTTGAAGGATCTTCAGTACAAACTCCTGCCAGATCATATAAAAAGAACATACTTCGTAATTTTATGCCACAATAACATCATTACTGATAATCATAGCCGGTACAGTGCAGCTGCCTTTGGTTATTATCTCATGCAGTAAGGTATTATATACTAAACTCATGTTCAAACTATAGAAGTATTTGCCTCTGTTAACAAAATAGTAATAATAATAAGCGGGTTCATTGTTTTCCTACAGTCCCACTTCTACAATATTTCCGCATCCTATTGTCCTATCCTTTCCTATCGCTACTCCCTAGCCAATATATAATGCGTTAGCAGGTAGGGGTTTCATCCCATTATTGCCTAAAAAGAAAAGTGGGTTAAGTCAGTAAGAATCTGACACTAACAAGGGGAAATTCTTGGTGTCTTTGGATGATTCCCACCTCCCTTAGAAAAAAAACAAGACTTATATAGCAACTTGTTCGTTTTAAGTTCAAAAAACTTAAAACGCATACAATACCTTCACCTTAAAATTCACTGTTTTATTTAAACAGATTACAATATTTATTTATTCACTCATTATTTAAACAGATTACAATATTTTTTTTTTTTTCTAAATTCCTAAGCTTTTAAATTTCTACCAATTGCTTTTGCATTTATAAACCTGCGGTTCTACCAATTTATTTTTTTTTCCTAAGGGAGGTGGGAATTTTCCAAAGACACCAAAAATTTTCTCCTTGGTAGTGTCAGATTCTTACTGACTAAACCCACCTTCCCTTTTAGCCAATATAATGGGATGAAATCCTTACCTGCGAACGCAGTATATTGACTAGGGAGTAGGGATAGGAAAGGATAGGAAATGGATACGGAAACATTGAATTGAGTGGGACTGTAAGGAAACAATGAGTCCGCCTATTATTATTACTATTTAGCTAACAGTGACTAAAGCCGTCACAACAGTTACAACATGTAGTAGTAGTATATAGTACTACATGAGGTAATTATTGAAGGCAACCCCCCACTGGCACTGTAGCGGTTACTATTATTGGTATTAGTATTCTTATTAATATTATTATTATTTTTACTACAGAGTCCGCGCCATCAGTGGATTACAACGTGCAGCAGTATATAACACCTTACTTGCATGATATAACCAAAGATGGCTCCACAGTAACAGGTATTATTATTATTACTATTACTATTATTATTATTATTATTACTATTATTATTACTATTATTATTATTATTATAATTATTGTTATTATTACTACTATTAATTATACGATATACATTATTACGATATAAAAGTACTACGTATTTTTTATTTATGACCTGACCGGGGTTTGAACCCAAGACCCTTCGATTGAAAAGTTGGCGACTTAACCACTGCGCTATGAGTCAGATAAATATATAAACCAGATTTGAGTCAGATTTGCATTTATAAACCTGTGGTTCGTTTTTTAAAATATTAAATTGATTCACTTAATAGACCTAAGAAATAGGAATAAAATAAATTTTTTTGACCGTCACCTTCACGAAATTTTAAACTTTTATTTATGTTATTCAACATAGCGGCTTAGCACAATATAATTAAGCTTTCTATAGATTTAGCGGCTTATTTGTGTTAAATTTATTGTGCAGTAATATAATATCCAGTAGGTAGGTACAGAACATAATGATAAATGTTTCAATTATTAGAAAATTCAATGTAAAATTTATGATCCATGTAAAAAAAAGAAAATAACAAAAAAGTAATATTATTAATGTAGTTGTGATAATAAAAATTGACCAATAAAATTTATCATAAATAAAAAACTTGAAATATTATAAAAAAGGCGAAATTAAAGTTTAAAAAAAAAAAATCTATAAATTAAATTAAATTGTATCGACAGGACATTTTTATAACTTTTTTTTTATTATCGTTGTTTTATTATTTTCACTGTTAAATTTATTTAATTTAGTGTTATGTTGGAAAACTCTTTAAAATTATTGTATTCTAAATAATAATAGATTTAAAAAATTGGATAAAGAATCAGAACTTTAGAGATTTTGAAAATGAATAGTTTGTAATTTATTGAAAGTATAAGATTCGAGATTTAATAAAATATAATTTTTCTAACGCAATTAATTGTAAGGAAAACATAGCAAAATATAACTAAATTTAACCTTAAAATGCCGAATATCGTTAAAATTCTGAAATTAATTCTTCGTTTATTAGTGTTTTATTTTTTTTATCAATTATAAAACTTTTTTTTTCTGATATTTAAATAAACTTCAAGCATTTAACCACAATCGACTATCAATGAAAAACTCGTAACTAAAAGAAGGGAATGGAAACAAAAAAACTGCTTTGCTGAAGTAGACATAAGTAGACATAGCACTCTTAACATACTGAAGGTATACGTCTGCTATATACTCAGAATCACTCAAAATAGAACATGTCTTTAGACTTCCTAATAAATCCAGTGTACTTCAAGCTAAAATGCTAGGAATCTAAAAAGTATACCAAATACTTAGAAACAAAACTTCTTTGGAAGGAAGCATTCTGCTATAATTACTGACACCCAAATGGCAATCTCGGCTATTAACTCTGCGGTGATAACTTCTTTTTAGAAGTTCGTCTTGGAAGTTATCATCTTAGAAAATGCTGTTAAAAACCAAAATATCAAAATAATGTTGCATTACTATGGGCTACGGGACATAGGAATATCTCACTAAATGAACATTCTATGATGAATTAGCAAGGAGGGGTTCAATGCTTCATTAGAAGAACAGGTGAACCCACCGCTAAACAGCTTTTTGAGATAACTTCCTACATTAACAAATAAAAGGTGGAAAGAATTTAATTATTTTTTTTTGGCTGAAGCTCAGGTTTGACAGTTATATCTAAGTTTTGCTGTAATTATTTTTCATTTGAAGAAAAATAGTTCGCCTAAGCGGATTTTGCTGTCGATCAATGGTCGGAATAGTGTTTATATCACTTTATTAAAAATGTTTTTCTATTTGAGCTTCCTAAAAACTTATAACAAAATATCACTTTACAAAAAGAAAACTTCGTACTAAACTCGTTCTAAAAAAATACTTTTAACAAAATTGTATTTGGAAAACGAAAGAATTTTAAAACAACCTTAAGAGTACTCTAAAATAAATACATATGAAAAATTTATGTTGATGTGATGTAATGTTCTGTGGTATTGAATAGAATAAATTGAGTATTAGAAAAAAGTTGTAAGTATAGTGTTCAGAGAATTAATGCCTATTGTGAATTAATAATATTAATATATATTACTTATGCTCAGAACAATGCACAATGCACAATTCATGTATATAGTTTATTAATTATTATCATGTAAGTCATTATTATAGCCGTATAAAGTGCATTTAATTTGTAAAATGAAATAAAGGTCTGTCAAATAAAGATCACCATAAAGATAAGTTTTAATAATACAAGGCGCAGTCGGAGCAAACAACATTATAATAAATATAAAGCTAAGTGAACTACAAAATTATAACAAAATTATAGATAATTATAATAGAATTATAAAAATATTAAAATTATAATAATAAAATTGTAAAAAAAATAAAATTAAGAAAAAAATAAAAAATTATAAATGCTCATATTGTGCACATAACGGCAATAAAAATTTATGGGCATAGGAACAAAAGAAGTACATGTACAACGACCACGTGACAGACCACGCAAAGAGATAAAATACATAATAATATACAAATATGGATTATGTCAGAAAAGTGGAAGAACAGAAATTACCAAGACAATATAGCTGAAAATTGGCGAGTCTTTTTTAAAAATTTTAAAGTGTTTGCAACTGCGGATGAACTGGGAAAGAAAACAAAAGAAGTTCAAGTCGCCATTTTTTTTAATACGGTTGAGTCAGAGGCATTAGAAATTTAGCATTCTTTTTACTTAACGGAAGATGAACGCAAAAAATATGCTAACGTTACAGAAGCTTCGAAAATTTCTGTAAATTAAAAAGCAACGTTATATATGAGCTATTCTTATTTCACAATGATTGCATTTTTTTGACTGAATAATAAATCTGTGTAATTTTCTGTTCACATTTATGTGGCAAAAAGACAAGTTCTTTTTGCAAGTGTGGCAAAAAGACAAGATTATAAATTGAATAATATTCCTTCCTATAAAGCATGCAATTATAAAGTTCTGTGAAGGATTAAAACATTTTCTGAAAAAAATGCGTATATATTTTGCCCTACAGTTATATTGCCAATTAGGACTTTCCAGATGATTTAGACAGAATTACAAAGTATTATTGAATAATTCAACCAATAACCAAAACTTCAATTGTTTTTTGTAATTTAATTTTGAAAACAAATTCTGACGTTGCATCAAGGACTATTGTATAAAAAAATATTTTTATATATTATGAAAATACACTTGTGTTTGTGTAAGAAAGAGTGTATAAAAAGTGAAAAAAAACAGGTCTCAGTTACATATTACACTAGCCTGAATTATTAACGTAATTCGTTATTTTTTATTATAGTATAACGAAAAAGATCCATTATAAAAATAACGGTAAACAAAATTAATTAACATTATATTATTATAATAGGAGTGAAATAAGGGAAAAAAATCAAAGATTATAATAAAAAAAATGTCGTAAAACTTTTTAGAAAATAAAATATGTGCTCCTTTTCAATAAAAGGGCACTGGGTAATGGATTGAAACCAGATATTAATTCCTTTTTTTTGTTGCCTTTTCTTTTGTGTTATTATGGTCTTGTGTTATACTCTCTTTTTGGTTTCTCATTTATTTTTCCATTTAATTTTATTGCGAATACAATTTAAAATTTATGTTACTTTTTTTCATTTATTTTTTTTTAAATTGTTTTTGTTGTTTTTATTGTTGTAAATCCTTCAATTGCCGAGGACAATAAAAAAAGAATATAAAAGAGGTCTGATGAGAACTAAATGAAAAGAAATCTGGCAACAATATCTTGATAAATTACTTGAGATTTTTTTTTTTGCAAAATTTATTTTTGTTTCAAAACTGTTTTTTTTTTTTTTTTTTTATTTTTAATTTTCATTTTTTTCCAGGTGCTGTTTCAAAAATGAAAAACAAAATACAATAAAATTCTAAATTTAATACCGAAAAAAAAAAATTCCAAAAAAACAATAAGAAAGTTTTGTTATTAGGGTCTAAAAAGTTATATTTGTTTTTGGATTTAATTTATTTGTACAACAAATAGTAAAGTAGACAAATAATTTTTTTTTTCTTTTAGAAAATATTTAAAATAATATTATTAAGAACTTTAGATTTATCTATTTTTTGCTAATTTTGCACTTTGCTAATTCAAGAAAAATCGTAGGTAGGTAGGGTGGTGATCTGCACGATGCTGCGTGAAGGCTTCAATTAGCTAGATTGCGCCATTTTGATACCACTGCGCTCACGTGACCTGTGTTTTAAGATTGCTTACGATTTTATATCTAACCCGAAAAGTTTAGATACATCAGTTTTTTGATTTTCATCAAAGTTTCTGATTTCTGATCAGTTTGCACAGAGTTCGCCGAGATTGTGGTAAAACGGTTTATCGAGTGAGAGAAGTCTGACATCTGCAAAGAAAGTGCTTCAGGTTCTCACTTTTGTTCGCTTAATAAAACATAAAAAAACGTAACAATTAAATTACATTAATTTTAAATTAAAAATGCAATTTTGCTATAGTATAAACGAAATTATTGAAGATTAACTTTTTAGTACACAAATCGGAAAAAAATTCCTCTTTAATTAAATACCGTATGCCGAATCATATTAACATCAAATTTTTCAAAATAAATGCAGTTTCAAGTTACAAAACTATAGCTTCGGTACGAAATTCCAAAAAAAATTTCCTTCATTTTCATTTCCATAATTTAAAAAAAAAATCCAAAATTTGTGCTAAAAACTTTCGCTAAACAAATTATTGGAACTCTGATTTTATAACCAACTTAAAAATCTAATTTATATACATATATGTATACACATATTCCGAAAAAATGGTATAACCCTGATTTTGTAACAAACTACAAGATCCGTCCAAATAACTTTTTTACATATTGACAACTAAGCACTTAAATTATTTGACAACTAAAACAATTAGGGCTAATGCCCTCACACATTTTTTTGGAATTTTTTCTTTTTGGACATAACACCATCTCCAAAACTATTATCTGATTAGATTGCTAAAGAAAGTTACACTATTGACATTCTGACAAAATAAACAAGGTAGAATGTAAACCAACGGTTTTTAAAAGCGCACATTTCCAAAACTCAATACAAACTGTTTAGAATTGTGACTTGCACAAAAATTTTAAAATTTCATGTAATAAGAAAAAACGTGAAAATAGGACATTTTTGAAATTTTGAGGGGCCGTAAGTCCGGAATCCTATATAACTAAGAAAAACCGTTAACACACGTAAAAATATATTATTAAACCTTTAATTTTCATGTCTTGCCGAAGAAAAATTTTTACAGGTGTCTAAAAATAGCAAATTTTCAATTTTTGAGGCGTAATAACTCCTAAAGAGGGGGTGCTACCAAAATACTAATTCTTATACTAATTCTAAAAGTTCTTACTTGTCTCAAAATTTCAGGTTCCTATCTAAAGGCGTGCCGGAGTTATGAAAAAAGAAATTTCATGCAAAATGTGGTTTTCATATAACGGTAAATTTAAATAGTAAATTACAAAATATTACATAATTTTGATATTGTTTTATATAGATAATAAAATTTTCGATCTTCTGGCAGTTTTAAATTGCAAAACTATTACGCAGAGCCTGAGATATATACATCTGAAAATTGGGCTTTTTCGCAATTTTGAAGAGCTGCAACTTTGGAACTCTTTACAACTAAAATAAATCTTTAACACATGTAAAAATATAGCACTGTAGCTTTAATTTTTATATCTTGCAGAAGTAAAATGTGTACAGATTCCTAAGTTACAGGTGTTTAAAAATAGCAAATTTTCAATTTTTGAGCCCTAATAGCTCATAAACAGGGGGTGGCCCAAAAAAATTTTTTGAACAAACTTATACTAATTCTAAAAGTTCTTTCTTGCCTCAAAATTTCAAGCCTCTATCTAAAAGCGTGCCGGAGTTATGAAAGTAGAAAAATCATGCAAAATTTGGTTTCCACATAACGGTAAATTTAAATACTAAATTTAAAAAAATTGTATAATTTTGATACTAATTTACAAAGCTAAAAAAATACCTGTCGAATGACGTTTTCCGATTGAAAAAATCTTAAGCAGAACATAAGATATATGCATTCAAAAATAAGGCTTTTTCAAAGTTTGAGGGGCTGTAGCTCCATAATGAATGGAGCTACATGAAAAAGTTGTTCCACAAAATTATTTTTTTCATGACATCTACCCATGGTTAAATTTTTTTTCTCTATTTTTAACGGTGTAGAAGTTTTGTAAACAGATGGACGGACGGACGGACGGACAGAGTGAAACTAATAAGCACATTTTTTCAAAATTTTTTGGAAATGTGCTAAAAAAAGTTGTTAACCTAATGGTAGCTCAAAACTAGTTGTACATTAACAGCCTTAAAATAAATTTAAATATGAAACTTTTATTTTTATTTTTATAAGGCTATTTAAACTAAAGAGGCTGTTAAATATACCTACTACAAGTTTTGGGCTTCTCCTAGGTTAGCGGCTTTTTCAATAATTACAATTAAAACAGAATATGTTTAAAAATAACCATTATTCGTTATTGTTAATATAAAATTAATAATAGAAATTTAATACAAGATACTATTATTTTCTTGCAAAATAAAAGCCCCCTTTGGAGGAGCTTTGGTTTAGGAATGTACCTCTTCATTTATCTTAAAGGGGTGAAAGGTGAAAACTGGTGCGGTCCCGTTTTTGAGAGGTTCTAACATACTTTACCTAATTTACAAGATTAAAAAGTGTATTTTAAAATCTCTTGATTTTATCACACTTTTAATTTAAAGCCCCAATAGTAAGCTTAGGACCCACTGAAGTTTCCAGCCTCAAATTATTTTAGCATCAACTATATCGCAAGAGTAACATTTATACCAAATTTCATTCAAAATGTATAACAATTACTATGTGATCTCTAGAACATATCAAATAATATTCGTATTCGGATATTTTAAGGTGGACGCAAAGCTACAGATTCAAGTTTTGTGTCCTGATGCAGGAGTGTAAGACCAATCCATTTACCAAATGAAATCCCAGACTTTTTTTTTGTTTGACCACGTAGTTTTTTAAGACAAATCATATTTTAATCGAACATTATGAGGGAGTTCCACTACAGTTTCCGATCTCAACGTTTTTTGCAGAAGTCACAATCAAAGCATACTAACCTCTGTACCAAATTTCATTCTAATCGCATAAGAATAATTATACATGAGTTGTTCTGATAATAAGTTTTTGCGTTTTTTTTCGAAAACCCATCACAACACTCGTAGTGTTTATACTATGAGTAATTACCATTTAATTACCGAATAGATGTCGACAAATTTTAAATCACTATACGACACTAATCAAAGGACCATATGCATTAAATTTGTATTAGAAATTAATACTGTAAAAATCAGTAACTTACCTCAAATAAGCTTGTAATATGTGTCAAAAATTAATTCAATAAATAAAGAAACTATAGGCTGTTTCAAAACAATTAAAATAAACAAATTAGATTAGATCTTAGAGTGATAAAATATAAAGATAGAACCGACATATTTTATAAGTTGATGATGAAACAATATGAAAAACTCATAACACTTTACAGTAGCAATTAGGCCACAAAAATAATGGAGTAAATAAATATCGAGATATACTATCAAAACTCTTTGGGTCTTAATAAAAACAATTTCCAGAAAATTTAATTTATTGTGATAGATTAGATTATCTTTTAGTTTCAATCATTTCTATTTTATTAAGCCTTTTTTCCATTTTCATCTGGAAAATAACAAAATTACGTATTAATTTTCACCTTTATTTTCTTATGAAAAGTTAGTGATTGATTTTGGAAAAATTTTTTTTTTTAGTCAATTTCTTAAAACTACAAGTAAAAATTAATAAAGAAAAAACTTATTAATATAAACCCGGAAAATTAAGAAAAGAAAATGTAAAAATAATAATAAAATTAAAATATATGCCTGCAAAAAAAAAAAGAAATCAAAATTGACTGATCCAGATCTTTTACAATGGTGATTATAATAATGAGAACAAGTTATACACAAAAAAAAAAAAAAATTGACTAAAAAAATAGAAGAATATACCAAGTATGAAAATAAAATGAACATCGTGTTCTTGACAAGAAATGAGTTCAATAAAATGAAAACTACACGTTAACTAGAAATGAAATTCTTCACAATTTGTCCTGACATTTTTTTTTTATTTTTAACTGATTTTTATTTTTCCAATTTCCAGTTTTTTTTTTTTTTTAACTATAAATGATGAAAAAAAATTTTCATATTTTGATGAAGATGAAAGAAAAATCAGAATTTTCAAGGAGTTGAACAACAACATTAATGTTCCTAGAATTCATTCGTATAGAATCATTCTTCATAACATTCTCACCATAATATTTTTTTATTATGCTATCAGGAACAGAATCTTGAAGGATGTAAAAGCAGATTTGGTTTTTTTTTTAATTCTGCTTATTATAGGAAATTTTAACTTAAATATAAAATTAGAAAACCAATAATATTAATATCAAGGTTTTATTTTTCGAAAGAGCTTTCGACACTATTAATCGAAGTGCTATCTGGACTGCTCTTAAGAAAAACAGAATTGCATCAAAATTAATTGGAATCATCAAATCGCTATATTCCGACGCAGAAACGATGATATCACACAATAGCGCATTATAACTTCAGCAGGAGTAAGAGAAGGATGCCCATTTTCCCCTTTACTGTTCATCACAACTCTGGAAAGTTGTTGGAAGAACTTAGCCCCAGTGCGCAAAGGTATCTCATTACAACTCTCAAGCAAGCTCCAAAGCTTAGAATACGCAGACCATATAGCTCTTCTCACTCACTCAGTCACCGATATGCAAGCACTAATCAATAAGCTTGCAGAAAAAGCTGAAAATATTGGCCTCCGTATCAATATAAGGAAAACAAAAATCATGAAAATGAATGGAGCAAATCAGATACCAGAATTCATCGAAAATACCCAAATCGAAGAGGTAGCGAATTATGAATACTTGAGAAGCAGAATAACAGCAAAAGATATAGAGCAAATAATTTCAAGGGAAAGAAGCACCTTCGCTAGATTATGGGAAACCTGGAAATCACCACACATAGCTCGCAGCACTAAAATAAGAATATTCAGCGCATGCGTGAAATATATGCTATTATACGGCAGCGAAACCTGGCTGGTAACATGAAACAATATACAAAAGCTACAGGTCTTCACCGACAAATGCCTAGGAATAATATGCCGAATATTCTGGCGAAGAAGAATTCTGAATTAGGAATTATAGGTCAAGCCAAGAGTCGATTGAAACGCATATATGTAGAAGAAACTGGAGATAGATTGGCCATATCCTCAGATGCCCAACAACATCAGTGATGCGCCAGACATTATACTGGAATCCTCAAGGCAGAAAAAATATGGGAAGACCTAAAACTTCTTGGAGAAGAATGGTTCAGGTTGAAATAAATAATAAAGAGTAGGAAGTCTTGGACATAAATTAAAATACTAGCCCAAGATAGGGAAAATTGGAGAGAATTTGCGGAAGCAAATGGAATAAAACAGTAGAAAAAAAAAAGGTTTTATTTAAACAATAAAACTAAAAACCCTTAATTATTACAAAAAAAAAACTTTTAAGGAAAATCATCAAATTTCACATTAAAAAAAGATTAACCTTTTATATAAAAATTTTTTTTCTTTGTAGAGAAAACCCTATGAACACAAGGAATGCTCTTTGTGTTGAGCTTTCAATACCCGGTTTAACATTTTCATAAAATGTTTTATATGTATTAAAGGTTTATAGAACAGATGTTAGAATTTTTCATTGTGTATGTAGAAATTAAAAACTTTAAATTTTTGAATCGTCATAGATTTTAAAGGGAGCCGTAACAAAAAAAATTGGGCTTTGTTGCAATATATGTTTATTTTTCAAAATTTTTCAAATTTACCAAATTTTTTGTTTCTTAATTTTTGTCCATCACAATTACGGGATGTGAATCCGTCCCACCACATTACATACTAACAGGTCACTACATCTAAGCTTAAGGATAAAAGTTTTCAAACATTGCTAAAAAATTAAAAATTAAACTTTAAAGATATAATTTTAAAAGGAAGAAATGTATTATCTTAAAACCGTAACTGAATAAACCTCAATATTATGTTGTGTCAAAAGGTAAAAAGGTTATGCCATCTCCATATAATTACGCGAACTGCCACCAGTAAACCAGATCTATACAGATATTTACTTTCTTAGGTGTATAGTAAAGCTGACAAAAGTATTTTAAGTCAAGGCAAAATCCATAACACGTAGTAACAAGAGAGAACAATATAGATCTACATCAAAAATTCACAATGTCATTTATGTACCCCTTAAATAACAATCCACAATATAGGTATCTAAAGTAAAGTTCAGCAACTTCAACTAAACTTAAATAGTTTAAAGCAACTTAAAGTTCTTTTCTATTTTGTATTAGAATAAAATAATTTAAATTTACGATTTGTCTAAAGTAGACATGCAACTAATAATTACTATAATATAAAAAATTTTGCAAAAAAAAAAACAAAACCTCCTTGCCCCATTAGGTATATTTGGACATTTTAATACATTTTATTTTAAATTTAAGAAAATGTATGTATTATAAACAAAAATTTACTTAAAGAATATATATTTATTTTTTTTTATAACAATAGGATATAATAAATTCTTTAAGACTTCGCTTTTCTTAAGAAAGAAAAATTTCATTCAATGTTCATATTTTTTTTTATTTTATAATCGGAAAAAAAGAAAAGCTTAAAAAAAAAAAAAATTATAAAATTGAAATGGAAAAAAAAATTTTTATTAATTTAAATGCAAATTTTTCTCTATTATATTTTTCTTACAAAATGTAAAGGATCTGTTATAAAGTTTAGAGTTTTAGTTAAACAAAATATTATAATATAGTTTAAACTATTTATTTAAAAAATCATAGAAATTTCAAAAAGTTTCCTTCAAAAATTATTATACATGTAGATACATAAAAATTAGCTAAGTGCAATGAACTTTTTCTATTTAAAAAAAAAAAATATAATAGAATTAAATATTAAAAGATGAACTCAAACAAATATTGATTTGCTTTTTCCATTCAAATAATGATTTTCTGAAGAATACAGACTACAGAATAAAAAACTCAAAAATTGTTTCGTATTTTTTTTTTTTTTTCGAGGGTAGATGGAAATGATCAAAAAACACTACAGTGACGCGGAACATGAATCATATCTCTATCTATATAATATCATACTTAAACCGGTTAAACACTACCTTTTGAAATTCGCTAAAAATCAGTTTTCAGCAAACAATACGTTAAGGGATCTTTATTAAAATTATTGTACTGTTTGAGAAGAAAAAAATTCAAATATCATAGCGTTTAATGTTTATTATAGAAATATGGTGACCAAAAATATTGTCGTTATCTTTAAGAGTTTGTAAATTAAAAATTTGATCATCTTAAATTTTAGGGAACACATGAGGTGGATGATAATATTCCATATTCGTGATATTTAATTCACCAAATAATTTCCATATTATGCTAAATTGTATCACCTATGATACACTGTATTACATACAGTATGGGGTATGGAAAATTATAGGTATTTTTTTTTGATTAGATTAAAATTAGATTTAAAATATCATTAGATCAAAAATATCATTATTGTCATTAAAGTTTTAAAAATTTTGAAATTATCTTTTTTTTTGAATTAAAATTTATCATGTTCTATTTATTTTTACTCGTCTGTACGATAAATTTGATATTATACCGAACACTTTTTAAGGATACTCTCCATTGATTCTGTTTCATAAATTTCGCTATAAAATATTTTCTTTTATTTTTTGAATTCCTTTTCTCGATTTTTTATTATAATCACTTGAAATAAACATTTTATTGTAGTTTCTATATTGAAATATTATTTATTTGGTATATTTTTCAAAATATTATTCAATTATTTCACAACCTGTTGTTTTTTTATTTAATTCATTAAAAATTATGTTCAATTTCGATAAATTTCAAGGTCTAAAACTTGTTCAAACATAGGAAATAGTTAAATTTTTAATTTAGACTAACCAATTTATGTTATTCCTTTTCAATTCAAAATTATTAACTTTTTTTTTAAAGTTTTTTTTTTTTATCCTTTACCATTTTTTTTTTTTTGTTTTCCTTTTGAAAACAACAATTAATTCAAAAAAAATTCCAATACATTTTATTTTCTGTTTTATTTCTGGTTGTAAATTTAGATCTGACCTAAATTACATTCAAAATCATTTTAGTTCCTGTTTCGTCATTCTTACATCCCTTCTTCATAAAAAAAAAAAAATTGATAAAAAATTATCAAGAAGACTCTTGAACAAAAAAAAAAAAAAGGAAAATTATTTTCTTTATTTCTCTTTTCGTATATTTTTGTTGGTTTTTTCTCGTTTTTTTTTTTTTTTTTTTTTGTATCCTGAAATCCTTTTTTCTTCCGTTACCATGTCATTATAAAGACTTTTGTTGTATAATCCTTATATAATAAAGGATAACGCGAGAAACGAGTATACTTTAACTAGGACATTATTCCTTCAATAACGAAAATTATCAGAACCAACACAAAAAAAAAAAAAAAAAAAAAAAAAAACCACCCAGAAAAAGGACACAGAACATTAAACAGTACAAAAGAATTTTTCTTTCTCTTTATTTTACAGTTCATTTTCTACTTAATTAAATATAAAGAAAAGTGAATTTAATTTTTATGGGCCACTTTTCCACTAAATAATAATTCACCGCCTTTCAAATCACTAGTAAACTTTCAAAAATGATTCTGTCAATCGATTCAAAATAATATTTTAAACATATTCGGTATAGTGATGGTTGGCATTTTATCATTGAATTAAAGACAAACAAAAGGATACTTAAATGTTTTAAAAAAAAAAATCAATCTATATCAGCTATCAATAAAAATTTATGCTATTTAAAAAAAAAAAAAAAAAACTGAAAGAATTTTGATAATGATTTTCATTTGTTAGAAAATTCCTGACTTAATTAATAGTGAGGCTCATTACGCAAGGAATCAAATCATTTGATTTTAATTTTCTTTGATTCGTTATTAAACGAAATCGTCTTATAATAAATTTTAATACATAGTTTATATCAATTTGTCTCCTAAACGGAAAATATATTCTAAAACACATTTTATTTTATTATTATGATCTCTAATTTGAAACAAAAATTTAAAAAAAAAAAAATGTTTGGTCAACTATGACCTAAAAATACAAATCCGGTATAGTTAAGTTCATCCGGTTCTATTTTGTAACCGTAGTGTTGAAAACAAATTACTTTTTAAAATACAATAGAAGATAATCTTGACTTATTTATAATGTCTTAAATTGTAAATTATTGTTAAAAAAAAGAAATAAAATAAGAAAAAAAAAAAAAATTATGATTTACTTTAAAAAATACCAAAGCTTCTTAAGATTTAAAATCATAATGTTTTTTTTTTAATATTTTCTTTCAGTAAAACAGTGTAAAAATGTATTCTTTCATGGTATAAAATATGATTCATTATAGACAGAAAATTATAATACGTGAGTTTTAAGACTGTTATATTATAATCTTTTCATTATTATAAAGTATAGTCATAATAAATATGATTTTCTTCTATTTTTTTTTGGTGTTTGGTGTTTTTAACCACCAAAAGGAAGCGAGTTAGATATGGACATGTATATATATTCTGAATCAGGATCACCTCCTTAGTCGATTTAACGATGTCCGTCCTTCCGTCGGTTCGCACGATAACTCAAAAACTAGGAAAGCTATCTTCATGAAATTTATATAGTAGGTTACTAATTAGGATAGGAAAGCTAAGTTCGAATCTGGACAAAATCGGTCAACTCCCAGAGCAAACGAGTATATCTCCACAACCAACAAAGATAGAACCTTTATTTTTAGTACAAGGGTGTTTTGTTATGTTTCCTTTTCTGTAAAATTGGAAACTGACATTTGAAAGAATTTTAACAATGGGTTCGTATTTTGGAAACTTCCGGACGAGCACAAGAACAAACGAGCATATCTCCAAAACCAATAAAAGTAGAACCTTTAAATTTAGTACAATGGTGTTCTGGCATGTTTTCTTTATGTTCCTGAGATGAATTTGATGAATTGAAGTGACAATTCGAGTACCTGGCACACGCCTCCCAAGTACTAAAAAGCATATCTTCAAAATTTATAAAGATAGAAACTTGAAATTTTTTACAAGGGTGTCAAGCATATCCCAAGAGGATGCCTCTTTTACGTTCCTGAATTTCGAGTTGAATAAGACAGAAAAGGGAAGAAGTTCAAGCAGCTGCCAAAAACCTTATGGATTTTTAATTTAATTCTAATTATTTAGGTGTAGGGTATTAATAAGTCGGTTGCATCGACTTACTCTTCCATTTACTTGTTTGATTTAAATTAGTAATATTTTATGAAAATTAAACTTGGATTAACATTTTTTTTATTTGTTTACTTTTAAGTTGGATTTTAACATAAATATGTAAGAATGATTTTTGAAAACTTGAAACTTGAATATGAAAATTTAAATAAACTGTTTGGTAACTTCTTTTGGTTAACTTTTAGAATAAAATGAATTTTTTTATTTTAATTATAAAATAACTTTGAACTTCTTCTTTTCCTATATCATATTCAGGGTGCACTGACATTAACTTTAGACTAAACTTTAGACTCCTCTTTAATATAAAATATATTAGCATAAAAATATGGCATAAAATAAAAGAATCTTCTTATCCTCATATATATCATATGATTGTATTAAAAGATATTAACTTTTATTAAAAGAAAATGCATTTAAAGCTTAACCTAAATTAGATTGAAGAGTAAATGAAGAAAAAATGCACAAAACTTATTCATTGACAACTATAGCACTTTTTACTATAGCATAACTTTAACTTTTTACGATAGAACTTTTAATTATAGCATAGGATTTAATTTATTTGGAATTTCTACTAAAGTATGAGCAGACTTACGAGAACTTTATTAAAAGAATCACATCTATCCTTTTACCTTATATAATCAAAATAAAAGTACAACTCTGAAATGTAAAATATAAGCCAAATATATTTAAATAACTACGAAACTTTCAAAGTTGAGCCCTTTGGAATAAGTCGTAATATGTTTTTTTGTATTACGCAAAAATAAAAAAAATTATAAAAATGGAAGAAAAATACTAAAAACAGTGGATTTTGGCATAGTTACACTCATTAAGATTACACACAGAGAAATGAAGGCAATTGTTTGTCATAATATTCTAAGATGATAAGCATTATGAATGATAACAGTTTAAATATTTTCGAAAATCGATTAAAGAGTAGCTTAACATATTGTTTAAAAATGGTAACTTAATTTATTAATTTTGCATTTCATAAAAATAATATAAAATGCGATTTATTATTTTTAATTTTCCTGAATAAGGATATTTAATGTACCTAAAGAAAAAAACTATAGTTTTTAATATTATATAATACAAGATTATGTTTTTTACTTGAAAAACTAAGAATATAAAATGTTTTTTTTATTCGTTATCCTGGAAAAAAAAAATTTTAAATTGGATAAAAATTTACAATTAATAAAAATATGATGATTTACCTTTTAAGTAAATAATGCTTTGCAACATAATATATATACTTATACCATAATTATTATTTATTATAAATAATTATAATAGTGTTTTTATATTTTATGTTTATTTAAAGATTACAATATTAATGGTAGCGCCCTTAGTACCATTGGTCATAAGTCCATAATTGAATTATCACCCATAAAAATTCATTTTAAAGTTGTGGTGCTGGGTACCGAGTTTATCTGAGGTATAATGCCATAAAATATTACATCATAGTTCTATAAATTTATGAAAAAAAGTACCATGGCAATATGATATTATCAATAAGCCATAATAAAACAAAACATAAAGTCATAAAAGTTGATGATAGAACGTGAGCATAGATTTACATAATGAATAAAATTATGCTTTTGTAATAAATCCGCATTGTAACGAGTACCACGACATAATGCCAATTGATATTATATTTCTTTTTAAATAAAATAATAACTAGGAAATTTGTTAGCTTCCTAAAATGTATAGTGCTAGCCTACGTATTTCTAGGTCTAAGCTGTACCTAATCTTAAGGCTTTAAAAGGAGTCATTATATTCCTTATTCAGAAAATAGAAAAATTTGAATTTTTTTTCTAAATCTTTGTGACAGTCAGAGTTTATTTTAAAAATCGAACCATATTTTACAGTTAGATTTCTTTTCAAACTTCTTAAGACAATAAACTAATTTACAAATATAACATGTATAGCTATACTATAATTCATTTAACTTATTGAATGTAGATACCAGTACTAAAAAAAGTGCAATAAAACATAAATTAGGTAAGTAAGATACAAAATTTTTGGAAAATTTTAAATTAATTAAAACTAAATTCAGATAATTTAAAACTCCTACCAAAAATCACTTACTTTAAGTTTAACTTATACTCGCTGTGTACAACAATTCCTTTTTTTCAAATTCACTTTAAAATTCACATCAATTGAAATTTTCGAAATCGTTTTTTCCCATTAATTCCCATTCTCGTCCCCGCATACTGCAATGTATATTTGTGTATCTACTTGCAATATTATTCGATTTAAAAGAAATACCCATGCTTTATATATAAGATTTGGTACAATAACTCATACAATAAAGCGAGTAGTAAGTAATACAAAGGTAGGTAAGAAGGTAAGGTGGGTAGTGACCTTCCTGATATTGCGTGAAGGCCACTTACACCACTCACGTAATATATGTTTTGTGCTTGTTTACGGTTTTATATCGAACCCGAGAAGTTCAGATAGAAATCAAGAAATCATGTGTTTAGATAGTTCACTAAGGTTGTGACAGAACGGTTTGCCGGGTGAGAGCAGTCTGACTATTCAACAAAACTTTTAAATTGTTAAATTTCCTATCATCTTTGACGAAGCAGAAATAAGATTTCTTATCTCTATTCTATTATGGCTAATGTTTGTAAACAATCTTAATAAAATTGAAAACAATTGCATACTTTTAATAATAGTTGCACGAACATCGAACATCTTCAAAGAGTTGAGTTTCGATTTATTAAGTGTTTTACCAATTTTTATAATTAACCTATTAAGACTTTAAGTTTTAAATAAGTTAAATTAAAGGAAAGATGGACAAGTAGATATTATATAATTTTATCCTCATAAAATATTTTTAATTGTGTTTTCGAAATATAAAAAAAAAAAAATTTTATGTAAGTAAACAAAATGAAAAGGTAGGTATTTATGTTTAATTAAACAAATTAAATAAATTAAAATTAAATAAGAATTAACAAGCACTCAAACACACACTCAAAATAAAATTTATATTATTTTTTATAACTGAAATACATACACATAACAATATATTTGTTGATGTAAAAATTAAAAGAATTGTTAAAGTTTATTAAGTTGGTAACATTGAAATATTGTATTATATTACGAATATTACGAATTATGTATAGATGTAAAAATATATATATAAATGCTTATATGTAAAATGTTAATGAATCGAAAATATTTTAACTTTGAAAATAAAATTTGTATTAAAAATGATAATGTAACAAAAAAGAATATTTTTAGCCTTGTCAACTATAAAAATATCCTCATTCGAGCGGATTATAAAATACAATATCCTATCAATATGCTTATAATATAGTAATATGTCGGAACTATATTCTAAACTTTGCAGTATTTCAAAAATAAAAAAATGGGGCCTCCGTTGCCTACTGGGTAAGAGCGAATAAAATTCGCTGTAAACACCGAAGAAGTGGGGGTTCGAATTCCACACACGTTGTAAAAGTTACTCCCCTTACGACATTTACAGCCATGCCTGAACAGGAAAGCCTGTGTAATTTCCTGTCCACAATTATGTGATAAAGAAATGAATTTGAAAAATAAAAATAAAAAAATTTATACAATATTTATCCCAAGCTTTGTTTATATTATTGCAAGTTTTCGAAACACACTTAATTTAAATAAATAAACTATACTATATAATACAGCCAATGATGTAGTGGTTTAGACACCGATCTTTTATTCGAAAAATCTCAGTTTCAAACACCGACTGACTCATTAAAAATAAGTATATAATATATGTATATATATCTTATAATTAATATCATATTATCATATAGTATATACAGAGCATAATATTAACAAAAAATAATAACAAAATAATTATGGTATAAGATAATAGATGGCGTGGAAATAAAAGAAATATTTACGTCTCATTCTCTTGTACGATAACTACAGTCGAGTAATCAACGGCTTAGTGAAATTAATGATTTCCAAAATTGAAGCTTAGTCAAATATGAATAATAAATGACTTAGTGGATAGCCTATGCTCCATATAGGAGTGCAAAGGAAAAACAAAATAAATTAAATTATATAAATTATATAAATAATGTTCAGAGAAACGTGTGGCAATTACTTATAGACAGGGTCCGTTCTCGATATAATTAATAATGGTTAAGAATAAATTGTTTCAAAAATATTAGAGATTTTTTTATTTGAGAGCTTCTTGATGACGGACGGAGTAAATCAACTTAGTATTTGATACTAATCTAATACATACACCCAAATCTATATTATCTATGCATTATAAACGAACAATATCTTTTAATACATCCATGACAATAGTTCGTACGAGTATCAAAATATAATATAAAAATAAAATATACCTACCACTTATATTGGATTATTAATTAAAAGTAATTTTTGCAAAATATAAAAATTTAATATCATGCATACATACATACGTTAACATATACGTATAAGTACATATTGGATGAAAAAAAAAATTTAAAGAATTGAAATGCGATTAAAACTTTGTGTAAAGAATCGAATAATTGTAAACAAAATAATAAAATTTTACATGTTTATCTTCTTGTATGAATCGTAATTTATTATATACATAAATATGTATATAATAAATTTCGAAGTGCATTTTTAAACCAACAGCGGGTGAGGTTCTATTTTTGTTTCAACTCACGAGTGTTTGCATCGATCCCAGTGAGCGTCTAGATTTTAACATTTGCACGCAATTTTAATAATCTATTTTTTTTTACATATTATATTATTTTCATATAAAACTAAATAAAAGCATTTAGATACTGTTGTATCCTATCAACTTTCTAAGTTCCTTCATTTCAACATAAGGATCATCATCACAAATTTGTCCTTCAATAAATGCATTGAATATTTCCACATGGTTATTCTCAAATCCAATTTTTACGTTTCATTTCATCTTTCTTATAAACAAGTTTTGTGTTAAGAATTTCATTGTCTTTTTTTGAATCCAATTCCCTTTTTTTAGAATCCAATTTTGAATCCATATTCCTCGAAACCGGGAGAAACTACAAATAAAAAGGGAAAATGAAATAAATATTTTTATTAGGGGGTCAGGAAAATTTTGTGTATCTACGCAAAAAAAAGGAATAACAAAAATAATTATTTTGCTATTCGATTTCATTTTATTTGTGTAGGTAATTATATACACTTTATAATTTGTTCTTACAAATTCATATATATATACAAACATAAATCTACTTCGTGAAAAACCGTGTTGAAACAAAATAGTAGTTAAAAATTCGATTCACACAAACCCGTATGGAGTCATTACGTGCAATTTCATCAATACTATATTATATTCAATGACCTACAACGACTTAAAGTGATAAATTTTTGTCCAGGGGCAAAATATTTTGGTCTCGAAAATTATTACTAGGTAATAAAAAAATTAGATAAAAAGTAATTATGGGCTTACAAACACAAAATATTATATGTTTTTTTCTTTGAACAAAATTCGAGGTGTTATAAAGGTAGGAGTAATGTTATTTTACCCGATACTTATCGTACTGGTATAATAAAAAGCAAAACGAATATAATTATAAACAAATAGACAAGTTAGTATAAAACATTGACAAGTTAATATAAAAGAATGCTTATTATTTTGTATTCTACAAATTGGCAACGGTGAGTGACGGACAGAAAAACGAACACCGACGAACATGATATAAAAGCATTTAATAATGGTCAATTATAACTGTAATTTATATATACTGATTTTATTGGTATATATGCCTATATTTTTTTAATGATAAAAAAAATTGTTTTGAATTGGATTAGGTAAAATTCCCCCAAAGAAAAATAGGAGGGTTAAACTGTTTTATTAAACTAAATAATATAATCGTAAACTATTAAATATTGCAGCAACATTTAATATTGGGAAGCGCTTTTAAAAAACCAGCTTTACAAAATCCCATTTTGTCAAAATCATGCTATCCCAAAATTCCGCTATTGTTAAAACTTCCTTTTTTAATTTATTTGTTTTTTATTACTGGTATACATGATAAGTAAAAGTAAAATAATTTTTGTAAATGTGAAATTCAGAATTAGGATGAATTTTAAAGTTGTATTCAAAATCAGAACTTCAATAATTTTTTAGAAACGCTTTGAGGGCAGCAACCCCCTTTTTTTCTAATGTCTTTTATTTTAAGTATACATTTTAAAGCAATTAAAATTTTTAAACTTTAGGAAGAAAACAACTAAAATAACGGTATTTTGTCCTAGCGGGAGTTTGAGAAACGCTATTTTAAGAGAGCGGAATTTTGAAAACGCCGACTTTTAAAAAGAGGTATTTTGAAAAGCGGGATTATAAGCGGGCGACCTTTCGTACCAAACCCTTAATTATTATTGTTCAAATAAACTGATGTTCTGATAATGTATCTACATACAATATAATATTATATATAATATAATAATACAATATATCAACAAAAATAAAATCATATTATAAAAAATTTTTTTTAAAGACTGAACTAGTAGTAGTAACTGCGAAAGACGATTTTTATTTAATTACAAAATAATTTTCGCATTTAATGAAAAAGCACTTTATAAAATTCAATTTAAATGTGGAATGGAAATGTGTAGGTATGTAATTTTTATACCCGTACGATAGGATCGGTTATAATAAAATTACTCCTCCGTTTGTAACACCTCGAAATAAGCGAGCTAGATATACCTTCAAAGGTATGGATCGGATCAGAAAAAAATTCTAAGACTTTTGAGCTATGTCCGTCCGTCCGTCCGTCCGTCCGTCAGCACGCTAACTCAAAAACTAAGAAAGCTAGAATCTTGAAATTTACACAAACTATTTTAGGAGTATTTTGTAGGTTCCCTATTTTTTTTGGTTGAGTTTGGACCAAACCTTAGGGTAGCTCTCGAACACCTAACTTTTAGATCCCCACATTTTTTTTGAAATAGAGCTATGAAATTTTAACTGCTGATAGATCTCACAAAAATATTAATTTTATTTTTAATAATTTTTTTTTGTAGCCCCACCCGTTATGGAGCTACAGCTCCCTAAAGGTTCAAAAAAGCTCTATATTTAAATTGTTATAGCACAAGTTGTATAAGGTATATCTTCATTTTGAAAACGCCAAACGATTACTACTTTTATTAGCTTTAAAAGTATATATACAATAAATATATATTTGTGGCATATGGTGTCTTAATTTACCGTTATGTAAAACTCAAATTTTGCAAAATGCTTCATCCCTTCTATCTTCTAAACCGTTTAAGTTGGAAACTTGAAATTTTGACAGAAGTTAGACATTTGAAAATAAGTGTGAGTCATTTCAGAAATTTTTTTTGTATCACCCCCTGTTTAGGAGCTGTAAGGGGTCAAAAACTGAAAATTTCCTATTTTTAAACACCTGTAACTTGAACACCTGTTAAAATTTTTTTGAAGTAATACAGAAAAATTAAAGCTTTAATATTATACTCTTATTTCTGTTAATAACTTTTTTTAATAATATAGGGTTACTTTATAATTGACGAAAGTGTTACTTGATTTTTTCAAATTTTCTAACAAATTTCTTCAACAAATTTTTTGCATTTTGTTTTACTCGATAATTTGAAATTGTTGAGGATATAATGCGTAGTACATAAAAATGTAAATAAAGAAACAACATAACGGTTGCTTGAAGAATTTTTATTTATATGATATTGTTATACATACATACTTATATAATATCATGTTCGCTAGTGAATGAATGATAAGAGTATATATGTATATTATATAGCGCCGTATTTACATACATATATGTATTTTATTGTACTTATAAGAAATTATTCTGTCAATGGAATATTTAAATATAATATAATATAATATTTAAAATTGTATTTACTATTTTGTACTAAGTAAATTTAATATACATTTACCGCTTAGTATTAAATGGTACTATAGAATATTTGAAAAAGTTTTGGATTGATAATCGTTATGTGAAAGGTTAGAATCTGCTTTTGAAGAATGTACATATAAACATATAGTTTGAATATATGTACAACCCATAGTTCTAGAAATTATAAAATTCACCCAAATTATTTTAAAATACTAAAATATTAAAAAAATAATATTGACAGGCTGTGAACATACTAACGGTTCGTACGGGTATCTAAGAGTTGACAAAGGCAACTGTATTCTTCCTCGTTTTAAATAATTTTTTTTCGCCATAGACACTAAAAAATAAAAAATAAAATTTTTTGGGAAAAAAAATAACAAAAGAAAAAAAGATATTTTCCGAAAATAATTTCTATTTTTAAAAGAACATGAAAGATATTAACGTAAGCAAACTAAAAGAATTTTCACCTTAAAAATTTTTATATTTCAAAGGATTTAAAAGGACATAATACACATATTATTATATTAAATATTAATGTTTTAAATATAATTTTCTAGAAAATAATATAATACCTAATTATTATTGTCTGCAAATATTCTAAATTCATTTGCAATTTTGAAAACAATTATTGGAAACAATGTACAATTTCTATTTTATGTAAAGAAACTCACTATTCACTATTTTTAAAGCACAAAAATGGATTTTCACTGATTGTCGAACTAAGATTTATAGATTTTTCAGTTTTATTTAAATATTGTGCAACATATTATAGTAGATTTGAGAAATAAGGGTTAGTGTAATAGATTTCTATTTCATTTGATCAGATTTCACTTGCATGTATTTTCATTTTCCTTTTCCACAATTTGACTGGGTTTATTTGTTTGTAATTCATCTGAAGGAAATTCATTTGGCCTGAATAAATACTGCATTCATAATTTTAAGGGCAGGGTTTATATATGCAACTGTAAACATGTGATTTACTCTTTAATAATTCCAATGTATTAAAATCTATTCCCGTAATATGAACATTTTTAGCACATTTCCAAAAAAATTTTGAAAAAATGTGCTTATTAGTTTCACTCTGTCCGTCCGTCCGTCCGTCCGTCCGTCCGTCCGTCCGTCCGTCTGTTTACAAAACTTCTACACCGTTAAAGATAGAGAAAAAAAATTTTAACCATAGGTAGGTCTCATAAAAAAAATAATTTTGTGGAACAACTTTTTCATGTAGCCCCCCCCATTACGGAGCTACACCCCCTCAAACTTTGAAAAAGTCCTATTTTTAAATGCATATATCTTATGTTCCGCTCAAGATTTTTTCAATCTGAAAACGTCATTCGACAGGTATTTCTTTTATCTTTGTAAATTAATATCAAAATTATACAATTTTTTTAAATTTAGTATTTAAATTTACCGTTATGTGAGAACCAAATTTTGCATGATTTTTCTACTTTCATAACTCCGGCACGCTTCTAGATACAAGCTTGAAATTTTGAGGCAAGAAAGAACTTTTAGAATTAGTATAAGTTTGCTCAGAAAATTTTTTCGGACCACCCCCTGTTTATGAGCTATTAGGGCTTAAAAATTGAAAATTGGCTATTTTTAAACACCTGTAACTTAGGAACCTGCACACATTTTACTTCTGCAAGATGTAAAAATTAAAGCTACAATAATATATTTTTACGTGTGTGAAAGGTTTATTTTAATTGTAAAGGGTTCCAAAGTTGCAGCTCTTCAAAATTGTAAAAAAGCCCCATTTTCAGATGTATATATCTCGGGCTCTGCGTAATAGTTTTGCAATCTAAAACCGGCAGAAGATCGAAAATTTTATTATCTATATAAAACAATATCAAAATTATGTAATATTATGTAATTTACGATTTAAATTTACCGTTATGTGAAAACCACATTTTGCATGAAATTTCTTTTTTCATAACTCCGGCACCCCTTTAGATAGGAACCTGAAATTTTGAGACAAGAAAGAACTTTTAGAATTAGTATAAGTTTCCTCAGAAAATTTTTTGGTAACGCCCCCTCTTTAAGAGTTATTACGCCTCAAAAATTGAAAATTTGCTATTTTTAGACACCTGTAACTTAGGCACCTGTAAAAATTTTTCTTCGGCAAGACATGAAAATGAAAGCTACAATAATATATTTTTACGTGTGTGAAAGGTTTATTTTAGTTGTAAAGGGTTCCAAAGCTGCAGCTCTTCAAAATTGTAAAAAAGCTCCATTTTCAGATGTATATATCTCGGGCTTTGCGTAATAGTTTTGCAATCTAAAACCGGTAGAAGATCGAAAATTTTATTATCTATATAAAACAATATCAAAATTATGTAATATTTTGTAATTTACGATTTAAATTTACCGTTATGTGAAAACCACATTTTGCATGAAATTTCTTTTTTCATAACTCCGGCACCCCTTTAGATAGGAACCTGAAATTTTGAGACAAGAAAGAACTTTTAGAATTAGTATAAGTTTCCTCAGAAAATTTTTTGGTAACGCCCCCTCTTTAGGAGTTATTACGCCTCAAAAATTGAAAATATGCTATTTTTAGACACCTGTAACTTAGGCACCTGTAAAAACTTTTCTTCGGCAAGACATAAAAATTAAAGCTTCAATAATATATTTTTACGTGTGTTAACAGCTTTTCTTAGTTATATAGGATTCCGGACTTACGGCCCCTCAAAATTTCAAAAATGTCATATTTTCACGTTTTTTCTTATTACATGAAATTTTCAAATTTTTGTGTAAGTCACAATTCTAAATAATTTGTATTGAGTTTTGGAAATGTGCGCTTTTAAAAACCGTTGGTTTACATTCTACCTTGTTAATTGTGTTTTTGCCGTAATCAACTTAAAATCTCTTGTAATTTGAAATCTCACTTATACTCAAACAAAAGTATCTACCGACAGATCTTGGAATAGCGTATAAATCTATTTTTCTTTTCTATATTATAAAATCCTACCTAATTATTGTTTTACATACCTACTTACATATTTAAACAACAAAACATTAAAAATAATGAAAAATTGGCATCTCTCAAATCTCTAACTAAACCTCTATTAAAATTTTTATTTTCTACCCAAGTATGAAATTCCTTCTAATTCAAAATCTTGCATCGACATATTATAGGTGCATATTCTGGAGAAAGGTTATAATCCTGATTTTCTATCTAACTATAAAATCACTTTTCATTTTTGATATACATCTCAACAAAAAGAACTGATTTAACTCCATTCAAATCAAATCCAACCAAATGACAGTTCAGGCAAATAATATACGAACATAACACATGATTGCGAGAAATAAATTATGGATTATTAAAAAATAAATTTTACCTATATTATTGGTTTGATTAAAACTTAATAGGAATTTTTTTGTTCATATATTTGAAATTAAAAATCGATTAAATAATCTAATATTAATTAATACCTCAAAAAATTTTGTATTGCAGACAGTGCCATATAATGTTTCGAAAATAAGATACATTTTAAAACTAACACATTTAATGTATGGTCACCAGAAATAAATATTAGAACCCAATGCTGAATTATCAAGTTCAAAGTTTACAAAAAAAAAAGCAATGCAGAATGTAAATGATTTTTAAAAGCACCCACAAACAGTATTAAAGTACTGTGACTTGCACCAAAATTTGTAATTTTTTCTTAGAATTCCATATAATAATAAAAAATGTCAAAAATAAGGAGACACTTTCATAAGGGATCCCTACATAATTTCGAAAAGCCACCAATACATGTCATAAAAGTATAACTTTGAATCTTTAACTTTTTATTTTTACTTTAGCACGTTTGTACAGGTATCGAAATAACAGATGTCTACAAATAAAAGGCTCCAGTAATATATCCCCTCAAATTTTAAAATATCTGAAACGATTACAGAGATTATTATAAAGAAAGCAAAATCTTGCAGAATTCAAATTTATTTTTGAAATTTTAAAACGTCATGTCTAATTTTGATATTGACTTATAAAGATAAGAAAACAATTCTTTCGTTTGGCGTTTTTCGAATGAAAAAATGTTAAACAGAATCTGACATATACCTACACATTTAAAAATAGGATTTTTTCAAAATTTAAAGGGTAAAAAAACCGTATCCAACTTTAACATTTAAAAAAAAAAAAATTTTACAAAATTTATTTGTAAATCAAATCCTATACATGATCAAAATTTCAATACTTTATATCCTATTTTAGCTTAAATGGTATAGAAATTTTGCAAGAACAAGAACAGATGACAATCTGATATAAGTGTGTACATTTTAAAATTTTTGAATTCAAGTGAAAAGGATACCGCATATTCTTTAAACAAAATTATATTACTATATAAAATAATAACGTATACAGGGTGGTTCACACCATGCGTATCAGCTTTTTAAGGAAAAAGAAGGATTCGTTGTTTTAAAATATAAAAAAAAATTATTAGCTAAATCGGCGGGGTTCTATCGATTGCTGATATTTTAAACTTCCGGAAATTACCAGAAGTAGGTTTTTTACACAGGAAATTCACCGATATTAAGGTTTTCAAATGAAAATGGCTACTTTTTGATGCAAATTCGGATTAAATGTCAAAAAATAAAAAACTTTTGTCTTCATCAAAATTAATAAAAATAAAAACAAAATCTTTGATATTTTTCGTTATAAATTTTAGCAGTTTCATAAATTCTAAAACCTGTACCTACTAGTAAAAGTACCCGTTCCCATTTGAAAATCTCGATTTCTGTAATTTTCCAGTCTAAAAAACCTATTTCCAGTCCTTTTCGAAAGTTTAAAACAACACCAATATTGATAGAACCCCACCGACGACTTAGCTAATATTTTTTTTTTATATTTTAAAATAACGACTCCTTCTCTTATCCTCCTTCTCTTAAAAACTGATATGCATGGTCTGAACCAACCTGTATAAATACCACCATATTCATTTTAATTTCCAAAAATAGGGATAATTTGTTAATAATTAAATAATTAGAGAAAAAAATTATGATAAATTTATAAAAGTCAACTCCAATAAATAAAATCAAACTATAGAATAATACTAGATACTTAACTAATATTTTATTTATTTAATTTATGCATATTATTTGTTATTTACTATTTTAAATATTTTATCAAAATATAAAACTCCTATAATTCACAATTTTTTTTTTTTGTTTTTTTTTTTTTAACTTTTAATTTTTAATGGGCAACTATGGTTTAAATAACACGTGGTTCAGGTAAATTTTGTATCCTTAATCATATTATATATTTATTTTGTTTTTAATTTATTATCCACAATTAAAATTAATTTAAAAATAATTAAAGAATTTATTTTTTTTTTTTGATTTATTTTGTGAAAGTTATTTAAAACGAATAAAAATTTTTAACATTTTCTTTTTATTTAAATCAAAACACCACATAATGAAAAAAAAAATTAATTAAAAAAAAATTAAATTTAAAAAAAAAAAGAATTTTATATGTATACTTTGTATAAAATATATATATATATATTTATATAATATTATATATATATATAATATATATATGTTTTTTATTTTTTACTGTTTATTTTCACTTCTTTGTGCAATTCTAACTTTCAACGTATCAATTTACAATCTAATTTGTATGAGATCCTGTTGTTTTTTTTTTTTTTTTGCTTTTTTTTTTTTTATGATATATACTATTATTATATACATCATATTATTGTATATCGTATTCTATATTTAAGTTTTACTTTAGAAAAAAATATACATGAAAACATGTTTTGTATATGTGGTGTGCCTTCATGTATCATATTGCATACAAGTTTTGTGAATCCTTGAAATCTTTTAACTTCAAAATTTTGTTATTTAATTTTATATGCTGTTAATTTTCTTCCATTTACTCTTGTATACATATCTAATATTAAAATACTTCTTTTTTTTTTTTTAAATTGCAGTTCATTTTTTTGAACTGAACAAATCCTTTGATTGAGTTGTATACGTTAGATTCGCCGTCCATTTACTTGTTGTTTTGTGAAACAGGTATTTCAATATGATTTCTTAAAAAAATTTGAAACAAAAAAAAAAAAACAAAACAAATAAACTTTTGTTTTAATTTAAATATAATCAAACATTTCTTTTTTTTCAACAATTAACTTCTGAACTTTGGCGACCATAATAATATAATATGATCTTTATCACATTTTTCAAACAATCTTATCTGCGCATCAAATTTATCAAGCTGACACTTATATTATAGTGTCTTATATTAACACAGTCTAATTTATGATGTTACAGATACATGGAGGCATGACAATATTATTTCCTGATGATACCTTAATAATCTTCCTAGAGTTTTTCACCGAACAATAATTGAATACATGAGAAATTCATAATTTTGACCCCTTATTACTTCATCGACATAGGATGTTTTACATCGCTTGATATTTTGTTAATAGTTCTTTACGTGCTTTGATTCTTGATAGAAAATTGATGTTGGGTTCATTAAGTTTTTAACATTTTACGATAAACTCATGTTTGAATTAAGCTTAAACTGGTTTAAGGTTCAAGCTTTCGTATAAGAGAATAGACGATTCGATTATAATTTGAATACATTTTTCAACTTAGTTTCTTAAAGTCTTTTAACTTAAGGAGTGAATTAAAATTTGTAATAAGCTTGTAAGTAATTTATTCCTTAAGATTTCATTGTAATCATTCTTTTATTTATTTATTTATTAATATATACAAATACCATAGAATTAACCCAATAGTTAGTACTAAACCATCAGTTATTTTGTTAAAGGTAGAAAGGGAGATTTGTTAAGAAACTTTAATTTTTCAATAATTTTCTTTCGAATTAAAAAAATTTGGTAGATGTGCGGAATTTGAACGGTAGTCTCTCGGTTAATAACCTAATATTTAACTGTTTGGATACCGAAGCCCCACACAGCTATACTAATTTTATTTATTTATTTATGTATATTAATATTATAAATCGTATAGGATATTGCAATATTACAAAACCATCGGCCACTAAGGCCATTATAGGTCGAATACTATTTTATTTGTTTTAAATTAATAAAACTTGCTACCTATGCAGGATTTTAACCCGCACTCCCTCGGTTAATAAGCTACATTCTTATTTTATTTATTTATTTATTTATATTAATATTACATACATAAATGTAATGCAATATTATTGAACCATCGGCTACTAAGGCCATTATAGGTTTTTATACTATTATTAAATTATATACTAATATTATTTATTTTGTTTATATTATATACTATATATTTACATTATATTTGGTCGTAAGGGGGTATGTAAAGAAAAAAACACTTACGACCTGTGCAGGGATCGAACCCGCACTCCTTCGGTTAATACGCCACACGCCTACCCACTAGGCTACCGAAGCCCCCATTCTTATTTTAATTGGCTATCTATGTAGTAAAAATAATTGCATACTTTGAGGCATATATTTTAATTCATTTAACGTAGGTATAATCTAATATTTTAAGATTATTATTTTATTATTATTTTTTATTAATTGTATATTTACAAATAATTACAATTACATTTTTTAGCAGTAGGTTCGATAGTCCGGACTATTAATATTTTAAATAAATTATTACAAAATATTGTTTTACTACCATAACTTTAACGATAATATTTTTCTGTCTTGTGTTCTTTATCTCTTTTTGTTTTATCTTTTTTTTTTTCTTATTTCTTCCCCCCTTTTTATATTTTTTTATCACATGCACAAATATTGTATATAATTTATTTTACTTTAGAGTTTAAATTTTATAAAGCTTCTATAATTTTCAGTAATGCATTACTGTACAGTAACGCAGCAAATTAAACTATAGTATACTTATAATATTTAAATTAAAAGATATCTACACTTTTATCAAAAAAAAGTTTTCCAAAATAAAATTAGATATAAATAAAATAGATTTGGAAAAATTAAAAAATTTAATTTAATTATTTGGTTTTGGGTGGTTACGGAATGAATGTTAGATTTGTTCTTATACCCTACTTTTTATTCAAGGTAGACTCATCATATGAATGTAATGTATAAGTTAAAAATGAAATAATTCCTTTAAAAACTCATTTTTTTCATAAAAATATCTATACATATTTTCACAAATAATAAAATAAATTCGACAACATTCAACATTCGAACTTATTTCACTTTTTAATTTAATAATTTGATCGAACTTATTTCACTAAGAAATACGGTCAGCAATTTAAAATGAAATAAGTTCGAAAAGAAATAAAATAAATTAGGAGAGATTTTAAAGTTGGCTTGAAAATCAGAGTTATTTATAAATATTCTGGAAAAGGGGGTAAATCTTATTTGGAAACCAACCATAAAATCTCTTCTGATTTAGAGCCCCGTATATTTATCTACATTCATATTTTGTGCAAAATTATTTCTTTTTTAACTTGTCAAACATGAAAAATTATGAAAAAAGACTAACTGACGACGTACAGAGTGAAATGTACCACAAAATAAAAGAACACATTTTATTGCTTAAATGAGCTGAAATATGGGAATTAAATTATGAAAATATTAAAAATTGCTATTATTGGAAAAATAAATTACAATTAGTCTTTATTTTAATTATTTTCAAAAAATAATTAGGCCTTATTATTTCCATTTGGAATGAGAAATAATACCTATTCGTGGAATTTCGCGAATTAGGCTTTATTTCTCATTACTATAGATTTTATTGCACCCTGCCCATATATACAACTCTCCTAGATTTTTTTCCACAATAATAGTTTTGGAATTGGAATTAAAGCCTATACATTTGATTTTCAATTTGAATGAGAAATAATACCTAACGCGAAATTTCACAAATTAGGCCTTATTTCTCAATTCAATTTGGAAATAAGCTCTATTAGACCTTATTGCTATAAGTTTTATTGCACCCTATCTTAAATATTATCTTTAACCTTTATCTTGGCATAACCAATTCTACATTTGACATGACTTGTATATTTTATGCTTTATTCTTTTTTCTTGTGAACAACAAGGGAAAGTTGTTTCCTTTTTTAATTTTGAATACTTTATTTTTGAAAAACACTGTGTATATTTTAATATGCACTTAGTATATATTATGTAGTTGCATGTATCTGTATTGGGTTTATATTTTCTCATAGTACTTCTTTTTTTTTCATTATATACAAGAAAGTATATAGCTACTATATAAAAAATATATAAATATGACGGAATATCTTTTCGAATGTTTATACTTTTTTATAAAACTTTCTCTCGTTATATCCAATTTTATTTTCTTAAGTTTAATACAATAGCTTTTAAGGATGATTTAAAGTAATATGATCCAAATGGACGTATTATGTAACGTGTTTCAAATATAAAATGGTAAAAAAAAAAAAAAAAACTTTTTCTTCTGTTATAAAACAATAAAGAAAAATATTAACAAAACAAAAAAAAAACATCAAAACAATTAGAAAGAAATATTTTTAACGTTAATACATTAACAGTAGCACTGTAATATAAGATTTTGACGGTAGAAGGATATATAATAACAAAGAACTTTCAATATGTTTCTTTAAAGTTTCTCGTTTCTACCCTAAGAGAGAATGAAATTTTCACTCACTAAAAAAATATTTGGAGTCAATTAGTATAAATAAATTTCTTTAATTTGAGAGCTCTAGTCTGGATTCAGCTTCTATCTACTGCCCGCTATCTATATAGGACTAAACTGTTCCATTATTACATTACTATGAGCAAACTATTCAAAGACAACCAGAAATTCCTAGTCAATAGATAAAACCTATTTTTGGACAAATGTTTAATCAACTAATTTGATTCGGTTTATCTTTTTTAATATTTTCTGTGATTAATAATATTCAAAGTTATCTTGAACTTGGCAATTTATCTTGCGACTATTACCATAAAAATAATTTAATTATTATTTCAATGGTAATAGATAGTGCACATAATAAGGCAGACAGGACAGACTATGAAGGATAAAATAATTTGGAAAAAAAAATTTCTTTATTTAAAAATCAAAAAAAAAAAAATATTTAAAAAAAATTAACAATGTTAATAAAGAAAAACAATACACTAATGATAAAGTTTTACTATTGTTCACTGGTATATTATTGGTTTTATGCTATTTTATAAACTGTATATGAGATGCTGAAGTATCTATTACTTTATAACAATTTTACTATTTTTTTTTTATTATGATAGTTTGACATGAAGTAAAAGAAAATTATTATTAATAAGATGTTTGAATTAATAGTAAATTGTCAAATTTTAAGAAGTTTTAAACTATCAGCAAAAATAGATAATAAAGATGTTTTAGATAATCTATCTTATATAAAATATTAGTAATTAATAGCAATTTAATTTAAATTAAAGTTTTAAACGTATGATGAAATGATAACCTTGATAACCTTTTTTAATACAAAATATATTTATTTTACGTCATGTTTGAAAATTATTAATGCAGATTATTCCATCTAGATTGATATTATCGATTTCTATTCAGAAGAAAATGAGCGGGATAAAAAAGTGAACAAGAATATAAACAGCTTTGTTCTGTTTTTAAGACTTTTCGTTTTCAAGATTTTAACTAAATGCGGATAATACTAATTCAATAAGACCTAATCCATATACAAGCAAAGTAAGATAGTTTAGATAGTTTAGATAATTTTAAAACTGCAAGACCTTAAAATAAATATCTATAAACAAAATTGATTGAAAATTTGGTTAAGTTAAAGAACACAACTTATTGATTATTATTTTAAT
The DNA here is from genome assembly GCA_947095535.1 of Poecilobothrus nobilitatus. NCBI lineage: Eukaryota > Metazoa > Arthropoda > Insecta > Diptera > Dolichopodidae > Poecilobothrus > Poecilobothrus nobilitatus. The sequence goes on from OX352774.1 coordinate 7,032,216, forward strand.
TAACGCATAGTTCCCTTTGTACTTTTCCTTCCTAGTGCCATAATTTGGTGCCCAGAAATAATTCCTCAAGAAATAATATCAAAATCGAAAAGGAAATAAGGTCGAACTTTTATAAGTTGAGAAGTTGCAATATTAACTCTACGTCGATTAAACCCTAAAGTGTAAAATTTTTTTAATTTGTAATTAAACATACTCCAATGTCCAATATAACCAAAAATATGGAAACTGTATGATTTTTATTATTATGCCCGGTAGAGTTTTTTGTTTTTATTTATTGCATTTCTCCACCACATAAATGTGGGTAGGAAATTACACAGCCTTTCCTATTCGGGCGTGGCTGTAAATGTGGTAATGGCAAATAACTCTTACGACTTGTGTAAAATGCGAACCCATACTCCCTCGATGTTTACATCGTATTTTATACGCTCTTACCCACTAGACCACCAAGGCCCCTATGGTAGAGTTACTTTTATAAAGAATATATTCTTAAATATACATATATAATAGGTTCAAACCGCTCTGAAATAAATTATTGAAAATTTGATTTTGTAACCAACTATAATTTAGAACTAACCAACTAATTTAGAATCTCACTTGTACATATAAATGTTGCGTTTCATTCTAGTTCTGTAACTAATGGGGCTTCTTCCTATTATTGTCCTTAGGCACATATTTGAACAAATGGGTATTTCTAATTATTACACCTTTTAATTGTTTTAAGGATTTCAGAAAGAAGATATATCACTTTTTTTCAGAAAGTTTACTAAAAATTTTTAGCCAACCCGAAACCGAACGCTTTATTACCGTTATAAAATCGATTCGATCTTATTTCTTGGGGCATTATTTCAGTACACCGATAATTCGATTGTTATTTTAAGTTTTATTTATTAAAATGTATTATTTTTTATTTTTTTAAATAAATTGTTATTTAAAGCCTATTCTATTTTCGTGTACAAGAAATAAATATACTTTCTGTGGCTATAGGAAATAATCGCTTAATTTGTATTTAAACGATTTTTCCATTTAAAAGTTAATTTTGAATTGCATAGGTACAACTAAATAGTAAATTATCAAAATTTTGTTGTACAATTGAACCTGATGGATCTGTTTTCTCCAAAATGTTATTATAAATTTTTTTTTTTGATAAAGTTTCAAAAAATTTACAACATAATAAATTAAATTGATTTTTCTTTTGGCCACATACGAATATAAAATTTGTGTAGGTAAACATATTTTTTAAAATCTTTAAAAAGAAATTATTTTCCAAATTAAAAAATTTTAAGAACATTGAACAACACCAACAATTTATCGCACTGTCTTTCATAACTCACTGGTAGTAATTCTTTCACTCACTCACGCTTTCAGCAGTAATTATAAATCTTTATTGTAGAGCAAGCAATTTAAATATTTTGACTATGACTTAAAAATATTAAGTAAAAGATTATTCTAATTTTAAAATCTTGCTGAAGGACAATATTCTCATACAAAATATGTGGATTATAATCAAGTCCCAAACTTATAAGCTATATATTATTATATAATTATAGGAAACAGATAAGCAAATTATGGTTTGGCAAATTGGCAAAGTGACAATTGGTGATTAATTATATCAGTAGTAGCTATATAATTTATCTGAAATATAAATGTAAGGGATTAATAGTGAATAAATAATACAAAACAAATTAGGAATGCTTCTTTAATAAAGTAGTAGTTATCAATTTATAGTAATCTTTACATTTCTAATATTTAACATCATTTTCTAACATACTGGGTCCTGAAAATGATGGTTTTTAGTTATCTTTGATACAATAAACTTAAGTAAATATGTTAGGTGATGTTCCGTGATTCATAATACTTTCATAGATAGTTTCTTTTTTCTGGAAACCAAAAGAATTAAACGTTATTCAATTTAAAACTTTAAGATCATCTTAAAAGAAAACAGAAATCTTTCGGATCATTTGTTTTGTTATGTATGCATTTACAAGTATTTTAATAAGTAATCAAATTCTTCAATTTTTAGCGCATTCTAAAACATTTGTGTACTAGTTTCACTCTACCTGTCCATCCATCTGCTTCCAAAACTTCTACACTGACAAAGATGAGCCAATGAAATCCCATGAGTAAATTTCCTTAAAAATTAATGTTGTCGTTAATGAATGTAAATTTTTTATATAGTGCCACCGAGTTAGAGCAGGAGATATTTTGAGAATTGGTATAAGTATTAAAGTTTTATTATTTTCTATTAGTTTTTTTAAGATTCTAAAAAAACTAGTGAATTTTTTATAGTTTTTAAAATGAAAGCAAAATTAGTCGTTAAGTTTCCACAATTCAATGCAAGTTTTTTTATTTTTATACAATAATATAAAAAAAATCAGAGATAAAGTTATACTACTTAACATTTTTAATTCTTAATGCTGAATAATTAAGATGATAAAGAATTGGTAAGTAAATAGCCTCTTTGCCTTTGCCTATTTATATTTAAACTAGCGGGAATATCCGGCGTTGCCCGGACTATTTTAAAGGTTGTATGAAATAAAAATTATTAACTTTTATTTTTGCGTTAATATAATTTAATTAATGTAGTTAAATCTAATTGTTTATCTCAATTTCACGTGTAAACCAACGGTTCAATTGCAATAAAATTTTGCAGGAACATTTTTAGGAGCCTTAGTAATTATAGGCTAATTATTAATCCATTGCTCGAAAGTCTTTTAGAGGTCTTTGGGTTCTTCGTTGTCCTGCCACAGATAAAATTTGTGCTTCTAAGCTTTATGGGTGTACTGAAGAAATTTGGTTGTAATAAATTAACCGGATTTGACCCGGTGGGCTTCCAAAAAAATTTTTGTTTCCCATTTATATTTAATTTTGTAAGGTGGTTTTATGGTATGAAGAAAGCCTTTAAGAATTTTTTATTATCTTCTGGTAATCCGTTTGAATACGAGTTTTTAAAACTTTTTTTTGTTGTCCTGCTTACGGTTTAATCAATTAATTTGAAAATTTGCAAAAGTGTTTCTCTGTATAGCATAAAAGCTCACTAAGTTAATTTCGTTCCGATCTATTAACCCCTTTCGGCATTAGAGCTCAATGATGTTTTTTAATGTTTTTGTTATCGCGCTTAAACCGTTTGAGCAATTAAGTTGAAAATTTACAAAAGTGTTGCAATTTTGAACAGAACCTCACTGAGTTAATTTGGTTATGATCTATTAACCTGTTTCGACATCAGGCCTTAATGAAGTTTTTTTATTTTTTTGTTGTCGTGCTTAAATGATTTGATCAATTATATTAGATTAAGCTAAGCTTATGTAAATCGTTTTCCAATTGGTTGTAGCTATTGTACAGAATGATGATATACTTAAGTTATGTTTTTAATTTTATCTATTATGTGGTACTTAAATTTTTTTAATTTCGCATTTTGTTAGGGACCGTAACAAAATGTCAAATTGCAAAATCCCAAATTATAAAAATCCTAAAATCATTTCAAATCATACCCCAAAATATCAAAATCTCAAAATTAAAATTAAACTTTTAATTTTACCACTAAAATATTATAACAATAGTTATATTATTATCTTAAATATTATAATATAATATCTAAATAAATAATTAGGGGAGATTTTATATTTTGTTTATGAATATGTAGGTATTGAATACTCGTATTATATATTGCAGTATAACATTATAATGTAACTATATATGAGATTTTGAATTAAATATAGGTTTTTATAGTTGGTTAATTAATCAAAATTCGGCGTGGATTCAAAAAATAATTAAAACTAAATCAAAATTATTTTTCAAGATAAAGGTTTTTCTTTTTGTTTAAGATTTTCAAATTAGAATTAAATATTCGAGCCTTTGGTTATAATTGCATTTATTTGCTTTATTGTGATGAATTTTGCTAATGAAATAAAATATATTAAAATCTTTAAATTGTATTGAAATTATAAGTCGCAAAATAGAATCGGAAAATATGAAAGCTTTTTTTAGACAAGGCTTAAGTAGGTATAGGTAAATATTGTACATATGTCAAATTAAATGAGGAGGAAATTTCCAGCTTTTTAACTCTTCTTGATTTAGTTATATTTAAAGTCACAGTATAATCTGTTATAATAAGATAGAAGAAGTTCAAATTTTAGCAAAAATTGAGTTTCACATAACATAGATATAATATAACATGTGTATAGATATGTAATATAACATGTGTATAGATATAAAAACAGGATTTTTTGAACTTTGTAGGGCTGTAGCTTAGTTTTTTGGCAATGCCTATCGCCTAGTTAAAATTTCCTTGATTTATTTCAATAGAAGTTTTATAAACACCTAGATGAACGGACGAACAGATGGACAGAGTGAAACTAATAAGCAAATTTTTTCAAAATTTGTTTAAAATATGCTAAAAAGCAATAGGTACTATCAATATAAATTTTTATAGATAATGTAATTTTAAATGCCATTCAAATGAATTTGTTTATGATCTAGTACAAATGGTATAGGTATCTAGAGATACCTAAAATTGAAATATTTGTTATATACAAGACCACCCAAAATTCAATTTACTTGAATTTTAGTATGTTTCAATTTCAAATTGCTTTTTTTTCGTGTTTTTTTTGCTACATGAAAAATTTTCATTATAATTGCGAGGGTAGGTTAGGAATTTCGAAAGACACCAATAAGATTAACGCGCAAATTCTCTTTGGTAGTATTGGACTTTAACCAACTAAGCTCCACCTGCCTTTTAAACTAAAAAGTTTAAACCAAACCAAACAAGTTAAAACCTATGGCAAAATGTACAGTTTGATTTGGGGACTGGGAAAATAGGAATAAAGGAAATTGGGAAATATAGGAAGTAATTGGATGTTTGAAGGATTATTTAGAACAAAGATCTGATGATTTTTAAGGTATACGGTTGAAATTTTTGAGAGGAGGTAATGTTTTTATTTGTTGTGAACAGGTTCCTATGCTATCAAAGTATATACTATCTCCACTTTTTACAATTTCAATAAATTTTTGCATATGCATATATGTGGCCTCCAAGAACATTTTCTGGCCACGCGATAAGTGAAACTGCTTATTATAATTGATATACTTTGTTTAAAATATTATAAGAACTTCAAATACTGTTATAACGGTAAATATTTTTATGTCTCTTTTATTATATTTTTGAATAAGAATATTGAAAAAGCTCATTTATTTTTTTATTATTCTTTAAAATTTATTTTCAACTTCTTAATTTTATTATGTTTTTAGCTTCGTGCGTTAAAAGTTCACCTTTTTTTTTTATAGTGAAATAACGGTAACAGGATTATCGCGTTTAAGAAAGAAAACTTTTTCAATTTTAAAATTTATAGAACAAAAAGTTCTAAGAAAATAACCGAAAAATATAAAAAAAAAAACAATTTCTTTTAAATAGAAATGAAGCAAATCTGTTATGTTAAATTAAAAAAGTTTTTAATAAAAAAATAATTTGATTGAAAAACACGACTAAACAAATAATGTTAAATTACTGCACATTTATTTTATGTGTAGGTACTTACTATCAATGTATCTACTCAATATATAAATAAAAATAAATTCAATGTTAAATATTTATAAAATGTTACAGTGTACCTACTTACATAATATAATATTATATGTATGTATAATAGGTATGTAAATATTTTAGACAATGAAAATTTAAAGTTTTGTTTTCATTTTAATGAATTTGTAATTTTGATTTGTTTAAAAGTTTTACAATTTAAATTTTATCAGTACCTAAATAATTTGTCTTTAAATTTCAAAATACTTTCTTCTAAATAAAAACTTTTTTGTTGTTAACACGAAACACAAGGTGTCTCTAATGGATGGATATGGAATGGGGAATAGAAAATGGTAATAGAGAAGGATATTCTTATCAATAATTTCCAATTCAATTATTATGTGACAAAGTGAACTGTTGAAATTGCAATCAAAAATTTTGTTTTGAAGGGTTTGCACCCGAACACTTTAGAATGAAAGGCGTTTGTAATGAAATAAAACCCCTTTTGTCCTACTCAAAAAATCCATTTACATCCTTATGTTAAAAAAAAAAACAAAGGTCTAAAATTTTGCTAAATTATGATTTTGGGCTTTAGCTTCGCTATGGGTTGGTTTATATAAGTGTTACCATTAATTATGAAATTTATCATTGTCTATGTTATATAATATGTTATCTTCCCATATCCTTATCAGAGGATAATTTTGGTTGGTTGAAGTCCAACACTATTTTTGGAAGAATTATGTGCTTTTCCTTTGGGTTTTTTATGAAATTTTCCACGGACCTTCGTAAATAAAAAACGGTGTAAAAATTTTGTAAATACATGGATGATGGAATTATTCCGGTGGACAGACAGACGTGCAAAAAGATTGAAACTAATAATTAAAAGTTTTTTTTAAAATAATAAAAAATTAAGAAAACTTTCATACTTGCAGATCTAGAATTTTTTTTTTTTTTTCATTTTATTCTCATAATTTTGTAATTTTAACCCAATTTTAATAATATATAAACTTTATCACTATGAAGCATAATGTGTGTAAGTATGTAAAACTATTTAGTTGTAAAAGATTTTTTTTTTTAATTTTTCTAACCATTAGTTTAGTAAAATTTTAGATGATGAAAATTTAAATGGAATGACGTGGGAAGTAAAGAAAAAAGAAAATAATAAAATTAAAAATTAATTTAATTAATTTAATAAAATGCTAATTTGTGGCTTAATTAAACTTCTGATTTTTTTAATATAAATTTAACAGAAAAATATAGTGATGACAAACAAGTTTCCAATGGGACCACAATCGATTGATATTTTGTCTTTCTCTTATGAGAGGTGGGAATCTTCCGCAGAAAATTCTTGGTGTAATACACATCTTTGGAAGAATATATATAGAAAGAAAACTTCGTAAAAGGATAAAAAAACACAAGTATGTGAAAATCTTTATAATATGATTAAATTCCTATAATGAAGTTATTAATTGAAGAGTTAAAGTTTGAGGAATTTTATTATATTTTAAAAATGCTATATCCAAATAATGCGTATCGTATTTAATCAAAGTCTAAAATATTAATGTAACTAGCTTTGTATAATCCAGTTAAGTTTCACGACCATCACAACCCATTAAGAAAAAATTATTCTAACATTTATGACCTACCCTTAGTTAATACTTCACATAGAAAAGGACTTTTTTTTTTATGCATTTCTCTGCCACATAAATGTGGACAGAAAATTACATAAATTTTCCTTTTCAGGCGTGGCTGTAAATGTAAATACATGGATGATGGAATTCCCCCTTATATCGTAAGGGGGAATAACTCTTACGATGTGTGCGGAATACGAACCCACACTCCCTCGGTGTTTACAGCGTATTTTATACGCTCTTACCCACTAAGCCATCGATTTATGCTCCTACCTCCTACCCCCTACAAGGACTTCATATTTACCAATTAGAATTCTGAACAAAATATTGAACATTACTAAAAAAGAATAGGTTTTAAAGTACTGGCTAGAATTATAATCTTAGCAATAGAAATTTAATTTTGATGATACTTTCGGGTGTTGCATGTTAAGGGCAATCTAAAACAAAAGTTTCTTTTTTTTAGTGTTAAGATTCATGCGGTCAGTTTTACTGTACAAAAGAGATACCAAAATATGAGCATATAAATTTAATTTGAAACCACAACCTGTTGTGTTAGACTAAACAAATTTTGAAGAAGTGGTTGGCATAAAACTTTAGTTCCTTTGGCAACAAATAATGATTTTTACAAAAGTTAGACTTCAGCTCAGCTAGAACAGCATAGTTGTCAACGACACAGTCATTCTTCGTTTTTATATATCCATTCTTCTTCGTTGCTATATTTCTTAGCTTTAAAGTTTGTTATCGCTATTTCGTTGACGTATTAAGTTTCCTATTGTATAATATGTATTAAAGTCATTCCTGTTTATGAAAAAATAAAATTAATGATTAAATAGAATGAATAGAACAAAACAGTTACAGATATAACAATAATGCGAGAAGTCGAACGAGATGTTATTAAGAAAACTAATTATTTACGAATTAGTTATAAGGAGGAATTTAAAAAGCGACATTTTTCAATGCGTTTGAGTATATTTTAAAATCACATTTTTAGTATTTTGAATTATTAAAAGGTATTGCGCATAAAGATTTAGAAACAGACTATATAGGTATAGCTGTAAAGAGTTGATTAAATCAATTTTTCTTCGTGTAAAAATCTAACAATTGAACATCTAAATGATCCTTAACTTCGAATTTTAAAATTCTATTAACTGTTAATTTAAATTTCATTACTAGCTTCCAACTAATAGGAAAATTTAACTTTTTTGAAAGCTTATTCAATTAAAAGTTTTTAATTTTCGGATTTGTTAAATTTTATTAATAGTTTTTTCTTTGTACTTAACAAAAAGGAAACTTTTTGAATAATATTAAAATTAAATTAAATTAATATAAAATTTGTTATAAAATACCTATATATTGTAGGTAAAGTTTTGTTACATGTTACACTTACATATCATTTTTAATATTAACTTATTAATTAGGTATTAGAAACAAAAAAAAATTAAAACACTGAGAAATTAGTTGTTGTAATAAAGTATAGATTAGTATAGATTGGCGAGGGTAGATAGGTAAAGTGGTTTTGATCTGGCAATTGTATATAGATGGAGAAGACAGTATAGGTGAGTGGAACGAGTATGAATTATCTATGAGAGTTTGGCATTTTAAACCCAGCTCACACCACCTGCCTCTTTTGATCGATCGAACAATAGGTTATAAAACTTCTAGTACTAATTTATTGCTAGGACATGTGAAGTAAGGCAAAAATGTTAACAGGAGTTCAGGTTTCAGGTACATAAAAATAGTAAATTAATGTCCATTTTAATTTTTAGATTGCTTTAATGAATTTTGATGTAAGTATATAATTCCTGATTACCTCAGCACCATTATTGGCAAATAGGTGGCAACTAACTTTTCAAGGAGCATAAGGAAAAGAAATAAAGTGCAAAAAATGTAAGTGAATAAAGAACACATTTCTAAAAGAATCAAGGACATAGGAAAAATGGACCAAAAATGACTGAAAATGATCTGTAGAGTATAGAATATGTAGAGTATAGAATTAACTGGAAATGTCTAATTTACATGATAATTTCCCACTGCGAGCAAGAAAAAAATCTTTATATCATTATACCCGTATGAACTATGTTTAAGGGTATAATAAATTTGCAATTACGTTTGTGACACCTTAAAGGAGTCGAGCTAGATATAGTGTCAAATGTATGGATCGGCTTAGAATCGAATTCTGAGTCGATTAAGCCATGTACGTCCGTTCGCACGATAACTTAAAAAAATAAAAGAGCTACGAGGCTGAAATTTTTTTTACATCACTTTTGCAAAATTGTTAGTTTTTGCTACTTCTTTCTTTATATGGAAATAACTTAGTATCTATTCAAGCTAGGTATCTAAAATTTTGCAAATGATGATCCAGTTTTATGGCAACAACTTCTGTAAAATTTGGTTGTGATGGTATGACAGGTGCGGGTAGCTGCCATACAACTTCTCTTTTCAAATAAAAATAACTCAGTCTCTATTGAAGCTAGGAATATGAAATTTAGTAAAGAGGTGTCGAATTACATGCCAACAGCTTTTGTAAAATTTGACTGTCTAGAGCAGCAGCTTCAGGCTTCTTGCACCTCTTGAAACTTAATGAAGCTAGGGGTCTGAAATCTTACAAGTAATGATCAAGTTTTATGCCAGAAATTTCTGTAAAATTTGGTTGTGATGGTACGACAGGTTCGGGTAACTGCGATACAACTTCTCTTTTTAAAAGAAAATTACTTAGTGTCTACTGAAGCTAGGAATTTGAAATTTAGTAAAGAGGTGTCGAGTTATATGCCAACAACTTTTGTAAAATTTGGTTGGTCTAGAGCAGCCCATTCAGGCTTCTTGCACCTCTTGGAATTTAATAAAGTTAGGGGTCTGAAATCTTACAAATGATGATCAAGTTTTATGGCCACAACTTCTGTAAAATTTCGTTGTGCTGGTGCAACAGGTTCGGTTAGCTGCCATACAACTTCTCTTTTTAAATGAAAATAACTCAGTGTCTGTTGAAGCTCGCTATCTGAAATTTAGTGAAAAGGTGTCGAGTTACATGCCATAATTTTTTGGAAAATTTGCTAGCCAGTTCAGGCTTCTTGCACGTCTTCGAACTTAATGAAACTAGGCGTCTAAAATCTTATAAATGATGATCAAGTTTTATGGGAACAACTTCTGTAAAATTTGGTTGTGCTTTTGCAATAGATTCGGTTAGCTCTCCACAATTTACATGAATATATCTCTGTAGTTAACGTCGGTACTAAAACATCTGAAAGTTTTTAAAAGATGGTAAAGTTTTATAGAAAGAGGGTATATTACGTTCATACGGGTATCCCAGAGTTGACACTGTCTACTCTGACTACTGTACTCATCATCATTTTTGTTAAATTTTATTTTGCTCTCTTACTTTCTGTTAGAAACTAATTTTAGTAAGCCGTACATTATTACATCAAATGAAAACAAAATTTTTTGATTGATTTTTGAAGAACGAGATCAAAAGAAAGAAAATATTAGTTTTTTACCTAATAAATAAATAAAACAGAAGCATTTACAAAAAATTGTTATATGTCCTGGAGTCAAATAAAAAAAAATCCAAAGTATTAAACTTAAAATTTTATTCAAATATTCAGTAATTTCCAACTTCGTACAACGTTGTTAAGCGAATTTGTTTTATTTACTTCTTTCTCCTTTAAACCTTAAACCCGTTTCTAAAGACAAAAAATCTTTAATCTTATTTATGTATATATATCTAAATACATCTAAATACATATATGTATGTATATAATGTAAAAATAAACAAAGAAGTACATATTTAAAGCATAATAATTAAGCATATAATATAGAGAAAAAATTGCCTGCTCTTGCAAATTCATTCAATCTTATAGAACAAATATTTGTAACAGTTATAAACATTTTCATCGTTAATGCGATTTCAGTTTTCCGTATAAAAAATTGTGAACAATTGAAAGAATATTAATTAGACTCCAATAATATGCTATACTGTGCTCTAATTAAAATAATTTCAAAAATTCAAAATTTCAATTTCTATCTTTTATTATCTGTCATCAAAACTTTCTTATTCTCCCAACTTTTTCCATTCTTTAACATTTTTTTTTTGGCCGAAAATGAACTCTTAATTAAAGTTTCAAAAAAAATTATACATATTATTATATTCTTGACAAATTCGTTTATATATTTTAATAATAAGTTATGTAAGTAAGTAAGTACGTTAATTATTAACACAGTAAATCTTTAAGCAAAACGTCGTTGATGAAATTAGGAATATTAGGATGAAAAATGTTCTTTTGTTTTATTAGATGAATGCTTTGAACTCTGTGAGAAGGTGAACAGGAATTAAATCTACATAATATTCTAATTATTGCCGATTATTTATTAGGAATTAAGATTATTTTTGATATATATTTGATTTTCATTATTTAATGTATTCTCGGGCTTTTAATTTATTTTCTTTCTTGTTAGGTATATTTATGGCAAATATTTTAGATATCTGGATTATTCAGATTTTAAAAGTTTAAGATCATTTGTATAAATTAAAAATTATTAAAAAATATTTAATAAAACTAAAAAAACTAAAAATAGACAGTCAAAGTTTTAAATTTCTGTTTTACTTTACACACATTATACAGAATCAAAACCAAAATACAATAATAATACAAAATTATAAAAATATTTTGTCGCGGAGAAAAATGTGTGTATTGAAATTTTACAAAAGGTGTTAGAATGAAACTTGATTTCTTTTCACAAAATTTCAGAGACTTAGCTTCAATAGGTACTGAGTTATTTTAATATAAATAAAAATGTTGTATGGAAGCTACTCAATGCGTGTCCGTAGAATTTACTCAACCTAAATAGCGAAACTAACAATTTTAAAAAGGTGGAATTATAAAAATTTCAGACTCTCAGCTTTTCTATTTTTTAAGTTATCCTACTGTCTACTTTTAAAAAATTCATAGCTAATTCGATTCTGCCACTTTGTGATATCCAGCTCCATTCAACTTTGTCATAACTAGCTCAGCTGCTTTAAGGTGTGAATTAGTTATACCCTTGATTTATGTTATTCATACGTGTATAAACATATAATATATAATATACCATTATAAAAACATCTTCCTCAACTATATACATAGTCAATCTCTTCGGCTTATTCTTCATGTTATATTTTTTTCCATTTTTTATTAACTAATTCATTTATCTGATTTGAATTTTTTTTTCTGTTGTATTATTAAAATGTTAAATTAAATTTTAAAAGTATGGATTATTTTTCGAAAAATATCAGCAATATTCATAAAAAAAATTTGATTTTTCTAAAATAAATTAATAACTAATTTGTTCCCTTTCGTAGTTTTTTATCCGTAACTGTAAATAAAACAAAGAAGTAGGATAAAAACAAACATAGGCATAAAAGACATCACAAGAGTAAACATGTCTTTTCGTAATATTTGTTTCTGTTTTCTTTTGCTTTACGGTAAAACCTTTTAAATTTAAGAAGCTATTCTGCATAAAAACGCTTATATAATATACTAAAAAAGTTAAAAAGTTGGCACTCGTATTATTATGTAAATGGAGTGAATTTTTAAATTTACAGCAATCGAAAAGAAAAAAAAAGAAACAAAGAAAAATAAAATATAAACCAAGTAACAGAAGAAAAAAATGAAGGATATTTAAGTAAAATATAAAGAATGAAAATAAAAACAATAAAAGGGAAATGAGAGGAGAAAAGTACAATTCAAAAAATTTAATCTTTACTTAAATTTAAGAAAACGAAAACATTGTTTAAATAAATATAAGTATGTTACAAAAAAAATAGTCATTAATTACTAATTTATATATAATAATATTTTTATTTAATTTGTGTGGTTCTTCCAATACTCTGTTCAAAGAATTGTAAAGTCCTACATGTATAAAGTTCTACAAAAGTTCGGAGGGTCTTGAGTTCAAACGCCGGTCAGGTCATATAAATAAAAAATATACAGCAATTTCATATCGTAATAATGTATATCGTATAATTAATAATGATAATAGTAATAATAATAATAGCTGCTACAGTGAAACTATCTATGTTTGGTTATATCATGCAGTAAGGTTTTATATACTGCTGCACGTTGTAATCCACTAATGACCCTGACTTTGTGGTAAAATAATAATAATATTTATAAGAATACTAATACTAATACCGATAATAATAGTTGCTACAGTGACAGTGGGAGATGCCGTCAATAATTACCTCATGCAATAAGCTGTTATATACTGCTGCATGTTGTAACTGTTGAAACGACTATAGTCACTGTTAACAAAATAATAATAGGCGGATTCATTGTTTCGTTACAGTCCCACTCCCAATTCAATGTTTCCGCATCCATCTCCAATCCATCTCCAAAAATTTCCTATCCTTACTGCTTAGCTAATGTACTGCGTTATCAAGTACGGGTTTCATCCCATTTAATCATTAATAATCTGACACTACCAAGGAGAAATTCTTGGTGTTTTTGGAAGATTCCCACCTGCCTTAGCAAAAAAAAAATAATCGACCAAAACACCCAATAACTAAAAATGAACAATCGTCTACCAAAAAAGTATTAAAAGACTAAATTCAGGCACTCAAAGTTTGTTGTTTTACTCACAAACATTATAGAATCAAAGCCGTATTTCTATTTATTTGTATTTTCGTTATGTACGTGTGCATGTCAGAGTTGAAATGAAAATCAAAACAATTTATAATTACATATTATAATATAAGAAGTCTTTAAGTACATTAGATATATACATATACTTCAATTTTTCGTTTCAGGAAAAATGTCATTATTGAAGTACTTACTTAAAGATTTTTTAAATTAAGTAAATTATCGATGCTCTAAATAAGTTCGCATTACATTTTAAATAAAATCTAGTAGGGATAAACATGGGAACATTTCATCAAGTAAAAATAAATATTTAGTATAGCTATATCTAATATTTTCTGCACCAACTTTTTGACAAAAGTTGATGAAACACTGATTTCCAAAAAATTCCATTATGTTAAAAAAATGTATTTTAAAGAAAATGTATTTTTAATAAAAATAAATACATACGAGTACTTTTAGTACCTACCTTTAAATTTGAATACTTAAAATTTACATAAAAGATCTCTGATAAGTTTATTTTAAGCACATTTCTGATTGTCTGTCCTTCCGTCTGATAAAAAATTATTTTCCCCGTTTGATATAAATATAAATCTCATTAAAAAGTAACAGTTGCAGAACAAATTTTTTTTAAAATCCTACCCCATGCCGTTGCAAAGCTTTAGTCTCCTAAAGTTGAAAAAATAGCGTAATATTTTCTCTTCAGTATCTTCTAAATGCCTAAAAATAGAATCTTAGGAGAGAGAAGCCTAAATGTGAACATAAAAAAATTTATAATCTAAATAATGTGAAAATCTTTTCACTAGAAATTTTATATGTAATTACTAATTTATTAATTGATGTGATGTTAAATTTTGTGTAGAATTAAAAAAAAAACTTTTGTCTTAAGATACTTATTTAAATTTTTTATAAATTTTATTATGTTCACATTTCACATCACATTTTGTGAACAATTTTGAAGGCGATGAGTACTCAAAAATAAACTCAAAAATAAAGTGTTTTAAGAACAATGTTTCTATTCAGAAGAAATGAAAACTTTAATGCCTCCACTGAAAAATTTCAACCGAGATATCAGCAGAGTTGCATAGACTAACATCCATATCTTAAAGATCTTCAGATGGTACAGCTCTTTACATGGAAATTTGTTTGTGATGCGTACAGCGTGAATATGGCATAGTGTACCCACGGAAGTATTCGCAAAAGTTAGTGATCATAAAATGTTTAATATTGATACATTCAAGATACATACAAGAAGAACATCAACATATGTATTTTAAAATACTCCTGTCAAACTAAATTTTCATATTTTCCAATTTTCTTTACTATTATTTTCCCCAATCCCTAAATCAAACAGCATATTGTATCATAGGTTCTAAACTAATGTTCGGTTTAAAGGGGAGTTAGCGTTTGGTTTATTTATTCCTAATAATTCTAAAGAAAATTCGTGCGTTAATCTCATTGGTATCTAATGTGGATTCCCATGTACCGTCGCAAAAAAAAAAATTTCCGCCCGATTAAGAGCTATAATGGAAGAAAAATATAATAAGAAATAATAAAAATAACAAATTTCGATGTCATAGTACAAACATTTGCTTTATTATTTTATATACATTTTTAAAAACCTTTGATTACATACTGCCATATTTCATTTCTTATTTTTATACAAAAAAAAAATTAACAAATAAATTTAAACCTATTTCTTTTTTTTTATATTAATATAATAATATAAAGTGTTATTGAAAATAAAATATATAAAACGATATAAGATTTATCTGACAGTCAAAGTTTCTTTTTTCATTGTATTTAAAAACTGACAGCTTCTGATATGACAGTATGTGACAGTTGAAGGTTTTTTATAATTTTTCTTCTTATTACATTCATGTAAATTTTTTATAGTGCATTAAATTGTTCCAGCTGTTAAAAGAGTACAGAAATTTCTCACAAATTTTTTGATTATAACGTATAGGGAACACAATAATATTATATTCATATGTACATAAGTATCTACATATGTATTATAATATCCTTATAATAATAAGGAAATTTACACATAATATTGTAATATTTTATTGTTGCTAAACAAAAATATTTACAATTTAAGAAAATTTTTTTAAGTACATCATAATAAAAAGGAAAATCTTAAAGGTAATCCATTTTAGTGCACAATATATCAGTAAAATATTGAAAATTTCAAATATACAAACAAAAAACCACAACAAATTTCAAAATATTCATATAACATAAGAATGTTATTATAAAATGGAATGTTTAATAATAATAATATGTACATAGTTTTAACAAGAGTAGTTTGCAATTTAAAATAAATGATTTATTAAATTTTAATTTATTCGTATTTATTTATATGTTTACCACGCTATGCCAATGGTTATAATATGAAAAACAAGGAAGAATACAGTTGCCCTTGTAAACTCTTAAGTATCAATACGAACGCTTTATATTGCTCAAAACACAATGTTTTATCGCTTTGATTATAAGTCATTATTTTTTTAACATTTTATTATTTTTAAAATAAATATAAAAAATATTTATGATAGCTACTCAACTCTTGCTCGAATAATATAAACTTTGTCTTATTTAATCTTGTAAGTTTTGAAGATTCGTAAATTAAGCATCTTACCCAAAATACAATATAGGTTCATCATAGGCCTACAAATTCATTCGAAAAAACTTTGTGTTAATTGCTTTCTATATTTTATATCCAAAAAGAAAAATATATGTATTTTGTGAAAATTAAAAAAAAAAACGGATATGGCACATGCAACTTTTGACGACTAAAGTAAATTTAAAAGTATATTGATATGAAAAATGCAATCGTAATAATTTAATGATATTTTGTTTATTTTGGAATAATCCACAGACTATGCAACTATACATAATGTGTAGGTATTTCAAATGGGAAGAATGTATTCCACTCTGTTTTACCTACTGCAAACATATGTACATGAATGTATAAGGTAGGTATTGTTTTCACACTAAAAATTTGTACCTGAGATTTTTGTAGATATGCACTACTCCGATGCGTAGAAGCCTGAAAAAAAATATTAGCTTGATGTCTGTATTTGTGTGAATTTGTCTGTGGACACATGTACAACCTTAACGACCTAGCGAAATTTTTTGAAACTTCATGTTTAAGGCTTTGAAGTAAATATCTCGGATTGATAAGGTTTTGGAGCAAATCGGACAACCGCAAGAGCCGGTAGTTGACTAGTTTCCTTTTTAAGTTTTTTGCGAAGATTTCGTAACAGGAAAATATTATGAGAAAAATTGTTAAGAAAAAGTTGTTAAACAAATAAAGAGCAACAACCAAGAGTAAATGCAAGTATAAATTATTAAATTTTTTTAAGCTAAGTGTGAAAAATGACATCCTTTAAATGGTTTTTCCTATTGGCAGTCAATAGCTCTTTTTAAGACGTTTTGCATTACGTTGCGCAATTTCTTTGGGATATTCTACTTTAGTTCCTAAATGTTTTGTGGTTCGTTGACGTAAATCCGTTCCTTCAGGAAACCTCACAAAAATAAATCAAAAATAAATTATAAACACTTGAAAGCAGTCAGTCCAAGTTGGCCTGCCCTGTATTTATTATGCTGTTCTAATAATATTTAATCATCTTTTATAAAATTTAAGCTTTTTATGTAATTTAATTAAGCACCGAGATATTTATATTTATGTAAATTTTGGAGTTGTATAACAATTTTTCGACCCCGTTGCGCAAAACTCACCAAATTTTACAAAATTTTTCCCATAAAAGTTGATAATTTTTTACAAAATTTCAGCTTTTCAATTTCAAAATATTTAATATTTTATTTTTTGAGTTATCAAGCGGATGAACAGATCCACTTACCTAAATCGAACCAGAATTCAATTCTGAGTAAGAATATATTATTATATTATATACATTTTGATATTTATCTCTTGTGCTTTAAGTGGTCACAAACGTAATTCCAAATTTGTTATACACTTGAACTATATGTATGTTCGTAAGGGTATAAAAACATTTTACACATAATATAAAATTAAGGATCCCATTCAGTGAGGTATCTGATAAAAACAAAAATAATAATTAATATTAAATTTAAAATTATATTATTTTGTTGAAAATTTTTTGAAAAAAAATAAATAGCTACTAAAAAAAGATCATTTATTAAAAATTATTGGAATATATTTTGTATATCTAAGTCTGGAGAATTCACAAAAGAAAGATAAAGTTTTATAGAATTAAATGTTAAAAGTAATATTTTAACTCTGTTATTATATTAACATATTTTTATATTGCTTTATTTATATAACTTTAAAAATAATTTTTCAAATTTTCTTTTAATTGCCCTTAAAATTTTTATTAAGTGTTAAAAGTTTACTTTTCTATTTTGTTTTTCTTCATTAAGAAATTATATTTTATTAAGTTTATAATTTAAATGAAATTGAAATTTTTGAGAAAATTTACTTCAGTTCTATAGATATTTCTTATTGTGGTAGGTATAATTTATTATTTAAAAGATACTATCAAGAATATTAAGTACCTATTCTTTAAAAAAAAATCACCAATTATTAAAATTTACCTACCTAGAATTGACGTACAAACTATACCTAATCGATTTACACAAACATTTTATTCCAAAATTGTTATAGGGGTTATGTCGAGTTCCGGTTCATTAACCCGCTTTTTATGTTTTTTTTTGTTTTTTCGTTATCATCCTAAAACGGTTCAACCGATTGAGTTGCAAACTGTGCAAACTGACGTTACCTTTAGTAAAAAGGTTCAACAAATTGATTTGGTTACAATACATTAACCCATTTTTAATTTATATTAATTTTTTCCCCACTTATTTAACAGTTTAAACGATTGAATTCAAAATTGCCATCAGTTTTGATCCATAGCAAAGTGAATTAATTTAACTTCAACCAGCTTCAAAATATTTTTTTAACGATTCGTCTCTATAATTTTCGACTGAAATTTTATAATCTTACAAAAAGCCCATAAGAAATTTTTAATTAAACTAATACAATACTTTAGTTACGATCACCCTTTGCAGCAGTGGTTGTATAATAATAACAGTTTATTAAAAAATGTTGGTTCTTTCACTGTTGACTCAAAATTTTATAGCTACTTAATTTTAATTTTACGTGCAGCAGCGTTGCACACATTTATTTTGATTACGTATTTGTTAATACGTTTTAATACGAGAGTATATGTTAAAAGTTTTTAGTTCTTCATTGTCTAGATTTGACAGTTAGTCTGACTGAGTTGAAGTTTTTCAGAAGTAGTTTTCGGCATAAATTTATTAGTTTTATCGATACCGTAATTTTTCGTTTTTGTTTTGTTCGGTTAAAAATGAGAGAGCTGCGATGATGGATCCCACTCTAATACAAAGAACGTTGGCTTATTATCTTTATCCTTTTAGACATAGAAACTACATGTAAAAAAAATTTAGTAAAATACCTTTGATAAATAGCGATTTATAGATATGTTTAACTTTAGTGTTTCACCTTTACCATGCTTATTCTTTAAGAAAACCATGATAATATGGTTTTCGAAAGTAATATTTAGTCCTTTTCTATTTACTCAAAAAAATAATATTCTACTTAGTACTACCTTATTAATAAAGTAAGTAGATATAAAAATGATTAATACATAGATAAGTATATATAATTAATAATTAATTTTTAATAAATTTTAAAAAATATAATTTAATATGAATAATTTAAATTTTTCAGTACTTTAGCTAGTAAAAAATTCAAACTACTCCATATTTAAATACAAAATTAAAAAGTAACAAGTAACAACAGTCCAATTCTAAATTCTTGTCGATTTATGTGTTAGTAGGTATAGTCTTCCAATATTTTGCTATTTTACAGAGTAAAAAATGTTGTTGTGTTTTATTAAAAAAAATGTAAAATGAAAAATTTCTGTCTTCAAAAATTATTGACACTTTTTTTTTTTCAATATTGAAGTCTGTATGTTAAAAATAGGACATAACTATGCAATAAAACTTTTATTGAATTTTATTACATTTTTTGTGTTCTTTTTTTTGTGCAGTAGGAAATAAGATTTTAAAAGTAATTTTTTTTGACACACATTGAAATTTAAAAAAAACTGTATTCAATTTTTATTTATTGAAAAAAAAAAAATGTTTTTCTACACTTTAAATTTACAGATTTCATTTTAAATTATGAAATTTTTTATATTATTTAAAAAATATTTAAAAAAAAAATGTTAAGAAGAATTTTTTACGATGTAAGTCCTATGGATTATAATCATTCTTCTTAATTTAATAAAATAAATTTTTTTTTAACTTTTCTTCATTTTTCTTGGTTTTAATATTCGTACAGTTTTGATAAAAGCGTTGCTTTAATCTAAACGCACTATTTTATCTTTGATAAGAAATCAAAAAAAATCTTAATTTTTCTTATTTTGAACTTATTATTAGGTAACTCTCTAAAATCAATCCTCCTTGATTCAAGTTTATAATAGAATGAAAAATCTAACTGTTTTTGTAGTGTATATTACAATCTGGCAAAAAAGTGTTAACTTTTTACTTAAAGATTTTAATTTTATTTGAGATTACAATTTTTATGTCCGAGTTCGTTTTTTCTTGTCACAATTAATACCGTAAAATTCACGTCAAAATATAAATTTAATACCGTAAATAATCGTTACAAAACCTAACGTTTTTTTTTATATTTTTTGTTAGACAAAATAAATACAGATTTTCGGCAAGTTTACTTTATTGTTTAGTATTTTGTGAAGAAAATATAAAACTTACTTTTAATTTCATCTTTCGTCCATACTTACATACATCTTCAAAGAAATTATTAATAATTATAGTGTACACCTTATGGCTAGTAGAAAATTGTTGTGTGCATAAATTCACATGTCATGCAGCGAAAATATGTCGCAGATAAATTATCAAATGAAATCTAATGACAAAATAATGTAAAAATATTTTTCAAATATTTTTCAAATAATATATAACCTCCTAAGTGCATATTTGGAGGTTATTCTAAACCCTATTCAAGCCAATAATAATAATGATGACACATTAACGAATTAAAGTCATAGCCGAAATCTACATCCTACATTTATAAGAAAGTAGAAAATTAAGGGTATTATGGATTAAATCCAACCTTTCTGACGGAGGAAGGAACATTTTGTGACTTAAAACCTGACACTAACAAAATATTTCTAAGAGACTTTTGTAAAAATTATCAAAATCAAAAATAAGTAGGTGCACACTTATATACAGGTACCCTCTTGTTTCTTATACTCGTATAATGTAATAAAAAATACCTAAAAAACAATAATCTTACCTTTAAAAAAACAATTATTCATTAAAAAATTACACAATTAAACCATATACGATATTTTTCTGGTATTTTATTCAACCAATTAAATTTTAATATAATCATTTGATTATTTAATTTTATACAATTTTTACAATTTCTGTATTATATTTAAAATTTTTTTTTATATTTCTTAAAAATAAATTAATTATATTCGTCATATGTTTGAAATTGACTAAAATATGAAGTTGAAATTCCGTTAGATGGTTCTAATTGTGGTGTGTCATCAAAAAGATCTTCTACAATTGCACCCTTCCTTAAAAGAAGTTTTTTAACTTTTATATGATTATTTTTTATGGCTATTGTTAAAGGAGAGTCATTGTTTCTATCTTTTGTATCAATATTTACACCATAGTTTACCAGATATTTAACAACATCATAATGACCATTTTCTGATGCTAGAAATATAGGTGTTTTACCTGAATGATTTTGTAAATTTAAGTTTGCCCCATTTTGAATTAATAGTTTTACAATATCTAAAAATCCATTCCTGCAAGCACCAAAAATTGCTGTTTGTCCACCGTTACCAACTGCATTACAGTTGACACCTTTTTCAATTAAAAGTTCACAAACTTTAAAATTATTTACATATGCAGCCTTCGATAATGATAGTAACCCATCGTAATCTAAATCTTTACATGGAGCATTTACATCAATACCCTTGTCTACTAATAATTTAATCACATCATAATTATCCTCTCTTATTGCTAATGGAAGAAAACCTTCATAGCATTTCCAATTTGCCCCTTTCAGAAGAAGAAGTTTAATCATATGTAAATTTGACTTTTCAACAGCATAATAAAATGGTGTTAGACCATTTTCATCTTCAACATTTATATCTACACCATATTGTAATAACAATTCAAAAATTTCAATATTTGAATTTTTAATTGAATACATAATGGCTGTTTCTTTATACTTATTTTGAGCATTAGGATTAGCTCCTCTTTTTAACAGTAACTTTATAATATTAACATAATTAGATCTAGTTGCTATTGTTAAAGGAGTATCTTTATATTTATCCTTAAATTCAATATTAGCTTCTTTTCTAATTAATAATTTCGCAATATCATATTTATCATAGCTTGCAGCTATACAAAGTGCACTTAATCTATCATTTTCAATGGTAGCACCTAAATTTAAAAGATGTTCACATATATCATACCAACCACATTTTACTGCAATTCCTAATGTTGTTTTTTCATTAAAGTGATTACATTAATGAAACATTAATATTATGGTCTTGAGCAATTAATAAAATAATGACATTAAGGTAACGATATTCTGCAGCCAAAAAAAATATATTTTTAAATTTTTTTTCTGAAACTTTTGCCTTGTAATTTATTAATAAATTTAAAACTTCTTCTAAATTTTTTGTATCATTTGAAAAAGGCGGTTTTAATGGATCATACAAAAATCGTGGAGTATAAATATTTCCAGTATTAAATTTAAAACAATTTTGGGAATCAATTCCTAACATATTTCTATTTAAATTAAGATTTCGTTTAATTAAATTTCTTTCTTCAGTTTTAGAAATTATACTAATGTATAATGGAGTTTCATCAAATAAATTACAAATTTCGGTTTTTGCATTATTTTTTAATAATATTTCAACACATTTTGGATTACCATATTCTGTTGCTAAAAATAATGCAGTTTCACCATATTTATTTTGTAAATTTATATCTGCATTGTATTTTAATAAAATTGTTACGATATTTGGAAAATTTTCTCTAGATGCTATCATTAATGATGAATTTTCATGAATATCTCTATAATCAATTTTGGCATTTTTTTCAATCAATCTATTAAGAATTTCTTCGTGACCATATTTAGCACAAATTATTAAAGCAGTTTCTTTATCATTATTTTCTTTATCAATTTCAATATTTTCTTGATTTAATAAAAATTCAACAATTTCTTTATAATTAAATTCACATGCTATAATTAATAATGAATTATTAAAATTATTTTTAATATAAATAAAATTTGGAAATTTTCCAAGTAAAATTTTTATAATATTTAAATGTCCATAAACTGTCGCTTGTAACAGACTTTTCGAAATTATATTATCATCATCATCATCATCATCATCATCATCAGTATAATTTAAATCTAGTAAATAATCAAGAATTGATTGATTTCCATATTTAGATGCTAATAAAATCGATTTTTTATAAAAATTTTTATAATCTTCTGTTTCTTGTAAATTTTCATTATTAAAATTTTGAATTGCTTGTATTATTACATTAAATTTAACGGGTATCTGTTCATTATTATCAATTTTTATATAATATGAACTTTTTGTATCATTATTATAATTTTCTTCTTCAATAATATAATCACTATCATATTCATCTTCATCTTCATCATTTTTTTGGTCTATAATTTCTACAGAATCATTATAATTTTTTTCTATGTTAGTAGCAATAGTTGAATCCCAAAATTCTTTCAGTTCCAGTAAGCTGATACAATCTAAATTGTTTGTTTCTTCGATTAATTTTCTCGATATTTAAATTTTTATTTTTAATTGCTTTATATAAACTAGATTCACCCCAAATATTTTTTTTATTTAAATTAACTTTAAATTTTATTGCATATTTAATTAACATCATTATATCATTTTCTGCTGCATAATGTATTATTTTATTTTCATATTTGTCTATATCGCAGTCAATTAAAATTTTACTATTTTCTGAATTTGAGTGTAATAAAATAAAATTACAAATCTGAAAATTTAACTCTCGTGTCAACCTTATCATGTCTTCTATTCCAATTGTAATATATTTATTTTCAACATCATTATTGTCATCTTCCTAAAAAATTAAAAATAAAAAGTAAATTTATTAGTAGTAATCGATTTAAATTGCCATAGTCAAGAAAGTGTTATATTGATAAAGAATTTTTTTTTTTTTCTAATTTCAAATGAGGTTTAAGTAAAAAAAAAAGGGAGTCCCAGTGGTCTAGTGGCTAAAAGGGTATAAAATACGCTGTAAACACCGAGAGAATTTTAATGCATTTCTGTGCCACATAAATGTGGACAGGAAATTACACAGCTTTTCCTGTTCAGTCGTAGCTGTAAATGTCGTAAGGGGGAATAACTCTTACGACGTGTGTGGGATTCGAAGGCACACTCCCTCGATGTTTACAGCGTATTTTATACGCTCTTATCCACTAGACCAGCTAGGTCCCTTGTTTTATTTCTAGTTTTGAAAGTTTAAATTTTTGAAAAATCAATTGCTTTAACTTAAATTTTTTAAATGTCCATTGATAAAAAATTTTTCTACGGCTACGACTGAAATACGCTCTTATATTTTCATAAATTTTTAAAAAATTCTATAAGAATGATTATGGATATTTTTATACGTTATGTTTAATGTTACAATATACCTAGGTTTAAAATTAGGTACCCAAAAATTTTCCTCGTAACTTTTCCTTGAGAATAATAAATATAGGATAAAATAAAGATTTAATGTTTATCTATACCATTAGATTTGCATGGGCAGGTTCACCAAAAAAAAATTTCAGTCACTTTTGAGTAAACAGTAGTTTAATTCTTCTCGAAAATGTTGCCGAAATAAAAATTTTGCACCAAATTTTTGACTTTTTAAATGAAAAAAAAAGTAAAGTTGGGTTAAACTGGTGCTTGATTGATTCGAAAAATTTATGTTAAAAATATACAGTGATTATTAATCAATACCTAGTAATAATTAAGCAATTTTTCAAAATTATTCATCTTATTGTGTAAAAGGGATTTTTAATACATACAGAAAATACAATAATTTCCTCTTTTCAAAAATGAAACTTTAAAAAATAAGTGGATTTGTAGATCTTTTAAAGAAAAATGATTCGCAATGATCATTTTAAAAAATAATGCTTCCAAAACTTATATATTTTCATCAACATAACGTTGAAGGAAGAATCAATTTCTACAATTTTTTTTTCTTATTTAGATTCATCTAAAACTTTCGCTTTTTATAAAAATAATCAAAACATCTAATATTACTCTAGACAAAAACATAAGTTATTATGTCCATTTTTGGTTTAAAATAGTTCATTTAGAGAGAAAGAAAAATTGGCCATCTCTATACTCTTATAAACCTAATAGCAACTAGAAACAAGATTTTTTTTATGCCAATTCAGGCCAATTTGCATCATGTAAAAAAATTGCTACCACAATAAAAACGTTTAGAAGCACGGAATAATAACATTTATTTTTTTTTATCTTTTATCACCACCCGCAGAGCTATTAGGGCTGAAAAATTTGCTATTTTTAGGCTATTTTTATTAATTCTAAACAGTTTGAACAGTTTAAAGTAAAAAATTTCACTTAAAATAGAAAAATTTTTATTTAAAGCAAAAAGTTTTCAACTTAAAGTAAAAAACTCTTCAGTTTTATTTAAAAAGCATATATATTATTTATAAATATTCTGGAAAAAGCGCATAATAGTGATTTCGAATTCAATTCTAAAATCCCTCCTAATTGACAATCTGACATATACATATACTGCACATACTGCATTTGAATCCAACTCTAAAATCTCTCCTGATTAAGAATCAATAAAAATAACCAAAAAAATTACAAAACAGAATAATTTTGTACGAATGTACGAATTATAAAAAAAACAATAGTCCTTTCCAACAGTGTATAAATATTGGGAGGGTTTTTTGGTAAAATTATCAGATATTTGGTTTTTCAAGAAAAATAAAAAAGATTGTTTTTTTTTTTTTAAATGTTGAACTTTAAACTACAATATATCCAGACTATATCGTATCCAAACACCTATCGTCACCAAATAACTGTTTAATAATAATAAAATATTTTTCAGATTACTATCTTATAAGATAAAAAAACCGAATATATATATATATATCTCTTACAGATGATCAGATATAACGGTTTTTATATAAAAACACTAAAACAACAAGGATACTTTCAAATGTTTTTTTCGTCCTTAAAGGATAAAATACGCCATTAAGGATATATATTTTTTGGAAAGGTGGTAACACCAAGTATCTTTCAGATATAGTTATTTGATCCTATGCGGGTACAACATTTACCATAGTATCCCCTTATTTTCAAATTAATTTATTTTGATTTTCAATTCTTGACTATATGGCTATATTATAATATACTTTATACAATAATATAATAATAATATATCAATTTTAAAATATAAAATATACATACCTCAAACAAATTTGTCATAACTGATTTATTATTTAAAAATGTTTTTATTTTTGACATTGGTTTTATACAATTTAACATTTTTAAACATTCATTGGAAAAAATTCGTATATATTTATAAAATGAATTATCTAAAATCACCTCAAAAAAAAATTTTTGAATTTTTACTTTTGAAGTTTTTTGTAATGAATCTGTAAAATATTTTCCCACTAAATATTCAGCATGTGATATATGTGTAAAAAATAATTTATTTTTATTTTTAATAAATTTTATAACACCATAATTATGTTCACATTTTGAAATTTTTTTTAATATAATTACATATTTTTCATATATTTTTGTTAAAATTCCCATATTTTCTAAATCATTTTTATTAAAAACTGTATATAATGCTAAATGTATATGATCAATAATATATTCTTTATATAATTCATTCATAATATTTAAATTTAATTCTATACGTTCTTTTTCAATAATATGATATTCAAATTGTTTTTTTAAAAATCTTTTATATAAATCTGATAAATTAATATCTTTTTTCATATTATTTATAATAATATTATAATTAATATCATTATTTATATTATTAATATCATACATTCTAATATCATTATCTTTATCTAATATTATATTATTAATATAATTATATATTTGTTTTTTATATATTACAGCAAACATATACATAAATAACGGTATACTACAAATTTTTATATTTGTTTTATTATTTAATTTATCTTTTATTAAAATTATAGCAAATTTTTTTAATATTATATTAATAATTATTGGAAAATTATTTGATAATAATAAATCTTTTTTCCAAAAATTAATAAAATAATTAATTTGTTCATTATCGGTTAAAATTTTCATTTTAAAAAAATTATTTAAATTATTTTTTTTAAATTGTATTTCAACAGATGGTCGTGATGTAATAATTAAATGTATATTTTTAAAAAAAATTCGTACATTTTTTATAAATGAAAATAATAATTCTGTATATATTGGTAATATTTCATCAATACCATCTATTAATAATAATAATGGTTGATTTAAATTATCATTATATAAATGATATTTAAATATATTTTCAATAAATGTAATATATTTTGTATTTATATTATTTTGAAAAAATTTTATTAATATTAATATTAAATTTTCTATTTTTGACATATCAAATTTTTCAAATTCATTTAATATATCTTGAATTTTAATTAAATCAATACCAAATATAATTTGAAAATTTTTATTTTTTTTACATATATTTTGAAATTTATCTTTAAGATTTTCAATTAAAAATGATTTACCCATTCCCATACTAGCTGTTATTATTATAATATTATTTGTATATTCTTTTTTCAATTCATCAAAAATTAACTCTTCTGAAATTTCTTCAGTTGATGATGTCACATTATTTAATGAATAATTTTCATTTGGTATAATTAATTTTCTTTTAATATATAAATTTTTATCAAAAATTTTATTATTGTAATCATTTTTACATACCATTAAATTTTCATAATTTTTTTTATTTTTATTATTAATTTGTTCAAGAAGTTCAATAAAAATATCATTTGTTATAAATTTTTCATACATTTTAATATCATTATTACAAAATAAATCTTTTAATTTTATATTTTCATATAAAAAATATATATTTTCATTTATTATATATTCTTTTGATTCTTCATGTAAATTCATAAAATTTATTTCATCGTTGTAAAATTTCAATGAACTTTGATTTTTTTTCTTTGATAAAAATATTATTTTATATATTATTAAAGAATTTATATTTAATTTTTTCAAAATTTCTGTAATATTATTTTTAATTTCTATTATTAAAATAAATTTTAAAGATGTCGTTATTAATAATTTTAATATAAATGTTAATAAATATTCTTTAGATATTAATAATTGTTCATCGGTTATTAATAAAATTGTATTATTTATTTTAAAATATTCTGGTATACATTGCCATATTTTATATTTTGTAATTGATATATTTTTAGTTTTAATAAAAATTTTATTATCATCATTATTTTCAAAATAATTTTTAAGTTTCATAATTAATTTATCATTTTTTTTACAAAATGTAACATTATAATTTAAATTTTTAAATTCATTTATAGTTGATATATTTAATTTGAAATGATTATATAATTCATAAATTTTATCAATTGTTAAATATGGTTTTTTTTCATTGCATAGCATATAACTAACAAAAATAAAGAATTTTTCTTTAAAAATATTTAAATCATAAATTTCAATATTAAAATTTTCTTTCATTTCCATTAAAATATTTTCATCAAGTTGATCTTGTTTTGGTGCATTTTCAATTAATATAAATTGTTTAAAAAAATTATCATAATAATCTTTACCAGCTTTAAATTTTTTAAATCCATCTTCATCTTTAACTATATCTTTTAATTGATAGGCTTTTCCAAAATTAAAAAAATTTTTTTCTTTATTAAATTCATTAAAATATTCATTTTTTACATCATCAGATAAATATGCATTTGTTATCATATATATATATTCAATTCTACCGACATTTTTAGGATTTTGATAAATTGTAAATTTTAAATATGTTTTAAAATATTTTAAAAGTGAAAATTTATCAGTTTCATTATTTAATAAATTTTTTTTTTTAATTTTCATTATTTTTATTGATTCATTATGTTTAATTTGTACCATTATTAGTTTAATATTATTTTCATCATTTTCATTATGATATTGAATTAAAATATCATCAAGATTTCCATAAATTTTTTGTTCAGTTGATATTTTATATATACAATTTTCTGATAATTTTTTTTTTGCAATTAAAGTTGCATACATTAACATTTTTATTTGATATTGAGTTCCATGAGCTCCAGTTTCCAAATTTGATGAATACATTTCATTTTCAAATATTTCGTTAGTTTTTTTTGATTCATTTTCATCCATAAGATAGTCTTCGGTTGTTTCTATAATATTACCTATATAATATAACGACATATAACGAAAAAAAAAAAAAAAAAAAAACAGGGTTAATTAATATAATATAATAATAAGTTTCTATTTTTAATTAATTAATAATAATTAATTTAATAATTAATTATAAAAAAAATATAATATGAAAATGATGAGTGATCACCAATGGTATTAATATTATTTTTCAACCACTTCAAAACAAATCTAAGGTTTTACTTTACATAAATTGCTGCCTTACCTTATGGCTGTTATCTGCGATAAATTGTAAAATACTGTGATAAATTTGTAAAATAAATTTTCGCCATATTTCATTTTGTACTACAATACTACAGTGTAAATCATACAATTATAAAAATTTGAAAAAAGTTCTAAAGATCACGACCCTCAAATTTACCAGATTTCCGTTAACCCTAGTGCAGCAATTTACTATATATATTATAACAGTCCAAAATGTTTACACTAGCAATTTACTTTTATATTATAACAGTCGAAAAAGCTAAAGTTTTGCAATCAATTTTATTTTCTACTTTTCGGACGGGGCAAATTCGGTTTTGATAAAAGCATATTTTAAAAAATATTTTTTTTTACATATTATTTTATTTTATACTTTTTAGTTTTAAATGAAACACATAATTTGAATTTAAAAAAAATATGGGATATTTTTTTATTCACACATAAATTATTGTTCCTGATATAAAATACGATATACCAAATGTTTAAGTAAATTAAGAGACTTAGTTATTGTTGTCTCTTTATAATTTCCAAATCGATTCAATTACAACAAGAGTAAAAATTTTTTATTCCAGTAATTCATAATTCACGTCTGAACAGACACCGGAATGCAATAAAAACAAAAAAAAAAAACATATGCAATAGTAGACATCAATATTGAACTAGGAGGAAAGATCAAATAATATGTATGTATTGTAAGCATGGATAAGAATAAAAATTACGTTTTAAACCCATTATACATAAAATTTTATTCAAAAATTATTGATGAATAGAGTTAAAAAAAATCAGTTCCCTCCACCACAGGACCGACCGCTATTACACAAAAAGCTTAATTTGAAATTGCATAGATTTTTTACATAATAATTTATATCAAAGCAAAATAACTCCTAATAATTTAACATAATTTTTATTTTTATTCAATAACAATAATAAACGAGGAAGAGTGCAGTAGAGTAGACTGTGTCAACTCTGGGATACCCGTATGAACGTAATATATCCTATTATAAAACTTGATCATCTTTTAAAAACATGCAGATGTTTTAGTACCGAACTACAGAGATATATTTATGTAAATTGTGGAGTTGTATGACAGCTATCCGAATCTATTGCGCCTAGCTTCATTAAGTTCCAAGAAATGCAAGAAGCCTAAACCGGCCGCATTAGATCAATCAAATTTTACAAAAGTTTTTGGCATGCAACTCGACACTTTTTCACTAAATTTCAGATAGCTAGATTCAATAGACACTGAGTTATTTTCATTTAAAAAGAGAAGTTGTATGGCAGCTACCCGAACCCGTCGCACCAACACAACCAAATTTTGCAAAAGTTGTTGCCATAAAACTTGATCATTATTTGCAAGATTTCAGACGCCTAGCTTTATTAACTTCCAAGAGGTGCAAGAAACCTTAACCGGCTGCTCTAGACCAACCAAATTTTATAAAAGTTGTTGGCATGTAACTCGACACCTCTTTACTAAATTTCAGATTCCTAGCTTCAATAAACACTGAGTTATTCTCATTTAAACGGAGAAGTTGTATGGCAGCTACCCGAACCCGTCGCACCAACACAACCAAATTTTACAGAAGTTGTTGCCATAAAACTTGATCATCATTTGCAAAATTTCAGAAACCTAGCTTGCTTAGATACTGAGTTATTTCTATATAAAGAAAGAAGTTGTATGGCAGCTACTCGAACCCACCGACCGAAAATGTTGGATTTAAATAGCAAAACTATCAATTTTGCAAAAGTGACGTAAAAAAAATTTCAGCCTCCTAGCTCCTTTATTTTTTGAGTTATCGTGCGGACGGACGGACGGACGTACATGGCTTAATCGACTCAGAATTCGATTCTGAGCCGATCCATACCTTTGACACTATATCTAGCTCGGCTCCTTTAAGGTGTCACAAACGTAATGGCAAATTTATTATACCCTTGAACATAGTTCATACGGGTATAATAAGCAATGAAATCGTAAAAATATATTATGTATGTACATTCATTCATACATCCATTTACATAATATGTATGAAGATACATGATTTTTTTTTTCATTCAAAAATGTTAGAAGTAAAAAATTATAAAAACTGTAAACAAAATAGGGTTAATACAAAACAAACATAAGATTAATATTGAATCTGCTAGCAAAAATTTAATAGTTTGAATTGGAAAAGTCAAACTGAAAGTGTCAAATTTTCTCATTTGCACCGTTGCGGAATTCGGCCGCTGTACACTTTCCTGTGCACCATACAACACTTACAAATGTTGTGAAGAGATTATGAACATAAAAAGCGTGATAGAATGACAAATAAATAAATAAATAAATAATATATAAGCCGACACCGACAAGTTAATATAAAAGCATAACAAATGTGGTAAATTGGACTGCAGTATGTACCTACCTATTTAATAAATATACGTAATGTGTTAGTGTATTTAAAAAATCAAAAAAATTAATTCAGATGTTAGAAAAGTTAAAAGTTAAAATGAAAAATTAAAATAAAAATATGATAATATACAAAATAAAAAATTTAAATATCCCTTTTTTCTTCAGAGATTAAATAAAAATTTTAGAATTTGCTAAAAACCGTAGGAATAATTTTTGACTCAAAGAAATTCAATTTTTTGGATATTTTACCAAAAGTTAATTGTCGTCATGATTTTTAGAAATACTTGAGATGTGGGCAAACAATCTTACATCTTACCTTTTCTAGCAGAAACAATTTCTGAAAATTGAAATATATTATCCACAAATTTCAGCTAAAATATAGCTGAAAGCGGACTAGAACTCTGTCGCTTTAAACATTTAATTTAAGAAAGTCATTCGACACGACTTTTTTTTTACCTTTATTAATCAATATCAAAATTATACATTTATTTTTAAATTTAGTATTTAAATTTACCGTTATGTGGAAACAAAATTTTTCTAGATGTTTCTTCCTTCATAAAACCGGCACAATTTTAGATAGGAACTTGAAATTTTTAGAGAAGCGATCTTTTAGAATTAGTGTAAGTTGTTTCTGAAAATTTTTTTCTACCACCCCCTGTTTAAGAACTATTAGGGGTTAAAAATTGAAATTTTGCAATTTTGAAACACTTGTAACTTAGGCACTTGTGCAAATTTTTTTAAAATAAAAGGCAAAAATTAAAGATTTCACTTTTTAGTTTCACATATGCGTTAATGAATTTTCTTAATTATGTAGAGTTCCCTTAAAATTAAAGAAAGTTAGTGTCTCTTTAATTTTAACATTTTTTCTTATTATGTATATGAAATTTTAAGAAAATTTTAAAATTGTGGTACAAGTCACAATTCTAAACAGTTTGTATTGTCTTTGGCGCTTTTAAAAACCGTTGCGCCTTTAAAAACCGTTAATTTACATTCTGTCTGGTTTTTTATACCCGTACGATAGGATCGGGTATAATAAAATTACTCCTCCGTTTGTAACACCTCGAAATAAGCGAGCTAGATAAACCTTCAAAGGTATGGATCGGATCAGAAAAAAATTCTAAGACTTTTGAGCCATGTCCGTCCGTCCGTCCGTCCGTCCGTCCGTCCGTCAGCACGCTAACTCAAAAACTAAGAAAGCTAGAATCTTGAAATTTACACAAAATATTTTGGGAGTAATTTGTAGGTTCCCTATTTTTTTGGTTGAGTTTGGACCAAGCCTTAGGGTAGCTCTCGAACACCTAACTTTTAGATCTCCACATTTTTTTTGCAATAGAGCTATGAAATTTTAACTACTGATAGATCTCACAAAAATATTAATTTTATTTTTAATAACTTTTTTTTGTAGCCCCACCCGTTACGGAGCTACAGCTCCCCAAAGGTTCAAAAAAGCTCTATATTTAAATTGTTATAGCACAAGTTCTATAAGGTATATCTTCATTTTGAAAACGCCAAACGATTACTACTTTCATTAGCTTTAAAAGTATATATACAATAAATATATATTTTTGGCATACGGTGTCTTAATTTACCGTTATGCGAAACTCAAATTTTGCAAAATTCTTTAACCCTTCCATCTTCTAAACGGTTAAAGTTGGAAACTTGAAATTTTGACAGAAGTTAGATCTTTGAAAATTAGTATGAGTCACTTCAGAAATTTTTTTTGTATCATCCCCCGTTTAGGAGCTGTAAGGGGTCAAAAACTGAAAATTTCCTATTTTTAAACACCTGTAACTTGAACACCTGTTAAAATTTTTTTGAAGTAATACACAAAAATTAAAGCTCCAACATTATATTTTTATTTCTGTTAATAACTGTTTTTAATAATATAGGGTTACTTTATAATTGACGAAAGTGTTACTTCATTTTTTCAAATTTTCTAACAAATTTCTTTAACGATTTTTTTCCATTTTGTTTTACTCGATAATTTGAAATTGTTGAGGATATAATGCGTAGTACAAAAAAATGTAATTAAATAAACAACATAACGGTTGCTTGAAGAATTTTTATTTATATGATATTGATATATATACATACTTATATAATATCATGTTTATTTACATATCTTATATGTCACTAGTGAATGAATAATAAGAGTATAGATGTATATTATATAGCGCCGTATTTACATACACATATGTATTTTATTGTACTTATAAGAAATTATTCTGTTAATGGAATATTTAAATATAATATAATATAATATTTAAAATTATATTTACTGTTTTGTACTAAGTAAATTTAATATACATTTACCGCTTAGTATTAAATGGTACTATAGAATATTTGAAAAAGTTTTGGATTGATAATCGTTATGTGGAAGGTTAGAATCTGCTTTTGAAGAATGTACATATAAACATATAGTTTGAATATATGTACAACCCATAGTTCTAGAAATTATAAAATTCACCCAAATTATTTTAAAATACTAAAATATTAAAAAAATAATATTGTAAGCAGAGTGACAGGCTGTGAACATACTAACGGTTCGTACGGGTATCTAAGAGTTGACAAAGTCAACTGTATTCTTCCTCGTTATACCCGTACGATAGGATCGGGTATAATAAAATTACTCCTCCGTTTGTAACACCTCGAAATAAGCGAGCTAGATATACCTTCAAAGGTATGGATCGGATCAGAAAAAAATTCTAAGACTTTTGAGCCATGTCCGTCCGTCCGTCCGTCCGTCAGCACGCTAACTCAAAAACTAAGAAAGCTGGAATCTTGAAATTTACACAAAATATTCTTGGAGTAATTTGTAGGTTCCCTATTTTTTTTGGTTGAGTTTGGACCAAAATTTAGGGTAGCTCTCGAACACCTAACTTTTAGATCCCGACATTTTTTTTGAAATAGAGCTATGAAATTTTAACTGCTGATAGATCTCACAAAAATATTAATTTTATTTTTAATAACTTTTTTTTGTAGCCCCAACTGTTACAGAGCTACAGCTCCCCAAAGGTTCAAAAAGGCTCTATATTTAAATTGTTATAGCACAAGTTGTATAAGGTATATCTTCATTTTGAAAACGCCAAACGATTACTACTTTCATTAGCTTTAAAAATATATATACAATAAATATATTTTTTTTTGGCATATGGTGTCTTAATTTACCGTTATGCGAAACTCAAATTTTGCAAAATTCTTTAACCCTTCTATCTTCTAAACGGTTAAAGCTGGAAACTTGAAATTTTGACAGAAGTTAGATCTTTGAAAATTAGTATGAGTCACTTCAGAAATTTTTTTTGTATCATCCCCCGTTTAGGAGCTGTAAGGGGTCAAAAACTGAAAATTTCCTATTTTTAAACACCTGTAACTTGAACACCTGTTAAAATTTTTTTGAAGTAATACACAAAAATTAAAGCTCCAACATTATATTTTTATTTCTGTTAATAACTGTTTTTAATAATATAGGGTTACTTTATAATTGACGAAAGTGTTACTTCATTTTTTCAAATTTTCTAACAAATTTCTTTAACGATTTTTTTCCATTTTGTTTTACTCGATAATTTGAAATTGTTGAGGATATAATGCGTAGTACAAAAAAATGTAATTAAATAAACAACATAACGGTTGCTTGAAGAATTTTTATTTATATGATATTGATATATATACATACTTATATAATATCATGTTTATTTACATATCTTATATGTCACTAGTGAATGAATAATAAGAGTATAGATGTATATTATATAGCGCCGTATTTACATACACATATGTATTTTATTGTACTTATAAGAAATTATTCTGTTAATGGAATATTTAAATATAATATAATATAATATTTAAAATTATATTTACTGTTTTGTACTAAGTAAATTTAATATACATTTACCGCTTAGTATTAAATGGTACTATAGAATATTTGAAAAAGTTTTGGATTGATAATCGTTATGTGGAAGGTTAGAATCTGCTTTTGAAGAATGTACATATAAACATATAGTTTGAATATATGTACAACCCATAGTTCTAGAAATTATAAAATTCACCCAAATTATTTTAAAATACTAAAATATTAAAAAAATAATATTGTAAGCAGAGTGACAGGCTGTGAACATACTAACGGTTCGTACGGGTATCTAAGAGTTGACAAAGTCAACTGTATTCTTCCTCGTTATACCCGTACGATAGGATCGGGTATAATAAAATTACTCCTCCGTTTGTAACACCTCGAAATAAGCGAGCTAGATATACCTTCAAAGGTATGGATCGGATCAGAAAAAAATTCTAAGACTTTTGAGCCATGTCCGTCCGTCCGTCCGTCCGTCAGCACGCTAACTCAAAAACTAAGAAAGCTGGAATCTTGAAATTTACACAAAATATTCTTGGAGTAATTTGTAGGTTCCCTATTTTTTTTGGTTGAGTTTGGACCAAAATTTAGGGTAGCTCTCGAACACCTAACTTTTAGATCCCGACATTTTTTTTGAAATAGAGCTATGAAATTTTAACTGCTGATAGATCTCACAAAAATATTAATTTTATTTTTAATAATTTTTTTTTGTAGCCCCAACTGTTACAGAGCTACAGCTCCCCAAAGGTTCAAAAAGGCTCTATATTTAAATTGTTATAGCACAAGTTGTATAAGGTATATCTTCATTTTGAAAACGCCAAACGATTACTACTTTCATTAGCTTTAAAAATATATATACAATAAATATATTTTTTTTTGGCATATGGTGTCTTAATTTACCGTTATGCGAAACTCAAATTTTGCAAAATTCTTTAACCCTTCTATCTTCTAAACGGTTAAAGCTGGAAACTTGAAATTTTGACAGAAGTTAGATCTTTGAAAATTAGTATGAGTCATTTCAGAAATTTTTTTTGTATCACTCCCCGTTTAGGAGCTGTAAGGGGTCAAAAACTGAAAATTTCCTATTTTTAAACACCTGTAGCTTGAACACCTGTTAAAATTTTTTTGAAGTAATACACAAAAATTAAAGCTTTCATATTATACTCTTATTTCTGTTAACAACTTTTTTTAATAATATAGGGTTACTTTATAATTGACGAAAGTGTTACTTGATTTTTTCAAATTTTCTAACAAATTTCTATAACGAATTTTTTCCATTTTGTTTTACTCGATAATTTGAAATTGTTGAGGATATAATGCGTAGTACAAAAAAATGTAAATAAATAAACAACATAACGGTTGCTTGAAGAATTTTTATTATTTTTATGATATTAATATATATACATACTTATATAATATCATGTTTATTTACATATCGTATATGTCACTAGTGAATGAATGATAAGAGTATAGATGTATATTATATAACGCCGTATTTACATACATATATGTATTTTATTGTACTTATAAGAAATTATTCTGTCAATGGAATATTTAAATATAATATAATATAATATTTAAAATTATATTTACTATTTTGTACTAAGTAAATTTAATATACATTTACCGCTTAGTATTAAATGGTACTATAGAATATTTGAAAAAGTTTTGGATTGATAATCGTTATGTGAAAGGTTAGAATCTGCTTTTGAGGAATGTACATATAAACATATAGTTTGAATATATGTAGAACCCATAGTTCTAGAAATTATAAAATTCACCAGAATTATTTTAAAATACTAAAATATTAAAAAAATAATATTGTAAGCAGAGTGACAGGCTGTGAACATACTAACGGTTCGTACGGGTATCTAAGAGTTGACAAAGGCAACTGTATTCTTCCTCGTTTTTATTTTAAATTAAAAATAAATTTTTTGATAAATTTTTAAAATCAATTTTATTTATGTTTTTGTAATCTTTTGTTTTTTATAACCCAATTGTTTTACATTTTCAGATGTAACTGAATTTTTATTATTAATATTTAATTTTGTAAATAATTCTATAATGTTACTATAATTCTGGGTTTTTGCGCACTGAAATGGTGTATCTTCAAATTTATCGATAAAATTTTTGTTTGCCCCACTATTAATTAATAATTTCGCAATATTATATCTACCGAATCGTATCGCTTCACAAAGTGCACTCTGATTATAAATTTCGATTTTGGCATTAGCTTTAAGAAGAGTTTGACAAATATCTAAATAATCATTTCTAGATGCAATAATAAGTGCTGTTTCATTCATAATTTTCATATTTACATCAATATTATTTTTTAATAATAATTTTATAACATTATGATATCCTTTTGTTATAGAATGATAAAAACTATCTTTTATTTTATTAGACGATATAAAAGCGTTATGCATTGTTAAATATTCCAAAATTTCTTTTAGGTTTTTATGAGTTTTAGTAACTGACATCATATTATTATGTAGTGTATAAGTATATTTGGGATTAATCTCAAAAATATGATTAAAACTATAATTTTGTATTTCCTCAGTAAAAAGATTTTTATTTCGTTTAATTAGTTTTCTTTTTTCAGTATCGAAAATAATTGCGACATATAATGGAGATTCATCAAATAAATTGCAAATTTCGGTTTTTGCATTATTTTTTAATAATATTTCAACACATTTTGGATTACCATATTCTGTTGCTAAAAATAATGCAGTTTCGCCATATTTATTTTGTAAATTTATATCTGCATTGTATTTTAATAAAATTGTTACAATATTTGGAAAATTTTCTCTAGATGCTATCATTAATGATGAATTTTCATGAATATCTCTATAATCAATTTTGGCATTTTTTTCAATCAATCTATTAAGAATTTCTTCGTGACCATATTTAGCACAAATTATTAAAGCAGTTTCTTTATCATTATTTTCTTTATCAATTTCAAGATTTTCTTGATTTAATAAAAATTCAACAATTTCTTTATAATTAAATTCACATGCTATAATTAATAATGAATTATTAAAATTATTTTGAATATTAATAAAATTTGGAAATTTTCCAAGTAAAATTTTTATAATATTTAAATGTCCGTAAACTGTAGCTTGTAACAGACTTTTCGAAATTATATTATCATTATCATCATCATCATCATCATCAATATAATTTAAATCTAGTAAATAATCAAGAATTGATTGATTTCCATATTTAGATGCCAAAAAAAGTGAAAAAAAATAAAATTGTTTATAATCGTCATTATTTTTTTTTATATTAATATTAATAATTTTCATGTGATCTACAGATAAATCAAAATGTTTTATTACTTTAATGTTTCTTGCAATTTCCTCATTATCATTACTATCTGTTTCAGTTTCGCTATCTTCATCACTACTATCATTATTAGCAAAGATTGATTGTTCTTTAATTTTTAATTCAATTAAAAAATTTTCAATTGCAATTAATTCTATGCTAGTTGAATTATTAATTTCTTCAATTAATTTGGCTAGATCAAATAACTTATTTTTGATGGAGACATAAAAGCTAGATTCACCCCAAATATTTTTTTCATTTACAGTAGTTGAATATTTTATTGCGTATTCTGTTAATCGTTTATTGTTGTATTTTACTGAGTAATGTATTAATTTATTTTCTTCAGTATCAAAATTATAAGTAATTAGAGTTTTACGTGTTTCCTCATTTAAAGAAAAAAAAATTAGGCTGCTTAATTCAATATTAGATTCTTTTACCAAAAGTTTAAGTATATCCTCTACATTAAAATTGTAACTGTTTTTCTTATTTATATCCTTTCAATAAAAATAAAAAAAATAATTAATTAATAATAAAAAAAAAAAAAGAAAATATTTGTAAGAAATTTTAATTTAGTGGATCGTAATATGTACAAGAATACTTAAAATTAAACACGTTAGTTGCCAAAATGGAGCATAAAAAAACGGGCCTCACGGCCGATATTTTTTGTTTTTTTAATTTAGCTTTAAATAGTAAAAATTTTTCCAAAATTTTCGTGTCTTGTGGTGACACATTGGAATCAAAAATTCCCAGGCCAAATATGCAAATAGTTTTCTCAGGCCGTTTACTTTTATTTTGTATATTTTTGTGCAGATCTACGATACCAATGTGTCACAACGCGGCATAAATTGAAATGACATGGTGTTAGACTGCATGCTTTCACGCAGCTATAAAAGATCAGTTTTGTGTGAGACCTCGTTGCAAGTACAAGGCAGCCAAGGTGCTTATTTAAGTAACAATTAAAATTTAATTATCTGATTAATGACTCGTATTTATTTAAGTCTTGAATATTTAGTTTAAAGAAAAATAAAAACTTAATTGGTGCGAAGAATTTAAAAATTTTATTTATTGATTTTAAATCAATAAAATATGTCAAGTTTAGATCAAACATTTGGTGGAATTTGATCTAAACTTGAAATATTTAACTTTTAGGTTTCCTATTATATTATATCTTGCAGTAGGTATTATGATTTATGACACATTTACTATATAAAGTAATGAAGAATGAAAAATACTATAGGTAAGTACTTCAAATCAAGTGAAATTGTGAGTGAATTTTTCGTTATTAAGCAAAATATATATTTTCAGGAAATAAATTCAATACAAAATTTAAAGAGTTTTTAATTAAATTTGTTAACGTGTATACTTTTATCAATATTTTGAAAACAAGTTTAATCTACACACTTAAATTAAAAAAAGACAAAAACTAACATTTTTACAAAAATATTCTGCAACAACCATATTGAAATCTTAAATATTTAGAAATGTTAAGTTTCTGTACTCCTTTCATCTATGAAAAATCAATAAAATTAATAATAATGTACAAAAGAAATGTTAATACTGAAACAAAGCAAAGCACGATTTAAAAATTTTAGAAACATACAGACAATAATTTGACCGACCGAAACTTTTTCTGTAATCAGATTTCACTAGAAAAATTCCACTATAGAAACAAATATATTACTATTGATATAATTCCAGTATAGATCCCATTACAGAAGTTTTCCTTCGACGTGAGGTATGAGTATACATTTTAAGGTACCTGACAAAATAGCGAGGGTACTCCAATAAAGCATGTTTTTATTTGAGAAAATTTTGAAGGAGCTATGTCTTGATATATGGTATCTGAATTTATTAAGTTATTGCTTCATATGGAGATTCGTTGGTTTTCAAGATGCAAATTATTAAACCAACTCTTTGTATTGAAAATGAAAGTAACTGTTGTTTTAAGAGAAATAAATTCCGTTTACGCACAATATTTTGTAAAGGAAATATGGTTATACAAATTTGCATATTTTTAGGACATTTTCGGAAAACTTAACGCGCTAAATTTTTAGCTATCAGGATTTTAATTCTATCGTTTTTAAAGCTCGTGATAAAGTATAAATACCTTCAAAAAGAAAATATATTTTTTGGAAGAAAAAGTGTTATGTGAAATATTGCTTCATACCCATAACCTATTAAATTACTTGAAGAAACCAAAATTACTTTAAATGAAAGTTTGAAAATCACAATAACTAACCTCTAATGAAAATAATTTTTTTGTGTTAATTGAATTAGAAAAAAAATATAAAACAAGTTAGAATGTAAACTAACGGTTTTTAAAAGCGCACATTTCCAAAACACAATACAATCTGTTTAGAATATTGTGACTTGCACAAAAATTTTAAAATTTAAGAAATTTTTTGTAATAAGAAAAAACGTGAAAATAGGACATTTTTGAAATTTTGAGGGGCCGTAAGTCCGGAATCCTATATAACTATTAAAAGCCGTTAACACACGTAAAAATATATTATTGAACCTTTAATTTTCATGGCAAATACTAAATTTAAAAAAAATTGTATAATTTTGATATTAATATACAAAGTTAAAAAAAATACCTGTCGAATGAAAAAATTGAAAAATGAAGAATTGAATTCAGATTGAAAAAATCTTAAGCAGAACATAAGATTTATGCATTTAAAAATAGGGTTTTTTCAAAGTTTGAGGGGCTGTAGCTCCGTAATGGATGGGGCTACATGAAAAAGTTGTTCCACAAAATAATTTTTTTTATGAGACCTACCCATGGTTAAAATTTTTTTTCTCTATCTTTAACGGTGTAGAAGTTTTGTAAACGGATGGACGTACGGACAGAGTGAAACTAATAAGCACATTTTTTCAAAATTTTTTTGTGCTAAAAAGCATAAAATATTCAGAAAACGAAAATGAAGAAAGAAAAATCTTTCAAAATTTTGCCTTCACATAACGGTAAATTTAAATAGTAAATTGCAAAACATTGTATAATTTTGATATTGTTTTATAAAGATAAGAAAAGTTTCGGTCTTCTAGAGTTTTTAGATTGTATAAATTACTACTTCGAACCTGAGATATACATTTGAAAATAGAGCTTTTTTGTAATTTCAAGAGGCTGTAGCTCCGTAATGGTTTGATGGGCTTTACAAAAAAGTTGTCCTACAACATTAATTTTTTTATTAGACCTACCCATGGTTAAAATTTCATTGCTCTATAACTGAGTACAAGTTTTGACAGACGGACAGAGTGAAACTAATAGGCACAGTTTTTAAATTTTTTTGGAAATGTAGTCAAAATAAGCGATTCTTTTGCAGAAAAAGGTTGAGAAACACTGCATTAAGTAGTTAAACATAATTCTTAAGCGTTTTTGACAAACAGAAATGCAAATAGCGCGAATATAATATTGTACGATTATAATTGTTACCTAGTGAAACTATTCCATGTGGGATTGTTGAAGTAGAATTTTGGCTAGTAGAATTATTTAATTATATTTTGTAGTAACTATAGATTATTAATATTTTTAAAGATCCACTAAACTTGAAAAATTTCTCTTAAAAAATAATTATTTAAATTTTTCTTACCAACTGTACAAAATTATGCCAAATTGGTGTTATATTTAATATTTTTTTTAATTCTGGTATTTCTTTTAATAAATTAATTTTTAACCAATCATTACAAAATTTTCTTTCAAAAATATATAATGAATTTTGTAAAATATTATTTAAAAAAAATTCAATAATATTTTTATTATTTTCTTTTAAAGAATTTATAAAAAATTTTGCAGAAAAATATGAAAAAAATTCACCAATATTATTTTCATGTATATCTGTTACACCATAATTAAATTCATAATTAAAATAATTTTTTTTTATAATTTTTTTATAATTTTTATATAAATTTTCATTTTTATTATAAATATTCATATAATCTAAATCAATTTTACTGAATTTATTCATTAATACAATAATTTTATGATCATAAGTAAATTTTTCATAAAAATTTTTTTTTTTATTTAAATATGCATTACTATAAATTTCATAATTTAATTTTTTATAATGATGATCAATTAAAATATTTTCAAATTCATTATATAATTCCATTAAATTTATTTCAAAATATAATTTATTTATATTTATATTTAAATTATTATTATTATTAATTTCTTTTTTAATAAAATCATTTATATATGATTGATAAAATGAAGCAATTTTATTTAAAAATAATGGTATAGAACTTATATTAATTTTATTAATATTTAT
Organism: Poecilobothrus nobilitatus; assembly: GCA_947095535.1. Taxonomy (NCBI): domain Eukaryota; kingdom Metazoa; phylum Arthropoda; class Insecta; order Diptera; family Dolichopodidae; genus Poecilobothrus; species Poecilobothrus nobilitatus. Next base: position 7,075,538 of record OX352774.1, read on the forward strand.
TATATTATTTAATTTATTATTAATTAATATTTCAGCTAAATTTATTATAATATTTTCAATTAATATATTATATTCTAAAATTGTTATATTATTTTTCCAATATTTAATTAAATAATCAATTTGTTGTTTATCTGTTAAATTTTTTATATTAATAAAATTAATAAAATTATTTTTTATAAATAATGATATAAGATTTGGTCGAGATGTTATTATTATATTAATATTTTTAAAATATATTCGAATATTATTTATAAAAGAAAATATTAAATCATTATAATCTGGTATAATACTATCAATTTCATCAAATAATAATAATATTGGTTGCATATAATTTAAATGATATTCAATAATATTTTTAAAAATTAATAAAAATTTTGAATTTTTTTTTAATATAAAAAATTTTATTATCATACGAATTGTTTCATTTTTTGTATGTTCAAAATTTTTAAATTCAGATAAAATTTCTATATTTTTTTTTAAATTAATACACATTATAATATTATAATTTTCATTTTGTTTGCATTGTGTTTTAAAATATTTTTTAAGATTTTTTATTAGTAAAGATTTTCCCATTCCAACAACAGAAATTATAATATGACAATTTTCATTCATTTTAAATTGATTAAAAATGAATTCTTCAGAAAATTCAAAAGTATTTAAAATCAAATTTCTTTTTATATAATATAAATCTATTTTTTCTTCATTATATTTTTTATCATAATTTATTTTTTCTATTTTTTTGATAGAATTTATATTTTTTTCATTTATTTGTTCTAAAAGTTTTTCAACAATATCAGAGGTTATAAAATTTTCATATGTTTCAGTATTTAAATTATTACAAAATAACATTTTTATTGTTATATTATAATTGTTATTATTATAATATAAAAAATCTATTTTTTCATTAATTATTTTTTCTTTAGATTCATTTGTAAAATTTTTAAATTCTATTTCATCTAATATAATATTATTATCATTTGGATATTCATAGTCAGATTTAAGAATGAAAATAAATTTACAGATTAAAAAATTTTTATTTAATTTTTTCAAAATTTCTGTAATATTATTTTTAATTTCTATTATTAAAATTAATTTTAAAGATGTTAAATATTCTTTAGATATTAATAATTGTTCATCGGTTATTAATAAAATTGTATTATTTATTTTAAAATATTCTGGTATACATTGCCATATTTTATATTTTGTAATTGATATATTTTTAGTTTTAATAAAAATTTTATTATCATCATTATTTTCAAAATAATTTTTAAGTTTCATAATTAATTTATCATTTTTTTTACAAAATGTAACATTATAATTTAAATTTTTAAATTCATTTATAGTTAATATATTTAATTTGAAATGATTATATAATTCATAAATTTTATCAATTGTTAAATATGGTTTTTTTTCATTGCATAGCATATAACTAACAAAAATAAAGAATTTTTCTTTAAAAATATTTAAATCATAAATTTCAATATTAAAATTTTCTTTCATTTCCATTAAAATATTTTCATCAAGTTGATCTTGTTGTGGTGCATTTAAAACTAATATAAATTTTTTTATAAAATTTTCATAATCCTGATCAGTTGGATTTAAATCGGTATATTCATATTTTTTTAAAATATTAATAATATTTTTTTTTTCATTTTCTAAGATAATATTTTTGGTATTTGATTTTATTTGATTTAATTGATAACTTTTACCAAAATTAAAAAAATTATTTTTAAAATTTTCATTAAAATAACCTTTTGGAAAATCATTCATTAAACCGATATTAGTAATAAAATATACATTATTAATATTTTCATAATTTTTAAATTTTTCTATATTTGATAATTCTAAAAAATTTTTAAATTGTGTATAAATTGAATATTTTTTTTTTTTTAAAGTTTTCTCATTAATAAATAAATCATCTTCAGATATTTGATTTTTAATATTATCCCATTGTAATTTATATTCTGTATGTATTAATATTAAATTATTACTGTTATTATTATCATTGTATTTAATGCAAAAATACTCAATATCATTTTTATTTTGTTTTTCGATAGATAATTTTGATCGTAAAAATTGTTTTTTTTTAATAATAAATGTTAAATACATTAATAATTTAATTCGAAATAGACCAGCATGATGACTACCACATATCGATGAATAATAATATTTATTTTCCTCCGGAATATTTTTATTATTGGACACTGGAAAATTATTCGCCATTATTAGTTTTTAGTTAAACGTTTCATTTATATTGAAATAATATTTTGATTTTTAAAAAACTATAAAATAGATATTAAAAATATAAATACATATACATATGTAATATTTATTTTAATTTTTTTACTTTAAAATTAATTTAAATAGAATTTTTTATACGCATTGTTTTTATTGTTTATACAGCAAAGTTTGCAGTTCGACTGTTGTTCGACTGCATGTTTTAATTAAAAAAAAAGCTTTTAAGTTTATCAGTTACCTACCTACCACTAAAGCTATTATTTCGTATTTTGTAATTCGTATTTCGTATCATACATTCTATAAAAATACTGGCACTGGCGTCTGGCAGTCGTAAAAAAAAGTATAATATTAATACATTAGTATGTATGTATGTAGATTATGGAAGCTTTTTACTTTTAGCTACACGATTAATTTTATTGCTTTGCTAAATACGTATGTAATGTATGTATATTATTAATAAAACTAATAAAATAACGAAATTAACTACATAAGAATGGAATGTAATTATTTTTGGCGCAATATTTTCTTATAATTTTTAGCAATTTTTTTAAAAAACATTAAAAAAATATGATTAATTTAGTTTATGTTCGCCGGTCTATTTAGAAAAATTTTACATCATTGGAGATAATAATTATAATAATGTCATTTGAAACATAAATAAATAAAAGCGAAATAAATAATATTGTTATTTTTTTCATTATGGAGAATACCTTATTTTGAAAATATTAAAAATTATTGAAGAGAATAAAATTTAATTATTTTATGGGTAAGCTACGAAATCTCGCGTTTCAAAATCTCGTGTTTCTAAAATATCGTGTCTAAAAATCTCCAGTTTTAAAACGAAATAATTCTTTTCATTAATCAAATAAGCAGGTTTGGTGGTTAATATAGCTGTCGCTCCGAAACCTCCGCTAAACATATTATTGGGTTGGAATCCAAATTTTGTATCCAATTCTAAAATTCAACATAATTTTGCATATACATATTTTGTAATTGATAAAGTCGATTTTGTAACCAACTCTAAAACATACTTTAAAAAAACGGTCAAATTTAACATTATGTACACACATGAACATATAACATTATGTACATTTATCCTGCAAATGAAATAAATATTTTTCTTAAGGTCCGATCAGTGTTTATAACGTATTTACTAATTTAAAAATAAAAGCACTTTTTTTAACTTTCACTTATTACATTATAATTTCTATTGTATGCGTACAAAATATTAATTCACTTACAATTTCAGTCGAATTGCTTCTAATGAAAACAAGGAAGAGTGCAGTAGAGGAGACTGTGTCAACTTTGGGATATCCGTATAAACGGAATATATACTAATTTTATAAAACTTGATCATCTTTTACAAAATTTCGGAAGTTTTAGTACCACCGTTAAGTACCAAGATATATTTATGTAAAATTTGGAATTGTATGACAGATAACGGGACCTATTACACCAGCACAACCAAATTTTACAGGAGTTACTGCTCTGAAACCTTATGGTCTTTTGTAGAATTTCAGATGCCTAGTTTCATTAACTTCTAAGATGTGCAAGCTACCTATAAACCTGCTGCTCTAGCACACCCAAATTTTACAGAAGTTGTTAGTATACAACTCGATATCTTTTCACGAAAATTCGGATACCTAGCTTCAATAGACTCGGACTTATTTTCATTTAAAAAGAGAAGTTAGTATAGCATCTACCTGAACCGTCAAATTTTACAAATATTTAGCTTCAATAGATACTGAGTTATTTCCATATAAAGAAAGAAGTTGTATGGCAGATACTCGAACTAGGCGGCCGAAAATGCTGAATTTAAATAGCAAAAGTGACGAAAAAAATTTCAGCCTCCTAACTTCTTAATTTTTTGAGTTATCGTGCGGATGGACGGACGCACATGGCTTAATCGACTTAGAATTCGATTCTTAAGATGTCACAAACGTAATGGCAAATTTATTACACCCTTCAACATAGTTCATACGGATATAATGAATTTTATTATTCCTTTACGATATATGTATACATATAGAAAATATTTACACATGTAGGTAGTGAGGTTCTTCATACATTTTTAACATATTTTCAAAAAAATTTTTAAAAAATGTGCCTATTAGTTTACATTCTGACCGTCTGCTTACAAAACTTTTACATCGTTAAAAATAGAGCAATGAAATTTTAATTACGGATGGGTCCCTTAAAAAAATTAATGTAGTAAAACAACTTTTTATGTAGAAGTGTCTTATTATAAAATTTAAAAAAAAATTACAAATTTTGATACAAATCACAGTATTTGAAATTATTTTTATTGTCAAATATGGGTCTTTAAAAACCTTTGGGTTTCAATTTACCTTGTTTCTTTTTGTATACCTTTCGCTTTGATTTAAAAAACCAAATAGATAACCAAAATCATTTACATATTATGGGTAATATGTATATTATCAAAATCACAGAAATTTTTATAATATATCTTTATAATCATACAAATATAAAAAAGTTTTAAAAGAATATCAAAATCGATGATATTAATTTATTTTGTTTTCTTCTGTTTTTTTTTTGTGTACCTCTACAATTTTTATTTTAAAATAAAACATTTATACACACACATATATAAGGTTTTCCTATTTGAGTGATATGATTTCTTTTCAAAAAAAAAAACACAAATTGTTAAGGAAATTCAAATGTTTTTTATTGAATGTGAAGTACAATCGATACAATTAAGTTCTGAATAAAACGTCATTCAAATGGCCTTCACGACTTCTTTTGCAGGAACGAATTCGATGAACCCAATTTTCGAGCACTTTTTCCACTAAATCAAGTCCTGCAAAAGAAATCGTGGAGGCCATTTGAATGACATTTTATTCAGAACTTAATTGTATCGATTGTACTTCAGATTAAATAAAAAACATTTGAATTTCCTTAACAATTAGTGTGTTTTTTTTTTAAAAGAAATCATATCACTCAAATTGGAAAACCCTGTATAAGTAGGTAATATTGTTTAGTAGATAGAAGTGGTAAAGTAGATTGCAGAAGCAGTAGTGTATCAGATGAAAGAATACCCGATATATTACTATAAACTAGATCAATTGCAGCGTTGTAGTGACAAGAGCTTCAATGTTGTAAAGGATGTTTTGCAGCAATATTTAAATTACATTGGCAAATTACATCGACCAAAATTGGTTGTGTCCATTTATCAATGCCCACCGTAAATGGACACCGTAAATAGAAGTAAATGGGCACAACACTTTTACCAATGCCCACCGTGGGGTAGTCCATTTACCAATGCCCAAGCACTTTTTTTTGGAAAAAAATCCTTCTTCCGTCTTTATCCGTTCGCATGCGCTTTTCATTATTTCAATACTCCTTCTACAAAAAGTGCATTAATACTTTTAAAAAAGATTAGTGCAACACGGTCTTTAAGCAAATAAAAAAGTCGTCTAGTAAAAAGTAATTTGCATGGTTGCTACAGCTTATTTTGTAGCTCCATCTTTTACATCATTTGTTTGTAATTTTTGATTTATAACAAGATTTTATTATTTTTATTAATAATCTATTATTTTGAATATGTATTGGCTTCGATTGTGAATTGACTTCAGACATTTCGTCCCTGCCTAGTTTGCATGAGCAAGTTTTTCATAAGAATACCGTAAAAATAATGGAAAGTTTTACTAAAAAGATAACAATATGATCTATAAACAAGGTCTTTCATTAAACCACATCTTAAATTTAGGATTAGAATTGATTGCTTGAATGCTTCTAAGTTCTAATATTTATTATCTATACACCATAATAGTACATGTACATATGTACATATATTATATATACTCGTTTATTCGGGTATTTCCCATTTTTAATACGTTATTTTTGTAGTCTACAAATAATGATCTTCGTTATGTTTTACTTGCATATGTATTAAATTTTAAGTAATAGAGTTCGGTGATGACTGATAATTCTCTAAAATTAAATACATATAACATACGTTTACGTATAAGTATGGCGTATGAAAACGATTCTCATTACTTACATAAACATTTAAACATTATGTTATATACAGTACTGAAATAAAAAATACAAAAGTAAGATCAATATATTATGTATGTGTATCGCACACACATTTTTTCATCAAAACTCATTATATTTCCTATTGATTTAATATTTACACATAGTAAGAGTATCCATTTATAGTAATACTAATAGATCACTTTTTGGGGGATAACCTTTTTAATTTTGTTATAAAATTAAAATTCTGTTATTTTTTGAATTAAATTTTAAAAAAATAAATAAATAAATAAACCGACACCGACACCGACGAGTTAATATAAAAGCATTTAAATTTTTTATAATCAGGCAATAAATACCACATGACACGCTTTATAGTTTATACATACAAAAAAAGGTGTTATTTTTGATACAATTTTTCTTTCATTTAATATAAAAAAGTATTCCAAATTTTATGAATCCAAACACAAAATAGCAATTGGTTATAAACAAACTTACCGGCGATAGATTCGTTTTTATTGATAGTGTCAATATTATTATGCTCCATTTTAAATTTGCTTTTTTTTAATTAATTATTTCACAATATTGAAATGTGTTAATTTTTATTTAATCTGAGATTAAATTTCTTTTATACTGTATACTTTATACTTTTAAAACCTTTCTATCTAAAAATGATAATAATAAATAAATTTTAAACACCTCGTATGATCAGTTTGAGGATAAAACGAAAACTAAATGTTATTTTAATCTCACTCCATTTTATATTCTCTACATTCTATTAATATTCTCTTTAAGCTTTTTATTAATTTTTTTCTATTTGCTATTTGTTTGTGTATTATTAAATTATTTTATTAATTATTTCATTTATTAAATTGCTCAAATTGCTATTTTCATTACTGATTTGTGTAATTGTGTTATTTGTTAATTGAGTAAAAATTTAATCTAAATAGAGAATAAATGCGATTTAGCTAGACTGCTTTGAAAGCTTCTGTTATGCTAGAGTGTAGTAGAGTAAGTAGAGACGAGAGAGTAGAGAGTAAATAAATATAATTATACCCGTACGATAGGATCGGGTATATTAAAATTACTCCTCCGTTTGTAACACATCCAAATAAGCGAGCTAGATATACCTTCAAAGGTATGGATCGAATCAGAAAAAAATTCTAAGACTTTTGAGCCATGTCCGTCCGTCTGTCCGTCAGCATGCCAACTCAAAAACTAAGAAAACTAGAATCTTCAAATTTATACAAAATATTCTGGGAGTAATTTGTAGGTTCCCTATTTTTTTTGGTTGAGTTTGGACCAAACCTTAAGGTAGCTCTCGAACACCTAACTTTTAGATCCCCACATTTTTTTTGAAATAGATTTGAAATAATTTTAACTGCTGATAGATCTCACAAAAATTATAATTTTATTTTTAATAACTTTTTTTTGTAGCCTCACCCGTTACGGAGCTACAGCTTCCCAAAGGTTCAAAAAAGCTCTATATTTAAATTGTTATAACACAAGTCGTATAAGGTATATCTTCATTTTAAACGATATCTATATCTTCACGCTAAACGATTACTACTTTTATTAACTTTAAAAGTATATATACAATAAATACGGTGTCTTAATTTACTGTTATGCGAAACTCAAATTTTGCAAAATCCTTTAGCCCTTCTATCTTCTAAACGGTTTAAGTTGGAAAACTTGAAATTTTGACAGAAGTTGGATCTTTGAAAAAATTTCAGAAATTTTTTTTGTATCACTCCCCGTTTAGGAGCTGTAAGGGGTCAAAAACTGAAAATTTCCTATTTTTAAACACCTGTAACTTGAACACCTGTTAAAATTTTTTTGAAGTAATACACAAAAATTAAAGCCTCAACATTATACTCTTATTTCTGTTAACAACTTTTTTTAATAATATAGAGTTACTTTATAATTGACGAAAGTGTTACTTGATTTTTTCAAATTTTCTAACAAATTTCTTTAACGAATTTTTTGCATTTTGTTTTACTCGATAATTTGAAATTGTTGAAGATATAATGCGTAGTACAAAAAAATGTAAATAAATAAACAACATAACGGTTGCTTGAAGAATTTTTATTTATATGATATTGATATATATACATACTTATATAATATCATGTTTATTTACATATCGTATATGTCACTAGTGAATGAATGATAAGAGTATATATGTGTATTATATAGCGACGTATTTACATACATATATGTATTTTATTGTACTTATAAGAAATTATTCTGTCAATGGAATATTTAAATATAATATAATATAATATTTAAAATTATATTTACTATTTTGTACTAAGTAAATTTAATATACATTTACCGCTTAGTATTAAATCGTACTATAGAATATTTGAAAAAGTTTTGGATTGATAATCGTTATGTGAAAGGTTAGAATCTGCTTTTGAAGAATGTACATATAAACATATAGTTTGAATATATGTACAACCCATAGTTCTAGAAATTATAAAATTCACCCAAATTATTTTAAAATACTAAAATATTAAAAAAATAATATTGTAAGCAGAGTGACAGGCTGTGAACATACCAACGGTTCGTACGGGTATCTAAGAGTTGACAAAGGCAACTGTATTCTTCCTCGTTTTTATTTATGGCCTGACCAGGGTTTGAACCCAAGACCGTTCGATTGAAAGGTGGCGACTTAACCGCTGCGCCATGAGTCAGATAAATCATTAGATAATTTAGATATCAATATGTCACTCATATCATTTCTCGGAAAATTTTTTTTTTTACTTTATTAACTAGAATTACTAGAATAACTAATTATTAACTAGTTTTATTAATTTAAAAAAAAAACCTTAATTTTGAAGATTCTTTGTTCAAAAATTTTTGTGTGTTTTGTATATCTGCAAAATGAAAATTATGAAAAAGTTTATGCAAAAAAATCTTTAAAATGATGATACATCTTCCCATCTGGCAACACTGTTTTTTATAGTAATTAAATTACTAAATACGAATTAAATTAGTAGCTAGATAATACTAGGTCTGTTTGATTCGCTTTGAATGTAAAAAGTTTTTTAAAACTTTTTTAAAAATTATACAAATTTGTTTCGTGGTATGGTATGTACATACATATGTATACAGACAAAAACATTTTGCTTTTTGATAAAAGAGAGAAAATGCGACGTCGAATGTCGATACTGTTAGTGTTGCCACAGAGACGGTTTTTCCTATTTTTTTCAGTTTTTTGTTAAAAAAACAGTATTTATTTTAAAGTTTTTTTTTAAATTGCTTTTTGAACAATTCACAATAGGTATTATAAAATAATAAATATTGTTTTACAAAAAACTTTTAAAAAAAAATTTTATATTTTGACGTTTGTTAAATATAGAAATACGTAATGTTCCATCCCTAAAATAATCTAAAATATTTTGAACATTTTACAAAAATTACAAAAATTAAAATAGAAAAACATATTTTATAGATTTCTATTTTTGCTATTTTAAAATACTTAGTTCTGATGTAAGTCATGTTATATTGAATTAAAGTTTTGTTATTTTTTGAAATTATATTCTATATGTTTAGAATGTTATTGATATTATCAGTAATAATATAAAATATTAATAAATATTAAAAACAGTTTTTTAATTTGAAAAATAGTATTTTTAACTTTCAAATCCAGTAGGCGATGAATGCCGATGATACATGTATGTATGTATATAGGATGAGTAATCTGTTCTATAGATCGCTTGTGTCAAAAATTGTTTGAGGTTAGAAAAATATTTTGCTAAAATTTAAATTCGTTAGTAAAAAATATGATAAGTATTAAGAGTTTTCTAAAATTGTAGCTAATATTACCGTAAGATTATTTAACATTTAGTACTTAAAAATTTTTTGTCATTTATATAATCTATTTTAGTCATTCTCAAATAATTACATTGAATGATTGAAAATCGTTTCTTTTGATCATTGACTATATAGCTTTAGTGACATTTTATAATTTTATCAATCCTCGGGTCTGGATTACTCTGGAACTCTCGACTATCATAATATTTATTATTGGCAATGAAAATATTCTCTTAAAATAAATAAGTGAGAGATTTTCATCATATGAAATCAACAAATACAATGAAAAAAAAATAACATAGTACATATGTATATATTTTTATTAATTATTATCAGTATTCTATTCACTTATTCAGTATTATTTTAATTATATCTTTAATTTTTCATTCGTTGTACATGTGTTCAGTATATTTTTTTATATTTCTATATTTTCACATGCGTAATACATAATATATATTTAGTGGAATTAACTTTTTCTACTATAAATTTGTTGGGATTGATCCGTTTTATAATTTTATTACATATGCAAACATACATATAGTTCAAGGGTAAAATACGTTTTGTCAGTACGGTTGTGGCATTTTAAATCAGACGAGATAGATACATATATACCTACACTTTGTAAAAGTAAATATTCTTGGTTTTGGATTGATTGGATTAAAATATGGGTCGATTTAGATATTGAAATGAAACAAGTTCGAGTATCTAAAGTATCTGAAATTTCTTTAAAATAAGTTTAGCTGTCTACAGCTGCGAAATTCCTTATGTCTTGGTTCTTAAGAAATCTAGTCATCTTAAATTTCGTAAAAGATGATCAAGTTTTATAATAACAACATTTGTAATTTTTTAATTTGATTAGTTTTGGGGAATGATTAGTTTTAATTTGGTTAGTTTTTTTATATTTCTGTTAAGAAAACAGAAATACTTCACGTATTTCACATCGTAGACGTTAAAATTGCTTGCTAATTAAAAAAAAAGTTTTGAGAATTAGGATTTTCTCAACTTGGAGATATAATTTAATATTATTATTACCGCTCTTCAGTATTTTAATATTATGTTTTTTTTTTTAATTATCCCAAAATTATATCTATGTGTAGCTCTACATTTTAGGTTCGTTAATTTATTTGCCTTCTTTCAAGTCTTATAAAAGGGTTGGCAATAAAATCTAAAAAAATAAATCGGTAATAAGTTAATAAAACCAAATTGAGAAAGGAAGTTGCTGAATTATTTTTAAATGCTATTTTCTTCAGAAATCAGAAAAAATATATTAAAAAAAAAGATTGCTATGTCAAGTTATCTTAAAAGTTCTACAGATGTATATTTTCTAAAGCAAATATTCTGGAAATTAGATTTCATTTATATCATTATTTATTATACATAATTCTACATAATTTTCCGCAATATTTTTCCCAAGTATCTTTTCCAGATCCTTATCCCATAAACCAAACTGTACATTTATATTAAAGGTACCAATTTAAACTTTGGTTTAAAATGGATATTTGGTTTAATTTAATTGCAACTCTTTTCTGAAAAATTATGTGCAATTATGTGGCTGATTTTTAATGTTTTCAACAGACCTTCGTAGAAAAAAAAACATTTACACAATTAATGTTTAGAATATTGGGACTTTCACCAAAATTTTTAAATTTGTATAATAAGAAAAAATGTGAAAATAGGACTTTTTTGCAATTTTGAGGGGCTGTAAGTCCGGATCCTATATAACTAAGAAAAACCGTTACCACACATAAAATAATATATTACTGAAGTTTTAATTTTTTATGTCTTGCAGATGAAAAATTTGTACTGGTGCTAAAGTTACAGGTGTCTAAAAATATCATATTTTCAAAAAAAAATTTCTCTATCTATAATGGTGTAGAAGTTTTGTAAATAGTAATACTAATTCTAAACAGACGGACGGGCGGAAGGACCTACAGAATGAGCCTAATAGGCAAATTTTTTCAAAACTTTTTTGAAAATGTGCTAAAACGATTTTACTCTGTGCAATTCCTGTAATGCAAAACAATTTATTATAAGACAATTTGATTAGAAACAATTTCAATGGCGTAATTTTAAATTTTTATTTGTCAACGAATGATTTGTAATATAGGCAAATAATCAGTTAAATTGCTCTAGCGAAATGCTCGCGATGTGCCCGAGAGGAATTACTCCATAGTGGAATTGTTTGAGTGCAGTTGTTATCTAGTAGAATTATAAAAAATTGTTAAAATGGAACTGTGCCAATAATTTATTTAATATAAAACATAAAATTAAAAACAAGTTCTTAATAAAACAATTAATCTTTATTGAATCTTATAGTATTAGAGATTTCACTATTGGAAGTTCTTTATTATTGAAAATATATGTTAATATAAAAAAATATCTAGGAGGAATTTTATAGTTGGTTACAAAATCTGGATTATACGCCTTTTACAAAATATTTATATATATCTATATGTGAGATTCTGAGTTAGGAGAGATTTTAGAGTTGGTTACAAAATCAGGGTTTCAATAATTTGTTTAGCGGGGGTTTGGGGGCGGCAGCCCCCCACTATTTCAAGTTCATTGTTGTTGAAATATATATATAAAAAAAATAATTAAAAGAGTTGGTTACAAAATGAGAAAATTATTAGAGTTGGTTACAAAATGCGAGTTATACGTCGTTTGCAGAATATTTATATATTATGTATATTTGAAATTCTGAAATTCTGAGATTTTGTAACATTGGAACTTTTTTTTTTGGGATTTTGTAACATTGGGATTTTGTAACTTGGGATTTTGAAATTTGAGATTATTTTTTTTGGGATTTTGGGCTTAGGATTTTGATTTTGGAATTTTGACTTTGGGATTTCGGACCCAACACAAATTAACATTAAATCTTACAATATATATAATGGTCAGAAATCAACATATGAGGAAATAAATGCAAGCTAAAAAAATTAATTTGGCCCTTTTAAGTGGTTTACTTATTGTAATAATTATTTTAGTTATGTTAAGATAAACGAATTCTTAGCCCGGTTTAAATGAGTACTACAAATTACAAATGCTATAAATTACAATTAGTACCTAACCATATTCTTATTGAGAACAAAAATAAAAAATGAAATGTTTTCGATAGCTATTTTTCTTTATTATTAATATTTAAACATATAATTTTAAAAGAAAGAAAGTAAAATGTGTTTGACCTAAAATATAAAATAATTATGGTTTAATTTTAATAATTATGGCCTAGTCGAATGGACTGTCTTTTTCCATAAATTCTATTATTAAAATTGCATTACCGTATCTAAAACGTTGTAAAATTTTTATAAAAAACAAATCAATGGACAGATAAAAATTTAATTTTCTAAATTTGTTAAATAGAGTTATGTGTATGTATAAATAATATCGGACTTTAAACAAAAAATCTTTAAAACTTTTTATACCCGTACGATAGGATCGGGTATAATAAAATTACTCCTCCGTTTGTAACACCTCGAAATAAGCGAGCTAGATATACCTTCAAAGGTATGGATCGGATCAGAAAAAAATTCTAAGACTTTTGAGCCATGTCCGTCCGTCCGTCAGCACACTAACTCAAAAACTAAGAAAGCTAGAATCTTGAAATTTACACAAAATATTCTGGGAGTAATTTGTAGGTTCCCTATTTTTTTTGGTTGAGTTTGGACCAAGCCTTAGGGTAGCTCTCGAACACCTAACTTTTAGATCCCGACATTTTTTTTGAAATAGAGCTATGAAATTTTAACTGCTGATAGATCTCACAAAAATATTAATTTTATTTTTAATACTTTTTTTTTGTAGCCCCACCCGTTACGGAGCTACAGCTCCCCAAAGGCTCAAAAAAACTCTATATTTAAATTGTTATAGCAAAAGTAGTATAAGGTATATCTTCATTTTGAAAACGCTAAACGATTACTACTTTCATTAGCTTTAAAAGTATATATACAATAAATATATATTTCTGGTATACGGTGTCTTAATTTACCGTTATGCAAAACTCAAATTTTGCAAAATCCTTTAACCCTTCTATCTTCTAAACGGTTTAAGTTGGAAACTTGAAATTTTGACAGAAGTTAGATCTTTGAAAATAAGTATGAGTCTAGTCACCCCCCGTTAAGGAGCTGTAAGGGGTCAAAAACTGAAAATTTCCAATTTTTAAACACCTGTAACTTGAACACCTGTTCACATTTTTTTGAAGTTATACACAAAAATTAAAGCTTCAATATTATACTCTTATTTCTGTGAATAACTTTTTTTAATAATATATGGTTACTTTATAATTGACGAAAGAGTTACTTGATTTTTTCAAATTTTCTAACAAATTTCTTTAACTGATTTTTTGCAATTTGTTTTACTCGATAATTTGAAATTGTTGAGGATATAATGCGTAGTACAAAAAATGTAAATAAATAAACAACATAACGGTTACTTGAAGAATTTTTATTATTATTTATATGATATTGATATATATACATACTTATATAATATCATGTTTATTTACATATCGTATATGTCACTAGTGAATAAATGATAAGAGTATATATGTATATTATATAGCGCCCTATTTACATACATATATGTATTTTATTGTACTTATAAGAAATTATTCTGTCAATGGAATATTTAAATATAATATAATATTATTGTACTTATAAGAAATTATTCTGTCAATGGAATATTTAAATATAATATAATATAATATAATATAATAATATAATTCGCACAAAATTATATTTATTATTTTGTACTTAGTAAATTTAATAAACGTTTACCGCTTAGTATTAAATGGTACTATAGAATATTTGAAAAAGTTTTGGATTGATAATCGTTATGTGGAAGGTTGAAATCTGCTTTTGAAGAATGTATAAACATATAGTTTGAATATATATATGTACAACCCATAGTTCTAGAAATTATAAAATTCATTAAAAAAATAATATTGTAAGCAGAGTGACAGGCTGTGAACATACTAACGTTTCGTACCGGTATCTAAGAGTTGACAAAGGCAACTGTATTCTTCCTCGTTTGTTACTTTTGACACAAAATGAAAAAAAAATTTTTAATCTCGAATACCACATAATATAATAAATGTAAAAGATTTTTACTCTACTTGATGACATCAGATGTTTTAGTTTTGAAAATATAAATTAGAAAAAAAAAAAATTAGGATTAGGTTCGAAATAAAATAATTAAAATTTTTAAATATTACCTAATATTTAGCGAAAATTTACAATTAATATGTGATTATAAACGACTAACTTTTAATTTATTCCAATGATCAAATAATCAAATTATTTTACCAATAAAATATTAGGTAAATAAATAAAATGAATAAAATTTTAATTTATTTATGTATTTTTAAACATTTTATATAATATACTTTAAAATTGTTGTATTATTTAAAATACAGTAAAAATAAATTCAATAATTTTGTTAAATAAAATACTCAAACTACAAAATGAAAATTTTTCTGCTTAATATTAAATTTGAATAAGATAAGACGTACAAATGTATTTATTAAAAAAATTCAATATGTTCTATACTGCAGAACTAAAACCAATAGATACTTTTTATTTACAATTTTACATACAAAAAAAAACAAAAGTCATTTCTTTATTTTGATTTTAATAAAAAAAGTTTAGTACATATTTTCTTTTTTCATTTTTTTTAATATAAAAAATAAAAAAAAAATTACATACCTAAGCTCTTTATCTAATAAATACTTAGATATGATATTTGTATATAGTATGTATATAGTATATATCATATTTATATACATAACATCTTAAAAAAAGAAAAAAAACCGTTTCATATGCGATGACAGAAAAGTTAATACTGTCATCTACTGGAGCATTTGCATTAATAGTTCTCCAAAATAATACTAAAGTCAACTAAAAGTTGATATTTTCGATTATTATGTCGTTCATAAAGTGTTCTACTTAACTAAATCATAGATGTATTTTGGATTAATCATTGGATTTGGTTTTAGCAAGACGATTTGATAATATTGCAAATACAAAACGATGCTAAAACGAAAAAGTGCACTGTTTCAAAATATTTAAAAATAAAATTTAAAAACCCTGTGAGAGTTTGAAAAAATTCGAATTGGAAAGCTTCGAATATATTCTGATTTCTGTAAGATGTAATTATTTTAATAATTAAATTCCTATATACAATTGAGAACATATTAAAAATCTTCAAATCTGATTACAGAGATCCTCAAAACGCTCGAAATGGTCGAGCAAAAAGTACTAAGAAGAATAAAATTATTACTAAAAAAATTAAGCGTTAACAGAACAATATGCTTATGCAAAAGTGAATAATATGATCTTTTTTTTAGTTAATTTTTCAAAAAGAAAAGTAAACTATATTAAACTATATTAACCATACTCTTCTATAAAAAAAAACGAGGAAGAGTAGACTGTGTCAAATCTGTGATACCAGTATGAACATAGTACATTATATATGATGTTTCCATAAAACTTCTTTATCTTTTACAAAATTTCAAATACCTAGCTTAATTATATTCCAATATAAGTAAGCTACCTGAATCTGACAACAAAATTTTAAAGAAGAAATTTTTTAGCATTCAACCTGACATATATTCATAAAACTTCAGATACTTAGCTCATATAGACAGTGAGTTATTTTCATTTAAAACTAGAAGTTGAATGGCAGCTACCCGAATCTGCTGTTCCAGACCAACCAAGTTTTACAGAAGTTTTTCGCATACAACTTGACATATTTTCAAAAAATTTCAAATACTTCAAATGCTTCACACTGAATTTTTTTCATATAAAGGAAGAATTTTTAAGGTAGCTTCTCGAACCCGCCGTCGGTCAAACTTGCTGAATTTTAATAAGGAAACTTACAATTTCACAAAAATTCCAGAATCTCAGCTCTCCGGACGGACTATCATTGCTAATTTGACTCAGAATAGGATTCTGTTCCAATCTGAACCATATTTAGTTTGGATCCTGTAAAGTGTCACAAACGTAATAACAAATTTATTATGCGCAAATTTATTAATTTATTATTGAACATACGGGTATAATTCCGTATTACAAATCTGTTATGTATATTAGAATACCACAAAACATTGATTTACTGTTACATAAAAAAAAAACAATCGTTCGAAAGAAGATGCAATCTGATGAGGCTCTATTGTAAAAACATATGTGTTTAAAAAATTTTTAGTACCTATTCTTTTATTATATCTATTTGTTTTTTTTTTTTTTTCTTTAAGCATCTTTTCTTAAGAAAATATTTCTGGAATAAAAAATTGTTTTCATATATGTATGAATTTTTTGCTTTTTTTTTTTATATTAAAATTCATTTTGACAGTAAATTGCAAACATTTCCTTGTAATATTTGAAAATTCTCTAATACATGTATATATATTATATATATATTTTTTTTAAGAATGCAAATGAAAATGAAAATCTTTACATTTCTAGCTACATATATATGTACCTATGTATAATTCGGACATTTCGGTTTTTGATAAGTAGATGCATAGAAGAAAATTAAAAAATGAAAATCAATAGAAAATTTTATTTTTGATATTGTCAAACATTTAAAAAAAAATTCAATTTATTTATATTTGAAATTTCTTTAATATAAAAAATTAAATAATAAATAATAAAATAAATACTTGAATGGAAATGAAATTCTAGGAAATTTAAAAAAAATATTTTATTAGATTTTACTTTATAAATAACTTTTTTCAAAAATATTTTAAATAAAAAATAAAACATGAAATTATAAACTTAAAATTAATTAATGCTATAAGTTAGTTTAGCTTCGGCTCACTAATTTCTTCAAACCTTGCACAAATAATATTTATTCTTGGGCATAATAAATATATATAATATTGTAATGACCCTGGTTCCCGATGACGTCATTAAAGAAGCAAAATAGCCCTTCAAAGTTTTATTTTAAGCTTCTTTTTTTTATTATTTATCTCTTGAACTAAGACACATTTGGCAAAATTTAATGTTTAAATTAAATGTCTGAAGATTTCCCTTTAAAATCGAGGAAGAGTGCAGTAGAGTAGACTATGACCCGATTTACCTTAGCTACTTTAAGATGTCACAAACGTAATTTCAAATTTATTATACCTTTAAACATACGTACATACGGGTATAGTAGTCAATGTCATGAGATGATTTAAAAAACTAAAAAAAGTGTGCTTCTGTTAGTTTAAATTTTTTTCTAGGGCCTAGTGGCCTAGTGGATAAGAGCGTATAAAATACGCTGTAAACACCGAGAGAGTGTGAGGTCGAATTTAACACACATCGTAAAAGTTATTCCCCCTACGACGTTTACAACTACGCCTGAATAGGAAAGTCTTGCATGCGTTGGAAAAATTATGGCAGAGTCCTTTTCCAATAATAAAAATCTTTATTGAGGTATCATTTTGATTTTGCCGCCATTTTTTTTCTACCTGGAATTTTTATACGAGGTTTCTTTAGGTATATTCTAAATACATTCCGGTTAGTTAATATGGAACGTTACACGAAGGAACAACGTGTTTTTGTTATTACAACATTTTTTGAAAATGGTAAAAGTTTTCAAGATGTAATTAGGAAATTTCGAACAAAATTTGGTAGAGAAAATGCTCCAACAAATCGTGCCATCAAGCTGATGGTTGATAAATTTCTAGAAACTGGATCTGTTCTTGATAACAGGAGGCAACATTTATCAACGTAGTGGCCGTTCAACCGAGAATGTAGCAGCTGTGACCAGAAGTGTTGAAGAAGATCCAAAAACTTCCATTCGTCATCGTTCGCAGCAATTAATCATCAAACCATCCACATTATTCAACATTTTGCATCGTGATCTCCATTTAAAGGCTTATAAGATCCAGCTGACGCAAGAATTAAAACCAACTGACCATGCATTACGTCGGCAATTCGTTTCTTCAATCGAAAAACTAGAAGAAAATGAGAATTTTTTTAACAAAATAATTTTCACCGACGAAGCTCATTTCCAGCTCAATGGCTACGTCAATAAACAGAATTGCCGCATTTGGGGTGAAGAGAATCCAAGGGTTATTTTAGAGCAACCAGTACATCCACAAAAAGTTACGGTTTGGTGTGGTTTGTGGTCAGGAGGAATCATCGGACCATATTTTTTTGAAAACGCAAATGGAAATGCGATTATGGTTAATGGAAATCGCTACAGGGAGATGATCCGAAGCTTTTTGTGGCGGAAAATTGATGATTTGGATGTAGAGAATATGTGGTTTCAACAGGACGGTGCCACTTGCCACACAGCAAGAAAAACAATCGATCTTTTGAAGCAAAAGTTCGAAGATCGCATTATTTCTCGTAGAGGAGGAGTGATGTGGCCACCAAGATCGTGCGATTTGACACCGTTGGATTTTTTTTTGTGGGGTTTTGTGAAATCGAAAGTGTAAAGCAATAATCCCACAACAATTCAAGAACTTAAAAATAACATTATCGAGCAGATTTCAACCATTGAGAACAGTTTATTGAACAACGTGATTCAGAATTTTGGTAAAAGATTGGAAGCCTGCCGAAGTAGTAGAGGGAGCCACTTGGCCGACATAATTTTTCATTATTAACCGGAACCTATTTGTAATAAATTAAAATAAAAATATATTTAATATTTCAAAAAAAAAGTCTTTTTTTATTAAAATTAAAATGATACCTCAATTTTGAACACCCTATATAAGAAGAACTGGCTCATATAGTTTTGGATTTACTCGAAAGTTCATTATTATCGTTGTCTTAGGCACCATTATCTTGTTATTGATTTTTTCTTCTGTTGTTTGGTAGATTGTTTTTTATTATTGTATTAATTATGGCTCAAACTGACGGCTTCAATTTTTTTATGTTGCTTATAATTTTTTTTAACCATGTTGCCAAACTATAACATTTTTTGAGCATATGCCATTTAGCACATTCTTCCAGAAACTTATCGATACAAAAATATTAATATTATTATATTTGACAAATATATTTTTGTGTAAAAAACATGTTTTGCATATTATGCTTTAACAGTGTGTTAAAATTTTAAAACATGACGTGATAAAAATGCACAATCCATTTAAATTGAATGCTCAAATAATATAATACTGAAAATTTTTATATTAAAAGTGAATGCATCATTTAACAAAAATTATACTCTATTAAATTCACTTAAAAAACTTAAATTTTTTTTTTTTGTATAAATAAGTCCATATCTTATTTGAATGCTATAAATCAGATATAAAAGATAATTTACCATCAGAATCCCATAAAACATAAATAATAAAAACAAAATTACAATAATATGTAATTTAAAAAAATTGTTTTTATATATTATTATGTACATTAAAATACATCCATATTATATGTGAATAGGTACAATGACGTATAACGTATGTAAAATGTCATTTTAAAGAACATGATGGTTACGTATTATGCCATTATAACAAAATATAAAACAAAACATAAAGAAAACCGTTATCGTTATTTCAATAACATATTTATGTATTATTTTTTTTTTTTAATGCATTTCTCTGCCATATAAATGTGGGCAGCCTTTTGCAGCCAAATTACACAGCCTTTCCTGTTCAGGCGTGGCTGTAAATGTCGTAAAGGGAAAAAAACTCTTACGACGTGTGTGGAATTCGAACCCACACTGCCTCGGTGTTTGCAGCATATTTTATACGCTCTTACCCACTAGGCCACCGAGGCCCCAATTATGTATTATGTTATAGAAATTAAACAATAGCATATTTTTTCCTATAACAAACTTTCTAAAGGATTGAAGTTTGTTTTAAGAGTATATAGACTTAATAATGGAAGAAGGAAATAGACAAAATGTTTCTATTAATTATTTTATTTTATGGGATTAATACGATGACGAAACATAATTACCATAAATGTCAATAACCTATTTTCAAAGTACTTCTGAGTTTGCCGAAGCACTAGTGAGTTATAAACGTCCATGTTGTTTTCATAGGATAACATGTTATTTATTATATAATCTGAGGAAAATGTGTATATTAGTTATATTAAATGTACTAAGGTTCATGTTTTATGTACGTAGGTTCTATTAAAAATGTTAACCTATGATTGTATCAAAATAATACATATATCACCCGGGACGCAAGGTTTTAGTGTAAGAATAGTTGTCTGTTGAGTGTAAAAAAAATTATGGTAAAATAAATATTCTTATCACAATTTTAAAAGTTGAATCTAAGTGAACAATCAATTTTAAATTACAAAATCACTGTGCTATTCAAACGTATCTTAAAACTTATTTGCTTCTTCAATGCTTGCATAAAAACAGTTCTTATGTACCGTAGTGAAACATGTATGATATCCAAGACCATCATCTAAAACTTGCGTGTGTTAACAAATCGCTATTTATGTATTTCACATGCAGAATATTCTAGCCTGTAAGAATAAGCAATAAATGTATGAAGAATTAGAAAATAGAAACCCATACTCTAGTAATAAAAAAGAAAAAATGAGAGTAAATAAGGCCACATACGCTAAGGACAAATTTTAAAATCATAAGCTTGACCTTGGAGTGGAACCTCTAAGGTAGTAGAAGACGTGAGCATCCAAACAACATAATATATGGGCGTATCATAATAGCCGAACTAAATCAGTGAAACCTCACATTGATAGGAATGGAGGAAACTATGTGAGTCAAATGGAAGACCTATATGCTCCAATGTGGTGTGATAATGGACAAACAACAAAAGAAATTCAAGACGTGTGGTGTATGTTGAAGTAATGTGGTATAAAAAGTTAATTCCACATTACTTCAACATACACCAATTATGTAAACAAATTTGTACCTAAAACTGCTTTCGTACACTTGACTTAAAACAAAGTAAAATTAGAATGACAACCAGACAAAAAAAGAGGAAACATCAAAAACATCCTTAGTAAAATTTTCCTCAACTAACAGAATGTTAAAATGTAAGTTTTTTTTTAAATATAAACACATGCTTCAAAACTGTTTTATTTTCTTATTTTATATTTTCAGCACATCGTAATAATATTAATGTCCTGTCAAATATAGGAACAAAATAACTAAAATAACAAAACAAACAAAAAATTACTAGCTATATATACATACATCTATGTATGTACATATATAGTCTTTTATTTATTTATAAAATATATTAAACAAAGTTACTTACCTGTTGTAATCAAAACAATCTATGTATGAATATTATTGTAGTTACAGACATTAATAAACTTTATGATAGACTTAACTTTGCTTTTCATATCCTTGTTTACATCATTTATTTATTTAACAATAAAAACAACAATAACATTTTATATGGATATGTTATCCTGTATTTTTTACATAATTATGATAAGAATAAATATAATCATAATATGTAGAACATTAAGGTAATTTCTTTCACATAATATCTCATATTATATATTAGCTAGGTATATAATATATAATATCTATTTATGTTTTTATTTTGTTCAGATTATTTTCGTGTGCTACCTATGTATTTACAAGTAGGTATATATATGATAAGGCAAAGTAAACATTGCTAAATCATTATTTGATAGAGTTAACCATAATATATTTTAAAGAATGATTTATGATAGTTTCAAAAGGAATAAAATCTAGGATAATGATGAAAATTCTGAACAAGATAAGTGTAAATTTTTATTTGAATGCTGATAGATTTTTGTAATCAGCTAAGTATTTTACTAGTATTCTTCTTTATACTATTTTAGTTTTTTTTTTAATTTTTAAAAATTTTTAGAAAAAGGAAATTACTTTTTTAGTCGATGATTACAAGTGGAGTTGGTTGATTATATTAAAATGATAAGTAATTAAGATTTTGAGTATAAAATGTTTTTAGATTATAAATAATTCATTAAAGATTTATGAGATCATAGTATTGATCCTTAATATTCTCGTGATTAAACAAAAGCAAAAATAAATGTGGCATTATCCATGATAAGCGATATATTTCAAAAACCATCAAAATAAATTTCTTAAACATAAGTTTTTAAATAACGCGGAATAGAGTGCAGTAGAGTAGACTGTCCCAACTCTGGAATACCCGTATGAATATAATATGTCGTTTTCAATAAACTTGAAGGAAAGATTTTAAAAAAGAAGGTGTAAGTTGCTCCTGAAGTTGTATGTTGTACCTGTTGCCCGAACCAACCACATTTTACAGAAGTGATTGCCATAACACTTGATGATGTTTTAGAAGATTTCAGATGTCTAAATTAATAAAGTTCCTAAAATATAGAAGTTATACTTGAATTTGCTCTTCTAGCATAACCAAATTTTACAGAAGTTTTTTGCATACAATTGTACATATTTTCATATAATTTCAGATACTTAGGTTCAATAGACACTGAGCTATTTTCATATAAAGAGAGAAGTTGTATGACAGCTACTCGAACCCGCCGGCAGAACTTGCTGGATTTAAATAGCGAAACTAACATTTTTCAAAAGTAATGTCATAAAAGTTTCAGATGTGCGGATAGATGGACGTCGGACAGCATTGGATTCTGATCCAATCCATATACTTGAGCCTATTTAGCTCGGCTCTTAAGGTGTCACAAACGTAATGGTAAATTTATTAATCTGCTGAACATACGTTCATACGGGTATAAAAATCCAGTTTAGGATAATAAAAAATTATTTAATAAAAGCTAAAAATCTGACTCATCTGAATCATAGTTCCACTCTCCGAGACAATGCAGAATTTCATCCCATTATATTGGCTAAAAGCAGAGGTGAATTTAGTAAGTAAAAATCTTAAAAAGTAAAGTAAAAGATTAATGACCTCACGTAGAAAAGAAAAAAAAATATTTAAGAAAAAAAGTGTATTTTGTATATGATAAAATATTTATCTGACTTTAAGTGTTTGAAAGATATGAAAGATATTATACCAAATTTTAATTTCAGATTCTTAACAATAAATTCAATTATCAAATTCTAAAGCAATATTTTCTACCGGAGAAGTATAGATTTTGTTTGGGTAAAAATCGCGCACTACCAAGGGGGCTTCAACTTTCTTGGAATTTCTTAAAAATCTTCTTAAAAAAAATGTCTTAAAGATCTTCTTAAAAATCTATGCGAAAAACTGCAAAGGAGAATGGTGTATGGTTTTTCTTTGTATCTTTTTATAATTTCCACCTACCATTGCAAAAAAACAACTAAAATAGTTTGAAATGATGAATCTAATGAATCATATAAAAATTTATATTTTATACTTTATACGACAAAAATCGCAGTACCTAATGATGTTTATTTAATATAACACTCATGTTGGTCCTAATCAACTAAACAACACTTATATAGCTGAATTCTGAATATAATCAAAGGTGCAATGAATGAATGAAATTTGTTAAAAATACTTCTTAGTTTTTTTTTCTAAGAAAATGATAAATAAAATTACAAAATTTACTTAAAAACTCTTTAATCTTAAGAAATATCAGTGACAAGGTTTTAATTTGTAGTACTTATATAAAAACTTCTCCATAATAATTCATCAGTATGCTCAAAATTGATTTTAAAGAATGGTCATGCATATATTATATCAATAACAGTAAAAATTTACGTTTCGCCCGGTTTCAACGTCTTTTTTTATTTCTGTATAATTGCACAATTGTAAAGAGTATTTACTGTATCTAGGATTTAAAAATTTTCTAATTTCTAAAAGGTTTTTAAGTTGTAAGTAAACAACTAAAACAAAAATTTAATATATAAAAAAATAAGAATTTATTGTTTTTTTTTTCTCCACATATACAGTTATACTTTATAAAGATACACGTGAGTAAAAATATCTTTTTTGAACTGTTGATTAAAAGTATAACCAAAGGTTATTTTATTCTCCAAAGTATTTGTCATTAAAATTGATCCAAAAGTTCAGTTGTGAGTTTGCCTTTCATATTTCTTTATGTCTTTCTTTTATTTTCTCAGTTCTTCAAAAACAAATCAGAAAAAAAAACTTTAGGGACTTAAAAACGAAAAGAAGGATAATAAAAAATGGAAATCAAAATCGAAAAAAAAAAAAATTAGTAGAATAAAGAAAAAAGAAAAATTCTAAGTCTATGATAAGATTATTTTTTTTTTTCAATATAAACATAATGTATATACTTATACATATGTACATATAGGACATATTTTTATTCTTCTATCATATATATAATCCTACTCAAATATATAAGTACTCTATATACATATATTATATAATATAAACATTTGATATGACTGTAATCTGTAATTGGATCCGAAGTATAATCCCAAAGATAACAGAAATGAAATTGCCATCCAACTATATGAATGTATGTGTGTTATGTATATATATATTTTTTAATGATATATACATACTTTGATACATCAAGATACAAATATATCTATATATAGTTACTAATAGTATTATCGGGCATTTTGACCAGAGGTATTTAATAAACAACAGGGTAAGAAGAATAAAAAAAATTGACTAATGGAAAATGAAAACTGTTTTGTCATTTGAAAGTTATTATTTACAATTGGATTTTCATCATTTTTTTTTCTATTTTTTTTTTTTTTTCTTTTGTTTATTATTCTATACAGTATTTGCCAAAAGTTTATTTAAAATAATTAAAATTTATTTAAATAAAAAGCTAATATTCTTGAACTTTTTAGCTGTTATTCCGTTATTATTATTAAATTTCATATTCATTAAAATATTTATATAATATGTATATGTATGTGTGTACCAATGTACGTCAAAAATGTTTTTGTTTTGATAATTGATTTGATTAATAACCATTTTTCTGTTATATTATTGTAACTGTTATATATATACGAATTTATCGGTTAAAATAATTTTTTAATAATTCAAAAGAATTTTAAAGTGAAAAAATTTAAACTTATAAAAATTCAAATTTAAAGTAAATTGAGTTATCATCCAATAAAAGATTTAAAATTTTCGTTACATGTGAATTCCAATGCCATTTGAAAATCTCAGGATGAAATGAAGAGGTTGATATTCTATTACCTGAAGAATGTATTAAACAAACATTTGATTAAAATTTAAATTCTATTATAAAGATAAAGAATAAAAACGAAAATCTTATAGAAAAGTGGAATAGAAAGTGAAAAGACATTATAAGTACCTATAAAATAAACTTACTTCACACTAAATCAAAAATTGTTTACATTATTGATTAACCATAAATTATTTTAGCAGACAGATTGGAATCAATAGTCCTTTCGAGAATCAAAATAGGTCATACGAGAATAATCTTAGAATAACAACTATATTTAAAACAAAAAAAAACATCCTCTCGGCAATAAGTCCACCATGACACTTATTCAGCAAGACGTTTAACACCATTTAGAAAAAATTCGTAATTTGAAATTTATGTGTACGAGTATAATAGCTTCAAATGTATATAATTACAATTTTGCAAGATTTTATAAACTTTTAAACGAAATAAAAATATATCCGCATCCTTGTCTTATACCCTCGTATTTGTATTACTACTTTGTGACCAATACACTGTGTTAGCAGCTAAGGGTTTCATCTCATTATATATTGGCTAAAGGGTGCCGTGGATTTAGTCAGTAAGAATCTGATACTATCAAGGTGGAATTCTTGGTGTCTTTGGAAGATTTCCACCTTTTTTAGGAAAGGAAAAAAAACCTAACACAAAATTAAGATTTAATTAAATTTATCAAATTGTAAGGATTACGATATGTAGTTTCGTAAAACAGTAAGAATTGGTGAAAATCGGAATTGTATAATAAATAAAAATGTGACGCTTCCCACTCCTATGTAGTTAAAATTCGTAGAAGCATAATATTGAAATTCATTTGTGCCTCGAATTTTGTGAATATGGAATAATTTTGTACCTCAAAATCGGGTATGATTACATTTTAGATTGAAGAAGAATGTTAACAGCGCCTAATTTATGATATTAGTAGACCAGTAACCTTTTATTTAGTTTAAAAAAGGAGGTGATGTTTAGTAATCGTGTTCGTGTCGGTTTCTTTAGCAAACTAAAAAAAAAATATAGTAATATTAATTCTTTCCATATTGTGTTTTTTTTTTTTTAGTTTATTCCCCTGCCACACAAGTGTGACAAGGAAATTACACAGCCTTTCCTTTTTCAGGCATGGTCGTAAATGTCGTAAGGGGGAATTATTCTTATGACTTGTGTGGATTCGAACCCACACTTCCTTGGTTTTTACAACGTATTTCATACGATGTAAACCACTAAGCCACCAAGACCCCCTATATTGTTTTATATTTAATTAATTAGTAATTATAATAAAATTAGCTACATCAGGCGTAATATTGTCGCTAGTATCGCTTTCATAACGCCTTTGTTTTGATTTTGTGAAAAAGTTTTTATCAGTTTTAGTGATAAATGAATTTGTTGTGTCAATACTTTATTTTATGTAATTACTCAGTTTTTAGACTATCAAGTGGCGATTATTACTGCTTACTTTAAACTGTTCTTATTTAAAATGAAAATCTCAAAAAGGTAAGGGAAAGTAATTGAAAACGGGACCGAACCTGTTCGCAAAATCTATATTTGAAATTTCCATTTCATCTAATGCTATTTGGCATAATTTATTATTTCACAAATTTCATTTTTTAAATTCCAAATTCCAAATACTATTTACGAAATACATATGTAGACATGTATTTGCCAATTATCTTTTCGCGAAGTGTCTACTTATGCCAAACAACCATCTGTAAAATGGTCAAATATGTAAAATGGAAAGTTGCGAAATGTGTTTTTGTCAAAAGATATTAGGCAAATTGGAATTTTACAGTTTAATATTCGGCTAACTGTAAACAAACCTTTGAAAACATAAAAAAGGGCACATCATATACGTAAATTATTGCAAAAAAAATTAAAGGCAATTAATTTATTAAAAATATTTCAAATTTTGTTGCCAACAAAAAGGTGTAAAGAACATTTCACAATTTGTAGCTAAATTAATTGATTGAATTATGTTTATATTCTATTTTGATATTTAACAGCTCCTTTACAAAAAAAACAAAGAAATCTTATGAGTAGGGCTGACTTCACAATTGCACATATTTGTGGTATTACTACAGTATTAATACTTTTACTACAATGTAGATATAAACCACAAAAATATACAATGCATTTATTTACATTGCGTATAAAGTTTTTGAAGTGTAAACATCTGCTTAAAATTGTCAAGAACTATTTTACTTTTTTTTTGTAAAACATCCAAATTCATAATAACTGCAACAAAAATAGATAACAAAGATCAAAATATAAAACGATTTGAAGTGTATACTAAAGCAGCTACAAATTTTTGTATACATAAAATACCCACTTTGTACACATTTTCTGCGTATAACAAACAATATTGAATGCAAACTCTGTCTGAAAAAAGATGTCTGCTGTGCATATAAACTTTTTGAACGCTGTACTTTGTAGTACTACAGTATATCTACAATTATTTTGAAGTCAGGCTACATTTAAAATTTAGAATGATTTGAACATATTGAATTGCCTTTATAGATCGGGTGTTTCACGAAATCCCAAAAAACATCATTCCCGAATTAAATATATAAATCCCAAATTACAAAATCCCAAAATACAAAATCCCAAACAACAAAATCCTAAACAACAAAATTGATTTATTTATTTTCATTTATCCATGTACTCTCAAACGGTAAGTCTATACAAGGAGTATATGATGGAGATGTTGATTAACATAACTTAATATAATATATTTCACGTGAGTTTCTAAACAGAGATACAATAAAAATACGCAACGCAATAAAAATAATTCATAAATTTAACACAGAGTAAATCAAATAAGTTACTTATTACTAAAGTATTTAAAGCAAAGCCCAAAAAGTTCACCACGTGTTTCAACTTGCCTTATGTTGATTGGTAGAGAATTTCATAGAGAAGGATTTTTCTAAAAACAGACATATCCCAAAACTTAAAAAAGTATTTTAAAGACATAATATGGATTATTTGTAAATAAAATAATTAAAAGAGATTTAGAGGATTTCAATAATTTTTTAGCGGCGTTTACCCAAAAACAGGTGTAAAAGATAAGCTTTTTATTTATGAAGACGAATATTTTTTCTTTTAGTGCATTTCTCCGCCTAAATGTGAACTTTCTTTTTCAGGCGTGGCTGTAAATTTCGTAAGCGGGAATAACTCTTACGACATGTGTGGGATTCAAACACACACTCCCTCGGTGTTTACAGCGTATTTTTTACGCTCTTACCCACTAGATCACCAAGGCCCCTGAAAACGAATATCTTTACATATAAGGCATTTAAGACTATTAAGAAAATTCACAAATAATTTGTAATTTAATATGTAAATTTCGATAAAAAATTTTTGTGAATCGCTGTATTTATTTTACAGTTACATAAGTTACATTATAAAAAATATAATCATACAAAAAAGAAAAAAAAATAGTAATAATATTTATGTATGAGACTTAATACATTGAACAATAATATATAATTCTATTATTTTGATTTCTTATTAGGATTTTTCAATAATTTTTTTTTTTTTCTTTTATTTTTCTCTATTTTGTTATTTTACAATTAGATTTATAAGATATGGTTAAAAGAGGATGACCCAATTGTATATTAGATTCGAAATCGATTGACAATATTTATATATAAATGTTTCTTTTACCATCCTTAAAATATAATAAAAAAAAATTAACTTTTTTTTCTTCGATTTTGGTTATGATTTTCTAATTTAGCTTAAAGAAAAAAGACTACATAAGATTATCAGAAAGGAAAAAGATTTATATATATATAATGAAAAATTTATGAAAATAATAATTTTAAAGAATTTAAATTAAATAATTAAATTTATATATGAGTTATTTTTGTACATAAAGTTATTATAAAATGTTTTCGAATTAATTAACTTCACCTGTTAATGAAAATTTTACATATAAATATCTTATGTAAGTAGTTAATTGAAGGTTAAACATGAGCGAGAAGGAAAGATGAAGAAGATAATAAAATCAGTATAATTGCAAAGATTTAATATTAGTCGTATCATACGGAGAATATTATTAGATTTTATCAATAGGGGATTCAAAAATAAGATATAAAAGAACCTTCCAAGTAAAATAAAGCTGAAATAGTTAATTAATTCAATAGCTTAAAATGGTATTATCCTTTTATTTTTTTTATAGTATACACCATACCATACACCATAAAACTTAAAAAATCTCTATATTTAAATAATTATTTAAATAAAAAGCATCTCTCTTTATATAAAAAATGTCCTTTTCATGTTTAATTCGTTTACAAAATATGTCTAATTTCATTTCAATTTTCGTTGAAAAAAAAAAATTTATATCATGTTATTAAACGTACATTTCACCATACAATGGTTGTTCAACTTTTGAAACAATTTGCGTTGAGCTAAAATTTATACGATATTGTGTTAGATGTTACGTTGATAGTTAAAGTTCATTAAATAGTTCAACAAAAAATATTTATGTTATCGTTAGGTACTTAACTTAACTTTTCAATTAAAAGTTTCTAAAAATGTCATATTTTACTGTATAGGCATTTCTTTATTTACAATATTATTTAAGTAGTATTTTTATAAAAATAAAACATCGATGTTTAGGTACATTAACAATTTTAAATAGTATCTAATAAATTCAGTTCAATCATAGAGAAATTTAAAATATATGATATGATTTCCATTCGTGGGCTGTAAACAATACAGTCGGTTGAACTTTCAATAAGACCACAAGCAGACCATTTAACCGCTCAATATTGTTTCAACTGTTGACAATAGCAAATACAAAATAAAATCGTTGTTCAACAGTCGCTTCATTTTTACAAATTGATTCAACAATTGATCAACCGTTGTATCGTGTAATATACCCCTTAAAATATTTTTAGTTTGTTTTTGAAATTTATAAATTTTTTTTTTATCAATCAGTAAAATTAAAATTTTCTTTTTTTATTGAACTTTATTTGATGAATTTAGAATTAAGTCTTTATGCTTAATTGGAAACATATGAAATTCTTTTTGAATCTGATCAAAATATTATTGACTAGGTGAATATTTATTTAAAAATCATGATTTTTTTTTTGTTTCCACTTTATTTTCCATTTCAGTCCAATTTGATAAAATATTTCCTTTGGAGTAATTTTAAAGGTCAATTTGAATCATTTTATTTTGACAGGTTTTATTATTATCAAAGAAAAATTAAAGCAAAATAACTTAACTTGATAATAACGAATGTGCAAAGTAAAAAAGAGTTAAAAAAAAAAAATGAAATCATTATGTTTAAATATAATTTAGTTATCACTGTCGAAATTTTAGATGTGAATAATTTAGATGTAGCAAAGTTTGGAATTCTATAATATATCAAATTCCAAATTTATTTCATTTTTCTTGGCATACAATTTTATTTTCGCAAATTTTAGTTTTGCAAAATTACATTGTTTATTTATGAAATGAGACACTTTGCAACTAATAGATTTTCCAACCCAGTTTTCTTAAATTTCCCAGAAACGTATTTTATGATGTCAAATTAAATTAGACAAAAGATCCATATCATATTGTTGAGACTAGGCCATTATAGCTTACTTTGAAAATGTAACTTATTTGCCGTTGGAAAATTTCATAAATGATACCAAATAAATTAAGTAAAATTAAATTGAACTTTTAAAACTTTATAAAGATACTCAACATATTGCAATCATACAAACAGGAAGTAAATAATAGAAACTATTTATTTACTTCCTGTTTGTATGATTGCAATAATATGTTTGCAAGTAAAATTATATTTCGACATATATATTTTGGCCATCGGTTTATTAAATATCAAAAGTTTTAAAAATAAAAATATAATTTTTAATCACTGACATAAGCTCAATTTTATTAAAAAAAAAATAATTTTAAGAAAAAAACTTTTTAATTTTTTATTTAACTTCATAAGAAAATCTTAAAACTATAGGTAAATTATTTTACTTAACTTATTATTTAAAAACATCCACCAAACATGCGGTTAAATCGAATAATGAAAAGATTGGAAGACTAAAACTGAGCTTTTTTTCCAATTATAATCTCCGAAAAAAAATGTACGAATTCCATTAAATAAATTTTACCAAAAAAAAAAAAAAACAATAAACCTGATTAAAAAGTTGTGAAATTTCTGTAACTGACAAAAACCTAATCGTGTTTCGTCCTTGAAACAAAATTTTTTTCTTTATCAAAAGTATCGTTAGACAGATTAAACATTTTATGGAAAAAAGAAAATTCAATTCTTATACTACACAGTTGATTTTTATAAAATTTAATACAACTGTAGTTGTCTAAGTAATTCAGCATAACAAGCCTACTGAAGCCTACGGTAGTGTTGCAGGACGAAACACTCTTAAAATAGATAGGTATAATTTATTGATTATTTGTAATTTTTAATAATTTTTATCTATATTCATTATTATTAATTAAAATCAAAAATATGGAGTTTCTATTATATCAAAAGGATCAAACAGGATAATTATACAAAGATACTTAAATTGAATGTTTAGAACAGTAAAAAAACAGCTAAAAAATCAAAATATAAATGAAGTTCTGGAGTTGGCACTCATTTAATAAAAAAACAGATGTGAACATATTAATATGAGGTTTCAATAACTGTTAAATTTAATAAATGATACCAAATAAATTAAGCAAAATTAAATTAAAATATAAAATTAAAACTTTAAAGATACAAAATTTCATAAATTTCTAAAATTTAATAAAAACGTTTAAACGAAAATAAATTTTATTCTATTTGAAATTCAGATTTTGTTTAACAAAAATTTTTGTATGATAAAATAATAAAATAAATTTATTTTATATTAATATTTTTTTTTAATTTTTCTTTATAGATATATTTAATTTTAAAATTATTCTTTTATTCTTTATGTTAACTATAAATATTATTTTGTATCACTTTTTTTTTCCTGTTTTTATCTACATTTCCTTATATTTTAAATTAAACCCTGGATTAAAATTTAATAATTAACTTATTATTACTACTATTTATTGGTTTTTTTTTTTAAATTTTTTGTTTTATTTTAATAGATTCAACCTTAATATTAAATTAAATAATATAAAAGGTAACAGACATTAAAACAGAAAGTAAAACTTCAAAAAAATTGTGTAATATTTTAAAAAATGGCCTATGCAAATTAAAGAAAAAACAAAAGGAAAAAAAAAAAAAAAATTAATTTGCATAAAAATTCAATTCTCTTTAAATTAATTTTTTTGGTCCTTTTTCAGTCTAATTTTCTTTCTAGCCTTATTAAATAATTGTAAATGAAATTCAAGAAAAAGAAAGAATACCAGTGAAAAAAAAAAAAAATAACAAAATTTTAACCGATTTTTATTTTTTTGTTATACTTAAAAAGAAATTTCATTAAAAATAAAGAAAATAACGAATATAAGGCAGTTAAAATTACAGAAAGAGAAAAGTCACCAGATGTGACATAGAAAGTTAAAATTTTAATTAAAAATCATTTTAATGCTTAAATAGAATCGGTATTCTAAAACACAAGAAAATTATAATGAAACAGCAAAAACAAAAAAAAAAAAAAAAAGGATCTCATAACCTTTATTTATTTGTATACGTTTTATATACATATATATTTAAGAATATCTATATATGTATATTTTATGTATAAAATATAAATTCAAAAGTCCAGAAGAACATGGAACTTCTTATAAAATAAATGATAAAAATTTATCATAATTTTTCCTTACTAATTCTTTTCTTTTCTGGTATTTTTTTCTTTTTCTTCTTTTTTTTTTTTTCTTTTTTTTTTTTTTTTTTGATTATTAGGTCGAATTTATAATATTGAGTTAGGATAATTTAGTTGAATGTTACAGTTTGAGGTACATATACTTGTATATTATATAATGTACCTATTATTATATTTCTTTCCTACAACTGCTTTATTATAAAAAAAAAAAAAAATAACAAAAAAAAATTTAAAAGGAGTTTTTTAACAGTCGAAATCAAAATAATTTATAAAGCTTCATAATTAAGATTAAAGTTTATCATGTTGCAAGTCCTATACATTTGCAATGACAATTTGAATGCCATTGAACCATAGTAGTGTTGGTTCTTAACTACAATATTAAACAAATTATTTTAATAAACTAAAAGCATTCAAATTTTGTCAGGATTTAAATTAAATATTGATGTATTTACATTTATCGTTATATAAAAATGAAATTATTCTGATCTTAGTATCCTTATAATGTACAAAAATATAATAACATACAGTACTACAGTACTATAAATAAGAAATTTAATTAAGAAATTAAATAACAGATTATCTGAACACTCAATAGAAAATAGGATAGGTAACCTGCGCTGCAATTTTTGGAAATGTTCGACGTAACAAAATTCATTAACACTATGTCTGTTTATGATTTTTTTGTTTTTAAACCGACTAAGACCTTTTTGACCAACCAACAACTACGATCAAAAACGATTTCAAATCAATTAAGTTCAAATATTCAGGAAGGATATTCTTCATTAACGAAAACAATGCTTTTTGATAATAGTAAAGTATTTGTCTATATTTTAATTACTCAAAATTCGAAAAGATGCAAAAAATTTTCTTTTAAAAGCTTTTCATTTTAAATTCATTTGCTTTTCATTTTCAAGAAAAGTTATTATTAAGAAAATGGAATTATTAAAATGCCCTCAATCATCATCCGCAGTTGGAAAAATATAACCTAGATATTCAACTTGAAATTAAGTATATTAACTCGAATAAAACTGGTAGTGACGTCGTTCATTATGTCCCCCTTCTAAAAGCATTGGTTAGCGATATGACTTCCATGTAAATAACATCCTGACATATTTGTTTCAGAGAAATTGCAAAGATTTATTAAAAACATAATTTAATAAAATTTGAACAACTCTTATAAAACAAGTTATTCTTATCTGAGATCAATTTTGCTCCAGTACTTCAATAAGAATTTTGTAGTGACTTATTGCAAATCCTGGAATTTTTCTTACTTATTAAAACCATGCATAGAACAGATGAAGTTTTGTTTTATGATAGGTAAAAGAGTATTTCAAAAAATACAAAAGTTTCTTCCGATTTTTCACTTTTTAGCACATTTAAAAAAAAGAATTAAAAATTTTCTAAATCGTTTCATTCTGTCCGTCCGTTCGTCCGTTTGTTTCTAAAACTTCTGCGATAGAAGATAGAAATTTTAAGACAGAGATAGAACAATTATCCCCTTTTAGATAGAACAATGAAATTTCAATTATGAATAAGTCTTTTAAAAAAAGCAACATTTTTTTAAGGATTTTGTTTTGTTTAGAACTTCAGCGCGCTTTTAGGAAGTTAGATAGCTTTATCGAAAAATATAAAATTTAATATAACTTAGCAGCTTTGTTAAGCATATAGGATTTCCTTATAATTGAAGAAAGTGTCTCCTAATTCTCCACAATTTTTTCTTACATTTAAATTTCTAAAAAAAAAATGTGTATTTTGGTATTTTTTGGTTATTGAGTCAAACCTTCCTACCTTGTTCCTTTTTTTTTAGAATTTTTAGTGTTCTGATTAATTAGAGTCCAAAGGCAAAATGGTGGTTTTGAAGCTAAATAATGTCAGCTAAATAATGATTTAGCGAAAATCCAAAAATGGAGTGAAATCAACAGAGTTGATTTCAACACCAAAAAAACACAATGCTGTTTAATCTCGCGCAAAGTAGCTACTACTACACCCAACCTGATTTTTCAGGGTGAAGCTTTGCAGCACTCAACAGATTTAAACATTCTGGGCATCGAGTTAAATCAGAAATTGAACTCCACTCAAAGTTTTCCAACGTGAAACGAGGAGTGCAACAGATGCCCACGTCGTACTGACAAGATGGCGCAATACAGCATTCGGAAATTCGTTTGTCATGCGCACGTAGCGTTTATGGAACCTTATGCCCGCACATGTGTTCCCAAAAGTTGGTAATTCATTTGTGTACGATATATCGAAATTCAAGAAGAACACTAACATCTTTCTTCAAAATAACTATCCAAATTTTTCCCTTCATCCTCCATAATCCCAATTTTCCTATATTCAAACACCCAAGTAATCCTTCCCCCATCCTTTTCCCCAAATCCAAGCTGTACATTATATGATTATGTATTAAAGGACTAATCCTATAGTTTGGTTTTAAAGGGGGTGGTTTTGGTTGGTTAGAGTCCAACACTACCCAGAGGAACCTCGTGCAGTTCTTTTGAGTGACTTTTGATGTTTTCCACCGTCCCTCGTACTCTTTATAAGATGTATTGGATTAGGCTAAGAAGCACACTTTAAAAATCATTCTTGCTATTTTTACCTTTTTATTCACATTATCCAATTTTCTAAAATGAAATAAATGAAATAAATTTATTTATTATTTATTTATTATCGAAACGACAACTATAGTTATATACATCGATTCTTAAATGTTAAAATTTGATTCTTTAAATTTTTCAACCGTTTCAAAATTTAGAAAAAGATGTTAAATACTTAAAAAGTTATTCGTGTTACAGGTGTTGTTTTTAATTAAAGAAATTTATAAAGAAATTAGACAAATTTTCACACGAAACACAATGTTTTAGGTAAAAAAGCCCCTATAATATATAACTTTAAATATCATGATATACCTGCGAAACATAATTTGAAGAAAATTTAAGAATATCTAAAACTTTTAACTATATATGTTTATACATCCTATCATGAAAATGAGTCCTTAAATATACATTATTAAAAAGAATTTTCCTTTAAACAAACAAAAAAAAAAACCTCAAACAGACAAAAGAGTGAAAAGTATGAGAATTTTAAATGTTGATGGAATCTGTTAGCTGCAAAAACAAAGAAAAAAAAAAAAAGAGTTCAATATAATATTTTAGTAGTATAGTTAATAGTACAGTATCTTTAGTATAAAATATCTTTTATGAGAAAAAAGCATTATTTTTATTTTAATGAAGGTACTTTTCCATTAACACATTATACCCGATGAACCTATCCAATATAGACCTTATATATTTTATATTATATATCCTTATTTTTACACAGGATTTCTTTTTATTATTATTATTGGATGGAATTTAAAAGTAGTATTAAAGACGAAAAGATAAAAGTTGTTTGGGTCAAACTTTTATAAATTTTCTCCTATATCGAAAATTAATATCTTTTTTTTTCTGTTTTTTTTTTTTTTTTGTTTTTGTTTCATAATAGCTAAATACTTTTGTTCACAAAATATAAAAATTTATATTTTAATCTTTGGTGTTAAAAATATTCCTAAGAACTTTCCCGAAAATTTTATTTTAGAAATAAAAATTTTTATTTTAAACCTTTGAAAATTTTTTTTTTTTTTTTTTTCAAAGCTACAATATTTAAAGTTTTACAAAATATTTTTAAAGAAAATTTTTTTTGTGTTTTACTTAAACATTAATTTTCTATTTACTTGAAAAATCTAAACAGGTTGTATATTATTCAGATTTTATTTTTGTAATTATTTGTGTAAAATTTAAAAAAATCTCTTAAGTAAATATTAATATAATATGTAGTTACGACTGCAAGTCATTCAAAAATATTTAAACAAACCAAAAAAGAAAAATTGGTCAACAAAAGAGAGAAACTAATTGGCGTTCTAAAATCTGTATAAAAAAAAAAACTGTTGGGAAGTGATGCAAATCTGTTCACAAATGTAAATAAAAAAACAGAACAAAGTGATTTACAAAGTTTAAAAAAAATCAGCTGTATTCACCACAGAACCGACCGTTATTACATGAAAAGCATAATACAAAATTTCGTAGATTTTTTACATAATAGTTTATAGAACAGCAAAATAACTTCTAATAATTTTATAACATTTTTACCGACCGCATACAGTCAATGTATGAGGTAAGTATTTATTTTTGTCATACCAAAAATTTGGACCCGAGATTTTTGCAAACTACTTACTAGACACACACAAAAACCGCCAGACTTCACGACAAATTTTTTTTACATCTTTCAATGCACCGAAGTAATGTATAATTGTAAAAATCTCGGGTACAAATTTTTAGTGTAAAAACAATACCTGTACTTAAATACATTAATATAATATGTATCGGTAAAAATGAATGTTAGAACAACTTTATAAATTTTAAATGAAAATAATAAAAATGAGAAATTTAAACATGGGAGCCCTACGACAGCCCGACTGACATTATTATATTTATTCAAAATCCGTTTTTTGAAATACTGTTTTTTTAAAAATTTTTGGATCAAAATTCTGTATCTTAAAATCCCGATTTCTATCAAAGAGCAGTGTAAAATTATCGTGTTTTGTTTAAAAATAATGTTGGAAACAGTACATATTTAAATTATAACAGAAAACCTGCAGCTGACGCTGAATATTACGCCGATAGAAATAAACCAAGATATGTGCTGGGTAAAACATCTGGAAAAAGCACATTTTTTCACATTTCTGGACTTTAAAATAAAATTTATCAGAAGAGGCCTCGGATCCTAGTGGGTAAGAGCGTATAAAATACGCTGTAAACACCGAGGGAGTGTGGGTTCCACACGTCGACCACGCCTGAACAGAAAAGGCTGTGTAATTTCCTGTCCACATTTATGTGGCAGAGAAATGCATTAAAAAAAAAAATTTTTCTTCAGATTTAAAAGAAAAACGGAATTTTAAAAAATAAGATTAGATTATGCGGGACGTGTCTCGTACATAAACACTTTAACAAATTTGTAGATGTTTCCTGTTGTAAACATCGATTCTTTTCTGCAATTCCTTTCTGCAATTTTATGATTCCATTCTGCCATTTTATGAAAAAATTGATCTCACTCTACAATTTATTTGTTTGCTGCGGTAGAATTAAAAAAACATTTTGAAAGTAATTAAATTTAAAAATGAACTTTAAAGCCTTTATATTCGTATGTGATTAATATATACTTGGTCTATTCTTTTCAACTGTAGCCATATCATGATAAATGACTATTATATGATTATATATGATTGATATTATGCTCATGCTATCAAAAATAAATATGATCCAAAGTACGAACCAAAAAAACTTGTATAAAGGTTTCTCTTAAACCCGAATAAATTTTAAATCGAAATATCTCGGAAATCAAAAATTGATTTAATACCAAAACATTAGAAATTGCCTATACACTATTGTTATATTGTCGGTTGTTGTATTAGTGTCAGACTTCATTTTTATTATTACAAAATCTTCCACGTGTACATTATGATAGTATACATAATATATTATAACATTGATATTATTATACATAAGAGATTTAAAATATAAAATAACAAAAAAAAATCTTCTTAAAAAAATGAAGAACAAAATATCCAAAAGTATCTACTCGTACCATCTATCTGATACAAAAAAAAAAAAACAACAAAAAAAAATGAAACTTGAATTACAATGAGAAATTCGTTCAATACTTTTGAATGCCTCTATAATTCTTCTCACTCATCAGAATCATCATCATCATTTACATCAATATTACCAACATTTTTTAATACAAAAGTGTCTTATTTGATTTTCCAATCAATGACAACAAAGATGATACATTGAAGTATCCATAGATCAAAATGAAAATCTACTTTTTTTTTTTTTTAATCAAATCATTCGTTTTAGAAAAACAACTTTAAATTATAAAAATTAATATCTTCATGTATTTTTGGGTTATAAAAGTGATTTGCAGTTTCTAATAAAGGTTTTATTTTTTTGAAGTAGACATTACGTATTAGATTTTTATCAAAAAAAATAATTTTGTTTTTGAGGGTAGATGTCAATTATCGAAAGACACTACAGAGGAGTGAATTAAATAATAGTTTAAGGTACCTTTTAGGTTTTTTTGGTACCTTTAGGTTTTTTTGAGTAAGAAGAGTTGAATTTCTCTGAACTGTAATTAAGGTTATTTAAGATTATTCTATTAATCTACTAAATAAAAATAATTAGATCAATATATGCCATGCCTGTGTAAAATTCACATTAACATACGGCAGCGAATTCTGATTACTGATAAATTCCATCAAACACAAATTACATCAGGTGTTCGAAAATAAACAACTAAGAATTACTCGTCGAATATTCTCTCTTAACAAAATCAGTAACAAAGATTTGTGGAAACGAACAAATGAACAACCCAAGGGAAAACAAATAATCGTATAAGGAAATGAAAATGGTTAAGACGGACACTAAGGAAAAACGAAGACAGCATAGCGAGTATGTTACA
This sequence comes from Poecilobothrus nobilitatus, assembly GCA_947095535.1. Lineage (NCBI taxonomy): Eukaryota > Metazoa > Arthropoda > Insecta > Diptera > Dolichopodidae > Poecilobothrus > Poecilobothrus nobilitatus. The sequence goes on from OX352774.1 coordinate 7,115,832, forward strand.
AGCTTGAATTTGCAAGCAGAATTCAGTGTCTAAGGCAGGTTTAGAATAACATGGAAGTTTACTGTTCTAGAACAATTAAGAAGATGCGAAATCACCTGGAAGAGAATTCGATAAAAAAAAGTAAATAACAGTGTAGAATTCAAGTTAGAGACTTGAAGTATGGAAGCCTTATGTTCTCTAGCGTAGTAACAGCAAAATTTATTTTTTGTATTCTATTATTAGCAGTAATAACACAAAGAAAAATTGTTTGTTTTTCATTGTATTAGATTTCCTTTTTTACTTGTCAAATTTATTTCTCTTTGATTGTTTTTCTTTTTTGTTCGTACATTTTTTTTAAAAGTTTTTTTTTATTTTTTATTTTTTTTGTTTATATTTACCTAAGCTAAGAACACCCGTATTAAGTGTCAAGCTGATTGAACGTCTGACAAATATTTTTGTTTCTAATTTTTTTTTCTTATATCTTTGTATTGCGTGATTTTGTAAATTTAAACTTTAAAAATATTGCCAGAATATTTTTACTCTGTGCCTATTCTATATTAGTTTTTATTTCAAACATCTTCTCTTGGGCTAAATTTTTGTTTTTCTTTTCGTTGTTTTTTGCTTGTTTTGGATTTTACAGTTTTTAGAACTTATTTTTATTTTTTTTTAAATTTTGATTGAGGAATGGATCAAAATTTATATTCGCAAAGGAATTACGATTGATTAGAGTGGAAAAGAGATTTTTTTTCAATTTTTTTTCTCTCTCTTTAATTTTTATTTATAATTTATTATATTCTTGTTGTTGGAAAAAAATAAGAAATCCTTCAAAATCTTAATTTTTCTTGTTGACATTTTTTATGGTTTCAGTTCATTTTATTTTAAAAACAGACCTATAATCTTTATTATTTTAGATATCTGTTTCTAATTTTCTCTTTTATTATCAATTTTTTAAAGAAATTAATAAAAATTAATAGAAAAAAAACAAGAATTAACAAAGTTTTTTAAGAATTGCATACTTCTAGGTTTCTTTTTTTTGTAGTTATTAGACTAAGCGGATTACTTATTTTTTTAATCTACACTATACGAATATTTTTTTAATCTATACTTGTTATATTTTATAAAATTATGCTACGACAATAAGTGTTTTGTATGTGTAAATATTTTGTTAATGCTACAAGGGTTATAGTCTGTATCTGCGAATAAAATGATCCTGTGTTACAGGCCACGAAACCACAAGAACAAACCAAATGTAGGTTTTTTCAAAGTCAAATATTAGTTTTAGTTTTATTTAAAAGTTTAATAAATATTGATGTTATGTATAAGAACAGACAAGTTGCTTTTGATTATGTACAAAATATGTCTGCAACTTTTTCTAAACTGGTTGAAAAGACGAAAGACGAAACAATCAAAATATATCACAATTGCCTATTAAGAGTTGCCTATGCCTCACCAATTATTTAGAATTTAAAATATTAGTAAAATTGCTTAAACTTATATATAACTATACCCATGTTCAAAGAAATTCTAAAAACGAAAAATAAAGGAGGCAGAGGCTTATTTAACTTAACTTTACACAAAAAAGTTATAGAAAACTAATAACTGTCTGATGTTATATAAATAGTAATTTTTTTTTTTTATTTATTCGTTATTTTTTTTAGAAGAAAAGCAGATTGATTGTTTTGAGACAATCCCGCCCTAAGGCTTCGTTTTTTGTTATCGAAAATCTTCTCAAAACTTCACTAGTTATTTTTTAATATATAAAAATATTTTAAAAATATTTGAAAATTTTTTATATACCTCTAGGTACATAAGTATAAGAAAATTGTACATGAAAAATTTATGAAATTAACTTTTATAATTTTAATTAGAAGACATTTTTCTACATTTTTCCAATTTGATTGCAAAATATAAAAAAAATAATTCAAATGAACGTAACTGTTGATTCGAAGGATTATTAGCTTTTAAAAGTTAAAACGTTAAATGGTCAAATATAAAATATTTTCTTTTTGCGTTATAAATGAAATTTCATTATATACTTGGTTTGGTATTGTAAAAAAATAATTTTAATTTTTGAAAATATATAAAACTGTTATACCCAATATCATTTCCATTTCAGCAAACATTTTTGATTCCTATTGGCAACATAAAAATAACAGAACACAACATATTTCGATATTGCACTTAGTTAAATGCAGTACAATAAATAGGACATTATGTTTGTGATACCTTAAAGGAACTGAGATACTTTTGGGTATAATGTATTATTATTACTTTTTGGTATCAGTGATGAAGCCATCAACAGTTATAACATGCTGTATTATATAAGATTTTTTGCATGAGATAATAATTGAAGGCAGCTCAACTACTATTATTGTAACAGCTATTATTATTAGTATTAGTATTATATTATTATTACTATTTGCCTCAGATTCAAGGAAGTAGTATATAGCACCTATCAAATGCGGTTATTATTATAATAATATTGTGAATACATATATATATATTTAATACTATAGTAATATAACCTGACTTAGCACCCTGCGATTGAAATGCTAGCGACTTAACCACTATGTCATCGCATGAGTCAGATGATTGATGTTGGTTTTTTTTGTCGTTTTTAATTTAAACTAATTTTTAATGGCAATTGATATATTAATATAAGAAAATATGAAATATAATTCATCAAAGCTCTTTTAAGACATTTTATCAGATATAAGTTGAGATTAATTTTAAAATTATTTTGGACTTTATCTCCTTATAAACACTTTATAAGATAAGACCATAATTTCTTGAATATGTTATTAAATTCATTCAATATTGATAACATTTTTGTATTACCTATATATCATTTTCATTTATTACTTTAATTTTTTTTAATTTTTTTAATTTTAATTTTTACACTGGACACTCATAAGTACATTTTCCACAAAACTTCACCCTCAATATGTACCTTCTGCAATGATCAACTGACTATAAAGTATATAGTACTGGAGTGCATCAATAACATACACAAAATTACACTTAAAACTTTAAAGTGTAAAAACCAGGACGATATAGAAAATATCAAAAGCCGAATGGAGCTATTTGGAATTTGGGACGATATATATATAAAGCCAATATAGAATAAAGTAACAAGCAAAACGTTGACATATATTATTAAGAAATATTATGTATCATTATTATTATTCCAAGTATCCGATCAATAGATTAAGAAATATATTAATAATATAAAACTATAATGTAATGCTGGTCCACATTCGAAAGGAAAAGGACCATTCAAATTAAATTGTAATATTTATATTACACATTTAATAAAATAAATAAATAATTAAATAAATTATGAAGAAAATTAACGAAATAGCGATTGTTTATACAGTTGTTAATTATAGATATTATTATCAGAAAACGAGAACGTAATCTGGTATTAGATTTCTTTTTCCAGACAGGTTTTTATAATTTTCCTAAAAATATGCAATAAATAAAAAAAAAATATATATTCTGTATAAATGTATAAATTTTCTTCTGTTAATTCGTCATTCTTTATAAATTAATTTCATTTAATTGTTCTTATATTTTATAGATTATTTATAGACTTTTTCTCTTTTTTAAAAATTAGTTTACATTTAATTTGATTTGATTGAATTCTTTTCACTTTTTTATACGATTCAAATTTACATTTTATTTTTTTTTTTTCATTGTTTTAAACCAAAATATTTTAATTAGGATTCTTGTAAACTATGTATAGCATCTTCTTCTTTAAATTTCATACTTTACAAATTTTTTAAATTCAATACATGTTGTTTTTTTTTTAACCAAATAAAATTTTTTTTTTTCTTTTCTTTTAAAGTAGTCTAAAAAAAATATAATTCTTAATTTAAAAGGGAAAAAAAAGTCAAGGTAAAAAGTAATTTTTTAAATTAAATAAAAACAATATTTTTCGAAATATTTTATTATAATAAAATAATTTATAAGAAAAACAATTAAAAACAATTGCTACAAGGTAATGAATATTCAATAACAGTTCAACCATTTAAAATATAATTTATGACCATGAAAGTGATTTAATTCGTAGAAAAAAATTTTTAACAAGGAGAAAAACTGACCTTTATAAACTGAAAATGGTTTAATTTTTTGATGAAAAAAAAAAAAATATTTGTTAGATACATACTTAAAATGTTTTTTTATTTTTATTTTTTTTTTTTTTCATTTAAGTATTATAAAATTTATATAAATAATGCCAGCTTTTAGTTAAGAACAAAAAACTGATCAAAAAAGCAAACAGTTCAATGTATAGAAGAAGAAAAAATATTGAAAATTTTCCAAATTATTAAGAAAATATCCTTTTACTTTATCTGATATCCAATTATATTGTATTAAATGTATATGTATTATATTTATATAAGAAAACTGATTTGTATTTAGTTTCTTATTCATCCTATTTAATTTTATTTATTTTTTTTTTCATTTCTATATATTTTCCTTTTTTTCTGAAATCAATTTAATTCAAGGACATTTAAAAGAAAATTTATTTCTAAGCACGATTTATTTCTTTCATTTTCTAATTTTCATTTATTTGAATAAATCTCTACTCTCTTTGTTTTATTTAAAGTTAATTAATAATTAGTTAATAACAATTTTATATTTTCATTTTTTATTTTTATTTTATTTTTTTTTGTATAATCAGGAATGAGTTACGATTTATTATATACGTTGTATAAAATAATATCCTTTATATTAATTTTATTTTAATAAAATGTTTAAATTTAAAAATGTTCATTTTGGAAATTGCAATATTTTTCATTTAGTTATTTAGTATTTTTAATTTTTTTTACATGAAAAATCCGGAAATTAATATAAAAGGTTCAGAAATATAATATAATATTAAATCTTTGAATAGAGGGTTATTGAATCAAGTAAAGGAATTTATGAAAATGAGATTTTTATTCATTTTAGCCTTAAGCAATATTTTTTTATTTTGTAAAATTATTATTTTTTTTTTTGACACTGGAAATTCTGTTTTTCTGAAAATTTGCCTTTTTATTATTTTCGATTAAAAGATGATTTTTGTAGTGTATGGTTTTTATAGACAAAATGTTATTTGTAGAAAATAATAAAATGCCTGAAAGCGTAGGATTACTAATGACGTAAATTGATTAAAAAGAAAAAAAAAAAATTTTTTTTTGTTTTAATATTTATGTAAATACAAAATAAGGATTTGTCTAGACTAAAATGATAAATAATATGATAAAAATTCTACAAAAATTATAATATCGGAAGTAATTTTAAACTACTTTAAATATAATATTTTACATATTTTTTGTTTTGTTTGAATTTGAATTTTAAAAATATCTTTAGGCAATTGGAAATAATTAAATTTTAAATTATTAAACGTTCATTATTAAAATTTCTTTTAAAATTTTTCTAATACCCTCTCTATAATACTAAAAAAGGATATTTTTTTATTTTAAAATACAAATTCTTATAAATACTTTTAAAATTTAATATTTTATATCAATTATATTATTTTAACGATATACATATTGCTTTTGACATATCGAATTCAATAGGAGGATCGATACACTGTAATTTTGTAAATAATTTAAACAGTATGAAAACAGCGTAAAGAGCCTCAGATCAGTTTTATTACTAGACTGTGTCATATGAATGTATTTGATTTAATTTCCCTGGAGTGTCCTTTGTCTCTACTTTATTTCACTGGATGTCATTTGACTGAATTAAGAGAGTTTTTTTTTGTGTTGAAATGTGTACAAAATTATGGTGTTGAAATGTATACAGAATTTTAATATTATTTTGGGGGGTGCTTCCATTTTTTTTGAATGTGGCAGCCTAATCGTTTTTTGATTAGAATGCGTGTATTTAAAACAATAATTAAGATGTATAGAAAGTATGGTTCGAAATCAGGATTTCATTAATTTGTTTAGCGAGACTTTTGAAGCTACAACCTCTATTATGTTATTGTTTTGTTATTGCAACATGTATCTATTATTAATATTGCAAGAATAGATTTTAATACTTTAGAATTTTTTTTACATTTATGCATATATACATATAATAAATATTGTTCATAAAATTATGAAAAGATTTATCTAGGCAACATTTATACATTATAGATAAATGAAATCCAGTGAATTGAAATACGGTCAAATTAACAGCACATAAATTAAATTTAAGCTTGTGATAGTATAACTCTTTATAATTAATAAAATTTTTGTATCTTAGTGATCCATTATTTAAATTCAAAAGTTTGTAAATGTTTAAATGAAAATTTTTGACGAAAATTACATTAGAAATTAATATAATGTAACGCGTAAGCACATGTTAAAATTAAGGACAGAATTTTTGCCCAAATAAATAAAATAATAAAATTATAGAAGATTAACATCGTTGACAATATAAAATAAAGTTTCCATGTTCTCTACATCATTTCATGCAGTTTACTTCAAAAGACATTTTTCTTCCAAGATTTTTATAAATTATTAACAAAACTAATTATGACAGGCAGCAACTTTAAAATTAAAATATAATTAAACAAGTAAGTTTGCAATTTTATTAAAAATAAAATTTAAGGACTGGCGAAATATTTTCTAGTATACTTTGAATTTTCCCATATATTTTAATTAATATGTAAACCCGTTGTACATCGAATCGATAAGATAACATAATGTATTTTTTTTTTTCCTTAAGAGAGATAGTGAAGAAGTGATATTTTACGAATTTCTTCTGATTTAAGTCTATGTCTACCCATTTTAAAACAAAAAAAATTTTCTTTAGCTTACCTGTATTTGCTTACCAACTTTCTTAGCTTCGAACACTTTTAATAAACTTATTATAATATTTGTAGGTATATAAAATTTCTAATATAGCTACCTAAGTATCTATATTTGATATAATTTATAATTATATTGTTTAAAAATTTGATAGAATTTAATATTATATTATTTAAAATATACAAAATAAACAAAACGTCATAAAATATACAAATATATACAAAATATTTTAACTTCTTTTTAAAATTAAAAAATTTTAAATTTATATCAAAAATTATAAAAACTTAGTTGCAATTTCCAAAAAGATTGTTAAACAATCCGCCAAAATTAATATTAATATGATTTATGTATCACCAATTTATTCCAAAAATATGCGCGCTTCTTTTCTTTAAAATAATATTTTTAAAAAATCAAAGCAATCTTTGATTAAGAAAACGAAGAATTTTTTTTCTACAATTTTTTTTTTATTAAAAATATATGTATGTATGTTTAAGTGCATACATTTGTATCTACTTAGTCTTCACATAACTCATATTAGATCTTTAAAAGTCGCTTATCGTGATAATATACATACATATGTAATTCATAAATCATAATATAAAATATGGTCATTGTTGAGGGCTCCTACAATTTTAATGGTACCTATTTCTACAACTTTTTATACATTTATACAATGTACAATTGAGATCAATCATTGTATTCTTATTGAACGGTTATTTGCAAACACTTCTAATTTTTACGGTTATCAGCAATCATAATTTCTAATTTTTAACAAGTTTAAATATTTTAAATAAAATTTACAAATTTTAAAAATCTACACTTAAATTTTATTTTTAAAAAAATTTTCAAAAAATAATAACGAATACTCATTCTAATAATAGCAAATTTTTATATATTTAGGTACAATGAACACAATTTTTAGCTTTTATTTTTACAAAATGTACTTTCATACACAATTTGTCTGTAACTCATAAAACCTCATACAATTTTCATATATGTATGTACATCATATTATACCTAATACTTACATATTATATTCACATTCATTCTTTACACAACAGAAAAAAACAAAAAATATGTAGATAAATACTTTACATTACATAGCTACATACATATATAAATATATATCTATACCATTCATATTTAAACTATATGTATAGCAATAGCATATATTGTATAGAAACATAAACTTCGGAAAAAAAAAGAAAAAAGGAGGAAAACAAAGGCTCATATATTTCGCCAATAACTTGGAAATTATTATAGCTACTTGAATTTACCATTTTATTATGTCAACTTGTATTTAACGTTTTATTTGCATAAGAACGACCAATTTCTTTCGAGCTGTCAAATTTTGCGCTTGAAAATTGCTGTGTTATTGTGTTTCTGACTTTAATAACTAAAAGTACGCGATTTGTTCATTATAAGTATGTCAAAATGTGCTCTCGAAAATTTTGTTACACCAAATATTTTTATTTTACACTTTGCATTTTGCCTGTATAAGGCGCCAGTTACAGTCTTCATTGAAATGCTTCCGGAAAATGTTTATTTTCAATTCTTTTGCAGCAAAGACATTATATAAAATTTTTACAAAAATGTTGATTAAATGATTAAATAATTTCTAAAGAATAAATTTAGCTACGAATTTTTAAATTTTAAGTTAAATATTTAAAAAAAAAATCAATTTCATTATTTTCCGCATTGATAATTATTTTTCTGAACAACTGATCAGTAATTTTGCATAATTAAACAAAATTGTTCCAATGACACACGTTTCATTTCTTCTTATTTCAGTTTGTGATGGAAAAATATTCTGTTGCAATTCTTGACATATTTCGTTATGATTTTGTATTTCAATCAAGTTTACACTTAAATTTAATTTTGTTATATTTTGTTTATTAAATAAAAAAATCTTTTTTTATGCTTTAACAGTACCATTTTCTATTAATAATGAATAAATAAATTAAAATAATAAAACTTTATTTTCCAAACATCGAAATAACGTTGAAAACAATTTAAATTACTTATATTTTTATTTTGGCTTCAGTATTATCATTTGCCATTAGATAGATAATTTTATTGACAGTTTTCTCTGATTGCTATAATCGCCTATACGGAAAAAAACGTAAGTTTTCAACAGAAAGTTTTTTCCGCATACATTTCAATTTAAACTATAAGTGGCGCATAACTGTACAATATTAATTTTTACCAGATTTTATATTCTTTCGAGTCCTTTACAGAATTTCTTGCAGTTGCTTACAGTTCTTTACTGTTGTTTGCATCATTTACCATTCTTCAAGTGTAATTTACACTTCTTTACACTAAATATCAGGTGAAGAATCGGAAAAATGAATAAGGTACAGATACAATGCCAAGTTGTAGATATTTCTGAAGTTTCTTTTTCATATTTTTGTTATTTTATTTTAATATTTCATGCAAGAAATAGTATTGAAAGCACACTATTTTGAACCTACTCCGGTTTGTTTTTGTTTTTTTGGTAAAACCCCTATTAGAGAAATATTTGGTTCATTTTATAGGCGGTGCTGCATTTATAATTTTAATTTTCAAATGGTTTTTTTTTTATATAAAAAATTTTTAAGGAAAAACAAAGTTATGTTTATAGAATTATTATTTTTTATACTTTTATATATACAAAGATATTTATACCCATGTCTATTCATTTTCTTTTTAACACATAGAAACTTTAAAATTAATTGTCAACCATTAAGATTTTATATTATATATTATGATGTAATAAAGAAATAATCCTTTGACAAAAAAAAAATACTTTTAAAAACATATGAGAATACAATTTTTATTGCCTGTAAGGTTACATTAGCTTCCTAACACAGAGTTACAAAAAAAAAGGGTTTGATTCCCAAATTTCAAAAATAGCAAAAAAAAAAAATACAAACGAGACAAAACATGCAATTAGCAGTGATTTAAAGCTTAAAGTCTTGGAAGCATAATGCTATGAAATATAATAAGAAACGTTTTTTGTGTTAAAATAGGCAATAAATTAAAAAGCGGCATTTTCTTTAAATGAAATGTGTGTAATCTTTTATAAAATCAGTGATGATTTTCCATTATTTCGTGGTATAGTCATATTCATATTTTTAGTATTTTATAAATGGTATTTTTAAGATTTCTCTAACATTTGAATATTTGTAATATGTCAATGTGTTAGATCTCGTTCCGATAATTCTCCGATAAATTTAATAAATTATCTTCTCCTATCTTAGTGCTTTCATATATTAGATATATAGTTAAGAAAAAAAAATAGTGTGACTTTTCTTACCATAGTTCTCATTTTATTCTTAACACCCTGAAATTATTTTCTACAAGTAACTAGGGATATATTAATAGTTTAGAATACAGCTTAAGCCGGCTTTAATAAAATTTATGATCGACCGATGTATTTGAATATTTTGGCTAAACTTTTCTTTAGATCCCGTGTCCGATCCTTTAAACGATCCGATCTTGCAAACTCTACACAAACGCTCTTGAACACAAACGCTCTTGAATATTTTGGTCTGAGATACCCTAGTTCTGGGTTGGCCATGATGTCATAAAGCAGGTATATTGACGACATTTTTTACTTACCTGAAAACTTATAAGGTTTACTTTCAAAAAATATACGCCTTTTGAGAAATTGCAAATAATTCATCCAGACCAAAAAACTTGATTTTTAAAGTTATTTTTATTCCCAACCCTGACCAGGTTAAAATATTTTTATTCATGTACAGACGTATTTATGTAAAATTTTAAAAGAAGCAGACGCGGGAGCTAAACTAAAGTAAATGCATATTTTTATTTTTAATAAAATCTTATTTTTATTTAAAATGTACGAACCGCTGCTAAAATAAAATTAAGTATCAACACTGTTAGACATATTCCACTTTCTATATAAAAATGTAATTTTTTTTTTTTATTGCTACCGTAGGTACCTACATGTAGGCTTTTTTGATTCATTTCTTTATGTTTTTTTTTCGACACTGAGCAACAGATTTTTAAAATTTTTTTTATTGTATTCTGTTGGCAGAATGTAAAATATATACTTTTTTAATTAGGTTCAAAATAATAATGACAATAATTTGTAACATAATATACACCTTCTGATGTAAATATTTATTTTTATTTTTTAAATCGAAAATCATGTTAAAATATTTTCCTTTTTTAATATTTCAAAAATTTTTAAATTCTATTAAAATCTTTTTTCAGAGACTTTATATGCAATTTTAATATTAAAAAAATCTACGGATCATTCAAAAAAAGCTAAAAATTTGCAATTATATTTTAAGATATTTCGAAAACTTTTATTTTAATGACTGAGGTATTAGAGTTAAAATGTGATTAACGATTTAAAATTAAAGTACTAGCGACTTAGAGAATTCCGACGGTTAATATTAAATATAGGTATCTCTTTCCATTTTTAATGGAAATGCACTCTTATTTTCATAATTATTCATAAACTTCAAATCCGCCACGACTCTCAAACTTCTTATGTACCATAACAGATCTTTTTTTCTTGTAAATTTATGGAAGTTTTTTTTTTTTTTTTTATTGATAATCAAGGCTTTATGCATTAGAAGTACCTTCAAAACGTATTGCATTTTTCTGACTGATGCTGTAGTGATTAAGTCACCTGCCTTCCAATTGAAAGTTCTAGAGTTTAAACTTCGGTCAGATCATGTTCATTATTAATAATTTATATTGAAAAAGATTATATCGTATTATAAAATAAAAAATAAATGAAAATGTTTGTATAAGATAATAGATGGCGCACAAATATAACACGAAATTCTTGTATTTCATATAATCTTGTAAAATGTGGCAAGTAATAAACGGCTTTGTAAAAATAATGATTGTAAAACTGAATCTTAGTCAAATATGAGTAATAACCGACTTAGTGAAAGCCCTATAATTCACATAGAGGTGGAAATGTAAAAAAAAAACATTAGTTACAAAAACTTCAATACACAAACGTTAAATTCAAATCAATAGAAATAAACGTAGTACTATTTGAAAATTAGGTAAATACTAGAAAGTGTTGAGAGATTTTAAGCCATTGACAAATTAATTAAATCAAATGTTTTAGATATTGACAATTAAACACATAGAAAAAAAAATGAGGTTTGTCTTGTAAATATTTTTTTGGTTAAGAAAATAAAGACAAACCAGATTTAATATAAAAAAATCTTAGATATGTAAAACAAAAATGAAAACTATTATTACACTCATATAAGAATTAAGATAATAATAAATTATCAGGTGTAGTACGTAAGTATTTTGTAAATTCTTATTTTTATATAAAATTGAATGCCTTTTTACCGCAGACTTACAATAAATCACATAAAAAAAATGAGAATTTAAAAGATTTGTTGAAAAGTATATATACGTACAGCACACCATTTATGTCCAACAGAAAATTTAATATCACTTAAACCTACAAACAAAAATATAAAAATATGTATACACGAAAAATGTGCACAGGTAAATAGTAAAAAAAAAAAATTTTTAAAAATGCTGAAGTAGATGGTGCCAAGGTATAAAATTAAAACTTGGTCGAGCTCCTAAGATATAAATTACGGTTAACATTTAATTTTTATTATTCAACTTAAAAAAAAAAAATATATTTTTTTTTACATTGTATTCCGAAATACTATTTTCGTTTATTATACCTTCATTTAGAAAATCTTTCATTGTCTTTAAGTTTTATGACGTCTAAAGTTTTTATAAAATATTTTTAACTTATTTTAAGAAAAGGAATGCCAATATTAAAATAAAACAAGAGAAAAAGTTTTGATCCAAACAATTTTTTTTTTTTTATCACAGTAGAATAAAATATTTTATCCAACAGATTTTTTTTTTACTTATAATTTACCTTTAATTTTATTTTTTTTTACTTTGGTTTAATTTTATTTGGAAAAATGAAAAGAATTATGTATTCTGTCCAGGACAGCTAAATAGAGAATTCCAGTGGAGGTTTTAATAGTGCACTAATCGTTAAAGTAAAACTGAAAATTATTTTTCTTTTAGGTATTTGGTATTTGGTTTTTTTTTTTTTTCATGTTTTGTTTTTTTTTTTGTGTAAAGTAATGGTCATCGTAGCTAAGGAACTAAATAATGGTATCATCATTTATTTTTTTATTCTTTTGTCTGGTAAGGGTAAGATAGTCCTTAAGAGGAAAAGTAAATTATGGAATTTTTTAGTACTGCATTGACATTTTTTGTTTTTTATTTATTTTTGTTTTAATAAAAAAGTATAGGTACAAAAGCTTTACTTCTACATTCGAATTATTAGTATTAATAGTGTTGTACATAATATAATATAAAATATTAAATTTAACTTAGAAAATGTCGGTAAAATTAAAATTAGTAGATTAAAACAAATGTAAAAAGAAAACTATAATTTAATTGTAGATTTTATTTAAAGTATAAGTAGAATGGTAATTTAGTGTACTATAAATAAAGTAACATTTAACCAAGACTATGTAATTTAAGCAATATTGTCTTATATATATATTATGTAACTTTGCAAAGTATATAGTCTAAATTTTAATAATGACATTAGATATATAGATTACATTTTTTGAAGTATTATAAATCTATATTTATTTTTAAGTGGAACTAGTTAAGGTTTGCAGAAAATTGAATTTAAATACAATCAAAATTTTTCATATATATATATACTAGTTAAATTCTAAGCGAACATTACTTTAGATACTTTGCAAAGGTGAAAAGTAAGTCTTGGACTTGAGAATTGTATTGGGATATTATTAAAACCTATTTACTTTACCCATTTTGAATGCACTTTTTATCATCCTTTGTTGCTATAGTCAAGTTATCAACCGTAAAACATCTTTTGTCGCTAAACTCAAGTAAGCAACGGCTTAGAGAAACTTTAGTTATCAGAAACTGAAGCTTAGTTGAAAGTTCGATAATGGATGACGTATAGATGATGACGTATGCTCTTTATAGGAGTGGGAAGGAAAAGAAAAGTAACATTTGACATTTTACTTTGTATAATATTTTAAGGTACTTTTGAATATTTTGTGACAAAAATTTAGTTTGCTTTTAATGAATGTTTATAGGTACAATCGAAAACTAGAAAAACATTTAGTTGAATCTTCAGAAATTAATTTTTGTAAATGATAAAATGATTATATCTATGACTATCATAACAGAGCAAACCTATAACTTATAGCTGTCGCACCAGTAAGGCAGAGTTCCTTTTTAGATATTTGAGAAACTTGAAAGTTTATTGCCTAATTTTTATTTTGAAGCGTATGTACAATTAATAAAAATAATATATTGTCGTAGAATTTTTTTAAGGTGGATCGATGAACAGAATTATGCCAAAGTGCTGTAACTGATTAAAGTTTAAATCGAATCAAAAAATACTGTGGAATGAGTAAATTTTTTATGCAGGGAAGAAAGTTCCTAAATATTTAGGTTAATTTTTTCTTCTTGTAAAGCTATATTTTCTTCTAGGGATCCGATTAATAAATAATATAAAATATATATTTGACATATGAAGAAGTACAATTCGCACATATATTCCTTCACTCTGTATTAGATACCTGGATCCAGCAATACATATTATCGAAATACATATGATTTTATTATTCGAACAACCTTTACTTCTGTTATCATACGTCGAAATATTGGAGGATTATCTCTTTTATAGGTAATGACATCTTGTATATAGGTAAATGTTTGGGTTTTCTGTCCCGCTGCAAAACATATTTCTCTCCAAAGGATCTGTCTAATATCTATAAAGCCTACATTCGACCTAAGATGGAGTATAACTCTCACATTTGGGCTGGCGCATCCCAAACTTCTCTGAGTTACCTCGACAATATCCAAAACCGCAACTTACGCCTAATAGGCGACCCTGTCAAACAAGTAACACTTACTCCACTTAACTCGCGTCGTAATATTGGAGCTATTTCTCTGTTTTATAGATATCTTGTAGGTAATGCCACTTGCTCTATTGAACTTAAATCAATTATGCCTCCTCTTAAAGAATTCCAACGTAACACCAGAGGAGCTGTAAGTGCTCATTTCTACACTGTGGAAATTCCAAGATGGTTTAAAACTGGCTATGGAAACTCATTTGTTGTGAGAACTGCTAAGATGTGGAACATGCTTCCATCTAATGTGTTCCCCTCTGTTAATAACATTCCGTACTACAATTTGCAAAAATTCAAAACGAATCTTTATAGGTTCGTTTCCAATCTTCCCATTAATTCCCCTTTAACATCCTATGTTCCTAATAGCTAAACCTACATATGTATAAAGGAATCCGTTCCTAGCGTTTAGTTAGTTGTACATGCTAACTAAAAAAAAAAAAAATTACACTTGTTCTATTTAAATACAATAAATAATAAGAACCATTTCGTAATACTTGGGGGGCTTCAAGTGCTAATTTCTTTAGGTACCGTCAAAATTCTTATGTGATTTAAAACTGATTATGGAAACTAATTTACCTATTATGAGGACCTTTAAAATGTGTTCGTGTCTGATAGATATGGCTCATTATATACCTCTCAAAAAAACCTATGCAAATTTAATTTACATTTACCTACTTTCTAACTCTCCTTTATTATCTGATTTGCCTCCACTTTGTATTGCCGCCATATTGTTTTTTCTATTAAAGTACTTTATTGTTAATTACTTTAATTAAAGTACTTTATTGTAAATTAAAGTACTTTATTGTTTCTTATTTTAAAATCAACGAACAAAACAAAGGCTATTGTTTAAAAAAAAAAACACAAAAATTAGAACCATAATATTAAAGTATAAAATAAATTGTATTTGGTGATTTTATTTTTAGAGTTTATAGAGTAAAAACGTCACCAAAATTACATAATATTTGTTTTTGTTTTTGTTGGTTTTTTAGTTTTTTTTAAAGGTCTGCATTTCAGTACAGGACCCTTTTATATTTATTATGCTTCTGGCAATCGTAAATGTTATATTTATGTGTACATTTTCAATGTATTTTATCTAAAATTTTCCTCAAGAGTATTATTTGTTATTTTTAAACGACTTTTTTCATTTTTATTTTTTTTTTTGTTTTTCACTTTAATTTTACCTTACAATTTTACCTGTTAATATTTTTTTTTGTTAAAATTTTCTTTGTTTTGTGGTTTAATAGCAATAACTGCAAGTGATAAAACAGCGAATAACCTTTAAAGAAAATTTTAAGAAAAAAATAAATTGTTTTGTAAATCTCAATTTATTTTTTGTAAATTGATTTTTGTATGAAATTTTTAAATTTAATATTTTACTTTTTAATTTTATTGTGTTATAATCAGTTAATTTTAAAGTTTATTAATGTAAGATAAAGTGGTTCGTTGAACTTTGATTCAGCCTTTCTGAAAATTTAAAGTTTATTATTAATATTTCATTACAAATACTTCTTTTAAAATATTGAGACTATTCACGGCCAGATGTATAGATGAAAATTGTAGGATGAAGCTGTACTAGGACGTGTAGAAGTAGTGTAGATAATAATAAAATTCTCTGTTAGCATCAAAATTACGAAATCGTCTATGAAATCATTATAATTGTCATTGCAAGGCTATACTTACTACACTTTTGTTTTATAAAGGAAAGTTGAGCTTACGTATCAGTAATCACTCGAATCTATGTCCGTAGTGTTCCTTCAAATATGTAGAAGATCCTATTCGATCATAGTTAGTTTTATGTTGTTCTAAATTAATGATACGATAATACTACTCCAATGGAAGAAACTTTGAAAGATTCTCAGAAGGAGGTTTTGTCAAAGAGTTCACCCAAATCTTGGAAAAAAAAAACTAGCAAGATTTTTTTGCATTTTTTTTTTTTGACAGATTGGGACGGGTGCAGAGAAAGTGATCCACTGTCCCTATAGCGACACTTTTTCTTCAAAATCTTTTTTTAAGATCCACAATCATATCTAATCTTCCAGTATTATACCAATAAGATAATGGTCCGTAGTAACAGCCACCAGTTACTTTAATTAAGGTCTAGAGGGACAGAAATTAAACATTCGAATCTTTTTAAACTCAAATCCAGCAACTTAGCTCTGTTGAAATGCAAAGTTGCACCTTCACTACTATACGTTGAGGCTTGTGCACTGCTTGCGAAAACTCTTATTTAGTTAATAATGTTTTTATTGGTGACAGAGTTATAGTTAAGCATTATGAAAACTTAAACAACCAACAAAACATCTAACTAAATATAAAAACTATAGAGAATATTGCTTTTATATAAAAGTGTTAATAAAGACTAAAAACAGTCGAGTTCTCTCAAGAATAATGTCAATGATTAATTATTTGATAAATAATTTTAAATTTGACATATTAAAGTATTGTATTGATGGTTAATAGAGCATTACAAGTATACCTACTTATGGATGGTGCTGATTGAATTGAAATCCTAAAGCAATAGATGATTGTCTTGAAGTAAACTTCTTTATTTACATTTATTGCTGGGGTTTGAATAAAATACCGGGATTGGTTTAACAATTTTTTATTTATCTTAAATAGTCAATACGTCTTTAAGTTATATTCTTATTGAAAAAAATTTCTAGAAATTATTTGTCAATTTTCCACACCGTAAGGCGTTTCCTTAATAATTCTTTGATGTTTTAGTGTCATGCAATTTAGAGGTTTGCACTTAATTTAATTGATTAAATACAACAGAATAAATTAAATTAATTGTTGGGTAACTATGAAAATGCTGTTATTGATTTTACCTATATCTTATTATTGACGTAGGTACTGAATCAAAAAAAAAAAAATCCTAGATAATCATAATATATTATCATATAAAATCGGAAAATACAATTTGAAATAATTTTAACATACAGCTCACCTTCCATTATCCTTTTATATACTTTCAATTTAAAAAAGTTACAAAGTAAACCTTGGTCCATAATCTTTTTTAAAAAAAGTTTTTAAATCCTCAAAAACAATTTTTTTTTTTATAATTTGTTCTTTCTTTTCATATATGTATAATCAATTCTTTATTATTTTGTAGAATTTTAATTTTCTTTTTAATATTTAATTTTACATTTAACTTCTTTCTAACATTAATATTAAAAACTTTATAAGTTTTTATATTTTTGACATGCACTTTCACCAGTGTTTTATAAAGATTGATCAAAAATTTGATTCTTGGAAAAAAATAAAAGAAAAAAATGTTAGAAAAGTTTCTAAAAAAGTTTTTTTTTTTTGTATTAATTAAATTGTGTAAAAATAAAAATGAAAATCACTACCTAAAAATCTATTAAAACTACGTATCTTAGATATTCTGCACAAAACTTTTTAAAATAATTTATTCTTTGACATATTGATCTATTGCCATATAGTATAAGCACTGTTCTAAAAGGTCTATGAATATTTCAAACATCAGTATTCTATCTTATTTAATATTAGATACCATATATTATAAATGTATAAAGTTGTATATTGGATATATACGGACTATTTTAAGATATTATAAAGAATCTTTGAAAATATTGTTTTTGTATCATTTTATAATTTTTTTCATACTATACTTTGCTTCTTTTGATTTTTCAACAATGGCGGTGAGATGAATCTTTCATATGAGATTATAAAGTACGCGATACTTGACCACAGTCTAATTCTTAGATTTAAGTGCTTTTAAAGTATGACTTTATTTTCTGATTTTGCCTTTGAATTTACACAATTAGTTGAGACAATCCATTCTATATTTTATATTATTTGACTAAAATTATGTTTTCTGTGTTTAATGTTGCAAAGGAATGCTCTTGTTCTACTTAATCTGTTTAGAATTTTTTTATGGAGAACTTAATATTTCATTTATTAAAAAGAAATGATAACTATTTCAAGAATATAGTTCTGTTTCAGCACTGTGTACCATCTGCCCAAGATACAAAAAAGAGTTATTAAAATTATTAATGATTTTAAAATTATAAAAGACTTAACGTCTTTAAATCACCGCTGAAATATAAGTGTTTCTTGTTTCTACAATAAATATCCGACTTAATACACATCAAGTATCTCTATATCATAATTAGATAGTGGAGCCTACTAGAATAGCGAAATATACAAACTCTTTCTAATCTCGTACGTCCAAAATGAGGAAACATTACAACCACAAGTGTTCCCCGGTTTGTATAATAGACTGAAGTTGAAGAAATCAGTCAACTTGCATCAATTTAACTTAGAAATTAATTCCCCTTTATTTCTTTTTATTTCTTAATTTTATTCCTCAGTCATTGTACAGTTTTGCAGGTAGGATAATTATGCCATTATACTGGCTGCAGGAAGGCGTGGTTTTAGCGAATAAAACTCCCATACTACCAAGGTAGTTTAGCTTTACTTAGCAGTTTTGGTGTTTTTTGAAGATTAACACCCTTCGCGGAGTGTACTTTGTAACTATATCCTGTAGTTTGCTTATTTTTATTGAAACTGATTAGAAGCAAAATGGACGGAAATTTTAAGGATATTCAATTTCTTATATAAGAAGGTACAAATTTGAGTTTTACTGTTCCTTTCAAAAAAGCAATATTAGAAAAAATGTATTTCAATTTTTCTTTCATTAACACTTTCACGGACAAAACGTCAAATACCGTCAATTGGTGGGTTTCTTGTGGGACAAGACGGTAAACACCGTCAATTAAAAAATATGTAAAAACGTCAAGACAGTATATTTGCAGTTAATTTTCCATTATAAATAAACTTACTACAGTATGTTGTAACCCATTACAAGCAGTTTTTTAATATATTGTCTTTCCAAAAACCGTCTTAGATATATTGAAAAATAGTTCATTCAAATTTTAGTGACCCGTTGTAAGTAAAGGTGAATATTCGTTGTAAGTAAAGGTGAATATTCGTTGTAAGTAAAGGTGAATATTAGTAAATTTTGTAGGGTGAAGCTGTTCAAAAGGAGATATTAGCACTTTTAACTTTTTTTTTTCAGAACAAGATTCTCTAGGATAATTTACGTGAATTGGTGATGTAGATTTGTGTCTAAAAGAGTTATTTCCAACTAAAAATTTAGTTTAAAAATGACAATTTGTTTTAAAAAGTGATATTTCATATTCATTTTTATTGTAATTTTGCTGCAATATTGGAAATACTCGTAACTCTTTTTGAATAAAACCATAGGTTTCTAAGTACTTTCATAGAATAGAATAATATTGATCGATAATGATAATAGTGCTATTATTTTTATTTCAATACTGTTAATATTGTTTTAATTTTGTTTATTAGGACTCATGGAATTCAATTTACAATATTACGTAAATTTGAAACATATTTTTATTTTATCATTGTTATTTTTATGATGTACTATCTAGTTTGATTGTGGTTTGTTTTTTTTTTAGTTAGTCCCGTCAAGACGGTGTTTACCGTTGACTGATTCCTTAATATTAATTGAAGCGTTTGACTGGGTCAAGACTGAATATACCGTTCAAAATAACGGTACCTAAATTTTATTGAATTATTAGCTATATAATAATTAATTAACTTTGTCAAAACTTCTATTCATTTATCTCTTTCAGTCTTTATTTTACTTATGGTGACCCCCGGCATTCATAGACACTGACCGTGAACGTGTTTAAGAGATACCATTCAACTCTTAAATTAGTTTACAATAATTATTAAAAACGAAAAATTAAATACATTTTACATAATATGTCACAAATATTTGAATAGAAAAAATCAGTTAAACGAAATATTTTATGTTTGTGGTTCAATTTTCCTTATGACTCTGAAATTGAAATCTAAGTGATTTTAACATTTTAAAATTATTTTCTTTCGACTTTATTTCTCATTTTCTTTATTTTATTTTTTAATTCACACCAATATAAAAAAAAAAATAAAAAACAAAAAAGAAAGTTAACTTCTCAAATATAATATGGCTATCTTAATTTTTCTATTTTGCTTTATTGAGCAACATCTGCCTGACCTGCATAGTTAAATATTATATAACAACTTTCACTTTTACTAACTTTTCTTTCCAATGAATAGTTTTCTTATGTTTCTTCTTAAGATTTTGTTGTATATGTTTTCATACTCATATTATAATTTCTTAAACATATTTCAAAAAAAAAAAAAAAAAAAATCATCACAAAGTTTCCAAAAATCCATTAATCATAAAAGAAAATAAAGTGAAGAGTTTTTCTTTTGACTTTGAGTATAATGGCTTATGATAAATGTGTCTTTTAAAAGATAAAAATTATTCTCTCTTATCCACTTTTCAGTTTTTGGTTCTTTAATTCTTTTTTTTTTTCTAGATTTTAGATGTAAAACGAAATTTGTAGGAAAATAAAGTTTTATTTTTCTTTAAAAACTGCGAAAATTATTAATAATTTCCATATACGGATATTTTTTTAAAAAGTTTTCAGAAAAAACAAAAAAAAAAAATAAAAATATGAAAAATTTTTTGAAGCAAAACAAATTATGTCACAATAATATGTCAGAAAAAAATGGTGTCTTGAACTTGAACATTAATTAAATGTACAAATTAGAAATTTAAGAAAATGATTTTTCATTTATTATTCTATATAATATTATTTAGGAAAATTTATTTATAATTTTTTTAAAACTTATGTAAAATATCAAAAAATTACATTTAAGAAAAAAATATGTCCTACAAATTTTCAATAGCTTTGGAGGTTCATTTTAAATGATGACAACCACTGAAGAACTATGAACGTTAACTCGCTTTATTTTGACCGTAAAAAGTTGATTAAATTTAAGATACTGTATAAGAAATAGGCACTGATGTTTTATTTCCTAATATTCCATTTTTAGAACATTTTTCAAACGATTTTTGAAAACATTGCTTTGCCCCTCCGAGTGAAATAAATAAGCAATTTTTTTCCTACCATTATTATTTACAAAATTTCTATACATTTTTAAAATGGAGCAATGAGGTTTTTGACGTGAATTAGATCTCATTAAAAAAATAATCTTATATAAGAATTTTTTTTCGTAGCTCCACCCATTAACAAGTTTCAGTCCTTCACAGTTGAAGAAAGCCTTAAATGCAAATGATTTAATCTCAAGTTTTGCTTAATATTTTTTTAAATCTAAAAATATCAAACGATATAACATACAATTTTAATGTAAGCAGTTTTGTATTTCTTAATATTGGCTTTGTATTTAAATTTACCGTTATGTAAACCCATAATTTTGGTTATTCTGTTTCTCTTAAATGCTTATATTATAGTGACTTAAAATTGAAAGGAAAAAGTTTTTTGAGTATTAGGAAAAAATGTTGTACTTTTTCATTTTTAACAGTATATTGTAGGGTTTAAAAATTAAAAATTCGCTACTGTAGACATTTTTGCAAATTCGTCGCAAGTAGGACATGTTCGAATATTGTACTTTCACATGTGTTCACAATTTTTCCTAACTATAACGATTGGACGATATTTCCAGTAACCCTATCTCAACGTTATTCTCTGAACTAATCAGTACATTTTTATACCCGTATGAACTATGTTCAAGGGTATAATAAATTTGCCATTACGTTTGTGACACCTTAAAGGAGCCGAGCTAGATATAGTGTCAAAGGTATGGATCTGCTCAGAATCGAATTCTGAGTCGATTAAGCCATGTACGTCCGTCCGTCCGTCCGTCCGTCCGCACGATAACTCAAAAAATAAAGGAGCTAGGAGGCTGAAATTTTTTTTACGTCACTTTTGCAAAATTGTTAGTTTTGCTATTTAAATCCAACATTTTCGGTCGGCGGGTTCGAGTAGCTGCCATACAACTTCTTTCTTTATATAGAAATAACTCAGTATCTATTCAAGCTAGGGTTTTAAAATTTTGCAAATGATGATCAAGTTTTATGGCAACAACTTCTGTAAAATTGTTGTGTTGGTGCGACGGGTTCGGGTAGCTGCCATACAACTTCTCCGTTTAAATGAGAATAACTCAGTGTTTATTTAAGCTAGGAATCTGAAATTTAGTAAAGAGGTGTCGAGTTACATGCCAACAACTTTTGTAAAATTTGGTTGGTCTAGAGCATCCGGTTCAGGCTTCTTGCACCTCTTGAAAGTTAATAAAGGTAGGCGTCTGAAATCTTGCAAATGGTGATCAAGTTTTATGGCAACAACTTTTGCAAAATTTGGTTGTGGTGGTGCGACGGGTTCGGGTAGCTGCCATACAACTTATCCGGTTAAATGAGAATAACTCAGTGTTCATTGAAGCTAGGAATCTGAAATTTAGTAAAGAGGTGTCGAGTTATATGCCAACAACTTTTGTAAAATTTGGTTGGCCTAGAGCAGCCGGTTCAGGCTTCTTGCACCTCTTGGAAGTTAATAAAGCTAGGCGTCTGAAATCTTGCAAATGGTGATCAAGTTTTATGGCAACAACTTTTGCAAAATTTGGTTGTGGTGCTGCGACGGGTTCGGGTAGCTGCCATACAACTTATCCGGTTAAATGAGAATAACTCAGTGTTCATTGAAGCTAGGAATCTGAAATTTACTAAAGAGGTGTCGAGTTATATGCCAACAACTTTTGTAAAATTTGGTTGGCCTAGAGCAGCCGGTTCAGGCTTCTTGCACCTCTTGGAAGTTAATAAAGCTAGGCGTCTGAAATCTTGCAAATGATGATCAAGTTTTATGGCAACAACTTCTGCAAAATTTGGTTGTGCTGGTGCGACGGGTTCGGGTAGCTGCCATACAAAATTTCTTTTTAAATGAAAAGAACTCAGTGTCCGTCCGCACGATAACTCAAAAAATAGAGGAGCTAGGAGGCTGAAAATTTTTTTACGTCACTTTTGTAAAATTGTTAGTTTTGCTATTTAACTCCAGCATTTTTTCTCCCCGGGTTCGGGTAGCTGCCATACAACGTCTTTCTTGAAATAGAAATAACCCAGTGTCTGTTCAATCTAGGTATCTGAAATTTTGCGAATGATGATCAAGTTTTATGGCAACAACTTCTGCAAAATTTGGTTGTGGTGGTGTGACGGGTTCGGGTAGCTGCCATACAAAATCTCTTTTTAAATGAAAAGAACTCAGTGTCCGTCCGCTCTATAACTCAAAAAATAGAGGAGCTAGGAGGCTGAAAATTTTTTTACGTTACTTTTGTAAAATTGTTAGTTTTGCTGTTTAACTCCATCATTTTCGGCCCCCGGGTTCGAGTAGCTGCCATACAACGTCTTTCTTTAAATGGAAATAACCCAGTGTCTGTTCAATCTAGGTATCTGCAATTTTGCGAATGATGATCAAGTTTTATGGCAACAACTTCTGCAAAATTTCGTTGTGCTGGTGCGACGGGTTCGGGTAGCTGCCATACAAAATCTCTTTTTAAATGAAAAGAACTCAGTGTCCGTCCGCACTATAACTCAAAAAATAGAGGAGCTAGGAGGCTGAAAATTTTTTTACGTTACTTTTGTAAAATTATTAGTTTTGCTATTTAACTCCAGCATTTTCGGCCCCCGGGTTCGAGTAGCTGCCATACAACGTCTTTCTTTAAATGGAAATAACCCAGTGTCTGTTCAATCTAGGTATCTGCAATTTTGCGAATGATGATCAAGTTTTATGGCAACAACTTCTGCAAAATTTGGTTGTGTTGGTGCGACGGGTTCGGGTAGCTGCCATACAACTTCTCTTTTTAAATGAAAATAACTCAGTGTCCGTCCGCACGATAACTCAAAAAATAAAGGAGCTAGAAGGCTCACATTTTGTATACGTCACTTTTGCAAAATTGTTAGTTTTGCTATTTAACTCCAGCATTTTCGGCCGCCGGGTTCTAGTAGCTGCCATACAACATCTTTCTTTAAATCGAAATAACCCAGTGTCTATCCAATCTAGGTATCTGAAATTTTGCAAATGATGATCAAGTTTTATGGCAACAGCTTTTGCAAAATTTGGTTGCGGTGGTGCGACGGGTTCGAGTAGCTGCCGTACAACTTCTCTTTTTAAATGAAAATAACTCAGTGTCCGTCCGCACGATAACTCAAAAAATAAAGGAGCTAAGAGGCTGATATTTTTTTTACGTCATTTTTGCAAAATTGTTAGTTTTGCTATTTAACTCCAGCATTTTCGCCCGCCGGGTTCGAGGAGTTGCCATACAACTTCTCTTTTTAAATGAAAATAACTCAGTGTCTATTGAATCTAGCTATCTGAAATTTAGTGAAAAAGTGTTGAGTTGCATGCCAAAAACTTTTGTAAAATTTGATTGATCTATTGCAGCCGGTTTAGGCTTCTTGCATTTCTTGGAACTTAATGAAGCTAGGTGCAATAGATTCGGGTAGCTGTCATACAACTTCGCAATTTACATAAATATATCTCTGTAGTTCGGTACTAAAACATCTGAATGTTTTTAAAAGATGATCAAGTTTTATAATAGGATATATTACGTTCATACGGGTATCCCAGAGTTGACACAGTCTACTCTACTGCACTCTTCCTCGTTATTAATAAACTGACCGTTCAAAGAATTAAAATAAAAGATTATTTAAGAATTTGATTAAAACTTATCTAGTTTTCTTTAAGTTAAAAATTAAATCATATTGAATATACTTTAGTTACGAACAGATTATCTGATATTTTCAATTAATCGTTCAAATAAACTGCTTTAAAATTTTCTTTTCGATACCTATAGAAAAATATTAACAATACCGCCGGCTGAGTACTTAAGTGTCCAGTATAGTACATCGGATAATTGTTTTGTTTTTTGACATATTTTTACTAATTTTTACATGCTCTTTTCAAATCTTTGACAACATTTGCTCTATCTGTAATAGTTTTTTAAATATCGAATTGTCATCTTTTTTAATATTATACAAAGACTAAAATGTTTATTTTGATTTTTATGCTTAAGTGTCTAAAAAGCAGAATTGTATGAAATTGAACAACTAAGTATTCAAATTTTTGAGAAAAATGTTGTGCTTAAAGTGTCTAATGTTAAAAGAAATGCTTAAATGTTCTGTATTATATGGCAAGCAAACGATTAATACATATACTAAATATATTTTTGTTTAAGTATTTTTTATGTTGTAAATCGTATATTATAAAAATATAATATGAAAAGTATAAAAATACAATATACGTATACTTATAATCGTTATATGTCATATGATTCTACGCCTTATGAGTATTATGTATAAACTATGAGTGTATGACTAATGATTATTAACTAAATATATTTATAATTATTATATTCTACCTCTATATATTTATTGAATATGGATTTTGAAGTTAGTCTGCTTGAAGTGTTGTTAGGGTACATGCATGGTTAGAAGTGAAATCTTTTGTAGTTATGGAAAATTTTGAAAGGTTGGTATTTTTGTTAATATAATTTAGTTTTTGTATGTTAATTTTGAAAAAACTTTTACGAAATTTTCCGTAAATGTTTAAAAAGTATTTAAATTTCAAAATATAATTACCTACATTAATTTAAAATACTCGACGAAAAATTCGGTAAGAATTATTTTTAAAATTAAAATGTCTTCGTTTATTAAAATAACATTTAAAAATTCGATAATAATTTATCAACTCATTTATAAAGGTAATCATCCCAAGCTCCGTCTGTAGTTTCTTCGTTACAGAATATTGATAAAGACTATTCAAGTGGTTTAAGCATTTTGCGAGATGATTCTATTGCTGATCCCAATTTCATACCTTTAAATGAAGAATTTTTAGCAGAGAATGAAAATAATCAATAAATTTCAGTTCTAAATAATTAGGAAAAGGAGACTCCATTTTTAAATATACCCCTACGTTCTGTCGTAGGTACTGCTAAGAAAAATCTTATTATGAACGAATGATAATAAAATTATAAAAGGTTTTAATTTTCTGTGAAAAACCAAAATTTATATGCAGACAAAATTTTTCCATTAAATCCTCTTACTTTTTATTTTGTATTTAAAGAAATGTTTATCAAAAAAGGGTTAATGATAAATTTTGCTCCACTAAAAGAAAAAACGAAGAAATACCCATTATACAATAATTTATTAAAGCCTCGTTAAATAACAAAGAAAATAACAAACAATCAACAACCAAAGAAGCAACAAAAAAAAAAAAATTTAAAGTACTATAAATTTTCATCTAGTTTAGCTTTTCTTTTTATTGAAAAACAAAGATTTTCCTTGAAGAAAGATTATAATATTTGAGTATGTAGTTTAATTTTATTTTTGGGTTTCCAGGGTTTTTTTTTTTTCAATTTTTATTTTGGTTGCCTAGGACAAAATATTTCAGAGAAAAAAGTTGATTGTATTGCTTAGTTTGAGGTTTTCTTTGTTTTTCTTTTCGTTTTTTATTGCTAGAAGTCCAGAAATAAAAAATACATAAGCTATAGACAAAAAAAAAAAAAGAAAATGTTTTTTTTTTTTTGAGGAAAAATAAGTGTAAATTGATACAGACTTGTAAAATGGAGGAAGAAGTAGCAATTTTAAAAGTAATGAAAACATATAAGTACATATATAAACTATATTCATTCATAAATCTTAGATCCTTACAGTTATTTATAAGGGTTAAATTTTGAAGGGACTATGATAGGTAGTTGTATACCTTCATCAGTTTTTATCTTTCTGTAAAATTTCAATTTTCTTTGGTTTTTCCTGAAGAAAAAAATACATATATAACTACTACATATATAAATATTCTTCATGTGGGTTTGGACAGATAATGTATTTTGTTTGTTTTCCAATTTTAATATTGTTTTTTTTTTTTTTTTTTGAAAATATTTGGTAGTATTTTGTAAAAAAAAAAAGAAAAGAAGATTTATATATTACATGTATATACTCGTCCTGCTAAAAAATTTTCCATTACACAGGGTGTAAAAACTGACTTCAGGCAATCCTCTAGAAATAATCGATCTATATCGATCTAAGTTTTTTTTTTTTTGTAATTTTCTTCTGGGATGTAAATACAAGTGTAAAAAATGTTTTGAGATAAAAGAGGTAAAGAAAGTTTTCTGATCTTTTGAGTTCTGATTTTTCAATATTTCAATAAGTTTTTTGTTAATTGAACTGAGGTTAAAATTCTTCATGTAAAAAAAAAATATAAAATTTTTTGTATCATTCTAGGATTCTTTTAACGTTGTCCTATCTGATTTTTTAATATCAATCAAATCAATTCAATAATAAAATGAGAAATTTCGTTTTTAAAAAAGATGTTAGTATTACAGTTAGTATAAATTTAGGATACATTTCGGAAATTGCAGGATGTCAAGAAAAAAAGCTACCAAAATAATATTATTATATAATTAAAGTGTTGTTTTCCAATTCTCTCTGAAAACAAAAATTCAATTAATTTTTTCAAATTAACCACCACTTTAGGTTCACAGAATAATTCCCCCTCCCCCTTTTTTACTAAGGCTAAATTTTCAAATACTATGATATTTTTTGATATCAAATAAAAGTACAATATCCGACTAATAGTTTTTTTCATGGAAATGAAAACTTTAGGTTCTCTTTCTGACTTGCTCTTAGATTCGAATAAAAATGGTGATTTGGAGCGGAAGGTGTTTTTTGAATTTTATTACAACATTGATTGGCAATAAAATTTTTTTTGATGAGACACCAATTATAGCTAAGAAGTATGTAACGCTAGGTAAACTTTTTTTTAGATTACATAATTTATATGCCATTCTAAAAAACCAGAATGTCATGATAGCTTCAATGGAACAATTGAGGTAAGGAAAAAAATGAAAGGGTTAAAATATTTGAGTTTATAAAAATCGCAAGGTCGATTTTTTCCAATAATAATAATTTTCTTTTAACATATAGTTAAAGAGAGTAATGGTAAAAAGAATAATAACAACTTCAATCGACTCTGTATTATATTAAAATTTTTTTAATAGACCTGTATAAAAATGTATATGTAAAGCTGTAATAAAAAAATCATTATTATCAATCCTGCCTACTACCATTTTTTATTTTCTAGGTAAGATGGAAAACGTTCAAAAAGATACATAATATATAAACAAAATAAATTTAAAAACGTATTTAGATGATCTAAAGAAATTACGAAGTTCTTTATTTTGTTTTTTACTTAAAGGGTATATCTTTAAATATGTAGTAAATCTATTAGAATACTAAAAAATTTAAATATTTTGATGACTCGTAGATTTCACGTAATGTTTCAATTTATTGATGAATTTATCATGGTAATTACAATAAAATATTAATAATGTAAAATTTAACGGTAAAGGATAGAAATAGGCCATTTTAATTTTTTTTTTTTTATTGTAATCATCTTTTACATAATGTAGAGAAATTTAATGAAGAACCCACCTATAATATAAGTAAATATATATTGCAATTTTATATATTATGTATATTTGTTTGTCAGTGACGAAAAATGAGTATTTTCATTGAGGAAACATGTATAATTTTTGTTAATGAAGAATATACAGGAGGTCTCGTTATCGTAATTAGTGATGTGGTCAAATGCATAATGGAATATCTTTATCTTTCATTACATACAGAGCTCAAATAATTTATAAAACTTATAAAAAATGTTGTCCATTACATAATATATTAAATAAAGTTTCATGATTTTGCTGGTACAGTGATTCATCCACGACAATTTAAGGTTTTACCCTCTTACTCTTATCTCAATCCTCTTCAATTTGACAACGGCAACGGCAAATCCTGTATCGATAAATTTCTTTGTTATTAAAAAAATAAAGGGAAAACGGATGACAAACGGAAAAATTATAATGATGAAAATAAAGGAATTAATTATTAAATTAAAGTCGAGCATTAAATTAGAATTCAATTATGAACTCTGGAACACTCGTATGAACTTAATTTATGCTGTATCGTGTGGATGAACGGACAGACGGGCAGAAATTTTTTTTAGCCAATATCTTCCATTTTTTTTAATTTAGACAAATATTTGACGATTGCTTGAAAATCCAGATTTTTTATTTTAATTGATGATTTGTCTTTATGTTTTTAAATTCGAAAATCTAAATACATAATATTTAAAAATCAGAATCAATCAGAGGAATGGTAAAAAGATTTCCGAAATTGGATCCAAATTACCATTTTATTCCAAAAGATACTGCAAATTTGTTAGTTGTCTCATCGGGTTGTCTTTTGCTATCTACTCTAAATATTTAATATGTATATATTTAACCACATTTTGAATGGGATTTATGTGTATCTTTATTAGTATAGCACTTTTCGTCAATATTTAGATAAGATACAAAAATATCTATCAATATTAGAAAGAGAATATCTTTAAGTGACAATTTCTTTAGTGGAGCAGATACCTATAGCTGTATATATTTTCTAAATTATGAAACCTCTTGGTTCAGTAATACGGCAGTCCAGATGGAATTTAAATTTGTGTTCCTGGATATGTTCATATTGGTAATATTAAAGAAACAAAAAACGTCAATATTTTGCGGTGTAAATTTTTATTTAGTCCAAATCTCTTGACTGTTTACTTTTTGTTGTAACTGACCTTTTACTTTTAATCTTTCCTTTTCCATTACTATTCGTTAAGTATTATCTAATGTTTAGTTAGGGAATTCAACTTTTATTGCTCTAGTTATAATAGGATATTGGGCCGGTAAAGTTAGTGAATAAAAATCTTAATCCTTCAAAAGAATCTATCTTAAATAATGAATTAAATTTTTAAATAGTTCCATGGTTCATTTGCATCATTTTCCAAAATATCATCTGAGAATAATAAGAAAAAAACAAATTGACACAATTTTTAATAAAATATTTTTTCTTTGTTTTTATTTTTTTGAGTTGTAATGATTTTTAATGATTTCCAGTGATAAATAACGATTTCATATTTAATGAATTCACAATTGAAGAATTGAAGTTAACAATAATTATTAGAATGTTACTGCTGTGCTTATTTTCATTTCAAGTATTAAAATTATTTTTTGAAAACCTATATATACTATACACATAAAATAAATAATCAGAAATAAAAAGTAAAAAGAAGAAGAAATAATGAAAGAAACAAAAAAGTAATGTTCATATTATTATAATTTTATATGAAAATTATTTTTCATTTTTCATTCCTCTAGAGAACAAAAAAAAAAAAATTCGAAGAATCGTAATCATGATGAGTTTTTCTTTATGGTACGTTTAATGTCCATGTATCTGATAGATGCTACCATGTTTATTTTAGGTTATATATATATGAATTTTTATATAATAGGTATACCTATATATACATTTTTAAATTGAATTTTGCCTCTCATCGAATTACACCCTTTATTTATATAATTTTTTTTTTCTGTGTTATATGTTTGTCGAAATATATGTAAAGATCAGTAATGGACAATATTTTCAAAATGGAGTGCTATTATTATAGAGTTTTAATTATTTTAATATTTATTTTTTCCGTTAAGCTAGTAAATATCTTTGTATGTCTTTTACTCCTTCTAAACAATTAACCTTCTAGAGGGGGACATAAAGCCAGAAATTTTTTGTATTTTATTTACCGAATTTTTAGTACCTATCTAGTTTTTATTTTATCGGATTCAATCAAAAGAATCTTATAAAGTTGTTTTATTTTAATCTTCTAATTAAGTCGTGATAGATACGTCAACTGTAAACTTCATTCATCTTCTTTCATCTATTCGATGTGTATTGTTATCAGCAGTAAACAAATTCTGTAACTCATATATAAATAAATTTGGTATCCCATTGAAACTAATCTTTCAAGATTAGTTTTAATCTATTGAAAATTTTTAGTCCTTTTCTGACAATTGGGGAAGGATATTCAGTTTTAAAACAAATAATCATTATTTCCTAGTAGGTTTTATTTTTGTGTAAAGACTTAATAATCACTTTAACAGATATTTTAATTTATACTTTGTTATTTTATTGCAACTCCACAATTGTACCTATGTACAAATAAGTGAGTCTCGGCTGCATAAAATTAAAAGGAAAATAATAATAAGTACCTATTCGAACTTTTATCCTATTAAATTAAATTTATTGATATTTTTTTGTATTTAGATCTTTATTAACTAGAGGTTGGGAACTAAAATCGTGGGTTGCCCATGAAATGAGATAAGAAATAAAAAAAATGTTTGCGTGTCAACGGTTATCAATTCCTGACAGGTATCTAAACTAAACATAATATTTCATTACAATATGTACGTTAAAGTTAAAAATCAAATATGTATAATACACAAAAAAAAAAAATAAAAAAAATAAAAAAAAGAAGGAAATTTAGGGAAATTCATCTGAAAATCATCATCAGAAAAAAAAACAAAAATATACTTTTCAGCATTTTGATTTTTCATTTTTACAATTTTGTTTAAAGGCACATATCCATAAGAGCAGAAATATTTTTGATGAAAAACTTAAGGACTTATAATCTTATAATTTTGTTTTTTTTTTTCTTAAAAATATTTTCAATTTTTATTTAATCTAGAAATAAGGGTAAAACTTAAAAAAAAATTAATATACTAAAATTAAAGTTGAGAAAAAAAATTTAAAACAAACAAAATTTTTTTGTAATGTTAATTTTTACGAGATCTCCATATTTATTTATTAAAATAAACTTTTCATATTGGACAAATTATTCCTTTTCTAATTTAATACTTCTAGGTCCTGGAAACAAAGACATCTTGATCTTTTTTTGAGATGAAAATATATATACCAATATATGTCCCCACCAAGTATGGTTATAGCATTATGCATGCAAATATCTTAATGCTTATGAAATCGACTCTTAAAGGTTGACGATTTATATAATAAATTAGTTAACATCATGTAGGATCTGTAGTAATTTTGTAGTAAGAATGATAATAAAACTAAATATATTGCTTTAATGAAAATTAACAAGGGGCCTCGGTGGCCTAGTAACATACGCTGTAAATACCGAGAGAGTGTGGAAATCACACACATGTCGAAAGAGTAATTTCTCCTTACGACATGTACATCCACGCCTAAAAAAGAAAAGGCTCTGTAACTTCCTTGTTACATTTATGTGGCAGGGAAATGCACTAAAAAAAAAAAATTAACAATGAAAATACTCTAAAATGTTTTTTTTATAAATTTAAAATATGCATAACTCTGGAATACTGAAAATAAATTTCGATTAACCTGAAGTATGGGCACATTTCTCAAAAGGCAATAGAAACAGTTTAGAATAAATTGAGAATTAAATTGGGAAATTTGTAAATTTTCTTTTAGTTTTATATGTAAGAAGATCTTATATAAGTTTAAGAAGTTTAAAATAATTTATAATCTTAATATGAATTTATAAAACTAAAAAATACATTTTCTATCGTTTGCAATTTTTAGATTGAAAAACTGTTAAGCATATTATATTGAAAATAAGGTATTTTAAAACTTTGGGGGACTGCAGGTCCATAATGGGCTAATAAATATGAAAAAATTGCTCTACAACATTCATTTTATTAAGAGACTTATTAAGAGATCCATGGTTAAAACTGAATTGCTCTACACTTTAACGGTATAGAAGATTTATGAACAGGCAAACAAACAGACGGACGGATAGATTATGAAATTAATGAACTTGAATTTTTTAAAAATATTTTGAAAATATATGTGCTAAAAACAATAACTTTAGTAAAAAAAAATTATTTTAAATAAATACGATAGTTACACAATGTAAAAGTTAATTTTATTTCCTAGAAAATGCAAATATTAATTTTGCAATTCATTTAAAATTCAAGGCAATTTTAAACAACACTATCAAATCCCAATTAAAGTTTAAAATATAAAGTTAAGATAAATTAATTTTTTTTTTTATTTAAATAAATTTTTAAATAATATTTTAATAAATAAAAGGAAGTCGCCTAAAGAAAATTTCTAAAATAGATTCATAACTTTTTTCTCTAGCCAAAAAAGACTTTAGCCTTTAGGCATGAGGCATCAATAAAAGTGTTCCAGCAGTAATAAAAATCTTTAAATAAACCGTGAACACTTTTGATTTTTTATTGTATACAGAATAATTTAAGTGTAGAAGCTATATAGTATTTAAGCATAGAAGCATTTTGTTTAGAAACGTCAACGAACAAACAATGTTATGTCATGGTATTAAAGAAGAGAAAGACTTTTGTATGGAGTATTTCCAGTATAGAATAATAGACACTTTTTTGATAGAGTATTTTGTAGTTTTGTAGATTTTATGTATTTATTAATAAGTGCCTAAGAGTTATATTATAAAGAGTATTCTCGCTGCGGAAGATAACTGGTTATGTTCTCTGAGAAAAACAAAGAGAGCAACCAATTATGAGACAGTTAAGCATAACTAGTAAAAAATGGAAGTTAAGAAGATGCACACGTTTCTGAAACTTCCACGATGAGATGAATAAGATGAGATTAAAACTGTTCCATAGAACAACATAATATCCTGAAAAAATGCCAACGCAAGAGGTGCCAACTGAAGGAGGGCCAGTACAAGTTGTATGCTTCTAAGAAAAGTAAGGATAAAAAATTATGAATATTGTGTGTGCAATATTAACATTAACATCTGATCATATTTCAACACTTTATTGTACTTGTATATGGATAAAGGAACTAAACAATCAGTCAACTAACAAAATCAATGCTGTATATTATGTTAATTTTCTAAAAATCATTTCAAGAAGAAAAAAAACTGTATAGTCTTAATAACAATGAATAAGAAAATGAATACCTATATTGTAAAATACTTAGATTATTCCATTTATCAATTAGGGACTGAAAAAACTAACCTGTTACTGAAAATAACATGGTTATAACCAATAAGAAATTGAATTTACATAATATTGACGCTTCAAGTGGAACAAAACCAAATTCAAAAAATATAAAAGAACGATTATGTTTTCTGGAAATGTTGAGAAAAAAACAAAACAAGAAAATATTTCCTCTTTCAGAAGTTCAACCCAAGTCCGAAAATTAGATTTGACTATAACGATAATATCTGCTAATTTTATTTCAACAAATTTTACACTTTTGTATTACTCCAATATTTTTCATCTAGATTGTCTATCTACCTAATTAATCCTTTCTGAAAATATCGTAGTTTAATTTTTTTTTTGATTAAAATTAAGTGGAATATATTATATGTATCTTTAAATTTAAGTGTACATTTTTAAATATTGTTTTAAACAAAATAGATATCCTGGAAAATTTTGAAATTTGATTAGTTAGAAACAAATTTATTTAAACAGGGAAAATCATTTACTCAAATACAGGTATACCAATATCTAATACATTAATACCGGTACATAATATCTTTTATTATTTTTGTAATTGCCTGAAACGTCATTTATTATTAACATTTTATGTTACTAATATTCTAAAATCAATTTATGTTGTCATTTTCAATAATTGTACACTTATATCAAACCGCCATCCTATATATTAATTTAATTTCTTTTAAAATACCTGTTTACATTATACACAATATACATTGTTTAGAAAAAAAAACATTTAAATTATTGTATACAGGATGTCCTATATAAAAACCCTATTTTTCTTGAGAAAGGCAGGTGAAGTAAAAACTGTTAAAAAAGTGTGCAGGAGGAGAAGGGCCAGGACGGAATCTATTCTTCACCGTTTTCGAGATATGCAGCTTTAAAGAACTTGAGAGACTTTAAACTATTAGGTTTAAACTTGTGCACCAGTGATTTTATATGTCTAATTGGTACAAAGTTATGAAGATTTGAAGTGATTTAAAAAAAAAAATCAATTTTCTTTTGAAGCCTTAATTGAGGTACTTACTTTGTATAGCATATTTGAAAGAGCGTTTGCTAAATTAATATTTATTTAAAGAAATTTATAGTTTATTCTTCATATCTCAAAAACGGTGTAAGCGATAGTCGAAAAATTATTAAATATTATTAATAGAGCTTAAAACGTTCTACAGAGTGGGAGTTTGAAAAAAGAAAATTAGAGTTTGGAATATAACTTCAAACATTCAACTTTGTATCAGATCTAGTAAAACTTCAAGTATGCATAAATTAAAGTTTATAGCTTTGAACTCGTTCAAAACCTATAATATTTTTTTATTTAATTGCTAAAAATCTTTAAAATTTCATTTATCGTAAAAAATGTAGAATTACTATTACCCCTCTCATACAATTTTGTTGCTAAATTTTTACTTCCATTACCTGTACGAAAACGGACAGGATTTTTATCCCGGACAGCCTGTATATTTATTTCTACATATTTGTTCATGCAAAATTAAATTTTTAAAATAATAAAACCATAACAAGACCTGAATACGTCAATTACAATTATAATTAGGCGTTTACTACCCAATAATAACATTAAAAGAATTTTTATTTTATTTTAATTTTCGAATATGTTCTAAAGTATATTTGTAGGTACATATGTAAGTAAGTATATTCATAATTACTTGAAATTAATATGAATTATGAGCATTTATGTACATGTAAATATTTATTACATTACTAATGCAAAAGTTAACATATACTTGCTATACTTAAAATATTCTTATAAGAAACATGGTACAATCTGGCTTATATACAGTATGACGGAATGGAAAGGCCATGGAAATTAAAGGAAAACTCGAAGAAAATTTTCCATAGTTTTACCTTTTTGGAACCATTTTCTTTTTATCCATGAATCCGGCTTTATGAATTAAGGACTTTGCTCTAAATTGAAACTTGATCTGCTGCTTTCTGATTTCGCCAAATCCGCTTTCGCCAATCAGATCTTATATTTTTACTTCTTTTTAAATTGTAAAGCAAGGTAGCATTCCGACGTACCTTGCAGAGTACTCCTTCCATAACTACAGATTATTATCCGCAATTAATTTATTTTGAGCTTTTTATTTCAAAATAATATTGAGACGAATAAAAAAATATTTGATGAACATAACCTTTTGTTTCAGAGTGTGTATAAAAATAATCAATTGACTTACATTTTTGAAATGTTTAAGAATCAAAGCATAATATACGAATTTTAAATGTTCAATTAAAATCAATTTTATAATAATCGCATATTTTTTCAAATTTATTTATTACAAATTAAAATTGAGAAATTCTTATAATAATTATTTTAAAATATAGAAGAGACACATTTTTCAATAAATTCCAATATTATTTTGTTCACATGGGACCGTATATTCGAAATATTTTAATACGCAGAATATGTTATTTTTTTTTTTTATGATATTTTTAACACACACTTTTTTAAAAAATACAAATTGTATATCATTTGACAATAATTCGTATATAAGATTTTTTAATGTCTGTATGTTCGAGAGGAATGGTAAATATCACCATTGTTTATTATTTTTATACAAAAATAACTACATAAAGTATAGATGCTTATTACGAAATCAATGGATTATGATTAAAACCTTCTATATTAAAATAGTTATTTTCGTTAGTAGAGTTTCGTCAAAACTATTTTACACAACAACTCAACTTTAAAGCTAAATATCATTGTTTTATATAAAACAGATTTAATTCTTCGAAATTCATGAATAACGATTAGGTTGGTATGCCATTTGCTGTCTTTATTCACATTAATAAAAATAAATAATTCTTATATAAGATAATAGATGGCGCATAAGTAAAAAAAATATTTGTTTTAGTTTTGTACAATATAATTGAAGCCTACATAGTAATCAACTGTTTATGAAACTAATGATAGAATAAACTGAACCTGAATAATTAAATGACTTAGTGAATACTTCGAAAAAAGAAATTCACATATTTTGTTAAAA
Organism: Poecilobothrus nobilitatus; assembly: GCA_947095535.1. NCBI lineage: Eukaryota > Metazoa > Arthropoda > Insecta > Diptera > Dolichopodidae > Poecilobothrus > Poecilobothrus nobilitatus. The sequence continues at coordinate 7,153,230 of OX352774.1, forward strand.
AACTAAATTTATCATCTTTTCCAAGTACTTTCGATAACTGAATGATTTAATTTTATCGATACATTACAGCATATAATGTGCGTGGGGATGTAATAGAATTCGCATAGTCAAATATACATTCTCCCTCGTTCAATCATTTTTATGAGTATTTTCGCTTGTAAAGAAAAAAGGTTTCAAAATTTGGAAGCATTATGCTTAAAAATAAAGTAATAATAATTGTAATTTTTTCTATAAACTATTTTTAGCTTTTATTATTTTTTGTATTTTAAAAAAAAAAAAAAAATTAAATATAAAAATTAAAAATGAATAAAGTCTACCTATATTACATGTCCCATTATAAAATATTAGATTACCGAGTATGCAATTACAACAGGATGTAAATGATATTTTCTTTAAATTTTTTATGTATGTGCAAAAAAAATCTTGAGCACGGCATAGACGAAACTTACTTATATGGTACGTCTTATCTGATCAAGTAGAATTCAACTGAAAACTGAACTTAAATTTGAAGATATTTTCATCCTTTTTCATTTTTATACCTATATGTTTGAATTTATAATTTTTTATAAATGACTTACGACTCTCTCTGTCTCTTCTTCTTAGGAAATGACTCGTTCTTCTAAATTGAGAGAATTCTCATTTTGAATTTATGTATATATAATTTTTTTTTTTATTTCTGAGTGTCTTGTTTTCATTCGGCTTAAAGGGGATATCTAGGTATTTTAAATAAAATGTACTTGAAACAATTTTCAAGAAATTCCTTTTTTTTTAGAATTTATAGAATTGTACAGAAATTAAAAATGTTTATGGAAAATTTAAATGTAAAGAATATAGCAACAGAGAAAAAAAGGGGTTTTTAAAGCTCTTTTAAAACATTTATTAAAAAAATAGATCCTGATGTTATCAAGCTAACCGTAACTATTGCTGTTGACAATTTAACAACTTTGTAACTTCTGCCTGTTGCCGAATATCTCAAAGTGCTAGTCAATATTTCATGGGGCGTTATAATTTTTTTCGTCTTGATTTTTAATTTTAGAAAGTACCAATTTATACAATTTCATATATGTATTCACATCCAGTCTGAAATAATTTCTCTAACCTTGCAAGTTCATTATTTAATTCTCGAAGTAAATTAATGTGGGAAAATTTAACTCACTTTAATAACTGCTTTCTGAACCAAACACTCCATTAGCTATTGTACGACAGTAGTACTTCATTCATGTTGAACCGTCATTTTTGACGGTTTTTTTTAAATGAACCGTTTTTTTTAAATTGACAAATTATTGAATCTAAAATATTATACTGTTGGCATAAGTTTTATCTCATTAAATAAAACATCAGATAAAATGGAGAGTTTTACAACGGTTCCCCTAAAAAATCCCAAATCCAAAAAAAAAAAAAAAAAACCAAATCCCACAAAATCCAAATACCACAAAATCCAACCACAACAAAATCCAAATACCTCCAAATTCAAATCATAATTTCCGGCTATTTGTTATAGCTGGGTTTTTTCTACATTATTCCACATTGCATATTGAATTAATTAAATAATATTTATTTTACATATTATATATTACAACAACAAGATATTTAAAATAGTGGAGATTGCCTTCCCCAAATCTCACCAAAAATATTATTAAACCCAGATTTTGAAACCAACTATCTCTCCTATATGAGAATCTTACATATATATATATATATATAAACATATTCGGAAAAAAGCGTATAACTCTGATTTTGAATTCAACTTTAAAATATCTCCTAATTCAGAATCTCACATACGCATACGTAGGTATATATAAATATTCTGGAAAAGCGCATAACCCTGAAGCTGTAGTCCCCAAAAGCTAGTCTCAAAATTAGATCTATTTGATGTTTCGATTATGTGGTTTTTGGATTTTATGAATTTCCGAAAATAAAAAGTATTTGGATTTTGTGGTTTTTGAATTTTGAGATTGGGATTTATTTTGTAGGAAACCCCTTACAACATCACATAAATCGTACGATAAAACATTATTTGTATACCGTTCCTAATATTTATCTTATCATTATTTTATTAATAAAATTCTTAGTTAAGTTTAATAAAAACATGACAGAATGTAAAACGAATGTAAAGGTCAATATTTTCTAACGACAATAAAAACAGTTTTGAATATTGTGACTTTTATTAAAATTTGTAAATTTATACTTAGAATTTTATATATGTAAGAAAAAATTGTGCAAAATTAAAATACATTTTGTTCAATTTTAAAAAAAATCTATATTATGAAGAAAAGCTGTTAACATTAAACTTATTTCACCGTTTTACTTAGAAAAAATAGCAAATTTTAAATTTTTCACCACTAATAGTTCTTAAAAAAGGTAACTTATACTAAATATGAAAAATTTTTCTTCTCTGAATGTGTACTGAAAATTCCTTTATATGATTTTAAATTAAATCTTATTTAAACGAATGATTTAAAAGATAATTTTCCATTTTACTATAAAATATAAATATTTTACATGTCATATATAATATTATTAGATTTTTTGTTTTGTTCATTAAAGGTTAGGTTGTTAATCCAGTTAAAATTACTTTGAAATAAATTATATCTTATGTCAGTAGAAACATCTATTGATATGTTTACTAAAAAAACAATAGAACCATTATTAAAAGAAAATATGTCCAAAACAAAAAAAAAAAAACAAAAACATCATTGTAACAGATTTGCTAAATTAAATAGACCTTAAAGCTACATATATATAAAACATATAACTATAAAAAAAAATACATAGGTCTGCCTTTCAGGTTATGTTTATGATGAGTACACTGAATAAATAAAATCTTTGAATATTTTTGTTTACCATTTGTAGTACCTATCATTTCTATAAATTTGTGCATAGCAGAGAAGAACTTTTGTCCAAACTGTTTTATAAAATTTATATACCTATTTACCTATTTGTTTGTGTATGTATATAATTTATGTAATACATACATAATATATGAATTTTTATATAAATTTGTTGGAATTCGCGAAAAGTAAATTAAGATAAAAATGTCAAAGTTGTAACAATGAATGTTTAAAACAATGTTATACAATTTAAAACATTTAATATTACTATAGGATATTATATAAAAGTTCGAAATATGTTGCATAAACTCTTAAAATGTAATAATAATAAGCGATTTTATTTTCCAGTAGCTCAAATGTGTACACTATTAGTACTTATACTATATTTGGATTTGTTTTAGGGACTTAAAATGAGCATTGTGTGGTAATGATCATTTTGTATAATACTGTACTTTTCATGATCAACCAGCACATTAGTACTAAAAGGCACATAACCTGGTCGTAAAAAAAAAGTGGTCTTTAGTGGGACAAAATCCTACAGACTTATAGATGACCAGTACTCGTTCCACTCTAACGAAAACTAACTTTCTAAAGTACTACAGTAATATTGCAAAAGTCTCACTTACTAAGTTTTCGAAGCTTTAATTGATCCGTAATCACCAGAAAATGATCTACATTTTGGTATAACCAACATTTATGTAGCTGTTTTAGAAGCTGAGATAACTTATGCTTAAAAACATAGTAAGTCTGATTTGTATATAGCCGAAATACTTCAAAACATAGCAAATGTACTTACTATACCGACTTTCCTTAACATTTCGCAAACACATCTAAAGAATATATTTTAAAACCTAGCAAGAAGACTTGCTTTTTCTTGTGTAATAATTAATAGTATTTTTAAAATTTTATAAAACATTGTAAGTTTTGCTTACTACTAGAAGCATTCTAGAAGCAATCTCAATAAATTAACTAGTATATTACTTTGAATATCCAAAAGATATTAAAATAACTTCCCTCTAAAATTTCAATTGGACACTAATATTAAAAATTTTATCAAAATTTAAAGTTCTAACGGTTTCTTTGATTGCGGTTTTTTTTTTTTTGTTCAATAATGAAAAATGTAATTTTATGTCGACAATTTGGAAGACTTAATTCGACCAAGCTGTGCAAATAACAGAGTTTAATAACTAACTAAGGCATTATATTGCATTTCACTGATTTTCTTTCCGCTTTAGACGGTAAAAAGGCAAGAAAAATGTTTAAAAATGGTGAATTTTTTTATCCATTTTTAAATAATATGATGGTTGCTGAGTTTCGAAAAGTAAATACAGCCTTATTTTATAAAAAGTATGAGAAATAATGAATTCATAGAATCTGAATTTCTTTTTCTTAATCCTTTTGTTGAATTATATTTGTTATGAATATTAATTTTTTTTTATATTATTATTTATTTATATATTTATATTTTATTTTATTTATAATTGACAAAAATGATCATTTAAACAATATTTTTGTTTAAATAATCATTTTTTTATATTTTAAAAATTATTTTAATTTAATATTTTACAGGTTGAGGCAAGAAAATATAGTAAGCCGAAAATGTATTTTTCGTTACAGTGTGCAACAAATTTTCTAAAAGATAGTAAATATTCTTGCTATGTTTTGATTCGTTTTCATATTAGCTGTGGAGTATTTTTTTGTCTGTTGAAAAGATAGTAAGTCAATTTTCACCGACAAATACCAAATTTTCTACTTCCAATTTAAGTCTAAAAACTAGTTTAAAACATTTCAGCAAATAAAACATTTCACAAAAACTATGTTTTAGTATGTTTTGCAATATTATTGCAGAGTATCTTCCAATGATTCCCACCTATACTCACAAAAAAAAAATATTTTGTAGAATAATAAAATTTTCGAAGCGTTTTAATTTCTATCCGGTTTATATTAAAGTTAACATTGGGATAATTTTTAAAGTTTTTGAAAACAACCATTTGATTTTCTATTTGCCTATCACATTTTACTCGGTATTGTTTTCAAAATTGCACAATTAAATTTTTTTAATATGACTAATTACTTGGACTAAAAGTTAAAAAATATTTTAACTCAATGCTTTACGAAAATAAAAAAAAATTGTGTTCATTTAAATTATTTTACATTTTTTATAGAATTTTAACTGTCCAACTTAATAATACCCTTTAAAATAAATTTGTCTCTGTTAAAACACAAAACAAATAGTAAATGTATCTATCACTTGTACAAGTTTTCCAACAAAACAGAATGTAAAAAATAAATCTTAAACAGAACTGTATATAAAACCAAGTTTTTATAGATTCAATTTTACGAAATCTAGTCTTACGGAATCACTCACTGAAAAAGAGAATAAACAAGAACTAATATGAAAGTAAAGGAGCACTCAAAATCATCGTAAATTAAATTTGATGAATTTTTGCCTAAACATATTGAAAAATTATTATAAATTTTTGTATTTTCGTTTTACGTTTGAAATTCCCAGTTACAAAATCCCCTAACCATCAAAATCTCCAATTCAAAGTACAATAATTTTCATAATTTCCAAATTCAATAATTCCAAAATTTAAAATTCCCAAATTCAAATATTTCGAATAACGGGAAAAAAAAACTGTAATAAAACAAATCATGAAAAAAAAAAACTTTGAATTCCTCCTAATTGAATATATTTTTGCCCATACATAATATACCAATACATTATTCCGAAAAAAGTAAAAAATGCGACTCTGACTTTGTAACCAACTATAAAATCCCTCTTAATTATTTTAATTCCATTAATCTATATAATTTTGTGGTGGTTCAAACATGTTTTGCCGAATTTGGATTTTATATTTAATCGAAAATTTAATATGATTTAGAGATTTTGTATTTGGGAACTTTTAAAAACATTGTGAAGAGGGGGCTTCTGTATTTTCTAATTAAAACAAGAATGCACCAGCATTTAGCTGTTTACGATTTTTCAGCCGTTGTTTTTAGATTTTCGTTATTAGATTCAAATTTAATAAAATTCATCCTGAGATGTTTCTGTCTTTTAATTTTAAGTCTGCTGCCTCATAATTTTTATTCAAATCTTCACATGGTTAAAATTTTTTTACTTTTTTTTATTTCAACTTGTGCTTAGAAGTTTTGTAAACAGACCGACAAACACTCCAACAGGCTCTTAAATGCATATTAATTAAATTTTGTTTTTTAAATATCCTAAAAATAAGAGATAAACTCCAAATAATTATTCTTCATTTTAATATATATATATATATATATATTCGAATTTCAGTTTTTTGACTTTTAACAGTTTACTTTCTTAAATTACATGAAGACAAACTGTACATACAGTTTGTATTATAAAGAGAACGTATTACAATTTAATACATATTCATTTAATGTCAGCTAACATTGAATATTTATACATATTTATATATACGTATTATATTATTTACTATTAAGATACTATAATATACAGTTATTAACTTATCTAAAAGATATATTTTTATAATACAATGGTAATATTAAAGGACTATACTCAAAAGTATTTTATAAATATTGAACATTATCCTTTAAGTTTGAATTTTCAATGAAAATTAAATTTATTGTCTACACACTGAAATATATACCAATACATACGCATGATATGAATTCTAAATTAATGAATAAATGAATGAATTTAACTGTTTAGAAAACGGAACTAACACGAAACGATGTTCAATTAAAAATATATAGTCAGGCGATCTTTATTAGAATTTTATAATCTGGTTATATCTTAATGTAATCAACTGGATACATCAGATCATAAATTCGGCAAACAGTTATTATTATTATCATATAGAAAAGGACTCAATTTTTTTTTTTAAGTAAAGATTAATCTATGATTATATTTTAATGTTTCACATATTATGTGTATTCGCATAATACAATTAGCAGGTCAAAAAACTTGATTGTTTTACATTATGCAATTTGTGTAAACACTTCAACAGTTTTAATTTATTATATTAACATTAAATATAGATATTATAATATTTGTTGAAATTAAATTTTCAATTAGTTTAAAAAAAAGGTGGAATTATAAAAAAAAATTGTTGTGAATGCTCTTAACTTTGTATAAAAATAACAGAAAGTTGACTGTGAATGTTATATACATTTATACCGGTCTATCCGATTGTCAGCAAATGCTGTTTGATGTTACTCAAAACAAACTTTCAAATTTTGCAAGAGTGCTTTATGGTTTTAAAGATAAATCGTATTGTAAGTCAATTTATGTTTTTCCATTAGTTTTTCGATTAACCTGCCCATGCTGTCCAAACTTTCTATAAATTTTCTTCCTTACTAGTACTACCTGTTTCAGCTCGTTGGTTAATCAAATTTTCTTTCCTAAACTAATTACGTGTCTAGGACTTTAGAATGCTTTCAGAACTTTACAAGATCCGTCGTAAATTTTTGTTGAGCTCCATTAATCCGTTCTAGCATCACGAGTTACGACCTATTACCATATAGCTAAACTATTATATGGTTACTAAAGGCCCCTGTTAATGTGTAATCAAATTCTATGTTGAATCCCAATTCTTATAATAGACAGTTGCTGTTTAGAAAAATAGAATTTATGGAAAAAGTACAATCCGTGAAAAATCTGAAAGCAAAACTAAATTCGCCAAACCCCTAATTGAAATTATTTTTAAAACACCAAAACAGAATTAAATTGTATAAAGAGCTTCTAGTTGGTGTACATATATTTAGATTATTTGGTATTGTGAGTGAGGACTATTATGTCTATTTATTTATCGAGTTCAAAATAAATGTTTTAAGGTACGTAGGGAAAACAGAATAGGTATTCGTAAACCATTTGTAAGATACACAAAATAAGGTTGAAGCAAAATTCAGTTAATTTTTTTTATAGGCCACGTTGTCTGTAATAATATTGCCGTTGTTCGTTTTATCTTGCGCTAATGTAAAAAAATTAAAATCTGAAAAAAACCGTATATTTGGCGTACAATCCTTGATTAAAATTGTACACGGTACAGAGGGCGAGAAAACCGTACAAATATTACCACAATTGTACAAATGGTAACCTTGCATAAAATTGACATACAAAATATTTAAAAATGAAAAATTATTCAAATTTAATTTGGTTGTGAGAACTGCTGTAGGTATACTAAAATTTAAGTACTTATATGAGAAGAAACTGAATTCAAAAAAGAATACAATTAGAAAAGTTTTCTAACCGCTTCAAATAATATGCAAACATTCATACATAAATGCAACTATTTAATAGAAAAGTACAAAATCAAAACAATTATATATTTGAATTTTAAAGGGACTCTGCTCGCTGGTCATACATAAGTACATACTTAGATACATATTATTAATACCAGATCAATATCAGTCATCATTATTTAAAATTTCAATACATATTGTGATAAATGATGATTTTTAATCATTTATTTAATCATCAATTTTTAATTTCTTTCTTTATATACATATGCATAAATTAAAGCACTTTACATACATATAACCAAAGAATAGTTGAGCCGTTGAGGTCGAGTCGAGACTCGAGGCTCAAGACGAAAAAAAAAATACACAATTTTAAAGAGAGTAAGTGAGATATAAAATAATATGAAGTATCCAAATAGCAAAAATTGTTTGTCTCTCATAATTTTGTGTCTTTTTTTTATTCTGCTGTGTACGTTTTGTTACTACTTACTACCGACTATCGTAGGTACCATTTACTACTGTAATGTAAATATGAAATGTGTTGTTTATGTTTTATTATTAATATTATGTATTGGTTTTATAGTAGAAAAAACGTAAAAAATATATAGTAACTAAGGTTCAAAGCTTGAAATGGAATTCATAATACGTATTGTGTGACTGAAAGCTACTAAATTATAATTATAGATAGTTATGATCAGTTAAAATGGTTTGACTTATTGAATTAAAACCCTGATAATTTTTGTACCAATAGGATCAATTTATAATAAAATCAATCATTTAAAAATATGATGTAACACTATACAGAAAAATTTATCTAAAAATTGAAGACTTTATACTTATATTTCAGTGAAACAAAAAAAAGTATTATTTTATAGAACAACTTAGAATTCAAATTGAATAAATTACTGATTACTTTAAGATTTTTTGTTAACGAATTTTTCCTTCTCTTAATTCAGTTTACTCAAAAAAAAAAAAAGAAAAACTCAATTAAATTGAACAGCCAAACAATTTTCGCTATTTGGATACTTTATATTTCGACAAAGAAATAGAAGGAGACGAGAATAATAAGTTGAAGACATTTAAAGGAGCGCTTGAAATATTTCAATTGTAATGGAGAAACTTACAGATATTCAAAAAAAAAAACAAATAAAAATATTTCAGGCAAGCGTTAAATAATTTTAATCTATAATAATGGACCCTACTTTATTTAAATCATACAATTAAAATCTAACACAGAATAAGCCGGCTGGTAACTATGTGGCTATGCCAACATAATTATCTCGCCTGCAACTTGTAGAGTAACAATTTAGTAATAGAAAATTAAGGTAGATAAAACATAAGCTCCAAAAATATCAGAAAAATTAAATAAATATCTTTAGAATGAAATTAGAACACAAAATATTATCTGGGGTAGAATGCTTCATTTGGGACCGAGTACTTAAAGTAATTTGCCACAGAAATCGTAGACACAATAGTAGCTAAAACAATTAACATGCAGATGCGTAGTAAAGCTTCTAAGAAGTTAAAACAGATAAAAAAAACCATTAGAATAATAATATACCTACATACTTATTTTTATATATTTTTTTTGTATTCCATAAAAATAAATATATGTACATTAACTTATGTATTTTGAAACGAATTATGGTAAATGGCATTAATTACATTATATTATCAGAGCATTAATGTAGGTAATATAATATGGTGATTTAAATTAATTTCATCTAAAAGTAGGATAAGTGAAGTCTTGTGTTTTCTATTATAATACATAATAAGTGCTCTAACAATATATGTAAGTGTAAAATTAACTTAAGTATCAAAATAATACCATTATTATGTTAATAGTGATGTTTATTAAAAAAAATAAATAAACGATGAACAATTTGTTTTGATTTCTAAAATCAATTTAATCTAATAATTTAAATTTAATTCAATAGTCTTAAAAGTAAAAATAATGTTTAACTTCTAACAATCCATTCTAAATTCAATTTAAATCATACATTATGATATTTTATGAATTTTGTTTAGTTCAATGATTTCTTGAACATTTTGTACTTCAACATTTTGATTCATTTGTCTTTAATGTTTTAGTGCTACAAATGATACTATAAAAAATTTTGTTTCCTTGTTTTTGTTGTTACTCTGCCACCACATGTAATATGGTGTTTTGTGCATATATTTTATTATATTTTAATTGTCCAGACTGGGTTTCAAACACAAGCCCTGTAGCAGGGAAGACTGGCAATTTACGCCCAGTGACATTGGTGGGGTTATAATAATAATATTAAAACTGCCGAATACAGAATTAAAACACAATGCGTTTTTAAAATTTAAATTGGACATTTAAGAATGACTAAAAAAACAAAAAGCTTGAAAATATGAAAGCTTCAGAATTATTTATATGTTTTGAAATCAATTACACAGCACAGCCGCAGATTCTACTCTGAAAAAGTTATGATTAGTCAATACTTGCTCTGTGTGCTTAATATTTTATCTTGCCTAATTAACTTCCAATTTCTTCAACAAAAATTTGATACATTGACGTTTATTAAGGAAATTGGAGCATCTAGTATAAATAATCTCTTAAAAGCTATCAAACAAAGGAATCAAGGAGTATACCGATCACATGGACAATGTCAAGATATAACAGCACTGCGGAAATTAAAGTAATATTTATAGAAGTGTCACTTAAAGTCTTTTAGTGATTGTAGAAGTTAAAATCCTGCAAAACGCCGAAAAAAAGAAAAGAAAGATTGTTGAAGACTGAATAAGCTGGTAAGATGAAAAATTTTATTAATGAACAGAATACCATTATCGTGTATTCTGGAATTTTTTCTATAAGTGAAAATTCTTCAAACTAATTGAGGATTAGAAAAGTAGAATATTCATTTTAATTTTTATTTTTAATTAATTTTTTTTTAATTAAAATAAATCCGATTTATTTTAATCAAATCTATTTAACATATATTTATGTAATATAAAATATAATCACATCAATTCTGACTTTAATTGTAAATATGCCATTTTAAATTTTATTTTAGCTCCAATATAATAAAAAAAAAAACATTTTAAAAATCACTTATAGTATAATTCTTTAAAAGTCTCTTATAAACTTTGGAAGTTTGAAACAAAAAAAAAAAAAAAAAAAATTTTAAAACAAAAAAAAAGACTAAAATTCCCCAAACACTTTCAAGATCAAATCAAAAGCCTGTCATGTGTATATTCATTAGATATATTCATAGAACTCATATGTTCCTGATGATGTTTAGATAACTTTTTGACAGAAAATCTACTTTTTCTAGATAATGTCTGTATAGAACAAAAAAAAAAAAATGGCAATAAATATTTTTTTTTTAAATTTCATATTAAATTTATTGTGAAGAACAAAAATGATTTCTTTTTTTTTTTGCTTTTCAATATTAAAAACTTTTCATGGTAACGCTTGAACAAACTAAGTTTGTGATCTCATTATTCGCACCATTTATTATGAACGTGAGTTTGGTTGTTCTTTTATTGGAAGGGAAAATAAAAATAAAGAAATTTTCGAAATTTTTTGTTTTTGGAATGACCTTCAATAAAAAAAAAAATAGCAAAAATAAAATTAAATATTTTTTAAGGTTTAAAACGGGCCAATTTAAGGTTTAAAACCGGACACTACAATAATCTATGAATTTAACAAGTTATAAAAAAGAATAATGTATAATATATAGGTACATTAGTTCAAAAATTTTCTTCAGCTCAAATTTTATAAAACGTTTAGATTGTGATATTTAGGTTTAGTAATAAGAAGTATTATGTACATTAAAATGGGCACAGCACAAAAAGGGAGAGAAAAAGAATTATCAAATATTTATACACAACAAGGAAAAAACACTCTAAAAATTTATTTAATTTATTTCATAATGACTAGATGTATCAATAAAATGGTTTGCGAAATAACTGGTCGTGAAAGAGATGAGATGAAATTGAAAGTATTGTATTGAAGGAACTGTATTATTACACGAAGAAAATTTGTTACGAAAGTTTAGATTTCTAACACGAAGAAAAATTTATTCCCAAAGTTTAATACAATTAATTCCGTAGTACAAATACTAGATGGTTAGAATTAGATTGAACTTGAAGACACCTTCTTTATAACAAAAAAAAATTGACAAAATAATTTACCATTCCACTGGAAAATGTAATCTTCATTCCTAGTTTATGTATTTATTGTTGGATGATCAAAGTATGAGTAAAATGTTGTAGAATTCATAATATTGTAGCTAAATTAATAAAATACCAAATGGGCCAATAACTGACATGCAATCACCAATAACTGTACAACCTTAATAGATTTTTCAAAATGCATTAACTAGTTATTTTGATTTCATCTGAATTTATCTTTGGCTTATATATATATTATAGAAATTAAAGTCGAAAAATATTAAAAAGTTAATCATATATTATCATAAAGTTAAAGATTTTCAAATTTTTTGTGGCTGGTCTTTAATTTTATTTAATTATGTTTTTTTCTAATATGTACCTAATTTTTTTAATCTTAAGACATCCCAATCTTAACACATTTAAACAAGTTGTCAGCTCATTTTGGAGAAATATCTAAACAAGGCAGAATGTAAACCAACGGTTTTTAATTCGGATTTCAATTTTGACAGGCTGTAAGTCCGGAACCCTATATAACTAAGAAAAACCTTTAACACAAGTAAAAATATATTACTGGAGCTTTAATTTTTTTGTCTTGCCAAAAAAAATGTGTACAGTTGCCTAAGTTACAGATGTTTAAAAAAGCTAATTTTCAATTTTTGAGTCCTAATAACTCATAAGCAGAGGTGGTGCAAAAACAATTTGTGAAGAAACTTATAAGATTTCAAGTCCTTATCTAAAAGCGTGCCAGAGTTATGAAGATAGAAAAATCATGCAAAATTTGATTTTCACATAACGGTAAATTTACATACTAAATTTAAAAAAATTGTATAATTTTGATACTAATTTACAAAGATATAAAAAATTCCTGCCGAATGGCGTTTTCAGATTGAAAAGATGTTTAGTAGAACATGAGATATACAAATTTAAAAATGGTGCTTTTTTAAAGTTTGAGGGCTGTAGCTCCGTAATGGAGAGGGCGACATGAAATAGTTGTTCTACAACATTATTTTTTTTATGAGACCTACCCTAAAAATGTTAACATTTTTTCTCTGTCTTTAACGGTGTAGAAGTTTTGTAAACAGACGAACCGACAGAGTGAAACTGATAAGCTTCCAACTACAAGTGACATCAAAGTAACAACATTTTCTATTAACAAAAATTCAAAATTGATTATTAAACAAGTAAATAAAATTCAAGTAAATTAATATAAATTTATAATTATCGTTGTAAAATACTACAGACGAAGACAATATTTTAATTACCTAGAATTTTATCTAAAGGCAAATGATGTAAGTATGTTCAAGTATGTATGTAAGTATGTAAGTAATGTTTTAGCTGGCTTAAGGTTTATATGTATGCACGAATTCGTTTAATTATTTAGCATAAAAGTAGTTTCAAAGTTCGAGGTTCTTAATATTGTCGATGTAAATAAAGTATAATTAAAAACCAGTCAGAAGTTTCAAAAACGAACCTATAATATTAATTTTCGCCGTACAGTTTGTTTCTACTGAAGTACATGGTAAAGACATAATATTGAACATTATTTGTTGTCGCAATCACTTTTTTTTTTGTACTAATTGTATTGTGAGAAAATGGAAATAATGAAGCTATTGATGTATAATGCATAGTAAAGTGAGAATATGTTGGCAATATAATATTCTTGTCATAATAATTAGTGAAAGTCATCAATGACTCTTGAAATTAATATTGATGCCCATTAAAAAGCTTCAAATTGAAAAATCTATTTGAAATCTTAACGAAGTGTTGGTGACGATTAGAATAAATAGTTGGTATATAATTATAGTGACAAATATTTTATATTAGGAACATATCTAAACAAGGAACATATTAAAACAGTGTTTTAATGTACCCTATTCTTTATTCCATAACTTAGTGGTTGTTAAAAGAATTTCTGTTCTTAGGACGGAAAAATTACAATTCATTAAATTAAGTTTATTTTTTCTTTATCTTTTAATAAAAGTTATATAACAATCTTAAACTAACATTTTTAAGAAATTATTTATTATTAGATCTTCCGAAGCTTGCAAATTATTTTGTAATATTATGGACGAAATGTGAAAAAAACAAGTAAATGTAACAGTAAGTCCATGCATCCGACTTATTTATACCCAACACCTAAAAAATTCAAATTAAATTAAAAATCCATAAGTTATTTTACTTAGGTATTTAATATAAGCTAAAAAAAATAAATGCTTTTACAATCTTTGTACAAAATTTCAGGTTTCTATCTTTATTAAATTCGAAGATATGCTTGTTAGGTCTTGGGAAGTGTGTGAAGGCACCCGCACCACCACCCCAATTCATCTCAAATTTTAGAGACATCATCAGAACAGGGTAGAATACTCTTATATCAAATTTCAAGTTTTTATATTTATTAATTTCAAAGATATGTTTGTTCGGTCTTGGGAGTTGTGTGGAAGATACCCGAACAACCACTCCAATTCATCTCAGATTTTAGGGATATCAGGGATTCAGGAAAACGCAGCCTCGTACAAAATTTTAAGTTTCTATCTTTATTAATTTCGAAGGTATGCGTATTCGGTTTTGGGAGTTGTATAGGAGGTACTGAAACACATAGTCCGATTTCGCCCATTTACAATCACCGCCTTACTTTAGTCATTGTTAACCTACAGTATAAATTTCATCAAGATAGTATCATTATTTTTTGAGTTATCGTGCGTACGAACGGACGGACATCGCTAAATCGACTCAGGAGGTGATCCTGATTCAGAATATATATACTTGTCTATACCTAACTCGCTTCCTTTTGGTGGTTACAAACACCATACCAAAGTTAATATGCACTATACTTAATGTGTAGGGTATAATAAACTAAAAATTTTTTACACAAAAAAGATAATATAAGGTCTCATAAATAATTCAGTCCACAAAAAAAGGAAAAAAAAAAAACACAAACATGCAAAACAAATGAAAATTTTTGCATCACAATTGAAGGTTAAAAGAAAAGAAAATACAAAAAAGTTTAAATATTTCTTTTAAAAGACAACAAAGGAGTTTTTTTTTTCTTTAACAAATTGTAATAAATTTTGAAAATGTATATGGAAAATCATGTATAATTTATTCTATATTTATTCCATAATGGAAATAAATTATATTGAAGTAAAAAAAAAAAAGCGTAGTTATTAATAAAAAAAATTAAAATGCTTAATTCCTAAAAAAAAATAACTAAATAAGATTTTAGACCTTTTATAAGCTCTTATTGATTATAATCAAATTCAATAAATCGGGTTAAAAAAGTGGGACTTAATACAATTGAATAATATTTAATTTATACATATATGAAATATTAAAATGGAGCATAAAATGAAATAAAATTTTACGAAAAAAAACAAAAAATTCAATTCATATTTATAACTCACATACTTATAATTTATTGCAATAAGTTCATATTATCCCTGTCCTATCGTTTTTTATCCCTACTTCTCAGTCAAAATAGTGCGGGGCAGTTAAGGGTTTCATCACATTATATTGGTTAAAGGGGGAGGTGGGTTTAGTTATTTAAATTTCTGGCATTTAAAAGCGGATATTGTTCTTTACCATTTGAAATTGTTTTTGAAAAATTTCAATCCGTCTTAGGAAAAAAGAAAAAATCAAAGAAATATTTTTAAATATAATATTATTAATTATGAATTAATCATAATTATGCATAAATTCCGGTCGTATTTGTATGAAAAAACATCGATTAGACAGACATTAGACAATCCAGTTCGATTTGCGGTCACACATGGAACTTTTCATGGTTCGCACTTTTTTTCCGACGGCTCGTTTTGCTATAAAAGTTTCAGCAAAATGTGGAAATAAATAAGCTCTTCGGAAAAATTTTGTAATAGAAACCTGAATTAAGTATTTTTGGTGTGGTGTCTGTCTGATGGTACGTGTACAGCCCATAATGGCTGAACTGAATACGATAAAATTCCATATTTTTTACGAATATTTTCAAACAGAAAAATATGATTAAAAAATTTATAACGAGAAAGTTTTTACATAAGTCAAAGAGCAACAACTTTTTCATAGAACACATTTTGAACCGACGAACTTACGATGTTTTTCTGTAATTTTTACAATTTTATAATTTTGTGCATGAGACGTACATATAATATAGATATTTACAAATATTCAAATATTAGCTATTCATGTTTCATATACATATGCATATATATATATATAAATATATATATACATGCATATAATTTGTTACTTTTGTAATGTAAATAAACCTATTAAAAATACTAATATTAAGTTTCTGCGATTCTGCTATCGGTTCTGTGATGGACATAGCTGTTTTTTATGTATATTAATAAATTTATTATTAATTTAATGAAATTTTTTTTTGTTTTAGAATGAATGAAATTTCTATTCAAAAACTTTACCAACACCAACTATTAGTTTATTTTGATCAAAAACTTTTTTTGCTTCGTTTAAATTATTTAATTTTTTTTTTTTTTATATAAAAGTTAAACTACATAATGAAAAACACGGGAGTTATTGGTAGGTTGGTATATTTCATAAAAAAGACTTCAAAGAAATATTGTGGATAGTATTAGGAATGTTCGCATTCAGATAAACCAAACTTTTTTTAATAGAATTCCAATCAATGTTTTTTTTTTTTTATATTAAAATCAAATGATTGATATAACTGGTAGAACTTTAATTAATTGGTTCCCAAAAAAAAAAAAAAACGAATGTTAGTTTAATTGTAAAAAAGAAATTTAAATTCGAATATAAGGCAACTATTGCAACACCAACCTTTTATAAAATATTTTTGCAAAACATTTTATATATTTTACAAACATATTCATAACTTTTTTGAACAAAAACTAAAATTTTTTTAAAATCAATTATCCATGGACGAATTGTCAGTATCTTTACGGGAATTACGTTGTTTGATGAAATTCTGTGATAAGCGCATAACTTATTCAGAAAGGATGTAGAGTGGCAAGTAATGAATACATGTTAGGGTAGTTTGTTACTTCTCCTATTAAAAATCAACGAGAACAATAATAGTTTTAAAATTGTTTATTTCGAAAATCCTATATTTTTAAATTAAAAAATTATTTAATTTTGTAAATTTTAAAGATACATTTATACATTTCTTCTTACAATTTTAAAATAACCACCAAAATATCGTTAAAAAAATGTAGCCCCTTCATCCATTTATTTTTATTATTTTTGGATTTTCTATAAAATTGGTGAGAATTGGTTAAATCTTAGAGTTTTTTTACTAGGTCGGTTTAAATTAAAATACAATTGTTACTGGACATTATACTATCATTAGTTATGGAATTTCCCATTGCCAAATTATGATTAAAAAAAATATATATATTTCTTTTAAATAAAACGTCAGGGGTCTCGGTGGCCTAGTGGGTAAGAGCGTATAAGATGCGCTGTAAACACCAAGGGAGTGTGGGTTCTAATCCCACACATGTTGTAAGAGTTATTCACCTTTAAGACATTTACAGCCACGCCTGAACAGGAAAGGCTGTGTAATTTCCTGTCCACATTTATGTGGCAGAGAAATGCATTAAGAAACAATTAACACCATTTGAAAGTTTAAAAATATTCAGTTAATTCACTAATCCTCTTATATCTTGTAAAAATCCGATATCATGTGATTCTTCTAACACATTACAAAAAAAAAAAGAAGCAGATAAATGCTTATTAGATTTTTTTTACAATAAAATATTATTGGTATTGTTGACGTTGGGATAAATAAGAGAAATTGTAAAATATTCTCTACTATTATATTAATATTAAAGGACTCTTTAAAATGAAAGTATAAATAGTTTTAATTTAGTTTTTGTTTTGTCAATGTTGTTTTTGTTTTGTTTTGGTGAGATTAGGTGCTAATTTAAAAGGACGCCTAAAGATAACAACAGGCAATATATTTTTGCTTTAGTTAAACAAGTTAGACCCAACGTTGTTTTTAACCAAACCCTAAAATCAGGCCCATTAAAGAGAATGGCCTATTAAACCTTATTAAGTTAATTAATAACTGATGATTGATATTTATCTTAAAAGAACAACAATTTATTGCATACCTTTTGATTCATTTTGTTTTCAGTATATTTTTTTGTACTGTTCAAATACGTTTCAATACCTGCACCACAAAAAAAAAAATCAAAAAATATAAAAGTCATGTAAAAAAACATTTTTATTTATATATTATTCATTTTCTATTATCAATGAATTTACGTTTTCTTTTAATTAAAAACATTTTTTTTTTCTCTAATCATTTCCAGACAGACAAAATACAAACACTACAATATGTATAATATTTTCGATTGATTTTTTTCTAATTTAAGTTAAAAATAAAAATATATTTATTAAATTGGTATTTTTATAGAAAACTACAGAATGATATCATCAATTTGTAAAATACAAATTTTTAAATTGTTAGATACTTTTCAAAAATAAAATCAAAACAATAAAATAAACTTCATGTATGAATTTAACGCAATAACTGTATATATTCCCAAATTTCTGTTACATAATTTTGAATGTTACAAAATTACTTTTCTATTTTATACCCCCCTTTTTTTTATTTTGCGATGGCATCTGTATCGTAACTTATTTCATATTTTATCTTGTTAGTATCTTTTATATAGCTTATGATAAAATTAAAACCAAAAATATATTTGACAGCTTATAAATAAACCAAAAACGTTATAACTTTTCAATAAAATTTAAATTTGTTAAAATAATTGCGAAATAAACCAAATTTTTTTTTTACCCCTAAAAGTATGCAATAAACCCAAAAACTTCACGTATTGCAAAATTTGTAGTATATGGACGCCGGTAGTGGTATGATTACTCACAAAGCATATCAAATCACATGGAACGAACATTTTTAGGTGAAAATAAATTTGCTTTGATTTATATTTAAAAAATTATTTAAATTTTTAACTAATAAGTAAAAATTTTACACGATACTGTGAACCAGGGGCCTCGGTTGCCTTGACTTATTAACCAAAAGGCACTTGAGGTCTTGACTTATTAACTAAAGGAGTGCGGGTTCAAATCCTGCACAGGTAGCCAGTTTTATTAATTGAAAACAAATCCCTCTTTCAACAAATATAGCGTAAATAAAAAATATATAATATATACAAAATAAATAATTTTTGTGTATAATTTAATAAGAGTATTCGACCTATAATGGCCTTAGTAACCGATGGTTTTGTAATATTGCAATATCCTATGTGATTTTTTAATATTAATATAAATAAAAATAAAATAAAATCTATAAGCAAAATTGAATTGTACCTCAAGTAAAAATTATATTATAAATACCGTGATCCAAATGGAAAGAAATTGACAATAAAATCAATATGCAAGATTACATCAACAATATGCAATATGCAGATTACATCAACAAAAAAGCCCCTATATTAACTCCGACAAGATTCTGAAACAAAAAACAGTGGTTTTTGTAACGATGCGTCAATTAAAAATATTTCACATATAGAAAAGTACAAACGGGGTAACAAACAAAAGAAAGAAGACCCATATCAATATATAGCTTGTTATGTAAAAGCGAGAATATTACTAGAGGAGGTTGCTAAAATAAACAAAATTAAAAGGAAGGAATAAAAAAAAAATAAAGTAATAAAGATAGTGAAAAAGATAGAAATTATGAAAATACGTTAACGATAGAATGAAGAAAAGGTTTGATATGAAATTTCAGACAGAAGGACAAATATTATATAGGTAAAAAATTATTTTATATTTTATTTTCTTTATTTTTAAATTAGTAAATCAACTAAAACCCATATTTTCCCGTTTTTACATAGATTGCATAACAGTTAGTTTTGTTATCAACTAACACAAAAAGAATAAAAAAAAATAAAAATAAAAATGATTTCATAAAAGTTTTATGCAACTAAAAAATATTCTTTTGTAAATAGTTACATATTGTATGTAATATGTTTTACATAACGTTAAGCCAATATAAAATAAAATCAATCTATACTAAAATCCTTTGTATAATTTTACTTATTTTGAATAGAAATTTTCTTTTCGTCCTAGATCATAAATCACTATTATACAATATATACTATTGCATTGGATTGCATAACATTTTTTATTTTTTTTTTTTTTGTTCACTCAATGTTATAAAATATGAAGAATTAACTTTTATAAATTTTTTTTTGACACATCTGACAGTTTTACAAGTCTGTTGTATACCATACAAAAAACTTTATTTTGATTTAAGGGTAGTGGAAAAAAAAAATCAATAAATTTTTTGAACGGTCTGCCGCACTATCATTTATTTAGAAGAATTTTCTGACGGAAAAATTTATCCAAATAAAATTTACTAAAAATTAAATAAAAAGAAATTTTTTTGTGACTGCTTAAAACAAATACTGAGTCCAGTAGGTAATTTATTAGAAGCATATAAGGAAAATAAACGATGTCGCAAACCAAGTTTTATCTAATATATGGCTATATAATGAATGTATCGAACCTAATTACATCATTATATTCTTTCTGTCTCCCGATTTTCTTTTAAATCTTCTTATTTAATTAAATTTGGTATTCTTATGATATTATTATTATAGTTCAATTTTGATCTACCACTAGCTTCTGTAAAGAGTTTAACATCGCATTTTTTTTAAAGTAAAAGCTAAAAACTAAATATTAGTGATCTAGGCACAGATCATGATCAAATTAATTATTCTATAGCTTTATTTTCCTTTGAGTTTCCTCAAAATTTTTGAAATATTTAAGAAAAATTGTTATCAGTCGAACTGGTTTCTTATTTTCCACTCTCTTAAGCCTCAGTTTTATAAAGTTACTTGATAGTTTTAAAACGAATGTCCTTAATCTAATCAAAGTTTCGTTTCTTATTAATATCGGTACGATTGTGTTAATTCTAATTTTATTGTATATGTATTTCTATTAAATCTTTTGAAGTTCTTCCAGAAGCCAAGTATTGACAATGTTTTATTACCCTTTTGTACCTTTAAGTCTTAAAAATATTTTTTTTTATTATCTGTTTTGTATGTTTTTAAGCATTTGTCTAAAATTGAAGTAAAAAGTTTCTGACATAATTATTGTAAGTTCTCATAAGAAAAAAAAAAAAAAAATGGAATAATCAATATCATACTTTCCTTTTTTAGCACATTTCCAAAAAAATTTTGAAAAAATGTGCTTATTAGTTTCACTCTGTCCGTCCGTCCGTCCGTCTGTTTACAAAACTTCTACACCGTTAAAGATAGAGAAAAAAAATTTTAACCATAGGTAGGTCTCATAAAAAAAATAATTTTGTGGAACAACTTTTTCATGTAGCCCCCCCCATTACGGAGCTACAGCCCCTCAAACTTTGAAAAAGCCCTATTTTTAAATGTATATATCTTATGTTCTGCTTAAGATTTTTTCAATCTGAAAACGTCATTCGACAGGTATTTCTTTTATCTTTATAAATTAATATCAAAATTATACAATTTTTTTAAATTTAGTATTTAAATTTACCGTTATGTGAAAACCAAATTTTGCATGATTTTTCTACTTTCATAACTCCGGCACGCTTCTAGATAGAAGCTTGAAATTTTGAGGCAAGAAAGAACTTTTAGAATTAGTATAAGTTTGCTCAGAAAATTTTTTTGGACCACCCCTTGTTTATGAGCTATTAGGGCTTAAAAATTGAAAATTTGCTATTTTTAAACACCTGTAACTTAGGAACCTGTACACATTTTACTTCTGCAAGATATAAAAATTAAAGCTACAATAATATATTTTTATGTGTGTTAAAGGTTTATTTTAATTGTAGAGGGTTCCAAAGTTGCAGCTCTTCAAAATTGCGAAAAAGTCCCATTTTCAGATGTATATATCTCGGGCTCTGCATAATAATTTTGCAATCTAAAACCGCCAGAAGATCGAAAATTTTATTATCTATATAAAAAAATATCAAAATTATGTAATAGTTTGTAATTTACTATTTAAATTTACCGTTATGTGAAAACCACATTTTGCATAAAATTTCTTTTTTCATAACTCCGGCACCCCTTTAGATAGGAACCTGAAATTTTGAGACAAGAAAGAACTTTTAGAATTAGTATAAGTTTCCTCAGAAAATTTTTTTGTAACACCCCCTCTTTTAGAGTTATTACGCCTCAAAAAATGAAAATTTGCTATTTTTAGACACCTGCAACTTAGGCACCTGTAAACATTTTTCTTCGGCAAGACATGAAAATTAAAGGTTTAATAATATATTTTTACGTGTGTTAACGGCTTTTCTTAGTTATATAGGACTCCGGACTTATAGCCCCTCAAAATTTCAAATATGTCCTATTTTCACATTTTTTCTTATTACATGAAATTTTCAAATTTTTGTCCAAGTCACACTTCTAAACAGTTTGTATTGAGTTTTGGAAATGTGCGCTTTTAAAAACCATTGGTTTACATTCTACCTTGTTTTATTTAGTTTTTTGTTTTTACACAATAGTCTATAAACATAAAACTATTAAAAAATAATTTTTGACAAGATTGATTACTTTTTAAATTTTTTAAAAACAAAACAAAAAAATGTATGTGCCATATTTTTGGAAAAATCGAATGTTACCTTGTACAGACTTATAATTTTATATAATAGTATATGAGTCATATAATCCTTTAGTATCCTTCAATATAAATATGTAAAAACTTATTATTATTACTTTAAATTTACTTTTTGCTTTTTTTTTCCAAAGATGTAATCTTTGCCGAAATTATGTCAATCTTCGATTTAATGTAATGATTTTTAAATCATTACAATTTAATTTACTTTTATTTTGTATTTTGTTGTCACTGTAATTTTAAATATTGATATTAGGTGTATATAAATTCAATGCTATGCAATATAATATTATATTATCTTAAAAATCGTTTACAAAAAAGTTGTAGAAACGCTTTGAATCTTAAGAGGTTGAAATCAGAATTTAAATAAACAAATAACAAAAAATTGAAATGGAGATAAATTAATCGCTCTAACTTATATGTTTTAAGGACTCAACTGAATTTGGAAATTTTGAGAGTGAGTGAGAGTGAGAACGTAATTTGGAAACAAACCTGAACAAATTCTTTTTTCAATGTTATAAATTATAGAGTGGACCATATATATATCAGACAAGAATATATTGAATAAAAGCATGTTCCACATTTTCCAGATTTTCACAAGAAATGAATTTCCAAAACCAATTCTAATAAAACCACAAAGGAATTTCCATGGATTAGTTGTTAGAGTAGTTGAAGTGATCTTCAAGTAGTAGTAGTCTTTATATAATGCTAAATTTTATTGAAATTTTAAAAGTTGCATAAGATCTTTTCATCTCGTTTAATACGGTTCTTAAAATCTTAAATAAAAAACATCCCTATAGATAGATTGTAAAGTTAAGTGCTTTTAAGAAATCACAAGTTTATCTTCAGAGAAAAAATCTAGAATTTTATGTTGAAAACAAATATTTCTTTCAAAATTTTTAAAAAATTGGTGCTGTGCGCATTTGATTACAGAATCAGAATTTTAAAATTTTATTTAACATGGTTTGAGATAGCAGCAGACCGACATCTACCATTTTAAATGCTTTTGTTTTGAAACATTACATTATTATATGAGAAATAATAATTAGAAAAAAATTTAGAACTGATAACAAAATTAAAGACTATACGCTTTTTCAACCAGCAACAATTGACATATAGTGGTTTGGCCGGTACCCATTGACATAAATGAAATCTAAATAAAAACCAATTCTAATGGAATTCTAATTCTAATGAAATTCGATTTATACTTTTTATTTTATCATGATTTTTTTTGCAGATTTTTACATACATTACAATATATTTTATTAAGTATAGGTACAATTATATAACAACAAACAGATTTATAAAATTAAATAAAACTTTTCACTTTTAATGTTATGAAAATCTTAAATATGGGGGTCTGATGTTTGAAAGTTATCATACTATTTTTTCTCTTTTTTTTTTTGCAAATAAATCTGGATTTTTTTTTTTAATTAAAAATCCAAAATTTACTCAAATAAAAAAAAGAAAACAAATCAAGTACGACACATAAATAAATGGGGTTATAACAGCTCTGCATATACAGAAAGGATTCTTCATTTACCTCAAAAAAAAAACATACCCAAGTTTTACTCCAAAAAAAAAAAATGTGTGGAATTGTATCAAAAATCTTTTATTAAATAATTTCTTGAATATTAAATATATAAGTAATCTTTAAAGTGACATTTTTTTTACATTTTGTAGTCATGTAAATAACAAATAAATAAAATAAAAAAAAAAAAATTATAATAAAAAAATAAAGAATCAAAAAAAAAATTTTAACAAGAATCCAATTACAAAAATTTAATTTTCATATTATCTTGCATGTGGATTCTTTTTGGTTTGTTTTGTTTTTTTTTGTTTTTGTAAAGAGGCGAATTTTAAATAATCCTTATATGAGTGTATCATGTAATTTTCACAGTATAATTTTCATCTTACCTTACCGTCAGGTACATCATTTTGAAAAGAAGAGCGCGCTATTGTAGAGCCCTACAAGAAATGAAAAAAATGTGTAGAATTTTTTTAATAAGAGAAATACATTGTGCAAGTGTTACGACATTTATTTTAAAGTATAAATGTCGTAATATTCTACAATTTTTCCTTACCTTTGTTTTTGTCTGAATAATACTATACCACTAAAACTTACATCCTTATTTAAGCTTAAAAATTCTCTGATTTCATCGTTTACAAATCGTTTTGCAAAAGTTTTTTAATTTAAGAAAACAAATTTTCTCAAAGACATTTCAAAAAAAAAAAAAAAAAAAAAGAACAAAAGAAAAAGAAAATTATTTCTTTTTTTGCAAGAGATTTTATTTCGCAAATTTAAAATTGAAAAACTTTTTTTTTTTTTATTGTGTAGTCATGAAAGCAACGTTTAAATACTTAAACATTTTTTACAGTTATTTCTACTTAAATAAAATTATTTTGGTTTTAAAAGACACTTTTCTTCAAAATGTCTTTGATTTAATAGACAATAAAATTAGAATAGCTATCAATAAGAAAATATGATTGTAAAGAAGGTATTATTGGGTGGAATTTAATTAAAATACAGCCGAGTAAATGACGGCTAAGTGAAATTAATAATTCCAGAAACTGAAACTTAGTCAAATATGAGTAATAAATGACTTAGTGGATGCCTTATGCTCCCTATAGAAGTAGCAAGGAAAAAAAACATTTAATTAAAATACCTAAATCGTACAGCAGCAAAGAGTATTTCAAAAGTTGCGAAACGGACAAAACTAAATAGTTAGACTATGGTATTATATATATACATTTCTTCCAGATCAATGAAAAATTAACTGTTCTAGATTTCATTGTACAGATACAGATTTGAAGGAAAATAATTAATTAAAATAGTAAGCATCATATTTTTGTTTTAAAAAATTCGTATTGAAAAAAAAAAATTAAATAAAATTTGAAAACAATCTTCAGATTCATTTTAGCATCTTCAAAAAATCATTGCAAACCTTGAAGGTTGTTTTTATTCTTCAAGCTTATTTCAATCTATCTAATCTATATAGTAATATTTCACATTTAAGACTCGCACATTTAAGGTATACGAAACGTTTAATCTTTTAAGTAAGATGACGGTTATCCATGAATATTGAAGATACTTGAAATGTAATGGATATTATGGATATATATAAAAAGTTCTTATGCCTAATTTTTAAATTAAATTGAAAAAATTATAGATTTATTTTTGACTGATATGTGAAAGATTATAATAGGACTTTCATTATTTTAAGGCGATTTTTTTTTTTCAAATTATTATGGCCATAATTAAGAAAATAAATGCTCAAAACTATTTACATTTTTCTAAATTGCACTACTATTATTTGGTAGAAAATGGGATATGATGAATAATGCTTTAAAAATCAATAAACATTGTCTTCTCCGCTTTTTTACAATGTCTTTACGCGCACTCTTTCGAGATTGTTGTTAGACCTAGTTTATAAATATAATTAAATTTTTATTTTTACTAAGATTAGATTTCAAAATTTTTTTCTATTTTTTGTATTTTTATTTTGCATTAATCTTAAGTTTTTGGGCATTTGAACTGGTTCAATGTGTTAACTCCAGTATTTGTGATCCTATTTTAATAATTTTTTTTTTTAAATTAAACTTTTCGGCTTATTTCTTTAACAAACAGTTCAATAGAAAAATATTTATTGACATAAAACAATTAGTATTCTGAATAAAAAACATTTATTATCAAAGTGCAGTCTAGGAATATTATACAAATATCGTGTAATATGTTATAAACATTGTGTTTTGATTTTGAATTTTTTATCTAAGATATAAAATACACCTAAGCTAACAATATTGATGGACACTTTCCTAGTATCAAAAATTAAAAAGGATATTCAATAAACGCAAAAACCGAAATTTCAAAGAGAGATCAAATTTAGTTGGCACGTTAACAAAAGTGAAGAGTTAAAAGACAAAGAAAATACCAAATAATTAATTTGCATTGTCTATTCAAACAAAAGTTTTCCTATCATAGATTTCTGTGTTCGAAGTTTTACAAATGAATAGTATAAACTTTGACACACAAATTTTAAAAGACTTAGAAACAATCAATAGATATGTGTAAAAAAACTCTTAAAGAAAAAAAGCATAAAGTTTGCATAAGAGGATCAAAAATGTGAACGAGATCAATAAAATAATATAAAATTGTTAATACAGAGTGACAGTTGAGGTTAACAGTTTGTAATAAAAGTTTGAGTATTGTCTGCTCGCAACTAGAATATAATTAAATATATGAAGACATTTTAAATTACATTTCAAGTCCATTGATCAAGTGATAATATCAAACTTTATTTTTTTTTATTTTTATATTTTCTCACTAAAATTAAATTTATATTTATTTTATTATTTTGTAATTTTTATTTTTCATTGTTGTTTCTTTTAGAAATGAAAACAATTTCTTCACCTTGTCAAAAAGTTTTTCATTAAATTTTCCTTTTCTTTTATAGAAAAAAAGTTTTTTTTTTTTTATAAAGAAAAAAAAATTTGTTATCATTTCGTATGAAAAATTTTATTTTGTCTTAAAAGATGTGAACAAAAAAAAAAATAAGAAAAATAAAACTTTAAAAAGTTTTCTTCTAGAATATTGTAAGCAACAACTTTTAAATTTTTCACGTTTTACAGGTAACAGTCGTTATTTACTTCCGTTATTATTTTATTGTAGAAAAATGCAATTTTGCAGCCATAGTAATGCGATATCATACAAAAAATTTCCCAAGGAATTTTTACACTTTTTCGAAACTAATATTTTATTAAATAGTTTTCAAGTTCAAGATGAGAAAAAAACCAAATAGTTTTTGATAGTTCTAACCAAAATTTTGTAACTAATCTTAAAAATATTGTTGTAAAAAGCCAATACAACCGTAATGGGTATTCCTTACAGCACACACGGTGCAAAAACTGGAAAGATAAAGAGGTGGGGATATTCTATATTACTTTCTTTGATAATATCCGGTCACAGCTAGGGTCAGGCAGAAAATCTAGAAATTTCTTACTTTCTTAGACATTTTATCCGATAGCAAAATTAGAAAACAAATATTATTTCTAAACTCTAAGGACTGGTTTACAGCATATAATTCAACATTAACAGTGAGGAATCAACATTACAGTGAGGAATCAAAATGATAAAGAAAAAGCGCTGAAAAAGACTTTTTACTACGAAATTTTTCATTCTATCACTAAGGGTTGAGATTAACAAAAATGAAAATTCGTGTTATAAGCGAAAAATGACGTGACAGTGGGCCAATATTTTAAATTAAAATATTTTTCGTAAAAGATAATGTGAAATGAAGTTTTATTTCTACTTATAAAATGTAATTTTACTTTAAAAACAAAAATTTTTTGTGGTGCCGTAAAGTTTTTTAAAAGTAACCAGAAACAAGTTTACTATTCGTCACCTTTTTTTTTTTTGTTCTTAAGTAAAATAAAATTTTAAAATTGCATTGGCAAAAGTTTTATTGCATTTTATATTTTATTTAATTTTTTCTTTTGTTTTTTTTTACTACTAAAGACAAAATCTATCAAAGAAACGTATCAACAAACAAAAAAAATATATTTTATAAATTCGTTTTGCTTAAGTATAAAAATTGCATATCCGAAGGATAAAAAAAGAAGTAATAACCTCTATAGAAAACTTTTCCCAAATTGGAATTACTTAATACTATTGAAAGAAAATGTGAATGGAAATTAAATTTTTTGCTTTAACAATGGTGCATTTAAAAATTAGACTTTCTGAATTATCTCCTAAAAATATGCAAAGGTTTTTTTTTAAATTAAATTACAGTCCCAGATCGATTTATTTTTTTTTTGTTTGTTATTTGTACTTTACATTTCAGAAGAACACACGTCTTATAAATACTGAATTCTATTTTATATTTTTTAAGTTAATGATTTGACACGAGTTCTCTAGCTTATAATTACTATTTTATTGAATTGAAAATTTGAAGACGGGGGGTGTCTATTAGCTAAATTAGATTTAACTAAAAGGCAGAGGAAAAACAGCAGGGAAATACAGAATTAGAGAGAAGTTGGAAAATAAATACAAACGAAACTAAAAAGATTCTTTATTGTTATAAATTGCAGAATGGAAAATTACTGGTAGAGGGGAATACATTTGATGGGACTATGTTCCAGTTCATTATGCATAAAGAATTTCTCGCAACGAGTGAGTTTGTATAGCCAGTTTTGATATACCTAAAAGAATCCACCGTGAAGAAGTGAACACTTGCTGATTCTATATAGTGATTCATTGAGTTTGAATTCATGGTTCAAACATTTATAGCAAGACATAATTGATTTTAATTCTATATAACAACACTGTCAAATTTTGTTTTACGTTTTATTTAGAAGATGTTGTTGGTAGTGCGATGAAATATGTTATTAGTAGCGAGAAAAATATTAGCAAAGAAAGTGGTTAAGTGTAAATTAAAATTAACTAAAATGAAATTTGTAGACAATCATCAATCCAATATTTGTGTTTGATAGTCTTTGTAAAATATTGCTACACCCGAATAACAATGGGTTAGTAAAAACTAATGATTTTAAAAACAGAAATTTAGTTAAATATGAATAATACAAATAACTCTAGTGTATGCGCTATGCTCCTTTTAAGAGTAAAAAGGAAAAACAATTGTGGAGTGAATGAAAATCTCCAAATTCAAAATCTCGTATTTACAATACATTTATAATCCTGAAAACGCCGCAATCCTAATTTTGAGTTCAAGTCTAAAATCATTCTAAAAAACTCCAAAAGTTTTGGAATGAAAGCCCGCGGGAGTTCTGTCATCAAACAAAAAAAACTGCTCTTTAAAAGCCAATGTTTGTTTAAAAAAAAATGAATAAAAATTATTTGTACCTATTTAATTTTTCTTTTAGTTAATTTTGCTAAGTTTATTGTATAGTTACACCCTTTGTGGACTATTATAATGTCTTTGCCTCAATTTCCCCGCTTTTATGTTTTAGTCTAGAGCTATAGATATGTAATTTTTTTTTAGCTTTGTCAATTTTTCAAAAATTCTGTTTTTCACAGATAGTCCTCTAAAATCATAGCATCAAATTTGATTATTATAAAAAAATTCTTAAAATACAAAACACTTAACTTTTCGCGGGTTCGCTTCCTTATGAAAAATGACTGAAAACATCAAATTTAGATTTTTATATTTGAATATAAATATCTATATGTGTGCTATAATATATATATGTGTGCTTGATATAATATATACATACCTATATTATCATATAATATTCTTAAAATAACATTTATAAAACTTGCGTAACTCTAAAATTTTAAATTAATTCACGTTCACCAAAATAATAGTAAAGTTTTTGAAATTAAATTCTTTTATTTTTACTGACTTCAAACAAAAAAAACCAAAAATCCTATAAAATAAATTAAAATTTTTTTCAAAGAATATAAATTAAAGTTGTAGAATTTTTATGACTTTAATATTATTATATTGTTTAATATTAAAAGAAGACACAATAACACACAATGTAATTTTTGTGTGGTATTTCATTTTGTCAATTTTATGGTATTTAATATGAAGTTTTTGTCACTTGTAGCAATAAACTCTGAATTTTATAATGCTTGAAAACTATTAAAAATCGCTATATGTCATAAAAATTTTTCACAGGTTTTTACTATTTTCTTTTATTTTTTATATTTTTCTATCTATAGATGTATTTTTATTGTATCATGAGGCAAGATTATTTTTGTTGAAGAAGAATTTATTCTTTTCCATTGACTTTCAGTAAACGTATATTAAAAGGGGTGGGGAGGTTTGAAAATAAAATTTAGAAAAATTTATATGTGCTTAAGATAATAAATTGTAAATATTTTATTTTAATTTTGGCACGCGATTTAAATTCATTTTTTTGTTGTTGTTATATTTTATTGTTAATAATGTTCATCTTCCTTATGATTTCATTAAATTTATATCTTAATAATAAGAATATTAAAGAAAATAAAAAATTAAAAGAAATTCAAAATAATATGAAATATTTATAAATTAAATTTTTCGATCATAAAATTATCACGTTAATTTTTATTAGAAATGTTTTATAAATTAATTAAAAAGAAAATCTGGTATGAAAATTTTATTAATCATACTTTTTCATTGTAATTCGTTTAAAAAGTGTTGATCTAACATAAACTTTTAAATTTTTCTACTGAATTAATGGTAAGATATTGCTGAATGGGGATGATTTATTATGAAAAATGATTGCTGAATAATGATGATGCAACATAACAATGTATACTGAATATGGATGATGCATCATGAAAATATTGATGATATTGGATATTCATTTTTGGATTTGATAGTTTCAAGTGTGTAAAAATAAAAGATTTTCCATTTTTTACTTATTCAAACCTCTTCCAGTCTTTTTGTATACGAGAAATGTACAAAAATATTAGAATTCAAACCTCTGAAACCTCTGAATGAAAAATGAAAAATAACCATTAAAGTGTATAATTTGTAGAGTAGATGTAGAGATAAAAATATCTCTATCTTGGAAAGAGTTTATATGAAAGTATTTGAAGTGAAATGAGTTTACAATTTAGAAATCTGTAGAAAATACATTATAGACTAATTATTTTTTAAGCGACAACATAAAGTGTAAACGGATAAATAATAGAAAACGGATGATACTCTCAGAAAGCTACTGACTGATTTAGAGTGCTTTAAAAATTACAATTTGAATATAACAAAAATTATATATATATATATATATATATATTATAAGGCTCTTTCAACTCTCAAAGTTAGCCGTTAAAAAATTGCAATATAATCTGTGGTTAAAATTTGATGAATGAACAAACAGACACACAGAAGGTTAGCAGGCAATTAAAAGTGGTTTTCTTTCTCGTTGTAAAGCTTGTTTTTCTCCTAGAGATCTTGCTAATATCTATAAAGCATATATTTAGCTTAAGATAGAGTACAACTACAACATTTGGACTGGCGGTCAGTAAGCTTCACTGAGTTACCTTGACAAAGTTCAAAATGACGCTTTACGTTTAATAGACGATCTAGTCGTGCAAGTAACTCTTACTCCTATTAATATTTGTAGATATATCTCATAGAGAATGATAGCTGTTCTATTGAATGACACTTGTTCTATTGAATTGAAATGAATAAAACTTCCACTCAAATAATTTCAACATAATTTAAGAAAGACTACTAGTGCCCCTTTTTATACCGTGGAAATCCGTAGGTAGTTTAAAACTAGTTATAGGAAGTCATTTGTTGTGTGAACTCCTAATATGTGGAATATTCAGTCAAACTTACACCAACACTGTCTAAATGAATTTTTCCTGGAGTTTGGATAGCATTTAAAAAAAAAGCGCCAAATTAAAGAGAATTGATATTATTACGACCCATAAAGGATTAGAAAATTGATATTTTTGTTGATTTTTTTACGCAATATAATATTCTTTTAAACGCTTGATTTTCTTAAATTTTAAACTATTACCTCACACATTTTCTATTAATTAACTAATAACAATTCTATTAAATAAAAGGCCCAAAAAAAAAAGGTATGAAAATATAAATTGAATTAATTTAAACAAAAAATGTTGATCCTTTAAAAAACATTTTTCCATTTAACTCATTTTACAATTGAACTTTTTATTTAAAGTTTCAACATATAAATATTAAAATTTAATTAAATATAGAAAGAATTTTTAAATATAAAAATTTCCTTTTACTTAATTTTCATTCACTGTCGATTACTTTTTAATAATTAACAATTTTTTCGTCATATTTCAAAGGTTACCTACCTAAATAATACTTTGTTAAGATTTTGTAATTTATTAAAAATTTAATTGCAACAAATTATTTTCAAAAAAAAAAAAACAAAAACAAAAAAAGAAAATTTTCTTTTTTCGACGAAAGAAAAATTAAAAACGTACCTAGTTACCTTGAAAATGATTCCTAGAAATGCAAAATTAAGCTAAAAGCAAGCGGAAAATCTGTTCAAAGGCAAAAAAAGAAGAATTTTCTTTTTTTCTTTTTTTGTTTCAACCGATTAACAACAAAAATTAATTTACAACGAAGGTTTCTGTCAAAGTTAAAGTAAATGAAAACAAAATAGTATATAAAAAGAAATGCTGTTAAAGGCGTAAATTTCCTAAACGATAATTTGTAAAACAAAAATGTAATAAATAATCAATAATCATTAAAATTGCAGTAGGTTAAGTATATATTTTTTGTAGTTTTAAACCAATCCTATTTATGTGTAAGTAAAATCTTTAACTTATTTCAAAGCATAATGTTTAAACTACAGGCTCCTTTTCCGATGAATTACTTATGATGCAAAATTGGAATTTTATATATGTCTGAGGACAGGGAACCTACTAATTTTTCATTTGTGCTAACACTTTTTTTTAATATTTTAAACTCCACATAACCTTTGTACATTTTTTTTTTTGAGAAGCCTCCTATTTTTAAGAGTGATTTTGTTAGATTTTTCTATAGTTTTCTGCATTTGACAAATACTCCGGTTTCAACTATCATGAAATATTTTAGTTTCACATAAGGATTAATTTAAACAAAAATATTTTGGTTTTTATTTTAATAGACGGACTAGATAAAAATGATAAGTATATTTTTTCAAAAATTTTCTTGGAAATTAGCTAAAAGTATAATTAAGTTTCATTGTAATTTATTGTCCTTGACATATTTTCTTTTATTTATTTAAATTTAAGTTAATACTTTGTTCTTAAAGTATACCAATTTAATTTAAAAATTAATAATTTATTAAGAACGGTTGGTTCTGTTTCGAAAATGGTAGAATAAATTTATGAACTTGTACAGGATATGATTCTGAGGGGAAATATTTTTAAAGACCACTATAAAAATGTCCTTAAATCTATCTAGTAACTAGTATTTTATGTTCAGTTTTAGTGTAATTTCAATAAACGGTTGTGTGTGTGTGTGTATATATAAACAAAGCAATTTGAGAACGCTTAAAATTAGATAAACAAAAATTGAACACTTTTTTCACTTTTCAATGCCACTGAATAAATATTGAATTTTACATTAATGGTACAAAGCTTAAAATTTAGCAGTAGTAACTGATTTGAGTGGATCTTATTCTGCTTTTGTTTGAAATTGCCGCTATATTGGAAGACTTTTTTTACATTTTTCACTAGAAAAGGG
This sequence comes from Poecilobothrus nobilitatus, assembly GCA_947095535.1. Lineage (NCBI taxonomy): Eukaryota > Metazoa > Arthropoda > Insecta > Diptera > Dolichopodidae > Poecilobothrus > Poecilobothrus nobilitatus. Next base: position 7,187,188 of record OX352774.1, read on the forward strand.
AAAAAATCTATCTAGAAAATGATAAATTTTCCATGTTTGACAGAACTTTCGAAAATGAATTTATGATGTTTTTAAAACTACTTTCGTCAAGCAATCGAATCAATGAATCGAACATAATTCTAAGTGTATAATAAATTTGTCATTACATATGTGATAGATTAATGGAAAGAAGTAGGATATTCTTATTCAGGATTGAATTCTGAGTCGATATATTGTGTACATATCTGTCCATCAATATGATAACTTCAAATAATGGATCTAGGATAGTAAAATTTTTACGATTTAATTTTTTGTATAATTGCCAATTTAAAAAGTTGATTAAATGTAATCGACTTCCGTTCGTGCCGGTATCCTAAAATTGACACAATAAACTTCTTCGTTTCTATATAGGTCAGTACATTTGACCGCAAACGCAAAATTTAAGCTCAAATATTGTCTTTTAACGTAAGTATATTGAAACGTTACCATAAAACAAATAGAGTTCTTTAGTACTGCTTTCAAAATTGAAAAAAGTGCCTCTTACATTTCTGATCTGGGATGCATAATAAGAATAATATTAGATAATAATAATAACGAAATATAAACATTAACAAATATACAGTGTAAATAAAATTATTATTCTAATCAAAAGATGGCGCACAAATAGTTTAAAAGTATGAGCGCTTCATACTGTTGTACAATAGCTACGGTCGAATAATTATTAATCGGTTGACGAAATTAATGAATAAAATAAAGAACATTAAAGATGTGAATAAAGAAAAAGCAAATTATCTTTTTATCTCAACTGAAAGTACTAAAGTACTAATTGAAGTGATTAATAATGTAATTATCTACTCATGAAAAAAGTAATTTTTTGTCTTCAATTTAGTAATTTTTAAGTATTTTTGATGCTTTTTTTTTTTCGTGTATTTATCTGAAATTTTAATTTTTTATGTGAGATTTTTTTCACCTTCCCGTACCTTATGTTAACTTTCTTAAATAATTTCAAAGTTTTTTTTTTATTTTTGATGAAAAAATTCTTTAACAAAATGATTCGGCAGTTTATGTCAATATTTTTTACTAGAAAACTTTAAACAAAGTTAATTTAAGCAAAAAAAATATAGAAAGAAATTTAATTATGTTACAAAACATCCAATTAAGTTCTTATGAACCCTAAGCTCTTTATATTTTTATTTTATTTTTGTTAAAAATTTCTTTGTTCTATTTTTCAATTAGTTAAAATTCATTAATAATAATTTCTATTTTTTTTTATGTTGGTAATTGTTTTTCAGTTGTCTTGATTTAAAAATAATTTTGTTTGTCAGTTCGAATATATGCAAAAAAAAGTTTTGTATTGTCAAATAATAAGATTTGATAAAATTTTTAAAAATTTCTTTTTGAAACAGAAGTTATCTAGCACTTCCAACTTTTAAACCATTTTTTTGTTTTTTTGAGCAGATATATATCTTCAAAAAACACAAAGAAAACCTGAGCCCCATGATAGTGAGAAACACCGACTAAAACTACCTCATCCCGTAGCCAGCCTAATGGTATAATCACCCAAAATAAACAGTATAATGTTTGAGATACTTGAAATTTTAGGATTAAATGCGATTTAGTGGCAATTTTAACAGATGTAAGATGACTTATTTGTTGAACTTCTGTATACTACACCAACCAGAGAACACGTCCTCCGCTGGTAACACGTATTAACCTTAATTCATAAAAATATTAAAAAATATTTAATTACAGTTAGTCATTAATATAATTTTTGTCATACTTATAATATTTCGATATGTTTTTTAATTAAAAAGTTTGGATATTAATTATCTTATGATATTTGCTAATTTATATTAGTAGTTCCAGATTGATTAAGTTACTATAAGCTTAAAAATCTTGAAATTGAGATCTTAAAAATAAGATCAAAATAATCGTATAAACTATGTTCAAGGGTATAATAAATTTGCCTTTACGTTTGTGATACCTTAAAGGAGTCGAGCTAGATATAGTGTCAAAAGTATGGATCGGTTCAGAATCGAATTCTGAGTCGATTAAGCCATGTACGTCCGTCAGTCCGTCAGTCCGCACGATAATTAAAAAAATAAAGGAGCTAAGAGGCTGAATTTTTTTTTACGTCACTTTTGCAAAATTGTGAGTTTTGCTATTTAAATCCAGCATTTTCAACCGCCTAGTTCGAGTAGCTGCCATACAACTTCTATCTTTATACGGAAATAGCTCAGTATCTATTCAAGCTAGGTATCTAAAATTTTGTAAATGATGATCAAGTTTTATGGCAACAACTTCTGTAAAATTTGGTTGTGCGGTTGTGCTTGTGCAATAGATTCGGGTAACTGTCATACAACTCCACAATTTACATAAATATATCTCTGTAGTTAACTCTAACGTCGGTACTAAAACATCACGTTAATACGGGTATTCCAGAGTTTACACAGCCTACTCTACTGCACTCTTCCTCGTTTTTGTAATGTTTTATTTTATATATCTTATGCATTTTATTCACTTTCTAAAAACTTTTAACTTTATTATCTTTTAGCTTTAACAGAGATAAAAACTTCCACCATTATATTTGGAGCTGGTGTAATTTTCTATTTAATAAATCTGTGACAATTTTCAATTTTTTGATCTTTCCAAATACAAAGAAATCATAAACAAGGTAGAATGTAAACCAACGGTTTTTAAAAGCGCACATTTCCAAAACTCAATACAAACTGTTTAGAAGTGTGACTTACACAAAAATTTGAAAATTTCATGTAATAAGAAAAAATGTGAAAGTAGAACATTTTTGAAATTTTGAGGGGCTATAAGTCCGGAATCCTATATAACTAAGAAAAGCCGTTAACACACTTAAAACTTATTATTGAATCTTTAATTTTCATGTCTTGCCGAAGAAAAATTTGTACAGGTGCCTAAGTTATAGGTGTCTAAAAATATCATATTTTCAATTTTTGGGTCGTAATAACTCTCAAAGAAGGGGTGTTACCAAAAAATTTTCTGAGGAAACTTATACTAATTCTAAAAGTTCTTTCTTGTCTCAAAATTTCAGGTTCCTATCTAAAGGGGTGCCGGAGTTATGAAAAAAGAAATTTCATGCAAAATGTGGTTTTCACATAACGGTAAATTTAAATAGTAAATTACAAAATATTACATAATTTTGATATTGTTTTATATAGATAATAAAATTTTCGATCTTCTGGCGGTTTTAGATTGCAAAATTATTACGCAGAGCCCGAGATATATACATCTGAAAATGGGGCTTTTTTGCAAATTTGAAGAGCGGCAACTTTGGAACCCTTTACAATTAAAATAAACCTTTAACACACGTAAAAATATATTATTGTAGCTTTAATTTTTATATCTTGCAGAAGTAAAATGTGTACAGGTTCCTAAGTTACAGATGTTTAAAAATAGCAAATTTTCAATTTTTAAGCCCTAATAGCTCATAAACAGGGGGTGGTCCGAAAAAATTTTCTGAGCAAACTTATACTAATTCTAAAAGTTCTTTCTTGCCCCAAAATTTCAAGCTTCTATCTAGAAGCGTGCCGGAGTTATGAAAGTAGAAAAATCATGCAAAATTTGGTTTTCACATAACGGTAAATTTAAATACTAAATTTAAAAAAATTGTATAATTTTGATATTAATTTACAAAGATAAAAGAAATACCTGTCGAATGACGTTTTCAGATTGAAAAAATCTTAAGCAGAACATAAGATATATGCATTTAAAAATAGGGCTTTTTCAAAGTTTAAGGGGCTGTAGCTCCGTAATGGGGGGGGCTACATGAAAAAGTTGTTCCACAAAATTATTTTTTTTATGAGACCTACCTATGGTTAAAATTTTTTTTCTCTATCTTTAACGGTGTAGAAGTTTTGTAAACAGACGGACGGACGGACGGACGGACAGAGTGAAACTAATAAGCACATTTTTTCAAAATTTTTTTGGAAATGTGCTAAAAATTATCTTTTTTGGCTCGAACATCGTGTACCAACATTATAAGATTTTTCTTTTGTGGGACTAATTTATCGGATTACCTTTACTTCTTATATGGTGTTATCTTCTTAATTCTGTTGAGTATTGAACAAATAAATAGGAAGACACAAATTAAAAGCTTGTTCTATTTTAGAAATGCATTTTCAAGTATTTTTTTTTTGTACAAATTGGTTCTTGATTTCTAGGAATTGATTCTTTTATACAAAGTGATTGTAGGGTTAGGTAATGGGGAGAGAAATTCGAGGCAAATAAGAATAATAAAGGAAAGTTGATAAATAAATTGGAAGAGAATCCTTGCAGGTATAAAATATCAAATTTTCAAATAGTATCAAATTATAAAATGGACCATAATATCAGACGAGCCCACATTGAATGAAACCATGTTACACATTTAACCGTTTTTACAATAAATTAATTTTAATAACTAGTTTAAAACCACCTAAGAATTTTTATGGTGCAGAAAGACTTGCAGCCACTTGCAGCCACTCTATTGTTGCGTTGGAATTATTTAAATTTTCAAAAATAATAGTTCAATACAATAAGTGTAATTACTTACAAAATATATATAAAAGAGAGATAACTAGAAGTATGTTATCAAGAAGTAAGAAGTAAGAGGTAAAGGTTCCCTGAAAAATAAGATCGCCAATAAGGTGTTTGGCGGATTTTTGAATTTTATCTAAACAAACTAATGAAGATAATTATACTACATCTTAGATCGATTGTATTATGCATTATAGATATTACCCAGCTTCCTAGGAACAAATAGCTTTACAATGTGTTATATATTCAAGAGGATCTATTGTTGAAAACGTTTTTTCTCTTTTCAAAAACGAGTTTTAATGCCTAACAATAGTATAATAGGAACAGATAAAAAGAAATTTTATTACTTATAAATCATGTTTTGTTTGTTTCACCACCTATCACTTTTTAAATTTATTGTTACTTTCAACATTTCGATATTCTGTTTATTAATTTAAATAATTATAGACAAAATTAATTAACTAAACTTAAAATAATTTTAATAAAATAATGTGATTTTTCGTTTTCCTTTTTTGTTACAGGACTTTTTTAATTTGAACTGCAGTTTAGACATTTTTCTTCTTAAATTTTTCACCTCACTGAATTAATTTTAAACAGTACCATATATAAATACACCTATCAGAAAAAAAAAACCCCAAAGTAAATAATTGTATCATTTATAGGGCAGTAGAAATTCAATTTAACAGGATATGAGTTTTAGAGTTTTTAATATATTAAATTAAATTAAATAGGAGAACTTGTTAACCACATACAAACTATTTTTTCCTTTACTTTAAAATTTCAAACTTTTCAAACATGTAATTCCCTAAGAAGAAAAATATACTAACTTATAGAACCAGTTTTTCACAAAAAAAAATCTCATGAAAATTTAATGAATGAAAATATTTTTTTTTTTTTTTTATGAAATATTTTATATGTAGAATGGTTTTGGTTTTGGTGCTGGTCTTCGTTACGTCTATGACTTTAATTTATATGCAAATTTAAAATATTGTTAAGGGGCTTCTGTTTTTATATTTTAGTCATTATTTTCATTCAACATCAGCCCTCATTTGAGGATTTATTTTCAACTGAAGAAAAAAATACCAAAGAAAAAGAAAAAAAATACCAGCAAAAAAAAAAACATAAAATCAACTTTATAGCAATTTAAATATTACATTATTTTGAACTTTAATATCGAGTAAAATTCAAGAATATCCTCTTAAAGGTGTCTACTATTTTTAGATGTCGTATTTTGATTTGAAGTAAAATCTTTTGAAGTAAAATAAATGGTGGAATTTATGAGTACTTAAATTTTACCACCATAAAATAATATAAAAATATTTTTATTATAGGATTCAGTTTTCGCAATTAAAATCATTTTTGTTAGTTTTTCTTTTTGTATTGATTTTATTTTTTAAAGGATACAAACGGAATAAAATAAGGATTTTATTTTTTAAAATATGTCTTTGGTCATAAAATGTAACTTTAAAATTTGATAAAATTTCTAAAAGAAGAAAAGTAATTCAAGCAATTTATTGTGTGCTCTGAAATTTTTCTTTATTTTTCTGAAGGTTGTGGTATTAGAATTTAAGACTTTAAAAGAAAATTCAATTATTTTATAGTGTCCTTATTAAATTTTTGAATTTTAAATAATTTTCTATTTTCACTATAGTTTGTGAGATTGAACATTTTTATTTTGGTACTATACTTTATAACAAATTTAAGTTTTTATTTCTTTATGTCCTTATCACTAAGAAAATCTCTTCATTATGAGTTATTCTCCCTTACGACATTTACAGCCCAGCCTGAACAGGAAAGGCTGTGTAATTTCCTGTCTATATTTATGTGGCAGAAAAATGCATTAAAAAAATAAAAAATATTTATAAAGTGCCTTCAAGTAAGATATAATTGTTGCATGCATCAAAATGGTCTTGAACCAATTTTTAACTCCAGTATAAGAAAGTACAATGATCTAATGAGCAAATTTCCAGATCTTAAAAATTCTACATACAAAAATTTGAAAAAAATTGTTTTATAACATCTTATTTAATAATTAATAATATTAACAACACTCTATGTGAGCTTTAAGCTCTTTTTGAAATTTCTTTGAATAAATAAATAAATAAATAAATAAAGGTGTCTTTGTGTGCTTTTGCACTACCATTAAGTTGCAGAAAAATTTTTGCAAATAGGCACAATTAGATTGTTCTACTACAACATAAAATTTAAAGCTGTTAAAAAATAAAAAAAAATTTAAAGAGTAGTCTGTCAATGTATAGCCTGCCTTATATAAAAATATGAACTGTACTAGGTACCATTTCACTATGTGAACGATTAAAAGTGGTTTCTTGTAAAGCAAGAAAAATTTTCAGAACTTAAAGTGCATATAAAGCATGAAACACTTATCGTTTAAAAGGACAAACTACTATAATTATTGGTAAAATTAAAAAATTTTTTTGATTGGAAAAAATTTAACGAACTCTAAAAACACCTAAGAAAATCTGGCTTTGGTTTAAAATAAATTTGACCTATTCTGTTTTTTTTTTGTTTATTTTTTTTTTGTATTCTCAATTTAAATCTTTCACAGAAAAAAAAAAAACATTTAAAAAAATTTATTTCATTTTATTATTCTGCAAAATTTCTGCGTAATTTTTAAAGTATATTTTCATGTAATATAACCTTATTCTTTGTTATACAGTATATGTCCAGAAATCTGAATAAATGTAAATGTAAATCAAATTTAGTGCGTTATTGAAATAACTAAAAACTTTTGATATGAATGCAATAATAAAAAATAATAAGTAAAAAAAATATTTTTTTAAAATATGCTTTTATCGAAACCGAATTCGCCTCCTAAAAAGTAGAAAATAAAATTGATTGCAAAACTTTAGCTTTTTGGACTGTTATAATATAAAAGTGAGTTGCTAGTGCAAGCATTTTGACTGTTATAATATAAAAGTAAATTGCTGGAATAAGGTTAAATAAAAATCTGCGAAATTTGAGGTTCGTGTTTCTTTTTTATTCCAGCAATTTACTTTTATATTACAACAGCATAATTTTGTAATGATCTTTACTTTTTATATTCTTTACTATGTACATACAAAAATATATTATCTATGTATGTAGTTTGAATTTGGCAATTGGAATTATTTTGAATGAAATATTATATGTATATCTATATACACAATAGACATAATAAATGTTCCTAAACACATAAAACATTAATTTTTAACGCCATACATATTCAATATGCAATAAAGAATGTTGACAACAAATATTCTGATTTAAATCCTAAACAAATGTTTTAAAACAAAATAATTTAGCAACATAAAAATATTGTACCTATATATTTTGTGTTTTGCTAAATCCTAATACAAAATACATGTGCACGTCAAGATTGATTGAACTAAATGATTATAGGAGGAAAGATCAAATAATAAAATTTTATTAAAAACGAGAAAGAGTGCAGTAGAGTAGACTGTGTCATCTCTGGGATACCCGTATGAACGTAATATATCCTATTATAAAACTTGATCATCTTTTAAAAACATTCAGATGTTTTAGTACCGAACTACAGAGATATATTTATGTAAATTGTGGAGTTGTATGACAGCTACCCGAATCTATTGCGCCTAGCTTCATTAAGTTCCAAGAAATGCAAGAAGCCTAAGCCGGCTGCATTAGATCAATCAAATTTTACAAAAGTTTTTGGCATGCAACTAGACACTTTTTCACTAAATTTCAGATAGCTAGATTCAATAGACACTGAGTTATTTTTATTTAAAAAAAGAGAAGTTGTATGGCAACTACCCGAACCCGTCGCACCACCGCAACCAAATTTTACAGAAGTTATTGCCATAAAACTGGATTATCATTCGCAAAATTTCAGATACCTAGATTGAATAGACACTGGGTTATTTCCATTTAAAGAAAGAAGTTGTATGGCAGCTACTCGAACCCGGCGGCCGAAAATGCTGGATTTAAATAGCAAAACTAACAATTTTGCAAAAGTGATGTATAGAAAATGTCAGCCTTCTAGCTCCTTTATTTTTTGAGTTATCGTGCGGACGGACACTGAGTTATTTTCATTTAAAAAGAGAAGTTGTATGGCAGCTACCCGAACCCGTCGCACCACCACAACCAAATTGTGGTGGTGGCAACAGAACTTGTTGCCATAAAACTTGATCATCATTTGCAAGATTTCAGACGCCTAGCTTTATTAACTTCCAAGAGGTGGAAGAAGCCTGAACCGGCTGCTCTAGACCAACCAAATTTTACAAAAGTTGTTGGCATATAACTCGACACCTCTTTACTAAATTGCAGACTCCTAGCTTCAATAAACACTGAGTTATTCTCATTTAAACGGATAAGTTGTATGGCAGCTACCCGAACCCGTCGCACCACCACAACCAAATTTTGCAAAAGTTGTTGCCATAAAACTTGATCATCATTCTCAAAATATCAGATACCTAGATTGGATAGACTCTGGGTTATTTCGATTTAAAGAAAGAAGTTGTATGGCAGCTACTCGAACCCGGCGTCCGAAAATGCTGGAGTTAAATAGCAAAACTAACAATTTTGCAAAAGTGATGTATAGAAAATGTCAGCCTTCTAGCTCCTTTATTTTTTGAGTTATCGTGCGGACGGACACTGAGTTATTTTCATTTAAAAAGAGAAGTTGTATGGCAGCTACCCGAACCCGTCGCACCACCACAACCAAATTTTGCAAAAGTTGTTGCCATAAAACTTGATCATCATTTGCAAGATTTCAGACGCCTAGCTTTATTATTTTCCAAGAGGTACAAGAAGCCTGAACCAGCTGCTCTAGACCAACCAAATTTTACAAAAGTTGTTGGCATGTAACTCGATACCTCTTTACTAAATTTCAGATTCCCAGCTTCAATAAACACTGAGTTATTGTCATTTAAACAGAGAAGTTGTATGGCAGCTACTCGAACCCGCCGCACCAACACAACCAAATTTTGCAGAAGTTGTTGCCATAAAACTTGATCATCATTTACAAAATTTCAGAAACCTAGCTTGAATAGATACTGAGTTATTTCTATAAAAAGAAAGAAGTTGTATGGCAGCTACTCGAACCCGCCGACCGAAAATGTTGGATTTAAATAGCAAAACTAACAATTTTGCAAAAGTGACGTAAAAAAAATTTCAGCCTCCTAGCTCCTTTATTTTTTGAGTTATCGTGCGGACGGACGGACGGACGGACGGACGGACGTACATGGCTTAATCGACTCAGAATTCGATTCTGAGCCGATCCATACCTTTGACACTATATCTAGCTCGACTCCTTTAAGGTGTCACAAACGTAATGGCATATTTATTATGCCCTTGAACATAGTTCATACGGTTATAAAAATGTTGATGAATACAGTTAACAAAAAAAAAAAAAATGTACGTACACAAATTGGATTCGAACCAAATCACTCTTACTTTCAAAACCTCTATACTCTCCTCTGCACTATACAACACTTAAATATTTAATGAACATATTACGAACATAAAATCTTAATTTTTAACCATGAATATTCAATATGCATTAAAGAATGTTGACAGGAAATATTTTGATTTAAATACTAAACAAATGTTGTAAACAAAATAACTTGTAAATATTGTATGTATGGATTGTGTTTTGCTAATTATGCTAATACAAAACACCAGGAAAGATCAAAAATATAATGTGTATGTTTGTATGCATGAATAAGAGGTAAAAATGTAAGTTTTAAATTGATATATACAAAAATGTATACATATTTTATTCAAAAAATGTTGATGAATGGGCCTTTCCACACGAGTAGTGTCCTCTTTCGTCATTTTTTACTTTTACCTTTGCTTCATACCCTCTTGCCTATAAACTAAATTTGTGGTGGGGATTTTTAGGAGTAATTTTTTAAACCAAAATTTTAGAGTTTAAAAATTTAGTCCACTAACACAAACAAAAACTCAAATAAAAATTTTTATGAGGGTCAAAAAAATTTTATGTGTACATACGTTTCATTCTCGTTTGGAAAATTAAAGAAAAAAGTTTTTGAAACGGTCGCAGCAAATTTTTAAAAAAGTAAAGTGATTTTTGATCTTTCACTTGATGAAATTATTAAAATATATTCTATTGACAAAAAGAAATTATGTGCATAGTTTATTCTATTTCTAGGTACATACATATATAATATATATTATTTAAAAATTACAGGCAAAAAAAACATATGTTACTTAAATACAAAAAAAAAATTTATTTGTTTTATGCGTGCTTTTTTTTTATATTTATTATCTACCTCTCGCAACAAATTTTGTTTTAAAATGAAATATTTACACACACATATAAAAGTAACGACTATCGAGAGGAACAGTGTGGAAATAAAAAAAAGAGGAAAGTAGTCACGAAACGAAAGAGAACACTACTCGTGTAGAAAGGCCCAATAGATAGTAAAAAAAAAAATGTTGCATGTGAACTGGATTCGAACAACATGATCCCCACCTTTGAAACCTGTACACTATCCTCTGCACCATACTACACTTACAAATGTTGCTAACAGATTACGAAGATAATAAAAAGCGTGACAGAATGAAAAATAAATAAATAAATAAAAATAAATAAATAAACCGACAGCGACGAGTTAATATAAAAGCATATAAAAAGAACATTAATAGTGTAATGGTTAAGAGCGTATATCATACGCTATAGCTACCGAGGGAGTGTGGGTTCGAATTTTACACATATCCTTTCTAAATTTGCAGCCACACCTGGAAAGGAAATTCTGTGTAATTTTTCTGTCAAATTTACGACGAATAAACTAAAAAAAAAATTTCTAATAAAATTATGAAAGATATTTTATTTATGGATTTGAATTTATTTTAAATTCTAATTAAGATTTTTAGAGACTTCGGTTGTCGATTGTTGAATGATTAATCATCTGCTTTATTAACTCAGAAATCAGAATGAAAATCCTTTTTAATTGGTTTCAAACATTTTTAATTGAAGAGAAATTACAGAAATTTTTCTAAATAAATCCCTTCATATTTACTTACAATGACCTTAAGGTGAGAGTGAGACAGGTAATAAATTTCATTATCGCATATGAAGATTATAATTTAATGTCTGTTGGAGGCTTTTTTTTAGAAAAACGAATGTTAAAGTTATAATTCAATTTGAATTCGTCGAGAAAGAAAAAAAAAATTTTAACCGAACGTTAAAAATCCAGGCGTTTTTATTGAAGAATAAAAAGTTTTTTACAGACAGTCGTTATAAAAAATTTAAATATTTTAATAAAAGAATGAGTACCTACCTATATTGTAAAAAATTAAGAATTCAATTATAGTTTACATTAGCCTTTAGCCTCTAAATACACATGTGTACACATGTGTCTTAATTTTACATTAAATTACAGTATGAAATCCATTAAATTTACGCAGTATAAAATCTTTCTTAATTCATTGCTGAGCGGGATGTTATGAACAAAGAGGCTGATATTTCATTCATATTTTTGAACATTTTGCTTTAGGAAGTTGCATTTTGATTCCGATGATAAATGATGATTATATAAATATTGATGCCATCATAAAAGTTAGTTTTCCTTAATTCTCCTAAAAATTTTTTTAGTATGGGACTATCAGTATTTTTTACCGACCGCATACATTAATGTGTAAAGGTAGGTATTGCTTTCATATTAAAAATTTGTAGCCGAGATTTTGGCAAATATGAAGTACTCCTGTGTGGAGAAGGCTGTAAATTTTTTTTTAGCATGATGTATGTGTGTATGTGTGTGTTACTGGGTGCGTGTGTGGGTATGTCTGTGGGCACGTGTACAGCTTAAACGACTAAGTGCAATTTTTTACATTTGGAGCAAAACGGACAACCGCAAGTGGTAGTTTACTTGTGTACTTTTTAAGTTTTTTACGAATATTTCGTAACAGAAATATTTTATGAGAAAAATTATTAAGAAAAAGTTGTTACAAAAGTAAAGAGCAACAAGAGTGCCATAGAACATTTTTCGATCCGACTAACTTTTATTTAATTTTCTTTCTAAAACCAAATTTCATACAATTACACTCCACGTGAATTTATGAACAATTTTTTTTTGTTTTTTTTTATGTATCTAAAAATTTATATACATAATAATATGTATGATTTATATCTATGCATATTATTCTTTTATTGATGACGTAAAATTTAAACGGTAAAATTTTTGTTAACAGATTCCATATTAATCTTATGTTTGTTTACAGTTTTTATTATTTTTTACTTCTAATATTTTTGAATGAAAAAAAAAATAGTGTTCATAATGTATGTACATAATAATGTAAATGGATGTATGAATGAATGTATATATTTACGATTTCATTGTTTATTATTGTTATTGAATAAAAGAAAATGTTGTTAAATTATTAGAAGGTATTTTGCTTTGATATAAATTATTATGTAAAAAATCTATAAATTTTGGCATTGTACTTTTCGTGTAGTGGCGGTTAGTCCTGTGGTGGAGAGAGCTGTTTTTTTTTTTCTTTCAAGTAGGTGTTCACCTAACAGAAAATATTGAGTTTGCATTTTTTCGAGATTTCAGAACCGCAAGTTATTTATTTCGAATAATTGTAATACAGTAAGCTCTCATGCATAAAAGAATTCATATATTATAAATATTGCACATTAACTGTTAATATTCTTTTTAAATTATGCAACAGAGTATAAATAGCTTTGAAGATTTTAAATAAAATCTTCTTTTCATTATTAATATGTGCATAGTTTAGAAAATTAGGGAGGGGGGTCGAGGTAAGGGTTGTTAGTAATTAATATATTCCCACTAAATATAATATATAAAGATAGGTATATATATATAAATATTTTTGATAAAATTAATGATTATTATGGTATAGCATTTGTGTATGTGATAAAAAATTATATTTTGTTATATATGTATATGTATGTACATATATTACAATTAGTTTGTAAAAACATTTTTTTTTTTCGCAATTTCTTATATCTTTTATTTATTTTTGGATTATAACGAATTTATATTTACAGTTTCATTTTATATCTCATTTTTTTATTTATATACGCTCTGGTATATTTCTATATACATATATATTATCTATTTACACTTAAATATATACATATATATATATTATGTAATAGATATACACATATCTTTATACATATAACAAAATAAAATCCACAAGCTGATGAAAAAAAAAAATTTATTTTCATTTTTAAAATCCATTGAGTTCCATTATCTCATGGTCACGTTTGCTTTTTTTTTTTTTGTGTTGTTCTTGTATCTTATATAGTTCTGTTCATTTATTTTTTCACTTTTTGTCTTTAAAGTAATTTTTACCCTTTTATATTATATGTAGCTAGTAGATATAATATTTCTTTCCGCATTTTATATTTTTAAATACTTTTGACGGTTTGATAATATTTTAGTTGTAATTTTTCTTTTCATATTCTTTGTTTTGGTTTTTTATATCTGGTTTTGATCAATGCCGCAAGGATTTACTACTTTAATTTTTCCGTTTTTAAGACCGCCACAATTTGTATTTTACTTTAATAAAAGGAAGTTATTTAAAAAAAAAAAAATAAGTAAAATAAAACAAAGTTAAAACAAAAGTAAATTAATCATTTTTTATTTATTTATTTATGATTACATTAAAATAGAGTAAAATCTGTTGATTGTAATATTCTTTAATTAGAATAACTTGTAATTAAACCATGCTTTAGTTCTATTTTTATTTTAATTTTATTTCTATTATCGTTTTATAGTGAACCGTAGTCTAAGTGAATCATTTCTTTTAATCTCAAGAATGTACCAATTTCACAGATTTCATTTGATAATAACTTTTTTCTACTAAAGGCTCAATATAATCACTTTGACGTATTGCAAATCGTAATTCGGAAATTGATTTATTAAACCCTTCAGCAACAGGAAATGGAATTAATGGTTTTTTTGTATCCTGCAAAATAATTTAAAAAAAAAAAACATTAAAAAAAATAAATCCTTGTTTTGCAATTCATCACTCTTCTCATTTTATAATTCTAGCTTGCTCACTATAACGATTTTTATAGCGATGCTAAATTTTTAATCTGGCAATATTATCAGACACTCATCAATGTCGAACTTGTTTTTACTCTTTCTTTGAGTTAGCCAGTTAGTCGAAAATTTTCATCTTATTAATTGGAGGCTATTGTCTGTATTGTTTGGTAAGTTTGATACACAAAAACCTTTTATTAAACTATTTCCATTGTCATCAATCACTAACAAGGTGGTTTCATTGAGGCTATTACTTCTCTAAACAACAAAATAAGTTGAACTCGTCTTGTACTAATTTCAAATTTTTTTTATTTTTCTCCTTATGATATCGTTTACTGTTAGAAAATTCTTATAAATACATTAATTCAAACACAGCAGTTATTGATACTAAATGTTCGTATTGAGGTTCGTTAAATTAGACTTTAAAATGGACAAGAAAATAAAAGGCGATTGACAAGAATTTTATTGAGAAGACGTAATAATTTTACCACAAGAATAATTGAAGTGATAAATTTTCTTGATTAAGAAAAATTTCTGAGTAGAAAAAAAACTTTTAAAAAATTTATCTGTTACTTTTGTATTAACCATAAGACTACCGAAATATTTTTAATGGACTTTGAATTTTAAGAATAATATTAGTTTTTTTATATAATAACTATTGCATTCTTAATTAAAAAGTTGAATATCGCAACCATTTTATTTTTATTTTACATAAAAAAAACATTATGAAAAACTTCAGATTGCTATAACTGTTTAATGAAAATTAAAAATTACTAGAAAATAAAGGATTAAAATTACAAAAACAAAATGAACTAACTAATAATATTTTTTGAAACAGAAAGCAATAGATTTATTTTTGTACTATTAGCTAGAAAGGAAAAAAAATCGTAAATTTTCTTTTAGATATATTGTTTATTTTTACGACTTGTTTAATTTTATTTATTTTATTATAAATTTTTATTTTTCTTGTTGTTTTTATTATCCTAGATATGACGTCAGTTTTATATTTACTTATACAAAATGACATTTTCTTATAACAAAAATTTTGTTTTTTTTTTTTTTGTTTTTGATTTTAATTAAAATTTCAAGTTCAAGCATTTTATGCATCAGTTAACACTTTTTTGTCGGTTGTGTTGTATATTTTATTTCTTTTTTTGAATTTTAAGAGTCCTTAAATACAATTGTATGAAAATTTGAAAAATCCATTAAGATAATAATTACACTGGGAAAATACAATTTGAAAAGAAAGAAAACCAAAAAAAAAAATAAATAAATAAAGAAACAATGGTGGAACAATTCAAAAGAATCAAGAGAAAATATTAATTTACAAAAAACAAAAAAATAATTAGAATCAGACAATAGAAATTTTTTGCTGTGTGCATACATTGACAGTGAACGACAGAAAAAGCTTCTCTAGTAAATTAATTAAAAATAATTTAAAAAATTTGCTTCTGGTTTCAATTGTCCATTCTAAAAAATATATTTTCTACTAAATATTTAAGGTTACTGTTCCTAATTATTTTTACATCAGATCAAAAAAGTTGCTTTAGGTTGTTCCCTACTTCTAGTTGATTAGTTCGTTTCAGAAGTTATTCGCGTAATATGAATTTTTTTAATTTGAGATTTGTTTAACTTTTCCTTTCTATTATTATTTTTACTTTAAAGATTTCATCACCAGTTCACATTAGTAATCAAAACTTTTGTATTTATTTATTTAATAGTTCCCTTACCAAATAGAAATGGTGGCAGCCTTTCTCTTGTGTGGCTTTGGTGGGTGTGTCTTGTGTCAAATTTATTTTGGCCTTATAACAAGTAATAGTCATCTCTAGAAGAAACTATAAATCTTAAAATTAATTTACTATTCAAATGGAGCAATCCATATTTTTCATTACGATACAGCTTCACAATTTCTTCAAACCTTTTTAACCTTGTTAAATAATAATCTAAACTTTTCTTAGTTTTGCTTTCAATGCGTCAATTCACTTTCTATACGTCAATAAAGTTTTGGTGTTTACTGTTGATGTTATTACGCCAAACTGATTGATCAAAGATGTTGACATTGTCGGTATTATTCTGCTTCGATATTTGGTGTGCTATTTTTATTTAAAAAAAGTTTGAATTCATTTTTAATTGCATATTTTGTGCATTTCACTGTTAAAGAAAAAAAAAATACGTACTATCTATATAACACATAAATTTAACAAAAGATTGTCATTTGGTTTTTTATTTTTAACAAGATGCAATAAATAAAATAAAAAAATAAAAGTATTATAGTTAAGTGTAAAAAACAAATTGAAATGAAATATAGTTTATATAATATCTAATTTAAATGAACAATTTTTAGTTTATGGTTAGAATTTCTCATTTGAATGTTTAAAAAAGTATCTATGATAAGTTTTAAAATAAATATTTAAGTTGAAAATATCTTGCTTAAAATATTTGACAATCTGCCACTTTCAAGATAAACAAATAAAGTTAAAATCTTTTGGGATTATACAATTAAAACAAAATTGTTCTATGCAAAAATATGTTTAGTGTTTTCGAAGACAACTTATTATTTTTGTGAATTAAAAAAAGTAAAATGATTAATCTGCAGTATACCTAACTCTAAAAATGTATAACGATCCTACAATTAAACTTTTTTTTGTGCTATTTTTCGTCCATCATTTATGGATTCTTAATTAAAAAAGTAAATTCGGAATTGAACGCAAAATTTCAATTTTAATTTTTACTAAAGATAACACAGCTTCAGGTTTTATCACAAAATAACGTTTAAGACCTTAAAATATCTATAGTATTATGACGTGTAGTCTTTTAATTCCGACTATTTTAATATAGTTCCTGTTCGACACTGTTTCGCATATAGGAGGCAAATCATAAATGACTCATTTAATGGCCGAATGTACTAAGACTTAACGAAATATGACCGAATAGCCCTTCCAAATTTAATGTGTAATAAAGCCTAAGTTGCAAAATTCTGTTGTTATTCTTTATTATCCATACGAATTTTTAAATAAAGAAAATAAAGCATAACTGCAATTTTATTGTCTAAATAAAAATTTAATAATAAATAGATATATACTATAAAACACAAAAATTCGTCTAGAAAAGCATATAAATGTAGAAGCTAATCTGCTTATTGAAAATCAGATTACCACAGGAAGGCTTCAAAGAATGAAACCTTTAGATATAGCGCAAAGTACGGATTTCTTTAGGGAAAGTACACAAGATACACAAAAAGAAAACGTTAGAAAAAAATTAACGGTTATAGTCACTTTGAAAACTTTTAATAGAGGAAGGATGAGATTTAGTCAGTATTCAGCATACATTATTCTATGGGGTCCATTGTATCTTTAGGAGATTCTGACCGACCCACGACAACAAAAACAAAATTTAAAAAGAAAAAGTTTTACAATATTTTTTCTTCATAGTTTAATTTACAAATTTTTAACTTATTTGACTAGTAAAATGCGTTCTTTTATTTCTTTTTATTTAATTTATTACTTTGTTTACATAATTTTAATAAATTTTTCAAATTACATAGCCTTGATATTGATTAAACCCGCTCTCTAAATAAATATTATTGAAATCTTGATTTTGTAAATGGGATCTCGCTTATTATCTTTTATTATTAATAAAATTGTATCTATATCATTTTCTTTTACCCAAAATTAATATTTTTGAAATTGGTAATAAAGCCTAGTACGTAATAAGTTTTATTTCCCAATTCAAATCGATAATAAAACTTAACAGTGGAACTTTGAAAATTACACTTTATTACGCATTCAAACTGGGCATAAATTCTGTTAGCCCTTATTTAATTAATATTTATTGCTCTCTTCATCATTTATTCGCCCAATATTTTGAACTGTGCTTTTTGATTAGTTTTTCTTTTTTTGTAATTTTATTTACAAACGAGGAAGAATACAGTTGACTTTGTCAACTCTTAGATACCCGTACGAACCGTTAGTATGTTCACAGCCTGTCACTCTGCTTACAATATTATTTTTTTAATATTTTAGTATTTTAAAATAATTTGGGTGAATTTTATAATTTCTAGTACTATGGGTTGTACATATATTCAAACTATATGTTTATATGTACATTCTTCAAAAGCAGATTCTAACCTTCCACATAACAATCCAAAACTTTTTCAAATATTCTATAGTACCATTTAATACTAAGCGGTAAATGTATATTAAATATACTAAGTACAAAACAGTAAATATAATTTTAAATATTTTATTATATTATATTTAAATATTCCATTGACAGAATAATTTCTTATAAGTACAATAAAATACATATATGTATGTAAATACGGCGCTATATAATATACATATATACTCTTATCATTCACTCACTAGTGGCATATACGATATGTAAATAAACATGATATTATATAAGTATGTATATATATTAATATCATATAAATAAAAATTCTTCAAGCAACCGTTATGTTGTTTATTTATTTACATTTTTTTGTACTACGCATTATATCCTCAACAATTTCAAATTATCGAGTAAAACAAATGCAAAAAATTTGTTGAAGAAATTTGTTAGAAAATTTGAAAAAATCAAGTAACACTTTCGTCAATTATAAAGTAACCCTATATTATTAAAAAAGTTGTTAACAGAAATAAGAGTATAATGTTGAAGCTTTAATTTTTGTGTATTACTTCAAAAAAAATTTAACAGGTGTTCAAGTTACAGGTGTTTAAAAATAGGAAATTTTCAGTTTTTGACCCCTTACAGCTCCTAAACGGGGGTGATACAAAAAAAATTGACTCATACTTATTTTTAAAGATTTAACTTCTGTCAAAATTTCAAGTTTCCAACTTAAACTGTTTAGAAGATAGAAGGGTTAAAGGATTTTGCAAAATTTAAATTTAAATTTCGGATTTTGCAAAATTCAAAATTTAAAATTTAAGTTTCGCATAACGGTAAATTAAGACACCGTATGCCACAAATATATCCCCCTCCGTGGCCTAGCTGGTAGGAGCGCAAGTATTGCAATCATACCAGTACGGCTTTCTCGGGTTCGATTCCCGATGGGGGATACCTTCGTATAGCAATTAATATTAGCATAATTTTCATATCAAAGTTATTTTCATATATATATATTATAACGAATTTTCAAATCATATCTATAACTCACAGATACAATAATCTCAAATGATCCTCATATCAGAATAGCCAATATGCATAACTATTTTCACTTTATAAAATATAACTCACAGATATAATAAAAATTGTCAATAATTAATAATTCAATAACTCAATATAGCCCACAAATAACTTATATTCCTAGCAAAAAACTAGGATCGGTTGCAATAGGCCAATCCCCTATTCAGCTTAAATTGAAAAGGATTCAAGAAACGGAAGCAAGAAGCCTCGGATATAATAGATTTGGAAATACGGTAACGACCTTTGGCACGAATATAAGGACACGAGTAGGACAATGGAATGTTAGGACACTTAGAGAAGCATCCAGGCTTGCGCAATTAGAGCAACAAGCGGCTGCATATAAGATAGGCATATTAGGCATAAGTGAGCTAAGATGGAATGGAAGTGGCGAAATGAGATCGGCAAACAGCAACATTCTTCTGTACAGCGGCAAAGAATCCAGAGGAGAAAGTGGTGTTGGAATACTAATTGAGAAAACCATAGTTAATACACTAATCTCATGGAAAGCTGTATCAGATAGAATTATTACGGCTCGGTTTCGCGGCAGAATCAGGCATGTTTCGGTCATTCAATGTTACTCACCAACTGAAAGCGCAGAAGATGATGAAAAAAACGATTACTATAGCCAACTAAGCGGTGTTTTAAATGATATCAGCAGAGGCGATTTGGTAATCCTGATGGGTGATTTTAATGCGCAAATTGGAAGCAACAACATCAACCTAGAAAACACAATAGGGAAACATGGTCTGGGAATACGTAACAACAATGGCGATAGACTGGTAGAATTATGTCAAACCAATCAGTTGGTCATAGGAGGCACACTGTTCCCGCACAAAGATATACACAAATACACATGGGTCTCACCTGGTGGTAGAACAAAGAACCAAATTGACCATATATGCGTGAGTAGAAAATGGAGAAACTCATTGCTAGATGTAAGGAATAGAAGAGGTGCTGATATACAGAGCGACCATGAACTTATAACAGCTGACCTAAGGATTCGGTTAAGGCGTAATACTGCCAACGCGCAGAAGCTCAAAGCCAAATTGAACTTAGACCAGCTCAGAAACCCAGCAGTAAAATCTAATATCATAACGGCTATCCAGCAAACTGTATCAGAGAACATGCAGCAGTCATGGGAGGAAAAAGCCAAAGCCATACGACAAAAATCAGTAAACGTCCTAGGCACACATCAGAATAATAGAAAACCATGGATCTCTGACCATACATGGAACCTGATCAAACATAGGCAACAACTAAAGAACCAAATGAATACTGATAACTCTATCTCGCTAAGGCAGCAGTATCAGACCCAGAGCAAACTAGTTAAGAAAGGAGCCAGGGCTGATAAGAGAAAACACATTGAGAAAATGGCTAGAGAAGCAGAAACAGCAGCTGGCAAGAATGATATAAGATCAGTACACAATATCGTAAATAGCCTTACAAACCGATCTCACAGAGTTAACCGCCCTATAAAAGATCGAAACGGCAACGCTCTAACCAACATTCAAGAACAAACCCAGCGTTGGAAAGAGCACTTTGAGGAAATAAGCAACATTCAGCCGATACACAGCCCTCACTCGGAAATAACCACCAATGATCTCAGTGAAGAAAATATCACTATTCTCAGCTCAGCACCCTCAATCCGTGAGATTAAAGACGCCATCTTAAGATTGAAAAGGAATAAGGCAGCAGGAGACGATGGTCTACCAAGTGAAATACTAAAATCAGATCCACAATCATCAGCAGAACTCATCCACCCGCATATAACAAGCGCTTGGGCATCAGAAACAATACCATCATCATGGAAAAAAGGAATTATTATCAAAATTCCAAAGAAAGGTGATCTTTCTGATTGCAACAACTGGAGGGGTATTACATTACTGAATACAATATATAAAATCATCACAAACATTATTCAGAATAGACTCCAAGAAGAGGTGCAAAACACGCTAAGAAACGAGCAAGCTGGTTTCAGGCCGGCTAGAAGCTGTCTCGATCAAGCCAACACACTAAGAATAATAGTGGAGCAATCACACGAATGGCGATCACCGCTGTGTCTGGTCTTCGTTGACTTTAAGAAGGCATTCGACTCTATACAAAGAGAAGCCATATGGAAAGCCCTTGTGAACAGGAATATACCAAGGAAAATCGTGAGTATAATTCGTGCTCTCTATGATAACGCCGAACTCTCGGTATCACATAGTGGAAATATCAGCGATCCATTCACAACGAATGCAGGAGTCAAACAAGGATGCCCTCTATCGCCCCTATTATTCACAATAGTCTTGGATGACATAATGAGAGAAATCAGTAACACCTGGGATGGCATCAATTGGTCTGATGATAGGAATCTCTCTGATCTCGACTACGCTGACGACATCTGCCTCTTGTCGCACAGCCAAGCTGAAACGCAGTCGAAATTGAACCTTCTACAACAGGCGGCACGGAAAAGAGGGCTCGAAATAAACATTAACAAAACTAAGGCAATGTTTGTTCACTGCCCAAGCAACACCCCTATCATACTAGAAGGCCAACAAATAGATAGCGTAGACGAATTCTGTTACCTCGGTAGCATAATAACTCCTACAGGTGGTACTAGGGAAGATGTACAAAATAGAATCAACAAGGCAAGATCAGCATTCGGCAGACTTCGGCCTATATGGAACAGCAACCAAATATCTAGAAGAACAAAAATTAGCATATTCAACTCCTGTGTTAAAACCACATTAACATATGGTAGTGAGTCATGGCTGCTAACGAACACCATCAAGAATAAGCTGCAAGTCTTCATAAACAAGCACCTAAGAATCATATGCAGAATTTTCTGGCCGAACAGAATCAGCAATAAAGATCTATGGAACTTAACAAATGAGGAACCCCTAGTAAAACAAATAACCAGGAGAAGGTGGAAATGGATCGGGCACACATTAAGGAAAAATGAAAATGATATAAACAGAGTTTCGCTATGTTGGAATCCACAAGGAGGTTCTAGAGCTAGAGGTAGACCCAGAATGACGTGGAAGCGTACTGTCCTAAGTGAAATAAGCAGATGCAATTTGTCCTGGAGCATGATTGAAGAAAAAGCGTTAAGCAGAGAAGACTGGAGACTTCAAGTGGAAGCCCTATGCTCCCTAGTGGAGTAACAGGAAAAAAAAAAAAAAAAAAAAAAAAAAAAATGCCACAAATATATATTTATTGTGTATATACTTTTAAAGCTAATAAAAGTAATAATCGTTTGGCGTTTTCAAAATGAAGATATACCTTATACAACTTGTGCTATAACAATTTAAATATAGACCTTTTTTGAACCTTTGGGGAGCTGTAGCTCCGTAACGGGTGGGGCTACAAAAAAAAGTTTTTAAAAATAAAATTAATAGTTTTGTGAGATCTATCAGCAGTTAAAATTTCATAGCTCTATTTCAAAAAAAATGTGGGGATCTAAAAGTTAGGTGTTCGAGAGCTACCCTAAGTTTTGGTCCAAACTCAACCAAAAAAAATAGAGAACCTACAAATTACTCCCAAAATATTTTGTATAAATTTCAAGATTCTAGCTTTCTTAGTTTTTAAGTTAGCGTACTGACGGACGGACGGACGGACATGGCTCAAAAGTCTTAGAATTTTTTTCTGATCCGATCCATACCTTTGAAGGTATATCTAGCTCGCTTATTTCGAGGTGTTACAAACGGAGGAGTAATTTTATTATACCCGATCCTATCGTACTGGTGTAAACATCAACTCATATAAAATGCATCTTCTCATTACGGAAAAATCAAACGATTTAACCAATTCACTTTAAAAATTAACTTTTTAGTTGTATCTTTGTTTTGTTTAGTCGTAGTCAATAAAAATTTATAATGTGATATTTCGAATCTATTTTAAGCCTACAACCTCCTTTCTATTTAATAAATGGAAAAATATAGTAAAAACATGTTAATAAACCGAAATTGGATTGAGATTGAGTTGATGATTTTTTTATTGCAAGTTTTATTGTAAAATCTGACTTGTAAAAGTTTTACTGTATTCGAAATTAAAAAATTAAAAATTAAATTTCGAATTTTTAAAAAATTTTTTCTACATTATTGGATTTTATAAAAAAATATTTTCCTATAATTGAATATTATTTTAATTAAGCTGCATATTAATGTAATTTTAACCTTTTAGGAAACTTTAAGGAAAAAAATTTGTAAGATATTTTCAATTAAAATTTGAAATTTCGATTTTAATAATTCGAAAATATTAAATTTCGTAATAATTCCTTTAGTTCGAGTATCTGCTCAAATTAATTTATTAAAAATTTAATAAAACTTTAATAGACTAATACTGCTCTTTAATAGGAAATGAAAATTAAAACAAGCTCTTAATATTATATGTATTATATATATTATATACATACCCATTCTTATATAATATACTTTTAAACATATTATTTATAGAGCACAAACAAACATAATCCAATCATATAACAAAAAAGAAAAAAAAAAATAAAAACGAAATTGATTATTTCTCTCAATTTCGTCTCTTTATTCTCGATTACTTTCAATTTTTGATTCGATTCGATTTTATAATAATAATAGCTACGTATTACTGTTCTGTTATGGTTACATAGAGAACAATTGTTTAAATTTTACCAAATAAAGTTAATATGTATTAAATATGGGCAATCATTATGTCAATTGGAATGATTGATTTATCATAATTTAGATCTGTTACTGTTCATCAGTTACAAGATTTCGATTCTATGTAAAATTTTGAAATTGGCATATTTGCATATACGTTTTTCTTCATATAGGATGTATGAAGCACAATATTCTAATTCGAATTTTGTAAAGCAGAATTTTGACACTTTGAATTACATACCTAATCTAATGAAGGTTGATCATATATCGAGACTTGCGTTAATTAAAAAAAAACATACAAAAACTTGTATCATTATAGCTTGCGATTGTCCACCCAATTAAATTCTATTTACCCTATTGTATTATCGCCATTGTTATATTCTAAAAAAAAGTTAACATTCAAAAGTTATAAAGAATATCAATAAATACTATTAGAAGTTGCGAATATCAGCTCGTAGATATTATATTGTGCAATGTACCAATAAATGCTAATAAAAACGAAAATAAAACATTATAACAGACAGATATTTTCAAATAAAATTATAAATGTAATTTTATGTTAAAAAAGAGTTTTTTCTTTTCATACTCATAATATGATAAACTGAAATCTAAACTGGCCCACATCCCAGAGGAAAATGGCCAATAAATTTGTTTATAATAATTACTGTTATAAAAAATATTTTTCTAAATGTAAATCTAAGAACTTGAATTGTGTTTTATTTTTCTTTTTTTAATCGTAGATTTTCAAAAGACACCAAGAAAATCAAAGCTCCCTTGGTAGTGAGAAATTTTTACTCACTGAAACCACCTTCATCTGTAGCCAGTGCAATGAGATACTCATCCTAACTACACAACAGTATAATGGATAACGGATAGGATGAGGAAGGGAAAAAAATAATAAATAAACATTTTGAACTTAATTGTAAATTCTGTATACTGTAAGCGTACATGTAAAAAGAAACACACTTGTCGTAGTAATGTGTTCCACAAATTTGGAAATACAAGGTAAAGATGTATTCCTATATTTTGTTGTTCTAGTTCTAATAGATTCGGGTTGCATTGGATTGGATGGAGTTTGAACATGATAGTTTTAATTTTGCAGGAGATGTTGCCCATGAGATATTTATATATAGCAACCATATTATAGATTTTACATTTCTGCAACAACTTAAACACAGTCCTTTGTAGTTTTAAAATCTTTAATGTTATTAACAGATCTTTTTTTGTACCTTGTCCAGATACTATAGAATGATGGATACCCTAACAAAAATGTGGGAGTTATATTCAAGTTTTGACCTAATATACATATGATTTATAGATGGTATTCCAAATTTACTAAGTTTTAGTTAAAATTTGTACAGGTAACAGGTTTAAAAGTTATTTTGTAAGATCAACTGCAATATTTATTTTTTCGAAAATCATTTAAAAAAATTAAAAGACTTACAACAAACTTTACATCTGAAACTTTCTTTTATTTATATGTAATTCAAAATTTTTTTTAAGAACATTTCATATTTATTATGTGTACCTATTTCTTTTATTAAATTTTGAAATACACTTTACATAGGTCATAATAATTCTTAAGATAAAAATTTATTTCAAATCGATTTTCTGTACAATTTAATTATTATACCAATAAAAGATTTCTAGAGAAAAAAAAATTTTTTTTTATAAAAAAAAATCTAAGAAATTAAATCTTAATAAACCAAGAACTAAATCTACGAAAATTCTATTTTGAGCTTTTGACCATTACTTTTCAAAGAATTGATGAAATTCAATTTCATATATAGATTTTACAGATTTAAATGACGAAGTCATTTTTTTTTTTTTTTTCCTCCCTTAAGGTTTTTCATATTCAATCATCATTCAATATTATGACTTAAGTTACCAGTGGTCCAAAATATTTTACATTATAATATCTGAAGATTGGAGTCTGAATCTGAAGTATGTTGTTTATAATGGTATGTATAAAAAAAATAAATAAATAAATAAACAAAAAACAAAACAAAACAAAACAAATAAATAAAAATAAAATGAAATGAAAGAAAAACGAAAATGTATTTTAAGATATTATATAAAAGTCCAAAATGATATTATTTAAGTTGCTATATTCTTCCAGATAGATATTAAATTATTATTTTATATACATTATTATGTGTACATTTTATATTATTATGTGTATACATTTTTACATACATAATATTATATTAATCATATATAATAAAAATAAAGAATAGGGAAAAAAAATGAAAATGTGAATATGAGAATATTTTTTGATTATATAAAACGATTATTTATATACTAATATCAAAAAAATTTTTTCCCCTAATCTAATATCTGTTCAATTTTTTTGTTTAATTTAATATTTTGAAGAGTTATTATGAATCAAATTTAAAATTAATATTTGGAATATAGAAACAAAACCGTAGATATACTATATAATAAATAAATAACCTTAACGGTGCACAAATTTAACAATTCTCTTTTATAGATATCAAATTTTAGTAAAAGAAATTCTAGAGATACGATTATTTTTTCATAAAAATTACAATTCTATTGTAAAAAAATTAGATATTTTCTTAAGCTTTAAGGATATACCCGATTTATTTAAGAGAATCATTTTATACGGGTAGAAATATATTCTTTAAGCTTTAGTTTTTGCTTTTGAAGTATTCTTTATTAAAATACAAAAAAAAAAAAAATGATCGTTTCTACAATCTCCCTCAAATGGATATAATAATATAAAAATTTTGCCTCACCTGTGGTCGAGTGATTAGACGATTGATACAAATTCATAAGCTGGACAAATAACTGCAATTTGATATCTTTTATTTGATATCTTTTTCCATACGATAATTTTGCTTGCGACGAAGAATTTGTCAATTTGCTGACTATACGACTTAAGGCTTGGGAAATTGAATTGCCATAAATTAGTTACGATAAACTAGTTTAGAATCTTATTTGCCGAAATAATTTATTACCAATTTGCCGGAATTCCATTTGACATACAGTAAAATTCACTTAAATGCTCTTACAAAAACGTTAGCAATTTTGAGCACTTATCCGAACAAAACACTTAACCTCCTAACTCGGATAAGTGCTTCAAGTAAGGTACTTATTTAAAATCCGTTTAACTGCCTTATGGTAGGTACTTATCCATAACTAATGACATTTTCTTACAAAAAGTATAGGTATCTCTTGAGGGACTTAAAAGTAAAATTTTAATAAAAAATTTAATATTTTTCCGTATCAAAAGTAGATGTCTTTTGAGGCACTTAAAAGTAAAATTTTAATAAAAAATTTAATATTGTGCTTTGAAAAACAGAGTAGATACTTAAGAGGTTTAGGCACTTAAACGAGTACATTTGTATGCAATTCTCAGAAAA
This sequence comes from Poecilobothrus nobilitatus, assembly GCA_947095535.1. NCBI lineage: Eukaryota > Metazoa > Arthropoda > Insecta > Diptera > Dolichopodidae > Poecilobothrus > Poecilobothrus nobilitatus. Next base: position 7,214,923 of record OX352774.1, read on the forward strand.
TTTTAGAATGCAAATATTTCTGGTTTCTAAAACGAAAAATGTACTTATCCGGGGAGTACTTAAGCGGGTTTTACTGTAATTGGATGACAAAAATGACAAGGTAGAAAAAATAAATCTTTTATTTGGATTTTTCAAAACAGTTGTTCAAACTTCCCAACAAAATAAAAATATTTTAAGAGAACATGACCATTAACTGATAACGCGTATTATTTAAATAAAGATCGCAGCAGAATATCAATTCAAATCTCTAGAACATTCTACAAAAAATAAGTATAACAACCCTATATTTTTTGGTAGTTCTTATACTACTTAAAAGCAACCTCTAATATCTAAGGTAAAAAGAAAAAATAATACTGAATTTTTTAAAATATCATTTATTTATTATAAGGATGTACAAGAAATATTTACAGCCAAGTTTTTTAATATATTTTAATAATAAAACTATAATGACCCTTTAATAATAATTTAATAATTATTTGAATCAGGTCAAAATTTTCTGATTTAGAAAAAATACGATAACTTTAAATGCCTTTAAAGTTAGTTCTTTAATAACGCTTACTATGACATTTAATAACTTAATGGTTTAAGATCATGTATATATTATATACTTACTATAAATACATAAAGGATTTTAAGTAATAAAGAATCATTTCATAATTATTATTCTGAAGAAGGTTAAACTTTACTATCATAACCTCAACTTATTCTATAAAAGTCTTTTCTAAATTTTAAGTAAGTGTAAAAAGAAAATCAAAATTTTGTTGTACTTGTAATAGCGGTAGTTAAAAGCAAAAAACAAAAACTTTTAAAATGTACAAAGAGAATTCAATTAGAAATTCGAAAAAAATTAGATTGGTAAGGAATTCATTGTTATAATGTATAACAGGGTGTACCGTAATAAAACCTAACCTAAAAGTTCATTAAATTTTGAATGAATAACAAACCTAATCAAATTTATTTCGAGCTCAATATCTTAGAACCTTATATTAAATATTATATGATATTATTTTCTTTTTGCTATAGAGAAATTTTCTTTGAAAATTTTTGTTTTTAATATTTACTTATTGTCTTGTCATATAATTCAATATTTATAATTCAATTTTTTCAGGTTGAAAATGAATCTGCTTCTTGTATTTTATTTCGGGATTTCAATAGGTACTATATGCTTAAACTACGTGAACTACGTGTATTACAACAAGATAAAAGTGGCAAATTAAACTTTTTTATACACTATAGTCTACTCCATCCCACTGTAATCAATTTTGCCTTGTTTTTACCTCTCCAACTATTTTTTAACATATCCCTATAATAATAATATAATCTAGGTCATTACACTCCTATGACCTACTCTATATTAAAATATTTATTTATTTTGTTTCCAATATGTTTATTACTTTTTTTTTTTGTTCCATTAATTTTTTTCAGTGCAAAGTATTGGAACCCCGAAATAAAATTCGAGAAGCAGATCCAGGTAATAAAAATTACTTTTCAAGATTAATTTTTTCACTGCGAAGATTTTCAATTCACTAACAGTGAGTACTAAGTGGTAGATTTCACTTGATATTTTAATCACAAATTGATTATAAACCAAAATTATATCCGATTCGACAACCCTACAGACATAATTATAAGTTTTTAAAACAAAAAAAAAAGAATTGTTTTCTATGAAAACCAAAAAAAAAAATTTTACAGAAATTGGTAGCGAATTTGTATTTTGCACAATTTTGTTAAAAATAAGAACAATTTTCTTTTTTCTATTGATTAGTTTTTCTTATTTTTCTTTGTTTCATTTGTTTTTAAATTCTAACTTTATTGCATTTATTATTTGTAACACGTGAAAAAATCTCAAATCTTAAGCTTTATATTCTTTCCTATAAGAAAAAAAGTACAAAAATTGGAAAAAAAAGAAAAGAAAAATTCCAATAGGAAAAACTTAATCCGAGGTCAAATAATAAAAAAAATATGGACAAAAAGATAAGGAAAGAATGTTTTTATTTATGAGAACTTATTCTAAATCCCAATTTAGTGTAGAAGAAAAAATAAAAGTATAGGGAAAAATTTTATTGGTTTTTATGTTTCTGACATAAATATCTTGAGATTTTCACAAGAAAAACAAACAGAAAAACGAATTGAACATACATATTGTGTAAACATGTCTTATGATGCATGCTTTGGTCTAGAATTGGAAAATAAAATTACTACCAAGAATTATTTTTTTATTTATTGATAAGTAGGAAATTTTTTTTTTATTAACCATAATTTTATATAACAGTTATAGAATCTTTTTCTATATATTTAGATACAGGTAGGTAGGTAGGTATAATCTACAAAAAAAAAAAAAATCAAAAATTTCTTAGATATATTAGTGTAAGACAAATAAAAACCGAAAGGATCTGTCGATTTATACGTATGTGCACGTATTCTTAACATTTTAATTTTTTAGCTTTCATTTTGTTATTCTCATCTTGGTTTTTTATTTTATTTTTTTTAATGTTCCGAAAAATGTTTGCCAAAAATCCAATCTGATAAAAATGTTTGAAGATTAAAGAGATTGCAAAAAGGTTCTAAATCAAATGTACATACCTATAATATGTATTCTTATTGATTTTATTGTATTTTTATTTGGTTTTACATTGTTTTTTTTTTTTTTTTTTCTTGACAAAACTAAGGTTCCTTTTTTTTAAGATTAAGGTTTTCTTAGGATATTTCTTACTAGTATAGTAATAATTTGGTATTATATTTGTTATATTTATTATTTGGATTGAATTTTTTTTTTTTTTTGTTATTTTAAATTTCGATTAAAAAATAACCACCCGATTAAATTTGTGATAAATAAAATAATAATTTAATATTAATCGGTTTCTGATTTTACTGTTAAATTTCTTTCCTTTTTCTTTTAAATCTTATTTAGCAATAATTAGTTGTCAGTTTATTTGGAAGAATTTAAAGAATATTATGTGGAAGATAAAATTTGATGGTCAGTCATTCCTTAATAATGTTAATTTACTTTTTCTGGGTTATCTTTAATATACTCCTTGGCTTATTACAATTTCATATTCAGCTATTCAGCTAATCTCTTTAAAAATACCTACTTAACTTAGGACTTCTTCTTTTCGAAATATCCAAGTCTGATTTAAGGGATTTTTTTTTTTGTTGGTTAAAATTCATCAGTACTCAGAAGAACCTCCTGCAGTTCCTTTGAGTGACTTTCGATGTTTCCCACCGTCCCTTGTACAAAAAAAAAAAAATTAACATCTCAAATTATTATCTTATAATTTTGTTCATTCTTTTGAAAGAATACTTTGATATACAAAAATGATATTTCACCGTTTCGTGACCGTTTTTGGAGAAAAAATAAAGTTATTATTAACCTTATTTACAGAATGCAAATTTCAAGCATCCCAACAAATTTTTGAAAAATCTACTTATTAGGTTCATTCTGTCCGTTCATCTAAAAATTATTTACAAAACTTTTACACTGTTTAAGATGGATGGCTATAAAAAATTAACTTTGTAGAAGGTTTATTTTATGTAACGGTTCTGCAACATCTCAAAGTTATGGAAAGTTAGTTATAGTCAAATGTTTATATATAAAGATTAGCTAATTACTTTGTTAATCGAAAAACGTGAAACGTCAGAAAATTTTTAAAATTTTATAAATTTATATAACATTATAATATAGGATCTTTGAAATTTGAATACTAAAAATTTACCGTTAAGCTAAAAATTCACCGTAACTAACTGAAATTTTAGCAAAATATTGGTTTTTCTGTATGAACATAGTTAAACAGAATCTTGATATTTTGAGACAATGAAGATCTGTTGAGAATAAGCATAAACTTATTTAGAATTTTATATTTTCTCTCCTTTAAAATCTGATATTTCAAAATTTCCTATTGTTAGACCTCCGTTCCTTGAATACCTGTATAGAATGTCATAGAATGCCATAAACAATCAGAGCATAATATTTTAAATTCAATCATAATTGCATCAGTAGGATCAATTAGAAAATCATCTGATATCAGTACATTTTGTATAATTATAAATCCTGTAATAATAAAAAGAATTTGCAAGTCAGTTAAACTGAATGAGAGAGTTCGAAAAATGGAATACAGTATTTAATAAGACGCCTCATGTATATGAAAGAGTATAAATCAAATCGAAATATTCTAAAATATTGTTGCAATAAATTGGAGTTTACCAATCAAGTCTAGATGGAATGCACGATTCGTGGATATACTGAATAACAATATTCTATTGTTAATTTTAAGCCGAATGAGTAATATTAATCATTAAGAATCAATTTATATAGCTATATATATTTTTTTACAAGAGTCGGTAAAAGGCTTGAAAAGTCACCCAGAGGAATGTGTTCAGGAAAAATTCTGGCGGCACCTTTGTACGAATGTCCTTTTACAAACCAAAACCACCTTCTTCAAAACCAAACTTTAGGATAGGACCTATTATATATGTACAGTTTGGTTTTAGGGGTAAGGACTGTGGGAAGCATTTGTGGAAATATGGATTAGGTAATTTAGAATTATGGGTAGAAAATATATAAATTTAGAGGATGGGTACAAAAAAATTTGAGGACAGATTTTGAAAAAGATTTCAAAAGAAGAACAACTTTACTGCATCGTATACACAATACATGAGCTACTAAAGTTAAAAAGAACACATTAAATGATAAATCGTTTCATATCCGCTTCGGTCGACGAATTTTCATGGACCGTGTTACGTCATATATTACTTATTATATTAGAACTTCTATTAAGAAGGCGAAGGAAGTATATATAATTAAAATGGTCAAAGCATTATACTATGAATTTCCAGTAGTTACATATATCTTAATAATATTTCTTATTGCCTACACAAGTAAAACTAAAAACTCTAAACAAGATGATAACAAATAAATTTTATGAAATAAATAATCTTTAACTTTAATTCTAAGATTTTTTTCCTACTTATTACACCATTATACCACTAAAACTTTTATTACCATATTCAATATCATTAAAATGTCTATATTAAGCGTAAAATAGAAATAATTTTTTTCTTTATTACTTCATTCACATTCGATATATTTAGATGTGCCTAAATTGTCTTTTTTATTTTTTTGGATGGGGAAGAGATAATAAAATATTCAAAATTTTTTGTAAAGTATCTCTCAACATCTTGCCAAAGCTTTAATAATTTTTTTTATTATTATTCAAAAAAATCATCAATTATTGTTATAAATTTTCAAGAAAAACCAAATTATGCAAATTAGTAATAAAATATATTTAATGGTCTTTTACCTTTATTGTCATAACAATAATTTCTACTTTAAAATCAGTAGATATACTAAAATATTCATTTAGTTATTATGAGGCTTAAATTGCCCACATCATATCTATATACAGAAAAAAGTCTAGACTAATAAAACATGATTTTATGATTGATAAAAAAAAAAATTTTGTTTTTTAAAATATTTTTTAGAATATTTAATAATAATCCGATAAATTTAATTAAATTATATTGAAGTGAAAGAAAAACTTATCAAAAACAAAAACTTGACATATAATATTTTAAATAATAAAAAAATATTAAAATGATTCAAAGAATTACAGATATGAAAGGTACAACATTAATAGAATTAACAAAAATTTATTGTAATTATGTATAGATAATAAATAGTAAAAATTAAAATAAATCTAGAAACTTTTTTAATTAGGTAAAACATAACGGCATAAAGGGATTTAAATAAATGTCAGTTGCATTTTCTGTCAAAAAGATTTAGCGTTAAACGAGGAAGTAGAAAATAAATGTTTCACTTTGCTTATAATAAAATAAAGGAAAAACATTGGTAATTTTACGCTGATCATAAATTCTGAATATTTATAATAAATTGAATATTTATTTAGGGTTGGTATCACAATCCTGTATTTTATTTAACTGAAGATATCTTGCTTGTATTTTCATTTATACCTCTACTATCATTTAATTGGATTTCATTTATTTGGATAAACATTACCTATATATTAGATAAACTTTTTAATAATTTTAATTTTAGCAATCATTTTATAAAAAGATTAAGTTTATATCCGCAACATGTGATTTCCAACAACTCCAAAGTAATTTCCAACAATTCCATAGTATTAAAATCATGTCTTGTAATATTTATAAAATAATAAATAGGTGCCGCAAGAATTTTGCCTGAAGACATTTTTGAAACATTTTATATTTCATAAACAAATACATTTCAACACAAAGAACTTATTTAAATCAAGGAAAATAAAATACAGTCAAACTACAGTCAAGCACGACCTCTATTTTGTTTCTTGTTTAAAAATTTATTAAGTCTGCATTAAATTATATTTATAAAATCTAAAAATTTAAATAAGTATTCTTTACATCGAAGACGTAGAGACGTGTCCATATTTTGATTAACAGCTATATATTCGATAAATTAATAGATCTGAAAAAGAAAAGGAAAATTTTTTCAAAATTCTATAATAATAATTTTATCTTTTATAGTTGAGGATACTACGATATACTTTAGATAACTTCGATATACTTTAGATAACTTTGGAACCTAAACAAACTTTGAAAAACTGTAGCTCTTTGGTTCATGCGTTGGCAAACATTTTTAAAAATATTAGAGAATTCTGTCTTTCACACTAAACAATTAGTGTTAGTAAAGTATGTCAATAATGCGTCTTATGAACCGTAAAGCTTCCACAAATCCTCTCAAATTTTATCTGTCAGGTGCTATTCTTTAAATTTCTGCCAAAGACGTTCTACTTCTATCTAATTCTGAATATTTCCTCTCCAAGTCATTTTAAGTCTTTCCACGTTCTTCTGAATTCGAGATTTTAGTTCAAAGCTTGATCGATCCATCTACATTTTCTTCGTCGAATGGTTCTGGAATTATCTGGTTAGTATCTATTATTCCTAGTTCAGAGTTCTCTCGGCCAGAATATTGGAAATGTTTTTATTTTGTTAGTGAAGATCCATAATTTTAATATTTAACCTGACCTTATTCTGAGTAATCCAGAATCCAAAAATACATCTACAAACTCTGAAAATTAAACAATAACTGAAAATATGTATGGTACTTCTTTTAAAATTTAACTAAACTTTTTCTTGAATATCGTTTCTTTTCGACAAACCGTTTCCAAATTGAAAATCTTGAACAACTGATTTTTATGTTTTTATAATTAAGATACTGGAAAATAACTGGAATAAAACGTTTGTCAATTCTAACTAAGAATAATAATTATCGATTAACAACCTAATTATTATTATGTCAATTTTTTACAATATTACAAAGTTGGCTTTACAAAACCGTTTTGTTCGACTAATAACATATTAATGTGTTGCCATTTTATATTACACGCAGATAGTATTAAAGATTTTCATAATATAATAACGATAAATATTCACAATGGTAGATAAGATATGAAGTACAGTTTATCTATTAGAATCACAAAATAACGATTGAACACACTTTAATAACATAAGGAAATAGTATCTACTAATAGTAATGATTGTTTTGAAGGGTTTAAAAACAAAAAAAAAGTAGTGTAACTTTTACACATCATTTACATTGAGTTGTTTATATTTTTAGATAGATTTTATATAATATTATCTAAAGATACATAAATAAGAAATATAATACGAAAATCAAGCAATAAGGATTTATCTACTTACTGATATAATTTTATTTTTTCTACATAATAACTTTATGTTCATAATAATCATATATAATATTATATATACATATATATATATATATTTATAATATATATGCTGACATACTAGTGTAAATCTTACTTAATGATCTGTGTTATCAAATCCTTCTTTTAACAAAGGACACATATTTATTTCATAAAAGATATATTTTATATTCCATTAAGTCTAATCTGTCTTTTATATTTCAATATTAAAAATTTGGTATATCTGAAAAGGATCTGAGAAGGAAAAAAAAAAAGAAAATAATATATAAGCTAAGTATTACTCTTTCATTGATGCAATTGTATAAGTGTTGAACAAAACAAAAAACAAAAAATTAATTCAACTAAGTTAAAGTGAAAAAGTAATGGGTTTGTTTGGTTTTAGGTTTTAGCACCCCCACAGTTTATGGTTTTTGTGATGAATTTATATTTCTATTTTAAAATAAGAAAACAAAAAAAATATATAAATCGGTGTAGATATATATTTACAGTAGTGCACAAAATCTTCAATACGATTTAATTACATAAACTGTGCTACTTTATGTTTATATAGAAGGCACGGTTTGTATACTTTAGTACATCATTTCAGAATTTTAAAAAATTTCGTTTTCCACTCTTTTTTAATTCTAAAGTACTTTCAAATCAAGACAATCGCTAAATGAGGAAGCGAATAACAGAGTAGTTTGTGTCAACTGTGACTGTATTGGGATATCCGTATAAACATAATATATGCTGTTTCCATAAAACTTGATCTTCTTTTACAACATTTTAGATGTTTTATTTATTTAAGTACCGAAATATATTAAATATAAATTCAGGAGTATGGAGTATTTAGGAGTATGACAGCTACTTAAAACCCCGTCGGCCGAACTTATGCTGAATTTAAATAGCAAACCTAAAATTTTATAAAACTGATGTAGTAAAAATTTCAGAATCCTAGGTCCTCAATTTTTTTGAGATACTTTGTGGACGGATGGACGGATGGATTAATGGATTCAGAATTCACTTGAATCTATATCTAGCTCGGCTCGTTTAAGGTGTCACATAGGTAATGTCAAATGTATTATGTAAGTCCCATTAGTCCCTTGAACATACACTCATACGGGTATAAAAAATTATATTTTGAAATTTGCATATTCTATACATAACCGTTATTCGTTACACTCATAACTCAGTCTAATTCAGAAAAGAGACAAACCATAATCAAACGTAAATAAAATTATTGTTTTTTTGACAAAATGTTCAATTGAATTTATTTTTTCCAACTTTAGTCCATTTTTTATGTAAATTTTTGTCTTCGATTATATTAACAAAGTAATAATAAAACTAGGTATATTTAAATAGGGGTTTTCGATTATATTCATGGCATTACAGTAATATAATAGAAAATCTTTTTTATATTACTCATAAGGTTGTTAATGTGAAAAATCAACAATGATTTTATTCATTTTTCATTTTAACAATATCTCTTTTTTTAAATTTTCTTTTTTTTTTTTGCTTATTAAACAAAAAAAATAAAATAAATGAAAAAATCATTATCTCTTTTAAAAGTGTTTCTTTGATAAAGTTAATAACGTCTTTTAAATTACCTACAATCATATTTTGCTATTGTCATCATTATAATCCTTATAGTCTGTATTGAACGAATAAAGGATTAAACGAATAAAGGATATAACGAAACGAATAAAGGGTATAAAGGATTAAATTAAGTTGATCACTTTGTAAAAACTTTTAGTCACAGTTAAAATCAAAAATCTCCGATCAATACACGTTACGTAAGTATGGAAGCATTTAATGTTGAATTAACGTCATACCTAAAAAGGTAATACAATTACAATATTACAAATACTTAATATACGATCATCAAATTTATGAGAATTAGGGTACGCATTTACCCGTTGAAGTTTAGTACCTCATGTAGTACCAACGAATCTGGCTAGGACGATTATGAAATGTTGCTTACAAATTTGATACTTGCATATAAAACAATATGTAATAGTTTCAGTATCTTTTGATATCGCCTAATCACATTTGTCATTTGGATTATTCAATATTTTTGGACATGGTTGTCAAACAAATTCTATGATAGTTATTTTACAAATAATTTCCCATACTAACTTCTTGTACACGTGAATTGTTATTTGATAAAATTTTTATGATGAATGTAACGCATTGTCTGTCATATTGAAGATTAAAGCCAAGGGTCGATAGCTTACATGTATATACCTCATTATTTTTAACTAATAAAAGCTCCAAAAAAAATGGAAAAACATTATTCTTTATCACGAGACTCTTATTAGATGAAATCAGATGAAGTCAGATATCAATATGTGTATTTTCAGTCATTCGGAATACATAAAATTTTTGTTACTAAATAAATTGCCATGCATAGTTGAAACATAAAACGAGTCTGACCGTTTTTTATTTTCGGTTTGGATATATCTTAGAGGATGACCCAAAAGTAAAAAAAAAAAGAATTGAAATAATGATAAATGTTGGCCTTCTAAGAATATATATTGGGAAAATAATATCCTTTGAAGAGATTGTTAATATTGACAGACAAATATTTTTAATCCAAATTTTATTTTATTTTTTCTTGAATCTTAATTGAATTTTATTTTATTTTCTATAATAATTCAAACAATTTATTATCGTTTTAGTTGTAAGCATTAATTTAAATAACAACATGTTATAAATATGACAATTTCTTTGAATAATAAAATGTGTTTTAACATATTTTTTAATAGAACTATATGAGATCTTTAATTGTCTGTTTAATTATTTCCGGTAAATAAAGTTTTGTTTTATGAGTGCTTTAATATTTTTCTATTATTTATTAAAATTTTGACTTTGTGTGTAAAAATAAAACTATCTTTCATACAAATAACATAAAAATACTTGAAAATATAGTTCAGGATAATGAGATCAATATAGTGTAGAAATTTTCTAAAGGACACTAAAAATTTATAATTGAAAAGTGTAAAAAGTTAAAAAAACTTTTATATTTTAAAAATTAAAATAGAAAAGATATTTGACTAAATTTTGTTAAGGTAATTTTAATTAATTAAATATAAAAATAGTTCCAAAATAAATTATATTAACATATCTTATCATTAGTATAATAGCATGTCTGATTATATCACTGCTCGTCATGCATACCAAAATGTAATTCTAATGAAATTTTTTTTTTTTTTCCTTGGAACACCAAGAATTACCCCTTGGTAGTGTCAGATTCTTACTGACTAAACCCACCTCACCTTTTAGCCAATATATTGGGATGAAACCCTTACCTGCGAACGCAGTATATTGGCTAGGGAGTAGGGGTAGGAAAGGATAGGAAAATGGATACGGAAACATTGAATTGGGAGTGGGACTGTAAGAAAACAATGAATCCGCCTATTATTATTAGTGGATTACAACGTGCAGCAGTATATAACATCTTACTTGCATGATATAACCAAAGATACCCCACTGTAGTAGCTATTATTATTACTATTATTATTATTATTATTATTATAGTTATTGTTTTATTACTATTACTATTACTATTATTATTATAATTATTATTACTATTATTATTATTTATATTATTATTATTGTTATTATTTTACTACAGAGTCAGCGCCATCCATGAATTACAACATGCAGCAGTATATAACACCTTACTTGCATGATATAACCAAAGATGACTCCTGTGTAGCAGCTATTATTATTATTATAAATATTGTTATTATTATTACTATTATTATTATTAATATTATTATTGTTATTATTACTAATATTAATTATTCGATATACATTATTACGATATAAAAGTACTACATATTTTTTATTTATGACTTGACCGGGTTTTGAACCCAACCCCTTCGATTGAAAGGTTAGCGACTTAACCACTGCGCCATGAGTCAGATAATTATAAAAAAGTGTAAAATATGGCCATATATTTTTAATGATTTATTAATCTACCACTTTAGCCAATATAATGGGAATAAACTATACTCATAAGTACTCGCAAAGTATATTGGCCAATATTGCCTAGAGAGCAGTAAGTTGATCTTTTATTTGAGTGGGAGTAAAGTGGTAAAAAAAAAACGAACTCGTCTTTATTACTATTTTGTTAACAGTGCCACCGATAATTACAACATCTAGTACTATATAACACATTCCGGCATGGGATAATTATTGAAGGCAGCTCTACTGCAGCAGCTATTATTATTATTATTTTTAAATTGTTCAGGATCGAGAAAGTGAAAAGCCCAAGGTGTAGGCATTGTGCGGAAGAAGAAACAAACCGAAATCGCAGTTTATTTCAATGCATCATAGTAGAAATAAAAACGAGTATCAAGTTAACAACAGTGGGTCCGTTACTGTAAACAACAGATGACTTGAACATCGAAGTGACACATCTTATGAGTATTTATAGAAGCAATTTTACGTAAGAAAAATTTACTGAGGTACTTTGAGGTACTGAGGTACAGAATTTGGGATCATAAACTACGACATAAACAGTGGTAAACAGCACGATCTAGCTTGAAGTTATATTGGTTTCCATCGTTGGAAAAGTGGTGAAGGTTTTAGTCGCTAACCAATCAACTTCTTGAGCGGACGGACTTGAGCCTCACAAACGGTCTATAAAAGATTTTTTCCCCCCTTGCTACCAAAAGAAAATAATAAATTGTAGTTATAATATTATAATATGTACCTATAATAAATTATAAATTTTAAACATATAAAACTACTAAACTACTACTTATTTTTTTTAATATGACCTGACAGTGATTTGAATCTAAAATTCCCTGTTTGAAAGTCCGATGGCTTTAAATTAATAACTAAATAAATTATCTTTAATAAAATAATCCAATAAAAAATATAGCACGTTCTCAGTCATTAAAATCAAGCTTATTTCGAATTCTTTAAAATTTTCGACGCATTTTTCATAAAATTTAATTCTGATACCTTGGACTTAAGTTAGTACAAATCACTATTGGCTTTAGTTTAGTACAATAAGGAATTCGGTTCCAATTAGAATAAAATAAATTCAACTCAACTAAAAAAAACATATTGAATTTAATTTAAAGAAGAAGAAAGGAAAATCTGTAAAAAATCATTTTCTTTAGATCAGATCAATAGATCAATGCTTCGTTCAATGTTCAAAATAGTTTTTCCTGAAAAAAAATTGAAAAAATTAAATTATCCTTTGTAACAATCAGCATATTTATACCCTTAAGTTATTAAAAAATCCGAAAATTCTTTTCGTATTGAATATTTTTTTTATTTAATTTAAATATAAAGATAAATTTTATAGCAATTGTTACCGCATGAGATTTATATTAAGTTAACAGAAATTATTGCTGAAGTCATAGTAATAATATGTAATTTTATGCATTACTTTATATATGCAATTGTAGGTATGTACATAATGTTATATAAAAATACTTAAATATTTATTCATGTATTAATAATTCCCACAAAATTTTATAAAAACAAAAAATTATATAGCAAAAAATACCCCTTTTTATGGAGAGCAAAAAAAAAAAAACAAAGACCATCAAAAATTCAAATAATGTGATTAGTTCTGCTTTTTTTTTACTTAATCTCCAACTTGTGTACAACTAGTGTTTCAAAACTTTAGGTTGTGTAAAATTCTTTGTAAAAATTTTGGATCAAAGGAACACAACAAAAGAGACAATAAAGGAATTTAAATATTCATACGTATAATTCAAATACAGTGTTGTGCTTAATAATAGATGAGATACATAAAAGTTAAGAGATCATTTTTTTAAATTATTATGAAAAGAGAAGATACAATATATTATTTTGTGCATATGACCACATAGAGAGAATATAGTACAATATTATAAGACCGGTTTTATTAAATTCAAAGTATTTTTAGCTTAAGGAGTTAAAAATATAAAATATAATATACTGAGTTATATATAACTTTTCCATTTTGCATTTAAAAAATTATATATGGTTTTATTTCAAATAAAATTAATATCTGACTCGGGGCTTCGGTGGCCTAGCCTATAAAATAAGTTCTAAACACCGAGTGAATCCCACACACGTCTTAAGAATAATTGCTTCTTACTTCACTTATAGCCACACTTGAAAAGTAAAGACTGTGTTCATTCCATTTACATTTACATTTCCTTGTCACATTTATGTTGGAGAGAAATGGACTAAAAAAAAAATATATATATATATCTGACCCTACAAAACTCTTAAATGGCGAATAAATTAAAATACTGTTTTAAGACCATTTATATTTCTAAATTTTTTAATTTTTACTCCTTTCAAACTTTCGGATCTTATCGATGGTTCAAAATTTTATAGAATTTCAGTTGCTGTAAATTAAAACTTGATCTAATTATGCATCTGATCATACAGTGATGTTTCAAAAATTGAAAGGCTCAAAAAAAAATCGACATATACCTTTAAAGCTATTTGGAGGGATTGAAAATTGTAAGAATTTTCAAAAAGTTACTCTTTCCACTTTATAAAATATATTTCCAAGTTGGTTTTTCTAAATATATAAACGAAAAACCGGAACTGTGTCTTACAATATTGTCGATATTATCAATATATTCGTGATTTTAGAATTTAAAGATTTTTATGTCCTGAAAGACATAGAACTAACTGTGGTCTCTTTGAACCAATAGCAATTTTCAGCGATTATTTAATGATAGTTTTTACGCAGTTGATTTCAATTTTAGCAGTTATGTTTTTAGGAGGAAAATCACAAAATTTTTTGATACCATACAATTCTCCTAACTAATGATAATTTTTCTTAACAAATTTTGTTTTACATAACACTGTATATGTACAAGGAATTACTTTAAAATATAATTGTATATATTTATGTACAACCAAGAATGTAATATATTTTTATTTTATTTCTTTTTTAATATAAATCAGTAAAAAAATGTAATAAAATAATATATCAACGAGAGTGTGGAATAATCAAAATCTTCTAGATAGATGTAGCACAAATACATAGCAAATCTTTTCATAATATCAACAAAATAACTTGATGATAACATTATAATATTATATTATATAATTCATGCCATTATCAGGATATAGAATGAGAATGCATTTATAGCTTATGTCAAATCATCAAAAACAAGTAAAAAACCATCATTGATTCTTGCAGCTTTAGGATATTATCAGGAAAATTAGAAAATCTTTATTGTGTCTAATGTGTTGAAAATAATCAAATCAGAAGATTTACCATAACTTTGCTGAAAAAAATTAGTAAATTTAAGAATTTTATTAAAAAATTCAAATTTTAAAAGTTGACCATAGATTAAAAATATTAGGTAATGGAATAGCTTTAAAAAAAGTGATGAATTGGAATATATCATTAATACCCAACATTTCCATCTTACCAAAAACAATGACATCCAAAATGCATCGGAAGAGGATTTACAAAATTTAGAAAAGAATCTAAATTGTTTAATATTTAAGACCTATATTTAAAGAAAGGGATTTAAGTTAAATTAAATTTATAGATAAATGTAAAAAAATATTTAAAATTTTCTTGATGCAGTTTCTGGATCTGCTTCAGAAATTTGTTCTGACCTCATGCGCTCGCATGTTTTTATATGGAAATTTAAACTTTCTCAATTCTCAGAACTTTTTTTTCTCTTTCGAAGTAAAGTTGATTTGACTTTAATTTTTTAGTTCAGAACTCAAAATTATCTTCAAATTTTTGTTTATTTGTTAAATTATGTTTATCTGATAAATTTTTTACAAAAAGAAATAACTTCGTCCTTTTTGTCTTCTAACAAATTTTCAAAAATTTATTTTTTTTTTTCAAATAAAATTCAAATGTCAATTTCAGTTGTCTAAATTTGTTTTTGCTAAGAACAAAATGTTCTGAAGCAATAAATCAATAGAGGAATTCTTTTTTAAAAAAATATTTCGGAACTAAATGTGCTGAAGCAGAGAATGAAGTATAAGAGCAAAAGGAATTAGTAAAGTAAAAATTTAAACCTTGTTAGGCTCTTCACTTTAATAAAAAAAAAAGTTTTTTGTTTATACAGTGATGTTTGCTTTACAACATTAAAAATTTTCACGCTGATGTAGAAAGTTCCAGTAGTATAAAAATAACAAATTTTCTATTTTGGACCAGTTCGTCTTAAGTTTTTAATGTGTAAAACATTAAAATATAAAATGGAAAAATGGTTTGGAATATAAAAACTCTTATTAATAATCAAAATTTTCTGCAAAAAAATTTTGAGTTATGGTACAGTTTGAATATTTTATCTAAAGATTTTCGAAATGTTAATATAAAAAGACCTAAATAAATTTTGATTTTTATTATTTATACATTTTGAAAACATCAACGTTAAATTAACAGCTCAGTTAGTTCAAGAATTGTAAGAAACTTGCTCTTCGGATTCAAAAGGATAAAACGAAAACTAATATTCCGACATGATTAGCCGCTATCTTTTCTAGAGAAAAGGATTCAAAATGATTCAAAAATATGTTTGATCATGAAATTTTTAAAGGTATTTACAGTGTACAGAATATGCAGCATGCAATTTAGAATACCTATACAATTTTCTAGCATGTATTTATATAACAGACTTAAATTAACATTGAGGTTAGAAGGATTTATTATCTATAATTTTTAAATTTATTTGGAAATATGATTTCAAAGTAATAAGAAATTAGTAAAATAATTTTAATATTTCAAGATTATAGGAAACTCTTAATAACAAAAATAATTTAATTTTTCATTAAAACCCATATTACAATATGCAACTTTGAACATAAAACTGATTAAAATAGCATTGACAACTACTACTCGTTCTAATTAATTTCACCCAATTGATTTTTTCGAAATAGAATGTCCTATAATTCTCCTATAGAATGTCCTATAGTTCCTGAATATAGAGTTACTAACTCTGATACAAGTAATGAACGACAGTTATTTCTGGTAATTATAGGCATTGAAATCTTTTGATCTATCTTTTCTCATTCTCATTTTCGCTTAATATTATGAATGAAATTTTACGTTTTGCATATATTCATTTTCAGTTTCAATAGCAATTTCGACACAAAAAAAATCTGTGGTATTCGAATTCGTAATGTGGTTTTCTGCGATTTTGTAATAAAATAAAAAAAAAATTTATAGCTACACAACAAATAGTACTTTTACTTTTTTTCCCTTTTTTGTAGTTTTATACGAAAATCTTTTGTCTTCAGCCAGTGATAAAAAATAGTAACTATGTTTTTTTTTTTTTTTTGAAGTTATGATAAAAAAAAGTTCTTTAATTTAATTTTACATCTAACCAAAAAAAGATGATTTATGCTATTTATGGCAAAATAGTAAGGTAACTAAATAGTATTAAAATATTAATACTATAATAAATGTTAAAAAGAATTGAATTCAGTTTTTTAAATGGAGAAATGTTATTTGAATTCATAAAATAGTTTTGATTTTGTGTAATATTAAAACGATGAAAAATAGTTTGTTATCAAAGTTCTAAAACTTGTACTACGTTTTGTTTTTGGAGAAATGTGATATAAACTGTTTTTTTATTTTTACTTATGATTCTCTTAAAAGTCCTATTACTTTCCCCTTAAAATAAAGCCATTTATAATAAGAAATACTGTGATAAACTGATGTTATTGTCATCCATTTAAATTTAAAGGATATGTGAATCTTTTTTGATAAATTTTCTTATAATTTTTTATTATACCCGTATGAACTATAAGGGTATAATAAATTTGCCATTACGCTTATGACACCCTAAAGGAGTCGAGCTAGATATTATGTCAAATGTATGGATCGGCTCAGAATTGAATTCTAGAGTTATATGCCAACAAATTTTATAAAATTTGGTTGGTCTAGAGCAGCCGGTTCAGACTTCTTGAAGCTCTTGCAACTTAATGAAGCTAGGCATCTGAAATCTTACAAATGGTGATCAAGTTTTATGGCAACAACTTTTATAAAATTTGGTTGTGCTGGTGCAACGGGTGCGGGTAGCTGTCATAAACTCCACAATTTATATAAATATATCTCGGTAGTTAACGTCGGTACTAAAACATCTGATATTTTTTAAAAGATTATCAAGTTTTATAGAAACATTATATATCACGTTCATACGGGTATCCCAGAGTCGAGACAGTCTACTCTACTGCACACTTCCTCGTTTTTAAAAATTTTTGTATAACGCTAATAATAATTTTTTTTTTTAATTTCAGCAAAAAAAAACTTAGTTTTCATTAAAATAATAAATAAATAAAATAATAATAATAATTCATTAAAATTCTAAATAATTCTTAAAAATTAAGATATAAATTTGACATAACCCATTCGTGATGGACACCGTTCCTTAGTTGCATAAATTGTATTTGAGCTTAATTAATAAAAGGAAAAATGTAGATGAAATGTAATAATCTTGTTCAAAGAATTGTAAAAAATAGTAAACAACTAAACTGACCTATTTTAAAAATTATTAAATGAAATTATAATAATGAAAGACACATCCCATAATGTGTCTATAAGTAAGCTTTATGTTCTAATTAATGTGGTCCATGGCAGTTCATTTCAAATTACTATATGTACAAAATTTTTCAGTAATCTTTAGTAATACGACACTAATAAATTATTAGAATTAGGTTAATTAGTGTTTAGGTTCACTTATTCTAAGGTTTTATATGAACAACTAAATTCAATAAAGGTTAATAGATTCAGAAGACTATAAAAAAAATTAGAAATATTATAGTTGTAAATATAAAGAAAGTTAAATCCTTATAAATATAGAATTCTCAAATGTATATAAATGATGAATTTTGGATAAATAAATAAATAAAATAAAATAAATGGAAGTCTCGGTGGCCTAGAGGGTAAGAGCGTATAAAATTCGTTGTAAACATCGAGGGAGTGTGGGTTTAAATCCCACAAACGTCGTAAGAATAATTCCCCGTTACGACATTTACTGCCACACCTGAACTGATTTTGGTGGTATATCTGTTTTTTAAATGACAGCAGATTCGATTTTTTTTCATTTGTTTGTTTTATTTGGTTAGGTTATAGACTTAGTTTTTATTCATTTTTATTTTCTCGCAACCTAATATTATTTTTTAATCCAGATAATTAACTAATTTTCTACAGTTTACTTATCATAACAATAATGAACATGATGATCTTTGGTAATAATTTAAAATATAATTAAAAATATTATATTTAAATTTAAATTTATGATATCCGTTTTTAAATTCCAATTATAATTAAAATCGCTTTAATCAGTTGGTAAAAAATTAAAGGGTATTTTAGGTTTCCTAGAGCTGTAAACATTTCATACTCTTACAATTACACTCATTTGATCTATAAAACTATAACATTTAAAACAATCATTAAAAAATGATTGAAATTACCAGTGAATAAATGAAAAACTTTTTAATTTAATTTAAACATTGCAGTTATTATTATCATATTTTTCAAAGATTTACTTTCATAATTACGATTAAATATGTAATACAATTTTTCCTTTGTTATTTAAATGTTAATTCAATAAAGATAAATTTTAAAATTTTTCTGTAAAATCCTTTCACTTTAAATTAAAAATCTTATGTAAATATTAAAAACCCAAATTTTGTCAACTGTACAAAAGAAAAACAAAATCAGTTAAATAAAATACTATTCAAAATTAATTTTAATGATGTGCACTTAAATTTAAATTCAATTGTTATATTAAATTAATTTTTTTTAAATTTTGAAACGTTATCGTAATTGTAAAAATTTTCTTTTTAGAAATACATTTTGTTAGTAACAAAACTGCGCCAAAATATATGCAATTTATTTTTTTCTTGTCTACATATTTCTTTCGTAGATTTATATGAGGGGCTTCGGTAGTCTAGTGGGTAGGCGTGTAGCTTATTAACCGAAGGAGTGTGGTTTCGATCCCTGCACAAGTCGTAAGTGTTTTTTCTTTACATACCCTCCTTACGACCAAATATAATGTAAATATATAGTATATAATATAAATCAAATAAATAATATTAGTATATAATGTAATAATAGTATAAAAACCTATAATGGCCTTGGTAGCCGATGGTGCAATAATATTGCATTGCATTTATATATGTAATATTAATATAAATAAAGAAATAAAAAATAGATTTATATGTCTTCTATATTTAAATGGTCTCAGTAGCCGAGGGCTCTACTGATATTATATCAATTAATTGTATAATGTTAGATTTAAATAAATAAATAATAGATTTATATGATTTCGGCACTTCGGTGGTGTAGTAATTAGGCACTTGGCTTAATAACCGAGGTAATTCGGGTTCAAATCCACTTTCAAATGAAAATAAATCCTCCTTGCAACCGAATACAAATGGAAGTATACGAGTAATACGTAAAATAAAGAAAACAAATATTAAAGATGTAGAAATAAATAACGGTATTCAACCTATACTTAGACATTAGCTTATAGATGTAGAAATATTGCACATTATATTAAATAATGGTTTATAATAATTATGGTTTATAATATTAAAATAGCTATTAACTAAATTAAAATAATTTTAAAAGTTTTATGAAAATTGGTTAAATTTTTTATACGTTTAATACAACTTAGAAGAATAAGTTTAATTAATATTAATTAAATCAAGCTCTATTATCGTGAATAGGTTAAGGCAATCGAAAAGAACTTGGGTTCAAACCGAAAGGTTCTATATTAGTAATTTATATCGCAATAATTTATATTACGATAATTAATATCATATAATATAAAATATATATTATATGAATTAGTAATTCTTGTATAGAATAATAGATGGCTCAGAAAATATAATGTTTATGTTTTATAATCTTGTACAATAGAAATAGTAGAGGTGAGTATAATCAATGATTTAGTGAAAATAATGAAAAACACAGAAATCTTATCTAAGACGAATAATAAACAGCTTAATTAGATACGGCAATATACTTTAATGCTCTATAGAGCTTAGATAATGCTTCATATTCTATGCTCTAGAACTATAAAATTAAGTCACGGTTATAAATTTCCGAGATTTGTTAATCTAGGATATGGTCTTATCTTTATTATTCCTATTTTATGTCATATTTCTATTTATTTCTTAACCACGGCTTGAATTCGATACCTTGAAACTATTATATGGTTGACGACTTCACAACTACGCTATTGGTCATTAGATCAAATTATATTTACGGTTTTCTAGTAAAGAAAAATGACTATAAAACACAAAAATGGACAAAATTATTAATTAAATTAAGCTTAGATGCATACTTAACATATAAAAATATTTACGTTTTTGCGATAAACTTCTATATAGGCATACTATTTATCCATACTGTTACCTTTTATATTGTCATTTATTCTAACAGCAAACTGGTGATACTTTTTTAATTAATTTATGAAATTAATTTTTTTTTTCTGGTGAAACTGGCAGTTGAATTAAAAATAAAAAAACAAAAATGTTTTATATATTAAAAACTCTTATATCCTTTACTTAACAACAAATAATTTACAAAAATAAGTAAAAAAAATGAAATAAGGATATGCCTTTGTTGTATTATATAAAATAAAATCATATCATTTCACATTGATGAAAAAAGAAAATTATTTTAAATACCACTGTACCATACGCACTTATATTTTAATTTAAAAAATATATATATAATAATGTATTTATATTTATGTATAAAAAATTGTAAATTTTATATTATTCTCTTTGATATTATTATTTACAATATATCAACGAAAGGAAGCGCAGGATTAAAAGAAGGAAATTATTAATTAATTTTTTTTTTTTTTATTTCAAATGAAAAATAAAAATTTAAGTAAAAACATGAAGTAATTAAAAACATGAATATGAATAATTAATTAAATGTCAATTTTTTTTTTTTTTTACTTTAAAAAACACAAGAGTAAAAATTTGTCATATTATTGCCTAAGGAAAAATATTTTTTGAAAGATTTTAAGCAAATCGAGCAAAAAAAAACAACAACAACAACAACAATATAAATTGACATTTTTATTTCTTTTCAATTAAATATAAAATATTTATTGTCATATTTTTTTTTGGTTTTATAAAAATTATTACAAATGTTTTTACAAAATGTATTTCATTAAAAATTAAATTGAGGAGATTTAATTTATCTGAAGATTTTAATGATTTTAATAATGATAAACAATAAATTAAATAGTTACTATAAAACTTTAGTGTGAGAATTGTAGTAAAAATTTTATATATGAAAATTTTTTGATCTGTTGTGTTATAAAAAACAAAAAAAAATACTATGTGACATAATTGATGGGATATCGTAAAACCATATATTACGAAAATGGCTTTATAACCTATTGAATTCCGACATAAAATTATATTTTTGTCACAACTTTTGTGTCATAAAATCATAATTTAATTATACTTCAATTCAAATACATAATATTCATATGAATCAGAATACCACAATTATAATAAGGTGTTGCAGTTGAACATCGATTATCTTCATAAGCACCATGATACAACTCTACAATATTTTACTTAAGCTTATTAAAAAAAAATGTTAGGTTACTGTTAAATTTCTGGAAAATGTCAATATTCTCCTTTTTTCCAAAAATTTAGAAAAACAATAATTTTTTCTATAAAATATTGTGGAAATAAAAGTTAGCCGAGGAAAAAAGGATTAGGTATAATAATTTAGTTATAGCATGAGTTATGAGGGCATACATATTTTAATGAATATACAAATATTTCGTCATTTTACCAATATTACAATGGAGCTTTTGGTCGTAAGATTTCTGAGCTTCTTATCAAAAATTATTAGTTTCCCTTCACACCAAAAAGATGTAGAAAAAGCAATATATTCCTAATGTATGATATTCGTGGCATAATTTTAATGATGAACCCGCCCGTTCGTGCTAGCACGTCTTTTCACATTTTCTTTACCTGGAGATACTTTCAATTGGATTTTATTCAGTTTTGAAAACGTCTAGCGTTTTTCAGTTCTGCTTATTATTTTTTCAATCACATGAAAACATGAAACATGAAACAATAGAACAGAAACCTAAAAACCTTATATTTTATCTTAAAATTATGTAAAAAGTAAAACAATATAAAAAGTACACAATTTTTTGCAGTTTATTAGTATTTAAATTTACCGTTACGTGAAAAGAAATTTATGGAAAATTTTGCTTCCTTCATATCTCTGCATTAGAAAAGTCTTTTAGAATTAGTAAAAGTTTCCTAAGAAATATTTTTTATAACCCTACCTGTTTAAGAGCTATTATGAGTTAAAAATTCAAAAATTTACTATTTTTAAATACCGGATTTACTTAAGGATTTTTAGACACTGAAGCACCTAAATTTTGTCAAAATAAAACCCTGAAATTAAAACTTCAACATTGTATTTCAACAATTCACAATTTTTTCTTACATCTAAGATTCTAAGAAAATTTACAAATTGTGGTACAAATGACAATATTCTACTGGTTCTTTTGGAAAATGTGCACATTTAAAAACCCTTTCTTTTACATTTTACTTTGATAAATTCTATTTTTCTCTTAAAATCTTGATTTAATAAGACATAACACAATACGGCTTTAATGAGTTATAACATCATATTTGTAAATTATGTCTTTATGCCTTATGACTTTACAACACCGTAGCGTCTTCATTTGAAACGTTTTTGGTAACAATATGTGTTAAATTCAAATAAAATTGACCAGAAAAAAACCAAACAAAAAAATAAACTTTTTTGTTCCAATATGACATCAATTACTTTGGGGAAGAGTAGATCTAATATATTAATATCTAATAAATTCAAATTTATTTAAAATTACACGTTAACTTAATCGTAAATCCCCTCAGATATAAAGTAAACCAAAAAAAAATTCATTGTACTTCAGTTTTTGGTTTGGTTTTTGACAGATTTCAAAATTTCAAAAGTCATTTTAATTTTATTACAGTGTTTTACTGGGCTGTTATCCAAAACAAAATTATCTGATGTTATTATTAATAACTTTTTCAAATTATCGTTACTTTAAGGTTTTATTGAAAATCATTTTCATATAATCGAACATTATTTTAAACAAAAAGCATCAAAAAGCCTCTAAATATTACATTTGTTTGTATTAGTATATATAGGTACATACATATACTCACAATATTTATGAACAATATAATATTTTGCATATGAGTCTCTAATGCCTATTTTAAACATCAGGCCTTTTTTTTTTTAATCTAAATTTATAGCAGATCATTAAAAAAAAAAAAAAAATATTCCAGTATTATTTAAATTTCTTTCAATTTGTTTTAATTATTCTAAACAATGGTAGAAAAACCAAAACATATAATAACAAAGAAAAAAAAAAAATTAAATAGTAAAATAAATTCTGTAAATATTCATAAATAAATTCATTTTCAATAAAAATAAAGAAAAAAATATTATATTCGGCATATAGATATAGACTTCATATTACGCCCCAAAATAATTTTAGATTAAAAGAACAAAAAAAAAAAACAAAAACACTTTATTTACAATAACTCTAAAAATGTAAAATTATCGTTTTATTTATACTTTTAATAATAAATAGTAACTATGTTTACATTTTTTCCATTTTGTTCCCTTATGTTTCATTATTCAAATAATATGATGAAAATTTCTATAAAAAAAAAAATACATTGCCGTCTAAACGTATAGAGTTTTTGGGGTGATTTATGCTCAATAGATTCTAATATTTGTTAAAAGTTCAATAGTGTAACAGGGTAATTATTTGCGAAAGAGGAAAAAAGGGAGAAAAAAATTTGTTCACAAAAAAGGTACCGTTATTGAAAAAAGTGCATATTAAAAAAAAAATGTTTTTGAGTTTAAGCACTCTGTACTCAAATGAGACAACCTCTACTAATTTTAAGTATAGTATCTTAACAGTTGTTTACAGACCTATTTTTCGGGACTACAACGGTTTTTATAGATCTAACAATTTCTGAGATATTTTCCGTTAGCATGCAAAGTATAAAATTGCATTTTTTATTAGAATTGTTGTTGTTTTAATTTCGCATTTCTAACCTCTAGTGGGACTATATACCAAACCCATTTATAGTGGTTTCTAGAAATTATAGAGAAAATATTTTTTTACACCAAAATTTTCCGTTTGAACTGCAGTATTTCAGAAACGGTAGCATTGATTAAGATGAAACAAGGTATTTATTAAAAACAATAGTACGAGAAGGTGCCGCAATGTTGTAAAAAATTGGCTCGTGTATATTGTCGTAGACGAAAATGTAACTGTTTAACTAAAATAGTAGAAAATGTGACGAAAATTTCAAAATAATCATGTTTTATGAAATATAGGTGACG
This sequence comes from Poecilobothrus nobilitatus, assembly GCA_947095535.1. Taxonomy (NCBI): domain Eukaryota; kingdom Metazoa; phylum Arthropoda; class Insecta; order Diptera; family Dolichopodidae; genus Poecilobothrus; species Poecilobothrus nobilitatus. The sequence continues at coordinate 7,239,982 of OX352774.1, forward strand.
TCACTAGGTACCTTTATATAAAATTTCAAGGCAATCGGACTATGTACCTAAAGTAAAGTACATATACCTTAATTATGTACTTAAACTGATCAATAAACCGCTAATGGACTAATAATAAATAAGAATATTTCGAAACAGTTAGAATAACTGAGCCTATAACAATAGAAAAACTTGTAGGAGTACGATTGATCTATATCCATATATCTATATATCTATATATATACATATCTATATATTTCGATAATGTAAAAGTAAAAGGAATTAAATTGATTAAGCCCTAGAGACCATTTGTTTTAAATTAATAAGGGAATATAACTGAAATAAGATATCAGAAGCGGAAGGTCAACGGTGAAGAGGTCCGGGCAGTATGAGCACGTCTTCACGTCATCTTGTTGTCATTATCTAAGGATAATTTCCACTTATTAGTTTTATTGAAGAGACGACATAGAGATTTTTAGCATATTTTTCAAAAAGTAATTAAATTGACTATCTATACAGCCCCCACGTTTTCTAAATTAATTAATTAGTAGGTAGCTAATAATAATTTTCTGTAAAGGTATGATACTGCAACGTGCTTATAAATAAGGTAAGGTTTTTAATTTATATTATTTAAGTTTTAAAGAAGTACTAAGTACAAATCCTATGCAAATGTTTTTCTTTTGTTCCATTGCTATAAAAATATTTTATTTTTTCGATTTTTACTAAATATTAAGTTCACAGTTTGCTTAAAAACGGATAAAAAATTGTCCAAATCAATGAAACAAATTATATTTTTTATTTTTTTTTGGAAGTGCATTTCTCTGCTACATAAATGTGAACCGAAAATTACACAGCCTTTCTTTTTCAGACGTGGCTGCAAATGTCGTAAGGGGAAATAACTTTTACGACGTATGTGGGATTTGAACCCACACTCCCTCAGTGTCTACAGCGTATTTTATACGCTCTTACTCACTAGGCCACCGAGGCCCTTATTTTTATATATTAAAAATATTTGAAATTTTAATAATAAGATTATTATAAAATATGGTTATGCACATCAACACCTTGAGACGCTCGTCTGTCTCTCGTTGCGAAGCGTCCATACTTCGGAGAATTAAAATTAGTTACTAAAATGCTGAATATGTTATTAAAAAGATTGAGATTTATTAATGTTAACGGCAGATCCTGAAGTTCAAAATGCATCAAAATTTAAAATAAAATATCACAAACTAAAAAATAAAATCTAAGGATCAAGAAGCAGAGAAAAAATTTGTTATCATCATTTGTTATTGATTTGTATTCAAGTTTTAGGGGTTGAAAAATATTAGGTTCAAAATAAAAAATAATAAAATGACAAAAATAATTCGAGTGCCAGAAAATAGATGGTGCATGAAAAGCTTCAAAGTATTTGTGCTTTCTATAAAATAAAATGTTAAAGATATCGCACCTACCCAACGGCAAATAATAATAGTTTAAATTAAGTCCAGTATCATTTTCAGAATATAATTGTATTATCTAGAACAAGTTGTGATAATATCTAATTGTGGATAGGCACACGTACTACAGAAAGAAGGGCTGTAAATAATCAATGTCAACATATTTAATTATATCAAAATGAATCTTATCATACATTTTTATACAATATTTACCTCTTCTATATATTATAATATTAGGATTAAATTTTATCGTTATATTATATGTGTAGTAGTAATGGGTCTTTAACAAATAACAATTTTTGTGTTATTTTCGTATTGACTAGACGGAAATTTATTTTCTATATTTTAGGATAACATATTGCACGATTATTTATATATTATATGTTATTATGTAGACATAAATGTATAGATACAATATATTGTAATATAATTTTCATTTCTTTTATATCAAATTTTTTGACATTAAAATGATGATAAAACTATTATTATTATTTAACCCTCGGTTACTGCTTCCTATTTAAGGTAGATGATTACTGTTAAGGGATGGAAAACATCCCATACATTCAAATGCGTATTTGAATTTCTATAATATAAAATATTTTAAAACAATTTTTTTCCAGATTAAATCAGTAAAAATAAATATTTTTTAAATTATCAAAAAATCCATAATTTTCTTGCTACGTTCTTGCAAGTGTTTGTTTTTTAACAGCTGATATATACGAGTTAACAGTTTATTACAAAATTTTTTTCATCAGGAACAATTTTTTTGAGAAAAATGTTGTTAAAGTAATGTAATTTATCTCACCAGTTTTCAGTATTAAAAAAAATTTATAATATTGTTTCCAGTGCTCGAATCCAACCAAAACCGTAACTTTTTCTTATTTCAGTTTTTCTTTGTATTTCATTTTTTAAGTATTTTTCCAATATACTTTTATTGATATTATATGATAATAATATTCTGTTGATCAATGTGTTAACCAAAAGAAGCCCTTAATTATAACTCACATATCTATAATATTACAAAATTTCGTTGTTATAAATAAATTTTGTGTCAAGATTATTGTCGGGGTGTAGGCCACCCTATTTTGTAAAAAAATTTTTTGTGTCAACATTACTGTTGGGAGTATAAGCCACCTCATTTTGTAAAAAAATGTTGTCTCAAGATTATTGTCGGGGGTATAATCCAACCAGACCGTTCTTAGATTGAATTTTTCGAGGTCTCGTTTTTTTTTTATCAAAGTCTACATTTAAATTAGACAAAATTAATAAAAAATATCCAAAATAAGATTAGGTACGTATATTGGTTTGAGATCCACTACTGCAATTTTTGGTATGTATTTTGTTTTGTAAATTTGATTAAGGTTAATTACACCCCATGGGCAATAACGAAGGGTTAATATAAAATTTGTATATATAGCTTTTATAGAAAAGTTTAGCTAATGGTATAAAACCTCACCATTTACTTTTCATTTTACATAACATTTCGAATATTATTTTGTAAATACTATTAATAAAAAAAAAAAAAATGGTTAAAAATTATTGAATTCAAGAGAATAAATTGCTATTAATTACCATTGAAATATTTACAAAAGAAAAAAATAAAAATTTAAATATTAGTTTAAAGACGAAAAATAAATAATTTTTTTTTTTCAAATTAATTAAATAAAAAATGAACGATGGCTACTAAAATAGAACAATTGAAAAATTTAATTCTGTGGTAATTACATAAATATTACATAATATAAAACTTTTATGTATAATATTGATAACATAAAAGTTCAAATGTCATCTATAGGATGTCTACTGAACGGATAATATGGAAAAAATAACGATAAAAACCTCCCCTTGTAACAAAATATTAGAATTACTGAAATACAGAATTAAAAAAAAAATAATAATTTCCAATATTATGATACCAAAACCTAACAAATGACAGTTTCGAAATATTTTCTGATGGCATAACGTTCTTTAGTAGCTTCGCATAAATTAGCAAAAAAAATTTGGAAAATGGGTACCATTTTCTCAAACAATACTTTTATAAATGGAAAATTAAAATTAAAAGACAGCAAAAACACCATCTTCAAAGCTCATCCACAAATCCATTTTTCAAGGTTGCAGGGTTTATGAATCGGAAATCATGTGCTAAGTCATATCTAAAGCAGTTACAAATAAAATAAAATGAAATACAAAAAATTTTGCTAGATTAACCATTTTTCTTCTTTACTATTATCATTTGCACAATCGTTATAATATTAAAACTTAATTAGGCTAGGCTTTTTATTGTGTAAAATTATAAATATTGAAGCTTTAATTTTGTGTTTTCTTTTGAATACAAACTTTGTACAGGCGCCTAAGTTACAGGTGTCTAAAAATAGAAAATTTGAATTTTTTAAGCTAATAGCTCCAAAGTATTAGCTATATATATAAAAAAACTTTCTAAATTAACTTATAGTTAAATTTAAAAATCTTTCTTTTCTTAATTACAAGCGTGCCGGAATTATGAAGGAAGCAACATTTTGCAAAATTTTATATATATTTATTTTATCAAAATCTTGTATAATGTCGATATTAATTTGTAAAGCTAAAATTATGTCATATAGTTTGGCGTTTTTAGATAGAAATAATGTTAAATAAAAGCTGAAAGATACATACATATTCCTAAATAGGACTTTTTCAAACTTTGAACAGCTGTAGCTCCGAAACGGGTGCGGTTAAAAAAAAAGTTGTCTTACAACAATAATTTTCTTAAGAGACCATGGTGAAAATTTCATTGCGCTATCTTAAATGGTGTAGCAGTTTTGTAAAGAGATGGACCGACAAACAGAGTGGAACTAAGAAGGAAAATTTCAAAAAGTTTTTGAAAAATGTGCTAAAAATTTAAATGAAAAGTGTACATTTTTTTGTAACAAGGGCTTGAAGAAAATTTTTAATCAATAAAATTACAAATATAAATTTTTTTATTATTATATTAAATACTGAAATAACAAATTAAGTCATGAAGCTATTAGTTTATAGCAACAGTTAAAACTCTACAGCCACAATTGTCAAATAAATTTTTTTATTATAAAAAGAGTATTAAAGAATTATATTTTAGTTCTGTTTTCTGATAAATCCAGAGCTTAGGGAGACAAAAATTTTCAATATAGAAATAATTAGCTTGAAATAATAGATACATCAATGTAGATATACATAGAATATGAAAATATACATAGATGTCATAAAAAATTTAGAAAATTTTCTAAAGTTGTCTATGAAATAATAGAATTAAAAATACCTTTCCAATCAAGTAAGAGTCACAAGCAAATTTCGTGTTAGTTAACTATAAATTTTATCTTTCTTTGATTCTAAACTTTTAATTTTAATTATCAGTCCATTTTTTGAACCTGAAAACGCCATTCGACAGGTATTTTTTTTTACCTTTGTAAATTATTATCAAAATTGTACATTTTTTTTTTTAATTTAGTATTTAAATTTACCGTTATGTGAAAACCAAATTTTGCATGATGTTTCTACCCTCATAACTACAGAATCCTTTTAGATAGGGACTTAAAATTTTGAGGGCAGAAAGAACTTTTAGTATTATTTTAAGTTTGTTCAGAAAATTTAGTTTTGCTCAAACATAAGTTTTGCTCAAAAATTGAAAATTTGCCATTTTTAGACACCTGTACAAATTTTTTTTCGGCAAGATATAAAAATTAAAGCTCGAGTAATATATTTTTACGTGTGTTATTATATAGAGTTCCAGACTTACAGCCCCGCAAAATTCCAGAAAAGTCCTATTTTTACATTTTTTTCTTATTACATGAAAATTTCAAATTTTTATGCAAGTCACAATTCTAAACAGTTTGTATTGCCTTTTGGAAATGTGCCGTTCTAAAAACCATTGGTTTACATTCTACCTTGTTTTTTAAATGTATTTTATAAGTACCTACTAAGATTAAAAATAATATTGGTAATCAATTATACTTATTATGTTATGATTTTCGATTTCTTTAATCCTTTTTTAATACTTTGAGATTTTGTTTTTAGTTTTAAATAGGAACTGAATTAAATTGTTAAAAAAGATTTAAAAAAATAACTGTGTTTTATCAAAATTTCTATTACTGCTAAATAAACTTAAAAATTTTCAATATTATTTTCTTTTACAATTTTATCTTAGTTAAAGTTTATTTAATATAAAAAGTAAATTAAAAACTTTACCTTTCCCAGAGCAAAAAAAAAAAAAAGGAATGATTAGTAAGTTAACAATCTTAAAATTTAAAATCTGTTCTTAGATGATAAGAAGAACAATTTTCTAATCTTTTCTTAAAAATTTTTTTTAGTTATTTTAATGAAAGAAATTTTAAAGAAAATCTAAAACTTTTTTTTGTATTAAAGAAAGTTATCTTTTGTTTTTAACTATATCTAGATAATATCTTGATTTACTTAAAACCAATCAGGACCGACTGCATAAGAAAGATAAAAAAAAAGACTCAATACCAATATTGGAAGAAAACAAAAATTTATTTTTCGTTTCTAAATGTTGAGTTAAAAAAAATTTTTTTGTTAGTTATAAATAAAAAGAAATCCATTTTATTTTTTTTTTTTAGACTTTCTTTTTATGTTTCGGTACATCTTTAAAAATAGAATTGAAAAGTTTTTGTGTCAAATATATACCTACCTATGTATTATTAAAATGTTATTTAAACCCTTCAAATTCAATAACGAAAAATTATATGCACTTGGTGAATTTTCTAAATTCTAAAATAAATGAATAGCAATCATTTTCATGTGCTTTTTAGTACAATTTTCAAAAAAAAAATTAGTAAATCCACTTCTTAATATAATGCTGCCTATCTGTCGACTGTCCGTCTTTTAAACTTCTACACAGTTTAAGATAGAATTTTTACAATGGATACTTTTTAACAATTAAAACAATTTTAATCATGTAAAAGTCTCTTAAGAAAATTTATGTTATAGAACAATTTTTTGCACCCGTTACAGCCTCTTTAGATTGTGTTACATCCACTCAAAATTGAAAAAGTCCTTTGTTTAAATGTGTATATCTCAGTTTACAATACGCTGTAAACACTGAGGAAGTGTGGGTTCGAATCCCACACACATCGTAAGAGTTACGATCTCTTACGACATTTTCAGCCACGTCTGAGAAGGAAAGGCTGTGTAATTTCCTGTTCACATTTATGTGGCAGAGAAATGCACGAAAAACAAAGTGCCTTTAGATAGAGCCTTGACATGAGAGATGAAAGATTTTTCAAAATAAAAAGTAAAAGTATCCCCAAAAAATAATTAGTAAAAGTATCCCCAGAAATTTTTTTGTTTAAGCGACATCCTCCTGTTTAAGAGAAATTGTACAAAATTTTTCGAATTTTTAATTTTGTAGACTTACCTTAATTTGTTGTTATAATTTGTAGAGTTGCTTTAAAATTGAAAAAAATGTCTCTTGACTTTTAACAAATCATGTAATTCTAAAAAAAAATTACAAAATATAGGTGCAAGTCGCAAGATTTTAAACTGTTTGTATTATCTTTTGGAAAATGTCCACCACTAAAATTCATTGGTTTTTATTCTTCCTTGTATATTGACATAACATGAAGACACACTCCTAAATATATCCTCAAGTATTCATATAACTCGCAGACAAGTATTTACATATGCTGTATATATGTAAATAATACACTTAGAAGTTTTTTTTTTTTTCTTTTTCTCTAAAAGCTAAGAATACAGAATTTACAAATCTTTTAAAATTGAAATTGCATTTAAAAGCAAGCAAAGTATTCGTAAATGTTTGATTTCATTTTCAAAGAAAATTTTTAAGTATTAATTAAATAATAAAAATTTCGAAATTTTCTATTTTGTTAAGAATGTCTACAAAATGTTATTGTTTTTCTTTTGATAGATGTTATTATTAATTAGTCCTTGCTAATCTATATACTTATTAATACACTCTTATAGAGAAAAATAAGCAAAGATAAAGTATATATACTTAACAAAAAAAAAACCCTTAAGAGAAGTTATTGTTGATCTTTTTGGAAATTTCATAAGAATCATTATCATAATTTTTTTTTTTTGTTTTCTTTTCCAACCCCTTTTCATTTTCAAAGGATACATAATATGGGGTAAAAGTCTTATATGCTTTTTATTGCTTACATTTCTTTTGAAAATTAAAAATAATAAAAAAAGTGTTGAAAATATTATACGATAAACGGTAAAATTTACGAACACTTTAATAAAAATAAGTTATTTTTTAAGAATCAAATAAATATTTTAGTTTCATAATATGTTTTGGGCGTTTGATAATAGATATTGTTTAAGGAGTATTTTATTATTTGGTTTTTATCTTCACTGTGCCGTTTCAGGTTTTTACCAAAAAATATTGTTAATAATATTTCTGAAAATTCCTTTCGACATTTCAAACTAAGGTACCTATATTTTGCATTAACTTAAAACTACTCTATCGGTACTGTACAGATTCAATCATATTTGTCTTTAGTTCTCAATAAAAATTGTTTTTTTTTTCGTTTATTCCCTGCCACATAATCCAACCTTATTACCATATATAAGATACTATCTATAAAATTGACATATTTATACAAAAACTCGCATTTTATAACTACTTAATGTAATATACAAGCGTTATATATCAGCATGTTACAATCGACTTAATTGTTGAAAGGCACTATAGAGGAGTGCAATGAGCACGAGTTCTTTATAAGTGTATGGGACTTATGTGGCAGGTGAAGACAACAAGTTACACAGCATTTGGCGTCAATGTAACTGTAATTGTCATATGGCTGGATTTTGAACCCACACCTAATCGATGTTTACATAGTATTTTATACGCTCTTATTCACAAGTCTATCGAGGCTCCAAAAATTTATTATTCAGTTAATAGGTTAAAATAATATAAGAATAAAAAAATAGCTTAGTTTTAACGAATCCCAGTGTGCTTATATAAATAAATAGCATAAATCTATGTATTACATCTATATATTAAAATCTCATCAATCAAGCTATTCATTGCGTTTACAAAACACTTTTTACAAGTACAAAAGAATACACAATTTTTGTTGAGAGACATATTAAAGAGTTTTGTTTGTTTTTGACTCCTTTTATTTTTACTCCTTATTTTATTTTATTTTGTTTTTTGTTTTTTGTTATGTTCCATTCATGTTCTTCTTATGCTGTCTTGAATTATTGTGTTGCCAGTTGTCAGAAAATATATTCTATAATATATTTTTTTTTTTACACTTAAAAAATCTGATATTTGATGTCTCAAACATTCATCTAAAACAAAAAAAAAGTATATATATATATATATATATATATATATGTATATAATTTAAAAAGAAAAAGAAAATAAATTTAATCGAGCTGACAAATAAAGAACCATTTTAAGCATTAGAATAGCTATTTTAGTTTTATTAAATTAAAATAAAGAAAATCTAAAAAGAGTTTAGTTCAGCGAGAAAGAAAATCAAAAAGGAAAAGCGTCTAATAAAAAGCATAGGTTCAATTGTTTAAAAAAAAAATTAAATCACACGTTTTATTTGAATAAGCGTATGGTATTTTGTTGAAAAATTTTAAAGTGTTAAATGAAGAATTTTTATAAATTTTCATAAAACGTTTTATCGTCATATAATAATATGTCATAACACTTTAATAAAACTTTGATCTTAAAATAGACTCGAATTTCTCCAATCTCTACTAAGTGTAATATTATAATATCTAGAAGTAACAATTTTAGTTTTATCAGTCTATAAGATTCCCAAATTTTAGGAACGTGCATTCTTTGACTGTTTGACATAATATACAAGCGTTATGCATTTTCGAATGGACTGCATTTTTTTCAAGATGTTATCCATGTTCATTGACTCTTAATTTTTATTAAAGATATAACTGTTGTTTTTTTGTGAGGGTAGGTAGGAATCATTAAAGACGCTATAGTGGAGTACAACGAGCACGACTACTCTATGAATGTGTGGGACTTTGACCTAGTAAACATCATGTCCCTCTTTTTAGCAAAAAATAGATTAGAATATGACCTTTTTTGCTTTCATTGTGCTACCTGGTTCATTGAATGGAAATTGATTTAAAATGAACAGGTATATTCTGAAAAAAAGTTGTTAATGTTCAAATTCAATCTGTGGACGTTGTACATGTAATATGCGCCAATTCTACCTAACACATTAGCTGGAAGATGGTTCTAGTTTCGTCATGTTCGTACTATACATACATTTTTGTAAGCTGTATTATGCCTTCTGGGAATTTAAACTACATAAGGATTGGTAACCGAAATTTTCCTTGTTTTTTTTTTTCGAATATTTTAAATGGAGGCATTAAATTTTGCATTTAATCAGAATAAGTATCCACTCCAATAATATATAAAACAAGGTAAATATTCTTGTTAAGCGGCAAAAGTTAAATCTAGAGTGTGTACACCATTGTGATGACATTGCGATCACAGTTCATTAGAGTTTATTAACTTTATTTTTTTTAACTAACTCTTATGTGCGTTTAAATAACCGGAAACTATACCAAAACAAAATTGAACACAGTGTTATAAATAATTATCCCGATTTCTTTTATTCTAAAACGTTAAAAATGGTCTATTAATAAATTAACAAAAGATTTAAAAAAAAGAAATGTTTGATGCAATGGATCAAATGCATAAAACTAAGCTTAAACTCAAATCTCAAGTTTTCGTACTAAAGCCTTCGCTTGAACTGTATAGTTTTTTTTTTTTTTTGGAGAAGAGAAATTTAAGTTCAATCTCAGCTATATGCATTCTACCCAATGTTTTCTATAGTTGTTTAATTGTTATCCGTATGATTTTTAGTATTAATTTATAACTGTCAATTAAACATGGATGGCATTATTACAAATAGACACAGAATAAATATTCAAAAGAATAGGATTCATATGCGGTTGTATGGGTTAAAAAGTATATAATAACTGTAGTTCCGAATAGACGATAGATTAGACTATAATTTTGAAAAGGAAAAATAATTACAAGGAAATATTGTTAAATTAAACTCGAATAGATTCATTAAAAAATATTATTATGCAGAAGGGAATAAAAATGAATTAGTATAAAAATTTATTTTAAATACACTCCAAAAGCCTTCACAATAAAGGATAAATTTATGACAAAAATTAAATTTATTTCTTAAATTTAGGACACACCTCCATACAGAAATTAAAGAAAAATTTAAGAACTAGGTGTATGTATAAAGACGGTTTCTAATTATCAATAAATATTATTATCAAATTTTGAACATGTCCCTGCGGATCTGATTATTAATAATATCTAATATATTTTAATTTTTTTGTTTTTTGTGAATATACCTATAACTTAGAATTTAGATCCTTCTTCGTTTATCTGTTAATATAAACAAATTTTAGAAGAAGAATATAATATTATAGGTTTAAAAAACAAAATAGGTTCAAAGCAAAATTAATTTATAAAAAAAAAATAATTTATATTATATTAAATTTCACAAAATTTTTACAACAAAATTGTGTTGAACAATTACGGAATTGTTTTGAATAGTGATTTTTTGATCACATCTTTACTCATGTTTATATTTATTATAGTTTTGTATTGATTCACACTCAAAAACATTCTATTAATTGGCTTTTATTTGCCGTAATTAGTCCTATGGTATCTAATCGAAAATGTGTTTTCGGACCGAAAACGTGTTCGGGTGTTGATTGCGTTAATTATTATGTTGTTAATGTAGTGTGAATCTATATAGTTATGAAATACCTGAGTAATAAAAACAATACCTATGACTGTTCGTCTACATTCTAAAATATTCATGTCAAGTAATTTGAGACGATTGACATATGGAGGCAATATTAGGGGATTAGTCCAATTTAGATTTCTTAAGGCGAACCTTAGAAAATTTATTTGTATTGCTTCTATTCTAGCAATATGTTGATGATAGTGTGGAGACCAGACCTAATTTGCATATTCCAGAATAGGATGAATTAAAGTCGTGTAAAGAGATTTTATAATATATGGGTTATTAAATTCTCTAGACCATCTTATTGCAAAACCTAGCATTGCGTTCGTTTTACTAATGATCTTGTTAATATGTGTATTAAAGGTAAGTTTATAATCAAAGTTACCCCAAGATCATTAAATTTAGTGACTCTTTTTATTATGTTGTTATTAAAAGTGTAATTATTTGTAATTATTTTTTAAGTTTAAGGAGCGGATAAATAGAATGACGGCACATTTATCAATGTTTAAAATAAGATTGTTACATTTACACCAGTTCATAAAGTTATTAAGATCTTTTTGGAAAGAGTTTGCATCATTCATTGAGCACATATCTTTAAAGTTTTTCATATCGTCCGCGTAAATTTTTATGGAACTGTTCTGAATAATCTTAATAACATCATTTATTGAGATAAACAACAATGGTCCAAGATGACTACCCTGTGGTACTCCAAAATTAGCAACAAAAGATGCTGAAATAACTGTTCTGAAAATAACACTATAGCTACGGGTGTTTAAATACTAGTCAATCCAGTTAATTAGGAAATACGGGAAGCGCTTTACTTAAGTTAGTCTAGACCATGTCGGTTTGGCGCCAAACTTCCATTGTTTTCAAAATAGTTGAAGCTATTTCTGTAAGATTAGTTACAGTTGATCTCTTTTTTACAAATCCATGTTGATCATTCACTATAAATTCAGAACAATCAATAATAATCATAAATTGCATCAAAGACCATAAGCTCGAACACTTTCGGCAAACTAGATAGTTTAGCAATAGGCCTATAATTCCCAACATTACTTTTTGAGTCTTTTATGAACTGGCCTTATGTATGATTCACCCCAGAAGCAAAAGATTTATTAAAAAGTAGGGCTATATAGGATTAGATAGGGAATCGGCGCAAAGCTTTAAAATAATTTCTGGGAGATTATTTGGTCCAGGAGCAGAGTTATCACCCAATTTAGTTTATCTAACTATCGCAGCTGGTGTAAAATTAATATTTTGAAGAGGTAGACTTGAAAAGTCTTCCAAATGATTAAATTTAGATTCATCAATATCGAACGAAGAAGTAGAATAACTACCGGCGAAGAAATCTTTAAAATAGTTAGATATAATAATTATTTTTTCATTATTTTAAATCTAATGAGTATATAATATTATTATAGTTTATGTACACATATATATTATATTTTTTTTATTTTCTAATGAGGCTTTTTTCATTCAATTATTAGGTTTAATTATGGATAGAATAAAACCACAAACAACCGATTTTCATTAAAAATGAATTAAAGTAAAATTTAATTAATAATTTATTTCAAAAATTATAATTTTTTTTTTTTGTGTTTTGTTTTGCTATTTAAAAATTAAAATTAAAATATGAAATGCACAATCAAAAATAAATTAAAATCTTTATTATAATTTGCACAATTCATGTCTGTATATATATATGTATGTGTATATAATTTAAAGATAAAAAAATATCTAACAATATAAACACTATTATCCCCCAATAATATAAACCACAATACCTACTTAAAAGCATAATATATTTATCTTTATTTTAAAAAATTTAAAAAAAAAAAAATGTATATATATAGAATATATTTCAATTAAAATTAATGTGGTTTAAATTTAAAATATATTGAAATAAAAATTTAAAACCCAAAAATATTTTTGGAATTTTTAATTTACTAAATAGTATGCCACTCAGTTATGAGAAGCCTAGGTATATTTTGTACATACAAATACGTTTTTTTTCATACAAATATTATACAACAGGGCACATAATAATAAATTGTAGACGAATAATTTAAATTCACCTCTTATAGCTCACAATATAAAAGTATAGGCAGTGGTAAGTGATATTTGCTTAGTATAGAATCTTTAAACTAAATAGAGATAGTTTTTTTACTGTAATAATGGAAATATTTGCATATTTTGTCAACCACTGTTCAGTTTATTATAAAACTTCTTCTCTGCTGCATAGCAGATTAAATGCACTGCAAATGCACCGCACATTAGTACAAATGTACTGCACATTACATATGTATTAATTAATCGAATTAATAAACAGATTTTTAGGAAACAATAAATCAGAAAATCAAAAACAAGGACAAATAAATCATTTTTTTTCACTTAATTTTATAACTAACTTAGGACAGTACTTGGAAAAATTTAGATCTAACTAATGCATGACTTTATGAGAAAGCAAATCGACTCACTAGCGTCGGAGCTGCTACTTCTTTTACAGGTTCCAAACTTTTTCGGGGTATAGGTACATTAAAAGCAAATATACCAAGGTTAAATAGGTATATTTAATCATTAAAAAAGAGGAAAAGAGGAAAACTGTAGGAGCAAACTACGGCAGAAAAACTAATAGCACAGACAGTCTAAGAAGCAATTTTGAAAAACTATAACCGCAAAAGAAATGATAAAACCATAAGATCCAGTAAAAATAAACTGAGAATTTAAAAACATCTTCTTGTCGGGCAATACCGGCTCAAATAAAGAATAAAGAATATATAATATTAAATTCATCACTATACCATCTATTGTTGAAGACTGTCCTCAAAATGAAACATAAATTAGCCGAATGGATAAAACTGAGCTTGAACTGAGCTTTTAAAATGTAAAAAAATATAGATATTTCTAGGCAGCTTAAGGAAATCTCAATTTTATTAATATCTTTCAGAATAAAGAATCTCGGTGCAAGCAGATTCTGCCAAGAAAACGAAGAATTTTCAGGAATTTTCGCAAATTCTTAAAATCTGCGCAGTTTTACTTCGAGTAAGATATATTAATCTTGGAGTATATTGTTTTACCGAAGATATGTCCTGCCTATGCAATAAACCTTCTACAGATCTTTCAGAGTTTCTTTAGTAGAGCTCGTAGATCTTAGTTTCTTTAGTAGATCTCAGCAGCTCGAAGTGAATAGGTCGAGCACAATAGATCTAGATCAAAAGGTCGCAGTAATACTTATACCCCTTAAATATTATAATTTAATTTTAAATAAATTCGGACCAATTTCGTTTTACTAAATCTAATAAAATTCTTTTATATAATTATAATTTGTTAATAATTGGTTTTTTTACTTTGGAATCTTTTTATAATAATGTTACATGCATATTTATTTGATGTGGGTTCATTGTAATTTCTAATATGGAACAATAAACCAAATTTAATTATGTATTATAAAAATCAATTCTCAAAAATATTTGTATTTGCATTCTGCACAGGAAATAAGCATTTCAAAATATTTTTTAAACAGTCTAATTTAAATTCTTCTTGGGACTAGCTCTCAAAAAGAATCTTATATTATAATATCTTAAAAGAATCTTATTTAATATCTCTGATAAGAAATTATAATATTATTATAATTTTATATTTATTATATTTTTATTTTTTTAAAAACTTTTTTGAAAAATGTGCTAAAAAGTGAGATTTTGAAAAACAAATTTTTTAAAAAAAAAAAGGGATTTTCTGAAAGATATTAATAAAATTGAGATTTCCTTAAGCTGCCTAGAAATATCTATATTTTTTTACATTTTAAAAGCTCAGTTCAAGCTCACTTTTATCCATTCGGCTAATTTATGTTTCATTTTGAGGACAGTCTTCAACAATAGATGGTATAGTGATGAATTTAATGTTATATATCAGAAGACAAAAACCTCTGTAACATATTAAGCTTACTGTCTAACGGGTAAAAACCTAGAGTTAGAAGTAAATAGAAGAAGAGGAGAATAGTTAGAAGAAAATAAGGATAATCAAATTTTTAAAGTGAAATAAATTTAAAGGCAAAAAATCGATCCTATATTTTGCAAATTATCAAACATATTAAAATTTAAAAAAAAGTTTTTTTTTATATTATCTGACAAATTCAAAATATAAATTTTAGATTTTTATCTTATGAAAAGGTAGATATATTCATAGGAGATTTCCACAGATTAAGAAATAAATTTAAAATTAATAACTCACGTTTCCAATTAAATTTTACAAGAAAAAAACTAAAAAAAAAAAACCATAAAAAATATTTTTAATAATTATTTGAAAAATTAAGTTTTAATAAAGGTTTTGATGTTATCAGCGACATCATATTCCAATTCAATTCAGATAAAAATTAAAATCGTTTTAAACACGTAGAAACTTTATTATTCATTAAATTATTATTCGAATTTTAAATGTTTTCATGTTTTCTAGAAAACAAAAAAAAAAAAAAATACCAAATTGGTAGGTAGATATCATTTTTGAATTAAACCCAACCATAGTACATATTTACTTCGTAAATACGTGCTGTAATATTAATTTTTATTTTTTCGTCCTTACAATTATTAACTTTTTGTTTACTTTAAATCTTGATTTCCATTTACTATTTAAAATAAAGGAAATATGGTGGACAAAATATGTTTCGTAATAAGGTAAAATGATTGGATAAATTAAATCAGGGATGTTTGTTTGTTTTAAATAAATTTCATCGAAAGCTGTACCTAACATTTTGCGATATTTTGAAATTCATTTTTTCCGCGACTGTTATACATTTAATATTACGGATTTGAAAAATGACTGCAGTTGTTCAAAACTAATGAAAATCTAGTATAAAAATAGATAAGTTGAAAAAAAAATAAAAAAATAATCTTTTTTTATTGATGAAGATTGAGCTAACGCGTCAGAAATCACTAGATTCCAGATTCGTAGTGTTACTTACAAGAGAGCATATGAAACTATTACTATAAAGTTACTTAAAGGTAACTGGGCTAACCTAGAATTTCATTAAGAAAACTTCTGATTAATATTTTGATTTAGAAGTTTGATCAAAGCCACACCTACAATTTTGGTTTGTGTTGGCTCAGCCATTAAGAAAGGCGATAAACCAAGTGAAATAAAATGTCATACAAAACCAATTTTAAATAAATTCCATCGAAAGCTGTACCTAACATTTTGTTACATTTCGAAATTAATTTTTTTTGCGACTAAAATTAAATTTTTTAAGAAAATTTTTCTAATCGCACCAACTTTTTAATCAAATGTTTTAAATCAAATATGAAAGGGTTTGTTTAATTTCTTTTATAGGAATAAATTATCAGTTCCCATCTAAAGTTAACAATGCGATTAAATAAATTTTTTTAATAAACTGTGTGAATATATTTATATACCTATCCAATATTAATTTGATTCTATCCAACAACAATTGACAGAATTATGAAATTAAAGGTCAATTTGCTAATGGTGAATTAAAAATTAAACTCAACGACAGCTCAACATATTATGTAAATGTCATATTTTTTCTTCAAGTTGACATAGCCATTTTGTCAAAATATATGTCGAACCATAATAATACACATTTTATTTCTACTTGTTAACTTTTTTTGTATCTTAATATAAAATGAAAAAAATACTTTTAACAAATTTAACAACTTTAAATCTGCTTAGATTCATTTTAAATTAAGGTAAATTATAAATCGCATAAATCATCAACTTTTAGGAATACATTGGATGGTAATAAGTTCCACATTTTTCCACATTTCACATTTTTCTGACAACAAACGAAATTTTAAATTTCGTAAAATTTTAGCTATTCTCCATCTATTAAAGTATCATCACTCTATAATTTCCATATTTCTTTTTTCTGACCTATCTAACAATATCTTTTAACCCCATCTGACCAAAGTATTGTCAATAAAACAAAACCAAAGTATTGTCAAAAAAAAAAATTTTTTTTTTATTTATCAGAAATTCAGAATCATTCAGGCATACAGTTTTAATGCACCCATATATATGTATGTACCTACTTTGTATGTACATATACATATGAAAAATCGAATTTATTTTAATTTTTTATCTTTTTTAAATTTTCGAAAAAAATCTTAATGGACAAAATAAACTTAATTTACTTTCAATTAATATTTAATAATAAATCTAAATGAATATTGACAGGAAAAAATATCAGCTCTTAATAAAAATCGATTTTATTTAAGTAAATAACTGTACACATCCTTTTATACTTTTTTTTTTTTTGATTTTTATATTACTGTAACATTAAATCATTTTATATCAGAAGTAGATATTAATGTATTGCTAGAAGGATTAAAGCTAAATTTAATAATGTTGATACATACATACATAATATGTACGTATGTATATACATTTAGTATACGTATATTAAAATATTTATATTAAAGTGAATTGAATGGATATTTTTATATTAGGTATTACAAAAGCGAAGTACAATTTTCTCAACTTATTTAAAATTTATTTCACTAAAGGTAATAAATTACTTTGTTTCTTCAGTTAATTCTTTATTTAATGTCTATGTAGTTCATAACATACATTATATAATATTATATAATATTGGTAAATAAAGTAAAAGAAAAAAAAAAATATAAATTAATATTAATATTTTTATATATTTTTTTGTTATCCATATTTTATTCAAGGTTATTATTTTTGTAATAAAAATTTGTAAGCAATGAATTGAAGTTTTCTTTAAATTTTCTTTCAAATCAAATAAGTTCTGATTTTATTTTTTTATTTATATACAGTTACAGTGGTACATAAATGTGACAGGTAGCTATAACCCCTGTTTCCTGGTAGGAATGTGGGGTGTACGAGATATTATGTGATATATTTAACTATTTATATATTGCGATATATGAATATTTTTTTTTTATTATAATTATTGTACCCAGCCGGGAATCGAACCCGAGACCTCTCATTCCCTTATAAATGAAAAGGTGTACATCAACCACTGCACTAATGGCTGGATGTAGTTCTGATTTTATTTTAATAAAAAATTTAGATTATTTGTATCTTATTCAATACTTTAATAAAAATCTTTAATTATTTTTTAATTAAATCGAAAATATTGTATTCCATTCATTGTTAATTTTTTTGTTTTTGAGTATAACTATAAATTACTGCTCAATATGATAAATTACATTCCTTGGGAATTCATTGATTTTCTACAATTTTATATTTTTAAATTGATTTTAATTGAAATTTTTAAGATTATTAAGGATTTTTGCTTTTATTCAATTTTTATTCTTATTTTATTCAATTTACTTATGGTACTTAATTTATTTTGTAGCTGGATTGTACACTAGTTACCTCACATCGGTGATAAAACCTGGTCATCAATACTTTATTAGATAAAAGAATCAAATAATAAGAATATTCTACACATCCTATTATACACATAATCTTAAATTTTTTCCAAATCTAAATCCCTTAAATTCTAAATCCATTTCTAATAATAGGTCTTAAAAAGGGGGTAGTGCAAAAAAAATTTCTGAACAAACTTATACTAATTCTAAAAGTTCTTTCTTGTCTCAAAATTTCAGTTTCCTATCTAAAGGCGTGCCGGAGTTATGAAAAAAAATTTCATGCAAAATGTGGTTTTTACATAACGGTAAATTTAAATAGTAAATTACAAAATATTGCATAATTTTCATATTGTTTTAGGTAGATAATAAAATGTTCGGTCTTCTGACGGTTTTTGATTGGAAAAGAGACGGATTGGAAATTACGCATAGCCTGAGATATATACATCTGAAAATGGAGCTTTTTTGCAATTTTGATGAGCTGTAACTCTGGAATCCTATACAACAAAAAAAAACCTTTCACACGCGCAAAAATATATTACTGTAGCTTTAATTTTTATATCTTGCCGAAGTAAAATGTGTACAGGACGTTACAGGTGTTTAAAAATAACAAATTTTCGATTTTTGAGCGCTAATAACTCATAAACAGGGATGGTCCAAAAAATGTTCTAAGTAAACGTATACTAAATATAAAAGTTCTTTCTGCTCTCAAAATTTGAAGTCCCTATTTAGAAGCTTTCCGCAGTTATGAAGGTAGAAAAAATTTGGTTTTCACATAACGGTAAATTTAAATACTAAATTTAAAAGAATTGTATAATTTTGACATTAAATTATAAAGTTAAAAAAAATTCCTGTCGAACGACGTTTTCAGGTTTAAAAAATGTTCAGCAGAACATTGGATATATGGATTTCAAAATAGGGCTTTTTCAAAGTTTGAGGGGCTGTAGCTCCGTAATGGATGGGGCTATATGAAAAAGTTATTCCACAAAAAAATGCATTATAAAACGTTTGGTTGTAGATGTTTCTCCCTTTAAATAAAGTTAATAATCCATAGAAACCTAAAAAATCTAATGAGCTCTTATGAGCTCTTATGGTGAGTTTTTTTTATTGTGGTTTAATTATTAAAAGTTTGAAATACAATTCGATATTTTCTTTAACAAAACATTTGAATTGGGAAAGATATTTATATATGGCGATATTTTGTTTCACAATCTCGATTCTAGATGTTCTTGTTGTACAACAGTGTCGTGACTCAAATAAGATATCCGGGTATCTTTATAAGAATGATTTGCTTTTCAATTATTTACATCAATCAAGTACTTTTAGTATAAATTTAAATTCTTTTAAAATTGTTGGGCAGAAGACATTTAAATAAGGTAGAATGTAAACTCATAGTTTCTTAAAGGCGTACATTTTCTTAAGAAAAATTGCGTACGAAAGACAATTAAAACAGTTTGAATTCTGACTTGCACTAACAGTTCTAAGAGTTCTTAGAATTTTATATGTATGAAAAGTTATGAAAAATCAAGAAACAGTCTCTTCATTTTTAAGAAAACCCTTCATAAATTAACAATAGCTGTTAACGCATTAAAAGCATAATGTTTGAATTTTAATATTTATTTTTTAGAATCTACGTGCCTAAGTTACAATTGTCTAAAAATAGAAAACTTTCAAACTTAAATAACTGATCCTTAAACAGGGGTAGATCCAAAAAACTTTTCTGAGGTAAAATTTTGTTTTCACGTAACAGTAAAATTTAAATACTGAATTGTAAGAAAATGTATAATTTTAATATTGATTTATAAATCTAAAATAATGTCCTATAGGTTGGCATTTTAGATTGATAAAATATTAAGCAAAACCTGAGATATACACATATGAAAATACGACTTTTCCAAACTTTGAAGGGGCAGTGAGTCTACATAAAAAAGTTGTTCTACAACATTACTCTTTTAAGAACCTGCCCATGATTAAAATTTTATTGTTCTGCCTTAAACGGTGAAGAACTTTGTAAACAGGGGGTGGACGAACGCCCACGTTGAAACTAATAATCAAATTTTACAAATTTTTTTTGAAAATACATAGTAGCTCCCAAAACTTGAGGATAACTTAAAAAGTTTAGTTTTTTTTTTTTGAAACTTCAATCATTGATGATTTTATAACCTTTTTTATGTATCCTAACGACATTTACAGCGACGTCTAAAAAAGAAGACACAGACCTTCCTAATAAACTTAAAAAAAAAAATTTTGAAGGTTATAATCAAATAATGATCAGTAATTAAACTTCTGTATTTCTAAAAAAAAAAATTAATTAAAAATTTTAAAACTAAAAAATGTTAATTAATTCTTTATTTTAAATTTTGTGAAAAGAATTCAAATGCAATTTTAATGAAAACCATTTTAAAATTAGTTTATACAAAAAAAAAATATTCATAATCTAATTTGAGGTAATTTAATGTTTCAGTACAATATTCCTTCATGATATTTATATGTATATATATAATATATAATATGTATATATTATGTATTTATATAAATTGTATATTGGAAGTTATTTAAAGACTTCCGTAACACTGTTGCAAGTAGAATAAAAGTTAAGAAACTCTCTAAATCATTTACTAATTGCCACGAATAATACAGGACAGAAATTAAAATTTATTGCCATTTTCTTTTAGTCGTTTTCCTTTTTTCCTTTTTTTTTATTTTTTTTTTATTTTTATTTTTATTTTTCACGTTGCCTTGGTCGTGTGTCTATACAACGATATTACATTAAATTTTTGATCTGCTTTTATTATTTTTTTAATAAAAAAAAAAAAGAAAATGTGACAACCGAAATTCTGAAATATATATATATATATATATATATATAATATTTTTCTTACTTTTCTTTTATTTTTGAAGGATCTTTCATGTTTATTGTGAGGATTAGCACCATCTTAAAATTGTTGAATACTTTGCGTGGTTGTAATTTAATATAGAATATATTAGTACGGTTATATATTATTATTTATTATGTAAATGGGTGGATGAATATATATGTATATTGTGTATGTACATTATATAACATATATATATATATATATGTATATATATAATACAAAATAATTTCTCGCTAATGGTATTCAATCTTGATGAAGTTAAGAAAGCAATTTATGATAGAGGCACGTGAGAAATTACCTATACTAAAAAAATAAAAAATAAAAATAAAACTGTTTCTTTTAGTTCTTATTATTGTTGTTTTCTTTTTTTTTTCATTTTTGTTTTGCAAAAATTTTCCGCACTAAAATTATGAAAATTTATTTTCACGAAGAATATAAATTTTATTAGTTTCCTCTTTTTGGAAAAAATATTGTTTTTCTTTTAATTTTTGTTCTTTTTTGTTCTTTTTTGTTTTTTTTTTATTCTTTATTTTTTTTTTAAATAGACGTTCGTAAACAAATTACAGTATTAAAATGAAATTTAAAGTTGAATAGGTATTAATTGAAATTTCCTTTAAACTGATGAACAAAAAAAGAAAAACAAAATTTTTTTTATATTTGGTAAATACGACGATTTTTAAAATAAACAAGGTAGAATGTAAAACCAACGGTTTTTAGAACGGCACATTTCCTAAACTCAATACAAATTGTTTAGAACAAAAATTTGAAAATTTCATGTAATAAGAAACAAGGTAGAATGTAAACCAACGGTTTTTAAAAGCGCACATTTCCAAAACTCAATACAAATTGTTTAGAAGTGTGACTTACACAAAAATTTGAAAATTTCATGTAATAAGAAAAAACTTGAAAATAGGACATTTTTGAGATTTTGAGGGGCCGTAAGTCCGGAATCCTATATAACTAAGAAAAGCTGTTAACACACGTAAAAATATATTATTGAAGCTTTAATTTTTATGTCTTGCCGAAAAAAAGTTTTTACAGGTGCCTAAGTTACAGGTGTCTAAAAATAGCAAATTTTCAATTTTTGAGGCGTAATAACTCTTAAAGAGGGGGCGTTACCAAAAAATTTTCTGAGGAAACTTATACTAATTCTAAAAGTTATTTCTTGTCTCAAAATTTCAGGTTCCCATCTAAAGGGGTGCCGGAGTTATGAAAAAAGAAATTTCATGCAAAATGTGGTTTTCACATAACGGTAAATTTAAATCGTAAATTACAAAATATTACATAATTTTGATATTGTTTTATATAGATAATAAAATTTTCGATCTTCTACCGGTTTTAGATTGCAAAACTATTACGCAAAGCCCGAGATATATACATCTGAAAATGGAGCTTTTTTACAATTTTGAAGAGCTGCAGCTTTAGAACCCTTTACAACTAAAATAAACCTTTCACACACGTAAAAATATATTATTGTAGCTTTCATTTTCATGTCTTGCCGAAGAAAAATTTTTACAGGTGCCTAAGTTACAGGTGTCTAAAAATAGCAAATTTTCAATTTTTGAGGCGTAATAACTCTTAAAGACGGGGTGCTACCAAAAATTTTCTGAGGAAACTTATACTAATTCTAAAAGTTCTTTCTTGTCTCAAAATTTCAAGTTCCTATCTAAAGGCGTGCCGGAGTTATGAAAAAAGAAATTTCATGCAAAATGTGGTTTTCACATAACGGTAAATTTAAATCGTAAATTACAAAATATTACATAATTTTGATATTATTTTATATAGATAATAAAATTTTCGATCTTCTGGCGGTTTTAGATTGCAAAACTATTACGCAGAGCCTGATATATATACATCTGAAAATGGGGCTTTTTCGCAATTTTGAAGAGCTGCAACTTTGGAAACCTTTACAACTAAATTAAACCGTTAACACTCGTAAAAATATATTACTGTAGCTTTAATTTTTATATCTTGTAGAAGTAAAATGTGTACAGGTTCCTAAGTTACAGGTGTTTAAAAATAGCAAATTTTCAATTTTTAAGCACTAGTAGCTTATAAACAGGGGGTGGTCCAAAAAAATTTTCTTATACTAAGCAAAGCTATACTTATACTAATACTAATTCAAACAAAGCAAACTTATACTAATTCTAAAAGTTCTTTCTTGCCTCAAAATTTCAAGTCTCTATCTAAAAGCGTGCCGGAGTTATGAAAGTAGAAAAATCATGCAAAATTTGGTTTTCACATAACGGTAAATTTAAATACTAAATTTAAAAAAATTGTATAACAAAGATAAAAGAAATACCTGTCGAATGACGTTTTCAGATTGAAATAAAACAGGGGGTGGTCCAAAAAAAATGTCTTATACTAAGCAAAGCTATACTTATACTAATTCAAACAAAGCAAACTTATACTAATTCTAAAAGTTCTTTCTTGCCTCAAAATTTCAAGCATCTATCTAAAAGCGTGCCGGAGTTCTGAAAGTAGAAAAATCATGCAAAATTTGGTTTTCACATAACGGTAAATTTAAATACTAAATTTAAAAAAAATTGTCTAACAAAGATAAAAGAAATACCTGTCGAATGACGTTTTCAGATTGAAAAAATCTTAAGCAGAACATAAGATGTATGCATTTAAAAATAGGGCTTTTTCAAAGTTTGAGTGGCTGTAGCTCCGAAATGGGAGGGGCTACATGAAAAAGTTGTTCCACAAAATTATTTTTTTTATCAGACCTACCCATGGTTAAAATTTTTCTTCTCTATCTTTAGCGGTGTAGGAGTTTTGTAAACAGATGGACGGACGGACAGAGTGAAACTAATAAGCACATTTTTTCAAAATTATTTTGGAAATGTGCTAAAAATATTATATCACTGGATTACTTTCATGGTAGATTTCTAGCTAATTATTCCTAATTTCTAAAGAAATGTAATAACGTAATTTTTTTCTAAGAATTTTTTTTATTTAGACGCAATTTGAAAGATTAAAGATTTTAGTAAGATATTTTCTTATAAGATACCTATTTTCGAAAAAACAACACCAATCTTTTTATTTTTTGGGAGCAACGCGACTGTTATTATGTTTTATTTTGAATAAAAAGTTTAGCTATATTCCCCGGTTTATCTTTTTCTCTTGAATTTAGAAGTATTTTGCAAATTATTCCTATAATCTATTGTTTGAATGGATAGATAGTACTATAATTTTTAGAATAAACAAGTGAAAATTAAATCTTTTATATTAATTTTTTTACTAAAGACATTTGGTAGGTACTTAATTCGTTGAAACCAAAAAAATCCAGTCAAAAGATCATAGTTTGAAAATCTGGTTAGGTGATACTCAAATAAGTAATAGAAATACATAAAACTATTAACAACATATGCCTAACAGGTGTGTTAAATGTTAATATATCGACTAGTATATAAGAGACTAAATCGGTACATAACAAAAATAATTAAATTGACTAAAGTTTTAAAATTTGAATAATTTTGAAATTTTTTTTAGGTTAGATTTAAACGAATGTCGGAAAAATTCATTTAAGATTTGCAGAAAACTTTTTAAATGTTGAAATATAAGCATATTACGCAATATAAGGAACAGGGACACATTTTGCTTCCAATATAGTTTAGTGATATTTCAGTATTTAATCTTTTAGTTTTTGCGAAAGAAAGAAAACCTAGATATTTGGAGTTTAATGTTAATAAATTTTTTGAAAATTTTTGACTTGTAATACTAATAGATTTATATTATTATTGTAGTATATATTATGTAACAGTATCCATTACCATAAGCTTCAAGTTGACTACAAATTATTATATTTGGCTAGAAGAATGTGGCGTTTAGTTCAGTAAAGTTCAACAAATACCCATATTGTATGTATTTTGTTGTATATATTTTAATTTTAGCATTACAGTGAAGTCTTACTAAGGCTTTTTTCTTTTAAACACGTGTAAATAACGTATTTAAATGATTTTATGCTTCTTATAACTTAATTTATTTTTAGTTTTCTAATGATATTTATAAATATTTGGTATAATATAAATTAAAGCTCAACTAAACATCGCTTTTCATTTTTATCATAACTAGAGTTTAAGTTCAAAAATATTAAAGATGTGGTAGAATTAATGTTAGATTTCGTCTTTAATACCCTAAACAAGCTTCTTAATTTTTGTGATAAAAAATTATTTGAAAATTAAATTATTTGGAATAACTAAAACATTCCAACTATACTCTAACATTATTTTAATTTAATATTTAAGTAAACAAAAAAAAAAAAAAAATTACATTAATACCAGATCTCGATATATTGTATGTAGTGCAGTTGCTGAAAGTAGAAAATGTTATAGTTTAACATAATTATTATAGTGGCTGTCTGTCTAATTAGCATCCTATTAGTAACTAATAAAATGACAAGTTCTTAACATTCTATACCCATATATGAACTTTAATCACGGGTATTCTAAATTTGGTGCTTTATTTTTAGCGCATGGCAAAAAGCATAACTCAAGTGTTGGGTTAAGATCGGATAAATACTCTCCAATTGTTAGTGGTAAATATGATGTATTAATTTAGATTTTTATTTTTTATATCTGTACGAACAATAAACAAAGTCATAGTCACTTCATCCAAGATAGTTTAAGAAATGTGTAGCCTCGATGTTGTTTTTGTTAAAATCAAACTATGTCTTCAAGAAGGTGCTTTATACATTTCTAAACTCAGATTAAATGTCTTCAAAATTAAAAAAACTGAATTAAGCAAAGAATAAAAATTAAAAAGTAAAAAAAAGATTATTACAAATAGTGTAATTTTAAAACACTACAAAGTATTTTCGTACGGCTATGAGAAACGGAACGGTATTTTCGTACGGAAATGAGAGTTGCCTTTTTTCTCGTTTTATATTGTCAAAAAAATTTCAAATTTACATTCTTTTATTTTTTATAAAATAAAATAATTAACTTATAACTTTAATGTCAGATCAAAAATATTCAAATTAATTTTCAATCATATAACAGTTTCACTCTTTAATCTGAATTTTTCTTTCTTTTTTAAACTTTTCAAAAATAATTTTTTTTTTTGCAAAAATAAAACGAAATAAAAAAAATTAAAATCCTCAACAAAAAAAAAAAAAAGAATGTTATTATTAATGAATTTTAGAAAAAATTTTGATATCAATTCCATATCATCCCTTTAAATGTATTCATATTCATATTATCACATCTTTAAGTTATCACACATATATTGAATAAAGTTTTCCATTAATCATCAATCAAAACCATTCATTTTTTTCCTAAAAAAAAAAAAAGAAATTTTCTAATACTTTTCAAATATTTTTCAAGAATAAAAAAAAAAAAAAACTTTGAATCTTTGTAAATTTTTAAAGAAGAAAAATATTTTTGATATACTTGTTAACCATTGATGAAGTCAGCATCAACTGTCAACATTTTAACATAACGTCATTTACAACTTTTCCTTTTAATAAGAATCATGGTTTAAAAAAAAACGAAAAAATTCAATTTAATATTTTAGGCAGAAAATCCTTAAGAATTTTTTTTTTTAATTTTTTAAATTAAGAAAAATTGAAATTGATTAAATGAAATTGATAATTATTTTATGATCGAAATAAAATTTTTGGTGAT
This sequence comes from Poecilobothrus nobilitatus, assembly GCA_947095535.1. Classification (NCBI taxonomy): domain Eukaryota; kingdom Metazoa; phylum Arthropoda; class Insecta; order Diptera; family Dolichopodidae; genus Poecilobothrus; species Poecilobothrus nobilitatus. Next base: position 7,266,998 of record OX352774.1, read on the forward strand.
ATTTTTAATATTTCATTGTAAATTTGTATAGGTCTAATCAAAAATATGACAATTTAAAATCATAATTATTAGTTTATTGGTAAAATATGATGATGTTATAATATTTATAACATATAATAATGATTAACAAAGTAGAATTTAAAATCAGAATGAATGAAAAAATTAATAAGAATTAATATTATCACTACATACATACCTTGTAATAGGTTACATCGACTAAAAGTTGGCCCTATTTTAGATTGTCTATAACTCAGGTTTTTCTTAACATGTTTTCAAACTAAAAATGCCAAACAACCGTAGGTACATTTTTTTAACTTTATAATACAATATCAAAATTATACAATTTTATGAAATTTTGTATTTAAATTTACCGTTACGTGAAAACAAAATGTTGCAAAATTTTGTTTCTTTCATATTTCCGGCATCCTCTTAAAGTAGAATCTTGTAATTTTGAGAGAAGAAAGATCTTTCAGAATTAGCGTAAGTTACCACAGAAATCATTTTTTGTAACTTCGCCTTTTTAAAAGCTATTAGTGGTCAAAATTTAAAAATTTGATATTTTTTGACATCTGTACAATTTTTTTCAAAGTAAAACGCAAAAATAATGTTTCAACATTATAATTTACAAGACGTGTTAAGAGCTTTTCTTAATTATGCATCTAGCGTTTCCTTAAATTTAAATAAATTGTCATCTCTATTTTTGACATTTTTTTCTTATATAGGGTGATGGCATCGGTTTCCGGATGAATAACTTTTTTTAAACTTGGATTACTCGTAACTTTGTAAATCCTATAGCTAAACAATGAATTTTTTTTTTCTTGTAATTTCGAATATTCTAAATACAAATTATTTTATTTTAAAACATTTGAATAAAAAATAAAATAAAATTGAAAAATAAATTAAAAAGTATACGATTTCTTTAGTTTTCGGACACTAAAATTCAGTTTATGGACAAAAAAATTCACTTTCCGGACAAAGAATCTCTGAAATATTTTAATATAATTTTAAATTAATTAATTAAAAATACTTTTTTATTTCATTTTTGTTTGTTTTGTACGCATGCAGCCAAATTAAGAATCCCTCACAACACCTCCAGCAGGAGTTGCAAAGAAGCAAACGAAAGCGGTAACCTTGAGCACTTTCTTTGCAGATGTCCGCCCCTAGCTAAAGCCAGACTCTTCTCTCTCGGCAAACCGTTCTATTACAACCTCAGCGAGCTCTCTGAACACAGAATCAAAGAATTGATTTCTTATCTGAACTCCTCGGGTTGGATATAAAACCGAAAACATTCTTAAAACATAGGTCACGTGAGTACAGGGATATCAAATTGGCGCAATCTTGTGCTAATTGAGGCCTTCACGTAGCCACTAATCTGTTTAGCCACTAATAGATTCACATTTTTGAAGATAGATTTTCATATTTGTGTGTCCGGAAACAAAAATAATATTGAAATATTATTATTTACTTTCCAGACACCTCTGTCCGAAAACTAATTTTTCCGATTTTGCTTGCATCGGATATCGGACAAACAATTATAAGCAATATTTTTTACTTTTTTTTTAATTTTTGTACAAAATATTAATAATAAAAATATTTTCCAACATATTTAAATAACACTTTCACTAATATATGAAAAAATCTAATAAAAATTAGCTTTTTTTGAGTGATCGTCCACTATTTTTTTTTTAAGTAAAAAGAACTGTTTTTCTTTTTGCACAGATGCGTACTTGTTAACTATACTTTTTAATACTGAATTATTTATTTTTCTCCTTTTTTTTGTTTAGAATTTTGTTAAGAACAAAATAATAAAAAAAAAGGCTTAATAGTCAGTTATTTCTAATTTTCTTAATATTTAAGTAAATATGTTAATTTGTCCGGAAAGTGATGCCTGTCGGGCACCGATGTCACTACCCTATAAAATTTAAAAAAGAATTACAAAATTATAAGAATTTGGAATAGAAAATTATTGTGACTTAAACAATACGAAACTGGTTTTACTGCCTTTTGGAAAATATGCACCTTTCTGGCGAGAAATCTAGTTATTTAATAGATAGAATAAATCTAGCCCAAAAATTTAATTTTATAATCTGTAGGAATAATTCTACGTGTTAGTTTCAGTGTAAATAAAAGGTGCAGCCAAAAACCTGTTTTTTTATAATGGATTTTAATTATTCAACATTCTGGCCGAATAATTTTTAAACAAAAGAAAATTTAAAATAATTTAAAAGAAATGTCTAGAGTTTTTAACTAAAAACAACAGGTAACTTTGTTAAAATTTATTTAATCTATTTATGTTTCAAAAGATTGAAATTTTTCCAAAAAGATTTACTTTAGTAGTAACAATAGAAGCCATATAATATTACGTACTATGTTCGTATTTTTTTTCATTTTACAGACGAAAAAAATTAATCCTTTACCCTCTACAGACCCTCTACACACTTTTTTCTGAATTTTTTGAAAATTTTAAGAATGAGGTACCAGTTTTTATTAATTTTATCATCATGACCACTAATTTGAATGAAATGAGTTCACTTTGTTCGTTTGCAATAATATTATTTTATTTCGATTCCAATTCTAATTGGAATCTATCTGTATATGCAATTTCGAATAATTCTATAAGATATTAAAGCATTTTTTTCAATCAACAAAATTCATTATATTTTAGCGACATCTATTTTTTGACATATGAAATTATAATTATGGTGAATTTTTTTGTTGTAAGTTGAGGTTAATTTTTTAATGAGTTCTTACTTGAATAAACGAACTAATTAAATTATCTAATATACCAATCAAAGTTGAAGGAAGCAATGAATGAATATTTTAAGGTGAAAAATAGCGATAACAATTTAATTATTTCCTTATTTATACATAAGATTAAATACAACGAATACGTGATTATCAGTTGAATATATAAAGAATACTTATGTCGGTTTGTTGTATAAGACTTTACTACAAAAATCCTTTTGTATTAAACATTATCAAATTTTAATTATCTAGATGTATGCTAATAATCTGTAAAGATTAATTATTATCAAGTCTATATAATATATTCTAATTTTTAGAAAAATTTAAATAAATCTCTAACAAATAAAAAATATCTTTTAAGTTTTCTACGAAAGGTTTTTTAGTACTAAAATCGAAAAATATTCTTCTTTTTGTTTATCTGAAATCGGTGAAGATACCTTTAACACTCTTGTACGTACTAATTATTTCCAGCCAATACAGGGTAAAATAAAAAAAAACAATAAAATAATTTATGTAAAACTTCTAAATTTAAACTATCACAATATTAATTAACAATATTAAGAAATTGTTGAACATTTTAACATTAGGGATTTTATACATATATCTGATTAATACAATACTAAGTTTTTTCCGGCAAAAAATAAATATAAAATTTTCATTTTCCAATAAAAATTAAATTTACTTTCAATTAACCATAAAATATATATCCATATTTAATTTTCTGCCAAATGAACTGCTAAATGAAACCGAAGAAAACTATAAATAAACTAACCTTTAAGTCTTCTTTAAAAATAGATTTAATCAAAAAATACTTTTTACACCGCAGAAACTTTTTAAAATTCATAAAATTAAAATAGTTAAAGAAGAAAATATAAAATTAAGTATTTAAAGAAAAAGAGATGGTTTACAATAGCACATTTTCATATTTTAAGATTAAAAATTTATTTACATTTCTGTCTTTCACGAGAAACATGAGTGCTTCATTCAATCTTTTCGGATACAATAACTATTTTTACCATACCTATTACTAGATTTTTTACTTATATTTATTGGACAGCTTCAACTGTTGCGGCTTCTATTTGATTATCTATGATTTAACATATAATGAATAAAATATTGTATTCTAGGTTTTCAACCTCTTTCTAAAGTATGTGTTAAAATAGTTATTTCTTTTTTGCAAAAACAAATCATTAAGATAATATTATCTTTTTCATTATATTTCCGCAACTTTCTAAGTTTCACCTTCATTTCATCTTAGATTTTTTTTTTTTATATCCTTAACAGTTTTCTTTGCATCACTCTCTACGTTTTAAGAAATGAAGCGATCAAGTTAAGAATTTCAAATATTGTTTATTGAATAATTTTTATTTTTTTGAGTGGCAGAATAATTCAAATTGGGACTTTGGAGTATAATAAAGGAATTCCTCAATCGTTTTTTTTTGAATGGAAATTAATTCTTTTGGAATTAAGCTGGATTTTTTTTTTTTAATTTTAACACATTTTTTAAATGTTAATAACATTTTCATTGATAATAATGTCGTAATGGCTACGACAATTTATTAGCGTCACTACAAAAGAAGCAGATCAAATCTATGTATATATAAAAGCGAATGTTTGTCTGTTTGTCTGTAGGTTTCTGATTTATAGACTCCTAAACTACTCAACCGATCATCATGAAAATTTGTATTTAAGATTTCTGGGTACGGAGAATGTTTCTGAGCTAAACATTTTGCTCTAACGGAGCTCGCCAAGTTGGAGCTGTTGTGCAAAGTTTTTCGCTCTAAAATAAAAACGGTTTGACCGATTTCACTTCAAATTTTGTATACATCTTTCCAATACATGGTCTTTGACAGTGGAGTTGACTCTATTAACAGACTTGAAAGTTTTCATATTATAATAGTTTTCGATCAAGCGCTTAAAATACTTAAAAGTTTAAATAAATTAAAAACCTACTAAATTTGACGCCAAAGAGCGAAAGTTAAAATTTTGTTTCATTTTCTTTGTTTGAAATGATGTTTCATAATACTGCATAAATTTTGAAAATGGACAGACATTATTATTAAATGTTACAGTATTAAAAATCCATCAACATTTTGACTATATTGCAAAAAAACGAAAGACTTTTAAAGTAAAACCAAAAAAAAATTGAAGCAAATTAAAATTTATTGAATTGTCCATGAAAAGGATTAAAAATTTGGAATTTTGCCAAAAAAAAAAATTAATATTTATATAAATTTTCATTTCTTTTAGGGCGGCCATCATGAATTAAAATTGTATCTGGCATGGAAACCTTTCAGAATACAGGAAGGAAATTGTTTACGATAAAATTAAAATTAAGAAATGGAAAGAAGATAGTAACAAAACAAAACAAAAAAAAAAATTTAAAAACATTAAAACACATTGTATTAAAATAATCTGTAGTCTTTACAGGGAATATGTCTGCCAGAAAAGCAAAAACATGAAAAGTATTGTTGTTTTGCTTTTTATAAGTTAGAATAAGAAACACCTTTTAAAAATTTTTACAAATATTTTTTGGCACAAAAAAAAAGCCTTAAAAAACTTTACATTTAAAAAAAAAACAGCTTAAGTTAATTTAAATTAGACAATTGATCGAATGCACTTAAACTCGTAATTCAGTATGAAAAAAAGGAATTTAAGTTTAAGCTTAATTTTATGCTTCTGTCCTATGGGTAAAATGTGTAAAACCAAGCTGGAACTTAAATTTACATTATCAAACAAAAACTACGAGTTTAGGTGTAGATTTTGTTTGCAAAATTGATATTTGAGTTCAAGCTCAGTTTTATACTTTAACCCGATATATTTGGCTTTTTAAAATAAATATATCGATAAATATATCGATATATTTTGCTTTTTAAAATAAAATTTTCCCGTTCTCTTTTAAATTATAATTTTCTTTTTCTACTTTCTTAGAAATCATTTATTTTAAATCGTTCATAATACCCGTACGATAGTCTTGGGTATATTAAAATTGCTCCTCCGTTTTTTATTCGAATATATCGATACAATAGATATATTTTCTAAAACATTTCCAACGATCCTTGTATATTAATTAAAGATTTTCTTTTATTAAAATTTTTCTATAAATTATGTTGTAAAAGATAGTTGTCACTAAAATCAAAGGTAGTCCCTTTTAAAAATATTGAGTCCCAAAAAATGGTTTTTTTTTTTTTTTAAATTGTCCTTACTCTACGCACAAATTTCCAAAATCCCAAGTTTAAAATAGGTATCGAATTTATTTCGCTTGAATTATCTCTGCATGTCACTTTTGCAAAGGGAAAAATAATTTCATTTTATTTTAAACATGAATTTTCTCCGCCAAACGGGTTTTCTTTCCATAAATTAATGTCATATTGCGTGAGCAATAAATTTATTTTTACAGCAAAATTTCCTTACACGAACAAAATTAAGATTCCTAAAAAGTTTATTTGATGAGGACAACTGCGCACTCATTACCCAAATGATGTTCGTTTAAAAAATGTTAATGTTCGAACAAAACACAAATACTAAAATCATTATTATATTTGTTTTTATCTCATGCACTTTTTTTCCCGTCTCCATTGTGGGTAGTTATAATTTTTGGTATAATTACTAAATTTTATAATATTTAGGCGTTTCTCGTACTAAAGGAAAACTCGTTTTTTCAGTTAATGTGTTTTTCTTACTAAAGAAAAAGCTGTTTTTCGCCTTTTTTAAACTAATTTAGTAAAAATAATTTTTCATCGGATCCAAAATGAAATTTATTCACATACAAGAAATTAATTTTCTTCGCGAGAAAAAAATTAATTTTTCAACTTATTCTGCGAGGATATTCTATGAATCTTTTCCGTCTTATTCTGTGATTTTATTATTATGAAAAAAATCATTTTTAATTTCACATTCTCTGAAGGGAAAAGTAATTTTTAAAATTAAATTCTCAAACCGAATAAAAGTTTTCTTCTCACAGAATAAAACATGAAGAATTTTGTTCACGCGGAGATAATGCAGGCGATGCTAATTCTGCGAGCCGATTGAAACCTGTGATTCGTTTCGCTTTTATAAAACATACTTTAGATATTTACGTTCCCAATACTTATTTTTTTTATTTTTTACGTTACTCTAATTTTAAAAGGTCACACTAAGCAACGAATTTTCTATTGAGTGGAAGCAACTATTCGTCTATTTAGTGATTCTTATTATAAATTTTCAGATTAAAAGAGCTGTTAGTACTTTTTTTTATTTATCCTAAAAGTTTTGCTTAAAAAATCTCTCATATACTTTTTAATTTACACTTTGTACTTTTTCAAATCCCTCTTCTTTTTTCAATCTTATGTACCTAATTGGCAACAATTTGAACCTTACAACAATACTTTTAATTTTTTTTTTCTTTGTAAATAAAATAGACACTTAAAATCCAATCAAAATAATCAAATCAATATTAAATATAAATAAAAAATCTTTAACAAGCTTAAAATTAAATAAAACAAATAACAATTTGAGAAGCTTATTAACTACGCTAAAACTTTTATAAACAAAATATTATATTATATGTAGGTACATATTTTGTACGCTTTATATTTTGAATTGAGCGTACAAAATTTAGCGCGTAAATTTAATTTTTTTCGGCTTTAGTATAATGTCACCTAATATCGTTTAGAATTTCGATCAATCGGAACGAATTTTCCTTAACATTTTTTTTTTTTTGTTTTATTTTTAGATTCTTAACAAAAAAAAAAAAACAAAACTAAATCAAGCGTTAAAAATTCATTTTTCACACTATCATTATCCTGATTTAATACAAAAAAAAAAGAGAGACATGAAAACTAAAAGAAAAAAAAGGATCAATTTTAGTCCTTGTATTCAATTTAAGGCATATGTTCACAATATAATATATATATATACAATTAAAAATGAAGAATTTCATCTATTAATGTAAGAATAGTTTTTTCAGGATAAAAAAAAAAGACAATTTTTACAAATCAGTAAAATTGAAATGCGTAACAAATTTTAATGTCCTGTAGAATATTAAAATTGGAAAATATTAAAAAATATAAAAAAAATATTTGGTTTTATTTTTTTCTTTGATTTTCTTTTTAATATACTGTCTATTCTTAGTGAATTGTATTTCTGATTTTAATGAATGGATATGATCTGATCTGATAGAATAAGGATATGCGGAACTAATTATTAAATTAAAAATTTTTGTGTTATTTCATGTTCGATCTCATTATCAGTTCCAAACATTTTTTTTGATTTCTTTTTATTTTGCCCATTTTTAAATTCTATATTAAAGAAGTGTTAAGGCATCTGCGTATTTTTATTTTTTTAACGATTATAGGCTTCTTTTAAAAATAATATTTAATCTAATCAGGTACCAAGGTACCTATAGATATTGTACCTTTTAAATTTTAGTCATTGTGATTAGCTTCTGGTGTTGAATATTTTAATCTTTACTTTATTAAACCCTTAAAATTAAGCACATATTATTATTTTGTTAATTTTATTAGTGGAAAAGGATTTGGTTATGGAAAAACAAAATTAGTTAATCTTACATTTGATAACAAAAATTAATTGAAAATGTTATATTATGTAATGACCATTAACCAGTTAAAGTACAATTAATAACAATAGATACAAATTAAAAGATAAACAAATAAAATTTAAATTGAATTAGATAATTCTGGGACAGGATTCTTTAAATAATCTTCAATATTTTTTTTTTTTTTTTTTAATGCATTTCTCTGCCACATAAATGTGAACAGGAAATTACACAGCCTTTCATTTTCAGGCGTGGCTGTAAATGTCGTAAGGGGGAATAACTCTTACGACGTGTGTGGTATTCGAACCTACACTCCCTCAGTGTTTACAGCGTATTTTATACGCTCTTACCCACTAGGCCACCGAGGCTCCAATCTTCAATTTGATTTCGTATTTGATTGTTACAGCAATGCGTCTCGGCGTCACGTCAAGAAATTAATTGTATTTTAAATTTTTGTTTTTTATAGAAATAATCCTAAAGGTCATTTTAATGTTTGAACACTCGTATTGGATGGAATACTACAAATTAATAAGGCTTATGTAGTTTACCTTAATATATTTTAGTTATAATTACTTCAGAAATTCAAGATTTTTTTGATTTCATAAAAATTGTTTGAAATTTTTCAGTGAAAGGAAATTAATTTCTGATTAAAATTTATTAGAGATAATAAACACTTTTTGGATAATCACTAAAAATGATTTGTTGCATAAAAATACCTAGACTCAAGAACAGTATTTGATAGAGTATAGATTGGAAAAACATACATCTATCATTGAATCTGCGGGATTAATCAGTTTGAATCTAAATTAATTAAGGTAAATAAGATTAATAAGGTAATAGAGTTGGAGATGAACTGCATAAATGACGTAAACCAAATCTCTAAAACTTTTTCGAATTATTTCTAGGAGGAGGCCAAATTTGAATTCTTTATTCAAGATGAAGCCACACCAAGTAGCAATATATTTTTATAAAAATATTATATTCAATTAGTATTGTATAAACAAAAACCACTTTTTAGGATTCAATTTTCAGACATAAGTAAAACAATAATAATTTTCAGTTTTTTTTTAGATTTACAGCTAACGGAGTTATTCCGAAAAAAAGTATTTATTTGAAATCTTAAAGTTATTTTTGAACAAAACATTTAAGACAATTAAGAGTTTAAAACCTCAAACTTAATCTGGTCTAACATCAGCAAAGCAGAAAAAAAAATCCGTTTTAGTTAACCGATAATATATGTATGGAAATTTTCACAGTGAAACCATTCAATATATTTTGTGAATACTTTTTTTTCATTATTAGGACATCCAAACTATATTTTTTTAAAGAAAGTTCTCTTGTATTCTACACTAAAGTACGTAAGACTATGTTTTAAAACACAATTAATAGTAATGTTAAAAACAAAAAATCTTTTATGATTAGATATTAATAAATTTGTACATCATGCCGGGGTATTCTAATAAAGATTAAAATTTGGGTGTTCTTCAATTTTCTTTAATATTTTTACTGTTTTATTTTTTTTTTTGAATAAAAAAATAAAAATGAAATAAACGACCTGATACTAACAATTATTAACAATTTTAAATAGTTCTCTTTACTTTTGGTCAAATATCGGCTTTTTACAAACAAAACACAAAAAATCTGTCGGCGCCTTTTTTACCTACCGTCATCACTTTTGTGTGTCGTTTTTTCGCAAAATTTTTATCTTACAGTATATGAAAAATCTCACACATTAAACATAGCAGGATATTATCATTGCGCATTTTGTTCAAAAAAAAAAAAAGGAAAACCTTTGAAATTAACTTATAATAATTTTCTTTTTGATCAACATATGTGGTGTTTGTTTTTGTCCTCCCTTTAGCAAAATTTACATTTGTACAGAAAAAATGTTTTTCGGTATCGGGTCCTTTTTTCATACATTAAGTGTTGGTGGTCTTAATAATGATTGATATATATAGATATACATATATTATTGTTATACCATTTTTTAATGGTCGCTAATGATTGAAAATGCGGACAAGAACCAACCATAATAGTGTTGAATTTCATAAAATTTATTCTCATTAAAATTAAAATATGTCTAATATAAAAAAAATAATGAATAAAATTTGATACAACCCATTTCTGAACAGAACTGTTCCATACATTTTTAAAGTCTGTCCAATGATATAAGAAAATCCACAACTTGGTCAAGAAAAAACAAGCAATGATTTAAATTTAATACTCATGTATATGAAGAGAGATATAGGCATTCATACTTTTATTAAAAATTGCAGTATTGCCAGAATAAAAGAAGTTACTTAATGAGGGAAATATGGAAATAACAACTTGAACATATTAAGTATTATGATTTTGATTTTTAATTTGGGCATTTATGGACAACAAATTGCTGGTATCACTAATAACTGACTAAGAATAACATGCTGAATATTATGGCCGAGAACAATTATAGCAAATAATGCTCTATGTAATATAACACATGAAGAACCAGTTATGCAACGAAAATGAAGATGGATTGGACACTACTTAGAAAATTAGAAAACGTAGCGAGACTGGCTCTAGAATGGAATCTGCAAGGCAATAAAAGACACGGTTGTCATTAAAAATACCAGAATAATAACTGTAATTAATCGAGTTCGATGAAAATATCTAGTAAATACCCTCTAGTCTCAAGAGGAGTTAAAATTTAAAAAAAATTGGGGTCTCATTAGGATCATGAAGAAACAGAATAAAATTGCAATTTATATTGTAGCCATTTGTTCAAATAACTGAACTTTAAAAATATTGTCTATATTTTTATATGAAATTTATAAATTAGACAAAGTTTAAGTTTAAAATTTATTTATAATACCTACAATTTTTACTAATTATAGTCATTTTTATACCCTTTCTATTACCACAAGTCAAAATTTTGTATGCCTTTTAGTATATTATTTCAAAAAAATGCATCTTTATCCCAAAAACAACTTTTTATGTTTTAAGTTAATAGAACAATATACAAAAAGATGTTTCTATTAACATAGACAAGGACATTTAAGAAATAATATCATGTGATTAGGTAGGAAATTGTAATTTGCTACGGTTTTAGATTTTCAATTCAAAAAAAGAAGGAATTTCTAAAAAGTGTCATCCATATATTTACAAAAGATAAAAAATATTAAGATAAAAATATATTGTATATAAATATCTAATACACATGAAATACAATACGTGATCTTTCTGTTAATGTTTAATTTGTTCTGGACATTTTCCAGGTGTTAAAGCAAGAAATTATAATTTTTACAGAGAATTTAATGGTACCTTAAATTCAAATAAAATATAGTTAATAACATAAAGTTAAGTTCGGATAGTAAAATTTTGTTTTAATTGACACGAAATTCTAATGAAAATTTAAAAATTGAAAAACCGTAACCAAAATTTGACATTTTGAAAGGATTTAATTAGACTTTGAAGAAAGTTAACAAATAAAAGGTTTACAAAAACATATAACTTATTTTAACTTACATTTCCAACATTGCCTGGTGATACAATCATTTAATAATATTCAAACTGTTATTCTTTGACAATAGGTAACAGGTAGGAAAACAGGACAAGAAAAAAAATTCTTTAAACAGAGAGTAAAGAAGTGTGAATTGAAGGAAGGAAGTTTATGGAACAAAGATATTCAAATCATTCAAAAATTTTTCTTGTCATTCTTTTTCTTTCTTTAAAATTCGTTATGGGGAGATGTCGTTAAAAATGTCAAAATCATAATGAAAATTAAAATACATGAAACACAACTTGTTTTTATCACCCAATTAGACTTGATGCCGTACATCTGTAAATTTTTAAAAAACATGAAAATTTTTTTCCTGATGGTTTGATGGTAAACTTAAAAAGATCAAATATATACTCTGTAGCACAATGAATGCCAGATTTGTACAGATTAAATCTCACCCGTCCTCAACAAAACTAGTCGTAAGGAAATCTGTTCTTTGATCTGGATCAAGTTCCCATTCGTTTAAGCCTTCTATTAGTAATCTGATTTTTTATAAGTGGAGCATGATAGGAGCTGCATATAATATCTGACATATCTTTTTATTTCATCTATAACTTTGGGTATTTCTAAATCTCTATGAATATCACTTTTACGCACATACCAGGGAAAATAAATAAATTTCCAAAAATATATTATCATCAGTTAAATTTAATGGAAGTCATGGAACGGTTGAGGGTAGATAAATTTAGGATTGTAGCTGAAATGGATGGAAAAACATAATACACCTCTGCATACATAATAATACATAATACATAATACACCTTTTTAGACTCGAATCACACCTGTATAATCTTTAAAAACGTTTTTTATTTTTTAATAATTATTTTTTGATCAAATTCGAAATTTTGTTTGCGAGACTTTTATTTTTCTTATATCACAAAAAAAAAAAAATTGTTACTGTCCGAATAGGCGTTTCAAAATCTCATAATTTGTAGAGAATACAGATTCAGATTATTTTTTATCTATATGATCACATAAGAATTTCAAATATTTACTATATCTAGATCTCAATTTAATCTTAAATGAATAAAAGATAATGTTATATTTACTATTGAATTATTTGGTTATCAGAAAGGATCAAGGATCTCTCTGCAAATAATTTACAATATTTTCTATTGAAATCTTTTTTACAAATAAACAGATATTAATTGTAGATTCAGGTCAGATTGAGATTCAGGTCAGATTTCAGTCAGATTTCGTCAGATTGAGTTTAGTTTTACATATTATTGTCTAGATACCAAAAAATAAAAAGAAAAATAAATAAATAAAAATAAAAAGAAAAAATAAGTCTTTTAAAAATCAAAATTATATTTTTATTACTTTTAAAAAAGGTAATAAGTATTTGTGTAAATTTGTTTTGTACATTAAAAATAAAATTTTTTTAAATCGCGAAATTTCACAAATATCTATAAGTAATTGTTAATAGATTTAAAATGAAACCTTTTTTTTAAAAAAATATAATATATTATTATATGAGGGGTGTGTATAGTTTCAAAACTCTCATACTCCACCATTAGTTAAGTGATTTTGCAAAAAAAATGTCTAGGGGTCATATCAAACATTTTTGTTAAAAGATAGCAGTCCTACTTATTGTGGGCTGCCTTATAAATCTTCAAATTTGATTGATTTCTTTAAATTTTAATTTAGGATTTTGAGAGTTTTGAATTTTAGGGATTTTGGGAATTTTGAATTTTAGGGATTTTGGGAATTTTGAATTTTTTAAATTTCGATATGGGCAGTTTGTTACTTTTTGTATTAAAAATTCAACAGCTTTCAATTTATATTCGATTTATATTAGAAAATAAATTTAAAATTAAATTTTTTAGGTTAAAAAACAGAAAATTACCTGCATAATTTTAAACATAATAAATAATAATTAAAAATATAGAAAATTAGATACGAAATTCTGGAAGTTAAGGTTAAAAAACAAAAATTTGATTAATGCAATTTTGACATAATAAAAAAATAGAAAATGGAGTTAGAAGTCTCGTATTTCTTCAGATTATCGTTCAGTCAGGTTGTCACTTCCGATAGAATTACCTCCATTAGTATCTATAGGTATTAGGTATGGTATTAGGTATAGGTATTAGGTCCAAAATTTCTTAATAAAATTTCAAATCATTAAGAGATTTGAAGTTATGACAGTAATATTTTCCTAATAGATCATTTTCATAATTTTTCTTATGTGAATTTATAGTACCTACTTAAAATTTTTGCAGTTTATTTCAGCTTCACTTTGGATTATAAACTTTTCCCCTTTTAATCATGCTTTTAGATTCACTAAGCAAATTATTGAAAGTTGTTTCTTCTTCTACAAAAATATTTCTGTTATACTATATTGCAGGCGGTTTAATTATAATGAATTTTGCTTATTTTGCAATTAATAATATTGATATCAACTATTTTTTTCAGAGATCTCTTCTCTCTCATAGGTCTTAAATGTTCTTCAAGGACTGAGATTGTTTCAGATTTCTTAAATTTTGTTTCAAGTAACCCAAAACTGTAACAACAAAAAATGTCTCTACTTCATTTATATTTTGTTGGAGCTCTATATGAAATGATGGCTTCACATCCATTTTGCTCTCCGTACCTGTCACATAACAATTTTTCATTTTTATGTGTGGACATAATTATTAGTGGCAACTTTGAAGGATGTCGAATAAGCAGAACGCAATTTCATTTGATCCTACCGATTAAAATGAACCAGATTATAAAATAGAAAAATTTTTTATTTACTTTATATACAAAGCTTTTCTCGGGTTGATTTTTTATCCAGAAAAAAGATGTAATACACAATAAAAGAATCTAATAATCCATCGGAAGAGTCGTTCACAACAGTAAAATTAAATAAATAAAGTTGACGGCTAGAATAAGTTAATTGATCGGGAAATTTGGGTGGTGGAAAATTTTACTAATAATCAAAAGCTAAAACCAAAATAATATCAATCTTTTTTTTAAAAGATTAAAATAGTACAAGAATTCTACTCATCAATACTATGTAGAATTTTCAAACTATTTCAACCATTTTTTTTTAAATTTAATGAAATGAAATTCTTTTAAAATCCTGTATATATCCTTTGGAATACTATATTTTGTACAATGGTCATTTTTTGTTTGTCTTGCGTATTCTTTTTTGACAAAAATCTGATTGATCTACACTGTAATATCCTTAAATAAAATAGGTGTTTTAATAGATTTACATTTTGTAATTTTACAGATTTTAAAAAAATTACAATAGGGTTATTTTAATTATCTATGAGTTTTGTATGCTAAAATCTGAAAAATAAACTATAATAAAAAAAAGAAAAAAACTGTACCTACAATATTATCGTTATCAGATCAAATCGATCTTTGCTGATAGATTAAGAGATTTGGGAGAAAGAAAACTTTTCAGATATTATAATATGTACAAAGAAAAAATATTTAAAGATAAAAGATAAAATCTGGGTCAGATTCATTGTTATAATTGCAAACAAAATATTTTAGTTAAGATTTATTTATATTAGGTGGGTATATACTGAATCTATTTTATATTATTTTGCAGATAGTCAAGAATATAGATTAATAAATTCAAAATGTGTAGATATTCCATAAAAGATTTTTTACAGATTCTTATCTTTAATCAAATTTTAGTTTTAAATCTTTGATTTTGGATATCAATTGAATACTATCTTATCAATATTGTTTAAAATTTCTTAGTATACATTCTGTTATACTATAGTGAAATGGGCGTAAATCTTCAAATCTAACAACTAGATATCAGAAAATGTGGTGTTAAAAATCATGGTATTGCTATCTTAATCAGAAAATACCGATCTTTGTTTAAGGATTAGAAGATGTTTTTTTTTAATATACTTGTCATTTTATTTTTATATACCTAAAATAATCTGATTTAATTAAAACAAAAGTTATTAATGCAGCGATATATCCAAAGTATATTATCAATGGTATAATATAAGTTTTAAAATATTTTAGAAGTTTTTTTTTCAGGGTTTTTATAAATTTTAGTTATTATTTTTAAACAACACACACTTTTGCACGCAATATGGAAAACCAAAGTCTTTTAAAGTCGTACATTTTCGAAAAGACAATCAAAAAAATAATTGAAGTGTTGTATCAAAATTTGTAATTCTGATTAGAAGTTTTGCTGCTAAGAAAGAAGTTGTAAAAAATAAAAACGCGATGTTTTCTTTTTCAATTCTTAAATATTAACTTTAAAATATTTGAACATAACCCTTACAGGTATCTCAAATTAGTAAATTCTCAATTTTTGTAGCTTATAGCTCACGTATTTAACCTACACCCATAATCTAAAAAACTCATCATTGAAGCGAAAAAAAATCTATCCTGTCACGTCTGCTTTAAAATATCACGTCTATGGCATTTCTGACAGGCGCTCGAAAAACATTTTTTATTGTTCTCAAAAGCTTTTAAAGTAAATATTAATTAGTTAGTGATTTAATATTTTTATAGTGAGTTCTTTTATTTTTATTAAATAGGTAGGAGTCATTAATCTAAAAAATTCTTTTTCTTTTTAAAGATCTTCAGAGATAAAGTTCTTCAGAGTCTCAAAAGAACGCTTTAAATATTATTTATTATTATTAGATTATGTTGGAAAATATTATGGAAACATCTACTGTCATCATCATCTTCCTATAGTAAAACTTATATCGTGTTTACGATATTTTCCTGTTGCAAGTAACAATGAGGAGCGAGTAATGATTTAAATAGCAGAGTAGGTTAATAATTGATATTTTCAAAAATTCAAATTATAAAAAAAAATACTATTGTTTTTGAATATGAAAATTTCTTTTAGAATATGGATGTATATATATAGTCATTCTTAAAGATCATTCCCAATTATTTTAAATTTCTAATTTAATCGAATGCTTTTTTAAGGTTTTGTGTTTTTGAAATATACTTTTTAAAATATCTACATACAAACATCGTTTTAAATTGATATTTTTTGTAGACTTTTAAATTTTTTTTGTTTAAATTATGTTAAAAACTTTTTAAAACTCACCTTTTAAATAACATGTTGGAATTATTTTTGTTCTATATTTCTTTTGTTAAAATATATTTGTGCGCTTGGATGACGAAATAAAGAAATAAAAAGAGAAACTTACATCATATTGTGTACAGAAAGAAGGTGTTTACCTACTGAAGGTAAAAGTTTGTGCCCAACTGTCTTTTTGCGATTCTACAACTTTTTCTAACAAAAATTATCTTTTTTTTTGGAAATTTTAATTATAATATGTAAATTATGTTCTAAATTATTTTAGAACTTCTTTCTTTAGTTGCATTTTAAACCAGAATCTTCTCAAGTTCTCATCTTCTCTAAATCAAAAATAAGTTTAACTTTCAAAGTCTAAATTTTTTTTTTTTTTTAATGCATTTCTCTGTCACATAAATGTGGACAAGAAATTACACAGTCTTTCCTGTTCAGGCGTGACTGTAAATGTCGTAAAGGGGAATAACTCTTACGAAGTGTGTGGAATTCGAACCCACACTCCCACTACAGCGTATTTTATATGCTCTTACCCACTAGGCCACCGAGGCCCCGTCTAAATTTTTAACTTAAGTTTACCCATAGATAAAACACTTATGATAACAAATTTTAGATGTTTTTTCTAAAATAAGAATCCATTAGACTGTCATACACCTACATATATCATTCCATTGTTTGAGTTTTTTATTATTAGTGATAATTTTGAAGCCATTAATCATCGTTATTTAACTTTTTGTATTCAAACAAATTAAAAATAATATACTCTTCTAAAACGTCAACCAGTTTGACGCTCATGCATTAATGACATGCATTATTTTTGCTTTAGTATAATTGATTTTGACAATTATTTGCATTTCCCATTGATGTTTTAAAATATACTTGAATTGATGCTTGTTAAAAAAGAATTTTAATTGCTCTTCATAGGTACTTCAAACGAGGGTTAATAATTTTAATTGTACAATTGCGTCGCACCTGATTTTCAGTAGTAGAATTTAAAAAAAAAATTTTAATTCTAAATTTTTACTAAATATTATAAAAAGAATTGGTCGTATGCATAAAACTGAGCTTAAACTCAAACCTAACTTTTCCAAACAAAAATGCGAGCTCAAACGTAATTTTTGTATGAAAAAGTGAGATGTGAGTTCAAGCTCAGTTTATGCATTCGACTAATTATTTTTATCTTCAATTTCAACTATACAAACTCTAAAACATAAAATATTTACCCGTAAAGTTATTGTATGCCTAAATTGTATTGATTTTTGCATATGTTGCAAATCAATGCTCAATAGTTTGAACCCCAATTCATATTGTAAGTCTAAGAATGATGTGGCTGATTAATTGACACCAATAATGTTACATTGGGTTGCATATTTAATTTATCCAACAAAAAGGAATTTTTATGAAGGAAAAAGTTTAACTAAAGATCTTTAAATTTTATATATATTTCAGCTCCATTAACGTTATAATTTTCCTGAAAAAAAAAACCGTATTACCTAAAATATTGGAAGGAAA
Organism: Poecilobothrus nobilitatus; assembly: GCA_947095535.1. Lineage (NCBI taxonomy): Eukaryota > Metazoa > Arthropoda > Insecta > Diptera > Dolichopodidae > Poecilobothrus > Poecilobothrus nobilitatus. The sequence goes on from OX352774.1 coordinate 7,285,337, forward strand.
ATAAATAAATAAAATACATAAAGTTTTAGGTGTTCTCCTAAATTTAATTTTTTTTTTTTAATATTTACAAAATTCTATTATATACATATATATTATATAATTTATTTACACTTAAAAAAACTAAAACTTAAAATTAACTTATAAGCAAAACAAACAAACCCGGAAGACATTTTTATGAAATTTACTAAACTACATCTAATCTTATACCTATAAATTAAAAGGCACTTGGAAGACTTTAAAAAATATTTCTTATATAAAATTAAAAATTTAATAAAATTGAATTTTATCATTAATATTAATTTTTTAAATTAAAGCTTTTTAAGTTTGATTTTTTTTTTTTTAGAACATATTTTGTATGCCCCAAAAAAAAAAAAAAAATATTTTCTTTAAGAAATTTTTATTTTTGCACAATTTTTAATTTTCTTTTATACTCCTCAAGTATTGTTTAAAAACACTTGATTTTCTTAATGTTATATTCTAGATAATTAGAAAATACTGTGATGGTAAAGATGCCTTCACTTACTTTACTATTAATATTATACTAGAAATAACAATTGATGAACTTCATTTTCTTCAACAAGTAAAAAGTTGATATTTAATAATTGATGAAAACTTCTAAATCGTAAATTGTTAATATATTGATCCATTAATTTACGATTTTGACCACTGGTTATGAAGTGTGACTCTTTAATATAGGATGATGTATCTATATTGCCATTTATATTGCTTTTTAATCCATTTGAATTTCTGGTTGTCAAGATGATTAAATTGAATTGACAAAAATTCATCCAATATGATTTTCTGATGTTTTCCATTTTTTTTTTTTTTTTCCACAAAAGAAATTCATTATTAGAATATTCCAATTGGAAAAAAAAAAAAATTACACTATGCATATGATCTCACAAGAGATCTGCAAGTGTATTAACAACTCAACGTAACTACAGTCGAATAATGAATGTTAAATTAACTGAGCAGGTACCATGGTTTTTATAGTTTGAAAAAAAAAAAAAAAAGTTGTTAATTCCCCCACTCTAAAATTATTTTCCTTCTAGGATCATATAAAGAAATCCTGTTTTTCTTTTTTGTGTGTTTGGTTTTTTTTTTGTTGTTTTTATTTTTTTTTTGTTTTCTATTTTTTTTTTTTGTTTTCTATTACAAACTTATTTTAAAAATTTGTTTTGTGTGTGTACTGTTTATTGATTGTGCAAAATGAGTTATTTTTCATGTTGTGATTTATTCTTATATTTTCAAGCCGTTTCTTTTTTTTATTTTTGTCTCTTTTTAACGATACCTAAAAAACAAAAACAAAAAGAAACCATTATGAACCTAAATTTTTTGGTTCTATTCTATTTAACCATGAAAAATATATTTTTAAATATTTTCAATTTAAAATGTGGATTTATGAAAATCTTGGTTGGTCTAAAATTTGTATAGATGTATATGTAAAGAAAAGAAATGTTTTCTAATAAATAGAACAAATACATAATGTGTTTTTGTAATTCGAGAGTTTTTTTTTTAATAAAAAAGCAAAAATGGACAGTAATTTGAGATGAGTTGTTGAAAATGATTTTTATCTTGTGACATTTTTGTGTCTGCGATGAAAATTACATTTAATTAGTTTGAACTATTAGATACCTAATAAGAAAGTAATTAGGTATTGATTTTAATAAAATAATTAGTCCATTTGATTGAATTATTAACACTGCTCTGCCTTTCATATTCTCAGTAAATATCTAACAGAATATCTCATTAAAAATCGGAATTACGTTCGTGTTTTCATAATAGTTGACAATTAAATTAAAACTTAACTATTTATCGTTTATAATTTCAATAGTCCACTAAAGTTGCTAGAGATTAGCCTATTATTTTTGTTGATAGTTAACTATAGTTACTAGATCGTCAACTATTTTCATTTATGTTCGGTGAAGTGCTGAAAATAGTTAGTCACTTACCTGTTAAAATAAAAATGAATGTTCTAAAGTGAAGTAGAAAAAACACATACAAAAGAGTTTTGTAAATAATTATCTCTAAAAGAATATTACAAAAATAATAAGATACAGATTACCGATCAGATAAAACAAAATTTAAAAAAAAATTAATATCCAAATTGGCTTTCCTATTATTTAAATGACTTTTACTTCTCTTAACATACGTCGAAATATTGGAGCATTATCACTCTTAAAACAATCTCCCCCTTTGAACAATTACAAAGCAACGCTAAGGAAGCTTCAAGTGTTAATTTCTACACTGTAGTACTTCTTAGTTGATTTTGAACTGGCTATGAAGACTTATTTATTGTGAGAATCGCTAATATATGAAAAAAGATATGGTTCATTATAAAATTCAAAAATTTTCAAAAAGATCCTGATCAGGTTCGCTTCCAATTTATTTTCCAAATCTCCCTTATTATTATTCTGTTTCCATCCATTTCCTCTCTCCATTATCTAAACTTATAATAACATGTTTGGATAGCGGGAAAAGAAACGCAAAATTAAATGCAATTTTCTTATAGGAAATTATTAATACTTCAGTATTTATCTAAAGCCAAAATAAATCTGAGCTAAAACCTAAAAAAGGAAACTATTGAATTTACGTATTAATTTACGTATGTAACTATATAATAAAATAAATTGTATTAGGTGGATAATATAATAAGTAGTGGTATAATAATTAGAGTTGCTCATGATAAAGAGAATTTTCCAAGTATTTTCCAATAGCCTAAGTTGAAATAATGTGTTATTGCTGTTTTCCGTATTTATACTAGAAAATGTTAAACTTTTAAATTGTAACCGTATAAAAACAGCTCTAGTCTGTAATAAAAATAATAAACTACAGATTTACTGAAACAATTTCGTACAACTTAAAATAATTTGGTATACCAATTTATAAAATTAATTATGTTTTATAATTTTAAAATATGATCAGGAGTCAGCTCTAAAACTACTCTTTTTGTGATATGGACTTTGTTAATCTGGAAATAAAATAATCGAGTTTCCAAGAATCCAACAACCTCAGCAAGAAAAATAAACACTTTAAAGCAAATGTGATTTTTAATCCTTTATTCTTAAATTCTTTTGTAGAAGGGCCATTTTCTATTTATCTTATGAAATCATTTTCTGATATTTTAGTGACTGGTACAGGCAAATTAATGCTAAATGGGCATGATGTTAAATTTAAATCTGTAGTTCGGAAGATTTTTTAAAGAAGATTCTAAAGAAGAAGGAATGGCTTATTTTCCTAACAAAATATAAGAAATTCATCTAATAGTAAATAATAAAATTCTTCACGACCATCATTATCAGATCAAATTGATTTTTAGTGATGAAATAGGACTTTTTTTTTAAGGAATTTGTTTTATATATTAAAGGTAAAATAAAGTTACAAGGATAAAACAGAAAAATTAAATCAAATTTCGTTATTAAAAATATTTAAAAAATTTGCAAGTTCAATCAAAACAACTTTCAATACTTTTTCATAAAATATAAAGGACAGATAGAAATAACTTTAGACAGTTGGACAAAATATGATAGTGAAATTGATTCCTCATATCGTAAGTTAACATTTTATTATTTAATTTTATAAGCTGCATGATTTGCGTTTAGATTTCCATTTATTTTTCCTTTTTATAGGTGCAATTTTCCAACACCAATACCCCAATAGTAGTGACAGATTCTAACTGCCTAAACCCACCTTTTCCTTTAAACTATAATGTGATGAAAATATTAACTACTAACGCTTACATATTGGTTACACAGTAGGAATAGGAAAGAGTAGGACATGAATAAGGACATGTTGAATTGAACAATGGTACTGTCAAGGAACAATAAATTTTATTATTATTATTTGTCTATTAATACGAGGTCATCAATAGTTGTAAGATACAGTAGGATATAAAACCTTCCTTCGTGAGCTAACTATTGAAGACAGCTGCACTGTTGTGGCTATTATTATTAGTATTAGTATTAATTACTATTTTTATTATTTGCTACAAAATTAAGGCCATCAGTTAGTTACAACATCAATATGTATAGTAATTAAAAGAGAAACAATAAATACATATATATATATATAGATAATTAATGAGCGTTAACTTAATATTAAAGTTGGTTAGTTACGAAATATATTTTTCATATTAATTATTGCACTAGCAGCGTTGAATGTAATTTGCTTTAGGCTTTTTAAAAAAAATACTTCTTAAAAATTTAAAACTTAAATTACATACATATATACAAGAAACTGTTATAAATGGAAGACTATAGAATCACTAGCTGGTTCACTCTTATAACAGAAACATGTACCAAGCTTTCCCTTTACTTTCAATACAACTGTAAAAGTAACACATTCAATCCCACAATAAAATCATACAATTTTTTTTTTTTTTTTTGCATTTCCCTGTCTTTAAATGTAATAAGGATATTACACAGTCTCTCCTGTTCAGACATGGCTGTACATGTCGTAAGGGAGAATTACTTTTACAACGTGTGTGGGATTCGAAACCACACTCCCTCGGCGTTTACAGCGTTTTTTATTCGTTCTTACCCACTAGGCCACCGGGACCCCAAATACAATGTTAATGTGATTTTTAAAAATAAAATTAAAAATTAAAGATGGTACATCAGACAACTTAATACAAAAATTACTGATATTACCTGGAACTTTAAAAACTTTCTGTACCTATTAGAATCTGTAGAATATTGTTTCCATTTACCTCAAACTTAATTTAATTTTCTTTTAAATTCTTTATTTTAGATATCATAGGTACAATTTATATACCAAATAATTCATGGCAAATAAATAAATAATAAAAGAATTTTTTTTTAAATCTGTATTTTATTTTCTAATGGATTACTTTTTTTTGTTTTGTAAAATAAAGATATTATAATAGTTTACTATTTCTATAAAACTTCTGTGAAAGTAAATAAGTTTGTTATTTTTTTAAATTTGACATCTTCTTCAGATGCAGTAGAAATTTTTATTTAAAAACTCTTTTGTAATCTTTTAACTTTTCTAATCTATTAAATTAAGAATTCTATTTATAAAAATTTCAATCTTTTTTTCTTGAGATTTAAATTTTTTTTCTTTTAGAATGTTTACAATTGTTTATTTTCAACTTCGCTAATTTTAAACAATAGATCGGCCCATACAAAAAGTATGTTTTTATAAAAATATTTCTTAAAAATTAAGACAATATTTATATGGTTTTGCCTTGAATAACTTATTTAAAAATCTTAACAAAATAAAATAAATAAAAAGAGAATATATAGTAGTGTTAAACAAAGAAAAGTTAAAATACAGTATTGTACAAAATTATTGATTATATGTTTATTTATTATGGACCATATATTTTGATAAAAAAAAAAAATGATTTTAATCTTGAAATAGTTGAGATTTCATTCCCTACCAGCAGTTAAAAAAGACGAGATAACATTACTAAGACATTTGTGACAAATTTTACAAAATAAAATAGCAGTTGATAAATTTTAAAATAAAATTCTTATCAAAATATATAAAGTAATAGGTACTCATACTAATTTAATAATAACTGCTACAGTGGAGCTGCCTTTAATTGTTGTTACGTGCAGGAAGATGTTATATACTACTGAACGTTTAAATTGTTGATGGCTCTATTATTCAAATATCAAAATAATAATAATTCATTGTTCAGTTAAAATCCAACTTTCCAATTCCCTATCCTCCTATTCTTACAATTCGCTCCTATTTCTACTCTCTAGCTAGACACTGTACTACATTAGTTCATATTACATTATATTGTCTAAAAGAAGAGGTGAGTTTGTTCAGTAAGAATTTGACTCTACCAAAGAAGTATTCTTGGTTTTTTTGATTCCCACCTCCTTAGCAAAAAAAATGAATATTTCAATTTTGAATTTTGGGCATAACAGCGATATTAATTTAAAATCAAACCACCTGCCAAATTCTTTTCAATTAAATTCTACAAACTAAATGATATAAAGGTTAAAAACGTTTCGTTGAGAAGATCATTTTCATCAAAAACGCGTTGTAGGGCAATAATAAATGGCAATACTATGATGGCAATAATTGGCTATTTTATTATAAACGAGGAAGAATACAGTTGACTTTGTCAACTCTTAGATACCCGTACGAACCGTTAGTATGTTCACAGCCTGTCACTCTGCTTACAATATTATTTTTTTAATATTTTAGTATTTTAAAATAATTTGGGTGAATTTTATAATTTCTAGAACTGAATGGGTTGTACATATATTCAAACTATATGTTTATATGTACATTCTTCAAAAGCAGATTCTAACCTTCCACATAACGATTATCAATCCAAAACTTTTTCAAATATTCTATAGTACCATTTAATACTAAGCGGTAAATGTATATTAAATTTACTAAGTACAAAACAGTAAATATAATTTTAAATATTATATTATATTATATCTAAATATTCCATTGACAGAATAATTTCTTATAAGTACAATAAAATACATATATGTATGTAAATACGGCGCTATATAATATACATATATACTCTTATCATTCATTCACTAGCGAACATGATATTATATAAGTATGTATATATATCAATATCATATAAATAAAAATTCTTCAAGCAACCGTTATGTTGTTTATTTATTTACATTTTTTTGTACTACGCATTATATCCTCAACAATTTCAAATTATCGAGTAAAACAAAATGGAAAAAATTCGTTAATGAAATTTGTTAGAAAATTTGAAAAAATCAAGTAACACTTTCGTCAATTATAAAGTAACGCTATATTATTAAAAAAAGTTGTTAACAGAAATAAAAATATAATGTTGAAGCTTTAATTTTTGTGTATTACTTCAAAAAAAATTTAACAGGTGTTCAAGTTACAGGTGTTTAAAAATAGGAAATTTTCAGTTTTTGACCCCTTACAGCTGCTAAACGAGGGGTGATACAAAAAAAATTTCTGAAATGACTCATACTAATTTTCAAAGATCTAACTTCTGTCAAAATTTCAAGTTTCCAACTTTAACCGTTTAGAAGATAGAAGGGTTGAAGGATTTTGCAAAATTTGAGTTTCGCATAATGGTAAATTAAGACACCGTATGCCAAAAATATATATTTATTGTATATACACTTTTAAAGCTAATAAAAGTAGTAATCGTTTGGCGTTTTCAAAATGAAGATATACCTTATACAGCTTGTGCTATAACAATTTAAATATAGAGCTTTTTTGAACCTTTGGGGAGCTGTAGCTCCGTAACGGGTGGGGCTACGAAAAAAAGTTATTAAAAATAAAATTAATATTTTTGTGAGATCTATCAGCATTTAAAATTTCATAGCTCTATTTCAAAAAAAATGTCGGGATCTAAAAGTTAGGTGTTCGAGAGCTACCCTAAGGCTTGGTCCAAACTCAACCAAAAAAAATAGGGAACCTACAAATTACTCCCAAAATATTTTGTGTAAATTTCAAGATTCTAGCTTTCTTAGTTTTTGAGTTAGCGTGCTGACGGACGGACATGGCTCAAAAGTCTTAGAATTTTTTTTGATCCGATCCATACCTTTGAAGGTATATCTAGCTCGCTTATTTCGAGGTGTTACAAACGGAGGAGTAATTTTATTATACCCGATCCTATCGTACGGGTATAAAAATAAAAATTCGTAACGGTGCATTTGTTTTTAAAATTTAAAATAAAAGTTAGATTCTATTATTTTGTACAACACTGTAGATGCAATCTTAATATGTATTTTTTTTTTTTGTACACTTCTTTGAAAGAAGTTTCAATTAAATTTTGTAACGTTTTGTAACTCAATACTTTTATTTTGGAAAAATAAAGGAAAACAATAGGCAAGAAATGTTCATTTCAAAGAAAGAAAAAATTTTAAGGATGACAACTTTGTATTTTTGTATTTTACAGAATAAAGAAATAAGATCTTTTCTTATTGCGATTTTTATTATTCTAACTATCAAATAGATTTATTAAAATAAAGAAAAAAAATTCTTTAGAGTTTTAAAAGATAAAAAGAATGAAAATGCATACAATAACCAAAATTGAAAAATAAAATTTATTTAAACAATAAACAAATCAAATCCTAGATTTTTATTTAAAAGAAAACAAAAATTGAATAATTGAATAACAATCATTACCCAATACTAACCAAAAAATTGTGTTTTATAAAAACAAAAAATTTAGGAAGTGTTAAGAAAAGGTACGTAGTTGTTTTTGAAAACACAACAAAATATTTGCGTGAAATTCTAAACAAATCATAACAAAAAATATAAACCCAACAATTCATTCACTCTCATTCACTTCTGTCAGGACGAAATCTATAAAACAAAATATATATTACAAAAATCTCCAAATAATAAAGAGGAAAGAAAACCATTTTAAAATACAGAAAAAAAAAGATGATTAACAAACACTAAGATCAACCTTAAAATTAAACAATTAAAGATTAACCTTTGATCTAAATAATTTGAATTAGGTAATAGTCCTTCAGTTCATTCAATAATTTTAAAAATAATAATTACAGGATTATTTGAATTAATATAAGGTATATAGTAGATATGGGTAATCCACAATTTCCTGTATATTTTGTAAAGTACATATCTAAAAATAAAAATAGATTAGGAATAATAATGATGAAGTTTTCGAACAAATGTAACTCCTTATTAATTAGATCTCCAATGATTGAAAATTTACAATTTGCTTCAAATAATTGATAGGTATCTTTATATTTCATATTTCATGTTGTTAAATTTTCAACAATTAATTTACCCTAAGTATTTTAAAAGAAAAGTTCCAACTAGAGGGTGACCGAAAGAGCTTTAAATATACTTAACAATTCAAATGTAGTTCTAAACGGGTATTCCATATTGGTAAAGCTTGAGAATGTAAGATAAATATTTTTTCTTTTTTCAACATCAAATCACAAAATCTCATAAAATTGTACTGTGATTTGTTGGGAGGACAGCTGAAAGAAAAAAAATTTATTTCACGATCATTGATTATAATATAAGACGTGTTGAACAGGGAAAAGCTTAAAATAAAAATAAGGTTTTATCATCCTTTCACTGTTTGTTTTATCATGAAATGTAAATGATAGACAAAAATTTTTTCTGCCATTAAATCTGCACCAGTTAGCAGTATTATTATTTTAAAGATGTAGCTTATATTATTTGATTTCTGCATACGGTAATTGAGGACAACAGGAGATAGGTTAATGTATGAATAGGAAACCTATAAATATAAAGTTATGGTTTAAACAAGACAGTATCTAAAACGAAGGTCGTTTAAGATTCCATATGTTTTATATACAGCATTTTACTTTTAAATACTTTGACTATTTTGTTATCAAAATTTGTAACTTTTTTGTGAATTTACGAAAACATGTAACCTTACATAATTAAACAAAATGGTAAAATATCTTATGTTTATTCTTAAAAGATCTACTCTCAAAATTTCGAGTTTCTAACTATTAAAAAGATTCACGGGTGGAAAATTATGCCGTATTTATTGATTTCAAATAACGATAAATTTTTTTTTTGTTTTATCTATAAGTTTAATAAATTTATTTTCGTTTGGTGTTTTCAGCTTGCAAAAGTAGGGCTTCTAACTTTAGCAAGACATATATATGAAAAAGGATGGGGCTATATAGAATGAAGTAGTTTTTACGCCTTATATTTCATTCTTTATGTCAAATTTTGTTGAAGTTGAGTAAACTGATGGTTGGGAAAATGATCAGAAAGACAGACAGACGGATATAAGCAGAAGGATACATGAACATAAGTATGGACGGACAGAATGCCACTAATTAGCAATTTTTTTAGATTTTTCCGCAAAATATGCTAAAATCCAGAATTAAAATTAAATATTTAAGAGATTGTTTCGAAAATTATGAAGCTATCGCTTAGTTCGTATAAGATAAATAAATTTGAAAAACGATCGTCAAATACTAATGGATAATATAAATTAAATACTTTGAAGATAAGGAATGCCCATCTAATAATGGATTGAAAAGTTAACTTTCAACTGTTAAGTAAATTGTCTTAAAAGTTTTTGATATGATGATTGTTTTTTTGCTTAAGTACCTAGGTATCAAACTAGGTTTTAAAAAACTTAAGTACCTAGGTATCAAACTAATATTAAATTTTTTTCTAATGATCTATTTCTAAAAGTTGAATTTGAAAATATAGTGCCTTATTAGCAGGATAGAATACTTAGGGTTAATAAAAGAAACTTTTTCAATCATTTTTTATTTTTATAAAAATTTGTTCGAATAAAAATAATGCTTCTGATATTGCCAGCACGATAAAACAATTTGCACAACAAAATTAATACAGAGAATAAAAGCCGTCACAGACAATTACAATCATATTTAATTTTTATGAGTTTAAAACAAAAATTCTTTTTTCTAAAAATAAATTTTTTGAGGCGTTACCTAAATATATTCAATAGAATTAAACTAAAAAATATTTTCCATTTATATTTATTTAAAAAATGAAATGTGATTCATCGATTTAAAAAAAGTCAAAATTAACTGCCAAAAAATAAAAAATAAATATTTTTTGTTTTCAAATTGATTATACATGAAATTTTAGTCCCAACTCATCAGGGGTTGAATATAGGCAAAAAAATAGATAATTTGACCGTCGCCTCTGTGGGCACTTTAAACACTGCAATACATGTGTGGTGAACCATTTATCTATTTTTATCAAATTTTTAAGTGTCCTTTCTTTTTATTTTTTGTTATCTTTATTTTTTTGCTTACTTTAAAGTTATGACTCAAGTAGTTTATTTATAAATTTTACGTTCTGTTACGGTCCTGGCAAATAATATAAGATAATAATGGGATCTATTTTCAAAATTCTTATTAAGTAATTATTTAAAATAATTACATTTGAATTTTCTGTTTCATGTTTCTGAGGATTCATTTTTTTCAAAAAAAGGAACTATTTACAAACAAAAAACATGATCATTATGAAACAAATTTAAATCTTTAACATTTTTACAAATATTTTTTTTTGAGCTTTCTTTATGAAATGAAAATAAATAAAAATGTTGATAACATTTTGCAAACTAAAAAAAAACAGATGACCATATAGGTTTAATACTTATAAGAGAGAGAAAGATAAGAATAAGAGAATTAAATCTCAAACGTTTCTTATGCTCAGGTGGGGATCCTTAAAATACATTAAAATATTACTCTAAACCTTTTAATGTGTATAAGAAAAATTTTAATCACTAAATCCACTATCACCTTAAAACTACTTACGTTGCTATAAAATAAAATCAATTTTAAATCATACGAATTGGGAAAGATTTATGATATGATGTAAGAAAGTTTTACCATGTAAGAGGTTTTTTCCTGGTTAAGAGTTCCCTTAATTTTTAAGAGTTTTAGTTGGAAAACGTTATACTACATATGCCGAAAATACGAGTACTACAGATATGGGGATTTTAAATCACCTTACGATCTTTAAATTGTAATGTTTTTCCCCGTTAAAAAGCAGTGCTTCTACTTCATTCTAAATTCAAAAATTGGTTTTTTAAAAAAAAAGATAATTTTATTATGTTTGAACTATTATATGGTGTTGTATGAAATTAGAAAATTAAATCAGTAATCAAAAATAAAGTGAATCAAAATTAGTTTTGATTTTATTATAGTTGACTTTAAGGTTATGAATTCTAATGAGATAGATCATGAAAATGAACAATGATTTGTAGTGACGATATTAAGAAAATAATGGTAAAATCCATTTTAAAAACTTCATTTATTTAAGTTAAATTGGATGAGATATTAGTTTCTCCAATCAAAAGACTATCTTCTGAATCAGAAACTTTTCGTATTGATTGTTCATTTGCTGAAGGATTATGAATTTTTTAAAAGATTTAAAAAAAAAATGGTAAAACATCGATAGTCAGTAGTAATTTAAAATGAATGCATTAGCAATAGAAGACAACTGATTAAAAAAAAAAGATTTACTGATTGTATAATTTAGGGAACAATTAACGGGTAATTGGTCATTTTTTCAGAAGCCACTATAAAAATAATAATTAAAACAAGCTTTAAGAATCTAATAGAAAGATCTAAACAAAGAAAAATTGACAATAACGACTCAACCTTTACAAAGATAATTTAAACTTTTAGGCACCTATTATATTATATTAGTGGTACCATCTATATTTTAGTGACCAAACTTTCTACAATAGGCATCTTAAATTGGTATTTTATCGTGAGACCAGGCATTTAACAAAACTTTGTTTAGGACATATCACATTCATAGAGTTCATTTTAAAAAGGTATCCAACATCATCTTGATAATCTTTCAGAAAATATATACGTATTACAGAGTCCGTTCCCAAGTTTATTAACTGGATAAATTTTCCGTACTTTATATACTTTAATTATACAGTTAATAAAGTTATTTTGTATTTAATTATCACATTTAACCTTTTATAATTACCATTAAAACAGAAACTGAAATTTTCCAACTTAATACTAGATACTATTACTATATTCTTTCAAAATTTACTATGATCCAATACCATTTTAATTTTATATGTTTCGAAAAATATTTTTGGATCTCTAGATATGTTTCAATTGTGTTATAATTCCTGATCGTATATTATCTACTTTGAAAAGCTAGATATTGTAAATCCTATCCTAATATAACACTTTTATTTGTTAGTGTGTCTTATTAATTCCCATTTCTTTTATTAAATTGTATTTTTTCGTTTTACTTGCAATAACTCATCTTTAGTACTGAATACAATTTATTGCTATTATTGCTAAATCATATTCGAAAATAACACCAAATAAGTTTACTTTTAATTTAAATTTTATCTTCATATGTTTATTAAGTTTAAAAACCAATTATTCATCAGTATATAACGTGGGGACTCAACATGTAAAAAGTTACCTACAAAAACAAAAAACATCAAACCTGGAAAAATGAAAAAAAAATCATAACTTTTTAATATGTTAATTTCTTGGTAATGGTGTGGACATAAAATGATTAAATATTTGAACAAAGAAAACCAACTTTTTGCTCATTAAAACCAAAAAAAAAAAGGAAAAGGAAAAAAAAAAAAACAAAATTAAAATTTTTATTAAGGACATGGTAATATTTTAATGAATACATGTTAAAATATCCTTTTTTTTTCAGCCAATTAGAAAATTCTAAACTAAAACTAATAAGAAGATTGCAATTAACGGATACGTCGGTAAATTTTACAAAAAAAAACACAAAAACACCTAATCTTTGAAGTTCTCTTTTCAAAAAAAGAAATTAAATATCAAAATCTTAAATTTCATCTATCTATAAAAAAGTTTTTAAGGATTTTTCCTTAAAAAATAAATAAATATAATCCTAGAACAGAATTTTATTTTAAATATTATTTTTACTAGGTACATATTTATTGTATTTTTATTTTTTTTTGTTTTGAATGTTTTTAAGTATTAAAGTATAGTAAAAGGTCCACTTGAAATTGCGAATGAGTTTAGTTTTTATCTTTTCCTTAAAACAACAATCTTAAGAACAAGTGAAATCTCATTAAGATTTTATACTTTTAAGAAAACATGTAATACATACAAACACAAAAACAATAATATACAAATATATTTAATTTTTACTTTAAAATAATTCTTATCTGTTTATTTCACAAATAAAAAAAAAAAATAAACAAAAAAAAAAAAAAGAAATTAAATTTTCTATCCGTATTGTATCTTAAAATGCATATACATATTTTTAGAATATCAAATATCCTTTGTATAATATCTTTTATTTTTATTATCAGTATAAAATTATATTTCTTATTTCTTTTTAAATGTATACAGGGAGTGACGAAATTATATTTTTAAATCTTGTATTCAGATAATGTTCTGTTTCCATTAGGTTGTAAACAGAATCCATTAGGCTGTTTCCTTTATTCAGTGATGAGAATATATTTTGTCATGATAATTTTGATAATTTATTTGATCTTCATTAATTTCAATATATCCTATGAACCAAAGTAATGAGAAACATTATTTTATGCCTAAACAGTGCCAGTCATTAAATTGTGCAGAATATAATAGTGAAACATGGAAGCAACTGCAAATGTTTGTACAATTTAAAAAAAAAAAATATACAACATTTCTTAACAAATTTAACTTATAACTGTTATTTTAATAACTATTTTCAAGTCAAAGAACATAACACCGAATTCAATCTTATTAGAAATCAATTTTTGTTTTAGAATTCAAAAACCGAATAGTATAGAAAATACTTGCAAAGGTAAACAATATCATAATTAGTACAAAATTAATATTTTTTTTTCTCGTGGGTTGGAGGAAATCTTCAAAAGATGCAATATACTCGTAGCACAACGTATAGCGGATTTTTACCGACTGAACTTCACTCGATCTTTTTTAAAACTAATCGAACTAACTGGCCATTATTTTTTTGCTACAGTTTTATTTTAGTGTATTTTATGCACTTTCCTTAAGGAATTTTCTACTTTACGCTATCTATCTATCGCTATCTAAACGTCTCATTGTCAATAATCTGGTTTTCTCAGCGTCAGCATCATTCTCAGCAGAACAGCGTCTATATTTAAATACCGCTCTAGACGAGCTTTATGTTTTATGACATATTTCTTTATTTCATCTTTAACTTTGGTGATTTCTAAATCTCTATGAATACCAATATTACGCGCATACCATAAGGATCACTTACGATATTGAGTACGACTTTATTATGAAAAGTATAATTCGCTCTGTATTTATTATCTAACTCTATTTTTTTCTTTTAGGTCATAATAAATCTGAAATTAAAATAGTTAAAGAAAATAGGAGAATGTTTGAAAGTATGCAGTTTCGCAATACGCAATACTTTTCAAAGTGAGAAAGTACATGTTCGGATATTTTGATTTTAAACAAAACAATATGTTGAAAACTATTCTCTACATGTATATAGCTCTTTAGTTCAAAAATTTTAATGGATGTAGGACCCTTCTGAGAAATTGGTTTAAAAATATAAAGTAAATAAAATACAAAATTCTATATAAATATCTAAAAAATTTTAAAAATATCTAGAATCCAGATATTTACTTTTAAAGCACCTACATTTATTTATGCATATAAACACGTACAGTTTTTAAACCGTGTACTTTTTCCACTTCTTTTTTATTTTGATTTATTATGTGTAGAATTAACTAAAATATCTTATAAAATTTGTAGGGGTTCGAGGATATTTTGTTTTGTTTCTCATCTACCTGTAAGGATTGCACAAACAAACAAAGCGGTAAAAAGAAGAATATAAATTCTAATGCAATCTCTTAAAATAAATATAAAATAATTTAAAAATAGTTTTTGATAAATCTCAAATAACGCACATCATTATAACAAAAAAAAAAAAATGCTTGGGTTTTTTTTTGACAAGATTTTGGTTACCATCAGATATGATTTTCTTACCTGTTTTGGTTAAGTACAGTTCTAGCAAGTGGAATTATTAAAAGAGGGAAGAACACAAAATTAAGGAAAAAAAATGGTAATAATAAGGAAGGGTAGATTAATAAGAAAAGGTTATTAAAGTGTAGAAAGTAGCAAACAATATCGCCTAACGAATTTTATTGATTGATTAAATATCTTAAGATTTTTTTTTTTTAAAAATTAGTATTGGTCCTTGCTATAGTTTCAATCAATATTTCAAAATATTAAATAGGAAAAAGTTTCTTATTTTCTTTCATATTTTACTTACAATACATATTTATAAATTAAAGAATCACATAATATGAAAAGGGATATCGACAAGCCTTACGAGCACAAAAAATTCAGAATTCTGGTCTGAGAATTAAATCAATTTAAAGTGTGTTAATATGTGGTTATCAAAATAGTAGTTTTTCTTTTTAAACTGCATTTGAGACAAATAATGATAATGTACATGTACATAGATTAATTAATTATTTATTTGGGTTAGATAAGAAAAGTCGCATACCAAAATCCCGCCGATGGTTTTTTTTTTTAATTAACAAAGTATTTCAAATAGTGGGAGCTGGCGTCGACAAATCTCCGGTAACCAAATTTGTGAAACTCCGATTTACTAACCAACTCTAAAATACTTCCATACATACTCTGAAAAAGAGTATAATCCTGATTTTGTAACCAACTCTAAAATTCTTGCTAATTAAAAAAATATTTATTTGTTTTTCCAATGGTTTTTCTATAGAAAATAATAATAATAAAATTCCATATGCAGCTATTTATAAAAAAAAATATTTGTGGTTTACATATCACCTTTCCCTGCAATAAAAAATCAAAAACAAATCAAATTACAAAAAAAGCTGGATTTTTATAAGAAAAGCGGGATTTTGTCTTGATGCGATTTTAAAAATAGGAAAGGGGTAACGTCCCGCTTCCTATTCATTTACTGTATAAAAAAAACCTTTAGTGAAGCCTTGGAGCATTGCTTTCTATTTATTTTATAATATAAACTTTCCTACATTACGTTTGTTTTCAAAAATAAGCTTTCATTTTTGAAGCTGAACGAAAAAATACAACTTTAGAAGAACGGGACTACCAAAATATAGAGACCTTATTATTTCGAAGCTGGTATAATAAATAGTGATTTATTTAGAAATAAAATGTTTGAATCTTAGGAAACTAATTTTATAAAATTTCAAATAATAAAGAATTTTATAAAAAGGGTAACTACAATATTTTGAGATCTTTAGGATAAAAAAAAAAAATTATTTTTTTTTTTTAATGCGGTGCAATTTTTAGGCTCATCAATTTTTATTTTTCTTCATTTAATTTTTTAAATAAGAATGGAACAATATTAGTTAAATTAATATACAAGGTATCTGAGATGAATAACAACAGCAGGGGCCTAAAATCATATAACAAAAGAAATAAATATTCATTTTCAGTTAAAAATCATTTTTATTTTTGCTTCGGTTTAATTCCTTTTTTTTTTATTTTTTTATTTTTTCATTTGATAGTTCTTTTGATTGTCAGGTTGTACCTACGCATTAATTCTATACAGTATACAACAACAGTTTAAACAATAATGAAACACCATTACAACAACAAAAATAAACGATACAAAAGAAGATTACTATGTATTTTTCAATTTCTTCCTTGTTTTCTTTTCCTTAAAAAAAAAAAAAAAATTAATCCTGATCTATGTGTCCTTTTTTTTCTTCTTTGCTTCAAACATAACTAAATATGAAAAATGAAGAGAAGAGTTGTTTACCTGTTATATTTTTTTGGTCCAGGCAAAAATTTTTCATTAGTTAAGTCTTTTTGTTAGTGTAAAAAAATACGTTACAAAAATCCTATTTTTTTTTTTGTTTTTTTATGGTCAGCCTAAACATTGTCGGGTATATATGATTATATCTTTTTAAATAGTATAGTGAATTACCAAGGAAGTTCTTTAAACACGTGCATGAAGTTGAAATATTGAAAATTCTTTTTATTTTTTTAAGAATCGTTTTTTTTTTTTTTTTTAATATTTTGTATCTTTTCGATATAATAAAGAAAACTATAAATACATTATAAATTCAGATATTATTTTCATTTCTGTTGTAAACTAATCCATTTTTAACCGATTTTTTTTTGGTCCTTTAGAATAAAAGATTATATCTAAAAATAAAATTATTTCAAAATTTTTTCCATTATTTTTTTGTTGAGTTGTGAAATTATTTTTGGTCATTTAAAGATTTTTTTTTTTTTTTTTATAGGCGACAGAATAATTTAGTAGAAGATAATTACAATAAAAAAAAAAAAAAATAAATGAAAAATGAAAGAATTTCCTTTTAAAATCCATAGATACTAAAAAAAACCGTTAAAAAACGACATCGCATTAAAAAAAAATATGGTCTTTATGGTATTGTTGCAAAATGGGATCTATTATGTACAATATTATTATACTAAAATATATATTATATATATATATACATATATATATATATATATATATATATATATATGTATATACACATGTATCTAATATGTGTTTAAAATGTTTAATAATGACTAAATTAATATTGTGGTAACGGAAAATTTCGTAACGTTTTTCATTTTTTTTGTGTGTAATAAGTAAAATTATAATAAAATCACGAGTAATGAGTGATTCTTGAATAGGACACAACTGTTATAACTACCTATGTTTTAATTAAAGAATAATTTAAAACTCTTTTAATTATTGTAAAATAAAATTAAATTTAATGCAACTATGAAAAATGATAATTACGAAAAAATATGGACACTTTTCGTTGGTGGCATTATAAAATTTTTTTTCATTGATATAAGAAAAACTCTTCAATTTTTCTTTATCTAAGTACTGTAGAATACTTAATTAGATTAACTAAAGATTATTAGTATTAGATTAACTAGTATACTTTTACTAATAAGCTTTTGTTTAAATGTTTAATTTTTAACTACCTCAGTACATCATATCCAGTAATTCGGATATCATTAAAAACATTTAAGAATTCGAGGAACTCAATTTTCATATTAACATAACCATATAGTTAAGGTTTGAGCCCCGCATGTTTTAATTTTTTTGAATCAAAATGAAGCAATTATTTACATGCATTTATTTATTATGCATTCATTTATCATTTTCTTCCTAATAAGTTGAAAGTTTTCATTTGGTTCTTATATTCCACTTAATATTTCACTAAGCATTTCATGAGTAAAACAAATGGAACTATAGTTAAACAGTTCTAATTAAGACATTCTTATGGTTCCACAATAAAATTACCTAACCGAAAAGAAAATTAAGAGAAGTTGGTTGAATGGTTAATGGAAAAGTATACATATTCCCCTTAGAGATGATACAATTTAAAAATTAAAAAAAAACACATAAATTATTCAGTGATTTTTTTTTATTTGAAAGGTTATATTATGCCATTGCAAAATAACATCAATCAAAAAACCACCACGACTTTTCCGTACGTTTGTCATCACTTTTTCATATAAATTTGGCTGTATTTCATGAATAGCACTTTCAATGTTGATTTTTAATTGCTCAATTATTGCTGGATTATCAGCATAAACTTGTGACTTAACATATCCTTGAAGAAAGAAATCACAAGGTGTTAAATCACACAACCTGGGAGGATAATTAACTGGACCATTTCTTGAGATAATTTCATCACCAAATTTTGTTTTCAATAAATCGATTGTTAAGGTGGCTGTGTGGTAGGTGGCACCGTCTTGTTGAAACTACATATCTTCCAGATTATTCTCAACAACACCAGGGGAAAAATAATCATTTAACATTGTTCTGTATCGCTCTCCATTGACCGTTACTCTTCGACCATTTTCTTCAAAGAAATATGGACTAATCACTCCATCAGCATGAATTGCACATCACACAGTGACTTTATCTGGATGTAATGGTGTTTGAACAGTTTCGTGTGAATTTTCATCACACCAAATTCTGCAATTCTGTTTGTTTACATAACCATTTTAACTGAATAATGTCGTTCATAAATTCTTCTTAAATTTCTCTCAATTTAACAATTTCTAAACGTTGTTGAAGCGTGTATCTTTCCATGATTAAATGACATAGCCTACTGAACACAAATGACATAAGAAATGTCAAAAACTAATACTCAGTGTTGCCATTATAACCATTTTAAATTGTATCATTCCCTTGGAAGTTTAACTATACTTAAATATGATAAAGTTAATAATAGTGCTAAAAATGGGGTAAAATTTTATACACGTTTCCCTATATATTAAATACGTGAGAAATGATACATGATCTTGATTACTCCGTGTCTCTGGAAAGCTTTTAGTTAGAATCTTTGTTTGAAATAAGATCGTTTAGAATTTGAAAGAAATAAAATCTTTGAGAATTTTGACTTAAAAATTTTATATTCCCTCTATTTTATAACTATTATCTAACTGTTTATTTATACGCACCTTTAACATGAACACCAGAGCAAATTGATCGTAAGTAAAACATAAAATAGCTTTAACATTATATGTTAACAAGCTTTTCAAGTTAACAAGTTAAAGACTTTTCTAAGGATATCCTTAAAATTAAAGAAAGTGTCTCTTAGTCTTTCGCAAATTTTTCTTACCAAATTTTTGGAGCGCAAAAACTTCAATATTAAGAGTTTTTATTGTCTTTGTGTGAATATACCTTTAAAATCTTTGCTTTTAAATATTGGGTGTCTTGTTGTTAATTAATTTAAAGTAATTGAAATTTATTCTATCTCTTAGCCTTAATATTGTTTGAAACAAAATTTTTATATAGTTAAGTAAATATATACAAAGTACATATATTTACTTAACTTTAAGGATTTCATAAGTTAGTTCTGATATGTTCCCACACAAGATATGTATACCATATTACATAAAACAAAATATTTACTTTTAAAATACACTACGTAAAAAAGAATCACCATTCTTATAATTTAAACAATTAGTTGCTAAAAATTGATTCTAAATAAAAAAAAAGATGGTAGAATATTAAACTGTTGTGTTTTACCACTATTACAATATAAAATTGCACAATTTAAGAAGTCTAAGCCGAAGGCATAAAAAAAATAAAAATAATCTTTCAGATTTAGTTTATACAGTTCGTTAAATTAAGTACACATTAGAAATATTTTTAAACAATAAAACAATTTTTTTTTAGAGATTCTTAAATAAAAATGTTATTCAATTTTTATCTAAGATTCTAAAGATACAAAAAAAAAAAATGTTTTTAAAGATTTAACAATGAAAGAAAATATATGTCACCTATTATAAATCAAAACCTTAAAAAATAAACAATATGATACAAAAAATAAAAAACTATTGTTTGTTGAATTACAATCTATTTAGTTATAAAGATCTTGTTGAGACATGTCCTTTACGATTCATGATATTAGATCGTGTTGCGACATGACAAATTTTTGTTTTGTGAAATAAAAGTTAAAATAATAATATTTTGTGCAAAGTTGTATAAAAAAATTCTTTTTTTTTTTTAAATTACAACTGAATTATTTAATTATTAGAAACTGATATAACTTAACTCTTTAAAAAACAGGTATATAAGTATATTATGTATAAATGTACCACCTACATAGATATTTTTATGTATTAAAACATTTCTATATAAGAATTTTGTATTATATTAAGTACATATATGAAAATATTAATTTTCTTTTGGATTCTTTTTAGTTTTCTTTGGGCGTTTGCAGTTAAGTGAGCTCAGCATGAACTAAATATACTAAACCAGGCTAGACGTGCTTAAACATTCAGTTTCATTATTTATCAGAAAGTTGAAGACAAGCGGCATCCACGACAATTTGTATCAATCGAAAAATATTTTTTAATAAAATACTATTTATAATCACAAAAGTTTATTTGTTTTTTTTTTTATTTACAGTTATGTGCTATGGTGTTACAGTTATGTGTTATTGCTATTTACAGTTATATGTTTTATTTACACTTAATAAAACATTGTGTGTGGCCGAAACTTCTTGGATGGATGAAACATCTACTGGCATCACAAAACGTCAGATCTTCAACTGAAACGAATTTAAATGGAGGTGTGTGTTGAGGTAGGCAAAGAACCTTCAAGGTCTGCAGAGTACATTAAGTAAATAACTAATTTATTGTAATACTGTAACTTTTAATTGAAAAAAATTAAGTTAAAAAAGATTATGTCTTTAAGCCGTTTTATATACCAAACGAGGTATTTCATCAAAACCACATAAGTAAAGAAATCGAAATCCTGTTCAAAGGAGAATCATTAAAATAAAAGGACTCTATATTTTTTAAAAGCTTAAGGAAGAAACATAGAAGTTAAAATATTATATAAAAGAAACTATTGGATATTCTTTAAAAATAATATATTTCCTCTTCACGTAAACTTTGTACCAAATTAATTACATATTATAAAGAATCTTTGGTAATAAAAATTATGATAGTGTTTGAAATAAAAATTTCAAAAACTATTAGATGTTATGGTAATTCCGAAATTTTAGGAACTCCGATATATAATGTTCTCATACCAAATATAAAATGGTGCTGTATTCTAAAGAACTATTTTTGTACATACATACTGCAAAATCTTAATTATAATAGGTCTACATTTAAAACTTTCAGAGCTTATGTAAAATAATGATAAATATTAATTTAATTTAAATAATTTTTTAATTAATCAAAATCTTATGCCTATATGTTAAAATTTTATCCGTCATTATATGGTCAATTATTTGTACTGCATAGAAGTTAGCACGCTCTTCTAATAATTTTGTTTACAGAGCAAGTTAATTAAACTCTTATGCAACAAAAAAATTTAAGGGACATGATGTTTTCATCTAAATTGAATTCTAATCTTTTCATCTACATTTTTTGTTCTTTTGCCTATCTTATGATCACATATCATACGAGCACCCAAGTTTTGTTTTTACTTTTCTTCATTGAATATATAATTATATACAAACCATAGCACTGAGTCGGGTCGGAAGTTATTGGGTCAAACAAGAGTTATGAGTTTAAGAGTAGTGTTTATTTGAAAAAGTGAGATCTGAGTTCAAGCTCAGTTTTATATTCCTTCGACCCATTATATATAAATATTATTATGTCCTTACATGCACTTTATAATCATAAAAATACTTAATTCATAACCATAAAGCTTAACATTTTAAATAATCCAGTTATTATAAAAAGCTCCTTAACGTACACAACTAAAACAGTGGTTTTATATCACTTATAATCCAATTTTGAAATTTGCGTACATAAAAATTTGTTTTTTTTTTTTTTTGCATAAATCATTTTGTAAAGAAAATGGTGATTAGATTTGTGAAAAGGAAAAAAAGGTAAGTAACAGGTAGAAATTCATTTCCGTGAAATTACTACTAAAATTTACAACCTATTGAGTATTAAATAAAACAATGAAATATTTTAGCAAGACAAAATCAAGGATAACAAAATTAAAAAAGAATTCTAATTAAATTGCACGTTCGTTCATGTCGTTTTAATTTGAAGTATTTACTACCAGTAAAGGTTTATAAAAGAGAAAGTCTTTACTAAAGCAAACCAAAAAATGAAACAACTATAAATAAGTAACGTTAACCATCAAAACTATAAGGTTAATATTAGTTCAGAAAAGGAAGAATAGATATATGTTTTACAACTTTTAATTATAATTTACCGATATTAAAGTTCTTATCGATACATAACAGTAAAATAATAACCATTTATCGGAAAGATTTATTTTTCTCTTACTAAGATTAGTCGTATTTCTAAGATACATAAGAAATTCGATGTAATCAATCTTTTTGTTTTCTTTTTTTTTTTTGCGAGGGTAAATGAGAATCTCGAAAGATACCAACGGCCGAATTATCTTTGGTACTGTTGGACTTGAACAAACCGACATCTCCCTTTTAAATCAAACGTTAGGTTAGAACCTATATGGTGCAATGTACGATTTGGTGTGGGGGTTAGTGAAAATAGAAATAAACGAATAGGATTAAAAGAAATTGAAAAATATTCGAATTTACTGGATGTTGTAAGAATTGTTTCGAACAAAGTTGTTGATGTTCTTTATGAACTAAAACAAATGTATTTTGAAAATTACTCACCTCTTATATAAAACTTTAAAACATTCAAAAAAGCCTAAGAAAAAAACGATTTTTTTAAAACTATAATAATATTAAACTACAGTGTTCTGTACAAATTACGTATAAATATTATTATATAATAGCTATACATGACCAGCCGCAACATTATTATCATTAATAAAGCCAAATATAACATTATCGTATATTTCCATTACGATATTATAAACTTAAAATAAATTTTAGAATACGTTTCAAACAAGTGCACATGAAAACTAAAATGCAACACGTTATAATTCTAAACAAACAGAATAGATATATTGTAGCAAATAACATCTGCTTTTTTTCTGATTTTTCATTGGCTGTAATATTAAACAATAACTGAAATATATCTTTTGTGCTATTTTTAATAAAAAAGAGAAGAAGTAAAAAATCCCTTAACATCGGAATGTCAAAAAGATAACAAAAAAAAAAATTTTTTTTTTGGGACTATAAAAACGATGCATAGACATAAAAACTTGTCAGTATTAAATTAACATCCAAAGACGTTAAAAGATTTAAAAAAAAAGAAATATTTTTATTTTATACAAAATATATTACGTATACTAAAAAAAAAAAAAAAAATTAAAATAAATTAAAATGTTGAATACACAAAATAAAAAAAAATTATTAAATTTAAGAAAATTTTTAAAACCAATTTTACGTGTTTTAAAAAAGAAACAATATAATAAAAAATATATATTAAATGAAATATTGGATAATAATTATAATGCATCATTAGAAGATATGCAAAAATGTAAAAATGATGAAATGAAAAAAAACCAACAACAATATAAAGAAACAGAAGAAGAATATGATAATTCAGCAAATGAAGAATTAGAAGAAAAATTACGTATGGAATTAAAAAATTGTGAAGAAAATAATGCAATATGTGTATACAAATCAAATGATCGTATGCATGTTGTATTAGCTAATGAAAATCCAAAATTTATACCAGTACATTTTGCAAAAACAAATAATGGAACATTTTTTTGGACATCAATGATGAATACAACAATTCTATCAACAACAACAACAACATGTTCAACAGAAATATCAAACGAATTTGACAAATCATCATTAACATATTTTGGTGAAAGATGGGCACAAGCATAAACAAAATTTAATGTGAACATTATGAAGTATTATTGTGAAATGACGTCATGATAATTTCATTTTTTTTTAATAGATTATGTAGCAGCAGCTTTATACATTTTATTTAAAAATACTGGTGATATTAGTCATAAAATATATAATGAAGGAGAAGAATTAAAAGACTTATAGATTAATAATTTGTTTTTAATAGAAAAAATTACAAAAAAAATATAATATTAATACTATAAATTTATAATAATTAATATAACTTTTAAAATTTTGTGATCTTAAATAACAAATTATGTGTATGTAATTTAGAATATAAGTTAAAAATTGTAATATTTTAGAATTTAAGTATATTTTGTCTTCCAAATTTTGATTCTGAGCTATAAAAAATGTTATTAAATTTTTTATATAAAATTATAAAAAATAAAAATATTATAATAATTATTTAAGAACAAAAATTAATTATTTATGTTTTTTATATTTACTTATTTATTTTAAATTTTACAGTTTCTTATTTTCAGCCTTTACTTTGTAGAATTTTAGAAAAATTCGAAAATTATAGATTTTGTATTTTGTAAAGACAGTACAATTGAAAGATTTTATTTAAATTTAATAATATTTTTTATTCGAACCTGAAGTAATTACAATTTACATTACGGCTGTATTTACTGTACATTATTTGTGCGCCATCTATTATCCTAACCATGAATTATTTTTGTTATTTAATATTTATAATATTACAAATATACGAAAATCTTAATCATAATTATAATCAATCTTCTACGTTTGATCTCAATCTTCAAAGAGCTTACTCAGTGGTTTAAAGAAAATTATTGTGGTGGAGGATAGTATAATTAAAAACCGTTATAAGAAACCTCTTCAACACTAGATAATAGAAATAAATTACATCAAACAAAAAATTTTTAAAATTCCTGTACAATTTAACAATAATAATTATAACAATTATGAACAAACGTTTATATTGAATCACAAGTTGAATTTTACGAGATTTTGAAAATTTAATAAAAATATTATGTTTTTAACGGTTTTTGTAAAAAAATAATTATATCGGCTTAGAATTCGTTCTTATTTAGAAAGATGTTTAAAAAAGTTGCTAATTTTTATTGACTTTTCATTTAGTCTTAAGATATTTCTTAAACTCAAAACGAAATCCTTATTTTTTTCTTGTTTCTACATCCATTATTACAAAATATATTACTTTTTATCTATTTATTATATGGTATCCAATATCTCAATGCGTTGTATAATCTTGAAATAAATATTTCACATTAAGGATTTTTTTAACAAATTATACAGAGTTTACCGCAGAGTGCAATTATTTCTGGTAGTGATTCCTGAGCATTAAATTAGAAAAACAAAAATTGTATGGAAGAAAAGAGTCTATTCTGATTCGTTTTGAAAATATGGGGGATTTAATGTATTTTGTTTATATATGTATTATAAAATGCCGCATTAATTTTGAGTGTTGACTTAATATATGGTTACACATAAACTAGTTTAATCTTATTCTTCTAGATCTCATATTCTGAAGGATTTGAATTTGATATCCTGAAATAATTTTTTTAATTAGAATAAAAAGTATACGAACATCTTAGGCTAGTTATATTCTTTTTATCAATAAAATGAAGGATTCATGTTATAGTAAAATAATACAATATTATTATCCTTTTTATCTTAAAATTTCTTTTTAGGTAAAATTTTTGAAAGAATTGCTTGAAAAAATATAAAATTTTCAATACCTACACAAAAATTATAATGTTATAAATTTTAAAACAAGCTTGAAAATATCTTTTTCTAGTTTTATTTGATCGTAATAAAATTTGCTAACACAAATTGGATAAGGTATATTACGATATTACGATATTACGATATTATTTTATATTTTTTAAAAAGGAATGATTAACATAATATTATTTTCTAATTGGACTGTTTGTATTTTATAATTAGAATATTACCAATATGTAATTAGTTTAGAGTATTATATTTTAAATAAAAAAAATTGAATCGAAATTTTGGTTTGTGTCTAAGGTAAGTAACTTAGAAAACTTGAAGAGCATAACAATTATTTTACACAGTTTTCAAAAATAATTTTGTTGTAAAATCAAATTTTAACTAATAAAAAATTTATTTATTTTTTTTTTTTACGAGGGTTGGTGGAAAACTCGAAAGTCACCAAAAGGAACTGCACATGCTTCCCAAAACCACCCCCCTTTTAAAGCCAAACTTTAGGATGGAACCTTTAATACGAATGTACAGTTTGGTTTTGTGGATAGGGATGTGGGAAGGATAATTGGGGAAATTGGTATTGGGAAATCTGGATTATGGGGGATAGGTAGGGAAATTTGGAGGGGCATTTTGAAGAAAGATGTTAATGTTCTTCTTAAACTTAAGTAAATCGTACACATATAAATTACCAACCTTAGGGAATACATGTGACGGTATATGGTTCATTTATATTTATTAGTTATCATTGATACGACACACGAATTTAGGCAGTTCTAATATCTTTCATCGGGAGTGCTACCAAATCCCAAAAACAAAAATCCCAAATTCCAAAATCCCAAAATTCTAAAATTCCAAAATCCCAAAGTAATTATAGTTCGTTTTGAATTTAGAGTTGGATTCAAAATCAGGATTGCCGCTTTTTTCAGAATATGTATATATATTTATATGCCAAGTTCTGAATTAGAAAGGATTTTAGAGTTGGTTACAAAATCAGAGTTTCAAAAATCTGTTTAGCGGGGGTTTGCGGGCGGCAGCCTTTACTATTATAAAGTTTTTATTGTTGAAACATACATGTAAGAAAAAATAATCCGGTCAGATTTTATAGTTGGTTTCTAAATCAGGGTTTCAATAATTAAATCGACAACTGAAATAAAAAATTTCAAAACAAATTATGATAATAAAAGTGGTTTGGGATTTTGGTATTTGGCATTTTGGAATCCTGTGATTTTGAATTTTGGCATTTTAGGATTTTGTATTTGGCATTTTGTTTTTGGGATTTGTTATTTGGGATTTCGTGGCCAACCCCTTTCGTCTAGTATAAAAAGAGGTAGAATTTCAGACAAATTTTTGAAGTTTTGATTTTATTTTTTTAAATGCTAAAAGGAACTTTTGTATTATGGTTTTTATCGTGTCAGGAAAGGTTCTATATATTTCAGATGATATTATGATTGACTGAACTGTACTGTCTCCTGCAACAGGTAAGTATTTATTTAGTCATATATTTATGTATCAAAATAAATGAATTAGGATATGAACTTTAGAAGTTCTTTATAATATTGGGGAATTTTATTTGGGGAATTTGAGTCTTATAAAATTTGATTTTCCACGATGTTCAAAAGTATTTGGAACTGAACTTTTAAATAAACTCAAAGCTAATTATTGAAGTCTTTATTAACTTGGCCACATTTCATATATTTTGTCGTACTTGTCATTTGTAAAGAAAATTATACCTTTCCAAAATATGTAATTACAGCATAATTATTTGATATAGTTTCGGTATAGTTCAGGCGATATGAGGATTTTTCAAATCTTTCAAAGATTTACGAATTACCTTTAGAAAAAAAACTATTATTACCATTTGGGAATATTATTAAATATTAAAATTATTTTTGTTTCAATTATACATTTTTTTACATTAATATTAAGTTAATATTCCTCAATTTTTGTTTTACGGTACGCATGAAATTTGCCATAAGCTCTTTATTTTATCCTCGTTACAGCACTGCAATTAATTTGTTATATTTTCTGTTAAAAAAATTAACACTTTTTATTATTAATTTAAATTTACACATAATTTCTTCTTTACAATGGATTCATTTTACTTTTTACATAATAGTGTATCAGTCCTTTATTTAATTATAAATTAAAAAAAAAGAAAATTTTATTTAAATGCAAAAAAAAAAAATCAGAAAAATTATAAATTTAATTTTTCATTGATATTTGATATGCATTTTAATATTTGTGCGAACATAATTAATTCTAGGATACAATAAATTTTGCATTCCGTTTGTGAAACTGCAAAGGAGACGAGATAGATATGAAAAGTTATATATTATGTATGTATATTTTTGCTCAGGATCGAATTCTGAGGCGATTAAGCTATGTACGTTCTTTTGAACGTCCACGCACATGATAACTCTCAAAAAATAATGGACAAGAATTTAAAAAATTTTTACCATTTTTTTTACATATAAATGCCAGTGTTGCTATTGAAATGCAACAAGTACGTCCAACGTGTTCAAGTAGCTGCTATACAACTTCTTGTTGTTATATGAGTGTAACTGGTTGTCTAATTAGGCTGGATATTTGAAATTTTCTCAAAAGAAGTTAACTTTTTGGCTAACGATTTCTGTCAAATTAATTTGACATTGTGACACTATGACATTGTGATATTTATATCCTCATATCTCGGTACTCAATTAAGCTAAACATCTGAAATTTTATAAAATATGGTTAAAATTTTACGAAACACCATATATAAAATATATTACATTTGTGTAGGTATCCTAGAGTTTACAAATTCAACTATACACTCTTTCATGATTTTTTTACTATATAATAACCAATACAATAAAAACTGTTTCGTTCAATTTTTAAACTATAATTACAGAAAATTTTCATTAAAATCGAATTATTTTAATAAAAAATCTGAATTAAATTTCTTTTGAACTCAGATCACAGTCAAAAGTTAAATTTTCAGAATTGTTTAAAATAATTTTTTTTTTTTTTATCATTTAATTACAAATTTTTCTTTTCGATTTCAAAAAAAAAAAAAAAAAATCAAAAAAATTCTTTACAAAATGTCAAACAAACAAACAGACTCAATATTTTAATGCTATTTTTACTACACCCTCAGGCTTTTATTTTAAATCGCTCTGTATACGAGTCATGCAATTTATCATAACAAAATACAATACTACAATAATATATAAATGTATTTGTATGTAACACATCAATTATTATTGAAAACAATAACAATACATTTTGGGAATAGTGTATATGTATACAAGATGGCATTCTCTTCAACAATCAAAAGAATGTTATTTAATTTTTAATGTGATTGAAAAAAAAAAATCTATAAAAAGTTAAACAATACAGAATTAATGCTAAATTTATTGAAATTTAATTTTTAAAAAAATTATTTTTGAATTTTTTAATTTTGAAAGGTTTGCAGTTGACATTTATGTAGAACAGGTATACATTAGATAATTTTAACTAATTTATGTGGTTATATTTATGTGGTTTATGTGGCAACATTATTTTAAGTTAGAAGAGAACTAACATTTTTTGATGTAAATTAGTATAAGGATTACAAGAACCATATTATATATAATTGATTATAAAGCCAAAATCAATTATAGATTTATTTGGTAATCCTTAGGCTAATTTATTTAAATTAAAAACTGTTAGTTCTCTTGTAACTAAAAATCCATACAAAACTTTAGAATAAGTTTTAATATATAAAATATTTTTTTAATATTGTATAATAGCTATATATTTTAATAGGAGCACAAAAAAAAAAAACAAATGACACCACAGATTTATTACAATTATAAAAACTTAGTTTTTCAATTTTTTTAGAATGTGGCAATACTAATTTTGAAGTGAGTTATATACATAAAAAAAAAATAAAAGAAACTTCATACATTAAAAAATAAAATTTACTTTAATTTTATCATGTACTTAATTAATTTTTTTTTTTGATTTCCTTTCCCAACCACACTTTCTTGCTCCTTTCTATTAACAGACAAAAATAAACATAAAAATGTTAGAAAATACTCAAAATACTCAAATATTTTCAAAATACCTACTCAAAATTCTTGGTTATTAGCAGATTAGTCTTTCAAATATTTATTTGATAAGCATTTATTACAAATTTTTGAATTTTTTTTTTTTTTTTTGTCGAATCGGCTTATGGAAATGGAGGAACAAACTTCAATTTGTTATATAAACGCTGTTATATAATTTGTTAGACAAGACAAGTTAGAAGGTATCTAAAAGTTTGGAAATCAATCGATCAAACCATTTCAAATTGATTACGAAAATATGTTTAAAAAGCTCCTCTGCCGCAACGGGTTAATTGAACTCGAGAAAAAAAATGTTTTAAAACTTTCATTTGCTTCAAAAAAGTTCTATGTAAAATTGTAAAAACATCATTTGTTAACAAAACATTTTTTGAAGAATCGTTGTTGTGTCTAAACAGGTTAACAAAATAGTTTGTTTCAGAGTCAAGAAGCTACAAATCTACAAAATTTTAAAGTAATTTGTCGAAGCGTTTAGTTAGATTAGATTAGATTATTGTATAGGGAGTCTAAGTAAGACTGCGAACTTTTGATGTAAGTCTATTGTATTTTCTCTGTTACCTTTACTTATGGTAGTTCTGTCAACCGTACTGCCTTAAGAAGGTAAAGATCTGTAGAAGGTTTATTTTTGGTAATTCATCTTCGGCAACGCAAAATGCTCCTAGATGGACATGTTTTGCTCGAAGTACAGCTTCGCATGTTTTGAGTATGTGTTCTGAAGAAGTTATATTGTAATTCTCTGTTTTGAACCGTAAAACCAATTTCGATTTATGATTTTTAATAGCTAAATTTTTCCACCTTTTAGGGTTTTACTTGTTAAAATAATTGCGACTAATAAACCCTAAAAGGTGGAAAAATTCTGGAGAAGTATTTCGCTAGGCGAAAGATAAAAAATAAAAGCTATTACATAAAGATTAAAGTACTATTACACTACAATACTACAAAAGATTAAATGTGATTTTTTCGAGATTCAGGGGAATATTTCCATAAAATTTCATTCATTGCTTGAAACTGTAACATCTATTATTTCACCAGTTTAGTTTAGTATATGAATAAATTTAAAATTGGTTTAAATTATATGAAAATTTGAAACAAGACATAAAAATTATCATCATTTTGTTTTTTTTTCTTTTAATTCAGAAAATTATCTATCTATCGAAATAATTTTTATGATTTATTTAATTTTTGTTTATTATTTTTATAATTTGTATCAAAATATTGTGTAATACCTACTTATAACTTACTTATTATTAAGCTTGTTCTGAAATTGTTGTTCATAAAATTAGTTTATTTTTTGGAAAATTTACAGTCCACAAAATTTAAGTTTATGATTTTCTTCTGTTTTTGGTTTTAATAAAAAGAGGTGATGAAAAATAATTTTTGAAAAGTTAATGGCATATTTTTATGTCATATATGTAAAATTTATTTGTTTTGAGCTATAGTAAATTTTCAACAACTATTTTATTCCTACCTCAAATATCCTCGAATTATGTTGAAGGAATAAAAATATGTAAAAATAAAATACAAAACCAAGCAGTAACCAAAAGGACATGAATTGCAACATGAAAAAGAAAAGATTTATTCTATGCAGTCAGTTAAAAACAAAAAAAAGGCAAAAAAATTTTCTTTCATCACCAAATTTTTTATTTTTTTTTATATGCCATTGTGGTTCGTAAACTTCTTCATTCATGAATTCGTCATGGAACATAAAGTAACATGTATGCATTTAGTTTTAATAAAAGAACATTTGCGATCCACCAGTAAAATATACTGAATGTGTTTTCTGCATTGAATTTTATTACCTCGAATTGCTACCAAATACCTACATACCATTGTAGTGATGATTTGTAGAAAGGGTTTTAGATTAAAAAATAAAAACTCAAACCCATATGTGTGTATGTTTATAAAATTTGTATGAATGAAGGAAAATTAACAAGCTGCGATCTACAATTCAAATTCAACTATAAGAAAAAGCTGTAAAACTGTTGTGCTGTTAGAAATACTGTTGTAGTCCCTAAAGTAAAAAAAAAGACCATAATTTTTCCATACTGTGTGAATATTAAAACCACAACCGAAAATTGAATTTGAAATTGCATTATAATAGAAAAGTATTTACAAAAAAAAAAATAAAATAAAATAAAAAAAAAAAAAAACAAAAGATATTTTTACTGAAATAGAATATTATAGTTAGAATGTAAATTATACTCGACAATAGAATGCAACTAAAAGAAGAAAAAATAAAAAGATATTTTTTTTATTAAAAATTTTTAAATTTTTGTTTTAGAAATATTAAATATTTTAGTTACTTACTTTTTTTTATAATTATAGTCCATTTGTCACTTTCCTCGACTATAAACATCATTATTTTAGAAGTTTTGTACATTGTCTAATCCTATATACTTATTTCTGTTTTAGAAACTCTTTTCAGCATTTTCTCGCTTCTGGGGCTTAAGCTAGAAATTAACCTTCAGCCAATAAAGTGCCTCTCACACTAAATATTTTGAATTTGATAATAAATTGTTTTCTCAAGAGCAGTTCTAACTGATCGTTTCATTTATAAGAAATTATTTGATTGTTTTTTTCTGCTAATTTGACTGTATCCATGATGAAATCAAATATTTCAAAATAAGCTTACAGTAGGTATTTACTCTTAATTTTTAAGTTGGATTAAAAAACAATAAAAGGATAATGTTCCATCGAAAAAAAAAACATTTACAACATCATCTATATTAGCTAATTAGTAAAGACATGTCAATTGACAGCAAACAAAGCAGATTAACAAACTGTAACTGCAAAACATTTACGATTAGGAAAAATGTCAATGTTGAAAATATCTGATTAGATACTTAGATTGTATGTTTAATATTGCTATTTAGGTATGTTGAAACGAAATTATTTGGTTGGAAATAAAAACGCAAAACTACTTCTACAAAATACTTATTGCTTGCCCTTTTACCACTCCACCTTGCCACATGAGCCAAAAAAGTTAACTCAGGTTTGTACTTAGGTTTTTTTAAAAATATTTTTGAAATTTTATTCAAAATAAATATAAAGAATGCTCGCGGAATTAAAACCCAAGCCCATTGTTTTTTGTTTTGGAATTAAGGTCCATTAAGAAGGCGCGTGGATCTTAGCGGTACGTTTTTCAGATAAATTGACCCGATTGAGATCGCGGAGCACTTTCTATGCATCTGTGCTAGTCTGTCGAGGAAAAGACGAAAATATCTCGGTATTTTCTTTTTTGCACATATCTGTTAATGACATCTATATTGACAATAATATTTGTAACTGTTCTTCCTGTTTCTACCAGGGCTACTAACGTTAAATTTTTTAGTTCAGTCTAATTTAAGTAAGGTTTTAACACACTTTATAATAAGTAAATATGGTACTACTGCAAATATATTATGTATAAAAGCAAAAGAACTTTGATAGGCGTAAAAATGTCCTATTTCTAAATCAATAATTATAATACAAACTTGTTTTTACAAAATGTTGCTTGAAATATTTAAAAGGTAAAAATGGGGATAACAAAAGTTTTAGAGATAAAATATGTTAAAGGTATGAATAAATAAAATTGGACCTAATATGAAGTAAACTTAGAAAATCATAACTGCCTCTTTATAACCGCATATACATTCTATTATTACAACTAAATGCATCGGATATTATTTAGAAAAGAACCATGTGTTTAACTTCTTAAAGCTTTAATTGAATATACTACGAAATATTGGTATTTACCAATTTGAATGTACATCTTGGTATTGTTATTCTATTAAAATTTTTTAAAATGAAATTATACTGAATTTAAGAAATTTAATTTACTTTAGTTTAAAGGTTTTATACTTTTAATTTTATTTGATTAATTTAATTTTATTTGATTTGATTAGTTTTGAAAACAATAACCCCTGCCTTTATAAGAGATCCTATATAATGCCTTTTTTTAAGAGATCTTAAAATAAAATTTATAAAGCTGAACTGCCATTGTTGATGGGAAATTTGTATAGTAAAAATTAAATATATTACTATTATTTTAATAGTATATAATATATAGTATATACAAACAAAATATGCAAGTTTATGGTAGTTATTTATCAAATAAATGTTAGTTTTTATTAGTGTAGTATGTCCAGTTGTAAATTTTGTTTATATTGTCAACTTACTTCTACTTAGATATGTTGAAAAGGATATGATGTTACTTTCCTAGGGATGTTAGATTGATACAAGTGATTGAAGAATACCCATAAATAAGTACAAATTTTTGTTTAGTTAAAGAGAACACTGCAAACCTTTGATGTTGTGGATTCTGCCTTCACTTATAATGCTTTTGTCAGGCCCTCTGACTCTAAGAATAAAAATATTTGTATAGGGTTTATTGTTGGCAATTCATCTCTTCTTTTGTGTTTATCTATACAACAAAAAGGTTCGGAATCTGTAAAGAGAGTTGCAGCTCGTTCTTTTGCATATCGATCCGTTTCCTCATTTTCCTCTTTACCTAGTTGTCCAGGTGGCAGGTACTCAGTAGAGAGTTACTTTATTAATTGTTCCCACACTGTTTAGTTTCACTAATCACTCCCAAACTAATTGCAAATTTATTTGCTTGTGAGTTTAGTGCCTTTATGCCTGCTTGGTTGTCTGATCGAATAGCTATTTTTCTATTCTCTATCGAGATTGCATTGTACTCACATTTCGATTGCATACACTTCAGCTTGAAATATGCTTGGGAATTTCCTCAACGATTCTAAGCATTTGATTCGTGGTCCTTTTATAGACCCAGTTCCTTTTGATATTTTTGAACCATAACTAAACCATTTCAATACATATTGTCGAAGAGTATAGCCGGTAGAGTTATATTACTCCACTCTTTCTGGGTACTTAGTTTTGTCATAAATTTTTTTGTAAAACTTAATTTCGTAGTCAATTAATCTTGGGGAAGTTCAATAAGGCGTATATATTTGGCGAGTAGAGTATAGTCGCTGTAGTCTATATTATATTTCCTTCTACCAAATCCTCCCCAAACGTAAATATTTTGATTTTATTTATTTTTTTATTATACCAAATTAATACATTAAAACATAGCATCTTAAGATACGATTATCGCAATTTGATTTTTTTAATTTAATTGTTTATATAAAACATAAGGTTTTAGAAACAAGTCGTATAATCCGACATTTATAATTTGTATAATATATTTAATAAGAAATAAATTTAAAAATTTAAACTTTAAATAAATACGTAGAACCAGCCTATGAACAACTTTAAAATTTACTATTTACTTTATAAGATTTTTAAATTTTAATTTAAACCGAAGCTGCCTAAAAAAACATAACCACAGAAAAAAATATATTCCATAGATTTAAATAAAAAAATATTTCAAAATCATGAACCACAACAAATTGCTTCCACTTTTTAAATTTCTCAATTTAAGCTACTGATGTTCAGATTAATCATTATCCTGTGCGTTACTTTTTAAAAATTTTCTTAAGATTTAGTATATTAAATAATATATACAATCTAATAATCTTTTTTATGGACATAATTAATTTTTTTTTATTATTTCATACTTTAAAACATTAAAAAGAACAATAATAAAAAAAAATTGCTCCCATTGGTGTAGTGGTCATTCAGTGATTTGAAATTTGTTTTTCCTAGAATTTATATTTTAAATAAACATAACATAAAGAAAATTATAATGAAAATATCCCGAAAACAAAAAAAAAAAACATAATTTTTAGTCTATAAAAATAAAAATAAAAAAAAACATTTAATAAAATTAAGTGAAATTTGTCTAAATAATAAAAACTCACATTTAACTTTTTCCAAAAAAAAATTATTAAAAGTAATTTTTATTTTTTATTTCAACTTTTAAAAATACTAATGGAGACTCATAACATTTTTAACATTTAAATGTATTAATTTTTATTTTTTTTTTTTTCGTTTTGTTAAGGGGAAAATTGAGAAGTTTTAAGTGGCTAATTAAATTTATGAACAAATTAAAATAATAATTAATATTTTTAATTAAGCTAATTTCGAATGCTTCAAAACAAATTAAGATTTTTCGTAATTTCTTCTAATTTCTTATATTACATACCTAGTTACATGCATACATTCTATAGGGGAAAAAGTGACCTCTAATCAACTTCTTCTCTAAATCTTAAAATTATAAACATTTTTTATATGTTTATCACTCAGATACGAGCAGTCATTACTTTTTAATGTAAGTTAAATGACTGACATTTTTATTAATCCGCTTTTAAATGGTAGATACATATATAAGGCAGTAACCAAAAGTTTTTTTTTTTTTTTTTAAGAAGATCCGTGGAAAACTTCGCAAGTCACGTGATTCTTTCTGATAGTATTGCACTTTAATCAACCAAAACCACCATCTTTTCAAACCAAACTTTAGGTTGGGAGCTTTGATACAAATCTACAATTTGGTTTACGGAATAGGAATGTAGAAGAGATTCTTGGGAAAAAAGGGATTTAGAAAAAAAAAATTTAGGATTATGAGGGATGGAAATTTAAAATGTACCAAAATTTGTAAGTTTTCTAAGAATTTTATATAAAAGAATAAATTTTTGAAAATCAAGAGACACAGTTTTCAATTTTAACGATACTCTATATTATAATTAAAAACCCATATATTAACCCATATATTACTCTATATTATAATTAAGAACACATATATATTTTATATAAACACATATAAAATTATAATGCTGAAGCTTCAATTTTTGCATTATATTTTCAAAAAATTTGTGTATGTAGGTGCCTCATTTACAGCATGTCTAAATATTACAAAAATTTCTGAGATAACTTATGCTAATTCTCAAAGATCTTTCTTCTCTCAAAATTTCAAGATTTTAATTAAAAGCATGCCGGAGTTATGAAGGAAGCAAAATCTTGCAAAATCTTGTTCTACAATATTAATTTTAAGAGTTAACTTACCTATGGTTAACATTGCATATTGTTCTATCTGAAACAGTGTAAAAGTTTTGTAAAAAACGGACGGACGGAAAGAATAAGAATAGTTTTTTTGAAAAATGTGTTAAATATATCGTTACTTCCTTATACGACAGTAAAACTTACCTTTACTTAACTGCGTTAAAATATGAAAAAAAACTGTAATGGACCGAGCACTAAAAAAAGTTTTAGGCCATTCTTCTTTGAACTAAATTTTAATAAAATTTAACCTATAATAGTTATAAGTCAACCTTTACTAAAGATTTTTTCTATCTTCTAAAAAAATATCAAACTTTAACACTATTTTCCGATTTTTTTTTTTTTAATTATATTAGAAATTGATGTTTGCCTAGAGGTTAAATTTCTGCATGATTAGTAAAGGATCAATTATAATGATTCTGCGTGACTTCAGTAAGATTATGTATGAAATCGCAAAACATTCCAAAGTATAATTATAGTTATTAGCAACATAAATTTCCGAGTTGTATGACAATTACTCCACCTGGTTACGGTAAACCAACCAATTTTTACAGAAATTGTTGTTATAAAATTTATTCATTTTTTGTAATCATTTTTTTTGTTTGTTGCTATCTTGTTGCTTTAGACTAACCACATTTTTATTCAGAAATTAATATAAATGTTTACTCCTTTTAACATA
Organism: Poecilobothrus nobilitatus; assembly: GCA_947095535.1. Lineage (NCBI taxonomy): Eukaryota > Metazoa > Arthropoda > Insecta > Diptera > Dolichopodidae > Poecilobothrus > Poecilobothrus nobilitatus. The sequence continues at coordinate 7,323,450 of OX352774.1, forward strand.
ATTTTATATACCTAACTTATATAGCCACTGAGTTATACTCATAGAAAAGAAAAGAAATAATTATAGAACAATACACACGAACCTGCTGCCTTCGGCCAATCGAATTTTGTAGGAGTCATTGGTATAAAATTGAATTTCTTTTGAGAAAATTTCAGACGTCCAGCTTAAATGACCACTGAGTTATGTTCATATAAAAAAAGAGGTTCTAAGTATAGCAGTTGATGATGATGAGGATGAGGACAGATGAGGTTCAACTGTTCAATTTTAACAGCGAAACTAGTATTTAAATATAAAAATGAAATGGTAAAAATTTCCAAATCCTAGCTTTATTAATTTTTGAGTTCCACATATGGACGAATGGACGGACATATCCATGCCTAAATGGAGCCAAAAGTCAATCATCAACAGAAATAAATATACTTTTACAAGCTATTTCATTTTCTTTAGGATATGGTAAATGGTAAATTTATTATACCATTGGATTATTTGCGTACGAATATAAAAATAAATATATTTAATTAAAACTTAAAATAATTAAATAAAACAAATTAATTTATATTTAAATTTAAATTTCAGCTGAAATCATAACCATAAAATTATTTTAATTTTATATTTTTTAATATGTGTATATTAAATGGTCCTCTAAATCCAATAACAAATCGTATATAGTATCTATAGTATATTTTGTTGTAGATATATGTTTACTGAAATAAAAACTAAACTTTAAAATTTAATACTCTGTATGGATTACTAAAATTTGATTTAGATGATTAAATAATTAAAAATTATGTAGAAAAGTTTTTAATAAACCTATTGAGAATATCATTTTTGAACCTTTTTTTTTTGTAGAAATATAAAAAACATATTAAACATTTTTTTTTCTGTTTTTCAATGACTATGATATTTTACAAGAGTATAATAAATCTATGGTTTCCTTTTTTTATTCGAAAATATTTGTCTAATTAACAAGATTTTATTTTAGATGAAATCCCCATGGTAATCTAATATGGGAAAAATTTCTTATATTCAATGAAATACGTATCTACAATTTTAAATTTAGAGCTAAGGAAGGAAAAGAAAATAGTTACATTTATAGTTTTATTTGGAATTATATACTCGTGCAAGTAATTATAATAAATTATCAGAATTAGATTATAGATACATTCCACAGTTTGTTATGCCACCTTTCTTCATTTTATATTTTTTTTATAGTCGTATATTAATTTTTGTTTTGGATATTAAGGATATACATTTGAGTATCAAATAAAAGATTCTGTGAACTTGAAGATTATGACAAAACATTTTAGAAATCAGTTTAAAATAACTAATGCAAACATGAGTATTCTGCATTTACCATATTTTTTATGACAAATTTTTTTTTAAAAGATAATCTTATAAGTTATAACAGATATTGTATTATACTTTTCTTTTGATTGCTAACATAAACCTACGAAAAAAATTTAAAATTAAGGATAAGACTCTCATGTGACCAAAATTCAGAACTCACGAAAAGAATTAAGTCATGGTCTAAGCTAATTTATATTTATAAGTATAAATCTAAATTAAGGGCATTAAATTTTATTTTTAAATTATCTATCTACTTATAATAAATGCATATAACTCATGTTTTCATCAAGGTTTTTCGAAAGGTGGCAACACTGAATTAAACTTTTCTTTAAAGAAAATATTCGAAAGCAATATGAAAGAAACACGAAAGCTTATATTTTATTTGATAATGACATGTATATAATATAAAAGTTTCAACTTTTTTTTTGTCAGCGCTAAGGATGTTAATATATCGCCATACACTATTAGTTCTTACTCTTGCTTATGTTATAAACGTTATTATTAAACGTTATACGTTTTAAATATTATATTAAATTGATAACGTGCTTTTGATTTTGTATTTTCAAGAAGCTAAAAATTTAATAACCGTTCTTTGTTCTATAAACAAGGCAGAATATAAACCAACGGTTTTTAAAATCGTACATTTCCAAAAGATAATACAAACAGTTTAGGATTGTGACTTGCACCAAAATTTGAAAATTTCATATAAGAAAAAATGTGAAAATAGGACTTTTTTGCAATGTTGAGGGGCTGTAAGACCGGAACCCCATATAACTAAGAAAAATCATTAACATGAAAAAATATATTACTGAAGTTTTAATTTTTTTGTCTTCCCAAAGAAAAATGTGTACAGGTGCCTAAGTTACAGATTTTTAAAAATAACATATTTTCAATTTCTGAGCCCTAATAGCGCTCCAAAAAAAATTTCTGAGGAAACTTATACTAATTCTACCAGGTTTTTCTTACTTTAAAATTTAAAGTCCCTATTTAAAAGCGTGCCGAAGCTATGAAGATAGAAAAATCATGCAAAATATGGTTTTGACATAACGGTAAATTTAAATACTAAATTTAAAAAACTTATATAATTTTGATATTGATTTATAAAGGTAAAAAAAAATCCAGTCGAATGTTGTTTACAGATTGAAAACATGTTACAAGTTTGACAAGACTAACATGAGGTATACGCACTTAAAAATTGGGCTTTTTGAAAGTTTGAGGAGCTCTAGCTCCGTAATGGAGGGCCTACATAAAAAAAGTTGTTCCATAACATTAATGAGACGTACCTATGGTTAACATTTTTTTTTCCATCTTTAATGGTGAAGAAGTTTTTTAAACAGATGGATAGAGGGACAGACGGACGGACGAACGGACAGAGTGAAATTAAAAGAAATTCTTTTTTTAATTAACAATTATGAACAAATCCTTACTATCAAAGCTTTGCAGCTTTTGGATCGCTTGAATGAGCAATATTCACATGCATAATGGAATATAATTATACCCGAAATATCACTAAAATATATTTAGCGCTTTTATGCATGCATTTTGTATGGATTAAACTTAATGGTAGTGCAGATTTTTAAAAGACAATCTAAGCCAGCTTGGTAGGGGAACATTTTTTTTTTCATTAAAACGACCTCTAACGTAGTCCCGATAGCATAATGGGATAATTATCTTAACTGAAAAACAATATAAACTGAGGAATAGAGTGGGGAAAGGAAATGAAATAAAGAGGGAAAATATTGAGCTTACATTGTAGAAGTGGGATTGAATGGGAATTTTAGCAGATACTAGTTGATTGATTACTTGATTTTATACTAATCGGGAAACACTTGTGGTAGTAATGTATTCAACAATTTTGACGCACAAGCTAAAAGTGAGTTCCTATATTTCTTTGTTCTAGTTCTAATAAGCTAATAAACTATAAATAATTATGTAAGAGACGTGAATTACATCAGATTGGTTGATAAAACATTTCTTATTTTTGCTTAAAAATTGTAAAATATCCCGGCATCTTTAGCCAAATTAATCCGGATTCTTTCCGTTAGAAAATGTTTCCATTACATAGGAAAGCTTAATTTTTTTCTTAATTGCTTACTTGCATTTATTCTTTATTCAATTACGAATATAATTAATAGATAGATATGGCACTTTTAGCGTACATGGAATAAAGAGTTGCATGCCAAGAAAAATCGGCATTTTTATTAAGGAATGCAAAATTAAGATCAATTAAAATTTTTAATTAAAAATTTTTAAAGCATCCCAATTAAGCTTATCGCAAGTTTTCTGATTAGGAGTGATTATTTTATAAAAGTCAAAGGATGTCAAAAATTGGGAACTGACTGTGTGAGAGCAGCTACCTATGGGATTGTTAATAGAAATGTTGTACTTTTCTGGATTTGATTAAATTAAAACTATCGTTTACAATACACATATAAATTATAACTGCATATATATTTGTTTTTAGTTCATTCCCCTGACACATTAATGTGACTGCACCTTTTCTTTCCAGGTATGGCAGTAAATATCGTAAGGGGAAGTTATTCTTACCCCATGTGTGAGATTTGAACTCACACTCTCAGATTGTGTTTACAATCTCTTACCCACTAAGTCACCGAGACCTCTCCTCTTTATTTTACCCTTGAAATTAATAAAATTGAAAATGTCCTTGAAAGTTATTCTATTTTTAAAAGTAACTTAATCATATTTTAATTAATAATTTGGTTTTATTAAAAAACTAAAAAAAACAATTCTATCAAATTTAATTCAATTAATAACAAATTGAAAAAATTTTTTTTTTTGAAAAATAACTCAATTTGAAATATGTGTTTAAAATACAGATACTTTTGTAAATTGGATACGAAAAAAAAATATTTGTTATTATTTTGTAGTGGTAAAATGAAAATTATAACAAAATATTATGAAAAATTCAACCACAAATTATTAAAACAGAAAATTGAATAGAAGGGGAGAAAAAACAAAAGAATAACGCACACAACTGTTATTACCACATTTCCTGTTTTTTGTTTCTTTGCCATGAAAATTAAAAACAAAAAAATTAAATATTTTCAATATTAAAGTAAACTTTTTCTTTTTTATTCTCTGGTTTATTTCTATCTCTTTCTAAAAATAAAAATTAAATTTAATAATATTTCTTTTTAATGGTTTTTCAACAATACAACTACAACAAAAGAAAACAAAAAATGAAAATTATACAATATCAAAATGAATAAAGGTTATTTTATTTTGGCAGAGCTTTGTCCAATTTAAAAACTTTTTCGACTGTAAAAATTCGATTGGAGTTTAAAAACAAAACGACAATAAAAAAGGAAAATAGAAACAATAAATTTTTTTCTCGTTATTTTAATAACCGTATAATAAAAATTGACCCATTGTTGATGAAAAATTTTTTAATCCTAAAAGTATGCATTGATTTTTTTTAAGTCTAACAAAATTACTTGAACAATTGAAAAAAGCGTTATTCCGTTACTAAAGTTATTCCGGTGACTAATCGGCGAAAGGTCTCGGGTTCAAACCCCAATCAACTCAAAATATTATATAAAGTATAATAATAATATAATGAATATAAAATAAATAAAATAATTATAATTTAATATTTTTACTGTACCTACACCTGAAAAGGAAATGTTGATTTATTTCCTCAGGTCGCCATACATTGTTTGTGGTGGGGGAACCTAAAAGTATTAATTAATTACACGTAAGATTTTTTTCGACTGTTGTAGAATGTAGCGTTATTTAAATTGTGTTCTAAATATTCTTATGCTCTTTCAAAAAACTGTAATTGGTTAAAATCTAAACAACAGACGATCATGCAATATAAATCTTAAAAAAACGTAACTAAAAAATGCATGACTAGGGTTATTGTAGTCTACTTGATAATTTTTACTTTTTTATTTATATTTTAGTCTATATACATGTATCCTACCATAAGAATATTTACTAAATGTAGAATAATCGGAGAGAAGATTTCATCCAACCAAACCAACTATTTGTATTTATGGCAAATTTTCGATGAAAAGTGTTCTTTTTTATTTATTTGTTTTTTGTTTTTTTTTTTGATCACGTGCAAAGTTAATGGTCCGCGTAATTAAATCGAAAAAATTTATTTACTTTCCATACATTCTGTATTGGTTGGTACCATGTCAGGTAACACCAAGACAAAAAAAACCAAAAAAAAACTAAAAAAAAAAAAATTATAATAATAAGAAAAAAATAATAAAAATAATAAATTTGAAAAAAAAACAGAGAGAAGCTGGAACATCATTTCTTAATGGACCTTTATAAAAGTTGGCAACAAAAAAAAAAAGAAGCAAACTTTTAAATGACATTATCTTTTAGATTTCAGGTTCTTTAAAAGTATAATTGAAACAAATAAAAATGCTGAATCATGGAATCATGATTAAATATTATATGCTTAACATTGGTCTGTCTAATTTTCTAAAAATTAAAGTTTCCTTTTTCTGAATTTTTCATTTTCATACTAACAAATTTATATTTAGAAATCATGAAATCTCACGGTTCAAATATTTTATTTTGCACATAGTAATGGTTATCTTAATTCAGAAAGATACTTGGGGTTAACAATAAGTAAAGAGATTTGTACCTTCTCTTCTTTTTTTTTTGAAAGATTTTAAAAAGTTTAAAATATTTCTGGACATGGTGGAACGACAGAAGCTAAAGTACTAAAGTATAATTAAAAGGATAAACAATTTGGAAGGGAATCAATAATTGTACTCGACTTTATACTATTTATTTAACAAAATAATTTACAGATGCACATATAAAATGCTTTTTTTTAAACTTGTTTCAGATTATCATTTAATATTAAGGTTCAGTTTAGTCTTTACATCATGACATATAGTTATTGAATAATTTAAAATAAAAATTTACATCCCCCTTTATACATTTTTAGATCATAAAAACAAATTTATCGTCTCCGTTAGCTTTATAGATCCTTTTTGAACTGATCTCAAAATATCCCTTCAGTTAAACCGAAAATTGAATAATTAAATAGTAGGTACCGAATATTGTATTTGTTTAACAATATATTACCGGCTATTTTAAAGCGGCTTATATTCGTTGACAAATGAGATTCAGAATAAAGCCCAATTATTATCTAAAATTGGTAAAAGAATTAATATTGCACCACAAAAATATCTATAGACAACCAAAGATTCGCATTTAGTAATATAAAAAGTAGGGTTTAAATTAGAACTATAGCTTAATGTTAAGTAGGACATGTTCTGAAAACAGCAGAAGAGAAAACGTGAATAATTAGGATATTTGAATTAAAGTTCTGAAAAAGTTAAAAAACGTATTAGAGATTAATAAAGTACCTTATCAACTATAAAATTACGACGAAGGCACCATGTCATAAGCCTCTATTTCATTGACCTATAGTATTATTTCACTGTATTTTTTTTAAGTTGCCAGTATTTATCATTTATCCTGTATGCAATTAGGGGGGATTTTAGAGTTGGCTATACAAAATCAGGGTTACAGTAATTTGTTTAGCAGGGATTTGGCAGTTTGGCAACCCCATTTGTTATTAAAATAAGTGTATAAAACATAAAATTAGGGAGAATTCTAGAGTTGATTACAAATGAAAACCAGTTAAATGATAAGCAGTCAAATGAAATACAGTCAAATGGTATACATGAAATAATGAAGAAGTCATTTATTTCTTATATAGTTTACAGAAAACTTTTATTAAAAATGCATTAACATAGTTAAGATTTTAAAATTAAATTTTGCTTCATTTTTATTCCGTAACCAAAAAATCAAAAGAAAAGTGGCTATTGCATTACTGTTAGTGATATTAATTAATAAATTTCAAAAGATTTTTAAAAAAAGTTTAAGAATTTGATCATTTTGGCAAAATTTTTTTATTAATTTTATAGAGGTTTAGTTCCGTTTTCCTTCGATCAATTCTAGTGGGAATTCAATGCACACTCCGAACTCCACCAATCAAGTGACGAACTCGATTAGAAAAGTTTAATTAAAGCTACTATTCAATATAAATGTTTAAATTGGACTTAACTTGTATATTATTAATTTTTTAAGAAAATGTATAAAATATTATCTTATAGCTTCCCGACACAACTGTACATTCTATTTTAAATTAGTTTTTTGGCTTTTTTTTTTATAAAGACGCCAACATTATATGTACATACATGGCATTTTAATTTAAAGTTATTGAAAGCGATTTCAATGGAATTACACCTAATTTTAAATGGAATAAATGGTGTAATCCCGACTGGTTTAAGTTTATATTTACTTTTTTGTTTTTTTTTTTTTTTTAATTTTTCTTTTTGTTATAAATAAAATCAATTATAAATAATGCATTTTTCTTTTTCAGTACACTGATTATAATTGGTTAAGTTAAAAAAGTACTGCAAATGACTTTAAAATTGACCTGGTGAAAATGTAAACTTTTATTATTTTTGTTAGTTTTTTTTAAATATAACAAATATATTATGGTACCTATAGAAAAAATCTTATCGAAATAATTAAAATAAAACTTATTGGACTAATTAAAATTTAAATAATTTTGATTCAGTTTTCCTTTACCATTTGATGCTTTTACTTATTTAACACTACAGTAATTATTTATTTTATTGCAGTATAGTCTTGAACAAATCAAAAAAAACATGGTAGAATGTAAACCAACGGCTTTTAAAAGCTCACATTTCCAAAAGACAATACAAACTGTGTAGAATTGTGACTAATTGCACACAAAATTTAAAAATTTCATATAAGAAAAAATGTGAAAAGAGAACTTTTCTGGAATGTTTAGGGGCTGTAAGTCCGGAACCATAAATAACTAAGAAAAACCGTTAACGTACGTAAAAATATATTACTGAAGCTTTAACTTTTATGTCTTGCCGAAGTAAAATGAGTACAGGTACTTAAGTTACAGCTGTTTAAAAATAGCAAATTTTTAATTTTTGAGCCCTAATATAAGCTAATAGCTCGTAAAAGGAGGTGGTTTAAAAAAATTTCTGAGCGCAAGCTTATACTAATTCTAAAAGTTAGGCAGAAGGTGCCCTCAAAATTTCAAGTCCCTATCTAAAAGCGTTCCGGAGTTATGAGGGTAGAAAAATCATGCAAAATTTAGTTTTCACATAACGGTAAATTTAAATACTAAATTTTAAAAAAATGTATAATTTGGATATACAAAGCTAAAAAAAATACCTGTCGAATGCCGTTTTCAGATTGAAACGAGGAAGAATACAGTTGCCTTTGTCAACTCTTAGATACCCGTACGAACCGTTAGTATGTTCACAGCCTGTCATTCTGCTCACAATATTATTTTTTTAATATTTTAGTATTTTAAAATAATTTGGGTGGATTTTATAATTTCTAGAACTATGGGTTGTACATATATTCAAACTATATGTTTATATGTACATTCTTCAAAAGCAAATTCTAACCTTTCACATAACGATTATCAATCCAAAACTTTTTCAAATATTCTATAGTACCATTTAATACTAAGCGGTAAATGTATATTAAATTTACTAAGTACAAAATAGTAAATATAATTTTAAATATTATATTATATTATATTTAAATATTCCATTGACAGAATAATTTCTTATAAGTACAATAAAATACATATATGTATGTAAATACGGCGCTATATAATATACATCTATACTCTTATCATTCATTCACTAGTGACATATACGATATCTAAAGAAACATGATATTATATAAGTATGTATATATATTAATATCATATAAATAAAAATTCTTCAAGCAACCGTTATGTTGTTTATTTATTTGCATTTTTATGTACTACGCATTATATCCTCAACAATTTCAAATTATCGAGTAAAACAAAATGCAAAAAAATCGTTAAAGAAATTTGTTAAAAAATTTGAAAAAATCAAGTAACACTTTCGTCAATTATAAAGTAACCCTACATTATTAAAAAAAGTTGTTAACAGAAATAAGAATATAATGTTGGAGCTTTAATTTTTGTGTATTACTTTAAAAAAATTTTAACAGGTGTTCAAGTTACAGGTGTTTAAAAATAGAAAATTTTCAGTTTTTGACCCCTTACAGCTCTTAAACGGGGGGTGATACAAAAAAAGTTTCTGAAATGACTCATACTTATTTTCAAAGATCTAACTTCTGTCAAAATTTCATGTTTCCAACTTAAACCGTTTAGAAGATAGAAGGGTTAAAGGATTTTGCAAAATTTGAGTTTCACATAACGGTAAATTAAGACACCGTATGCCACAAATATATATTTATTGTATATATTCTTTTAAAGCTAATAAAAGTAGTAATCGTTTGGCGTTTTCAAAATGAAGATATACCTAATACAACTTGTGCTATAACAATTTAAATATAGAGCTTTTTTGAACCTTTGGGGAGCTGTAGCTCCGTAACGGGTGGGGCTACAAAAAAAAGTTTTAAAAAATAAAATTAATATTTTTGTGAGATCTATCAGTAGTTAAAATTTCATAGCTCTATTGCAAAAAAAATGTGGAGATCTAAAAGTTAGGTGTTCGAGAGCTACCCTAAGGCTTGGTCCAAATTCAACCAAAAAAAATAGGGAACCTACAAATTACTCCCAGAATATTTTGTGTAAATTTCAAGATTCTAGCTTTCTTAGTTTTTGAGTTAGCGTGCTGACGGACGGACGGACGGACATGGCTCAAAAGTCTTAGAATTTTTTTCTGATCCGATCCATACCTTTGAAGGTATATCTAGCTCGCTTATTTCGAGGTGTTACAAACGGAGGAGTAATTTTATTATACCCGATGCTATCGTACGGGTATAAAAATGTTAAGCAGAACATGAGATATATGTATTTAAAAATAGAGCTTTTTCCAAGTTTGAGGGCCTGTAGTTCCCTGATGGATGGGGCTACATGAAAAAGTTGTTCCACAAAATTAATTGTTTTGTGAGACTTACCCATGGTTAAAATTTCTTACTGTGTAGAAGTTTTATAAACAAACGGACAGACAGACGGATGGACGGACAGAGTGAAACTAATAAACACATTTTTCCAAATTCAAATTTTTTTGGAAATGTGCTAAAAAGCAAAGATTCTATAACGTATTCTAAATTCGGTTGAACTATTCATAGATAAATATATAATTTCTTATTTTTTTATATAAAATCGTGATTTAAAATATATTTTCACAGTCGGTTAATGTGAAATGAAATCACAAAACGAAATTAAATGTACTTTTTTGAAAACTTGAAAACTAGTATAGATATGTCTCAACATTATGCCTAAAAGATGCAGATTAAAAGACCAAAATTCATGATATATTCACTAATAGTTTAAAATCTATTAATTGATAGTACCAAACAATATAAGATGAGCAAAACTAAACATCACAGCGACAGGAAAAACTGAAGTATAATTCCACGTGACATATTTATTACATCACCAGTTAATACTAACTGAATGACGTGATTAGCCACATATATTGTAAAACCAAATAAAAGATTTTAAATTATACTAGAAAATCTCCTGTGCAATTGCACAATTTCTATAGATTCAAAAACATTTACGTTATCATACTGACTCCCTTACTACCTGTATTAAGGGAGGGATTATTACATGTATTTTTTTAGCTTAGGTATATTAAGTACCTAACTAAAATAACTTATGAATTTTTAATTTAATTTGAATTTTTTAGGTGTAGGGTATAAATAAGTCGGTTGCATCGACTTACTGTTACTTTTACTTGTTTTTTTTGCTTGAAAAAAATTTGCTGAATTTATTTTATTTAAATGTACTTTGGAAGAGGTCTTTGGTATATTTAATAAAAGATTCATGTCTCTGATAATGAAATTTCATACATTTTCGGGGGCTTTTTTTTGTGACGGTCGTTTTCGACAGCTTTTTAATTTAATGGTCTAATAATAAATTAGTACAAAATTATGAATCTATTGTGAGAGAAGGTTTCTAAAATGATATTTTCTTTTTTTTTATATATCCATTTCTATAATATTTAGTAAGCTAAATATTAATTTCTATAATATTTAGAAAAATATCCATTTCTATAATATTTAGTAAGCTTCTGATTTCTGTTATGAAATATAAGTCTGCCGAATTTTATATTAATAAAAAAATTCGAATATTTTATGTTATATCAAAAATGCAGCTTAAAAAATCAAAATTTCAACCTAAATAAACGAAACTACTTTAAAGTCTGCTGCGAAGCTTTTACCAGCTTTTATACTAATGAAAACAAAATAAGAATAAGATCGGCCTATTATTTGTTTCTTATAAATATAAGGCTTACTATAAACTTTGCTCTTTTTACTTTCAAGTCTTTTAATTTTATTAAGAGTATTTTTATTTTTTTCAACACAAAGAGTCATTTGAAAACTGCCAACAGGAGATTAATAATTTATTTTTAATTTACCGCTGCGACCAGTTCATAATGGATGTGGCAGCCAAATTTAAAAATTAAAAATTTGCTGAATTTATTTTTATTGAAAATGTGTGTTTTTTAAGTATGTGCTTTTCCTTTTTTGACTGTACTCACTTTTAATGAACGGTTTGTGTCTCTGATAATACTTCTAGTAGAAAATTTGGTCTCTGGTAATAATATTTACTAAATTTATTTATATTTTTAATGAACGGTTTATGTCTCTTGATAAACCGTTTATGTCTTTAATAGTTTGAGTCAAGGATTTGTGTCTCTGATAATAAAATTTTAACTTATTAAATAAATATCATCATTGCCAGTTTAGTTTACATTCAGTGTGAGTGTTTTATTATAGATATAAAATATTTTTTTTTACATGTTCGCAAGGTCTCGCCAACATCTTGTGTATTATTGGTATTATATTATAGATTATAGAAAATTGAAGTTTGGAATAAATAAAATGAAAATGAACTTGTAACTTTAGTTTATAAACCGAAAAAGTACAAAATGCTTATATCTAACTTTGGTGTTCCTTGAATTTCTAAGAAGCTTAATACCTAAGAATATATATAATCTATAATTTTATTTCAATTTAAAGAACTATCCAATTAAATCTCTAAGAAAATCTAAAAATTTAAATTTTATTTTCCGCAAATAGTTCAAATACACAGTAGATTGAAAATTGCAAGAGATGAAAATATTTTTGATGCTGTATGTATGTTTCAGAATGTATCTAATAATTTTTCTGTGTGATTTTATTTTAATTAAGCTGATACCAAAATATTAAATCGTCAGCTTGTTATTACTTGTGACGTCCGTTATTATTTTTATTATAGTGAAGATAGTGTTATAGTGTGAGCATTCTATATGAAACAAATTTGAAAATAAGTAATGAAATCCTTTAATGAAAATTTAATAAAGGAAACCCCTTCTAATTGACACTTAGTATAATAAGAATATTCATATAATACGATTTAAAAAAAAAAATTGAAGGAAAACGAGGAAGAGTGCAGTAGAGTAGACTGTGTCAACTCTGGGATACCCGTATGAACGTAATATATCCTGTTTCTATAAAACTTGATCATCTTTTAAAAACATTCAGAGTTTTAGTACCGAACTACAGAGATATATTTATGTAAATTGTGGAGTTGTATGATAGCTACCCGAATCTATTGCGCCTAGCTTCATTAAGTTCCAAGAAATGCAAAAAGCCTGAACCGGCTGATTTAGACCATTCAAATTTTACAAAAGTTTTTGGCATGCAACTCGACACTTTTTCACTAAACTTAAGATAGCTAGCTTCAATAGACACTGAGTTATTTTCATTTAAAAAGAGAAGTTGTATGGCAACTATCCGAACCTGTCATATCATCACAACAAAATTTTACAGAAGTTGTTGTCATAAAACTCGATCATCATTTGCAAAATTTCAGATACCTAGATTGAATAGCCACTGGGTTATTTCCATTTAAAGAAAGAAGTTGTATGGCAGCTACTCGAACCCGGCGGCCGAAAATGCTGGAGTTAAATAGCAAAACTAACAATTTTGTAAAAGTGACGTAAAAAAAATTTCAGCCTCCTAACTCCTTTATTTTTTGAGTTATCGTGCGGACGGACACTGAGTTCTTTTCATTTAAAAAGAGAAGTTGTATGGCAGCTACCCGAACCCGTCGCACCAGCACAACCAAATTTTGCAGAAGTTGTTGCCATAAAACTTGATCATCATTCGCAAAATTTCAGATACCTAGATTGAACAGACACTGGGTTATTTCTATTTAAAAAAAGACGTTGTATGGCAGCTACCCGAACCCGGGAACAGAAAATGCTGGAATTAAATAGCAAAACTAACAATTTTACAAAAGTGACGTAAAAAAAATTTCAGCCTCCTAGCTCCTCTATTTTTTGAGTTATCGTGCGGACGGACACTGAGTTCTTTTCATTTAAAAAGAGATTTTGTATGGCAGCTACCCGAACCCGTCGCACCAGCACAACCAAATTTTGTAGAAGTTGTTGCCATAAAACTTGATCATCATTTGCAAGATTTCAGACGCCTAGCTTTATTAACTTCCAAGAGGTGCAAGAAGCCTGAACCGGCTGTTCTAGGCCAAACAAATTTTACAAAAGTTGTTGGCATATAACTCGACACTTCTTTACTAAATTTCAGATTCCTAGCTTCAATAAACACTGAGTTATTCTCATTTAACCGGATAAGTTGTATGGCAGCTACTCGAAGCCGGCGGCCGAAAATGCTGGAGTTAAATAGCAAAACTAACAATTTTGTAAAAGTGACGTAAAAAAAATTTCAGCCTCCTATCTCCTTTATTTTTTGAGTTATCGTGCGGACGGACACTGAGTTATTTTCATTTAAAAAGAGAAGTTGTATGGCAGCTACCCGAACCCGTTGCACCACCACAACCAAATTTTACAGAATTTGTTGCCATAAAACTTGATCATCATTCGCAAAATTTCAGATACCTAGATTGAACAGACACTGGGTTATTTCTATTTAAAGAAAGACGTTGTATGGCAGCTACCCGAACCCGGGGACAGAAAATGCTGGAATTAAATAGCAAAACTAACAATTTTACAAAAGTGACGTAAAAAAATTTTCAGCCTCCTAGCTCCTCTATTTTTTGAGTTATCGTGCGGACGGACACTGAGTTCTTTTCATTTAAAAAGAGATTTTGTATGGCAGCTACCCGAACCCGTCGCACCAGCACAACCAAATTTTGTAGAAGTTGTTGCCATAAAACTTGATCATCATTTGCAAGATTTCAGACGCCTAGCTTTATTAACTTCCAAGAGGTGCAAGAAGCCTGAACCGGCTGTTCTAGGCCAAACAAATTTTACAAAAGTTGTTGGCATATAACTCGACACCTCTTTACTAAACTTCAGATTCCTAGCTTCAATAAACACTGAGTTATTCTCATTTAACCGGATAAGTTGTATGGCAGCTACCCGAACCCGCCGCACCACCACAACTAAATTTTACAAAAGTTGTTGCCATAAAACTTGATCATCATTTTCAAAATTTCAGACGCCTAGCTTCATTAGGTTCCAAGAGGTGCAAGAAGTCTGAACCGGCTGCTCTAGACCAACCAAATTTTACAAAAGTTGTTGGCATGTAACTCGACACCTCTTTACTAAATTTCAGATTCCTAGCTTCAATAAACACTGAGTTATTCGCATTTAAACGGAGAAGTTGTATGGCAGCTACCCGAACCCGCTGCACCAGCACAACCAAATTTTACAGAAGTTGTTGCCATAAAACTTGATCATCATTTGCAAAATTTCAGAAACCTAGCTTGAATAGATACTGAGTTATTTCTATATAAAGATAGAAGTTGTATGGCAGCTACTCGAACCCGCCAACCGAAAATGTTGCATTTAAATAGCAAAACTAACAATTTTGCAAAAGTGACGTAAAAAAAATTTCAGCCCCCTAGCTCCTTTATTTTTTGAGTTATCGTGCGGACGGACGGACGGACGGACGTACATGGCTTAATCGACTCAGAATTCGATTCTGAGCCGATCCATACCTTTGACACTACATCTAGCTCGACTCCTTCAAGGTGTCACAAACGTAATGGCAAATTTATTATACCCTTGAACATAGTTCATACGGGTATAAAAAAGTTTAAATTTAAAGTTTTTAGTAAAAGTTTATTTTACTTTAACTTAATTTTTCTAAAAGTTTAAGTTTAACACCTATTCTTTTTATTTAATTTAATGTGAATACGAGGAAGAGTGCAGTAGAGTAGACTGTGTCAACTCTGGGATACCCGTATGAACGTAATATATCCTGTTTCTATAAAACTTGATCATCTTTTAAAAACATTCAGAGTTTTAGTACCGAACTACAGAGATATATTTATGTAAATTGTGGAGTTGTATGATAGCTACCCGAATCTATTGCGCCTAGCTTCATTAAGTTCCAAGAAATGCAAAAAGCCTGAACCGGCTGCTTTAGACCATTCAAATTTTACAAAAGTTTTTGGCATGCAACTCGACACTTTTTCACTAAATTTCAGATACCTAGCTTCAATAGACACTGAGTTATTTTCATTTAAAAAGAGAAGTTGTATGGCAACTATCCGAACCTGTCATATCATCACACTAAAATTTTACAGAAGTTGTTGCATTAAAACTCGATCATCATTTGCAAAATTTCAGATACCTAGATTGAATAGACACTGGGTTATTTCCATTTAAAGAAAGAAGTTGTATGGCAGCTACTCGAACCCGGCGGCCGAAAATGCTGGAGTTAAATAGCAAAACTAATAATTTTGCAAGAGTGACGTAAAAAAAATTTCAGCCTCCTAGCTCCTTTATTTTTTGAGTTATCGTGCGGACGGACACTGAGTTCTTTTCATTTAAAAAGAGATTTTGTATGGCAGCTACCCGAACCCGTCGCACCAGCACAACCAAATTTTGTAGAAGTTGTTGCCATAAAACTTGATCATCATTTGCAAAATTTCAGATACCTAGATTGAACAGACACTGGGTTATTTCTATTTAAAGAAAGAAGTTGTGTGGCAGCTACTCGAACCCGGCGGCCGAAAATGCTGGAGTTAAATAGCAAAACTAACAATTTTGTAAAAGTGATGTAAAAAAAATTGCAGCCTTCTAACTCCTTTATTTTTTGAGTTATCGTGCGGACGGACACTGAGTTCTTTCATTTAAAAAGAGATTTTGTATGGCAGCTACCCGAACCCGTCACACCACCACAACCAAATTTTGCAGAAGTTGTTGCCATAAAACTTGATCATCATTCGCAAAATTTCAGATACCTAGATTGAACAGACACTGGGTTATTTCTATTTAAAGAAAGAAGTTGTATGGCAGCTACTCGAACCCGGCGGCCGAAAATGCTGGAGTTAAATAGGAAAACTAACAATTTTGCAAGAGTGACGTAAAAAAAATTTCAGCCTCCTAACTCCTTTATTTTTTGAGTTATCGTGCGGACGGACACTGAGTTCTTTTCATTTAAAAAGAGAAGTTGTATGGCAGCTACCCGAACCCGTCGCACCAGCACAACCAAATTTTGTAGAAGTTGTTGCCATAAAACTTGATCATCATTCGCAAAATTTCAGATACCTAGATTGAACAGACACTGGGTTATTTCTATTTAAAGAAAGAAGTTGTATGGCAGCTACTCGAACCCGGCGGCCGAAAATGCTGGAGTTAAATAGGAAAACTAACAATTTTGCAAGAGTGACGTAAAAAAAATTTCAGCCTCCTAGCTCCTTTATTTTTTGAGTTATCGTGCGGACGGACACTGAGTTCTTTTCATTTAAAAAGAGATTTTGTATGGCAGCTACCCGAACCCGTCGCACCAGCACAACCAAATTTTGTAGAAGTTGTTGCCATAAAACTTGATCATCATTCGCAAAATTTCAGATACCTAGATTGAACAGACACTGGGTTATTTCTATTTAAAGAAAGAAGTTGTATGGCAGCTACCCGAACCCGGGGACAGAAAATGCTGGAGTTAAATAGCAAAACTAACAATTTTACAAAAGTGACGTAAAAAAATTTTCAGCCTCCTAGCTCCTCTATTTTTTGAGTTATCGTGCGGACGGACACTGAGTTCTTTTCATTTAAAAAGAGATTTTGTATGGCAGCTACCCGAACCCGTCGCACCAGCACAACCAAATTTTGTAGAAGTTGTTGCCATAAAACTTGATCATCATTTGCAAAATTTCAGACGCCTAGCTTCATTAGGTTCCAAGAGGTGCAAGAAGTCTGAACCGGCTGCTCTAGACCAAACAAATTTTACAAAAGTTGTTGGCATATAACTCGACACTTCTTTACTAAATTTCAGATTCCTAGCTTCAATAAACACTGAGTTATTCTCATTTAACCGGATAAGTTGTATGGCAGCTACCCGAACCCGTCGCACCACCACAACCAAATTTTACAAAAGTTGTTGCCATAAAACTTGATCATCATTTGCAAAATTTCAGACGCCTAGCTTCATTAGGTTCCAAGAGGTGCAAGAAGTCTGAACCGGCTGCTCTAGACCAACCAAATTTTACAAAAGTTGTTGGCATGTAACTCGACACCTCTTTACTAAATTTCAGATTCCTAGCTTCAATAAACACTGAGTTATTCTCATTTAAACGGAGAAGTTGTATGGCAGCTACCCGAACCCGCTGCACCAGCACAACCAAATTTTACAGAAGTTGTTGCCATAAAACTTGATCATCATTTGCAAAATTTCAGAAACCTAGCTTGAATAGATACTGAGTTATTTCTATATAAAGATAGAAGTTGTATGGCAGCTACTCGAACCCGCCGACCGAAAATGTTGGATTTAAATAGCAAAACTAACAATTTTGCAAAAGTGACGTAAAAAAAATTTCAGCCCCCTAGCTCCTTTATTTTTTGAGTTATCGTGCGGACGGACGGACGGACGGACGGACGGACGGACGGACGTACATGGCTTAATCGACTCAGAATTCGATTCTGAGCCGATCCATACCTTTGACACTATATCTAGCTCGACTCCTTTAAGGTGTCACAAACGTAATGGCAAATTTATTATACCCTTGAACATAGTTCATACGGGTATAAAAACGGTATGTATAATTGTTACAAGCATTACACCCGTTTTACAGTACACTGCCTTAAAGTATGCATTAGTTTTAAATAATACTATTTTGTTTTTCAATTTTTCTTTTGGGGTTCATATAAATTTTGCACAATAGCTTTTAATTTTGTGAGCATATTTTTTTCTGGAATTTTAGAATTTTCATATACAATGAGAATAAATAGTTGGTTTCTCATCTATCATTTAAACTATGCAACCGTTAAACAAACCATCAATTGTGTTTACGTATGATCCTGTGAATGTCGTTATATTATAAGTAAAGTTTTTTGACATGTGTTGAAATAATATATTAAAGATTTTCTTCCCATTTATTGCTGATCAAATACATACAATTAAAAAAATTTAATTATTATAATACGTAATAAATAAATCAAGTCGATTATTTTAGTAATTTGAACTATTTTACATAATATTTTGATACAAACTTTTTAATTACGGATATTTTATTTCATTTTTTTTTTTTTTTTTAATTTACAAAATCCATTTCTTTTTTTTTAATTTAAAAATCACCAAATTTTTAAAAAAATTTTATATTTGGTGGAAAATAAAAGTTAAAACCAAAATACCACCCCCCAAAAACAAACAAAAAAAAGAAAAAACAAAAACTAAAACTTTTTGTAATAAATCGTTCGTTTTGAGTTCCTAGTCCAGATTTCTTCCTATAAAAAAATTTTCTAATAAATCCTTAGCTTTATTACTGCCTTTGTGGTAATAAATGACCAGTTGCTATTAATTTTAGACCAAAACAAAAAATGTTCAACTTATGTTTTAGACAAATAAAAAATGAAAAAAAAAAAAAAAGAAATTTATTAAATGGCGTCCTTTTTTGCCTCAATTTTCGTTTTAATATTTTATTTTTTTTTTTGTTTTACTTGTAAAGCTTTAGGTCAATCTTTATTTACTTATTTTTTTCAATTGCTTTACTTTTTAGAACTCAAATGAAAAGTAATTATTCTAAAAAAAAAAAAAAATTCTAAAAACAAAATAAAAAAAACAAATATTGCCCATAATTTTGCCAAGTGAAAAGAAATTAATTTTATCCTTGAAAATCAGTCAAAAAAAAAAGAAAAAGAAACATAAATTGGGAAATCTTTATTTATAGAATAACAAAAATTTTAGACAATTTATTCACTTCTATTCCGATAACAGTAAAAAAAAAAAACATTATATTTTGAATTAAGGCAGGAAGTTCAAAGGAAGGATTAAAAAAAAAGATCAAATTTTTAAAATAAAGTTTAAACATATTATGGGTATCTAATTATTGTTGATCTTAAATGGTCTGCATGTTCAACTGTATGACTAATATTCTGCATAACTACGATATTCAATATTCGTTGATTGCATGTTGTCGTATCCAACTCAACATTTAAATGAAAATCAATTTTTTGCGTAATTTTTTGTATAAAGGATGCACAAATTTGAATCAAAAATTGAAAATTAATTTAACCATATTCAAGTGCTTCTTACTATTGGCACCAATATAAAACATTCTTTAAAATAATTTAAAGACCTTTTTATTTTATGAATTTGAAGAAAATTAAGAAAGTGTAAACCTTGAAAAAAATCTTGAAATCTTGAAAAAACTATTATAAATTTATACCAGCTGTTGTAACTTCATGCTACACTACTTATGAAAAATAAAATCAGAAAGCGTGTATGAAAGATGTCCATATAATATGTACATTAGGTTAGGATTACGTTAACCTATATGTACATTAACCAAAATAAAAATTTTCCGATATTAGTTTCAAAATTTATTAAGATAAAGTTACTTTGCTTGTTGCTCACATATTTCGGTAGTTTCTTTTTAAAGATTTAAGCTGGCCCTTTAATAGCTTCCAAAATTTATTTCGTCAAAATAATATCATGGTGACATAATTCTAAAGCATAAAATTAAACCTACATCCTTGAAAAGGCTCTCCACTACTTT
Organism: Poecilobothrus nobilitatus; assembly: GCA_947095535.1. NCBI lineage: Eukaryota > Metazoa > Arthropoda > Insecta > Diptera > Dolichopodidae > Poecilobothrus > Poecilobothrus nobilitatus. The sequence goes on from OX352774.1 coordinate 7,343,761, forward strand.
GATGGTTCAGAAACCTGGAGTCGGACTTAGAGTCTAATAACTACTGATACGTTAGCTCTGTATTCATCAATAAAATAAAGTTCAATAATATGTAAAATTTTTAACTAAACAACTGACCATTAAACAGCCAAATTAAATATAATATTAAAAGAAAATTCGATATACATTCGATTTCAACAAAAAACAAAAAAAAAAGAAATGTTGTAAAAAGTGACGACCATCACCAATACAATATTATATAAAAAAAAAAATTGTTGATTTGTATTCAAAATGATTTATTTCTTGTTTGATGGTGACTTTTGGTTTTGATAGGCTTCGCTAAATATTAAAACAAAAATTTTAATTACGGTCAGTCAAAATTAAAATTTTTGTTTTTTTTCTTTTTCTTTTTATCGTTTACTTAAAGTGAATCTACTAAGAAAAAAAAAATTTTTTAAGTAGGAAAACTTTTCTCTTGTTTTAATAAAAGAGAAAAAAAAAAACGAATAGAAGAAAAGAAAAGTCATTAATATGTAAATTTAAAAAGTAGGAGTAATGTTTTTCAATTTTATTGTTTGGTTTGTTTTCTTTTTTTTTGTTTCCTTATTATTTTAAGGGTTTTTGTAACTACTACACTAATTTAACCACATTTCTAATTTTTTCAAAATTTGTTTTTAGTTTCAATTTGTCTATTTGTCTGTTGTACCTCAAAATGGGAAAAAAGTTGAAGGTAAATGCAATGCTAATCATTAATAAAACTCATTTATTTTCTAAGTATCTGATATCTTCTGAAAGTTTATAGCTATTATTCCACAAGAATTCTTCTCAAATGCTTAATATTAAAACCAACCTTTACATTTTTATTAAAGGTCGGTCCTAAAGTCTGATTTTAAAGGAGAGGTTTTCATTTGTTGAAGTCCAATAGTATCCGGAGAACAATTTCTCTGGGTGATTTTTCCACCGACCCTCGTAAAATAAAAAAATCGGAACAGTTTTAAATTTTAAATATAAAATTGAATTCAACCACTATAACTTTTCTGGTGGCTCCTGCTTGCTCTTAATTTATTTAAATTAACCATCTTATTTTAAAATTTCCTTTTATCATTTTGTGATTTAAGGATTCGTCGCCCAAACATAAAATCAAAATGCGTGCTACAATCATGTTCTATCAAAAAGATTTCATACTGAACAGGAGAAGGTTCCATACTAAAACAAATACAACAAACAGAATAAAACTGAACAATCTACTTACTATAAATATAACATCGAAAGAATATAATCAAATGGTATCACAAGACCTGAACATCTTAAATTCGAACTTAAATCGGAACTTAGTTAACTATGCTACACAAAAATAAACGCAAAAACATTAGCAGAAAACTCCATTTTTGATACTGAGACAAAATGACAACTGCCATTTTTGAAAGATATTTAAAGTAAATAGTGTTAAGGAGAAAATCTTAAGATAGTTTAAAATCTCGAATTTCTGTATATTTTGTTGATCTTTTTAAATTTTGTTTTTAATGTTTTTCTATTTTGTCCTATTGTGGTTTTTCATTTATTTTTCTTCAGTGATGTATAAAAACGCATCAAAATAGGAGTACATATTTTTATTCATTAATTGATAATATTACTACAATATAAACTGACCCAAATACCTTTACAACAGAGATATTTAATATAGGTTTCAATTTTTTTTTTTGAATCTAAAATTGGCAAAATGGTTGAAATTTACACAAATCGAGGAGTATAGTTGCAACATGTATAAAAGAAAAAGGAAAACGAGGAAAAATACAGTTGACTTTGTCAACTCTTAGATACCCGTACTAACCGTTAGTATGTTCACAGCCTGTCAATATCTATCTATATCTCTGCTTACAATATTATTTTTTTAATATTTTAGTATTTTATAATAATTTGGGTGAATTTTATAATTTCTAGAACTATGGGTTGTACATATATTCAAACTATATGTTTATATGTACATTCTTCAAAAGCAGATTATAACCTTTCATATCAATCCAAAACTTTTTCAAATATTATATAGTACCATTTAATACTAAGCGGTAAATGTATATTAAATTTACTAAGTACAAAACAATAAATATAATTTTAAATATTATATTATATTATATTTAAATATTCTATTGACAGAATAATTTCTTATAAGTACAATAAAATACATATATGTATGTAAATACGGCACTATATAATATACATATATACTCTTATCACTCACTCACTAGTGGCATATACGATATGTAAATAAATATGATATTATATAAGTATGTATATCAATATCATATAAATAAAAATTCTTCAAGCAACCGTTATGTTGTTTATTTATTTACATTTTTTTGTACTACGCATTATATCCTCAACAATTTCAAATTATCGAGTAAAACAAAATGCAAAAAATTTGTTGAAGAAATTTGTTAGAAAATTTGAAAAAATCAAGTAACACTTTCGTCAATTATAAAATAACCCTATATTATTAAAAAAAGTTATTAACAGAAATAAGAACATAATGTTGAAGCTTTAATTTTTGTGTATTACTTCAAAAAAATTTTAACAGGTGTTCAAGTTACAGGTGTTTAAAAATAGGAAATTTTCAGTTTTTGACCCCTTACAGCTCCTAAACGGGGAGTGATACAAAAAAAGTTTTTGAAATGACCCATACTTATTTCCAAAGATCTAACATCTATCAAAATTTCAAGTTTCCAACTTAAACCGTTTAGCAGATAGAAGGGTTGAAGGATTTTGCAAAATTTGAGTTTCACATAACGGTAAATTAAGACACCGTATGCCACAAATATATATTTATTGTATATACACTTTTAAAGCTAATAAAAGTAGTAATCGTTTGGCGTTTTCAAAATGAAGATATAACTTATACAACTTGTGCTATAACAATTTAAATATAGAGCTTTTTTCAACCTTTGTGGAGCTGTAGCTCCGTAACGGGTGGGGCTCCAAAAAAAAGTTATTAAAAATAAAACTAATATTTTTGTGAGATCTATCAGTATTTAAAATTTCATAGCTCTATTGCAAAAAAAATGTCGGGATCTAAAAGTTAGGTGTTCGAGAGCTACCCTAAGGCTTGGTCCAAACTCAACCAAAAAAAATAGGGAACCTACAAATTACTCCCAGAATATTTTGTGTAAATTTCAAGATTCTAGCTTTCTTAGTTTTTGAGTTAGCGTGCTGACGGACGGACGGACATGACTCAAAAGTCTTAGAATTTTTTTCTGATCCGATCCATACCTTTGAAGGTATATCTAGCTCGCTTATTTCGAGGTGTTACAAACGGAGGAGTAATTTTATTATACCCGATCCTATCGTACGGGTATAAAAAACCTAACAATGAAAACCTAACTATTAAATAAATGTTACATTAAAACAAGGAAACTTTATATCGAGTTGATACTCTTTTAATATCCAATACAGCGTATTTTATACACATATATTAAAAAAATATCACTATGTAGGGGGAATATATCCTTCAACAGATTTTTCTACATAATTAAATACAGGAAAATCAAACAGTTTTTTTTTATTTGTTTTTTTTTATACAATTGTTTTTTAGTTTGGTTTTAAATAGAAATAAGTTTCAATACAAACGAGGAAGAATACAGTTGACTTTGTCAACTCTTAGATACCCGTACGAACCGTTAGTATGTTCACAGCCTGTCACTCTGCTTACAATATTATTTTTTTAATATTTTAGTATTTTAAAATAATTTGGGTGAATTTTATAATTTCTAGAACTATGGGTTGTACATATATTCAAACTATATGTTTATATGTACATTTTTCTAAAGCAGATTCTAACCTTCCACATAACGATTATCAATCCAAAACTTTTTCAAATATTCTATAGTACCATTTAATACTAAGCAGTAAATGTATATTAAATTTACTTAGTACAAAATAGTAAATATAATTTTAAATACAAGTACAATAAAATACATATCTGTATGTAAATACGGCGCTATATAATATACATCTATACTCTTATCATTCATTCACTAGTGACATATACGATATGTAAATAAACATGATATTATATAAGTATGTATATATATCAATATCATATAAATAAAAATTCTTTAAGCAACCGTTATGTTGTTTATTTAATTACATTTTTTTGTACTACGCATTATATCCTCAACAATTTCAAATTATCGAGTAAAACAAAATGGAAAAAATTCGTTTTAAAGAAATTTGTTAGAAAATTTGAAAAAATCAAGTAACACTTTCGTCAAATAAAGTAACCCTATATTATTAAAAAAAGTTGTTAACAAAAATAAGAGTATAATGTTGAAGCGTTAATTTTTGTGTATTACTTCAAAAAAATTTTAACAGGTGTTCAAGTTACAGGTGTTTAAAAATTGGAAATTTTCAGTTTTTGACCCCTTACAGCTCCTAAACGGGGGGTGATACAAAAAAAATTTCTGAAATGACTCATACTAATTTTCAAAGATCTAACTTCTGTCAAAATTTCAAGTTTCCAACTTTAACCGTTTAGAAGATGGAAGGGTTAAAGAATTTTGCAAAATTTGAGTTTCGCATAACGGTAAATTAAGACACCGTATGCCAAAAATATATATTTATTGTATATATACTTTTAAAGCTAATGAAAGTAGTAATCGTTTGGCGTTTTCAAAATGAAGATATACCTTATACAACTTGTGCTATAACAATTTAAATATAGAGCTTTTTTGAACCTTTGGGGAGCTGTAGCTCCGTAACGGGTGGGGCTACAAATAAAAGTTATTCAAAATAAAATTAATATTTTTGTGAGATCTATGAGTAGTTAAAATTTCATAGCTCTATTGCAAAAAAAATGTGGGGATCTAAAAGTTAGGTGTTCGAGAGCTACCCTAAGGCTTGGTCCAAACTCAACCAAAAAAAATAGGGAACCTACAAATTACTCCCAAAATATTTTGTGTAAATTTCAAGATTCTAGCTTTCTTAGTTTTTGAGTTAGCGTGCTGACGGACGGACGGACGGACGGACGGACGGACATGGCTCAAAAGTCTTAGAATTTTTTTCTGATCCGATCCATACCTTTGAAGGTATATCTAGCTCGCTTATTTCGAGGTGTTACAAACGGAGGAGTAATTTTATTATACCCGATCCTATCGTACGGGTATAAAAAATAAAATGTAAAAATGCTCTCGAACACCTAACTTTTAGATCTCCACATTTTTTTTGCAATAGAGCTATGAAATTTTAACTGCTGATAGATCTCACAAAAATATTAATTTTATTTTCTATAACTTTTTTTTGTAGCCCCACCCGTTACGGAGCTACAGCTCCCCAAAAGTTCAAAAAAGCTCTATATTTAAATTGTTATAGCACAAGTTGTATAAGGTATATCTTAATTTTGAAAACGCCAAACGATTACTATTTTCATTATCTTTAAAAGTATATATACAATAAATATATATTTTTGGCATACGGTGTCTTAATTTACCGTTATGCGAAACTCAAATTTTGCAAAATTCTTTAACCCTTCCATCTTCTAAACGGTTAAAGTTGGAAACTTGAAATTTTGACAGAAGTTAGATCTTTGAAAATTAGTATGAGCCGTTTCAGAAATTTTTTTTGTATCACTCCCCGTTTAGGAGCTGTAAGGGGTCAAAAACTGAAAATTTCCTATTTTTAAACACCTGTAACTTGAACACCTGTTAAAATTTTTTTGAAGTAATACACAAAAATTAAAGCTCCAACATTATATCTTTATTTCTGTTAACAACTTTTTTTAATAGTATAGGGTTACTTTATAATTGACGAAAGTGTTACTTGATTTTTTCAAATTTTCTAACAAATTTCATTAACGAATTTTTTCCATTTTGTTTTACTCGATAATTTGAAATTGTTGAGGATATAATGCGTAGTACAAAAAAATGTAATTAAATAAACAACATAACGGTTGCTTGAAGAATTTTTATTTATATGATATTGATATATATACATACTTATATAATATCATGTTTATTTACATATCGTATATGTCACTAGTGAATGAATGATAAGAGTATAGATGTATATTATATAGCGCCGTATTTACATACACATATGTATTTTATTGTACTTATAAGAAATTATTCTGTCAATGGAATATTTAAATATAATATAATATAATATTTAAAATTATATTTACTATTTTGTACTAAGTAAATTTAATATACATTTACCGCTTAGTATTAAATGTTACTATAGAATATTTGAAAAAGTATTGGATTGATAATCGTTATGTGGAAGGTTAGAATCTGCTTTAGAAGAATGTACATATAAACATATAGTTTGAATATATGTACAACCCATAAGTTCTAGAAATTATAAAATTCACCCAAATTATTTTAAAATACTAAAATATTAAAAAAATAATATTGTGAGCAGAGTGACAGTCTGTGAACATACTAACGGTTCGTACGGGTATCTAAGAGTTGACAAAGTCAACTGTATTCTTCCTCGTTTACAATAAAAAATAAAACCAGAATATGGATTTTTTTATGGAAAATAGAATTTTATTTAGATTGATTGATAAATTTCCGAATGTATGATAAAATTAAAGAAATGGCGGTTGGGTATCAAACTTTTATTTTTTACTATAGCTACATTAATTCCATTTATTTGCATAGTTTTAGTAAGATTTTAAAATATATAGTAGTTGGTAACTAAAACGAACTATGTTTAACCAGGTTGGTAAAGAAAATAATTCTTAGAAATCCCTTTTTATACCCGTACGATAGGATCGGGTATAATAAAATTACTCCTCCGTTTGTAACACCTCGAAATAAGCGAGCTAGATATACCTTCAAAGGTATGGATCGGATCAGAAAAAAATTCTAAGACTTTTGAGCCATGTCCGTCCGTCCGTCCGTCCGTCAGCATGCTAACTCAAAAACTAAGAAAGCTAGAATCTTGAAATTTACACAAAATATTTTGGGAGTAATTTGTAGGTTCCCTATTTTTTTTGGTTGAGTTTGGACCAAGCCTTAGGGTAGCTCTCAAACACCTAACTTTTAGATCCCCACATTTTTTTTGCAATAGAGCTATGAAATTTTAACTACTGATAGATCTCACAAAAATATTAATTTTATTTTTAATAACTTTTTTTTGTAGCCCCACCCGTTACGGAGCTACAGCTCCCCAAAGGTTCAAAAAAGCTCTATATTTAAATTGTTATAGCACAAGTTGTATAAAGTATATCTTCATTTTGAAAACGCCAAAAGGTTACTACTTTTATTAGCTTTAAAAGTGTATATACAATAAATATATATTTGTAGCATAGGGTGTCTTAATTTACCGTTATGTGAAACTCAAATTTTGCAAAATTCTTCAACCCTTCTATCTTCTAAACGGTTTAAGTTGGAAACTTGAAATTTTGACAAAAGTTAGATCTTTGAAAATAAGTATGAGTCATTTCAGAAATTTTTTTTGTATCACTCCCCGTTTAGGAGCTGTAAGGGGTCAAAAACTGAAAATTTCCTATTTTTAAACACCTGTAACTTGAACACCTGTTAAAATTTTTTTGAAGTAATACACAAAAATTAAAGCTCCAATATTATACTCTTATTTCTGTTAACAACTTTTTTTAATAATAGAGGATTACTTTATAATTGACGAAAGTGTTACTTGATTTTTTCAAATTTTCTAACAAATTCCTTTAACGATTTTTTTCCATTTTGTTTTACTCGATAATTTGAAATTGTTGAGGATATAATGCGTAGTACATAAAAATGCAAATAAATAAACAACATAACGGTTGCTTGAAGAATTTTTATTTATATGATATTAATATATATACATACTTATATAATATCATGTTTATTTACATATCGTATATGTCACTAGTGAATGAATGATAAGAGTATAGATGTATATTATATAGCGCCGTATTTATATACATATATGTATTTTATTGTACTTATAAGAAATTATTCTGTCAATGGAATATTTAAATATAATATAATATAATATTTAAAATTATATTTACTATTTTGTACTAAGTAAATTTAATATACATTTACCGCTTAGTATTAAATGGTACTATAGAATATTTGAAAAAGTTTTGGATTGATAATCGTTATGTGAAAGGTTAGAATCTGCTTTTGAAGAATGTACATATAAACATATAGTTTGAATATATGTACAACCCATAGTTCTAGAAATTATAAAATTCACCCAAATTATTTTAAAATACTAAAATATTAAAAAAATAATAGTGTAAGCAGAGTGACAGGCTGTGAACATACTAACGGTTCGTACGGGTATCTAAGAGTTGACAAAGGCAACTGTATTCTTCCTCGTTACATCTGAAATTAAATTAAAAAGTTTCCAACTTAAAGGGTTTAGAAGATAGAAGGGTTGAAGGATTTTGCAAAATTTGAGTTTTACATAACGGTAAATTAAGACACCGTATGCCACAAATATATATTTATTGTATATATACTTTTAAAGCTAATAAAAGTAGTAATTGTTTGGCGTTTTCAAAATGAAGATATACCTTATACAACTTGTGCTATAGCAATTTAAATATAGAGTTTTTTTGAACCTTTGGGGAGCTGTAGCTCCATAACGGGTGGGGATACAAAAAAAAGTTATTAAAAATAAAATTAATATTTTTGTGAGATCTATCAGCAGTTAAAATTTCATAGCTCTATTTCAAAAAAAAATGTGGGGATCTAAAAGTTAGGTGTTCGAGAACTACCCTAAGGTTTGGTCCAAACTCAACCAAAAAAAATAGGGAACCTACAAATTACTCCTAAAATATTTTGTGTAAATTTCAAGATTCTAGCTTTCTTAGTTTTTGAATTAGCGTGCTGACGGACGGACGGACGGACGGACAGACGGACGGATGGACATGGCTCAAAAGTCTTAGAATTTTTTTCTGATCCCATCCATACCTTTGAAGTTATATCTAACTCGCTTATTTCGAGGTGTTACAAACGGAGGAGTAATTTTATTATACCCGATCCTATCGTACGGGTATAACGAGGAAGAGTGCAGTAGAGTAGACTGTGTCAACTCTGGGATACCCGTATGAACGTAATATATCCTATTTCTATAAAACTTGATCATCTTTTAAAAACATTCAGATGTTTTAGTACCGAACTACAGAGATATATTTATGTAAATTGTAGAGTTGCATGACAGCTACCCGAATCTATTGCGCCTAGCTTCATTAAGTTCGAAGAAATGCAAGAAGCCTAAACCGGCTGCTTTAGATCAATCAAATTTTATAAAAGTTTTTGGCATGCAACTCGACACTTTTTCACTAAATTTCAGATAGCTAGATTCAATAGACACTGAGTTATTTTCATTTAAAGAAAGACGTTGTATGGCAGCTACTCGAACCCAGGGGCCGAAAATGCTGGAGTTAAATAGCAAAACTAACAATTTTACAAAAGTGACGTAAAAAAATTTTCAGCCTCCTAGCTCCTCTATTTTTTGAGTTATCGTGCGGACGGACACTGAGTTCTTTTCATTTAAAAAGAGATTTTGTATGGCAGCTACCCGAACTTGTCGCACCACCACAACCAAATTTTGCAGAAGTTGTTGCCATAAAACTGGATCATCATTCGCAAAATTTCAGATACCTAGATTGAACAGACACTGGGTTATTTCCATTTAAAGAAAGACGTTGTATGGCAGCTACTCGAACCCGGGGGCCGAAAATGCTGGAATTAAATAGCAAAACTAACAATTTTACAAAAGTGACGTAAAAGAAATTTCAGCCTCCTACGTACGGACGTACGTACGGACGGGCGTACATGGCTTAATCGACTCAGAATTCGATTCTGAGCCGATCCATACCTTTGACACTATATCTAGCTCGGCTCCTTTAAGGTGTCACAAACGTAATGGCAAATTTATTATACCCTTGAACATAGTTCATACGGGTATAAAAATTTTCAAGCAAATCCACGATATTTATCAAAAATCTTCGATTTTCTCACATAGGAAAAATATAAACTGGAAGGAACATAATATCAATACAAAATGTAAGAAAAACGATAAAACAAACCTAACTGTAAAATATAAACAAATTTAATGCCAACAACTTCTGTAAAAATTTGTTAGTAGTCGAGAAACTGTTAAGTCAGATATGTTAAATTTCCTAAAAGATTTTTGTAAAAACAGCATATAACATTATGGTCATGTCGGTATGTTTCGGACACAGCTAACTCACCATTTGACTTCGTTTTTCTTAGAATTTTGTATGGAAAGGTATTATAAAGTTCTACCTTAAAGCGTTCCAGAGATACAGAGGAACCAAACTTTTGAAAATTAGAATATTACAAAAATTACAAAAAAATAAAAAATAAAATAATTTATCCAATTTTTAATTAAAGAAATAAATTTTGTTTTTTTTTTTATTTAAATTGATACTTAAATTGTGTACTTTCTAATTTGATGGATGATTTATAAACCGGAAGAAAAAAGATGAAAAAAAAAAACAACTTTCTTGTTTTCTTTTAAAACTTGATCTGAGCACAGAAATTATAGGAATTCATTAATTAAAATTTTATTTTGAAATCAGCTGTAGTGATTTCCTGTTAGGAGAATGTTTTAATTAAATCTATAGAAAATTTTTTATTTTAATTTTTTTTTTTAATTCTTCGGTAAGAGTTTCCCCAGTATTCCAGTTATTCTTTTATGATTTTTAGTTTCCTAAAATACGTAGTTGAATCAGTATAGTTGATTTAACAAACTTGGATATTGCCAGATCGGGCTTTGACCTATGAACTTTTTTGCTGAAAGGTAGACGATGTAAGCCCTGACCCATACAATTCTATAAAATTGAAGAATGTAGAATATATTAAAGGTAGTCCGAAATTTTATGTTTATTCAAACTGTTGTAATCCTTTTATAAGAAGCTCCAATATAATTAATATATAAGTTTAGTTTATAGACAAAAAAAAACCAAAATTGACTCTTATCTAAATATTGATGATTGAATTACATTTTTATTTAATTTATTTTGTTACATTTATTGGAGAATATATTTTATATATGGGATCTTATCCATTCACGCATATATTTTTACCTAACAATTTACGATTATACTACGCACTTTTAAAAATCCTTGAAAAATTATATATACAAACAACAAATAAAGAAAAAATGAAGGGGGATATGTCATACGCTAAGAAAAAATCGCGAAAAATTTCGAGCGAAACTTCCAAATAAGTAAAGGAACCGGGGCATCAAACCACATAAGGAGGCACAACCATAATAGCTGAACTAAGCCAAGAAATCTAACATGGGAGAGAAAAAAAAAACGACAACAGGAAACAATAATGGCCATATAAAATGATAATGGCCAAAAAAAATTAACACAGTTTTGAAAGGTTGGTTTCAAATACTGTTTAATAATGGTCCTGTTTATTGATTGAAAAAACTTTTTTTGGTATTTTTAATAAAAATATATGTAACCTGTGAACTCCGAAACTTTTAAGCTGTTAGGCTCATACACCAAATGTAAAATCTGTTGCTTATTGTATCTCTCCGATATATATTTTATCATTTTATTTGAATAATTTTGCCAACTATCTTTGTATTTAGTTGAAACCATAAAAGAATATTTTATTACACACATAGATATAACTACCAAATGATCAAATATGGCTTCATAATAAAAAGACATATTTAAATATTTTGTAATAGAAAAGCTACAGTCGACTTATTTACAGATGCTTTTGAATTTATTTAACTGAAAACTTTGGGTTCTTGTTTTTTATCCCCAAGATTCAGTTTCGAAACAAAACCAAAACAAAAAGTGACATGTTTTAAATAAGGACCTTTTATTATTTCAAAGGTCAAACTTTAAACTTTTAATTTTCAATATAGCATATCGATTTTTTAAAGTATTATTTTTCTCAATTTTAAATAATTTGAAAAATAATTAAAGTGACAAAATTGACATAAAATTAGAAAGAAATTGACTATCAACAAGTATCGTAATTTAAATAAGTCATTTTAATTTAATATTATACTTACTTTGATTAAAATTATTAAGAGAAGTGTTCAGTTTCTAAGATATTTCTTTTTTGCGGTTTTCCTTTTTTTTTTTTTTTTGTTTGTATTTTATATTTTCTTCATTACTGATGTGATTGAAAATTCTAATGATTAGAAAGGATAGTTAAAAACAAAATCTGAAATTAGTAAATAAAAAGAAAAGTTAAACTAAAACTTCATAATAAGATTATACCATTCATTTTTAAGATATCTACATGAGATTCATTCATTAAAATGGTATATATGAAAAACAAAAAAAAAAAACAAAAAAGGACATTAATTGGATTTTAAAAAAAAAAAAATCTTAAATATAAAAGAAAATTTTCCAGTTACCATCATAAAACACTGTTGCTCTAATACTCTCTTCTATATATATATAATAATATAATATAGGTAATATATTATGTACTTATTAATAGATAGATATATACAGTTAATTAAAAAAGTATTGGCATACTTATTACAAATTTATTTAAAAAAAAAAAAAAAATTTTAAATTAGGATAGAGAATTGCGTTTAACAATTTTATTTGTATTTTTAGTAAAAATTGAATTATTCTCGGACAACTCATCAAAAGTAATAATATACCAAAAATGTATGGCTAGCATTAACAATGTCTCTTTTATATGAAGAAAAACAATGTAGTTTCTCTAAATGAATGCCTTAAACAGGATGAAGAAAAAAAATAATCTAGACATCCATTCTTATTTAAAAGAAAAGGATAAGACGAGGATAACTTTATGTGGATAACCTTAAACATATGTAATACTCATCATAGTAATTCAAGAATCATATTATGCACTTTGCATTGGTGAAACCATTTCCTACCAAACAATATTCCTCAAAATTGGTAATACCATACAAATAGTTATTATTGCTTGTATTCCATTTACAGAGTAAACTACCTTTCTACTCCCAACTACAACTATGTTTTAATATTAAGTTAATTAACCCTCCTTATACCAACTACTTTCAACTACTCTTTCCTCTTTTCATATAAAAGAAAAGTAAACATTATGTGTAAAATGCTTAACAATTTTAAGAGAAGATTTCCCAAATATCTAGTACTAATTAAACATCTAATAATCCATCTCAAAGTGAACTTTTTGTCCACTTTCTAATGACAATCTTTCTCCAAACTATCTAATATCAATTTTCTGCTTTTCCTTGACGTTTGTTTTAAACCGTATCGTATTTTAAAATATTTTCATTAGGTACTGTTCTTTTATTCATGGATAATGAAAAAGCAAAAAAAAAAAAAAACAAGAATAATTTTGTGTAATGGGAAATAAAAATTGTTCGTCATTTCAAGACTATTACTCAATTCGATTCTAAATTTTTTTTTGATATTATATAAATAATCATTCTATATAATATTATGTATGTCTGTAATCTGCACTGTTTAGTGTGTCTGTTGTATATATATTGTATGAATGGTTTAAAATTATCCTGTGGTTTGGCAGTAGTTTTTCCTTTTTTTTTTTGGAGTTTTTAATGATATTTGTTTTTTTTCTTCTCCAATTAGATTCATTAGAACAGAGTTGACCCAGTTTTCTTTTTTTTTTTTTTTTGTTGTTTAAAAAACGTTTTTTTCTACAAACATTTATATATATATATTATATATTTATGTAAGTGTAAATATTCAGAATTAAAATCACGAGAATACAAGATGAAGATTGAAAATCATGTTAATAATTCAATAACATAAAAAATAGAAAAATTGGTTAAAAACATCTTAAAGTTTTATTTAAAGTTTAAAGAAAGGAAATATTTTATTAGAGGAAAATGAATAATAAACACAAAAATTAACATAACTATAATTTTCCTTAAATTATACTAATTAACAATAAAATTTCATTTAAAAATAGAAAAAATTTTAGGGATTTAAAGAAATGTGCAGAAGCCATTTAATTTATAAGCTTAATACCCATAATGGGACGGAGATTATTTTGTTCATTATTTCTACTTCATTACACCCTTACAAAAGTGATAGGGTTAATATAAGCTCGGAGCCTTGGTGGCCTAGTGGGTAAGAGCGTGTAAAATACGCTGTAAACACAGAGGGAGTATGGGTTTGAATCCAACACATGTCGTAAGAGTTATTCCCCCTTACGACATTTACAGCCACGCCTGAATAGGAAAGGCTGTGTAATTTCCTGTTTACATTTATGTGGCAGAGAAATGCACTAAAAAAAAAAAAAATACATAAATTCGTTCTTAGAAAAGATCACGTAGTGGGTAATCGTATCTGTTGCACGAGACATAAAATTTAAAAAAAAAATAATTAATTAGTTTAAAATCTTTATAAAAAACTAATTAATTAGTCGAACTCTAGCAGTATATCTAATAAAGGATTCTTCAACAAAATGTAAAATGTAAATATATTCAGAAAAAAATAAATTTTATAAAACTTAACATTAAAAAATTTAAAATAAAAATTTAAAAAGAAATTCTGATGCGTAGTAATTATTCTTCTTTAAGTGCCATATTCGATATCGAACGTTGTATTATGTCCGTGATCACAACTTTGTGCACTGCTTCTCTGAATAAAGATTTTATTGATACATTGAACCATCTTCTGAGATTGTTTAGCCAAGATATTTTTCTTCTTCATGTCTCCTTCTTCTTTGTATTTTACGTGCAAGAATGTAGAATTCTATTCTCCTCTGGCATAGTTGAGGTTCTTTGTAGTTGAGTTGTTTGCTTTATCATTTTTACAATTTCTGTCGACTTTCTCATTCTTCTCAATACTTGTGCACTTAAAATTCCCAGCTAAAAAACCCAGCTAATTTTTAGTATTCTTCTATAATAGACATATCTCAAAATAATCAAATTTGTTTAGAGAAGCCTCCTTAGCTCCTTCCAAATTGCTAATTATGAGTATACGCCACGAATATTTTTATGAGATTTTGAAATTCAAATATAAACGTCATTTTTCGTTAAGCATAATATAAGTACAAATACTCAATGAACGATTTACAATTTTAAAAATTCTGTGTATAATTTGTTTTTTTTATTTCAAAAAATTCCTTTCCATAAATTTGCATTCAAAAACGCTTAAAAAAAAAATTGTTTAAGAAAAAAATAAATGCGTCACTAGAGAAATTACAGTATTTTGTGAACTGGGTTGTAGAAGTATCGCATTTACTGTATACCTATAATATAAAAATCATACTTAAACACAACATAGATTGGCACAACTAATGCACGAAATAGAAGCCATATTAAAAATACAGTTATTTATTTTCTATTCTGTTTATTTTATAAATTATTGAAAAAACTTTAATAAACACAATTTACTTTTATTTTAGATTTTTTCTTTTCAAAGTTTAATTAAATTTGATGTTCTCATGTGAAGTATTTTGGTGTTTGTTTAATTAAATTCACGTTTTCATAAAAGTTAAAAGTATTTTCAATTTACATACAATGTATTTTGTAATATTTATACTTTAATACATAATACGGTATACAAGTAAAATAAAAACTAATGAGTCTGTAGCTTTTTACAGTGTTCGATAAAATTATTCTAATAAAATAATTTAATTGAATAATAAAAATTTACTTTTCTTCAGATATGATATCCTGTATTATGGTGTATTATATTGTAGGTAATCCGGAAAACTTATGTGATCAATTGAAAATTTATATTATTTAAAAAAGAAAATCAGTCTGTAAGACTCAATCAATTTTTAAGTGGAATACAACTAGCAAATGACTACCAGCTACAACAAACTATTTCTTATGTTACTTATATATATCTTCTTTTTTTTTTACGAAAGGAAGTTAGCGTTATGTAAAAGTCAGAATTTGATCATAATAAACTTAAGCAAAAGTAGAAATTTTTCTATGAATTGTTTAAAAATATAAAACATCAAAACTATATTATTTTTTTGAAAATTTTGAAATAAAAAAAAATGAATTTATTTAATCATTTTAAAAACTTGGAAATTTAATGTATCTATATATATCTTGAAGGTGCAAGTGTAGCCGAAAGTTTAAAAAAATAAAGAATAATATAAAAACTAAAAAAAAATATAAATCCATTTGTTTATTTAAACGTTCACGTAAAGTTCAATCCTTACTGAACTTTAGCCTTACATAAAAATGACAGTTAAATTTTAACAAATTAAACGTCCATATTGAGGAACTTTTGCGTTTCGTTTCGTTTATTTTGGTTCTGAATTTAATTATATTTTTCTACATATTCTTTAAATATGTCAAATATATTATAAAAATTAGAAGTATCTAGCTATTTTAAGACTTACATTTCAAAAAAAAATAAGAAAATTTATAATTGGACATAATTTCTTAAGTTTAATTAAAGTAAGAGGGTTAAAACTCCGGGCAGATCAAAATATTAAATCAAATAATAATAATATAATGTATACAAACAAGTAAATGTAACAGTAAGTCGATGCAATCTACTTATTTATACCCTACACCTAAAAAATTCAAATTAAATTAAAAATCCATTATCTATTATTCCAATTAAATTAAAAATCCAAAAGTTATTTTAGTTAGGTATTTAATATAAGCTAAAAAAATAAATGCTTTTACAACCTTTGTACAAAATTTAAGGTTTCTATCTTTATTAAATTCAAAGATATGCTTGTTAGGTCTTGGGAAATGTGTGAAGGTACCCGGACCACCACCCCAATTCATCTCAACGGACGGACGAACATCGCTAAATCGACTCAGCAGGTGATCCTGATTCAGAATATATATACATGTCCATATCTAACTCGCTTCCTTTTGGTGGTTACAAACACTATACCAAAGTTAATGTACCCTGTACATTATGTGTAGGGTATAAAAATATAGGTACAAATTCTCAACAATTTATATACCTGTAAATTATCAACTTTTGTATAATATTTATTTCAAAACAAAATTATTATTCGTCTCAACCACAAATTACAGTATGTACACAAAGATTAACATTTTTAGCCTTTTAACTATAAAAGAAACTGATTGAAACTGAGTCTGGAAATAAAAAAAACAAGGTAGAATGTAAACCAACGGTTTTTAAAAGCGCACATTTCCAAAACTCAATACAAACTGTTTAAAAGTGTGACTTGCACAAAAATTTGAAAATTTCATGTAATAAGAAAAAATGTGAAAATAGGACATTTTTGAAATTTTGAGGGGCTATAAGTCCGGAATCCTATATAACTAAGAAAAGCCGTTAACACACGTAAAAATATATTATTAAATCTTTAATTTTCATGTCTTGCCGAAGAAAAATTTGTACAGGTTCCTAAGTTACAGTTGTCTAAAAATAGCAAATTTTCAATTTTTGAGACGTAATAACTCTTAAAGAGAGGGTGTTACCAAAAAATTTTCGGAGGAAACTCATACTAATTCTAAAAGTTCTTTCTTGTCTCAAAATTTCAGGTTCCTATCTAAAGGCGTGCCGGAGTTATGAAAAAAGAAATTTCATGCAAAATGTGGTTTTCACATAACGGTAAATTTAAATAGTAAATTACAAAATATTATATAATTTTGATATTAATTTACAAAGATAAAAGAAATACCTGTCGAATGACGTTTTCAGATTGAAAAAATCTTAAGCAGAACATAAGATATATGCATTTAAAAATAGGGCTTTTTCAAAGTTTGAGGGGCTGTAGCTCCGTAATGGGGGGGGCTACATGAAAAAGTTGTTCCACAAAATTATTTTTTTTATGAGACCTACCTATGGTTAAAATTTTTTTTCTCTATCTTTAACGGTGTAGAAGTTTTGTAAACAGACGGACGGACGGACGGACGGACGGACAGAGTGAAACTAATAAGCACATTTTTTCAAAATTTTTTTGGAAATGTGCTAAAAATACTAGTCGTTAAAATAATTAACAATTTTCAGTTATCTCCATCCAAAAACTACTAGAGATGTAAAAGTAGAACTTTAACATTCTGAATAGTTTTTTGGTACATTATATTTTAAATTTTTTTTTCTTTACCTGGGTCATCTTTATATACCTGAATTGATTTTCTTATAGGTTCATTGTTAATTGTATGTGTGTGGTTTAATTTTATATTACGGTACTTTCCTTTATTTGTGTGGTTTAGAGATGTTTTACTGTTTTACTGAAAAACAAAGAATTTGACTATAAAGAAAAAAAAGGATATCGAAAGAACGGAATATTTTATTCAAAATAATTTAAGTGTGTTGACTCTGTAATATAATTAAAGTCTCAAATGAGAGCACATTTAAAAAGATATTGCAGATTAACGGCAATTAAAATAAAATTGATTTAATTTAAAAGAAGCTGGTGTACTTACTATACTTCTGACAGTTGCATAATTTTTTTCCACCAGTGTTTGTATAAAAATTAAAACAATATTCATTGCTTTCGTTAAGTTTCCATATTTTAAATCCTTGTAGATTCAATTAATCGGTACCAATGAACTCTTCAAATGAAAGGTCTTGCTAGCGACTGAAAAAAAAACGTGAAACAAAAAACAAAAAATAAAAATAAAATTTTTTGAATAAATTTTCCCTATAAAAAATCATTGATATTCCTTTATTTAACTGCTGATCCTTGAAAATTTTGCATTAAATTTAAACCAATAAAACAAATAAAATTTCTTTTCCCCTTAAATTGTATTGGTACGATATGTATAGACTGTAGACCTATCAAAATAAATGAAAACTTCAATAATTAAATATGAAGTACTTAAAAATAATTTTTAAAATTAAAATGCATCATATTATAGCAAGTGCAAATCAAAACAATTCTCAAGGGATTAATGAATTTTTGATTGGAATATTTCAAATATAACGGTACCTACATACTTACATAATAAATATATTATAATATAAATATAATATTTTTGTTGATTGTGAAGTAAATTGAAGAATTCATACTAGGAATATTGTTTTAAATGATGAAAAGGATAATTAATTCATCAGCTTTATTACTTAATGTAATGGAAAATATCTAGGGAATCCTTTATATTAAGATACCCTTATTGATTATTTAAAATAAAGACGAGACATAGTTAATATGAATTTATTTAGTTGATAACTGAGGAAAATGTACTATATATTGTGCAATATTTATTATATAACTACCTATAGATACATTTTATATTATGTAA
The DNA here is from genome assembly GCA_947095535.1 of Poecilobothrus nobilitatus. Taxonomy (NCBI): domain Eukaryota; kingdom Metazoa; phylum Arthropoda; class Insecta; order Diptera; family Dolichopodidae; genus Poecilobothrus; species Poecilobothrus nobilitatus. The sequence continues at coordinate 7,362,874 of OX352774.1, forward strand.
CAAGATGTTATTGTTTAACTGTTTTTGTTGGTTTGTTTGAAATTAAAACAATTATTGTTATTTATTGATGGAATGGAATATATTCTATTAAAATATTAAAGTAAAAGTTTAAAATTAAAATAGGGGAGAATTTCAATTAATTGGTCAGAAAATTTTATAAAATGTCTTAAATTTATTATTTAAGGATTAAAATCATTTCATCGTAAAATCATTTAGTTGATGGAGTGTATTGGAGAAAATAATGACTATAGATAACATTTTAATTATTGTCGCAATTATAAAAAATATTTTTGTTTGAATGTTTTCAAAAGTTTTAAGTGTTTTTATGATGTAAAAAATTAAATTTTAGATCTTACTAATAATTAACTGCAGCCTGTTATAGACAAGATATTATTATTATATACCTGCAACTTATTTTGTGCAGATAATGATTTTGAATCGGTAAAAATGATCAATGATATCTCAATATTATCAGAGTTTATCTGTATGAATTATAGAATAGCTAGAAACACATATTGTCCTGTAACGTTAAATTAACAACTTTTGGTGACATTTTAGTAAGTTATTGAGCTTTTTAAAGGGCGTTTTTCAAGTTACTCATTCTGTTTTGTTATTTCGACCAGGTATAGATATTTTTTATACGAAGTTTATATTATGTTGCAGATTATTTAGTACTCCTACATTGTATATCCATTAAAGGATGTTTTGCAATATCAAAAAGTTCTTAATATTTATAGAATTTTTAATATAGTATTAGGTCATTTTAACATAAAATCTACCTTTGTTAACTACCTCGCATAATATTTTGCCTCCGAAAATTACAAAATATTAGTAGAACTGATTGGTTGCAATATTTTTCCGATTGGCAGACCTGCCAAAAGATTAGAACTTGCAGACTTTTGCAAGAGGATAAGGTTATGTTATGTTACTTAAATAAGATTTTAGATCTGTCGGAGGTGAACTTAATTGATTTACAGTGTTTTGTAATAAGAAGCTCCAAATGATTAAATTTGGAGAAAAAGTAATTCAGGGTAACACAATAGGTTTAGCTAAGGCCCAAGTGTTAATCTGCATCCACCTAAAACTGGTTCATTTAAACTGAAATTAAACTAAATCGTTACAACTAACAAAACTTCTAATTTATTTTAGAATTTTTTGTGTAAGAAAAAGTTGTGGAAAAAACCTCTTCAGTTTTTGGAAATCCTATAAGAAAAGGTGCTGACATATTATGTAAAAATATAATATTGGAGCAGCTGTTTCTTACTTATGATAAAAGTTTACAGGTACCCTAGTTACAAATGTAATAAAACGTTTTCATGGTTAAAATTTTTTTGCTTTATCATAAACGGTGTTAACAGACGAACGAAAATTTTTTTTTTAAAATATGTGCTAAAAAGAATTTTTGTCTACAACCGCAGTTGTCTTTACCAAAATAAAATAATAAAAGACATTTGAAAAATTTAATAAGTTGAGTTATTCTCTTTGTTACAAAAAAACTTTTGACTCACTTTAATTGGAAAACTATGTTATGGAACAGACCAAACAAGAATTAAAGATTAAACGATCATGTTCTCTAATATTTTTGTTACTAAACTTTTTCATTCTTTTTCATTTTATTAAAGGCTCCTGTGCATTAACTGACATGTTGTCAATTATATTGTCAAATAATTAATATTGATTTGTGTTTATATATATTTTTTTTTGGACAAAAATGATTTGATTGAAGTTCATATATTATATTAAAATAAAAATGAGGTAATATAGATCGATAGGTGTTTCTTTCTAAATTGAGAAAGATTGTAATAATTTACAATCAATAGTATTGATAACATATCACCTAAACAGTGTAAATACAGCTTAACTGATTCAAGTAATTTGAAATATTTTTTATTACAATGGAAGTAAAATTCAATTTTTTAGTACATTCTTTTAGCACAATTAAAATATTTTCATATATAATGGCATAGGAGAAAATTATGCAAATATTTCGAATGTATACCATAATATCAAATAATAAAAATAAAACATTTTAATATCTATTATTTCTTTTTAAAAATATTAAAAAAATAGGAAAACGAATAACCATTTAGTTATAATTTGGCATTGAATATGAAATAATCCCTTTTAATTAATTTTTCGAGAAAAAAAATGAACTATGGCTTTGCATGGCTTTGCATGGACTTGCATGGCTCATTTCCCTTTTATTTATGGTAAAATTGCGTTACAGAAATGAGGAACATATAATAAAAATAATGAGTAAAAATTTCACAGGCCGATCGAATTACGATACATGAATCATGAAGATCTCCAAAATAACTTAAAGAATCCGATTCAATCTAGTATTTCAGTAAAACTATCAACTGCCATTAAGTTAATAAAAGATTCTATTTTACTTAAATTCTATAATATTCTTATTGACTAAAATTTGAAAGTTCAGCATGGGGTAACATTAACAGAGTGCGACGTAATTAAAAAAAAGTCACCGTAAAATTTTCATTCTTTTTTATTTTCAAGTACTTTAAGCTCATTTTTTAAAAGATACATTTTTGTAAAACATTTCAATCTTAAAACGAATTATTTGTTACAATTGTAACCAATTTTAAAAATTATATTAATTCCATTATGAATTGAGTTAATGGAACCTAATGGATTTCAAAAGATTTTAACTTTTTATGTAACCTTTTTTTTTTTTAATAGATATATTTTAATATTACCAAATGCACTATAAATGCATTAAATCGGAGTAGAACTACTAGTAAAACAAAAATGAGTCTACAATTTAATTGAAAAAAAAAATAGCTAAAATTGTCTTCCTTTTAACTTTTTTCAATAGACAGAATTTTTTTTTTTTTTTTGCGAGGGTAGTTGGGAATCATCGAAAGACACTATAGAAGAGTGAAAACGAGCACGAGTGCACTATGAATGTGTGGGACTTTAACTTACTAAACACCACCTCCCTTTTTTGACCAAACAATATATAAAGGCTATATACGACCTTTAGTACTAATGTACTGCCTGGACAGAAGAAGTTGAGTTCGGGAATGAAAATTGAATTGAAATACCTACCTACATCGCCAAAGGAGATTACAGCTTTTTGTTGCAAAATCCAATTCAAAAATTGTTATATTAAAAATAAAGTCCTTCACTTTTATTTTTGTCAAAGTCAAACAAATTACCATCATTTATTTTAATTAATACAAACTTTTATATGATTTGAACAGCGTTTCATTGGACATTAAGTTGATATCATTTACGATTAATCAATTGAAGTCTTTTTAAAACGTATATACGTATCCCTAATTACTTAAACCTCGAATGCCATATACATTTTCTCTTAATATTTCAGATATGCATTTCAACACAAAGAAATTATTTAAATCCATAGTCAAATAAAATACAGTCAAATGTAGTGATGGGGTGATATTTTAGTAACAGTGATTCAGTCACTGTGATTTATAAGTAGCAATCACTGCCTGATATCATTATCGCCAATCATCAGTGATTGTGATTAGCTATTTTGTATGAAATTTATTTTGTATTATTCTACAAGTTATTAGAATATAGAATATTACAAATAGCAAATATAAAAATATTACTAATTAAACTACTACAATATTTTTTATAATTTATACAAATACTACCTTACCTATCCCCTTTAAACGAAAACTAAATGTAAGTTTATAAGTAAATATTAAATATTTTTACTCTCAGTATTAAATACAAGTGCACTCTGGTCTCTAATATATTATATATTTAGTATGTAATAAAATAAATTATGCAATACAATACATATTCAGTTATTATACTTTTACTTGTATATGTAATACTTGCATACTTGCAAACGTAAAATATGCAATGCAATGCAAGTAAAAGTATAATAACTGAATATGTATATGTATGGAAAGAACACATTACTCTCTCGATATGCCAATTAATTGCTTCGAAATTTACATATAGTTTTAATGGGTTAAAGTAGTGTTTGTATAAATTGTAAAAATGTTATGTAAACGAGACTCACATTAATTTAAATAATAAATTACTTATGGATATTATTTTATAAAGTTAAATCATATTATATTTTTATATTAAAAATGAAATAAATTAATATTTATAAATTATAATATTACTAAAATAAATTACTCTTTCATTTCAAATATTAATATGTAGAAAAAAACTAACAGTTAAATGACAATAAAATTGCAATTACAGTGATTTGTCACAGTGATTCAAAAGTAGCAATCGCCATTGGTAACAGTGATTCGAAAATCACTCTTTTTTTTATCCCTAGTCAAATGATTATACAGCTGTAAATGAAATACAGTGCAATAATAATCCTGGCAACTTGTAAAAATACAGTCAAATGACATGCTCTCGCACTTTCTTTTTAATTTCATTGGTATTACAATACTTTTCTTATGTTTTTAATTCGATTTTTTTTTTTTACCACAAAATAAAGCAATCATAGATAATATTTAACGTTTTTTTTATTTTTTTTTTTCTGAAATCTAAATTCAAATCCTTGAATTTTAAAAGCATTAGAGTCAACTAGTGGTGTTTTAAGTATTATTTTTTTTTTTAACTATCGTACTCTTTTTCCATATTCATATTTTTATAAATAGATAATAGTGAAAAAATTCTTATAAATTATATTTAAAATGCACTTAAAAAATCATACGAGCTTTTTTTGTGAAAAAAGGATGCAAAACAATATATATATATAGGTATATATGTAAAAGAATCATTTTAATACAACAAATAAAAAAAAATCAAAATCATTTCTATTGAAAATGAATCAAACAATAGATAATATAAACTTTTATACGGATTATTAAATGGAAATCCTCTGTAATACAAGAAATCTTAATTTAAATTTCATGTTTTCTTTCACTTTTATACAATCTTAAGATTTTTTTAAAATTATAAAATTAACATAAAAATGGAATGAAAAAATATGAGTATACTCTAAGGTTATTATTATTTTTTTTAATTTTCATTTGAATTTTTTGTTCTCTTGTTGAATACTTATATATAATATTTATTTATTCAAACGAAGTACAAATCAAATAATGTTGTAGGGGAAAATGTTTTTTACATCATCCAATTATAATATATATAATAGTAATTTCACACTCATTTTCTAAAAGATCAATAATTGCGGCTGTACACGCTCAAAAGTCATATGAAACTTTAATGAGTTTTAGTAAAAGTAAGAAAAAGGCTGCATGTAAAACTAACGGTTTTTAAAAGAGTGTATTTTCAAAACGAAAATAAAAATTATTTAAAATTTTGATTACTTTTACTATTCGCATCACTTAGAAAACCTTAAATAAGTAACGAAGCCTTATATTAAGACTTTATAATTTAAAAATATAGTGAATTGTTATTCTGAAGGAAGATTAGTAAATAAAATAGTTAAGAGACTATAAAAAAATTGTTCTACAAACAATGCTTAAAATTGCATTATTTTATCTCAAAGGGCAAAACAGACAGACAGAAAAACGAACTGATTGTCACACTAACGGACTGTAGAACGGGTGGAAACTATTAACAACATTTTTTTTTCCAAATTCTTTTGAAAATGTACATAAAAGTCATTTAAAAATATTCTTTTGTGCCTCATTATTAGAACAAAAATTTGACTTAAAAATAATCATTTTGTTGGCATTAAATAGCTTAGATTTATATGTCCACAACTTTAGTGTTTGATCTAAATTGATTCCAACAGAATCAACTCAGTTTAGGTGCTTTATTTTTAAAGTTAGTACTAGAAAATCCCCTCTGCAATTGCACAATTTCTATAGATTCAAAAACATTTACGGTATCATACTGACTCCCTTAATAAACTACCTAAAAATTTCATTTTTACATCAACACCATTAAAAAAATGTTGAAATCACTTACTTACTTGTAATAGAAAAAAAACATAAAACATATCTAAACACATAAAATTAAAAATGTTAGGTACAGTTTATTAATTTTTTCTCGCCGTTTTTTCGTGGCGGTAATTTTTGACAGTTTTTTAATCATTGAGAAAAAATGGTCCAAGCTAAAAACACATTCAGGGTAAAAGTTCGTGCCGTTATCTCAAAAATTGTTTGAAACACATGTATAAAGTGCACAATAAAAACCGGCGAAAAACCAACCAACACCAACCGCTACGACATTTTTTTTTTTTTTGTTACATTTAAAACAATACCAATAATCGAAATAATTTTAATATTTGTTAAAATTTTACCAGACTCTCTATTTTTCTTTAATTTTCAAAAAAATTTTTATGTCGATGAAAAACAGTTGTTTTCGCCGCGAAATTACTTTAATTACCAAAACTACTTTCAAGTCTTTTGCGTTTATTTTTTTTTTGCTTGAAAAAAATTTGCTGAATTTATTTTATTTAAATATACTTTGGATGAGGTCTTTGGTATATTTAATAATAGATTCATGTCTCTGATAATGTTTTCATAAATTTCATAAATTTTTAATTTCATAAATTTTTTTATAAGAATAAATTTAATTTGATAAATTTTTTCTTATAAATATGAGGTTTACTATAAACTTTGCTCACTCTCACTTTTTCACTTTCGGGCGTTTTAATTTTATTAAGAGTACCTATTTTTATTTTTTTTTTCCAAAACAAAGATTGAAAATGCCAACAGAAGATTAATAATTTATTTTTAATTTACCGCTGCGACCAGTTCATAATAGATGTGGCAGTCAAATTTAAAAATTAAAAATTTGCTGAATTTATTTTGATTGAAAATGTGTTTTTTAAGTATGTACTTTTCCTTTTTTGACTGTACTCACTTTTAATGAAGGGTTTGTGTTTCTGATAATACTTCTAGTGGAAAATTTGGTCACTCGTAATAATATTTACTAAATTTCTTTATATTTTTAATGAACGGTTTGTGTCTCTTGATAATACTTTGAGTCAAAAATTTGTGTCTTTGGTAATAAAATTTTAAATTATTAAATAAATATACAGAAATATCATCATTGCCAGTTTAGTTTACATTCAATGTGAGTGTTTTATTATAGATCCAAAATATATTTTTTTACATGTTGGCAAGGTCTCGCCAACATCTTGTGTATTATATTATAGATAGTCTGAGTAAAATAAGTTGATTTACGTCTCCTGTAAAAAAAAAAAAATAACATATAATTTGTCTAGATTTTTAGATATTTTCCATCTACGAAAATAATTTGATAATATTGTTTGGTTGCTATTTGAATTTTACTTTCAATATCATTAGCAAGTATAAGTATATGTTTGATTTAAGTAAGGCTGTGTCGTCAACAAAACTGGGTATCAAGCTGTTTTTTGTTTTTTCGTCGAATATCAGATTTTGTAAAGAAGTGACCAAAATGAATGCATTGAAAATTTTTAAATAATAAATAAAAATAAAGTTTTTTTTTTTTTTTTTTTATAAAAGCTAAAATGTTGCATTTTTGTACATTATTCAACTTTTTTCTATTCCATTTCCAATTTTAATTTGAAACGTTTTCAATTTTATAAATTCAGTCAAAAACAGAATTCTAATTTTGTTTGTTGCATTTTAGATTCCATTTATTTTTTTTTTTGTTTTTTTTTTTATTAAATGATCACTTTTAAAAAATATTTTATATATATTATCTATTCTTATTTGTTTCCTTATTGTTCTTAACAAATTCCATAAAAAATGTTTTTTTTTTTGCAACAAAAGCTTTATTTATGACCATGATGATGATTACAACAAAGTTATAATACTAAATATTTCTTTATTTTCTACCCATCCTTGTATTTACTACCCATCCAAAGAATTTTTCCTTGTTCGTGCTCATAAATTCTTTCCTATATTTTCATTGATTCTGTATATACTAAAAGATAAAGATGTTTTTTTTTTTTTTTGATGTCCTTGATACAAAATAAGTCACGAAACATAATAAATTATAAGAAATTGCAATATCGTATATTTTAGTTTATTTTTATTTGGAAATTCTAATCACGTGTCAAAGAGAATTTTCTGAAATCAATCTATTAATGTTAAAGAATTCTTTATGTTTCTCATCAAAGGAAATCAACTTTATATACCTTTCTCTCATGTCCTTTTTCTATACAAGTAAACATTATACGAATTTTTATTCTATATGCATTTGTACAATATTTCAAGTACATAAATAATGATTCATTTTTTTTTAGATACAAATTAAGTTATAACTGATAATTTATGTATGTTATTTATTCTTTTATAGATACCAGATATTGGTCTAATAGCTAGGTATTCTAGGAAAACTTCAATAGAAGGCATATTTTGGTAATATATGAATTAAATATGTATTATAATTATTTCTATAAAAGGTAATTTTCAATTAATGAAATTATTTTTACTATAAATATCTGCTTGTTAGAATTAAATTTTGATACAAAGTATTATTGATCTTAAAAATAAGAGTCTAATAGAAATAATTATCTTAGATATGACAACAAGTAACGAAGTAATAGAGTGTGGTGTAATTAGTGAATTAGAACAAGAATTCTCATTTTTTTTTACCATAATATTTTTTGAAAACAAAACACAATAATGTATTCAGTTTTATACACCTATTAAACAATCATGATATTAAATTCCTGGAATAACAAAGTCTTAAAAATCTAACAGCACACTTTCACACTTTCAGAATAAAAACCTCTAATAAAGGTTTAAACAACTGGAGTTCAAGAAAACAGCATAACTATAGCATATATAGAACAAATTATTGAACAGTTCAAAAAACTTAAACCTTAAGAAAAACTAGGTGGACATCAAATGTGTAAGACATTAAAAGAAAGGAATTTAAAAAAGAGTGAACTCGTTAATAGTTTAATTTTTATAATTTCATCTAAAAGTCCCATAGACTGGAAGAAATGAAGCAGTGAATCTTTATCGAAGTAAAGCTTCAAATTGGCAGGCATATTGTGAACAAAGTTATTAATATTCATCTTGAATCTATGCACGTTGTAAATGTAATTCTGAAAAACACATGAGGTGCGGGATATGGTTCCACATTCGCGATTTTAGTACTACAAACGCATTCATATAAGCCGAATTATGCCATCTGGGAATTTGAACTACATAGTATAGACTTGATTTAGAGAGACTTTACCGAAATAAGTTATATGTAAAATTTTATTCCCGTGTTTTAAAGCAGGGTTTTTAAAAGTCACTCCTACATTTTTAAGAAAAACCAATTAATTTTATATTACTTTTACGGATTGTTTGCAATTACAAAAAAAAAAAAGATATCCTTAAAACAAAAAATAAAATTCCCAAAAAAATTTGATAGATGACTTTTATTAAAACAAATCCCATATTTAAATAAGAAATGCAAAATATTTTTTACATAAAATTTTGGATATACATAAAGGACATGGTTTTATGTAAAAATTTAAGGAAACATATTATGAGATATTATATTCAGGACTTTTAAAATTTTAAATTGTTCTATAGCAAAAACAAAAAAAAGAAAGAGAAAATCATGATTTATCTTTTAAAGATTTTCACACTTTGTCTGGTACATAAGAAAAAAAAAAAGAAAAAAAAATTCGATATCTTATTCGAATAAAATTGATTTTCAATGGTTTGGAAAAATTTCTAAAGATTACATTAAAATGATTAACGCATGATTTCACAGTTTTTTTTTATTATACGTTTTTTCTGTTTTTTTTTTTTTGTATTTTTATAAAACGCAACATTTTTTCATTTTTAAATTTTTAAAAGAACATGATAATTTTAATATTGTAATAACTAACTTATACATATAATATTCTTTAACTATAACTTTTTTCTTATAGAAAGAAAGTAAGTAACATTTTATAAATTTTATATCTTTAAGCTTAAATTTAAAAGAACAGAAACAAAATTCGTTTCAACGGCTTCATGTGACAAACGAATTCCTTTACACTAGTGTAACTTTGACTAAATAGGAGAGAAAAACGGGGAAGAAAATAAAATATTAAGAAAGAGTTGGCGGGTAAATTACAGACGAACGTAAAATCACCAAGTTAACCATAAGATTTATGAAGTTAACAACATGTATCAATGGTGCAGTTAGTCTTATCAATTTAAACAGTTGAAGGCACACAAAAAAACAGAAAGCAGAAGTGATTGAGCTCTCTGAGTGGAAAGTAATTTTAAATAATTATCGTAAAATTAAAGTAAAATAATAAAAACAACAACAAAAAATAAAATAAAATAAAACAAAACGTGCATTATATTTTTTGGTAGAGACAGAAACCGGTTTTTAACAAAATTAAAAATAAAATTGAAAATAAAATCAAATAACTCTTCACAATTAACGGGGTAGCTATCTATGTCGATAAAAATTATAGTTGTGAGGAAATAGATTTAAATACAAATTTACAAGCAGCAGCATAATGATGTAACATTAGGTAGCTCAATACTACAAAGTTATTTTCAATGGTATGTCGAAGAGGATTTTCACTGTAGTGACCATAATCATATTGTGATTGCACTAATGGAACCCACCAACGACTTTGGTTCAAGGGGTAAATGGAATTTTAACTGCTTTTTTGGATTTGAATTAAACTGGATTAAATTCAAGAAAAACATATATTGGTTGAAACCAAAATCTTCAAAAACATAGACGAACATGAACAATACTTCACTTCATCGATTGTTCGAGCTGCTAAAGCCTCGATACCTTTTCAAAACAACATTAAGCTTAAAAAGAGTGTACCTTGGTGGAATGAAGAGGTCCAAAAAGTAATTAAAAAACGAAAATCTCTTTTTCTTAGATATGAAAAAAGTTTAAGCATTATAATGATTATAAATAATTCATTGCATCAAAATACAAAGAAAAGAAAAAAAGAAAACTAATTAGAAATAGTAAAAAGGAGTCCTGGAAAAATTTGTCAGTTCAATAACATCTAACACACCATCATCTGTGGTTTTTAGTCACATTAGGGCTATTAACAGGAAAGCAAAAAACAATGAGATCACTAATTACAAATAAAAATGAAATTTGTGAAAAAATGGCAGATCACTTTAGTAAAATGTCGAGTTCTAGCAATTATTCAGAAAAGTTTCTAAGATATAAAATGAGAGCGGAACAAACAAATATAAAAATAAATGAATTATCCGTAGAAGCTTATAATGATTTATTTTCCATGAATGAACTTGAAAATGCTCTTAAAAACTGTAAGGGTAGATCTCCTGGACCGGATACTATACATTATAATATGTTAAAGGAATTAGATAATAAGATCAAAGTATTTCTCCTGAATTTGTACAATAAAATATGGAGCCGTATTTCCTAAAAACTGGAGTAAAGCTAATATAGTACCAGTTCTAAAAAGCGGAAAAGAAGAAGAATACAAACAATTATAGACCAATCTCTCTTACAAACTGCAGTTGTAAGGTGTTTGAACGAATGGTGTGTCAAAGATTCTCATGGGTATTAGAAAAAATAATCTGTTGACAATGTACCAATCAGGTTTTCGCAAAAATAGGTCGACATACGAAAATCTCTCTTATTTCGAAAGTGAAATAATGAGTGCATTTTCTAGCAAAAAATATTTAATATCCCTCTTTTTCGATTTTGAAAAAGCGTACGATATGGTCTGGCAAAAATTAGTAATAAAAGAACTTGCTGAAATGGGATTATGTGGGAATATTGTTAACTTTATTCAAAATTTCTTAAACGTAAGAAGTATAAGAGGTCTCTGTTGGAAACACATTCACGAAAAAAATATTGAAAACGGTATTCCTCAAGGTTCTGTTTTGAGTGTTATGCTTTTTATCGTTGCTATGTCAATAACATAACAAAATGTTTTAAAGAACCTGTTAAATTCGCTATGTATGCCGATGACTTGGTAATGTACCAAGTCGGAAAAATTTGTCTAGGATCCAAAACTCAATCAGCTTCAAAATTGGTGTGAAAGAACGAGGTTTAAGTTTTCGGGACCTAAAACTCGGGCCATGCTATTTACTAGGAAGAGGAAATATACCTTGCAAGCACAATTAAAGATTGATAAACTTAATATAACTTTTGTCACTGAACATAAGTTTTTGGGAATGATTTTTGATTTTGATTTTTGATGAATGACAATTCAAAGTTGAATTGGAACAAGCATACTCAGAGTATCTAATCGAAAGCAAATAAAAAACTGAATCTCCTTAAAATTTTAAGTAATTGCAATTATGGCTCTGACAGAAATATTCTTTTGAGACTACTAAACTTAATAGTTCTTCCTACTCTTGATTACGGTAGTTGCTTTTACAATTCAGCCAAGGAAAGTACCCTGAATATGATTGATACTATTCAGAACTCTGGTATCAGAATAGCAACTGGTGCTTTTAGAACAAGCCTGATTAGCAGTCTCTTAGCTGATGCAGGTGAATTACCTCTGCATTTTAGGAGAATGAAACAAATGTTGTCTTATGGTGTTAAAATTCTCTCTTTCAAAGATCACCCACTAACTGAATCGATTCAGAATGACTTATTGTTTCAAAAAATTCAAAAAAAGCCTATAAACTACCAACCAGTATTTGTTAGATTTAAAAAATTGCTACTAGAAAGTAAAATAATAGACAATGAGTTTAAATTTGAAAAACGTAAATATTGCAAAAAGCCACCTAGACAAATTAATAATTTAGATATAGACTTGTCGCTTAATGGTTTTAGAAAAGAAGATAAAGCTATTTTCGTTTATAAAACTATTTTCAAAAATAGAATGTCTGAAAAATATCATGACTAAAAAACCGTGTACACTGATGGATCTGTAATAAAATTTACAGAAGAGCAACTGATTGCGCCTTTACAGTAGAAAATATTCAAAGACAATATCACCTTACGAAAAGCACTTCAATTACTCCGCTGAACTTTATGTAATAATGAAAGCTATCCAATACTTAAATAGAAATTACTCAAAACAAAAATTCATTATTTGCTCAGACTCACTCAGTAGCCTACAAACTATTAAACAAAATTTTCCAAAACACCCCCCAGTTCAGAAAATTAAGAACATCTTAAATAAAAAAACTAATAAATTTGCATTCATTTGGATACCAAGTCACTCTGAATGAAAACGTAGATTAGCTAAAAGTGTCATCGAGTTACCATTAGATGAAACTTATAAATTTTATTTTAAGGACTTTAGAAAAACTATAAATGAAAAAATGTGGCGAAAATATGATGAAAAATGAAAAAACCAAACAAATAATAAACTAAGAAATATTAAAGATTATTCTATATTTAATATTTACTCTATTATTCTATAGCGCCTGAGAATAGGGTATACTAAAATGACGCATAGTTACCTCTTCGAACACCCAAGAATAAGACCTCCTATATGCCTTTATAGTGATAATAATCTGCTAAGTATAGAGCACATCTTTAATAACTGTAAACTGTACGAAAAGGAAAGAGATACTTTTAATATTACTGGTATTCAGTCTCTCAGTGCAGATAATCACAATTCCATTGAAAAACTCATAAATTTTATAAAAGCAACAAATATGTATTCTTTAATTATTGTATTATAATATTGAATTTATATATTTAAGTTACCATTATTAACTAATCTATTTAGCAATAATTGTAAAATTAATTTTATCCTTGTTTTAAGAATAAATAATGTAATAAAATTTTAATTTTTATTAATTAAGATTCAAAACTTGCATTTTAAATATTTTGTTAATAAACAATATATCATAGTTGTAAGCTTACTTATTATTTATAAAAAAAAAAAAAAAGATAATGTAATGTAAATTCTAATTAATGTTAATCCAAACTAAATTTGTACTATGGGGTAACCTTAATAGTGTTGAGGGCCCCAATAAAACTTTTTAATAATAATAATAATAAAACAGAAAGCAAAAAAATAAAATAAAAGTTGACTAGATACATAAATTTTTCATTTTAATTGAACGAATTTTTATTTGCTAATGAATATTTTTTTATCTCTTCTCTATAACAGTATTTTCCTAAAGATACATTTAAAAATATGTTATTTATTTAAAATGAAACTTCTATGTACTTCTATTTTGTACACCACTTTGTATTTAACAAAATAAATTATCAAATTTTAATTAGCAATATTATTATGACACTTCTTTCAAAACTTCAATGTCGAAGTAACGGAAATTTTAATAAAAGTGACAGAGAAACGTACATTGCATTTTTAGATAATATTATAAAAATATTATATTGGAACAGAAAACATATTATTTCGTTTCTTAATTTAAGAGCAATTTAAGCGTTTTTAATGCAAAATATATACAAGAAATTATACCTACATTTTTAATTTAAGAACCATTATCATAATAATATATGCCAATATTGACTATGAGTGAATAATGCTAATGTTGTTACTTTCACCGAATCTTATGTTGGATTCACCGTTTTCGATATTTTAGCCACTCATTCTGAATTCTCTCATTTTTCAAATTTACTTCGGAAATTTTTTTTCTCTCCGAACTTTAACCTTTTGGCGGAAATCTTTTTCTTCTATGTCATTCTTTGAAAAAATTTTTATTCGATTCATCAAATAAACATAAATTGAAAATAATTTAAATGTCATTTTCAAATTTGAGTTGTCTAAATTTTTTTCTTCTGCAGAAATATTTTTCTGAAGTTGTGAATTGTTGTTGAGAAAATTTTATTTTATTTTTTTTTTTACTCTTTTATACTCTTTTATTTTAGAGAGTTCAGAAGAAATAAGCCGAAGCGGTGAAGTAAGCATTATATTATATCGATTGTTGTTTTACGTTAAAACGCATATTGATTTTTTTTAATATGTTTAATATTTTAAATAAATATTTTAGCCTCAGAAAAGACCATAATATACCAGCAAAATGATAATATTATGTATTTTATTCACAATCTTAATACACTTATATTTCTTAGTAACATTATTCACGCATCACGTACTATTTTATTTATGCAATAGGTATTTTTCTTGCAACTAATAGATAAAAAATTAGAAACACATAAATAATTCGAGACTAAAAACTAAATAAATACAAAAAATGCCTCTAACGTTGAATTTATTTATTATTTTTTAAGAATTTTAATTTAATTATGAATTGATGAATAGAGAATAAATACCTAATTTAAAGTGTTTGCTTAATGAACAGAAATTAATAATAAATTAAATTAAAATTTTTAATGAAATATCTTTAAATTAATTTTTCAAAAGTCATCAAATTATAAATTAAAATTTTCAAACTCATATAAATTAAAATGTGATAAAATGCATTAAACTAAATCTATTTTTTTTTCTTCTCTTTAATTTGCTTTATTATTATTTTAAAATAAAATTTTAATAAAAAAAAATGATTTATGCAAATAACTTCTGCTACTGCATTTAAATGAAATCTTTTAGAAAATAATAATTAAAGGTATTTAATTTGATTTAAAATTATTAAAATTATAAAATTAATTTAAAGATTTATGAATTTTTTTCTCGTTCATCAACAAAAAAAACAGGAAAAATTAAAAAAAAATGTTCCTAAGAAAATATAGAATAGTTACGTAGTTATGAAAACTGTTAATATGTGGAACATATTTCGGCCCCTCTGCCTAAAAAATTACCAATAAATTGACAAATTTAAGTGAATAGGTGTTCGTTCTCCAATATTCTTGAAAACTTGTGCAATTCTTCGACTTTTACGTAATAGATTATTTATGTGGTTATCCAATGTTCGATTTTCATCAATGATTACACCTAAATATTTATAATTCGGTACTTTTTCTATAAGATAATTATCATATTAGATTGTTATGTTGGTATTTTTTAATTTCATTAACATATATTTATTTTTGCTGGCATTCAAAGTTAATTACAGAATTTTCTTTTAAACCTGTATATGTACCTATCGTTGGTAAAAGCAATGATGATATTATCTAAGTAAATGAAAGCTTTTCAGTACGATACTGATATATAATAGAAAGAAGTTTTCACTATTCAAAGCAACTGAAACCGGCACGCCAAACTTGTTCTGAGAAAAAATCGCACTTCTGATACGGTTTACCAACAATAATGGAAATACTTATGTAGAAAAGAGTACAGAAGCTTGTAAAGATACATTTAAGTAGTTAGAAAAGCTCTAGATGTTAACATTTATGCCCATATTTATTATTTAAAAAGGAACTAAATGAAAAAATAAAAACCAAGACAGGAAATAAGTAGATTTAGACCAAGTAGATAATTTCAAGCCTATACATCAGATCTAAAGGAATATAGGCACAAAGGTTAGATTAACGTCCCTCTCTAACTTACAACTATTTACTAATTAAATACTTCCTGTAAACAAAATAAAATAAAAATTTCACTTGAATTATTAAATTACTTATTTTGTTTTAAGATACTTTTCTTTTCTTTAATAATTTTTTTTGTTCAATAAAAATTTTATTATATTTTCTATTTATTTGCAATAAAATAATTTTGAATATCTTTAGACTTATGTCGATAATTTGTGTTTCACCTGAGTAAAAGTAATGAAAAAAACTATAAAAGACTAATGATAAT
Source organism: Poecilobothrus nobilitatus (assembly GCA_947095535.1). Lineage (NCBI taxonomy): Eukaryota > Metazoa > Arthropoda > Insecta > Diptera > Dolichopodidae > Poecilobothrus > Poecilobothrus nobilitatus. Next base: position 7,379,378 of record OX352774.1, read on the forward strand.
AATAATAATGAAAAAAAAAAAAACTTCAGAAGAGAAAAAGAAGTTAATTTTTCAAACGTTTCGTTAATAGAAAAAAAAAATTATTATAAAAAAATGGTTCTCTTTTGTAGTAGGTAGCAGTAGTCATTTTATTGTATCACTAATGGAACAAAATTCAATTTTTCCATAACCTACAAAGTGATGTTCATTTATTAAATTTTAGAAAATTTTCTTTTGTTTTCATTATTTTTGTTTTATTTCTTTCTGATGAAAGGCACTTAAGAATCCATTAAGAAAATTTTTTCTATTTAAAATTTTATTTTACTACTCGAAAAAACAACAAAAAAATATTTTATAACTTTGTTGGAACAGAAAATTAAATTATCAATTGGTGAAATTCAATCAAATAAAAAAAGATTCAATTAAATTATTTTGGAACATAATAAAATGAAAGGAACATAATAAAATGAATTGGTTCATCTGTGAAAAAAAAAAACTGCGTATTATTTAGATAGACAAAATATTATAGAAGTTATCTTATTTTCTTTTATGAAATTAAAAATTTTTAAGTAGAAAAGACGCATAATATAATATTATATCTTCTATAAATATTACTCCCCTTTTTAGTACATTTTTCAAAAATTTTTAAAATTTAATTTTTTTTTTATTATTCTATTTTGTCTGTTTGTTATACAACGTTTGAGATAATTTGAAATAATTACATTATAACCATATAACTTATCCATTATTTAATAGGTTTATGCAGCCAATGGTGTAGTGGTTAAGATACCGGCCTTTAATACGAAAGAACTCGGATTCAAACCCCGTCTGGGTCATAGGTTAATAAAAAATAATATAGATTTTGCTTATAATATATAATAATTAGTAGAATATAATTAAATTAAAAATAAGTATAGATATATGTCTTATACATTATAAATAATATAGCTATATAATAAAATAATAATAAATCATAATTCTTGTACAAGATAATAGATGGCGTAGAAATAAAAAAGACGCATCTTAGTCTTGTACAATAGCTGCAGCCGAGTAATCCACGGTTTAGTGAAATTAATGATGCACGAAACTGAAACTTAGTCAAATATGAATAATAAATGACTTAGTGGATGCCCTATACTCCTTCATAGCAGTGGAAAGGGAAAAAAAAAATCCAGCCGATGGTGTAGAGGTTAAGATACGGGCCTTGCATAAGAAATGTTTCGGATTCAAACCCCGGCTAGGTAAAATATATTAATAATAAAAAAATAATAATATAGAATTTTCTTATAATATGTATATAATTATTATAATAATATAATTAAATTATGTAGGCATACATATCTTATAAATTATAATCAATACCTATTGTAATCAGAGCTGCAAACCGTACCCGAACCCGAACCCAAAACCGCTTCGGAACAAGCATTTTGATGAACCAGAACCCGAACCTGAACCCAGTAAAAAATTTGGTTCAGGTTCACCATTTCATTCGCAATCAAATTCAACAATGTTTTTTATTTTAAACTGAGAATAAAAAAAATATAAAACAAAATTGTAAAATACTTACATAGCCACATATTTGCGTATTGTGTAAGCACACATATTATGTTCAGCAATTTAAATATGCACGTATCAAGTAATATACCTACTAGAAATATATACACGTATTATGCTTAGCAATTTAAATATGTACGTACCTAGTAATATACCTACTAGAAATATATGTAAGTAAGTAAATACAACTACAAAAATTATTTAGAGAGATAATATTCTACTTCTAATGTGTATTGCTTTTGGTATAGCTAGTCATAGTTTACATATTCCATTCCAAATAGAAAGAAGTAAAGACAATTTGTTTTTGTTTTTTTCATGTTTCTTCACGAATTTTTTTCTCTATTTCTAATTTCTATGCCTACTATTCACTTGCAAATAAAATAAAGCAAAAAATATTACTTAAGTAAAATTAATAGATTTTGATTTGCAATCAATAATGCTGCATTTGTTATGTTGATTAAAAAATTTGAACCCGCACCCGAACCCGAACCGAACCCACTCAAATTTTCCAGTTCGAACCCGAACATCAACCCAATTTTTTGTGGGTTTGCAGCCCTGATTGTAATATATAATAAAATAATAATAAAACATAATTCTTTATACAAGATAATAGATGGTGTAGAAAGAAACCGTCTCATAATCTTATACAATAGCAGCCGAGTAATCGACCGGCTAAGTGAAATTAATGATTCCCGAAATAAGAGCAGCGTAGTCAAATATTTATAATTAATGACTTAGTGGATGCTGTATGCTCCTGCAGCTGTTACAATTGGAGCTGTTTCTGGTTACTTCAAGCAAGAAGGTACTATATACTATTGCATATTGTAATAATTGTTGTTGGCTAACGCCACTAATAGCAGAATAGTAATAATAACAGCCAAAATCATTGTTCCCCTGCATAAAGTTACACTCCTCAATTCAAAATTGAACTTATAATACCTGTATAATTTTTAAAGGTCAATATCGTTTTAAAAAATTTCCACTTTTAAAAAACCTTGGTTTTATACTTACTTGTTTTTACATTTTACCAAATTTTAAAATGACATTTTACTTAATACACAATAGAATTTTTATTTTTTCTTTAAAATTTATATAATTTAATTTTTTCTAAAGTATATAATCTTTACCTTTATTAAATTATAAAAACCGAATTTATTTTTTTTCGGATAAAATTTCGTTAAAATTTTTGCTGTATGAAATATAAAAAATTTCCAAATAATTTGATTTAACTAATAAAAACTCTGCATCTACAAAAATAAAAATAAAATAAAACTAATAAATTTAATATGAGTAATTTCTAATATAAAAATTTTAGGACATTAATTTATTTTTTTAATTAAATTAATGTTAATAACTAATAAATCAAATATTATTATAATTAAATGAACCGCTGGGTACTTCAGAAGCTTAAATGAATTTTTCCACAAACATTGTTTCAACCCCTCCGAGTAAAAATTATGACAAAAGTTTTTACTAGCACAATGTTGTAACGTCTTATCATACAAGCTGTTTTGATAACGTCAGAACTGTGTAGCAACATTATAAAACAGCTCTAAGAAATGGCAATTCTGTTTCAGTAATACGTCAATCTTTATCGCCATAATATATCAATCTCCATACGTCAATAATACAGTTCGAGCATTGTTACCACACAAATTACAACTGTGTATCATTACCGTATTATATAACAGCTGTTTTACATTACAGTAATAACTATGAGACTGCATAACGATTTTATAAAATATGTTGGTATCAAATTTTTCGACATTGTGATCCATAACATTGTTGTCACTCTAGGAAAACTATGTAACGGTAAAAACATTATCCGATTAGAATGCATACCAATTAAAATTTTTAGCTTATCTTCTTCTAAACTCCTCACTCTTGATAAGATTAAACATGATTTTGTTAATCAAAAGTTTGGCATAAACCCAAAAATATGTTTCCCAAACTTTTACTTTAATGCAATTTTTAAGTTTAATTCATTTTCTTGTCCGTTTATTTTTTGTTTTTGTTATTTTTTCGCGCCGTGGTAACGTTAGTAGTCTCGATCTTTATGTATGTGAACGCTTTGTTTATTTTATATTTAAATTGTTCATACTCGATTTTGGCGAGTTATTTAACATTATATCAGTAATTAGTAATTACATAGTTTTGAATGCACGGAATTTATTTTAAAATTAATTTGTTTGTTGATTTTCAAAATACGAGGTTATAGCGAAAATTTCTTCGGCGGACAAATACGCAGCAGTTTTATTATGCAAAGGAATAGTTTTTCCATGTCAATAAAATTCAATAAAATCCACAATGTCATAATGAAAATGTTTATAAAATTCACAAGGGGCCTCGATGGCCTAGTAGGTAAGAGCGTATAAAAGTCACTGTAAACAACAAGGGAGTCTGGGTTCAGATCCCATACACTTCGTAAGAGTTATTCCCCCTTACAACAATTATAGCCACGGCTGAACAGGAAAGACAGAGAAATGCTTTAAAAAAAAATAAAAAAAATTCACAAACATTACGACTAGCTTATAATTAATATCCCATTTATTTCTAAATTTTCGTTTATAATGACTAATTTTTATCGAGAAAAATTTTCTTCTTGTATTGTAATTTTTATTAAAACATTAAATAAAATATTAGAGTTTTATAATAATTTTTTTTATAATAATAATTAATAAATAATAAATTTATATACGATTTCTAATAAAAAGTTTATAACAATCCTTTTACAATATTAGCGAAATCATTTCAGAGAACTTAGGTTATGCTCATATATCAAAGGAATTTTATAATTCAATTATTTTTGGTCTTATGAATGCTGATTCGTGGTAAATGCCAATTTCATATTTTTGAGAAAAACTTAAGTACCTGCAAAACCGTACTAAAATTTTTTTTTTTTGAATTCTTACTATGTATTTTTGTTGATTGCCTTTGAAACGGGTGCAGTCGAATAGGAAAACATCCACGTATGACATGAATCAAAAATTACAGGATGTGGAAGAATTTTCTAGTCTTAATATAAAAAAAACCCGCTTTGATTAAAAAATTTATTAGGATTAAATTTTAATATTAAATTTCAGAATGTAGAATTTTGGGAACTTTTGGATTTATTGCATTACAAATCATTTAAAATTAGTAGAAAGAACAATGTGACCCCACATTATCTGGGGATATGTAAAAGATATCGACAAGACAACAATAGATCTAAAATATTTAACTTATGAAATCCTAAACGTGCTTTAAATAATCTCATTTTACAAAAAAATGGCATATGGTCCAAATTAGCATTCATATTATGATGTTTTTTAAAGTCTCTGAAAAGAAACTTACATCCCTTGAGTTTTTAAATGAAAATGAAAAAGAAAAAAAACAATGTAGAATGCAAACCAACGGTTTTTAAAAGCGCACATTTCCAAAACTCAATACAAACTGTTTAGAAGTGTGACTTACACAAAAATTTGAAAATTTCATGTAATACGAAAAAACGTGAAAATAAGACATTTTTGAAATTTTGAGGGGCCATAAGTCCGGAATCCTATATAACTAAGGAAAGCGGTTAACACACGTAGAAATATATTATTGAACCTTTAATTTTCATGTCTTGCCGAAGAAAAATTTGCACAGGTGCCTAAGTTTCAGGTGTCTAAAAATAGCAAATTTTCAATTTTTGAGGCATAATAACTCTTAAAGAGGAGGTGTTACCAAAAAATTTTCTCAGGAAACTTATACTAATTCTAAAAGTTCTTTCTTGTCTAATTCCTATCTTAAGGGGTGCTGGAGTTATGAAAAAATAAATTTCATGCAAAATGTGGTTTTCACATAACGGTAAATTTAAATCGTAAATTACAAAATATTACATAATTTTGATATTGTTTTATATAGATAATAAAATTTTCGATCTACTGACGGTTTTAGATTGCAAAACTATTACGCGGGGCCTGAGATATATACATCTGAAAATGTGACTTTTTCGCAATTTTGAAGAGCTGCAACTTTGGAATCCTTTACAACTAAAACAAACCTTTAACACACATTAAAATATATTACTCTAGCTTTAAATTTTATATCTTGCAGAAGTAAAATGTGTACAGGTTCCTAAGTTACAGGTGTTTAAAAATAGTAAATTTTCAGTTTTTAAGCCCTAATAGCTCATAAACAGGGGGTGGTCCGAAAAAATTTTCTGAGCAAACTTATACTAATTCTAAAAGTTATTTCTTGCCTCAAAATTTCAAGCTTCTATCTGGAAGCATGCCGGAGTTATGAAAGTAGAAAAATCATACAAAATTTGGTTTTCACATAACGGTAAATTTAAATACTAAATTTAAAAAAATTGTATAACAAAGATAAAAGAAATACCTGTCGAAGGACGTTTTCAGATTGAAAAAATCTTAAGCAGAACATAAGATGTATGCATTTAAAAATAGGGCTTTTTCAAAGTTTGAGTGGCTGTAGCTCCGAAATGGGAGGGGCTACATGAAAAAGTTGTTCCACAAAATTATTTTTTTTATGAGACCTACCTATGGTTAAAATTTTTTTTCTCTATCTTTAACGGTGTAGAAATTTTGTAAACAGACGGACGGACGGACGGACTGAGTGAAACTAATAAGCACATTTTTTCAAAATTTTTTTGGAAATGTGCTAAAAAATAAATCCTATATGCAATTTTCTTTTTCGTCAAAAATGAATTGTGTTTGTAAGAAAAATTTTATATACACAACAACATAAAACAAAGAAAACAAAAAAAAAAAAAATAAGAAATTTTTTTTTTTTCCTTTTTTCTCCGTATATGAGAAATTATTCTTCTGTAAATAATACGTTTAACATACAAAGATATAAAAGAAAATTACTTTAGAAAATATAACTAGAAAGAAAATGAAACAAAATAATATTTAATCAAAAGTTTTTTTTTTTTTTTCTGTCTTGTGTCGATAAAAATCACCGATTTGTAAAAATTCTTGAAAAAAAAAAATTGCATCAAACCTATTATAACATTACATGGTATACAAAAATATGGGAAACGGGAAAAAAATACAATCTCATATCATCAAAGTTATATATTAATATATTGAATAAAAAGAAGAGTTAAAAGAAAAAAAATTGTACATAAGTATATGAGAAATTAAATTATAAACACACGCAAGGTTTATATTGTAATTTGTAAGGTTTTATTATATAATATATTAGATTATAATAATTGGTCTTTCTATTAAATATTTTTAAAGTTAATTTAATTCAAAAAAAAAACTCAATTTTCTAAGAAAGAACTATTAATAAGACTTAAAAGCTTTCAGAAAGAAAATAAAAAATAAAACTTTTAAATTATAAGTTTGCAACTAGCTTAAAAGGAAAAATAACAAGGTTAAATATAAAACAAAGAGTTTTAAAAACACACATTTCCAAAAAATTAGTTTTTATCTGCAAAATATTTTTTTTAATTTGTTTCTGTACAGAAAATTGGGAACGAAAATTAAGATATTTTCTTTTCAAGGGCCTCGGTGGCTTAATGGGTGAGAGCGCATAAAATACGTTGTAAACACCGGGTTCGAAACCCACACACGTCGTAAGAGTTATTCCCCCTTACGACATTTGCAGCCACGCCTGAAAAGGAAAGACTGTGTAATTTCCTTGTCACATTTATGCGGCAGAGAAATACATTAAAAAAAAATTTTCTTTTCAATGGCTGTATCAATGTGAAACTTATTTTCCTTCTGTTCGTATCAATAGATCGTATTCGTCTTTAATCTAGAATCGTTTCCATAACTTTTGTTAACGTAGTTCTGCTTGTTTCAGTTATGCCTAAGCATCCCTGACACTCAAAGTTTTAATGTATCTTTTATTTTCGAACTGATCACCAAACCATGAATCCGTATGCTATCATAGGTCTTATAACACACATATATATAATACATAATTCCTTGTGGAAGGTCCCAGATTTTATCTAATGCATTTCTATATCCACATAATGCTCTTATTACTTTTCCTTTCTGTACGTAAATGTGTTTACTTCATTTAAATTCTTCGTCATCTAGCTAAACCTCTATAGGTATTTTACGATTTTGGCAATATTTCTAGTAGTTGAATCTTTGGTGATCTAGTAGTTGATACTTCTCTTTTGATGTTGCACAGGCATAAATATATATAAATATTTTTTTCGGGATTTTATTTTAGACCGTTCTCTTGTGCCCATTCTGTTGTGTTTTATAGCCATTTTACTGTTATAAGTATTACAACGTGATCTGTGTAACAGATTACAACATAGATTCGGTTCATGATAACAGCAGGCTTTAGAATCCCCATGAAACAAACGTTTTATATTATATTTTCGGTTTTTATTACTGTTAATGGCGCCTCGAATATTCACGAAATAATCTATAATTACTTTCCCTTTTTTCCTTCTTCTATTGTGTGAACTACATCGTATAAGGCGTTATCTGTCGATTTTCCTTTAATGTCTGCATGTTGATGTATTAATAGTCTTGGCTCTGGTTTTCAGTTCCTTTTTATTTCTGTAGTATATAAAGCTATGGTCATCTCATTGTAATTTATTATTTTTATATAACTTGTCATAATATATAATATACATGATCCATGTTCAATGATAAATACAAAATATGATGTGACATATCTTGAAGACAATCTAAGCATAAGCCATTTTGGAGAGATTGATAAAATTGTATTAAAAATAATTTTTCAAAGGGTGAACATAATTTCTGACAAAGATACACTGATAAAGAATACAAAGATATTCTTACATAAAAATGTTTGAGTAAAAACAAAAAAAAAAATTGTTTTGGAAATGTCAAAAGATAAAATTGGATATAAATTCACCAAAGGATAATAATATTTGTATAAGTACTAAATAAAATGTAGGATAAATTACAACTTTACTTTCATATACTTCAATAAAGGCAATTAAACAGTATAATATCCGTTGTAAAGTTAGAAAAATATTATCAGAACATTGTAGCCATATGTTTTTTTTTTTGATAAGTTCTAAATTCGAAAAATCTTTTAAATCTTACAATATTTCAATATGTAACCGCCTTTCTTATGTTACCCCTTTGAACTTTGAATTAAAATTAAAATTAATCTTACATATTATTATTATAATAAAGTATGTAGGTGCATTGTATAACAATTATATTAATTAGGTTCCTTCAAAACGTATTTTGTACTTTAAAAAGATTTGAAATCGCTATCTTTTTAATCATAAAAATTAGGTCACTGTTAATAAATTTCTCTGCCTATATATTAAAAAAAAAAAATGATGAGATGAAAATGTTTTTGTTTTTAAAGTTTAACAATTAAGTTTTCAAACAAAAAACTGTTTTTCTTATTTTGAAGAGGACAAAAAATAAAATTAAAAACTTTAAAACAAGTCCCATTACTTTTTGGTGTTTAAACTTGAAGGCGCAGCTTTCATTCATTCTACTTTTCTTTTTATTTTATATAGGATTTTCTATAGTTAAATTAAAATTTCACACTTTTAAAAAGTACCTACCTATTATTTTATTTAGGCTTTTGTTTAGTCTAATGTCAACCACAATTTAAATTAATTTTCCAACCATATAATGTATTACTATAAAGTTTAGTATTAATATGTTGCTAATTAAAAGAATCTTAACGGTCATAGATTCATTTAAAATAAGGAACTCTCTAAAAATAAAAAAAAATCTTTGAGCTCATATTAGTAAAATAGGTCTAATTAAAAGACTTGAAAAACTCTTTTACAAATAGCTATACTTGAGTTATAATATACCAGGAAAAGATATTGTGTATGTAGGATTGTAATGTTTTAATGACATAATTCCAATGTAAGTTTTACCCTTACAAATCATTCCTCAACAAACATTACAAAATATAAATAAAAAGAGAAAAGCTGATATACCCACACCCACACCTTAAAAGGGTGTTTTTATTTTTAATACTTTTTAATACTTGCGTAATATACAGGATGTCCCGCGTTAACTTTCACATAGAGCAGCAGGTGGTTGGGAGGATCACAACAAACAACAAATTCTATGGAAGGGAGGTCTATTCTGGACCCTTTTCGAGATATGATGGGTTAAAGATGTTTTAGCAACTTTTCATAAGTTACAAAATTATGAAGGTTCAAAATAATTTGAAATAAAAAAAATATGTTTCAAATTCAATTTTCTTTGGAAACACCGCGTATTTGGGGCACTATTTATAACGTATTTCAAGAATTACAATTAGTACCTAATAACTTTTTCTCTATCGCTAACCATTTTTGAGATATAAATAATAGAAAAGTGTGTTATTTTCAATCGCTGTGTTATTTTCAATCACAATAGAAAAGTGTCTAATTTTCAAAAGTGTGTTAACACATTTTGTGTGTTTATCTCTCTATATAGCAAGCCATTCAAAACTTATAGATTTTTTTATGAAAAGTCGCTAAAACATCTTTAACCTCTCATATCTCGAAAAAGGTCCATAATAGACCCACCCCTCTAATATAATTTTTTCTTCGTTGTAATGCTCCTCGTCATTTCCTGCACTATGTGAAAGTTAACGCCGGGCACCCTGTATATAGGTATATTGTATAAATAAAAATAAAATAAAAGATTAAAAACAAAATGGGTATAATAACAGTTATCTAAATTATAAAAAAAATTCATTTATGATTTGAAAAAGTTGTAAAAATGTATACTTTGTAACTAAATTACTAAATTGAAATGCAGCGGGTTTACCTAAATGTAAAGAACAACTTAAGTCTAAGTTATTTAAAATTATATAAATAAGTATAAGTCGTCTTGAGTTGAAAAGAATTGAGGTTTCCTTTATGAGACCTATTAATTAGAGTGTATGATTTTGAAATCCACAATAGAATTTGAAATCTTTTATTTATTTAAAAAACGCAAAAGTATACTTTAAATAAGTTTTCATAAATAAGTTTTCAATATCCTTTAGCAATAAGGATTATATTAAACGGTTAATAATTAATAATTTTTGAGTCGATTCTAATTTCTTTAATTTAGATTTAAAAATTTCATAGCATTTTTAAAGGATCTTCAAGAAAATTAATTAATCGAATTATATAGTTGTTATGCAATTTATTTTAGAAACCGTGTATATTTTCATTGCGCATTTTCATTGATAAATCTTAGATAGCAAAATTAATTAAATCAATGGGTTGTGATTGCCAACTTAATTTCAAATCAAAACTTCAATTACGATCAATTAAATCAACTGGTTTCAATACAAAAACTAGAATCAAAATTATATTAAAAATAAACCCAAAATTTAACACGTAATTTAATTTTTATTTATATTTAGGAAATGCTTTATCCACTTCTTAAATTGCAACTCTTTCGATGTACTTTATAGAGCAAAAAACAAGTAAAAATAACAGTAAGTCGATGCAACCGACTTATTTATACCTTACACCTAAAAAATTCAAATAAAATTAAAAATCCATAAGTTATTTTAGTTAGGTATTTAATATAAGCTAAAAAAAATAAATGCTGTTACAACCTTTGTACAAAATTTCAGATTTCTATCTTTATTAAATTCGAAAATATGATTGTTATGTCTTGGGAAGTGTGTGAAGGCACGCGGACCACCACCCCAATTCATCTCAAATTTTAGAGACATCAACAGGGTAGAATATTCTTATATCAAATTTCAAGTTTATATATTTATTAATTTCGAAGATATGCTTGTTTGGTCTTAGGAGTTGTGTGGCAGATACCCGAAGAACCATTCTAATTCATCTCAAATTTTGGACAAATCAGGGATTCCGGAAACAACACCCTAGTACCAAATTTGAAGTTTCTGTCTTTATTAATTTCAAAGATATGCTTGTTCGGTTTTGGGAGTTGTATGGGAGGTGCCCGAACGACCACTCCAATTCCTCTCAAATTTTAGACAAATCAGGGATTTAGGAAACAGCACCCTCGTATCAAATTTGAAGTTCCTATCTTTATTAATTTCGAAGATATGCATGTTCGGTTTTGGGAGTTGTATGGGAGGTACCCGAACAACCACTCCACTTTATCTCAAATTTTTGAGATATCAGGGATTCAGAAAAACACACCCTCGTACAAAATTTTAAGTTTCTATCTTTATTAATTTCGAAAATATGCGTATTAGGTTTTGGAAGTTGTATGGGAGGTACTCGAACGCATGGTCCGATTTCGCCCATTTACAATCCCCGCCTTACCTTAGTCATTGTTAACCTACAGTATAAATTTCATCAAGATAGCATCATTATTTTTTGAGTTATCGTACGTACGGACGGACGGACATCGCTAAATCGACTCCGGCGGTGATCCTGATTCAGAATATATATACATGTCTATACCTAACTCGCTTCCTTTTGGTGGTTACAAACACCATACCAAAGTTAATATACCCTATACTTATTGTGTAGGGTATAAAAAGCATTTTTGTGAATTGATGTGTTGCAACAAATTAAGGAAACATGAGGAAAAGATAGATATGCTAAAACTAATCCTTATCCTCCTAACTATAAAGAATATAGACACTTGTTTTTAAGTTTACAACATCCTGAGATCATAACATATTCTATATTGTATATTGAATCAAAAGAGGTGAATAATTTTATTTTTTTAAATATGGAAATCAATTTCATTATCATTTGGGTGAAAGAAACAACTTTCCCTTAAAAAAAGCTCATTCTCTCTACAGGATTTGAAAAAGGAAAAGTTTATAAAAAAAGACAGATATAAAGAAAATCGTTTGCTTTATAAACACGAATATTTGATTTCTCTACTGTTAATTAAATTTATTGTTGATCAGATCAATCAATTCGTGCATGTTTATATTTATACATAACAATATATATTATATTATTACATCTACTATTAGGTATAGTTCGTACGAGATTTTGCAAAAAGTGCAATAGCACTTTAAGAAATATAATTATCAAAATGTTTAGTAATACGATGCTTTTGCCGTATTAGTATCAACCTTTTACTTAACCTCATGACCTCATAAGCTCATGTTTTAATCTGACTTGAAAAAAATATTATCGTACAATATTCAACAAAAATTCTTCGCTATAAATATCTCCTAGCTTTTGCAAAATTAACAGTATAATGACCAAACTCCAAGCCATCCAATGAAATACACGTATGAGCAGTTTTCCCTTATAATTAGGTAGTGGATCCTATTAGAACAATTAAATATAGAAATCGGCTTTCTTACATCATTCGTCGACATTGTCGAAAACATTATCACCAAAATTGTTCCTCGGTTCGTTAATATACGCAGAAGCTCCAGAAATCAGTCAGTATGTATTTGTTAAAATTGCCATTTAATCTCATTTTCTACTTTCTCCTCTTTATTCCTTTCTCTTTCTTCTTCCTAATTTCTCAGTCATTACATTTATTAACAGTTAGGGCGATTATCCCATTATTTTATGGTTACCGGAAGAAAGTAGTTTTAATGGAGGAAGTTTATTGTTGATTCGAAGAGATGATTACAAAATCAGGATGAAACAAATTTTTGTTAATAAAATTGAAAAAAATATATTTGTTTTTTATTAAGTTTTTTATAATAATCTAAAAAAAAAATAAAAAAATTAAATTATTTTGAAGGCGTCACTTTGTTCAAGTCGGCATTTTATCCAAGTCGACATTTTTTTAATCGATATTTTGTCCAAGTCGACATTTTGGGAGTCGACATTTTGCGAGTCAATATTTTAAAAATCGACATAAATTTCCTGACCCAAAAATATCAAATTTGAAATACATAAGGATATTTATAAGTATAAAAAATAATATCAATGTAGGTGGAAATGGAATTAGTTTGGAAGAAAATCTATTTAAAATCATATTTCTCAGAAGGTCTAATTGAAAATCATGTTTAAGCTTTTTGAGATAGAAAATCATGATTTAAGCTTTTTAAAATATAGTTCAATTTATCAATTAGCTTAACCTTTTTTACGATCAGACACAATATTTTGACTATAAATTAGATTTCCAAAATTGATTTAGGGTATGATATATTCGAAAGAAGAAAATGTAGAATGATTCAATTTCAAAATTTATTCAAAGTAAAAATCACAGATTCCTATATAGAATTTATTTTTTTGCACATATTATTAAGTACTCGTAATATTAAAAATAAACATCATTACAAAAAAAAAACCCCAAAAATAATTTCTTCAGTTTTAAACAGCCTTATTGAAAAATCTGTATACAAAAATAATATATGAAACAATAATTGCAAAAATATATAGAAGAATCGAAATTGAAAGCCCGAAAGAACTCAGGAGTTTTTTCATAAAAAAAAAAAAATTGTAAATTCCGTAATAATAATCCCAATAGAATTTAATTTTAAATTGATTTAACAAAAAAAAAAAAAAAGATATAAAATAAATAATGGTTTTCATATGAAAGTTTTTTATTAAGAGAAAAGAATTGTGCAGTAATAATGCAAAAAAACAAAAAGAAGATCATCAAAAAAAAACATAAAGAAAACAAAATAATTGGAAAAGCAGAGTGTAATCTATAAAGTTAGCATAAAACAGAATAATTAAAATAAACAAGTAAAAGTAACAGTAAGTCGATGTAACCGACTTATTTATACCCTACACCTAAAAAATTCAAATTAAATTAAAAATCCATAAGTAATTTTAGTTAAGTATTTAATATAACTAAGCTAAAAAAAATAAATGCTTTCACAACCTTTGTACAAAATTTCAGGTTTCTATCTTTATTAAATTCGAAAATATTATTGTTAGGTCTTGGGAAGTGTGTGAAGGCAAGCGGACCACCACCCGAATTCATCTCAAATTTTAGAGACATCAACAGGGTAGAATATTCTTATATCAAATTTTAAGTTTATATATTTATTAATTTCGAAGATATGCTTGTTTGGTCTTGGGAGTTGTGTGGCTGATACCCGAACAACCATTCTAATTCATCTCAAATTTTGGACAAATGAGGGATTCAGGAAACAACACCCTAGTACCAAATTTGAAGTTTCTGTCTTTATTAATTTCGAAGATATGCTTGTTCGGTTTTGGGAGTTGTATGGGAGGTACCCGAACAGCTCCTCCAATTCATCTCAAATTTTCAACAAATAAGGGATTCAGGACACAACACCTTATTTATGATATGTCATGAGCATCAAAATATTTCAAATATCTTAACTATCTTACAGATCAATTAACGTTTTCGCAATGTTTCGAACTCGAAAATTAACTTAAAATTACTTCGAAAATTACTTTATGTATAAGATTCAAGTCATTCCTAAAACTTTAATTTCATTACTATAATTTACTCAAAAACAAAACAAAGCCATCCTTTACCTTTAAACTGATCTTTAATTATGATCCATACTGTAGTCAAAATGTATATCTATCCTTCTACCTCATGGACTAATGCAGTGTTTTGCAATTACTAATCGGAAGCAGAGTATTGTGTTATAATCAAAATTAAAGTGTATAAGTTACCATATGGTTCAACTAAAAGAAAGAGTATATTATATACTAATTATAAACAAAAATATGAACATGAAAAATAAAACGCTCAATTAGAAAACTAATTTATCTGTCTTTTTCCAAAAATTTAAAGATGAGTCAATTATTTATAACAGGATGCCATGCCAAAAGAAGTAAAAGGTATATAAAATAAAAAACAAAATAAAAAAAAATTCAAATTTACTAAATATTCAATATTGTTATATTTTACCGGAATTGTAAGTATATAATAATATATTTTATATAGGTATTTATCTGATAAAAAATTTAATTAAAATTTTTTTAATGGAATCCGCACAATAAATAATAATATCCGGATGTTTTACTTTTTATTTATTTATTCTTTTTTTTTTTGTTTTCATTATTTATATATTTATTATTATTATTAAAAATATTATACTGTCTTTCATTTATTTTTTATTGAATATACGAATCATATTTTTTTTATTTTTAAATAAACGGAAACACTGTAATTTATGATACCTATTTTTTATTAATAATTTTTTTTTTTTTTTTATTATTTCTCACAATTATAATTATTTTATATAATTGTTCATTTACATATTTTTTTTTTTTTTGTTTAATTGTATATAATATATAAAAAAAAAAAAAATATAATAAAAGAGCACAGAAAAATACAATAAAATTAAATGAAAGGTAATTATAACGTTTAAAAATTAAAACTCAAACAGAAAATGAAAAAGAAAAATTAAAATCCTATATGTATGCAAAAATATTGATAACATATAATTTTTGACTGTTTTTTTTTTTTCAATATAATAGCAAATTTATGTTCTAGAAATGTTTACAATAAACAAATAAAATTTTTGGAACAAAAAAGGAAAATAAAATCTACAATAATGGAAAAAACAAAATACATACTGCCTTAAGAAATTAGAGGTATCCTAAAGATATGCAATTATTTTTCTTATCTTGTTATATAAAGTTTAACCATTTTTTTTGTTAGGTTTAGTTATCTTAGTTATCTTTTTTTAGGTTTAGTTATAATTGAATAAATAAAAAACAAAACATCCTGCAGGTAGCAGCGACCTTTTTGGCCGAGGGAATGCTGGTTGAAATCCTGCACAGGTGGCAAGTTTTATTAATTGAAAACAAATACCTCCTTCCTACCAAATATAGTGTAAATATTATAATATATTATAATATAATCAAAATAAATAATATTAGTGTACCTATAATTTAATAATAGTATTCGACCTGTAATAGCCTAATTGGTACATTTGTAATATTAGACCTATGCGATTTGTTATATTAATATAAATAAATAAACAAATCCTGCAGATAGCAAATTTTTTTTTAATTACAAGGAAAATATTACTGAAAAAGTCAATTTTTCTTAAAAAATTTCGTTTGTGAGCGAATTTTTAATGTAAATATATTTTAATATTTTATAAAACAACAAAATAAATACCTAGTGGCGCTAATAGCAAAATGTTCAATAATATGACACTATCTTATGTTATATATAATTTTAATGTAAATGGATCGTTCTTTAATTTACTGTAGAATATGCAAAAAAAATAGTTTTTTTTATTATTCGCATCTATATAATCAATAATCAAACTCTTTAAATTAATAAATTATTAGCAAATTTATTTACATTGGTCCATGGAGGTGATTTGAGGTGATTTGTCCCTTTCTTTCTTTTAAGCCTTTCCAATTTTCAAATATATTTTTATAAAATTAATGAATTAATAAAAGTTACTAAATGTCTAATAAGAAATCCATTGTAAAATAATCTTCATGTATCAAGAAACTCACATACGTGTATACAAGATCATCTCCATGGTAACTATCATCTCAATGTACCCATGGTATTCCTTCATCTGTTAAGCATTTACTGGTAAGCATTTCAAGTATATTTTTATGAATCACCTTGGAGGTGATAATATAAAACCCTACTTACCTGAAAAAAATCACAAACTTGTCTCTAACAAAAAAATTTACTTATCAAACCTTTCACTATAACACATAACGCAAAACTAAATATATTTTGCTGTAATTTCTAATTTCGTATCACAAATAAACTTAAGAAAAACAACAAAATACAACCTCAAAAAAGTCGTTATAATAATATAGTATAACGAAGAACCATAGACTAAATAAGCACTTTTTCTATTTGACCACGAAATTTAGTACATTTTGATTTTCAATTTATTACAACAAATATTTTGACATGTTTTGAAATGTTGCTTTGAAGCTATTTAAATCTTTTAAATTTTAAACCTCGGAGTAATAACACTTCGTGGAGGTGAATGTGGCGATTTTATATGGAATTAACATTTTTTTTCAATAAAATACAAATAAAAATTTAATGGAAATAATAAATAGAATAAAATATATGCATTATAAAAAAAATGGTAATCCTAGAATATATTTTTTTAAATTTAATTGAAATTTGTCGGCATAACACACTTTGCGACTAGATTAAAGAACAACCCAAACGCCTTCATTTTTAAGCAACTGCTGTACAGGAAAAGACTGTTTTTAGGTCAAATCCCAGAAGGAAAACTAAATATGTAAATTCTCTTTCTGATTAAATATTATAAATGAAAATATATCTATTAAATTTTCGTGTTAATCAGAGTTTACTCTTCTTTTTAATAACTACTAACACTAACATTAGTTTTAGAGTACTTATTGAAAATGATATTTACATTTTTAGTTGACCTTTATCAATAGATCCTAGATAAAATATTTTCTAGAGATGTAATGAAAAAGAAAAAACTTAATAATAATTATACATATATTATGTGTTAGACAGTTGCAGCAGGATGTATGTTTTATGTATCACCCGATATACTTATTGTTATTTTAATGGATTCATTCTCTTATCCTTTCAACCTCTGAATCTTATAAATATTTATTATGTATCCTTAGGTTAATAAAAAATATGATATCTACAATTATCTCACTATAACCAAAAATTCAACATAATTTTATTTTTAATTTTATTATTTATAAAATAAACAAATAAAAAATATCAAATGACAACATGCTTCACAGACAGACAAGGAAAATTATATTAACTCATTACATTTCAATTTAAAAAAAAAAAAGAAAAAAAAAAAAGAAAAATCAGTAGATAATCAATTATGATTTTTCATATTATTTGCGATATAATTTGTAACAATTAAATCATTTTTATGGTATTTGGTATTATTTTTACTCTTTCCTTATTTGAATATAAATTTAAATAAATAATTAAATCTTGAAATAATTATTCGTAAACAGGATACAAACATTTAATATACATATGGTCAAGATTTAAAAAAAAAAAAAGAAAAAAAAACAAAGTGAAAATAAATAAAATAGTGATTTTCCTTCCGTTTTCATTTATTGTAGTTCATTGGTTGTTGTACAAAAATTTTTTTTTTTTTTTGTTTAAAAATGGCATAAAAAAAAATCAATATTATCTTTTATAAAGTGTATTTTTTTACTCAGATTACAAACATTCATTTTTATATAATTAAATAATGGCATATTTTTTTAAAAAATTATATGTGTAATATTTAAAAGTTTCGGCGATTTTTTGTTTGTTTCAAAAGTATTCCAAGTTAATACAAAAGTTTTTTTGTGTGAAAGTTAATAAAAGCGTTTAATTTGTAACTAGACCAACCAAATTAATTAAGATTGCAGACGTTTAGCTTCATTAAGTTGCAAGAAGTACAAGAAGCCTGAACCGGCTGCTCTAGACCAACCAAATTTATCAAAAGTTTTTGGCGTGTAACTCGACATCTCTTCACTAAATTTGAGATATGTAACTCCAATAGACACTGAGTTATTTTCATTTTAAAAGATAAGTTGTATGGTAGCTACCCAAACCTATCGCACCAGCATAATTAAATTTTACAGATGTTGCTTGGCCTGTAACTCGACATCATTTTGCAAAATTTCAGATGCCTAGCTTTAATAGATACTGAGTTATTTCCATATAAAGAAAGAAATTGTCTGACAACTACTCGAACCCGGCGGCCGAAAATGCTGAATAAACTAATAATTTTGCAATAGAGAGGTAAAAAAATGTCAGCCACCTAGCTCTTTTATTTTTTGAGTTATCGTGGGGTTCGACAGACGGAACTAAAACCAATAAAAGAATTCACAATTTGTTGATGGCTTTTCGAAATTTTTGAAATTTTTCCTAAAATTTTTATGTAAGAAAAAATTATAAAAATGAAGAGACATTTTCTTCAATAATTTGAAAAACAACACAATAATATATAAATACTTAACACAATACATAATATATAAATATTAATGTAAGAGCTTTAATTTTTGCGTCTCATTTTAAACAATTCTGCACAAGTTACAGATAAAAGAGATATTCAAAGAATTTTTCTAATTGTGATGGATTTTTCTAAAGAAAATCGTTTCAGAAATATGACGGAGCTAAAATCTGATAAATTTGATTTCACATAACTAGAAATTTTAGCTATACCTTATTTATTATAAAATCTAATGGATTTACGAAATTTAAAAAATCGGCTATAGTGTGACGTATTTTAAATGAAAAAATATTTACCGCAACTTCAGATATAACTTTGAGAGGTTGTAGCTTTGTAACAGGTGGAAAACTACATTAAAAGTTGTTTCTTAACATTAATTTTTTTAAAAAGACTTAGCCGCGATTAAAATTCCATTACTTCATTTTAAACTGTGTCGAAGTTTTGTGAAGAGACATATAGACGGATGTCATAGACAGATAGCTAGAAATTATTAAGTAGTTTTTTCAAAAGTGTTTTTACTAAAAAATATGCTAAAAAATACCTAATCACAAAAATTTCTCTATGGTAATTAAAATTCGATCGACTTCTATCCACCATTTATAAATTTTTAATACGATTAATTTTATGAAAAATTGAATCATCAAAAATCGAAGATAAATTATGTACATTAGATAAAACAATAGACGGAAAAGTAATTATTTTTACTTTGAATAGAGTAAACATAATTTTACATACACATAACCAAAAGTTAGCTAAATTTTTGTTGCAAAGCAGCTGCTACATTTTTCTTACTGTTTCATGAAATCAGATTATGTTTATGTTCTTTTTGTATTTAAACAAGGTAGAATGTAAACCAACGGTTTTTAAAAGCGCACATTTCCAAAACTCAATACAAATTGTTTAGAAGTGTGACTTACACAAAAATTTGAAAATTTCATGTAATAAGAAAAAACTTGAAAATAGGACATTTTTGAAATTTTGAGGGGCCGTAAGTTCGGAATCCTATATAACTAAGAAAAGCTGTTAACACACGTAAAAATATATTATTGAAGCTTTAATTTTTATGTCTTGCCGAAGAAAAGTTTTTACAGGTGCCTAAGTTACAGGTGTCTAAAAATAGCAAATTTTCAATTTTTGAGGCGTAATAACTCTTAAAGAGGGGGCGTTACCAAAAAATTTTCTGAGGAAACTTATACTAATTCTAAAAGTTCTTTCTTGTCTCAAAATTTCAGGTTCCTATCTAAAGGGGTGCCGCAGTTATGAAAAAAGAAATTTCATGCAAAATGTGGTTTTCACATAACGGTAAATTTAAATCGTAAATTACAAAATATTACATAATTTTGATATTGTTTTATATAGATAATAAAATTTTCGATCTTCTACCGGTTTTAGATTGCAAAACTATTACGCAAAGCCCGAGATATATACATCTGAAAATGGAGCGTTTTTACAATTTTGAAGAGCTGCAGCTTTGGAACCCTTTACAACTAAAATAAACCTTTCACACACGTAAAAATATATTATTGTAGCTTTCATTTTCATGTCTTGCCGAAGAAAAATTTTTACAGGTGCCTAAGTTACAGGTGTCTAAAAATAGCAAATTTTCAATTTTTGAGGCGTAATAACTCCTAAAGAGGGGGCGTTACCAAAAAATTTTCTGAGGAAACTTATACTAATTCTAAAAGTTCTTTCTTGTCTCAAAATTTCAGGTTCCTATCTAAAGGGGTGCCGGAGTTATGAAAAAAGAAATTTCATGCAAAATGTGGTTTTCACATAACGGTAAATTTAAATCGTAAATTACATAATATTACATAATTTTGATATTGTTTCATATAGATAATAAAATTTTCGATCTTCTGCCGGTTTTAGATTGCAAAACTATTACGCAAAGCCCGAGATATATACATCTGAAAATGGGGCTTTTTTACAATTTTGAAGAGCTGCAACTTTGGAACCCTTTACAATTAAAATAAACCTTTCACACACGTAAAAATATATTATTGTAGCTTTAATTTTTACATCTTGCAGAAGTAAAATGTGTGCAGGGTCCTAAGTTACAGGTGTTTAAAAATAGCAAATTTTCAATTTTTAAGCCCTAATAGCTCATAAAAAGGGGGTGGTCCGAAAAAATTTTCTGAGGAAACTTATACTAATTCTAAAAGTTCTTTCTTGCCTCAAAATTTCAAGCTTGTATCTAGAAGCGTGCCGGAGTTATGAAAGTAGAAAAATCATGCAAAATTTGGTTTTCACATAACGGTAAATTTAAATACTAAATTTAAAAAAATTGTATAATTTTGATATTAATTTACAAAGATAAAAGAAATACCTGTCGAATGACGTTTTCAGATTGAAAAAATCTTAAGCAGAACATAAGATATATGCATTTAAAAATAGGGCTTTTTCAAAGTTTGAGGGGGTGTAGCTCCGTAATGGGGGGGGCTACATGAAAAAGTTGTTCCACAAAATTATTTTTTTTATAAGACCTACCTATGGTTAAAATTTTTTTTCTCTACCTTTAACGGTGTAGAAGTTTTGTAAACAGACGGACGGACGGACGGACGGACGGACAGAGTGAAACTAATAAGCACATTTTTTCAAAATTTTTTTGGAAATGTGCTAAAAATACAAAATTTCGTTGCTTGCGTACAATTTTAAACTAGTACTAAATTTAGAACTAGCAATACATAGTTTCTACAGCGATTATTGAATTTGGCTTCATAACAAAATCATAATTTTTATTATTCAGATGGTTCAAAATTCAGATAAATTCAATTTATTCGGAAACATCAAAATTCAGATAATTCAATACATATTCAGACAATTTAAAATTAAGAAAAAAAAAATTCAAAGTATCAAAATGCTGAAATTAAGAATTCTTACTTTTTTTAAATTTTATTACAGAGTCTATGACCCTTTACTGAAAAAAATAGTTCCAAAAAAATTTCTCGAATTTAAATTTTGTGGAAAAATCCCGCATGTTACACAATCCTGAAAACTCAAAATAAATACAGAATTTATATTTAGTGGTAACAATCGCTAGTTCTTTGATATTAAAATATGTATGGAAATAAATATTTATGTAAATTCGTATGTATTAGAAAGTATCTTAGAGTTGTTTACAAAATCAAGGTTTCAATAATTTGTTTAGCGGTGGTTTGGAGAGCGGTAGTTCCTACTATTTAAATCTGTATATTACCCAAAAAATTAAAATCTGATTTTTTTCCGAATATTTGTATGAATTTTAAATATCTGAATTTTGAATTGTCAGAATTTTAAGTTGTCTGAATTTTGAATTGTATGAATTTTGATTTATCTGAATTTTGATTTTCCGAATATCATAATAAACCCATTAATTTACTTACTTCATTCATAATCATTTATAAATATTTAAAGTTCATTAAGGTTATGGGCCCAATGCTTTGAATATTTTTTCAAAGTAACAAAACAAAGTAAAGTTAACAAAGTAAGTACTGGCGGCCTAATGATTACTTTGCATTTTTTGCTATGACTTTTATTGAGTGTATTTTTCTGAAATGGGTTTCGAAAAAATTTTAAAAATTTTATATAATATAATAATTATTTTATATATGAAATGTACAAAGATTTGTATTCAGTACCAAATAGGGGAAGATTTTGAGTTCGGGACATTTATAGAAATCATCAAATTCATTGATTGTTGGAAACCACATTCCCACCTATTTAAAATTTATCCCACCTATTTAAAATATTTTGGGTACTTATTTTAATGTTTATGTAAAAAAAAAACAAATATCAAATGTCAAAGTATTCAACGCACAGTACAGAATTCAAAATTCGTCAAATCGGTACTTTGCTTCGTTTGATTACTTTAAATACTTTATAATTTGTCTAATAATGTAATTCATTTTAGCTGTCAAAGTTTTTGAAGAAAGTAAAGTAAGCATTGGGGAATTACTGTTACTTCTAGCTTACTTTTTTAAAAATTCTGCTTCTCATTAAATGTCCTTTTTTTGGAACTTAAAAATGTTTAGGAATTATTAAAAGATTTTTTCTTTAAAAGCTCATTATAATGAAAAATCTTAAATTTATTAAAATTATGATCTAATGTATGCGATAAATTATCATTTTATGTTTTTTTTTTCATAAAAATTGTTTAGTTATTATCAAATAATTTTAAATTATAAACATGATGTCGACAGAATATGAATATTTAAGTGTAAATTATTATTTTATTTTATGTCATGTTGTACTTATGTATTCTAATATGAATAATAATTTATCTCATAAAGTTAAAATGTTCGCATCATTTGATTGTTAACGTTGAAGGAAATTGAATTTGGAGGTAGGTAGTTTATTACATAAATTACAATGAAATATTTTCTACTTGTAAATTCTTTATAAAAATGTTATTCTTTATTATTATTATTAATTATTTTGTCTTCTTTTTGAATTTATTTAATGATATGACAATTCCTATAGACCATATGTTCTTCTTACAGAAATTTATTTTTAAATTTAATAAAATTAATGTAGATAGGTACTATTAAAGTAATTGTTATTTTAAATTTTTTAAATTTTCGTCCTTGGAGTATGAGGATAATATTTGGAAAAACGTTAAGTAATTTCTGTTTCTTTTTTAATGCATTTTTCAAAAATAAAACTTTGAAAAATTTCCATATAAGTTTCACTTAATTCATCCATTTGTCTTTAAGATAGATAGAAGAAAAATTTTATGTAGCCCCACTATTCAAATGAATATAATCTCAAGTTCTGCTTAATGCTTATTTTAATTTAGAGAGCTTTTTTTAACTTTATAAATCGCAATCAAAATAATACACTTTTTATGAATTTATTTCTCTTAAACAGGAGGTGGTATAAAAAAGTTTTCTGAGGTAACAATTATGCTAGTTCTCAAAAATCTTTCATCTCCCAAATTGCAATGTTCCATCTAGAAGCGCTACGGAGATATGATATGGAGATATGGAAGCAAAATTTTATTTTCTTATAACGATAAATTTAAATATTAAATTGCAAAAACGTGTTTTTATTAGCTCTGAGAAATCTGCGTCTTTAAAAACCTTAAGAGTTCACATTTTGTTTTGTTTTAATTTGGTACAACTTGGATTCAAAAAAAAAGTAAATCTGTTTAATTTTATTATTAAATATATAAAAAACGAGGAAGAGTGCAGTAGAGTAGACTGTGTCAATTCTGGGATACCCTTATGAACGTAGTATATGCTATTTCTATAAAACTTGATCATCTTTTAGATGTTTTAGTACCGAACTACAGAGATATATTTATGTAAATTGTGGAGTTGTATGACAGCTATCCGAATCTATTGCGCCTAGCTTCATTAAGTTCCAAGAAATGCAAGAAGCCGGCTGCTCTAGACCAACCAAATTTTACAAAAGTTGTTGCCATGTAACTCGACACCTCTTTATTAAAATTTAGATTCCTAGCTTCAATAGACACTGAGTTATTCTCATTTAAACGGATAAGTTGTATGGCAGCTACCCGAACGCGTCGCACCACCACAACCAAATTTTGCAAAAGTTGTTGACATAAAACTTGATCATCATTTGCAAGGTTTCAGACGCCTAGCTTTATTAACTTCCAAGAGATGCAAGAAGCCTGAACCGGCTACTCTAGACCAACCAAATTTTACAAAAGTTGTTGGCATATAACTCGACACCTCTTTACTAAATTTTAGATTCCTAGCTTCAATAAACACAGAGTTATTCTCATTTAAACGGAGAAGTTGTATGGCAACACAACCAAATTTTACAGAAGTTGTTGTCATAAAACTTGATCATCATTTGCAAAATTTCAGGTATGGCAGCTACTCGAACCCGCCGACAGAAAATGTTGGATTTAAATAGCAAAACTAACAATTTTGCAAAAGTGACGTAAAAAAAATGTCAGCCTCCTAGCTCCTTCATTTTTTGAGTTATCGTGCGGACGGACGGACGGACGGACGGACGGACGCACATGGCTTAATCGACTCAGAATTCGATTCTGAGCCGACCCATACCTTTGACACTATATCTAGCTCGACTCCTTTAAGGTGTCACAAACGTAATGGCAAATTTATTATACACTTGAACATAGTTCATACGGGTATAATGATAATAGGTTGGTTATTATTTTTTGAAAATTGTCAATTTTTCTTACATTTGCTTTTGTCAACTGGGTGATTTCTTTTGGATTTTCTAATGAAAAAAAAATTTAATTACATAGTAATTTTTCTTTAATCATTCTTTCCATGTGACTAACTCATCTTAGCTTTTAAAGTTTCTTAATATTTAATATGATTTAAAAAGATTTGAAAGATTTTGGAGATATACAACTACAAATTCTTTCTATAGCCTCTATTTTTATATCTTATTCCGTATTTAAATAAGATACGTATAACGAGTCTATGTAAAAATATGTAGAGTTCAAGAGAATTTATAAAAATTATCAAAATTATTTAATATAAAATATCGGCATATATAAATTAATAAGTTGACTGACTTTTGGTTAACACAAAACTAATTTCTCCACCAGCGTAAAAAACTCCTCCCCTTCACAACTGAGGTTATAGGAACAGAACATTATTTTTAATTTTAATCTACAAAATTCTGTTCTTTTTAAACCATGTTTAAAAAATATAAAATTAAATAAAACAAAACATGATTTTAAAAATTCAATATTTTTTAAAAAAAAATTTTATCTTATTTTATTTTTAAATTTAATTTTTATGCCTATTTTTTTTAACCTTTATATAGTTGGTATAAAGTATCTCACCTAAAGTTTATATAGAATCTTGCATATGCATGCATAAATATCTATAAAACTTTGTGGCGCTTCTTAGTCATTATCGGCTAACTTTCATTAATTTGAAATGATTTTACAGCCCCGCAAAAACCCGCTGTTCCTTAACACATTGTAATCAACCAAAGAAATTTTTATTTGCGTTTATATTAGCACTGAACGTTTAAAAGAAAAAACCAAATGTCCCATATTTTATTTACGACAAAAATTTCTATTTTTTAACAATAATAATATAAAATTTTCATTCTTCAGCTTTAAGTTTATTTAAAATATCGTAACGTTCCCTCCATTTTGTTTTTTTTTATTTTTATTTTGAATAAATTATGTATACAGTAAAAATTTTAAAAATTAACATTAAAAAAATAAAATATATTAAAAAAATTCATTTTAAAAATGTCAACATATATTCAAAATAAATTTCTAAAATATTAAATTTCCACTGACCGAATAAAACTGAATAATAAATTTTTTCCTAACTAAAGTATGCATGAATTTACAACATGTTTTATAAATATACGTAAAATTTTATATTCCACGTATTCCAGTCCAGTCGGTTTTTTGATATATGAATGATTATGTTATTGTTGCTGACGACTGAAGATATTTTATTAAATTGCAAAAAAACAAAAAAAAAACTCTCGGTTCTCTATTGTTGTGTATATTTAAGCAACTAGTTATCTTCCTCATTCTTGTATTTCTAAAAGTACAGCAGTATTTCATTTCTATGAAAGAAACAATTGAAAAAGTTAAGGATTAAAAAACATCAAAACAATATACCAAAGCAAAGTCATTTTTGACGTATTTCTGTACTATTGGCAACAAATGTTGACTTAAAATTAACTTCAATGACATAATAGATTTGGCTACAATAACAGTTTGAATGTCCCCAATGAACTCAATTATTTTTAGACTATTAAACACTTATTTAAATTTCAATTATTCAAAACAAACAATTTTTTTCAAATTTTAGATCTATAGATACAATTTTCTAAAACATAATGTATATAACTTTGTTTGTTAAGTCAGAGATTTTAACATTTTTTGGTTAATATCATCTTCAAAAGTGAAGTTATAGACCTTACTTGTATCTACATAATCAATGATATTTAATTTTACTAGTTATTTAGTAGTACACAATTTTTTTTAAATCTTTAAGATTGTTTTAATGAAAAAAGCCGTAACTCTGTTTTCTGCAAGTAATGTAAGAAATATGTGTAACATTTTTGGATAATACTAAACGAATTTAATGACAAAGTGTTGACGGTTACTTTAATGAAACAGAATTGTTTTAAAACAAGTAAATGTAACAGTAAGTCGATGCAACCGACTTATTAATACCCTACACCTGAATAATTCGAATTAAATTAACAATCCATAAGTGTTTTTGGCAGTGCTTGAACTTCTTCCCTTTTCTGTCTTATTCAACTCGAATTTCAAGAACGTAAAAGAGGCATCCGCTTGGGATATTCTTGACACTCACCCCTTGTATAAAATTTTAAGTTTCTATCTTAATTATTTTCGAAGATTGGTAGTCCTTGGGATGTTTGTGTCAGCTACCCGAATTGCCACTCCAATTCATCGAATCCATCTCAGGAACATAAAGAAAACTTGCCAGAACACCATTCTATTAAATTTAAAGGTTCTACTTTTGTTGGTTTTGGAGATATGCTCGTTGCTCTTGTGCTCGTCCGGAAGTTTCCAAAATACGAACCCATGGTTCAAATTCTTTCAAATGTCAGTTTCCAATTTTACAGAAAAGGAAACATAACAGAACACCTTTGTACTAAAAATAAAAGTTCTATCTTTGTTGGTTGTGGAGATATACTCGTTTGATCTGGGGCTCGTCCGGAAGCTTTCAAGATTTGAAGCCATGGACCAAATCCTCACAAATTTCAGAAACATAAATCAAACATGAAGGAACACCATTCTGCCTAATTTAAAGGTTATATCTTTGTTGCATTTGGAGATAATATCATTTGCTCTGAGGCTCGTTCGGAAGCTTTCAAAATCCGAACCCAAGGACCAAATCCTCTCAAATTTCAGAGGCCTAAATCATACATGAAAGAACACCATTATGCCAAAAGTAAAGGTTATATATTTGTTGCTTTTGGAGATAATCTCATTTGCTCTAGGGCTCGTTCGGAAGCTTCCAAAATCCAAACCCATGGAACACATCCTCTTAAATTTTAGAGACATAAATCAAACTGGAAGAAACATCATTATAAAAAATTTAAAGGTTCTATCTTTATTGGTTTTGGAGATAATCTCGTTTACTCTGGGGCTCGTTCGGAAGTTTCCAAAAGCCGAACCCATGGACCAAATCTTCTCACATTTCAGAGACTTAAATAAAACATGAAAGAACACCACCCTGCCAAATTTAAAGGTTATATCTTTGTTGGTTTTGGAGATAATCTCATTTGCTCTGGTGCTCGTTCGGAAGCTTCCAAATCCAAACCCATGGACCAAATCCTCTTAAATTTCAGAGGCCTAAATCATACATGAAAGAACACCATTCTGTCAAAAGTAAAGGTTATATCTTTATTGGTTTTGGAGATAATCTCATTTGCTCTGGGGCTCGTTCGGAAGCTTCCAAATCCAAACCCATTGACCAAATCCTCTTAAATTTCAGAGACATAAATCGAACGGGAAGGAACACCACCCTGCCAAATTTAAAGGTTATATCTTTGTTGGTTTTGGAGATAATCTCATTTGCTCTGGTGCTCGTTCGGAAGCTTCCAAATCCAAACCCATGGACCAAATCCTCTTAAATTTCAGAGGCCTAAATCATACATGAAAGAACACCACCATGCCAAATTTAAAGGTTATATCTTTGTTGGTTTTGGAGATAATCTCATTTGCTCTGGTGCTCGTTCGGAAGCTTCCAAATCCAAACCCATGGACCAAATCCTCTTAAATTTCAGAGGCCTAAATCATACATGAAAGAACACCATTCTGCCAAAAGTAAAGGTTCTATCTTTATTAGTTTTGGAGATAATCTCGTTTGCTCTGGGGCTCGTTCGGAAGTTTCCAAAAGCCGAACCCATGGACCAAATCTTCTCACATTTCAGAGACTTAAATAAAACATGAAAGAACACCACCCTGCCAAATTTAAAGGTTCTATCTTTGTTGGTTTTGGAGATAATCTCATTTGCTCTGGTGCTCGTTCGGAAGCTTCCAAAACCCAAACCCATGGACCAAATCCTCTTAAATTTCAGAGACATAAATCGAACGGGAAGAAACATCATTGTACAAAATTTGAAGGTTCTATCTTTGTTGCTTTTGGAGATAATCTCGTTTGCGGAGATTATCTCCAAAAGCCCGGAATCATTCGGAAGCTTCCAGAATCCGAACCCATGGACGGATTTTGTCCAGATTCGAACTTAGCCTTTCTTTCGTAATTAGTAACCTACTATATAAATTTCATCAAGATAGCATCATTATTTTTTGAGTTATCGTGCGTACGGATGGACGGACGGACGGACGGACGGACATCGCTAAATCGACTCCGGCGGTGATCCTGATTCAGAATATATATACATGTCTATACCTAACTCGCTTCCTTTTGGTGGTTACAAACACCATACCAAAGTTAATATACCCTATACTTTAGGTGTAGGGTATAAAAATTAGGGTTCAACTACAACACATAATCTGTTTAATACATCAGTTGCATCTAATCTTTTACAAATTTTAATTTTCAAATTATAATGAACTCTTGCTTGAGGTTTTTGCTTCTTTTTAGCACATTTCCAAAATAATTTAAAAGCTTATCTAGCTCCATTTGCTCGTTAGTTGTAGGTTCCATAATCTGAAAAAAAACGTCATTTTAAATTAGTAATCCCTTAAGTTGTACTAAACATTTTAATAGTGAAACGTCAAATTACCAGGAGTCTCTATAGATTTATGCATCTAGAAAATTTATACAATTTTTTGCAATTTTAATAATAAAACTTATCATTTGCAAAATTTTGGAATACCATTCCTTTTGAAGGTTTAGAGTTCAAATTTTTAGAAGAGTAAAATGATTGAAAATAATCTTTAGTTATTAAAATTTTATTTCATTTTTCAGAATTACCACCACACTAATAAAAAAGATTTATTTTAGAGCAATTTAAGGAAAACCTTATATAATTAAGAAAAGCTATTAATACATCTCAAAATATAATGTTCGAACTTCAATTTTATTCATCTAATTGTAGGTTTTTAAACAAGGGCGGATAAAAAAAATACTTTGTTTTTTCTTTTTAATGCATTTCTCTGCCACATAAATGTGGACAAGATATTACACAGCCTTTCCTGTTCAGGCGTGGCTGTAAATGTCGTAAAGGGAATAACTCTTATGACGTGTGTGGGACACTCCCTTGGTGTTTATAGCGTATTTTATACGCACTAGGCCACCGAGGCCCCAAAAAAAAATATTAGAGATTATTTTTGAGGTTGTTTATTTTCCTACATCTAATTCTCAAAGATTTTACTTTACTTAAAATTTCAAGGTTCTAATTAAAATTGTTCTGGTGGTACGAATATTTCTAAATCTTGCACAATTTTATTTTCACATAACGGTAAATTTGCATAGTAAATGAAGGCGCGATGGCGAGCTCACGCGCCCTTTGCGGTGCCGCGAATATATTTATATGAACATGTATAAAAAAATAAGCATTTTATCTGTTCAAAATACTCTATATACACAACCAGTAATTGTTTAAAACAAGCTTTTCGAATCACTGAAAATGTCCCATCAATTAAATATTTTCGGTTGTCTATATTTTCAGTTATTAGTTTCATTATTTTTGGTGAAGAGAAAATACAATAACTGAAATTTTTCTCCAATATACATGCGGTGAAAAATGGTGTGTTTGTGTTATCTTCTATAGCTTTGCCGAAACCATTCCAAATTTTTTCTCTTTGGAATGCTTGTGGTTCTTGTGGAGAGCTTACATACGTTTCACTGACAATATTATAAAGCCCTCTTTTTAATTTCTGAAAATTTAAATTTTTTCCTGCATTTTGATTTTTAAAAGAACAACGCGAATTCACTTATTAGTCCATTGAATATATTATGCACATTACAACGCTACATAAGACAAAACGACTGTACTGACACAAAATAACAAGCAATCACACACAATAATACATATTACAACTGAAAAAAAAAATATCTATGTACTTACTTTACGACTGCATTTTCGAATAGATATCTTTTACCACTCAAAGCATTGGTATCACTTAAGACATTTGCGGTGTAGCGACAGTCGGTGTGTTGAGAAGCTTTAATTCTTCAAAAAGTTCTTCTTGTGTTGGATGATTATGTTCCTTAAAATTGCTTCTTTTTATTAATTCATTTCTTTCAGGAAATAAAATCATTCTGGCATTACAATATAGCAATTGTTTCTGATCTATTACATAGATCAGTTCACTTTTTTTTCTTTTTCCATTTATTTTCACAAATTCAGAATTATTCATTTTTATTCAAATCACTTAGAAAATTATTAGCTAGGTACTACAAAACTCTATTCAAGCGCGTTACGATGCCAACTAAACACATTCGATTATAAAATGCACTTGACAATCAATCATTGCAAACACATGTTGTAATTTGTTTTTGAATTACGTTATTCCATTTATGAAAACAAATTGTATGAGAGAATAAACAACAAAATTTGGAGAATTAAATGATTTTTAATTTTGCGCACTTGTTTCATTATGAAATAATTCCGAATTTTAAAAATTCAATAACTCCGCAAAAAATGCAATAACTCCGCAACAAAATGCAATAAGTCCCCAAAACAAAATACTGATTTTTTGCGAAATTATTTCATTTTAGATTGCGGTGTTATTTCATTTTTTTGCGGTCTTATTACAATTTATGATGCGGACTTATTTCATTATGAAATAAGTCCGCACTTTTTGCGAAATTATTGCATTTATGGAATGCGGAGTTAATGCACAACGCCAAAACAATATTAAACAGAACTTGAGATATGAATATTTGAAAATAGAACTTTTCCCAATTTTGAGGAGCCTAAGTTCATTGTGGGGTGTTACAAATAAAATTGTTCCACAATATTAATTCTTTAATAAGATCTATTCATAGTTATAATTTCATTGCTCTTTCTTAGGCGGTGTAAAAGTTTTATAAATAAATAGATCAACGGATGGGCAGGGTGAAGCTAATAAGTAAATTTATCAAAAAATTTTTGAAAATCGTGGAAAAAAGTGCCTTTGCTTAAAAAACCAGTGTAATGTCCAAATTAATATCAAAATGTCCAGTGTAATCTCTATTGTAATGTTGGGTCTTGGTGGCCCAGTGGGTAAAGATGTATAAAGTAAGCTGGTTTCGAATCTCACACACTTCGTAAGAATAATTGCCCCTTAAGTGTTTTACAACTACATCTTGAAAAGAAAGACTGTGTAATTTCCTTGTCACATTTATGTTCAGACCATTTTTGAGTAGTTGGGAATAAGAGCAAATAGCACATAGGTAGTAATAATAAAATGATATCAACTATATTAAAGAAAAGTCTCTCAGCATAATAGAGCCAGTTTCAAAATACAGTTAAAGCGACATAAAAAATTCAAATAGGATCAGAAATAAAATCTGTATAAGGAGATTTTATTAATCAAAATTAAAGTAACTTTTTAGCACATTTCCAAAAAAATTTTGAAAAAATGTGCTTATTAGTTTCACTCTGTCCGTCCGTCCGTCCGTCCGTCCGTCTGTTTACAAAACTTCTACACCGTTAAAGATAGAGAAAAAAAATTTTAACCATAGGTAGGTCTCATAAAAAAAATAATTTTGTGGAACAACTTTTTCATGTAGGCCCCTCCATTACGGAGCTACAGCCCCTCAAACTTTGAAAAAGCCCTATTTTTAAATGCATATATCTTATGTTCTGCTTAAGATTTTTTCAATCTGAAAACGTCATTCGACAGGTATTTCTTTTATCTTTCTAAATTAATATGAAAATTGTACAATTTTTTTAAATTTAGTATTTAAATTTACCGTTATGTAAAAACCAAATTTTGCATGATTTTTCTACTTTCATAACTCCGGCACGCTTCTAGATAGAAGCTTGAAATTTTGAGGCAAGAAAGAACTTTTAGAATTAGTATAAGTTTGCTCAGAAAATTTTTTCGGATCACCCCCTGTTTATGAGCTATTAGGGCTTAAAAATTGAAAATTTGCTATTTTTAAACACCTGTAACTTAGGAACCTGTACACATTTTACTTCTGCAAGATATAAAAATTAAAGCCACAATAATATATTTTTACGTGTGTTAAATGTTTATTTTAATTGTAAAGGGTTCCAAAGTTGCAGCTCTTCAAAATTGCGAAAAAGCCCCATTTTCAGATGTATATATCTCGGGCTCTGCGTAATAATTTTGCAATCTAAAACCGCCAGAAGATCGAAAATTTTATTATCTATATAAAACAATATCAAAATTATATAATATTTTGTAATTTACTATTTAAATTTACCGTTATGTGAAAACCACATTTTGCATGAAATTTCATTTTTCATAACTCCGGCACCCCTTCAGATAGGAACCTGAAATTTTGAGACAAGAAAGAACTTTTAGAATTAGTATAAGTTTTCTCAGAAAATTTTTTGGTAACACCCCCTCTTTAAGAGTTATTACGCCTCAAAAATTGAAAATTTGCTATTTTTAGACACCTGTAACTTAGGCACCTGTACAAATTTTTCTTCGGCAAGACATGAAAATTAAAGGTTCAATAATATACTTTTACGTGTGTTAACGGCTTTTCTTAGTTCTTTAGAATTCCGGACTTATAGCCCCTCAAAATTTCAAAAATGTCCTATTTTCACATTTTTTCTTATTACATGAAATTTTCAAATTTTTGTGTAAGTCACACTTCTAAACAGTTTGTATTGAGTTTTGGAAATGTGCGCTTTTAAAAACCGTTGGTTTACATTCTACCTTGTTAATATTAAAAGCATTACAAAACTGAAGTTCAAAAATACTCCTTTAATCTATAAATTTTTATTTTGAATTAGAAATACAAAACAGTTTTAATTAAAATGAAACATCTTGTAAATTGTCTAAAAATTTATAAAACTTTTAAATTTTTTTTTTTTTTTTTGTTTATTTAAATTAAATTTTATTTTTGCAATGACAAAACTAAAATAATTATTGTTAAAACAAAAAGACATTTAAAAAGCTATGCCGAATTTATTTGTTGTTTTTCTATTTTTAAAATTAAACCCTTTTCCACTTATGTTTAATTTTAACTTGTTTAAGACTTCATAATAACTTCGTCTTGTTCAATTTTGTTTTTGTTTTTAATATCCTCTTCTTCTCTTTTTTTTTTTTTTTTTGAATAAGTTAGCGATAATTTTTCTTTGCATTTAGACAGAGTTTCTTAAATTAAATCTTAAAGTTTAACCGTTATATACATAATACAATAAAAAAAAAATTATATTTTAAGAATTTCGTATATTAGATTGGATTGTTGATCCCCTTAATTTTCTTTTATGGAAGAAAAGTCTTTCTTAAATAAATACGATGACATTTCAGAAAAATATTCTAGAAGACAAGATGAATGGGGTAAAAGAGAAAGAAAATAAAAAGACAAACAATGCCACAAAGTAGTAAACCACACAATATAAAATTACATTTACCAACAATATGTCACTGTATTCAATGTATATATTCTAATATAAGTAGTATATATATTATATATACAATATATAAATGTCAATATACATAATGTACTATATATTTAAATATTATAATTTTGTTTTGTTTTTTTTTTTTTTTTTTTTAACATAAGACATTATTTAGAAATTTTACCATCCGGAGAATTTATTTTGTTGTTATTATTGTAGTTATTGTGTTTTTTTTTTTTTTTTGTAGTCGAATAAAATTAAACATTTAATTTTTTAGTAGACTTTAGAAGTTGTACTAATATTTTCACATTTATTATTTTGTTTGTTTATTTATTTAATCGTGCTTTGAATGATCTAAAATCTTATAAGTACAAAGTTAAATTCAAAAGAAGATCATAGTCCTGATGGTCGTCGCTGGGACTCTTTTTTGAAGTTTTAGTATAGTAAATGAACGCACATGTATTGTATCCTTATTCTGTCTTTCCATATCTATAAGGGGATAGCTGAGCATCCGATTAGTCATTACTCATCTTTAACTAAGCTTCAGTTTCTAAAACGATTCGTTTAAATAAGCCGCTGATTACTTGGCTGTAGGATGTCTTGCCGATTTCGTAAGTTAAAATTTGATTTGTATATTATAATATATTGATAGTTTTTCTCACATTTTTGACATTATAACAGATTTAATTTTCAATTTAAAGTTGGCATTAATAATTATCAAAATATTGCGAAGTAGTTTGAAAATCAGAAAATAAAATCGATGTATAAAAGTTTTTAGCATTCTTTGACTTGTTAATTCTTGTTGGTTTTTAAAGGTTTCTTTATATATATGAATTTAATTTCCTTTTAAATCCTTTTAATTGTGTTCGAGTTGGTTTTAGCTTTAGCCTTGGATAGAATAATAATCTGAAATTTAAGATTTTGCGAAATAAGCTTGACCTCAACACAAATTTACATTATTGTGAATTCCGGTACTTAAGAACATTCCAAAAAATGTACACGTTGATGAATTAGCAAAGAGGGGTATCAACCTGAATGTTTCACTGGAAGAACAGGTGGATCCACCGCTAAACAGCGTTAAAAGATATATCTCAGTCCACTTTTTTTTCTGTCAAATAGAAGGTGGAAACAATTTAACAAATTTGTGTAAAAGTTTAGAAAGAGACAATTTCTAACTCTTGACCAAAAAAAAAAAGAAAGTGTGACAGGAAAGAAACTTGGAAAAATAAAATATATTTTTTCAGTAAATATCATGGAATCAAGTCAAATTAACAGTTATAATTGGATAAATTCTGTACAAAACTTTTTAGATGAATAGGTATAATATATATAATAATAAATTATCATACAAAATACTGTTATTTTGGTAACGGTGAAAATTTTTCCTATTTATTAACGTATACATGTATGTATATACGTCAACGTATTCTTCAAAAAAAAAAACGATAATAATATTATATAAAGTCGGGATAATTTTCTTATGGTTTTTATGTCCTGGCGAATTCATTTATTTTTTTTTTTTTTTTCAGAAAGAAGGATAAAATGTAGAATAACTTTCATAGAAACCAAGCACTTTTGTGGAGAGTTTTAAAAGTACATATTGTGATGCAAAGATGATTTTCTCTCTTTTTTTTTTTCTTTTTGTTTTTTGTTTTTTTTTTTTTTTATTTAATTTAATAGAATCGAAGGCGTATTGTGGTTTAGGTTTATCTTTTCTTTGTTTTTCTTTTTTTTTTCAAAGAATTTCTAACTCCATCTCATTTTTGGTTAAGTTTTGTAACTAGCTGTTGTTTTTTATTTTTATTTGTTTTTTTTTTGTATTTTAACTAAAATGAGTTAAACATGTTTGTTGGTAGTAATTTTTCCACCACAAAATATTGTGAAAAATGTTGGAATTTAATTTTAAGCAAAATATAAAACAAAAAAATTTTTTTTTTTTTTTTTTTAATGTTTTCTTAAAACTTATGCATATACAATAAATAAGTACTACATATATATGTATATATATATATATATATATATATATATATATATATATTATATTCGATATGATTTCAAAGACATGTTTTTTTATTTATTTTTTTTTATTTTTAACGATTATGTATATACATATACATATACATGTACATGCACATACATAATACATATATTTCTATATATGTATATACAAGGTAATCTATAAAATTAACTTAAAGTCGTAATTTAAAACTTAATAAAGTTTTCACGAAAATTTTTCAGCCTAGTTAGATGATACGTGAACATTTTTTTTAAATATTTTGTCACATTTTTAGCAAAAATTTGTATTAAATTGAAGAAGAAAATATTTTTAAATTAATATAAATTTCATGACTTTAATTTTTTTTTTTTTTTCATTTAAATTAAACATTAATTATTTTAAACATGTCTGTTTATGTAAAAAATATCGAAATAATTAAGAAAAAAAAATATATATAAACAATTGTGATTTTAAAATTATTTAAAAATATTGACAAAAAAGAAAAAAAATGGTAAGATGTCAGTAATGAAATAATTTTAAAATTATTGGGGTATCTTTCTACAAGCTTAATATTGACGCTGATTTATAAATCTGGTCTTATTGCCTTTTAAAAAATTCTACTGAAGGGTATCAAAAACTTTTCAAAGTCAAAAAAATTAACGAATAACTTGACCAACTCTTGTGACAATTCAACTGTCAGTAAACAATTCATATTAGTTATATTCCATTAAAATAATATTAAAGAAAATAAAGAAAAATTAAAAATACAACAACAGAATACAAAATTATTGAACGTTTTTATTAAGATGTTCGCAGAAACTTTGGCACCTACCTTGGTGGAGATTTATTAACCAAAGTTTTGAAACATACAACTTTCCTGATTGCCTTAAAAAAACAATTGTTACACCTATTTATAAGGCTGGTGACGCCAACAGTACTTTAAATTATAGGCCAATTTCGGTGTTAAGTTCACTTCAAAAATTACAAAAAACGGATTAAAGTTCTTTATTTAAATAAATCAATAATATTCTGCATCCGTAGCAATATGAATTTGAAACGTCCGCTAGTCTGTCGCTTAATGAATTCATAACCAAGAGCACGAATAATGGTAAATTCACTGCTCGTATCTTTATTGATATGCAAAAGGCATTCGATTGTGACGATCATGACATTTTGCTGCATAAATTGTCTTGTCTAAACTGTTCCCCTGAACAACTGAATTACTTTGAATCATATCTAAAACAAACATCGCAATGTGTCCACATTGGTAATTCATTAAATGAAATAGGAACAATAAAGAAAGGAATGCCACAAGGTTCAATATTAGGCCCGATATTTTTAAATTATACATTGATGACCTTGCACGTCTTAAATTAAATGGAGTTGCATCACTCTTTGCGGATGATGCAGTCATGAAATATTCAAAAAACAATGAATTTGAATTAAAAAATGCAATATTAGAAGATCTCGCCTCAAAATAATTCATAAGTATCAAATATTGTATCGCATTATAGTATGATCTATTCTCAAAAATATCTCAGTTTTGAAAATATCTGCAAACGCGAAACTTATATTTTGGCTTTCAAAATAATAAACAACAAAATCAAACATAATTTTATACTGCAAAGATATATAGATATTCATAGCTACAACACTGGCAATAAATGCAATTTTTTCAAAGACTAATTACCTCTTTAATTGTTTAAAAAGATTTAATGATTTACCGAATATTATCAAACCAATTGAAAACTTATGTTTATATAAAAAGAAAATTGTTGAAATCTTAGATTCTGTCTAAATTTCATATTACTGTAGTGATTAAGCATTTAATTCAAATCATTTTGTTACACCATTCTATGATAATATGCTAACAATATTATACTGATTCATTACGAAGATACCACAGATTTATACAATATAGCAATACTGCGAATATAAGATTACAAATATATAAAATTCGAGCGAATATTAAAAAAAAAAAAATATTTATACTCGTATGAACTATGTTCAAGGGTATAATAAATTTACCATTACGTTTACCATTACATTTACCATGGCTTAGTAATGGTAATTAGTTTACCATTACTAAGCCATGTACGTCTGTCCGACCATCCGCACGACAACTCAAACAATAAAGGAGCTAGGAGATTAAAATTTTTTTTAACTTCATTTTTACAACATTGTTAGTTTCACTATTTAAATCCAACATTTCCGGCCGCCGGGTTCGAGTAGCTGCCATACAACTTCTTTTTTTAAATGATAATAACTCAGTGCCTATTGAAGCTAGGTATTTGAAATTTAATGAAGAGATGTCGAGTTACATGCCAAAAACATTTTTAAAATTTTATTGGTCTAAAGAAACCGGTTCAGGCTTCTTGCACCTCTTGGAACTTAATGAAGCTAGGGGTCTGAAATGTTACAAATGATGATAAAGTTTTATGGCAACAACTTTTATAAAATTTGTGCTTGTGCTTGTGCAATAGTTTCGAATAGCTGTCATACAACTCCACAATTTACATTAATAGAACTCTGTAATTAACGTCGGTACTAAAACATCTGAAAGTTTTTAAAAGATGGTCAAGTTTTATAGAAACAGGGTACATTACGCTCATATGGATATCCCAGAGTTGACATAATCTACTCTACTGCACTCTTCCTCGTTTAAATTAAATTAAAAACTTATAAAATTGAAACCCGACGGCTTCTGCTTGTCATAAAAAAAATAGGAATTGTTTATATTTTACTTTATAATTAAAATGTTTTACGTTAAGATTAAATGAAATGATACATAACAGTACATTATGTAAATTGAATTAAAATTTAAGTAGTTAAGTAAGATATAAATTTGAAAATAAATAAAGAAAAAAAAAACAATGGGGCCTCGGTTGCCTAGTCGGTAGTCGGTACTTGTTTTGGGATAAAAAATTTATTTCATATTAATTTATTTTGAGGTGTTCTGTTCGTATATTGATATAAAAAATGATCGAGTCTCAAATTTTTGTTCTCTCTTATTTAAAAATGGGGAAAATAAAAAAACATTAATAATAAAAAATAATTGATCTAAAAATTTAATTTAAAATTTACTATTTTATAAAATAATATGAGCTTTTTAATTACATGTTATATGTAGAAATTATATCCAATAATATTTATTATAAAATATTGTAATAAAATTTTTACTCAATATTTTGTTTTAGGTATACAATCAGTTATTAAATTGCACTTTATATAATTATATAATAACTTAATATTAAAATTAATCATCCAATGAGTTTTAAATGTATGATAATAGATGGGATGTTTCACAAATGACTATTAGGAATAGGATAAAAGTATTACGAAAGATTAAAAAATAAACCCAATATAATTTTTAGTTTGAAATCTATCAGTCTGATTTTAGACCTCTTACCAATAATAATAAAAGTTATACAACCTATCGAGGTGAGTCTAATACTTAATCATCGACAATTTTTTTTAATTTTATGAAGACTAATAGATTTTATAATACCTTTTAAGTCTATGAAAACTAATAAACTTCATAAAATCTTTTAAGTCTATGAATACTAATAGGCTTCAAAATCTAGAATTATCCTCTTAGTTGTTATTCTAATTAAATTAAAATCATACTTTAACTCATATCTTCGTATTATTGCCTATAGATCATACTATTGTTATATACCCATCACTTGTTTAGTTCTCTCTGATTTTTAAATTTTAGTTTTAAGAATTTTACAGATAACTATTATGTTAAAATATAACAAAAGATATGACAATATCATAGAACCAAGTTAAAATAAACTGAGAATTTTAACAAACTGTCTGTCCGGATCCTGCTAGCTAAATAGGAGCTTAAAGAGAATTGAAATTAAGAATGACGGTACAATCTGTCAAGAAGAGGAAAAATCTCTAGAGCATATATTCAAAAACGGTGGACTTTTCCTCCGAGGAAGACATGTGCATCTAAATAGGACAATATTGTTCTACAGAAGATGAATTGCTACGAATAAATCCTCTATAGATCTTTAGTTTGCCCAAATCTAAAATACGTAGTAATAAGGACATCATAATAAATTTGCATCAAAAAGTCGCAGTGCGTTACTTATATGTCATAAAAATTAATCTAGTATAATCTAATCTTCAGATAAACCTATTTAGTAATTCCATACTTGTAAAAGTTTAGTAATTCCATACTTTCTTGCTTCGAAGAAAGAATTAATTAAAAATTGAACGGCCTTTTATAATAGACCTAAAAAGGTATTAGGTGCATTATAGAAAGGGAAAAAACTTTAACAAATGTTTTGGCAATTTGATAATTAAATCAAAAAAAAAAAGTAATAGATAATTATTTATACAATTTTTTCTTTCCAACACATTTAAATAATTTTAAACTCCATTTTTATGGCAAATATTTTATGATTCAATGCATATACACTATTAAATGTCAATTACATTAATTATTATCCATCCAGATTAAATTAATAAACAAAAAATTAAACAGTAATTAAATTCATGATAATTCTAAATTAGTTGGGGACATTATGTAGTATCAGTATATCTGTATGACTATTCATTCAATGTATTTAATTCATTATAATTCAATGTTGAGTTATATATTTTTGATCACATATAAGCAAAGCGGAGATGAAACTTTCCTGTGCTCCCTTTGACCATAACGTATACCATTATTTTAAAGAAACATAATTACCATATCACTTGTTGAAAGAAATATTATATTGATATGTAACGTAACGATACATATAGATATGTAATGTATATTGGGACAATTGAAACTAAAAAGGAAACTGCTTTTTTTAAAAGATTGATCACATAATATTGAAATGATATTTTAAACATTATGAGCAATTTCGTCATAGATTCATTCTATCAAATTCAAATATTATTAATTATTAAGTAAGAAAATTTAAGTTTCTGAGATTTTTTTGTTCTTAATATGTTTTTTTTTATAAATTCTAAATAGGTATTTTAAAAGCCTTTAAAATTGAACTGAGATATCCTGCTTGACTGCTAGCAGAGATATTCATTTAATGAATGATCAGTAGCATTATTACTTCGACGCGTTCTTCATGTAATCACATAATTATGTCTCATTTTGTTACGGCTACTATACTTTGCACTAGTAGCACTAGAAAACATTAAAAAATATATAGTGGCATTTAGTTCAAACATAAAGAGAAAAATATATTAATTTTAGATTTAAAATTAAATAAAAACTTAATTTTAATACAATTAAATTAAGGATTAAATTCTAATGAACAGATTTTCAAATCACCATATAATATTGGTAAAAACAAAAATAGAAATTTTAAATCTAATTATTTGGTCATTTGCTTGTCTGATATTTCAATTATTGCAAAGTTGTATCCTGATAAATATTGAAAATCAATATGAAATATCTGCGTAAATTTCTTGTTAATGTAAGTATTAATTATTAGGCAACAAAAAAGAAGAGCACCCATGTATACAATATGAAAGATGAACAAAATACATTTTCCACCAAGATCAATTTTTTTATAATTCTTTTCGAATATTTTTTCTATATAATTTGTACAGAGAAATTATGCATTACTTAAAAATAACTGTGGCTCTTCTTATCCCTTTTTCAATTATTTATCTTTCCACCGTAGTAGATTTTATCCTTAGAAATATTATAATACTGTATGGGCGTTTTTTTCTCCACATGAAAATTTAAGTCTTTTGCTATTTTGGGGTTTCTGCCTAGTCTTAACCTCGTATCCAGAACAATGGAATAACTAGATTCCAACTAGTTCCTTAAATTTTTATAGGTCGTTCAAATTAGCGAGCAATTGTGGAGCTTTTATGTTCCACAATTTGAAATAAGAGTTAAGAATATGAGTTCTTACGTATTAGGTTCCATTTCTTTTTCTATATTTCTACATACTCTACTATAATTCGAGAATATCCCAGTGAGCTGCTCTATGTA
The DNA here is from genome assembly GCA_947095535.1 of Poecilobothrus nobilitatus. Classification (NCBI taxonomy): domain Eukaryota; kingdom Metazoa; phylum Arthropoda; class Insecta; order Diptera; family Dolichopodidae; genus Poecilobothrus; species Poecilobothrus nobilitatus. Next base: position 7,422,013 of record OX352774.1, read on the forward strand.
TATTATTTTAAATTGGTTGAAGTTTAAGGTTGATACTTTTAATTGAAAGATAAATGTTGTCCAGAAGATATTTATAGAAAAGACAAGAAACTAGTTAATCGTACAAGTAGACGTTACTTTTTTTTGTAATTTGAAAAACATTAATAATTTTAATAACTGTTTTAATAGATGCAGAGGTTATATTTAAATCTTGACCGAATGTATTTTTTAATATTAGGCGGAGATCGAAAGATAAAGAATAAAACATTTTTCAGTTCTCCTTAAAAAGGCTAAGCACGTCGCGGCATATTTCGTAACCGAAAAGATATATGATCATCTCGCCACTGTTTATGTGACATTGAATCAAACTGTAAAGTTCTATAGTTATTTCGAAATTATTTTAAAGTACAATAAGTGTAAAGTTATAGAAAATATATTTATGAAATTTAAAATTTTTTTTTGATTTCGTGGTATCAGTTGTTTCCCAATAATACATTTAAAGCCATTCCCTAAGTCTTAAAACTCAATATATTATGTAATTTATTTTAATTGAATAAATATTTTTTAATATCATTAAAATCCTAACTAAAAAATTCAATTACCTAAAATGTAATATCTACTAAAGTAAAATGTTGTATCATTAATTAGTATAATTGGAATTTTTCATTTTAAATATTTTAAATTTATGTATTTGAAAAATATTTTAATTTTCTATCAAAAATTAATGAAATTTAAAATAATTTTTAAATAAATGGAAGAAAAGTATTTTGGATTTAATTAGCTATGATTTCATGATGGCTTAATAATATTCTAGAATTTTTTAAATATATGATAACTAATCATGGGTGTTGTATTATTATTTAAAAAAAAAATATCATTGCGACCGAGAAAAGGATGAACATAAAACTACTACCGTAATCTATAAGACAACCACCTTTATTGTGGAACATGGAATGGAATAAGAACTTGGAGTAAGTAATCCTATTTATTTTTTCTCTTTACCACTCCTATATAAAGAGCATAGCGTATCCACTAAATTATTTATTATTCATATTTAACTAATTTTCAATTTTTTAAATCATTATTAGTTTCACCAAGGCGGTAATTGATAATAATAAACTTGGCTTCAGTTATTAAGCAAAACTATTAACCGCAAATAAAAATTTTTATTTGTGCGACATCTATTATCTTATACAAACATTATTTGATTTTTATATTTTATATTTCGATATGATATTAATTATTTTTCATTTTTTATTTAATTTATATTATACTAGTTATATATCAAAAGGGAAATCAATATTAGTTTTTATTAATATATAAAACCAAGCCGTGTGGTGTACTCAAGATCTTTGAATGAAAAATTAGTATCTTAAACACTACACCATTGGCTGTGTATATAACACCTATTATTGTTTTATTTTAATATTGAGTTGTCTAGAAAATCAATTACACATCAAATTTATCTAAAATTTTTAATAATTTAACCAAAATAATTGCCAAAAATAGATCCAAAAACCAGCCCCAAAAACAAAACAAGGAAAAGAAAAAAATTAAATTAAATTTTCTCAAAAAAATAAAATACAAAATAACTTTAATTTTATTTAACTTAGAAAAAAAAGAAAAAAACCATATATTATTGTGTATCCAACAATATACAATGAAGCCAAATTTTTTGTTTGTTTTAAATATTTTGGACTCTTGTAAAAATAAATCTTACAAAGCAAAAAAAAAAAACAAATCATGTTTCCAGTTTATTGTGCAAATGCAAAGAATTAAAAGATAATGCGTCATAAATATAAATCTTTCTAATCTTTCTCTAATCTTTCTAATCATTTCGTATATTTTATGGTGATACAAAAAAAGAAAAAGGGAAGAAGGAAATTTATTCTCTTTTATTTTCTTTTTCGTCTCTACCTTTAATCGTAAATTTTATTTAAAATCGCTTTAAGAATTAAGAGGACACCTTATTTTTTCCAATTAAGGTTAAGCACCTGTGTGAATTAAAGAGACAACAAAAATAAAATTTCTTTTACTTAAATACTTTAAATGACACAAAAGAATAAAAAGAAAATTTAAGTTTAATTTTAAATTTTTTTTTCTTTTTGTAGTTTTTTTCTGTAAGGATGTAAAGGATATAAAAGAAAAAAGTAAACCATCGTTTTTAAATGGTAATCAGCATTTTATGAAATTTAAATTTAAAGTTTAATAAAATTTTCTTTGCTAAAAATAACTAAAAATATTTGTAATTTTCCGAAAGATTTTTTTTTCTCCATTTATGAACAATAATTCGGAATAATTTAATTGCTTAAATTTGCTTAAAGGAAGATTTTGTATTTACTGAACATTTGGTCAAATTACATAATCAGTGGTCAGTGGACAAAACTCATTCATTAGAGTGACTATCAAAATTTTGTGACTTCCAGTACATAGTCGCATAAGTTCTTATGAATTATCAAAGCTGGATTTTAAAAACAGCTCATAACTTCGAAGTTCGATCGGTCTTTTACATGTCGTTCGATGAAAAGATATTTTACTATAATATTCCCATTAATGGCAATAGCAAGTTTATATATGGTTTCTTTTGGAATATGGGTAATTATAGGTTTCATTATTTATTATATAAAATCAATTAAAAATTTGTTTTTTTGGCCTGAGTTTGATTTTAAATTTTTGATATTTAAAATAATCTGAAAATACTCTACCGTAACTTCTTCTATACGCATATGGCAAAAATATTTCTAAACTTATTGGTTTTGAAAAATAAGCATTATCTGTTTTCTGATAATACGTTACTGTCGCGTAGAAACAAGTATAAGGGTAATTATTATCTCTATCTAACCTAACTGGGAAAAATTTTGTATCCTCTTTAGAATTGGACTTTCTATTATTATACTATTCTATTCTATTATACTATTAAATTTCACTGCATACCTATACTCCATATTTTCACAATTTAGATGTGCTTGTTTATTACAATTTTCTAAAGTAGCTTCTAATCCGATTTATAATTTCCATCCCATTTTATAATTATTTTGTGTTAGAACTAGTTCGATTTTTCGAATTTATATTTTAACTTCGAAGTTTCACAAAGATTATCAATATTTACCTGTTACAAAAGAAGGTACCTATTATTTAAAAAACGAGGAAGAGTGCAGTAGAGTAGACTGTGTCAACTCTGGGATACCCGTATGAACGTAATATATCCTGTTTCTATAAAACTTGATCATCTTTTAAAAACATTCAGAGTTTTAGTACCGAACTACAGAGATATATTTATGTAAATTGTGGAGTTGTATGATAGCTACCCGAATCTATTGCGCCTAGCTTCATTAAGTTCCAAGAAATGCAAAAAGCCTGAACCGGCTGCTTTAGACCATTCAAATTTTACAAAAGTTTTTGGCATGCAACTCGACACTTTTTCACTAAATTTCAGATAGCTAGCTTCAATAGACACTGAGTTATTTTCATTTAAAAAGAGAAGTTGTATGGCAACTATCCGAACCTGTCATATCATCACAACAAAATTTTACAGAAGTTGTTGCCATAAAACTCGATCATCATTTACAAAATTTCAGATACCTATATTGAATAGACACTGGGTTATTTCCATTTAAAGAAAGAAGTTGTATGGCAGCTACTCGAACCCGGCGGCCGCAAATGCTGGAGTTAAATAGCAAAACTAACAATTTTGTAAAAGTGACGTAAAAAAAATTTCAGCCTCCTAATTCCTTTATTTTTTGAGTTATCGTGCGGACGGACATTGAGTTATTTTCATTTAAAAAGAGAAGTTGTATGGCAGCTACCCGAACCCGTCGCACCACCACAACCAAATTTTGCAGAAGTTGTTGCCATAAAACTTGATCATCATTCGCAAAATTGCAGATACCTAGATTGAACAGACACTGGGTTATTTCAATTTAAAGAAAGACGTTGTATAGCAGCTACTCGAACCCGGCGGCCGAAAATGCTGGAGTTAAATAGCAAAACTAACAATTTTACAAAAGTAACGTAAAAAAATTTTCAGCCTCCTAGCTCCTCTATTTTTTGAGTTATAGTGCGGACGGACACTGAGTTCTTTCATTTAAAAAGAGATTTTGTATGGCAGCTACCCGAACCCGTCACACCACCACAACCAAATTTTGCAGAAGTTGTTGCCATAAAACTTGATCATCATTCGCAAAATTTCAGATACCTAGATTGAACAGACACTGGGTTATTTCTATTTAAAGAAAGACGTTGTATGGTAGCTACCCGAACCCGGGGACAGAAAATGCTGGAGTTAAATAGCAAAACTAACAATTTTACAAAAGTGACGTACAAAAATTTTCAGCCTCCTAGCTCCTCTATTTTTTGAGTTATCGTGCGGACGGACCCTGAGTTCTTTTCATTTAAAAGGAGATTTTGTATGGCAGCTACCCGAACCCGTCGCACCAGCACAACCAAATTTTGTAGAAGTTGTTGCCATAAAACTTGATCATCATTTGCAAGATTTCAGACGCCTAGCTTTATTAACTTCCAAGAGGTGCAAGAAGCCTGAACCGGCTGTTCTAGGCCAAACAAATTTTACAAAAGTTGTTGGCATATAACTCGACACTTCTTTACTAAATTTCAGATTCCTAGCTTCAATAAACACTGAGTTATTCTCATTTAACCGGATAAGTTGTATGGCAGCTACCCGAACCCGCCGCACCACCACAACCAAATTTTACAAAAGTTGTTGCCATAAAACTTGATCATCATTTGCTAAATTTGAGACGCCTAGCTTCATTAGGTTCCAAGAGGTGCAAGAAGTCTGAACCGGCTGCTCTAGACCAACCAAATTTTACAAAAGTTGTTGGCATGTAACTCGACACCTCTTTACTAAATTTCAGATTCCTAGCTTCAATAAACACTGAGTTATTCTCATTTAAACGGAGAAGTTGTATGGCAGCTACCCGAACCCGCTGCACCAGCACAACCAAATTTTACAGAAGTTGTTGCCATAAAACTTGATCATCATTTGCAAAATTTCAGAAACCTAGCTTGAATAGATACTGAGTTATTTCTATATAAAGGTAGAAGTTGTATGGCAGCTACTCGAACCCGCCGACCGAAAATGTTGGATTTAAATAGCAAAACTAACAATTTTGCAAAAGTGACGTAAAAAAAATTTCAGCCCCCTAGCTCCTTTATTTTTTGAGTTATCGTGCGGACGGACGGACGGACGGACGGACGTACATGGCTTAATCGACTCAGAATTCGATTCTGAGCCGATCCATACCTTTGACACTATATCTAGCTCGACTCCTTTAAGGTGTCACAAACGTAATGGCAAATTTATTATACCCTTGAACATAGTTCATACGGGTATAAAAATATATATAATTCATAATAAAAACTTTGCATAGGATTTATGGTAATAATATTGAAAATCCTATTTTAATATATTTTTATTTAAAATTTCATACGGAAATATTTCGGAAATATTCCGAAATAACTATTTTCTCAATTTTTATTTTTTTTTTTGTGGAATTACTTCAGATTTAAGACTTTTATTTAAGTCTTTATTCGATTCTTAAATCTATATATATATATATATATAATATTATGTAGTACATATAAGCCACTTATAAATAAATCTATAAATTTATTTTTAGAATTCTTTGGTATTTTACCAGTTTAAAATATAAAATAAATTGTCAAAGTAACTTCATAGGTTTAAAAAATAAAGTAGAAAAGACCTCTCACAAAAAAAATAAAAAAAATATTCTGTACTAAAAAAATCTTTTTCCATTGTAAAAATATATCGATGGGTGTTTCTTTACCTTTGTTTTTCCTTAAAAAGAAAAAAAAAATTTTGAAAAAAAACTTTATTCCTTTATAGTAATATTTTTCTCATCATTGTCCTTTTTAAAACAAATATTTTCCTAACATTTTCATAGAAAAGTAAAAAGAAAACCCTTTACTATTGTTTTCTTTTGCATGTACCTTCTGTCGCTTATTTTCTTTGAGATTAGAGACAATGCAAACTAAAATATTATAAAAGAAAAAATGTCTTTTTGTAGTTTCATGTTTTTAAATAGATATAATAATAATATGATCCTGTAAAGAAAAAGAAAACAAAAATTTTTTTCTTACAGGACACAAAGTACAAAATAAAATAAAAGATATTACCTTAAATTTTTTTTTTTCTTTTTGTGACTTTAGAGTGTTTTTAAAGGTGTTCTTTCATTGAGTTTCAAAAAAAACTTTTTTAAGATTTTAATGCATTTATATCATAATCAAGTTTCACTGATGAATGCATCACTAATTTAAAATAAATGTCAAAATGCTTATGTAATTTAACGAAAAATTAAAATTAATTCAACTTGTTAATAAAAAAAACCACTTTATTTATTAAGAAAATCAAATACTCATATCAATATATAAACTATATTATAAATACATTATATCAGATGAAAATCTGCACAATTTTTCTTCAATTTTCACATGAAAACTTTCATTTTTCTTGGTGGAAGTTCAACTTGAACCAATTCTTCCTGAATAATTTGATAGAGCGCTGTCCTAAAAACTGATCTATATCAATATTTTCACAAATTTATCTATGACATTATGACGTATATTGTAGTTGTATATAAAATATATAGTTGTATATATATATATATTAATCATAAAATGCGTAATCATAATAATGTGTACCTGCCTATAATAAAAAAAAAATTCCAAATTATAACCATTATTTACCATTAGCTTTTAAGTCATCATAAGCTTCATTGACCCATTGTATGACTTGATTATAAGTAAGACACTTTTCTTACCTTTTCACTTGGATTCTTATTTTGTACTTATGCTTTTGTTATACCTGAAATTATTCTTTTGTCATGCCTAAACGTATGCTTTTTGAAGGGTTGAGTCATGGAAATTTTTTTTTGTTTTTATAATTTGGCATTTACGTTGACTGTGACCTCGACCGAAAGAATTTGTTTTGACCAGAATCTGTTTTTTCCTTCTCTTCGTTGAAAATCAGAAAATACTTGTTTAAGAGGAAACAAAAGATGTAGTTGTTTGTTACTTGAATAAACTACTATTGTACATACGTGGAATTGGCCGATGATCGAACTAAAATTTTTTAAATTACACTTATATCAGTTTTGTATTTTTTTTAGCAGAATATTTTACAAAAATGAACCACTTATTAGATATTTGTTGAATTCATTTAATTGAAGTTTACACTACTTGAGAAAAGTTTCTGATAGCATATTTAGGAATTTTGATTATCTCAATTTTAAAACCGCGGTTAATGTTGCACTAATAATTTAATGTTAACACTGTACCGACTATTCCTGCTCAAATATTATAAAGTTCCATCTCGTTGATAATGACAATATTTGGCTGTGATATGATGAGTTCAGCTTTACATTTTTATAATTATTCTCTACTAAATGTTGGTACTAATCATTGTTTTTAACAACGAATATGTAACGTGCCAATACAAATAAATGGTGGTTTGACATTTGACATATGATTCTAACTAAAAAATTTCGCGAAAACTTGCTCAATTATCATAATACTTGCAAAACATATTTACTTTGCATTTTGCATTACTATTACAATCTAATTACAATTGCATCAAATATTTAGTCCAGAGTAAACAGAAAGTTTGTGTAATAATTTGTCAGTCCGTTTTTTTTCATCTATTTTATATTAAACCCTTTTAATAAATTATTTAACTTTTTCTATATTGAAATATTATCGTGGGTCCAATTACTATTACGGTGTTCGGAAATAATGCCCCTTGAAAATAAATAGAATGGAAAATAAAGCCGAAATTACGAATTTTGAAAATTTGATTTTATTACCGCTTTAAAAAGGAAATAAAGTCGAATCGGCCTTATTTCCGTTTACCAAATATTTTCTTTTTTTTAACATTGACATATCAGTGGTATATATAGGATTTCTGTTAAAGTATGCATAAATAATTAATAGAAATTTTAAAGTTGTATACAAAATCAGAGTATTTCCTTTTTCCAGAACAAATATATGCATACTTTGGAAAATACGTTAATACGGTTTTTACAGAATATGTAGCTATATTATAATATGTTTATATACCTATATGAAATACTGAATTAGGAGAGATTTCCTAGTTGCTTACAAAATCAGGGTTCAATAATTTATTTAGCAGAATTTTGGCTTGGCGAAATATTCAAAAACAGAATTTTGAAAAGCGAGATTAAAAATGTCGGCCTCCCGTACCAGACCTATGATTTTACTTATATATTTGCATTTTATCATACTTACATTAAAAATTAAGAATAGAATTTAAGAAATTTTCGGCTTTATTTTCTTTTCGATTTCGCAAACGGTAAAAATTTGCGATTTCTGCTTTATTTCCGTATCGAAAAGGAAATAAAGGCGATTCGGCTTAATTGTCTGCGGCTTTATTACCGGTCACCTATTTTAACCTAAAAGTGCGATTAAGTCGGTTTCATATAAAAGAATTTATTATTATTTTGTGTGAATAAAATACAGATTGGTATGAACTATCCAAGAAAGCCATTCACCATTTTTCTAGATATTGTAATATTTATTTTACTGTAAATTAAAAATCATTCTTGGTCAATTGTAATTAACGTAATTGAATTTAATTGTCATTTTTATGGAATATGTGTTTAAATAATGTTTATTTTCTCCTATTCTTAAATCTGCAATATTCTCTTGCGAGTCCTTTTGTTCAAGTAATAAAACAAATAATGTTCATATGATTAAAAATTTAAGTTGATAAGTTCAAATTAAACAGTAGTAAAAACAACAAATGCAGTTCGAAAGAATTATTTCTCTTATTTTATAAAAATAATTATCTAAAAAATAAAATTTGATTAAAAATTTAATCTCAAAAAATTAGTAGTAAACAAAGAGATAATTGCTCAAAAATCAATTTCCTTAAAAAGTCAAAAAGAGATTTTTACGAGCTTACTGAAAAGTCTAATGAAATCAATCCAGTGATTTTATCACGTTTAATTATTTTCACTTTTATTAGTTTTGTTTTTTTTAATTTCAATAAAACAAAAGTTTTCTACATATGACAACATCAAGAATAATAATTTACAAACTATATATTATAAGTTCTATGGCTTTTCAATTTTTTTTCTCCTCCAGATTGTCGAAAAGTTTCATATAGTGGGTTTTCCAATTTGAGTGATATGATTTCTTTTCAAAAAAAAACACACTAATTGTTAAGGAAATCCAAATGTTTTTTATTTAATGTGAAGTAAATCGATACAAGTTCTGAATAAAACGTCATTCAAATGGCCTCCACGACTTCTTTTGCAGGAACGAATTCGATGAACCCAATTTTCGAACACTTTTTCCACTAAATCAAGTCGTATGTCATGAATAGCACGTTCAATATTGACTTCTAAAGTTTGAAGAGAGTATGGCTTATTGCTAAAGATCAATGACTTCAAATAACCCCACAAGAAATAGTCTAATGGTGTTAAATCACAACTTCCTGGAGGCCATTCAATGTCACAATTTCTTAAAATAATCGAATCTAAAAACTTTTCTCGTAATAATTCGGTTGTTGCATGTGCTGTGTGGCACGTAGCCCTGTCTTGTATGAACCAGATGTTGTCAAGATCAACTTCTTCCAATTTCGGCCATAAAAAGTTGGTTATCATCGATCTATACAGCTCGCCATTGACAGTAACGGTGTTACCAGCTTCATTTCAAAAGAAGTACGGACCGATGATTCCACCAGACCAAAACCACACCAAACTGTGGTGGTGAATGCAATGGTTGTTCATGAGTAATTTGTGGATTTTCTTCGCACCAGAATCGACAGTTTTGTTTATTCTTCTTGCGTATTTACCGCACCACTCTGATGAAAGTAAGCCTCATCAGAGAAGATGATTTTCTTAAAAAAATCGTTATTGTTTTCAAGTTAAAATTGCATAATTTGTAAACTTTGTTCTTGCGTATATCTCTCCATGATGAAATTGTAAACATTACTGAATACAATGAAAAAAAATGACAGATCATGACATACTACAAATGGCCGAAACGTCACTTAGAAATCATATCACTCAAATTGGAAAACCCTATAAACACAAAACAACTGTACTAACTAATATTTTTCTTTATTCCTTATATGAAAAAAAAACTTCAAAATTCTGCAAAAAAAAAACTGCTTTTTTACCAACAAAATTCGAACATTTTAAAAATATTTTGACCTACAAACAAAGTGATTAGGTGAAAATATTAGAAAAACACTTTGAATATCAATTTTGTTTGTTGGCTGTTAGTTATCAAAATCTCGACAGGAGAATTAAATGTAAATAAAGTTGTAAGGAACATAAGTCTACAGCATCAAAAATAAAAAACAATAAACCTAAAAATTAAATTAAAAAGAATATTTTTTTATTGTTAATATAATAACCGTAGTATCTACTACTGCAATCTTAATTGTTAACTTCAATATTTTCCGATCCGACTGAATTTCGCGCTATTACAAAAATTTAAACTTTGTATGGGTTCTTAAAGGAGGGTTGTTTGATTTTTATTTTCCTTTGTTTATATTTTTCAAATGGTATATCAGAGAGTATAACTGATCGAATATAAACCATGTTCCTAAAATGAAATTGTTTGACATGATTTGTTGAAACCCTTAGAACCTTGGGATTATTAAGAGGATACATTATTATTGTAGTAAATTAGATGAGAAAATTTTAATCTTTATCCAAGATAATAATATTTAATAATTGTGTTATTTAAAATGTTTTTTCTTTTCTCTTTTCCTTTTTACAAACTCAGATTTTTTACGCTGCTGTAGATAAAAGAAAAACAAAATTATATTATAAAAGTATCCTAGAAGTATGCAATTAACATTGAAAATATTTTTATTTATTAGTATAAGCGGAAAATGGGAGTCGTTACTAATGTAAAAATTTATAAAATATAATATAAAGAAAATAAATAATTTAACTAATATAAATCCTGTGTTATATAATATGTAATATTAAGTAAATGATTAAGCGATAATTTTATTTTCTCAAAATATTTATTATACAAAACTAAATAAATGCCTAAATTGTACTTGACAAATGACCTTGACAACTGACCTTTTTATCTATTTATAAAACAAAAAAAAACAAAATGACATACGAATAGACAAAAATTTAAAAATTGTAAAATATTTATTATTAGCTAATTCGAAACAATTGAAAACAAGAGTCAAAAATTATAAAAAATTGTAAAAGTTTTTTTTAGTGCCCATCAGAGACAGCTGGAGGACATTTTATTTTCCATTCTTTTATGACTTTTTTCTTCATATTGTTTTTGTTGTTTTTCTTTGGTTTTGTGTTAATTTTAGTAGAAATCGAATTTACTCGTATAAACAAATACATTACATTTTTATATACGTATATATACATGAACATTTTTTTTTTTTTTGCAAAATGTTAGAACTTATAAGGATTTGAAAATTGATAGATTGTTTCCACAAATTCTTAAACTACGTGAGTTGAATGGTAGTTATATGTTAAAAAAAAAATTATTATGATTTTGTTTATTTATTTTTATTTTTTTAATGTTTGTGTTCTTTCAGTATGTGATAATATCTTTCAAACATACTTTAATGTTTTTTTTTTGTTTCTATTATTAAGCTCGTGAATTAATATTAATTTTATTAAAAAAATAGGTTAAATTATTGGTTTATTAGAAATTTTTTTATTTCATTAAAATAAAGTTTATAGCTGGAAATTAAAGTGCAGTGTTATAATATGTGTAACACTTTTTAGAAATCTAAAAGTCACATCACTTTAATTCCAGATATGAGATGGAAAATATCTACTCTTTTTTAATATATATATACAATAAATTTAGATTAAGGAACTGTAAATGATATGAACATGTTGTTGCATGATTGAAAAGAGATGAGTCAATTAGCATTCTGTCACCTAATTTTATTTTGTATCTATCTGAATCTGGATTTTTTTCCGCATAGTTTGCTGCTACAGTTTTATTCTTCCATTCTTAGTTCTTCTCTTATTTCGTTTTTTTTCTTCCACAAAAAGATTCGGGATCTGTAAAGGAAGTAATCGTTCCCTCTTTTATAAGTCCATCCCCTTCTTCTTGTTTTTTTAGTATCCAGGTACTCACTAGGGAATCACTTTACTGTTTGTTTCTAAGTGGTTCAGTTTATTTAATTTAAAGCTCTGAAGTGAAATAGGAATAAAAAATATCAGAAAGAGTAACAAAATACAAATGAGTGACCTAATATAAAACTTCAAGTTTTTCAATAAGAGTCCTTAAAAAGTATAATAAGGGCGCAAAAGTCTAACAATATTTCAAAGAGGATAACCTAAGACTGCTAGAGTTCAGACTAGCAGGAAACTTTTTATAAAAATCACTGAAATAACGTTTAAAGGAATTAAATTAAAACTAAAATGTGTATTTAATACAAAGCTTTTACAACACTTTTTTATATTTTTTAACGAATTAGTTTACATTTCATATCCTACATCAAGTCTTTTTGTGGTAAAAGAATAAACCTTTTTTAAATAAGTTTAATACCGTAAAATAAATCTTTATTCCTTTATTTTTGGATTTTTTAAAAAGAATATTTAATTTAATCTATTAAAATATTATCGAAAAGGACTTTACTCCTTTATTATTTTATATAAAAAGAAGAGGAAGATAAAATTTTCAAATTTTAATAAAAAAGCTCTTTAAATAGTCCTTTTATATTATTTTCACTTTTTATCCGAAAAATCAAAAGTAAAAATTTTCTAATAACTCGTACATTTATTATGTCTGTAATAAAGAAAGTATAAAATTCTAAGAAAATGTATTACTAAAATGAAAAAAAATTGAAATTAAATATCTTCAGAGACCTATCTTAGGGGATTATTTAAAAAGCAGTTCCATATTTTCATATTTTTTTTAAATTTTGTAGTCAGCGTTTTAGGAAATCGAAGTAATCGGCCAAAAATCAGTCGTGTGAATAATAAACTATAAATATTTTTTTATTTCTTCCTTTTTTGTTCTTTGTTCTTGTCCTATAATGATGCTCGAAAATAAATTTATTACTTTTCAATGAATTTTAGATCATTTATTTTAGTTTTACTGTTATACAGTTACGACCAAAACAATAACCACAAAAACATTATTAACATAATATTAAATTATACTGTTTTTAAAAGATGGTTTTCCTTATTTGTTTCTTTTACTTTAATTTTATACTTGCCATGTTTCAACACTTTTTTCTGCAACTAAACTCAATGAACAAAATGATTGATTGCTTTCGCTCGAGGTGAGGCGAGGTTTACATTTTCTATATATACAACAGTTTTCCGTTCTTCTTTAATTATCTACAAAAATATACAAATATACCAGATCCGACATCTGGCTGATTTGTGTTAGCAAACATATTAAATGCATCCGTCCCTGAACTTGCGTCGGTGTATTACCATTTATTGAAGGAAATTATATTGATTAGGTGCATAATATTATTATTATTATTATTATTATTGATAATATTTATAAAGCAACTACAAAAAAAAGTCTAGCTTTTACAATATATTTTTCTTTGTTAAAACCAACAAATTCGCACTTATGGATTTACATTTACGTTTATATTCGATTTGCAACCTTATTCATATCTCCTGTCCTGCCATTACGCGTCCAATGAGACACAAATCTTTTGAATCGTATCATAAAGTTCATAAAGTTTACAAAAATCAAACTTATGTCATTACTCTTCGTTAAGCATCAATACCGCTGATATTCTTCTTTTTTTCAACAAAATGTGCTTTTGATGTACCTACAGAATACGTGGTAGAATCAATCGAAGTAGGAATCATTAGATAATAAAATGTTTCAATCTGCTATAGTAAAAAGTACCCTCTATTCATATTATTATGCTCACAAATATATTTCATATTATTTTATTATTTTTTTGCTCTTATTATGCTTATTATTATATTGTAATACAATATCGTCGTATGTTTGTATATTATAATAAAATATCATTTTCTTTTTTTCTTCATCATTCTATTCATTTCCATAATTTTCTTTTTCATTTTCCATTATTATTTTTATTATTATGATTATTATATATTTTAACATTTTAACAATATCTTTCCACTATATTCGTTTTGAGATATCATCAGCATATTTTATATATTATGGTTAGACATATCATCAAAAATGTCTTCAATAGCGTGCACAGAATTTCAAAGCCATTATTGTCATTAAAGATATTATACATTTATCTTTGTATATAACATTTAAAAAAGAAAAAAAAACTCTTAAACCTAGAAATAAAGAAGTTTTTCATAAACTATTAAAATAACAGTAGTTCCAGTTATTAAATTATAAGAATTTATATAATATTATTCAAAACTCAAGACAAAACCGTTATCAACCGTTTATTTTTTGTCTTCAGGAATAATTTTCCGTCTCATGTTGACAGTCCGTTAAATTTCCACCTGATATAACAATTTTTTATCTTTTTAAGCCAACTTATAGATAATGAACATCACTTGAGAAATATATGAGCCACAACTTCTTTTATAAGTGTTTTGTGATACTAGAACTAAAACCATTTTAAATTTTCATAACAAAAATATTTTTTATTGCCGAATTAAGTAAAATAGATTATTTTATAATCAGATTATTTTAGTATATTGAAGTGGTTAGCTTCTTTGAATGACTGCTACATTTAACCGGCCTATGTCTGTATTATAGTAATTATAATACTGGAAAAAGGATCCCTTAAAAATATTTTTTTTTTTTTATTGGATGTTCGGGAATGAAAATACCAGTACCCAGCTATAAAAATAACTTTAGTTATTTAATCATTAACTTTAATTTATTAGCTAAATTTTAAAGACAGTGTTCGGGGAACATAATATCTCAATCATTTCTTTTTCCAAGATTTATGTGAGTTCTCTGAAGCTTTTTAAATAAACACACTAAACAAATTAAAAAGAATTAGACATATAAGACAAATAAATTGATGTCAAACTTATTCATCATACATTTTAGACTAATCTATTACTTAATATTATTGGAAAAGCTTACTTTTGCAATAAAATCTTATTGTAAAATGATCTAAAATTATTTCATAGGTAAGATAATATATTATAAAGAAAATATACAATTTGGGACAAACGTTCAAACTACTGATAGTGACCCTATCTTGTAGTAGAAAATAACTATAAGCATAAGTATAGTTACTATAGTTAAGCATATTCTAAGCACATTTTTTTAGTAAAAGGAAAAGCAGGATCTTCAACCAAGCATTATGTATACATTCATATATACTTACATAAATGTGTATTTAACACGAATTTTCTATTTTTAGCACATTTCCAAAAAAAATTTTGAAAAAATGTGCTTATTAGTTTCACTCTGTCCGTCCGTCCGTCCGTCCGTCCGTCCGTCTGTTTACAAAACTTCTACACCGTTAAAGATAGAGAAAAAAAATTTTAACCATAGGTAGGTCTCATAAAAAAAATAATTTTGTGGAACAACTTTTTCATGTAGCCCCCCTCATTACGAACCTACACCCCCTCAAACTTTGAAAAAGCCCTATTTTTAAATGCATATATTTTATGTTCTGCTTAAGATTTTTTCAATCTGAAAACGTCATTCGACAGGTATTTCTTCT
The DNA here is from genome assembly GCA_947095535.1 of Poecilobothrus nobilitatus. Classification (NCBI taxonomy): domain Eukaryota; kingdom Metazoa; phylum Arthropoda; class Insecta; order Diptera; family Dolichopodidae; genus Poecilobothrus; species Poecilobothrus nobilitatus. The sequence goes on from OX352774.1 coordinate 7,437,647, forward strand.
ATCTTTGTAAATTAATATCAAAATTATACAATATTTTTAAATTTAGTATTTAAATTTACCGTTATGTGAAAACCAAATTTTGCATGATTTTTCTACTTTCATAACTCCGGCACGCTTCTAGATAGAAGCTTGAAATTTTGAGGCAAGAAAGAACTTTTAGAATTAGTATAAGTTTGCTCAGAAAATTTTTTCGGACCACCCCCTGTTTATGAGCTATTAGGGCTTAAAAATAGAAAATTTGATATTTTTAAACACCTGTAACTTAGGAACCTGCACACATTTTACTTCTGCAAGATGTAAAAATTAAAGCTACAATAATATATTTTTACGTGTGTGAAAGGTTTATTTTAGTTGTAAAGGGTTCCAAAGTTGCAGCTCTTCAAAATTGTTAAAAAGCCCCATTTTCAGATGTATATATCTCGGGCTCTGCGTAATAGTTTTGCAATCTAAAACCGGCAGAAGATCGAAAATTTTATTATCTATATAAAACAATATCAAAATTATGTAATATTTTGTAATTTACGATTTAAATTTACCGTTATGTGAAAACCACATTTTGCATGAAATTTCTTTTTTCATAACTCCGGCACCCCTTTAGATAGGAAGCTGAAATTTTGAGACAAGAAAGAACTTTTAGAATTAGTATAAGTTTCCTCAGAAAATTTTTTGGTAGCGCCCCCTCTTTAAGAGTTATTACGCCTCAAAAATTTAAAATTTGCTATTTTTAGACACCTGTAACTTAGGCACCTGCACACATTTTACTTCTGCAAGATGTAAAAATTAAAGCTACAATAATATATTTTTACGTGTGTGAAAGGTTTATTTTAGTTGTAAAGGGTTCCAAAGCTGCAGCTCTTCAAAATTGTAAAAAAGCCTCATTTTCAGATGTATATATCTCGGGCTTTGCGTAATAGTTTTGCAATCTAAAACCGGTAGAATATCGAAAATTTTATTATCTATATAAAACAATGTCAAAATTATGTAATATTTTGTAATTTACTATTTAAATTTACCGTTATGTGAAAACCACATTTTGCATGAAATTTCTTTTTTCATAACTCCGGCACCTCTTTAGATAGGAACCTGAAATTTTGAGACAAGAAAGAACTTTTAGAATTAGTATAAGTTTCCTCAGAAAATTTTTTGGTAACGCCCCCTCTTTAAGAGTTATTACGCCTCAAAAATTGAAAATTTGCTATTTTTAGACACCTGTAACTTAGGCACCTGTAAAAATTTTTCTTCGGCAAGACATAAAAATTAAAGCTTCAATAATATATTTTTACGTGTGTTAACAGCTTTTCTTAGTTATATAGGATTCCGGACTTACGGCCCCTCAAAATCTCAAAAATGTCCTATTTTCAAGTTTTTTCTTATTACATGAAATTTTCAAATTTTTGTGTAAGTCACACTTTTAAACAGTTTGTATTGAGTTTGGAAATGTGCGCTTTTAAAAACTGTTGGTTTACATTCTACCTTGTTTTTTTATAAACTCAATCCCGGTATAATATTGGAACATTTCAATTGCCTTTTTTTTTCTTTCATTTTAAATGTAAAATGTTTAAGGAAACCAAAAAATAAAGAAAAAAAAGTTCTCTAAAGAAAATTTATAAAGTATTCTCACGTAACTGACTTCTTTAGTCTTTATATTTTGCTCTTTATCCTGTTTGAAAGTGGAAAATTTCTAGATATTCCTGTTTTTTTTTTTTTTTGTTTTGTTCATATTGAAATGGAAATGTGATACACTTGGAAAGGAACAAAAAAAAAAAAGTAAAACGCAAGTTTCTTTCTCATTGTTTTTAATCAAACAATGGAAAGCAAAATTATAAAATGAAGTAAAAATTGATTGAAATATTAAAAATTCCCAAATGTTTAAAGAAATTTTTATTGTGTTATAAAAAATTGTGGCGAAGACTCAGATTTAAAAAAATAATTTTTTTTTTTCTGTTCTTTTAATTAAATGCAATATTAAAAATTATTGTTCTTTTATTATTCTGACCAACTGTATGAACCTCTATAATCAAACTAACAATTTAAAATTCTTAGCATTAATGTTTTTCGTTAATTTCTTCCAAAAACGGCATTTTCTAACCGAAACAGTAGGTATTATAAGTTTTCAATAATCTTGTTGCAACTCAAAAGTAAAGAAATTACTTCTTTTTACTCTTTTCTGTATAGAAAGATACCTTTAAAAAATCCTTATTCGATGGTTGGTTGTAAGAACCCTAACTCTGTTCTTCGGTATATTGTATGTACCTCCAATCATTTTCAATTTATCAGAAGCTGATAATCATATATGATAAAAAAGCAAAAAAAATTAATAAAAAATTAGAGTCTTGTTTGCATTTCGATCCTGTGACTGACAATCAAATCCATAATATCTGTTTGGAAAATAACGATTATTATTATATATTTTATCTTATACAAGGTGATTCGTAAGTAAATGCATTGATATAAACCATCGTGTAGAGGATAATGTAAAGGCAAAAGTTTTGTATAGGGGTTAGATTTTGGGTCCAAAAAATTTGAAGCTATGGGGCCTTAAAGGATATTTGGTACAATTTCTTTGTCTTGATTAAAATTATCATAACTTCTGTTACGAACAACACTGATGCATTCTGAAAAATGTTTTTAAAATCATAAGAAAGAAGCTTTCATTCATTTATAAATCTTTATCTTTTTTGGTTTTTGCCATAACGTTTTAAAGTTGGAAATTTTACACGATGCCAATGTTATCACTTTCTATAATCAATTTTTAAACATAGGTTCCTATTTTGTCATAAAAAAGATTGTCCTTTTCCTCCAAAATATATGAGATATATCAAATTGCAATAATTATATTTACCAATTTTAAAAAAGCAAAGATTTTTAATAGCAAATCTGTAAATCTTTTAAAACGTTTTGAAAATTTACAGACATAAAAATAAAAATAAAAAAATATTTTTAAAAAAATTTTAATTTCTGAATTTCTATCAAAATAAAGTTTAAATATCTGCCACCCACACTTCTATTGCTTATTTTAATTTATAAAAAAAAATTTTAGTTTTTATATTTTGTTTAAAAATTTAAAAGGATATTTTATCATACTACATGGCATTTCCCGAATTTTAAAATTTTCTTTTTTTTAAATAAAAATGTACCTCTATATTGTATACTATATTGAATTTGACCATATTGTTGCATATTATACAATGAGAAAATTCCTATTCACAGTTGTTAAGAAATTTGTACAATTCGTATTTACCTGTTCATAGTTATTTGTAAGGATATAACAAAAAATATTCGTGTTGTTGGTTTATACATAAAAATATGTATGTACACTTTGAAAAATATTAAAGAAATTTGATTTATGAATTTTTTCTAGCCGTCTGAAAATAGTTCTAAGGGTATAATAAATTTCCCATTATGTTTGTGATACTGTAAAGAAGGTGAGATATAGGTATGAAAAACTATATGTTATATACTTGCTCAAGATTGAATTCTGCGTAGATTTAGCTATCTGCTTATGTCTGTTCACACGATAATTTAAATATTATGATGTAGATTACGATTCTGAAATTTGTGTGTAGATGGTTTCATTGTTATTGAAAGTGTAGCAGTTTGATTGGTGAACTCAAGTAGCTGCCGTACAACATCTTTTTTTGCACAAGTATAACTCAGTGTTTAACTACACCGGGTATGCAAAATGTTGTCAAAAATAATTCAAATATGCCAATGACTTCTGGAAAATTTGGTTGGTATATCGCAAAAAATTAAAATATCTGTCGCACAAAAATAAAATCAATACTTATTAATTAATCTAGAACATCTGATGTTTTATGAAAGTTACACCAGTTTTATGGCAATAGCTTCTGTAAAATTTAGTTGGTTTATTAGATAATATTTGAAATTTTATAAAAGATTATTAAATTTATTGAAAACATTATAAAATGGGGTTATCCTATAGTTGACAGAAATGAAATTTCCACATTTTCTCATTTTAGTATATTTTTCTATTGATGTAAACATATTTTAGCTGAGGTTTCAAAAATACAAAAATATGTGGTCAGTTCACATGAAATGAACGAATGACATATTATTATATAACCTAAAAGTTAAATACACGAATTTGTTATCTACTGAAATAAAAATAACACAATTGAAATTATTAAATGTTTTATATCTACTTCTACTGTTTGTTAAAAATTTTTATACTTTTTAAATTTAATCGAAAAATAGGAAATATTTGTAGAGCTAAGATACAAGCTTTTACTATAAATAAATTTTAAAACAATTTATTTTGTATTTCTTTGCTTTTTCATGCTTAAATCTTTTTAATTTTATAATATTCTATTTTCTAGCTGTGTTTTTGTTATTTCAACCTTCTTTATTTCCATTTAATATCTCCAAATTTGTTTTAATAGATACTGTTAGCTGTATCCTTATTAAGATCAATCTTTTTAGAGTTCAAATTTTCTTGAGGGTTCACTTGTACTTTCTTTATTTAATAATACACCCAAAAATATGCAATACATTTTTAAGATTTGGTTCAGTTGTACTTTCTTTATATTATAAGTTGTACTTTCTTTATGCGCCTAAAAATATGCAATACATTTTTAAGATTTGTATATATTAGGGCTCAGAAGCCTAGCAGTTTATTCGACAATTGAAGAGAAGCTTAAGTTACCTCATAAAACATTTTATAGGGGCTTCGGTAGCCTAGTGGGTAGGCGTGTGGCGTATTAACCGAAGGAGTGTGGGTTCGATCCCTGCACAAGTCGTAAGTGTTTTTTTTTTTACATACCTCCTTACGACCAAATATAATGTAAATATATAGTATATAATATAAACAAAATAAATAATATTAGTATATAATTTAATAATAGTATAAAAACCTATAATGGCCTTGGTAGCCGATGGTTCAATAATATTGCATTACATTTATGTATGCAATGTTAATATAAATAAATAAATAAAATAAATAAGCCTAGCAGTTAAGCGCATGGCTTTTAGGCAGCAAATGTTTTTGATTGTTAGGCAAATTACTGAAAAAATAGTTTTCTTAACAAATCGCAGTTGTAGTGTAAATATAATATAGATAATAGGTTATATAAACAAAATAAATAACATTACTGGTATAATTAGTAATAATATTACATCTAATAATGGTCTTGGTATCCGATGTTTTAGTAATATTACATTATCGTAACTGATTTGTAATATTAATGTAATGGTACTCGAGATGGTACTAATGCTAAATCAAGAAACAACATTAGGGGACCTCGTTACTAAATCAAGAAACAAAATTAGCTGGGGACATTTTTAGTAATAAAAATTTTTGTTCATCAAATCTGCTTTGTAATTAAATATTTTATGAACATATCTACGTTATTTACTAATAGTATTTAACATGAACAGTCATCGCATAAAAATGTTTTAAAATAATATTTTTTCTGTGTGAGTACTTTTAGAATAGACAAAAAAACTCTCTTCTCATAATTTTGATTTTCGTGAATGGAGCATTTTTTATTATCTTAAATTTAATATAAACAAAACTTACCTACAAAATAATATAAAATAGTTTAGCTGATAACTAGGGTTTTTGTCCAAGTTTAAGATGTGACTTGTTCCTGTTTGAAATTTTCAAGTACAAATCAAAAGTTTTGTTGCAGAAATTTTATATTTTAAACTCAACCAGCTTAAAGAAATTTAATTTTTATATCTTTTCAGTAATTTACATTCTCATTGCATGAATAATGAGACAATAATAAATCGAGGAAAAGAGCAGTGGAGACTCTGGGATGCCTGTATGAACATATGCTGTTTCCATAAAACTTGATCAACTTAAATTTTTAAGTTATATGACTTTAAGTTATTTTCATTTAAAAAGAAAAGTTATATGGCAGCTACCCGAACCTATTGCGCCAGCATAACAAAATTTTAAAGATGTGATTGCCATAAAACTTGACCATCTTCTGTAAGGTATTAGGTATAAGGTATCAAGTTTCTAAATAGGCAAGAAGCCTGTTGAATTAGAGCAACCAAACTTCATAGATGTTATTACCACTAAGCTTTATAATTTTTCAGAAATTTTAAAATGTCTAGCTTAATTGGGAACCATATAAATAAATTATGTTTATAAGAAAAAAGAAGTTGTATGGAAGCTCCCTGAACGTCTTACTCTAGATCAAAATAAAAATAAACAAAAGTTGCTGCCTTATAACTTAACATCTTTTCAGAAAATTTTAGATACCTAACTTCAATAGACAATAAGTAATTTCCATTTAAAGAAAAAATTTGTATGGCAGCTGCTCGAACCGCCTGCCGAACTTACTGGAACAAAACTAACAGTTTTTTGTAACGTGATAAAAATTTCAGAATTTTACATCCTTTATAAGTTTGAAGACAATCGAAAAGAAGTATGCTTATCGGAACTAAACGTTGTTTGGGCAAATGAAAAAATTTTTTATTCGTTTAGAAAAAATTTACCGTGATTTTGATAATTTAGTTTTAAAATTTTTTTAAATTGATTTTAAGTTCTTTCCAACTTGATAAAGTTGATGTCTTTTCTTTTGTTCGAATTCGAATTCGAACAACAACAAGAAAGAATGTATGATATATTACCAGGATATAATCAATTTATGGATTAGTTTAATAACTATATTAATAATTTTAATATCAAAACTTATTTATTTATTTATTTATATTAATATTACATACATAAATGTAATCCAATATTATTGAACAATCGGCTACTATGGCCATTATAGGTTTTTATACTATTATTAAATTATATTATTACTATATATTTAAATTATATTTGGTCATAACGGGGGTATGTAAAGAAAAAACACTTACGACCTGTGCAGGAATCGAATCCACACTCCTTCAATTAATACGCCACACGCCTACCCAAAAAGTATAAATTAAAAAAGCTTTAAAAAAGTTTAAATTTTTAAGGATCTTAAAGAGTTTTAAATAATAATTACATATATATTTATATATTTATTTTTAATATGTCAACTATATATATTTGTTTCTTTTTTTTCATCCTTGCTAAAAAAAAAAAAATTTAATTTCAATGTAACGATTCTTTTTTTTTTTATGTATTTCTGTTTTAGTTTTTATTTTTTTTATTTTTCAGACCTACACAACAACATCTTTTTCATTAGCAAACTGACTAATTATATGTATATGCTTATAATATTTATGTATAGGTATAATAATATATTGAATATTTAAATTATGACCCACACAATTAGGAAATATTTTTACAAAGGTAGACCATAAAATGTCACCAGTGTAATCCTCTGTAAACAAATTGAAACCTTGCTTTTATGTCCAAAACAAAAAAAAATCTGTATATATACATACAACCAACATAATATTATAATAATATAAGAAAATAAAAATATATATTTATGTATAATTCTACATTTAATTGTATATTTGTATTTACCTTTAAAAAAAAAGGATGTAATAAATTTAAATTTGTCGCTTATATTTTCAGTAATTAACAAACACTTTAATAAAACCAACCCTATATTTCATGGTTTACCTTAAACAGAACAAACATAAAAATTTCAAAAATATGAGCTACTTAACAAAATTCTGAAGTCAGTATTGTTTCAGAAATCAAGGTTTTCTGCTGAAATATGTATATCGTATACATATATATTACAGTATTGAAAAAAAAAATAAAACTAGTATTTTAATATTGTCATCATAATATTAATATTTATTATTGAAGACTGTTAAAAATTTGGCAGAAGCTAAAATGAGGACTAATATCTTTGGAATTCATAATGCCTTATGCCATGGATAATAGATAACATCATTCTTAACCAAACTAAGATATACTTGTGTGAATTTAAAAAGGACAAGCCAGAATATAAACCAAAGGTTTTTAAAAGCCCACATTTCCAAAATATAATACAAACTGTTTAGAATTGCGACTTGCACCAAAATAAGAAAATTTCATATAAGAAAAAATGTGAAAATAGGACCAATTCAAAAAAACCGTTAGCCCACGTAAAAATATATTACTGGAGCTTTAATTTTTTTGTTTTGTCCAAGAACAATGTGTACAGGTGCCTAAGTTACAGATGTTTAAAAATAGAAAATTTTCTATTTTTAAGCTCTAATAGCTATAATAAACAGGGGGTGACCCAAAAAAATTCTGATGAAATTCTGAGAAAACTTCAGAATTCTGAAATTCTGAGGAAGCTTATACTAATTCTAAAAGTTATTTCTTAGTTCAAAATCGCTATCCTAAAGCAAAGTCGCTATCTAAAAGCGTGCCGGAGTTATGAAGGTACAAGAGTCATGCAAATTAAAAAAAATTAAAAAAAAAAAAATTAAAATTAAAAAAAAATTTATAATTTTGATATTGATTTACAAAGACAAAAAAAATGCTGGCGAATGGCGTTTTCAGATTGAAAAAATGTTAAGCGGAACATGAAATTTACGCATTTAAAAATAGGGCTTTTTCAAAGTTTGAGGGGCTGTAGTTCCCTGATGGAAATGTGCTAAAAATTAATTCGCATTATAATTAATTAAAATCAAATTTCTTGTTTATTTTGCGTTTATTAAGGGTCACCTGCAATGGTATCTCAAAAACAAAAAATTTCGAAAAATACAAAAATTTTACTGACTTTGTAGGTAACACTATAAAATCCCATCTACTTATATCTATTAATATATAAGGAAGAAATTCTGTTTGTTTGTTTGTTTGTTTGGCACGGATTCACGTAAAAACCACCAGTCCGATTGCAACCAAATTTTGCAGGAAAATTTCTACGACCCCGGAAGCAGTTATAGGCTACATCGCGTTTCGGTTCATTAACCCATTGCGGCCCGAGAGCGTTTTAAAGCGTTTTGGTTTTTTCGTTGTTCTGCCTAAACGGTTTGACCGATTGAGTTGAAAATTTGCACAAATGTACCCAAGGGATGTACCCAAGAAATTGGGTTGCCATATGTCACCGGGGTTCGGTCCGGCGGGCTTCCAAAAAAATTTTTGTTTCCGATTTATGTCCAATTTTGTATGGCGGTTTTATGGTCTGAAAAAAACCATGAGACAAATTTTCGTAAAGTTCCGGTAACCCGTTTGTGCACAAGAGCCGAACGAAGTTCATTAAATTTTATTGCTGTCCTGCTTAAACGGTTTTATCAATTGATTTGAAAACTTGCAAAACTGTTGCTCTTTAGCAGAAAAGCTCACTAGATTAATTTGGTTATGATCCATTAACCCGTTTCGGCACCAGGGCTCAGTGAAATTTCTTAATTTACTTTAATGTTGCGCTTAAACGGTTTGACCAATTGAGTTGTAAATTTTCAAAAGTGTAGTTCTTCACCCCAGAATCTCACTCAGTTGACTTAGTTACGATCCGTTAACCCGTTTCGGCACCAAAGCCCAATGAAGTATTTTAATTTTTTTAATGTCGCGCTTAAACGTTTTGACCAATTGAGTTGAAAAATTGCAAAATTGTTACTCTTTAGCACAGAAGCTTACTGAGTTGAATTGGTTACAATACATTAACCCGTTTCGGCACCAGGGTTCAATGGTATTTTTTAATTTCTTTGTTGTCGCGCTTAAAAGGTTTAACCAATTAAGTTGAAAAATTACAAAAGTGTAGCTCTTCACCCCAGAAGCCCACGGTTTGACCAACTGAGTTGAAAATTCACAAAAGCTCTAGTCCTTACCATAGAAGCTTACTGAGTTGATTTGGTTACGATACATTAACCCATTTCAACATCAAGCCTCAATGAAGTTTTTCATTTCTTTGTTGTCGTGCTTAAACTGTTTGACCAATTGAACATTGGCGCAATTATTGCACTTTAAGACAGAAGCTCATTTAATTATTTCTGCGGTGATACATTAACCCATTTCAGCACGATATACTTTAAAAAAAAATATTTTGTTTCTAATTTTTGTCAAATTTGGCAGGATGAATTTACGATTCTAAATAAAGCGACAAATTTTTGTTAACGTTCGTTAGCCCATTTCCGCATGAGTACCTATTAAAAATACTCTGCTAAATTTTTGGTATTGTTATTATTATTAAAAAGATATTTCCAACACTCTTTACTTTTATCTACACTGTTTTTAATATTCCATAAAAACCTTTCAATGCAAATTTCTAATATATAAAAATAATTAAAATAAATTTATTAAGTATCTTAAGAATTCTGTGCTTAAGTCTTAACAACATAACATTTTTGGCAGTTAAAAAACCGAAACAATCTCCTACATACGACAATCATCATGTTTTCATTCAGAAAAGCATCACTTACATGTGGTCTACCTATATAAGATACATGTGTATAACATATTTCCCATAAAATATCATTGAAATATGTATGTATAATGTGCGTATATTTAAAAATACTATAAACATAATCAATTAAATTAGAAAACATTTTCACATTTCTGTATAGTGTTTAATCAAAAATGAGTACATACATATTTAAAGAACAGAAAACCTTACATTCTTATCCATATACAAATTTTACACATATTTTTAGCCAATCAATTTGAAAACATAATTAGAAAAAGTAAACGTAAAAAAATTCTGGTAGATTTATAAAGGTAAAACACAATCATGTAGTTTTTATATTAAAAATAATAATAAACAGAACCTGAGATGTATGCATTTAAAAAGAAGTTTTTTCAAAATTTGAAGAGCTGTCGGTGCTGTAGAATTTCTAACGGTGAAGGTACATAAAAAAGTTGTTCTAAAACATTACTCTTTTAAGAGACCTATGCATAGTTAATATTTCATTACTCTTTATTAAACAGTATACAAGTTTTAACAGACGGAGGGACAGAGCGAACTTAATAACAAATTTTTCAAAATGTGCTTAAAAGGATAATTCACCAAAACATGAAGTGATATTACTTACAAAAAAAAAAATGTACTACATTATGGTCATAATTGAAATGCGATTTTATGTCTCGCTATTAAAGAATATATTGTGGAAATTCACTTCACTGTAATTGTGTACTCAATAGATTATTGATTCCTTTAAAAATTTTTTGTAGAAGAATTGTCGCTAATTCTTGGCTCTGTTTATTCAATTTAACTAAATCTAATAAAAAATAGAATATTAACTACCAGCATCTGTAAATGCATAGTAATAAGTTAACTATATTAATTAAATTATATTAACATAGAAACAAAAGTTAATAACTTTTATTTCATAAAGCCAATAAAATACTCCGGGCAACGCCGGGTACTCTGCCAGTAATAATATATTTGCATTTATATTTGAATAAAAAAGCATTAAAAATCTAGAAAGAAAAATCGTAAACAGAATAGTATTATAACGATAAAGAGTTCCTTACTTAGAAAAAGATGCTTTATAATATATTTACATTATTTTTGCCACAATATTTACCGCTTAATAATAGCAAAGACACACTCAAGGGCGGTTTTCGATAAGTTATAGACAGTAACTACACAAAGAGATTGAATTCTGAACTTTTTTTTAGTCCGTTCTAGTCCAATCAGGGCTGCGAGCATAAGGCACATAATATATTATTCATATTAGACTTATATAGCTTTTGCTTCTTGAATATGTCGTTCATTACTCAACAACAGCTATTGTAGAAGAATACAAATACAAATACAAGCTATTGTATAAAATACAAATACCATATTTGTGTCTTCTAGTTTCTTGTACAAGGGCTATTTCTTTATTATTCATTTTTATATTATTTTAAATAGAATACTTCGATATAAGCTTTTATATGAAAATTACTATTATTGAGTACTATAGGATATGATAGGACTGGAGTTTGCGCAGAAACTGCTTCGATTGAAAGACCAATAGGATAACCACTACGCCATAATGTCAAATGGATTCAAAACTAAATTAAATTTAAATAAGATTTGTCTATTTCTTGCGAAAAAAAAACTAATTAGACTTAGTTCTAGGTATTCAAGGAATAATCTTTCAATGGTATGAAAGTCTAAAAGTTATATACATGTTAGGTTAGGATATTAAATCAAAAAATTCTATTCTGATTTACCTAAAATTATTGTATTTTCCTGTTTGTATATTCAATATGAATGATATAAGATATCTCTTCCTCAAAATAATATTCCTAAACATAAATAAATTGAAATATTTATAATTTTTTGTTTAACACTGTGTTTATAATGTCTTTATTTTAATCATGTTGGCATAAATTTAAATTTGTTATAGATTTTTTTTAACGTAAATTTATTTCCAAAATAATAATTTTTTTCTACTCCGATGGGAACAAAAGTAACTTCAGTCTCCAAAATAAAACTGGAAAATAAACTTTAAGTTTATTTTGGACTTTCCAATTTGGAAATCTGCAAAGCAGAAAATTTTTTGAAAATTATGAATACAAAAAATATTGTAAGAAATACAAAAGTTCCTTTAGCTGTGTAAAATATTGGTCAGAAGTAAAGGTTAGTAAAAAAATTGGGTGCAGTTTTAAACACTAATAGAATTTTTCGATTTGAAGGTACTTGAAAACTAAAATCATCCATCCAAAACTCAAAGAAAATTCACCATTATGATGTATTTTTTTTTCATTTTTTAGAAATTCTATCAATGCTCTTGTTCCTCTGCCTTGCCTTGAATTGAATTACCGCCATGAACATGGTGAACACCTTCAAGTGAACATTACGTTAGTGACTAAGATAAACACTAAGGTGATGGAGAACATGGTAAAGCTAACACTATGAATTCATTGCCAAAAATGTCGCTGAAAGTACAATTTGGTAAATCAAAACAATTTTTTTTCTCTAAACTCAATTCTCTAAACAATTTTTTTTCTCTATAATCAAGTTAGTCTACACTGCCTGAACCAATCACCAAAATATTATTTCATACTCAATCATGGTAAAAGGTTGGACTAATCCCCTAAGGATTTAAATTTATCTACCTATTCTCTTAATTTCTTATAAAACTCAAAATGTTTGCAGAAAGGGGAAATATACCCTATATTTTGTATTAATTTTAATCCGTCTGATTGTTCTCTATATCCTTTTAAAAATGTTTTTTTAAATTATTGTTGTAATATGTTTAATGTAGCTGAGAAACACCTCTCCAGTCTCTGTGGTTTCTAATTCAAACAATTTAGAAGAATTTAAAAGTAAATAAACATTTTTTTAATTTATTTCCCATATAATACCACTTATTTTTTAAGACTTCCTGCTCTTTAATTTTTTACCTATTTTAATTGGAGTTGTTAGAGGTCTCATTTATTCTAACTATGAGGTTTATTCTAACTATGGGATGAGATGTTATCTAATTTAGTCATTGCATAAATTTCTGGATCAAAAATTATACATATCCCATTATATCTTTTCATAATACTATGGTAAATCACCTTGAAATTTAATTTATTGAAGATTAACTTATTTGAACTGCTTCATAATGAAATATTAATTTAAAACATAAGGATAAAAAACTCTTTGTTCAATAGATTAATTGAGCAATTTTTTAAAATTTTATTAAAACTTAAAATCATAAATCCTTAATAAATCAATAGCGCCACCACCATTATTCTCAAAGTTTTATACCTTTACAACAGTATATTATATTAAAATTGCTCCTCCGTTTGTAACACATTGACATAAGCCTAATAGGTATAGACTCAAATGTATGGATCGGATCAAATTAAAAAAATTAGACGATTCAGCTTTGTTCGTCCGTACATCCGTTAACTTTAAAATTAAGATAATTAGAGTTATTAAATTAACACGACATATTCGCAGATCAATTTGTCCGTTCCTTTTTATTTAAATTGGTTAAGCTTAAGGTTGAGATTCGACCAAAATTTCTTATAGCTCTCAAACACTAACTTTTTAATCTCCAAATTTTCTTCAGAAAATTCCCGATAACACGAAATTCTTTTGTTTTTTTTTTTGTGCTTTTGTATCTATCAATAACTCAAACTGTTGAGGATGATGAGCAATACAAAAAATGTAAATAAATAAAAATATAACGGTTGCGTGAAGAACTTATATTTATTTGATATTGGTGTACAAATTATAAATATGTACATATACATATCGTATTATATTGTGTATGTAATTTGTATGGCAGTTAATATTAATACTCGTAGTATAGATATAATATACAATCGTATATAGATATATGTCTGCTCGTATATAGATATATGTCTGCGTTAGTTGTACGTATTTTATATACTTATAACAAGAAATTCATTGAATGAAATAATATTAAAGAAAAATTGCCATCTATGGCGATATGTAGCTATATTAGAATAATACATTATGGGTACTTAACTATTATATTGTATTATATTTATTAATTTGTAAGTAGTAAGACGCTAAGTATTAGATGGTCAGCGATAAATGGTTTTGCACTATAGGTAATGGTTGGGAAAGACGTGAATTGATAGTGGTTTGGTGGAAGGTTCGAATTTGCGCTGATTTGCGTAAACTCCAGTATTAAGATTTGTACGGGTATTTAAGTGTTGACAAGGACAACTGTATTTTTTCTCATTTTTAATTCAAATTTAATTAAATTTTTTACTAAATTTAAAAGATATTTTGATTTATGATTTTAATGCACTTGCAAATAAGTTTCTTTTTTATAAAATATTTGATTTTATTAAAAAAAATATTTTAAAAAAAAGAAGTGAAATTCAATAAAAAAATTAAATTACAAAATGGAATTTTGTTTTTTAAAGTGCTGAATTCTGGATTCACAAACAATATACAGTCACTTTGAAATAAACTAACTATGTATGTATATGATATGAACAGGACATTTAGTACAAAGTTTAAAAGCAAAAATAAATAAAGTAATAAAATTGATTTTTGGAAAATTTTTGGTCTAATGAACCGGAATTGTATGAATGGAACCAAAATTAATTTTTAACATAAATTTTATTCTCGGTCACTTTGTTTCTTTTTGTTTCTGTAATAGTCCCACCATTAAAAATGACATTCACAAGAGACATAAATAAATAAAAAAAAAAAACTTTTTGTATACATATTGTTAGGATTCTTGCCTTTGTTATATTGGCAGCAATTCTCTTGACATAATACCTACCAAAAAAATAAATTTTTTTTTTAAATTTTTATTATTAAATTTTATTTTGCATTTTTAGTTTTGCATTTCAATAAAAGAGATATAGTTATCAGAAGAAAAATCAGAAATCGTTAAAATACTGTTATATAAATAAAATAAAATAATAAGAAAAAGCGGAAAATTCTTAAATTTTATTTGTAAAATTTAAAACTAATTCCGTTTCTTTTAAACCAAATTAAAATCAATTCGAAATTTCAAAATTCGAAATATTAAATGAATTTCTTTCTGAAATATTAAAACATTTTTTTTACAATGAATGCAAAAATGAAAAAATGAATTACATCTTACACAACAATTTTAGTATATTGGTTGGGTCAGTGAAAGTTTTTCAATTTTTGGTTTTGGAAAAATTTCCTGAAAAAAATTTGAACAGCTTGGGTAAAAAAATTAACTGCGGCTTGAACTACATTTGAGCTTAGTTTCCAAAAACTGAGTTAAAAAAATATATTTATTTTGTGAAGAATTTGGAAAAATGTAATTTTATTTTCAATAACAACCCAGGGTCAAAATACTTCCAATGTTTTCTTCAAATGAAATTTTAACACGTTAATTATAACGTGACTATTCATTTATTTATATTGAACCGAATCAACTTCAACATACTTGGCGATATTATATTATAGACGGTTTGCCTGTTAGACATGTATTATGTACACCAGTTTCTATTAATATTATATTTTAGTGATATTATATATTTTTGGATATAATCTGACCGCCGTTTGAATTACAAAGTTATTGATTGCAACGCGAATTAAACACTCCACCATTGGTCAAATTTCTTATATCAATTGGTTAAAATATTTTACACGTATATTCAATATATTTCGAATTTTTTAAATTGTTTATGTTAGTTTCGTAGAAGTTATTGATCAGTTTCTTTAATAGGCAATAATTTCTCATGCTCTCAAGATAATATTATAGTCATGGGAAAATCTGTCTTCAGCATCATTCTATTCAACAACAATTTAATTAATTAATTTGATTGGCACAAAAATTTTATATTATTTATTTGAGCGCTTTATTGATTCCTATGGTTAAAAATAGAAAAAGTTCCTTATGTATTCGCCTTATAAATTTTCCTTATAACTCATAAAGGTCTTAAATTTTGAAGAACTCACAATTTTAATGACGATTGAAGACATTAAAAATAGTTTAGAATTTAATCTGCACCAAACCGTCAAATTTTTCTTAGAATTTTATATTAAGAAAAATTGTGGAAAATCAAAAGACACTTTTCTTCATTTTTAATGAAATCTATCATAACTAAAAAAAAGTTTTTAACACATTTAAAATAATAAAACTGAAACTATAAATTTAGCGTTTTACCTTAGAAAATTTGATTTACATATTATTACTAAGTAACAGATGTCTAAAACTACCTAAAATTGCAAAAATTTGCATAATTTTGATATTTTGTGAAGATAAGAAAATTTCCTGTAGTTTGGTTTGTTTAGATTGAAAAAAATCTATAACAGAACGTAATCTATACATGTGTGAATATGAGGGTGGATCGGACGGAACTTTGAGGATGGATGGAACAGATGTAATGAATAAGACTACATAAAAAAAATGTTCTACAGCATTAATTTTTTTGACTTATATATGGTAAAAATATCATCGTTTTGTCTAAAAGGATGTAGAAGCTTTGAAAATAACTGAACGGTCGGATGAAAAGTTAAAAACTAATCAACCAATTTTTCAAATTTTTTTTTTTGGGAAAGGTGCTAAAAAATATTAATACGAAACACTTTAAAGCGTTAATTGAAGTTATGACAATTTAATGACAATTTAATAATTTCTTAAAAGCCTTTTTTAAACACTTTTAATACTTTTTAAACTTTTCAATTTTTTAATTAAAATAATAGAGAATAAAATGCAGATTTAAAAACACATTTAAAAAACATTTTCAATTCATCCAGCCATTGGTGCAGTGGTTGACGCACCGCTTCTCATTCATAAGGGAATGAGAGGTCTCGGGTTCGATTCCCTGCTGGGTACAATAATTATAATATAAAAAAAAAAAAAAAATTCATATAACGCAATATATAAATACTTAAATATATCACATAATATCTAGTACACCCCACATTCCTACCAGAAAACAGGGGTTATAACTACTTGGCACATTTATGTACCACCGAACTGCATATAAATAAATAAATAAATAAATTTTCAATTTCTCCAATAACTTCTTGGTTAAAAAAAATAATTTTTTTTAATAATATGGCCATTGAACTTAGCATAATCTGATAAAAAAAAACTAAGGGGAAAATCTAATCGTTATATACCTGTATTCAAAAAAATGTATATATTAATGTTAAAATAATGTTTTTTTTTTTTTTTGTGCTCCCATTAAAGATGATTTATGTCACCTTGACAGCCATTATATGTACTCGTATAAAAAACATATATGAAAATGTTTTATTTTTCCATAAAAATATAGTCACTACCTACATTTTATTATTATCTATGTATGAATTGAATAAAATGTAAAATCAAAGATTTATTAAGATTTAGAATTTAACATTTTATATTAAATGAATGTTAAAATGTAAATGTTACTAAAATGTGTAATAGCTACAATGAAAATATATTACTTTTTTTTTTCCTTCAATATAAGCTCTATCTATACATTATCCGTATTTAGTAAAATGTTTTACCTTAAGAACTCTGATAGGTCAAATTTATTTTTACTAGTTATTGAATATTTGTATACAATTTATTTACAAAATTCTAAAAGATTTATTGTCTTTTTCTTTTACAGAATAAAACATTTAAAAGTTTTTTTTTTTCTAAAGTTAAACAAACATAATATTATACTATTTATTCCATAATAATATAATATTCTTAGTAAAATATACAGAGTGTCTCAAAATTAAAGATTGGGAAGAAAGGAGTTGATAAGGGAGGTCGAAACTAGCAAAACATTGTTTCGGAGAAGGAAGGAATAATTCTCAAGATAACGGCTTTTAAAAATATTATCATTAAGTTTTCAAAAATATATTATAATAATATCTTCACTCCTGTAGAGCATAGAAGATTTGTTTAGGTATCGATACATAGCTAAAACTATAAATTTTTGTACTAATTTTATACTTATGTATTTAAAATTTATCCTAGCATTCATAGTTGAATAGTTTTAACCTTTTAAATTCGAAAAATATTGATATTTTCAATGTTTATTTTAAATTACTGTAATTCTTTCATAACATTCTCCCTTATTACCTCGTTTCTTCGTTACCTTCGCCTTCCGGATACCCTGTATAAAAATTCATGCTAATATATTATGTATCTATTCATATATAGTACTTAATATCTTTAACTTAGAATATTGTTAACTTTAATATTCTCTAAGATAAGAAAATTCCTATTGAAAATGATTTATTGTTAAGGTAAAATTGCAGAATATTTTTTTATTTTTTATTTTTTTTTTTTTTGATCTACCTTGAAACATTTTCATTTGATTTGGTAGGAAGATAAAGTTGAATTTACCTAAATTTTCAATATTATGTGATATAGTGGGTGGATTTAAGTATATTATATTGTAAAAATAATAATTCAAAATTGCTAAAATATACCTACATAATATATTTTAATAATCTTTAAAGTAAAGGAAAGTCGATTTGTTGCCAGCTCTTCGGAATGAATAGAACGGTCAATAGATAAAAATCTGTTGCTCTGTCATTATTTTTGGACAAAGGAGATATTTTTTTCGCTACAGTTTGTTCTGTTCTTGTTTTAAACAATAAATATATCAATAAATCAAATATAATATAAATATATAAATAAATCAATATAATATATATATATATATATATTTCCGACCACAGAAAAGAAAAATAGAAAGTAGAGAGAAAAAGCTAACATGATTTTTGATAACTCTTTTGCAGTCCTAATTATATATGGGTACGTACTTTTTCAATGTATGAATTATAGGTAAGTACTCCTTGGTATGTACGAAATTTCGTTTCCTATAGTATGAACGAAGAATAAGCAGACAATAACATCTAAATAACAAAGAACCAAGTCACTATATTTGATAATAAACGCAGATCACCTTTATTGAGGTCTGTAGCTCCAATAGCTCTTATAGATCTAATATTAGAGAAAAGTAAAATATTAGTCTTTAAGATTAGTTTTATTCTTTTAAGATAGATAGAAATCATGGAGTCTACCAAAAATAATTAATGTTGGCACTGTTTTTATATTACATTTTAAGCGAACGATGGACAAATTTAAAGTTTAAAGTAAAAATTCAAACTCTTGAAAAAAAAAGTACCTAGGCATAATATTTTGTCACTATAATGGTTTGTCCTATATTTGACTCTTATTATGTAAATAAATGTGAGGTTTTAAGTTTTAAATTTATCAAATTAATCTATAAAAATAAAATGTAATTTATCTTCATATCGGGAATAGTTTGAAAGAGAACCAATGAGAACAGCACTAAAATTTTCTTTGGTAGAGTTGCACTTGAACGCCACCTACTTAAACCAAAAATTAAAGTACAATGTACTGTTTCGTTCGGAGAGATTGAGAAAAATAGGAATACAGGAAATTAGAAATAATGAAGAATTACTGGATGTTGGGAGGAGTATTTATAACAAAAATGTTGATGTTCTTCTTGAATTACTCAATATTATACATGTTATAGTTGCCAACTTTTAAGAATACTGCCAGTGACAAGTTATTCCATATTAGCGCTGTACGCAATAAAAACGAATATCTTTGTGAGAAACTGTACCAATTTGAAATCTTTATGGAATGGGGCGATTAGCCTATGGAGCCCTCATCTCTTTGTATTTCCATGAAAATTTTTAAGTAGAGGCATTAAGGTTTTTATTATTTTAAACAGATTCCTATAACAAAAAAATAATATTATGTCGTGAAAATATGCAATCACTTTTATAATTAGACACGGAAAGCAAAAAAAAAATTAATACAACTGAATTAAAATTTAATATATAAAATGACATATTTAAGGCTTCAGTCAGTACTGAATTATATTTAAATTATATTTTATATTACCTATATATAAAATTGTAATTATCCCCTAATTAATTTATTAAAGCATATTTTATAATATATACCTATATAATATATATATATACATATATATTATTAACATTAATTTAACATATACTTAATAAAGATTTTAAGTGGATTAAGAATTAAAAAAATAAGGAACTTTTAATTATTAATAACGCTGTAATGTAACAATTTTAATTTAAAATCTAATTTATATGTTTTTATATTTTAACTATGAATTAATTAATTTGCATAAAAGTTTTTTTTTTTTTTTATATTAATAATTATTAAAAAAAAAATTGTATTTATAATAATAATTATAATAATTAGCATATTAAAAATAATATACACAATATAATGTAATATTAACAGATTAAATCAAAATTAAAAATGTCAATGCAGTATTTTGTATTTTTAAAATAATTTAATTAAATATAATTAAAAATAATTTTTTAATAAATTCAATATATTTTCACGAATTTACTAATTGTTATTTATTAAATGAACATTTTTTTTTTTTTTAAATATATGTGTATTGTGTAGTAATTTAAAATTTAAACTTTAAATTTTGTTTGAATTTTTTTATGACAAATATTTTTTTTTCTCAAATAGTCAAAGAACCCTTGATAGGCACTTCCCTTATGTCTTTCGTTAGAGTATTTATTTGTATATAGATATGAGGTAATAGAGTTTAATGAGTCAAAACTTCACACATTAAAGTTACTTAAGATTTCTTAATGTTTTTTTTAATATTTACTACATTTTCTGTAATCGATTTACAATTAAAATAATACGAATTCTATCGTATCGGTGTTCCATACTAACAATTGAGAGCAATATTACGAATAGTCGAGTAATCAGCTGTTTAGTGGAAGTTCAAGGTGGAAGAAACTTAATATTACAATCAAATATAAATAATAAGTGACTTTATGGAAGTCCTATTTTTTCCTTTGGCAAAAAAAAGTAAGGAAGCTGAAAAATGTATTTTGAAGACTACTAGCTTTTCAATGAAAAACATATATAGAACAGTACATATTATATCATGTAGACTAAGAGGTTTAATCAAAATTGAGATGTAAGAAATATAATCGAAGACAAACCAACTGAATTTCTTGTTTTTGATCAAACAATAAATTGGATGCAGAAAACCTTTTCGTTAGAACTATAGGATATGGTTACATGCAAAAATTTGAAGGAAATACAATGTATAGTGTTAGTGTAAGATTATTTTCCATTCAAAATAAAATTTAAAATTTCTAAATTATTATAAAAACAAAAATTGACGGTTTAGAAAAATCCCATTCCCGACAAAATAAAACAAACAATAGCAGATTTTTTATTAAAAAAAAAAAATTATTAGAAAACCACATTCGCTTCAAAATAATAATTTACCAATTTATTGAAGCATATGAAATTCTATTCTAAGTTAGCAAATTTTTTTTTTATATAGATTTGAATGAAGCTAAAAACAAAAATTCGGTTATAATTTTTCATTTGGTTTTTCCCCGAAAATTTATTAGGTCATAAACTTTAAAAATTTTAATGTTTTCATTTTTCTTCGGTAACAGCTTGTAGATTTTTATACCACAAATTTAACCAAGTAAATTCAAACAACTTAGATTGTTTAAAAAAACTTAGTTTGAAAACAAAAAATTTGAAAAATTCAACACTTAATCACATACACAATGTGAACTAAAATTGTATATAAAAACAAATTGAATTCGAAAAATGCAGCAGAAGTTAAAATTAAAATCAACATGGAAAAAACGAAAATAATGAGAATAAACAGATACTATAATACTGATAAAATGACATAGTGCTGGAATATGTATCGAAATACAACCATCTCTGATACATAATCATTACCGGAGATCAAATTAAGAACAAGAATAAATCTTAGTTCTTAAATAAATGTTTTCAGATAATATTATGTAATTTATTTTGACCATATAGAGAATATCATATATAAAAATCAATCATTTAACAAATTAACACCTAATAGCACTAGTGAAAAGGAAAAAAAAATATTGTTCTATTGAGTAAACACTAAAGAAAGCAAATAATTCGATCCACAAATAAATCTTCGATAAGATAAAAATAATTGTAGAAAACCCTAAAAATATCTGCAAATCAACAAAAACTTGACTCTAAAATGAAAGTTGTAACACAAAATAAAATAAGATCAACATTAAGGCTTTTCTGTCTTAGTATAGACTCTATACTACCTAAGTAAGAAGCAAGGAAAAAAATAATTTGGAGAAAATAAGCTGGGAGAAAATTGAATAATGTCAATAATAGCTGAATTAAAATTATAAATTGAAATCTAAGACATCAAAAGTAAAAACAGATCCCACTTCTAAAATATCTATTGAGAACATATTTATAGTAAGAGAATAATTATTAAAAAGAAAAACCTAATAAGCATTAAAGAGAAATAAAATAAAATTTGTAATATAACATCACTATAAAAGAAAATGCATATTAAACGCACCAACCAGCAAAAAACACACACACCGTACCAATAGAATACGTTTACATCAACTTTAAACTGACAATCGCAGACAAAAAGGAAACTGATTAAAACATTTTAAAAGTGAAAGCATTTACTTTAAAATATAAAATTGATTCGGAAAATTAAAATAAAAAAATTTCTTTTTATATTCAGTTTTATTTTATTTAATTTTAATTCAAGTATCAACCATTTTGTAATTTTGTAATACCTACATTTTAAATAAACAAAAAAAAAAAAGTTATTTTAAATATAAAAAAATAATGATATAATTTTCATTGGACTGTGGATTAGTTTACTAATTTTAATGTTTTTATTTTATCCACAGAAGACCAAAAAACCTAGGAAATTTATTTAAATGGCATTTAAAAAAAAAAAATTTTTTTTTTTAGGTCTTTTTTTTTTAATGCCGGGTTCAATGTATGAAAAAAATATCCAAAATTATTCATCTGGTGCCACATACATAACTCTAATAATTTTTTTCTTTTTTTTTTACGTTTGAATTCTGTCTACTGGACAGAGTTTATTTATTTTCATTGCTGCAATAAATAACATTGAATAAGTTTACAAAAAACGCTATTAAAAGTTGGAATTGATCCAATTATGACTCGTCGTCGTTGCTTTTAAATTTTTTTTTTTGTTTTTGTTTTTTCAAAATATCTGAAATGTGGGTAAAAAAACAAAAAAAAAATTGTTAAAAAAAAATTTTTAATAATACATATATAAAATTAAATTAATGTGAATTTGGAAAGAAACACTGGCTATATAATATGAATTCCGAATATTGATTCATTCTTTTTTTTTTTTTAAAGGTAATAAATTAATTAACAAACTAAAATTTTAATAATGGCACCAATGGTAGAAATTATTTATGTTTTTTTTTATTTTGTCCTTCATAGTTTCTAAAAATTTGTTGTGTTTTAGTATACTTTATACTCAATATATATGAAAACTGCTTTAGCTTAAAATTGTAAAAATCATTTACTTGTCCAAACCACATAGGTAAAGTAAAAAGAATAAAGAAGGCCTAATACATTTCTGCAGACATACAGCTAAATTCCTTGCTTCGAAAAATTTAGACCAGTTGTTAAACAAGAATATCAAACTAAGTGTTGATTAAATCAAAGTAACAGAGCTCGGAAAAATAATGAAACTAATATCTTACAACCCATCACAATACTCAAAAAAAAAAACCAAAACTGAACTACAAAATTTTCTTTAAGATTAATAATTATTGTAATTTACTTTTACGAAAACATTTGAAACTTTTAATTTTTGGCTATTAAAACAACTTTAGTAGGAACTATTTCTTTTTTAATATATTCTCCAACAAAATTGTAACGAGAAAATCACAACCTTTCGTTTCCAATTGTGGCTGTTAACGATAAAGCGAAATTATTCTTACAACGACTGTGAAATTTGAACCTACACTTCTTCAGTATTTACACCGTATTTTATACGCTATTTCCCATTAGGCTACAGAAGTGCTCCGAAAGAAATAGTTAAAAGATACATAATATTATACATATACAAGTTTCCAATAACAACGGTTTTTTATCGGTTGAATTATAATTTTTTGTACAAATCAAGATCAGAATTGGAATCAATTACCTTTTATCTGATTATAAAGTGGGGTCTTTGATATATTTTGTTTAATATTATTATTAATTGTCCCAGTATCGCTTTTATTTTTTCAAAAAAGTGAATTCTTACAACATTTCCTACAAGAATCCTTAACATTTAAAAAAAAGACCCCTTATATAATCTATGCATTTTAATATACTCTACTTATAATATTGGTTGAATTTTATTTAAAAACGAGGAAGAATACAGTTGCCTTTGTCAACTCTTAGATACCCGTACGAACCGTTAGTATGTTCACAGCCACTCTGCCTACAATATTATTTTTTTAATATTTTAGTATTTTAAAATAATTTGGGTGAATTTTATAATTTCTAGAACTATGGGTTGTACATATGTATATTCAAACTATATGTTTATACATTCTTCAAAAGCAGATTTTAACCTTCCACATAACGATTATCAATCTAAAACTTTTTCAAATATTCTATAGTACCATTTAATACTAAGCGGTAAATATATATTAAATTTACTTAGTACAAAATAATAAATATAATTTTAAATATTATATTATATTATATTTAAATATTCCATTGACAGAATAATTCCTTATAAGTACAATAAATTACATATATGTATGTAAATACGGCGCTATATAATATACATCTATACTCTTATCATTCATTCACTAGTGACATATACGATATGTAAATAAACATGATATTATATAAGTATGTATATATATTAATATCATATAAGTAAAAATTCTTCAAGCAACCGTTATGTTGTTTATTTATTTACATTTTTTTATACTACGCATTATATCCTCAACAATTTCAAATTATCGAGTAAAACAAAATGGAAAAAATTCGTTTTAAAGGAATTTGTTAGAAAATTTGAAAAAATCAACTAACACTTTCGTCAATTATAAAGTAATCCTATATTATTAAAAAAAGTTGTTAACAGAAATAAGAGTATAATGTTGAAGGTTTAATTTTTGTGTATTACTTCAAAAAAATTTTAACAGGTGTTCAAGTTACAGGTGTTTAAAAATAAGAAAATTTTCAGTTTTTGACCCCTTACAGCTCCTAAACCGGGGGTGATACAAAAAAAATTTCTGAAATGACTCATACTAATTTTCAAAGATCTAACTTCTGTCAAAATTTCAAGTTTCCAACTTAAACCGTTTAGAAGATAGAAGGGTTGAAGGATTTTGCAAAATTTGAGTTTCACATAACGGTAAATTAAGACACCGTATGCCACAAATATATATTTATTGTATATACACTTTTAAAGCTAATAAAAGTAGTAATCGTTTGGCGTTTTCAAAATGAAGATATACCTTATACAACTTGTGCTATAACAATTTAAATATAGAGCTTTTTTGAACCTTTGGGGAGCTGTAGCTCCGTAACGGGTGGGGCTACAAAAAAAAGTTATTAAAAATAAAATTAATATTTTTGTGGGATCTATCAGCAGTTAAAATTTCATAGCTCTATTTCAAAAAAAATGTCGGGATCTAAAAGTTAGGTGTTCGAGAGCTACCCTAAGGCTTGGTCCAAACTCAACCAAAAAAAATAGGGAACCTACAAATTACTCCCAGAATATTTTGTGTAAATTTCAAGATTCTAGCTTTCTTAGTTTTTGAGTTAGCGTGCTGACGGACGGACGGACGGACGGACATGGCTCAAAAGTCTTAGAATTTTTTTCTGATCCGATCCATACCTTTGAAGGTATATCTAGCTCGCTTATTTCGAGGTGTTACAAACGGAGGAGTAATTTTATTATACCCGATCCTATCGTACGGGTATAACTAGCCATGAAATCCGTAATAAATGACGAAAATAACATATATTCATATTAAATGTAGCTAATTCAAATTTTTGCAAGTTTCACTTAAATAATATTATTAGGTATGTACCTAGCTATAGTTTTTTCAAGATTTTAGTTGCGAGTTTGAAAACAATTCATAAAAGTGAAATCTGCATACATCTATATTATTATGGTTTGTGTCTCTAATCGATTTCATCATGATTTCACAAATAAATAATTAATAAAAAAATGGCTGCAGTATATTTTTGGACGCAGAATTGAAGACAGATACATTTCGAAAATTACATACATTTGCTTGGTTTATATTAATGAATTTTTTTATTATACCTTTAATGAATTTCTTATTTCAATTGTGAGGTCCCTTTTTATTCTGAAGCATGAAGAAAGATCTAAAACTCTTACTTTAGTTAAATTTATCTTTCTTGAATTTAAAACAATCCGGATTCTATACGAAATCAGTTTAGTTTTATTGATTTTCTCGTATCATATATTCTTATTCTAGAAATGTTATAATAAAATTTCAATCGCTTGTAGTTTGTTTTTAGCACATTTCCAAAAAATTTAAAAAAAATGTGCCTATTAGTTTCACTCTGTTCGTCCGTCCGTCCGTGCGTCCGTTCGTCTGTCTGTCCTTCCGTTTGTCCGTCTGTTTACAAAACTTCTACACCGTTAAAGATAGAGAAAATGAATTTTAACCATGGGTAGGTCTCATAAAAAAATTAATTTGTTAAACAACTTTTTCGTGTAACCCGATCCATCAGGAAACTACAGCCCCTCAAACTTTGAAAATGCCCAGTTTTGAAATGCTTATATTTCATGTTCCGCTTAAACATTTTTATACCCGTACGATAGGATCGGGTATAATAAAATTACTCCTCCGTTTGTAACACCTCGAAATAAGCGAGCTAGATATACCTTCAAAGGTATGGATCGGATTAGAAAAAAATTCTAAGACTTTTGAGCCATGTCCGTCAGCACGCTAACTCAAAAACTAAGAAAGCTAGAATCTTGAAATTTACACAAAATATTCTAGGAGTAATTTGTAGGTTCCCTATTTTTTTTGGTTGAGTTGGGACCAAAACTTAGGGTAGCTCTCGAACACCTAACTTTTAGATCCCCACATTTTTTTTGAAACAGAGCTATGAAATTTTAACCGCTGATAGATCTCACAAAAATATTAATTTTATTTTTAATAACTTTTTTTGTAGCCCCACCCGTTACGGAGCTACAGCTCCCCAAAGGTTCAAAAAAGCTCTATATTTAAATTGTTATAGCACAAGTTGTATAAGATATATCTTCATTTTGAAAACGCCAAACGATTACTATTTTTATTAGCTTTAAAAGTATATATACAATAAATATATATTTGTGGCATACGGTGTCTTAATTTACCGTTATGCAAAACTAAAATTTTACAAAATCCTTTAACCCTTCTATCTTCTAAACGGTTTAAGTTGGAAACTTGAAATTTTTTTTGTATCACTCCCCGTTTAGGAGCTGTAAGGGGTCAAAAACTGAAAATTTCTTATTTTTAAACACCTGTAACTTGACCACCTGTTAAAATTTTTTGAAGTAATACACAAAAATTAAAGCTTCAACATTATACTTTTATTTCTGTTATCAACTTTTTTTAATAAAATAGGGTTACTTTATAATTGACGAAAGTGTTACTTGATTTTTTCAAATTTTCTAACAAATTTCTTTAACGATTTTTAGCACATTTCCAAAAAAATTTTGAAAAAATGTGCTTATTAGTTTCACTCTGTCCGTCCGTCCGTCCGTCCGTCCGTCTGTTTACAAAACTTCTACACCGTTAAAGATAGAGAAAAAAAATTTTAACCATAGGTAGGTCTTATAAAAAAAATAATTTTGTGGAACAACTTTTTCATGTAGCCCCCCCCATTACGGAGCTACACCCCCTCAAACTTTGAAAAAGCCCTATTTTTAAATGCATATATCTTATGTTCTGCTTAAGATTTTTTCAATCTGAAAACGTCATTCGACAGGTATTTCTTTTATCTTTGTAAATTAATATCAAAATTATACAATTTTTTTAAATTTAGTATTTAAATTTACCGTTATGTGAAAACCAAATTTTGCATGATTTTTCTACTTTCATAACTCCGG
Source organism: Poecilobothrus nobilitatus (assembly GCA_947095535.1). Taxonomy (NCBI): domain Eukaryota; kingdom Metazoa; phylum Arthropoda; class Insecta; order Diptera; family Dolichopodidae; genus Poecilobothrus; species Poecilobothrus nobilitatus. The sequence goes on from OX352774.1 coordinate 7,465,800, forward strand.
CACGCTTCTAGATACAAGCTTGAAATTTTGAGGCAAGAAAGAACTTTTAGAATTAGTATAAGTTTCCTCAGAAAATTTTTTCGGACCACCCCCTGTTTATGAGCTATTAGGGCTTAAAAATTGAAAATTTGCTATTTTTAAACACCTGTAACTTAGGAACCTGCACACATTTTACTTTTGCAAGATGTAAAAATTAAAGCTACAATAATATATTTTTACGTGTGTTAAAGGTTTATTTTAGTTGTAGAGGGTTCCAAAGTTGCAGCTCTTCAAAATTGTAAAAAAGCCCCATTTTCAGATGTATATATCTCGGGCTCTGCGTAATAGTTTTGCAATCTAAAACAGGCAGAAGATCGAAAATTTTATTATCTATATGAAACAATATCAAAATTATGTAATATTATGTAATTTACGATTTAAATTTACCGTTATGTGAAAACCACATTTTGCATGAAATTTCTTTTTTCATAACTCCGGCACCCCTTTAGATAGGAACCTGAAATTTTGAGACAAGAAAGAACTTTTAGAATTAGTATAAGTTTCCTCAGAAAATTTTTTGGTAACGCCCCCTCTTTAAGAGTTATTACGCCTCAAAAATTGAAAATTTGCTATTTTTAGACACCTGTAACTTAGGCACCTGTAAAAATTTTTCTTCGGCAAGACATGAAAATGAAAGCTACAATAATATATTTTTACGTGCGTGAAAGGTTTATTTTAGTTGTAAAGGGTTCCAAAGCTGCAGCTCTTCAAAATTGTAAAAAAGCTTTATTTTCAGATGTATATATCTCGGGCTTTGCGTAATAGTTTTGCAATCTAAAACCGGTAGAAGATCGAAAATTTTATTATCTATATAAAAAAATATCAAAATTATGTAATATTTTGTAATTTACGATTTAAATTTACCGTTATGTGAAAACCACATTTTGCATGAAATTTCTTTTTTGTTAACTCCGGCACCCCTTTAGATAGGAACCTGAAATTTTGAGACAAGAAAGAACTTTTAGAATTAGTATAAGTTTCCTCAGAAAATTTTTTGGTAACGCCCCCTCTTTAAGAGTTATTACGCCTCAAAAATTGAAAATTTGCTATTTTTAGACACCTGTAACTTAGGCACCTGTAAAAACTTTTCTTCGGCAAGACATAAAAATTAAAGCTTCAATAATATATTTTTACGTGTGTTAACAGCTTTTCTTAGTTATATAGGATTCCGGACTTACGGCCCCTCAAAATTTCAAAAATGTCCTATTTTCACATTTTTTCTTATTACATGAAATTTTCAAATTTTTGTCCAAGTCAAAATTCTAAACAATTTGTATTGAGTTTTGGAAATGTGCGCTTTTAAAAACCGTTGGTTTACATTCTACCTTGTTTTGCATTTTGTTTTACTCGATAATTTGAAATTGTTGAGGATACAATGCGTAGTACAAAAAAATGTAAATAAATAAACAACATAACGGTTGCTTGAAGAATTTTTATTTATATGATATTGTTATACATACATACTTATATAATATCATGTTTATTTACATATCGTATATGTCACTAGTGAATGAATGATAAGATATATAGATGTATATTATATAGCGCCGTATTTACATACATATATGTATTTTATTGTACTTATAATAAATTATTCTGTCAATGGAATATTTAAATATAATATAATATAATATTTAAAATTATATTTACTATTTTGTACTAAGTAAATTTAATATACATTTACCGCTTATTATTAAATGGTACTATAGAATATTTGAAAAAGTTTTGGATTGATAATCGCTATGTGGAAGGTTCGAATCTGCTTTTGAAGAATGTACATATAAACATATAGTTTGAATATATGTACAACACATAGTTCTAGAAATTATAAAATTCACTCAAATTATTTTAAAATACTAAAATATTAAAAAAATAATATTGTAAGCAGAGTGACAGGCTGTGAACATACTAACGGTTCGTACGGGTATCTAAGAGTTGACAAAGGCAACTGTATTCTTCCTCGTTTAATCTGAAAACACCATTCGACAGAAATTTTTTTTACCTTTGTAAATCAATATCAAAATTATATATTTTTTTTGAATTCAGTATTTAAATTTACCGTTATGTGAAAACCAAATTTTGCCTGATGAGACAAGAAAGAACTTTTAGAATTAGTATAAGTTTCCTCAGAACATTTTTTTGTATCACCCCTTGTTTAAAACCTACTAGGGTTCAAAAAATTAAAATATGCTATTTTTAGACACTTGTAACTTAGGCACCTATACAAATTTTTCTTCGGCAAGATACAAAAATTAAAGTTCCAGTAATATATTTTTACGAGTTTTAACGTAATATATTTTTCTTAGTTATATAGGGTTCCGGGCTTACAACCCCTCAAAATTGCAAAGAAGTCCTATTTTCACATTTTTGCTTATATGAAATTTTCAAATTTTGGTGCAAGTCACAATTCTAAGCAGTTTGTATTATCTTTTGGAAATGTGCACTTTCAAAACCCTTGGTTTATTTTTGCTTTTACATTTTTGTTATTCATGTTCTGCACAAAGTTTTTGTTTGCCATTTAAACTATACATTTCGAATTGAATAGAATTTTAAGAAGATGACAAAGAGAAATAAAAAATATTATTATTTATTAAAAGATAATTTTTGTTACTTAAACAAATGTTTTATTAGTTTCGCAGAACCTTAATTTTTTTTATTTTTTAAATTTAAGTTAAGATAAAATAAAAAGTTTCGCATTGACTAAACTAAATTTGACTGATTACTCTCAAGTAGTTATATTAAAAAAATTATAGGTACATTATAAATACAATATATTTTATTTTAGTTTTTAATTCCTCATATTTCGTTTAACAGATGAAATATAAGTTCACGTTCTCGTCAATTTATTTCGCACTGCAGCATTTTTAAAAACATACCCAAAGTAACCTAAACATAACCTAAAAAAAGAATAACAATTGGCTATTTTTCATAATTTTTCGAATATTTTTTTCTTTGTTTCACATCCACAAAAGTGTACTCAAAGTTAAAAAAATAAAAATAAAATGATCACCAGGAAGTATCTGAGACGGAAATTTAATTTTATGATTTGACAGATAACACCTTAGAGGACCCCTAATTTTTTATCCTCTTTTTTTTCTTTTGCATCTACAACTTCAAATGAATAAAAAAAAAAAATAAAAGAAAATATTTTATTACAAGGATAAAGGTCTGTAAAGTTGAAACAAAAGGTAAAAAACGAAAAATAACAATAAACGTGACGACAATTCTTTAAAACCAAATAAGAAAAGCATCAGAGAATGATGACAGCTGAGTGGGGACTACCATTAAAATAATAATAACCGTAAAGAAGAGAAAAACAAAAAAAAAAAACAAAAGTGCCAAAAAATTGCTTTGTCCTAATAAAAATTCCATTTAAAAAGATACCCTTCAAATACTATATACCATATCTTTATTTTAGTAGTATATAATGTTCCATTTGGGAATTTATTTTAGAGACCAACAAGAGAACCAACAGGATAAAAATAAAGAAGCAAAAAAAAAAATGTCATAAAAAAACAAAAAGAAAGAAAGAACAAAAAAAAAACAAAAAATCGATAAATATAATAATTCAACATCATTCTTTTCAAAAGGATTAGAAAAGATTTGATGTTTTGGGGGAAAAGAATTGCTAGTTCTAAGTATAATTTTTCCTTAAAAGTCACCTTAAAAATCTACAAAATATCCTTTTGGGATATCAATCTATAACGATATTTTATCTGATGAAAAATAAACCTTTGATTAAAATGATTTGTAACATCATCATAAAAAGAAAGTTTTCTTAAAATACATTTATTTTAAAAAATAAAAATGGTAGAAGTAAATTAAAGTTAAAAACTTGAAAGTTTATAATATGTACTATGAAAATAAAAAATAATTTTTTATTTATGAGTTAAATCTTTTTAAAAACTGTCTTGAATAACTGAAATAGTAGTATAAAAAGCATATAAATTTAAATTTAAATAACTTAGCATAGTTATTAACTTATAAGATTGGTTAAGTATTCCATACTATTTTCTAATGCATAATAAAAGGGGAATGAAAAAAAGTTTAGTTAATAATGTCAAAAAATTTTAATAGGGGCTTCACTGACCTAGTGGGTAAGAGTCTATAAAATACGCTGTAAACTCCGAAGGAGTGTGGGTTCAAATTCCACACACGTTGTAAGAGTTATTCCCCCTTACGACATTTTTTTGTCAATTTTTCAATTTCCTGTTGACATTTATGTGGCAGAGAAATCCACTAAAAAAATAAATTATTAAAGTTTTAAAAAATATTCTAGATAGGTAATAACTTCAAACTAAAAGTTCTATATTTCGAAGTTTTAATTAAGCACTTGAACTAGTGTCAATAAGTGTGTCAACTAGTGTGATAATTTCTATATTTACGATCAGAAGAACTCAAGAATTGAAAAGTGTCAAAGAGTTATACGCAAACTGAGCGTTTAAATATTTGAAATATATTATCATCTCATCTGACTCATGGCGCAATGGTTAATTCATTACCACCCCAATTGAAGGGTTAAGGCTCAGGTTATAAAATAAAAAAAGTATGATATTGTATAATAAAATAATAATAAAAGCCTTTAGTTACTTCATGAATGAAGGTGCTATACTGTTACGTTTGTAAATGACTGATGGTGTTGAGTTTGGAGCAAATACTAATAATTGTACTTACTACTTATGATAATAATACAGTTTCATTAGAGCTGCCTTCAATTATTACTTCACGCAGGACTACTCACATGCTGTAACTACTGATGGCTTCGTTACTGATAGCAACATACTAATGGATTCATTGTTCTCTGATCCTTTCCTATCCCTACCCCAAGCCAACAAACTACATTAGCTGCAGTTATGAAATTCATCCCGTTATATTGGATAAAAAGAAAGGTGAATTTAGTAAATAAGAATTTCACAGTACCACTACTAGTTGGAAGGGACCTCGGTGGTCTAGTGGTTAATCAAGTGACTTATTAACCGAGGGAGTGCGGATTCAAATCAACAAACAAATCCCAGTGAAAACAAACCCCCCTTGCTACCAAAAATAGTGTAAATGTATAATACATAATATAAACCAAATAAATAATATTAGTGTATAATTTAATAATAATATTCGACCTGTAATGGCCTTAGTAGCCGATGGTTTTGTAATATGGCAATATCTGCTGTTAAATGCTAGTTGGAGTCTTTAGAAGATTGCCACCTCACTTAGGAGAAAAAGTAAAATTTCAGTATTATTACATGTTCGCAGTATTACTATCAAAATATACACTGCTTTAATATTCGTCGTGATATTTGAAAAATAAATTTCTCATTCTTATAGAGATACCTTAAAAGAAGTAGCACTTATTTAGTTCAAATAACATTTAAGATGCTTGCAAATGAAACTATTACTAATTGCTTCAAAATTTCGTAATAAACGTATCTTCAAATTCTATACTATAATTCTTTTTTTGGCCGTCCCGGAAAAATAGGGTAAGTACTAATTATTACCTTATGAATATCTTCCCAATATCCTTCTTTACTAAATGGGAAATTTCAGTACTAGCAATCTGGTTTTTTGTATTCATATTAAAAAAGTAACATACTATTATTAAAGTAGTTTTTAAAAATGTATCCTTCGTAAACTTTTATATATATAGCACATATATATTATATTATTATCAGCTACATAAAGCTGATTTTTCGAACCAAATGTGAAACATCTAAAAAGTTTTATAATGTCAAAAAAATATCATCAAAAAATACAACTATATAATAAATTTAACTATTTCCTTCAAAAATCAACTGATGTTTTGTCCTGCTAGCACAAAACACAAAAATAACTTAATATAATATAATAAATATTCACACATACTTGAACAATATAGCTATCTATTATATTTATGAATTGATACATACAAAAAAATATATTGACTGATGGTCAGTTAAAAACTTTATTACTAAACTGTTTTCAATTGTATATATGTATGTATGTATATGTATTTACTCATAACAATATTAACTTGGATTATTACTTTCAACAAGTAACCGGAAGAAAAGAATTGAATTGAAAAACAAGAAATAGCATTTTCTTAATTTATTTCACCATTTTAATAATAAAGAATTTTCTTTTAACTTTTAAGAAGAACAATACATTTCAAATAAAATTCTATATAAAAATATAAAGTAACTGTAAATCGAAAAATTATTTTCATTGTATTGTTGTGTTACGAGTTTTTTTTTTCAATAGACTTCTAAAACCAATGAAGTATCCTTTAAAATTGCTTTTATTCACTCATAAAAAAAAAAAATTAAATTTGTGTCGTTGTTTAAATTGTCTAAAATACATTTTGTAAAGTAAACTTTATTTTAACTCAGTGTGAGCTAAAAAATGTTAAAAAAGATTATTGATTAAAGAAATCCAGAATAGCATTTGGAAAATTTCAACCCATTTGAAGTAAGTCGCAGTTATCCAGTTACATTTAACTTAAAAGTTTGCGGTTCTGTGCAAAATTTACTCTACTATATGACAAAACTTAGCCAACATCTAACGTTCTCGGACAGAATACACTCCATGCTATTTACGTTTGATGTTGGCCATGTTTTGTCATATAGTAGAGTAAATTTTGCACAGAACCGCAAACTTTTAAGTTAAATGTAACTGGTTAACTGCGACTTACTTCAAATGGGTTGAAATTTTCTAAGTGCTATTTTTTAAATGCTATGCTTGATGTAACTGGATAACTGCGACTTCTTTGACATGGGTTGGAATTTTTCAAATGCTATTCTGACTATCTTTAATCTGTTTTTAAAATCCTCCTCCGTTTAGTCTTCAACTGTTTAGTATTCATTAATTTCAATTGATCAATGATTAATAATTCACTTGGAATATGGAAACGTATTAGAATAAAAGCTATTAAAATTTTCTGAATTTAAATGTTTTATCATCATGCAAAAAAAATAAGATTACATGATAATTTTGAACATAATAATCCAGTATCAGAAATAAATGACTAACTAAAGGTTTTAAATATAATATAACTTCTTCTTTAAAAATATCATAAAATTAAATAGATAGTAGAAAAAATATACTTGTTTAGATGAACCTTTTAAGCTTAATTTAATATTTAACAAAACTTAATTACAAAATTTTATCAGATTGATGCCTCAACAGTGGGACATAAACAATTTTCCTATAAAGAATATTTCATAATTATTTTCGCTTGGTTTTTATTTATTTGTTAGTATGTATTAGTAACTATTGAATTCATATCAAAAAAATATATATGAATAATAAAAGAATGTATATCTGCCATAGAAAATCAACTTATATAGTTCTGAATACAGACAGCAATTAAACCATAAAAATGATTTTTCTTTTTGTTTTTTTAAATACAGTTTTTAATGTATATTAAAATATATAAGGTGAATACGTTGAAAAAAATCTAGTACAAATTTGATTATATATGAAATAAGTCTTTTGATTGGCTTACAAAATATGTACATCAAATTGTCCCTTCACCATGTCTTTGGAATTTCCACGACTTTTTTATGAAGCGTTTTTTAATCACATTCAAAAGCAAACACAAGATTTGTTAAGTTTTTTTTAGTATACACTATAAGGATGTAATGTAATTTTTCATGGAAATTTACGAAAAATACTTTCAGAATCCAAGGAATTTTTTTTTTATTGTATTTCTCTGCCACAAAAGTGTGAACAGGAAATTACACAGCCTTTCCTTTTCAGGTGTGGCTGTAAATGTCGTAAGGAGAAATAACTCTTACGACGTGTGTGAAATTCGAACCCACACTCCCTCGGTGTTTACAGCGTATTTTATACCCTTTTACTCACTACGCTACCGAGGCCCCCCAAGGAATTTTATTAACAAAATAAATACCCAATATAAAATTTGTTGAAGAAAATTGGGACAAAATTTTAAAATTTGCACAATACTGAATTGGAGTTTTCTACCATATTCTCAGTACGATTTCAATCAAGGTTTTAATATTTTTTCCAATTTCCAAAAAATTCGAATGTTTCGAATACAGTTTATTTCATAGAATTTTGTTATATTACCCCATTTTGTTTTATTTTTAACAATTCTATTTAATGTTCGATTTTCCCCAATGTCTATTGAACAAAAAAGAACGTTCTACTTTAGATTTTCTGTTTCTCTTTTAAGATTTTCTTTGTTTAATTATATTTAATATTGTTTGTTTGTTTTTCTTTTAGGTTTCCTTTGTTTTTAAAACTTTTCTGTAATAAAACATCGAATCTGTTATTTGATGATTTGTTTTATTTTTTCTTGGAAAAGGACATATAAAAAAAAAAATATCAAACTGAAAAAAATATTAAATTGAAAATAACAAATCAAATTTTGTAAAATCTTAAGAATATTTCAATATTTTTGTATTTTTTTTATATTTATAGTTTTTAATTTTGAAGATATTAATTTTAAAATTGCATTTATTTTTCTGGAATTCTTTGCAATTCGTTATTAAAAAATTATAAAAGAAAATTTGATATGATAAAAACGGCACCATGAAATAATTTCTTAAGAAATAACTCCGCAATCCAAAACTTATATTGGATATACCTTAAACATTTTTTTGTTTTTTTTTTATGCGGGGTTATTTCATTTTGTGCGGATTTATTTCATGGAATGTATTTCATTTATTTCATTTGGGTTTATTTCATTTTGGAAGTTATTTCATTTTATCATTATGAAATAAGTCCGCAAACTAAAAAACTGAAATAAATCTGCAAAAACTTAAACTTTTTAAACTTTTCATCAGTTATTTCATTTGTATTTTTTTTTTACATTTTTCTTATTTTTATTTTATTTTATCAAAATTAGCTTAATAATATGTGTATAAGGTAGATTCGTATAATCCTGATTTTGTAACCAACTCTGCAATCTCTTCTAACTCTCTTTTTTTCCTACATATTTCAACATTAGCATCTTTAAAATAGGGAGGGGGGCTGCTGCTGCTGCAAAAAATTATTGAAACTCTGATTTTCAAACGAATTAATTAGTTTTCATATATATTATATCTACCATTAATTGAATAATATGCGATATTCTGAATTAGGAGAGATTGTAGAGTTAGAAAGAAAATCGGAATTAACATCCAAAATATTTATAAATATGCCTCATTCTGAATTAGGAAGGATTTTAGGGTTAACAATTTTTATAGACATTTTGCTATTTGCTTTAAATATTTCCAAGTCTAAATTTCCTTCTCGAAATTTCCCTATTTCATTTTTGATAACTCCTCAAAAGTTTAAATGATGATTTATTTACAGCGTTTTTTATACCCACTTTCTTACCCACTAAACCACCGAGGCCTCTGTTACCAGTTATTTCAGAAGAATTACGAACTGATTTCATTATAAAATAGCTCCGGAATTTGATGCGGAATTTTTTAATTTCTTGTTGTGGGGTTATTTTTTGATAGAAAAAAAGCGTCATAATCCTAACATAATAATAAGGCCTTAATTCAGTTTAATTATATTTATAAGAGAAATATTTTTAAGAGATAAAGTGATATTTTATTTTACTTTAAATTTACTAAACATTCAGAAATTAAAAAATGTCAAACATAATGTCGATTATATTAAAAAAATATTAGACTAGACAAGAGACACTTAAACTTTTCTTTGTAGATTTAATCTAAAACTAAATTTTTAATATAAATTACTTTATACTACAGCGTATAATACATAATGTTATAGGTTTCATAGGATAACTAGTTTACTATCACAAGACTGTATATCATTTGACTGTATGTCCATTGAATGTATGTCACTTGCCTGTATTATCATTTGACTGTATTTATATCATTTGACGGTATTTCACTTTGTAACCAATTTTAAAATCCCCCTAATTATATGTTTTACTTGCAGTCAAATAACAGGCAAATAATAAAAACAATCAAATGATAATACAGGCAATTAGCAAAAAATACAGTCAAATACACTTTACAATGAAATACAGGTATGGCACGCTCCTGATTCTACTTTCGCCCTTTCATTTATTTACGTTATTATCTGTTTTTAAGAATATCCTGTTTGCACAAAATTCAATAATTTTTTTTACGAAATTTATGATATCCAACTTAATTAAATTCTGAACTGAAATATATTTAGATAAATTTCGAAGATTAATGACAGCTATCCGAACTTGTTTTCCTAAATCAAAAAAATTAGTTGACATAAGTCGTGGTATCAGTAGAGTTCGTTGGCATAAAATGAACTTTCTTTTAATAAAATTTCACATATCTAGCTTACTTAGACACTTAGTCATGTTCATATAAAAAACGAAGTTGTATAATAGCCATTTGAACCTGTCGATCGAACTTGTTCAATTTTAATAGCGAAACTGGGATTTTTATAAAAATGAAATGATTAGAATTTCAGAATTCCAGCTTCATTAGATTTTGACTTATCAAAATTATCATTATTTAATGAACGGAAGTACTCAGATGAATCAACTCTGAATTCGATCCTGAATTAGAATATATTATACATTGCCATATCTATCTCGTTTCCTATTAAGTATCACAAACGTAATGGCAAATTTATTATACGCTTGAACTATGTTTTCATACAGTTATAATATTATTTTTTTATTGATTATTCATTTCTGTTTTATATGATATGTGATAAACGAAATAAACGAAAAGTTTTATTCTAAAAAATGGCCAATACAAAGTCATTCTACTCCTATCAAGGATTCTATCAAATTACAGAGAAAAATATAATTTTATTTTGTAACAGCCTTGAAAAATTCTTGGATGAACAAAAAATTTATATTGAATCATTTTAGAAATGATAGAAGATATGACAGAAATCAAAGGAATACAAATTGAATCTGATATTATAAGGATATTTTTAAAATTAAATAATAAAAAGTTATACCTATACGTTTTTTAAATCTTTTCTTGTTTAAATTACTTTTATTTTAAAATTTAGAATAGTATGGAACAGAAATAAAATTAGATAACAAAATTGTAGCTTGTAGTCCTTGTCATTTTATTAAAAATTTTGAATTAGATATAATGTTAGATTGTAAGCGCTGAGAAAGTTTCTCTCTAGATAAATCATTCTGATCTTCGCTAGATTTTCTTTGAAAGTTTCATTCTCTTTTAGGATATAACCTTAATTTTTCTATTTATTAATTTATTGGAATCATTATTATTAACTATTGGAACTTTCTATACTAATGAAAATAACTGCTATACTTGGAATAGTAAACTAAAGAAGAGCAGAGACTGAGAAAAAAATATACAGAAACAAAAATTTTCAATACCAGTTGGTTGGCATTGAATACCGGTAGGGTGTTGATGTTAGATGGTCAAATATAATAAAAATAAAAAACGAGGAAGAATACAGTTGACTTTGTCAACTCTTAGATACCCGTACGAACCGTTAGTATGTTCACAGCCTGTCACTTTGCTTACAATATTATTTTTTTAATATTTTAGTATTTTAAAATAATTTGGGTGAATTTTATAATTTCTAGAATTATGGGTTGTACATATATTCAAACTATATGTTTAACAGAGATTTATAGCAGATCTCTGAGATAAGCAGATAACAGAGATAAGCAGATTTTAACATAACGATTATCAATCCAAAACTTTTTCAAATATTCTATAGTACCATTTAATACTAAGCGGTAAATGTATATTAAATTTACTTAGTACAAAATAGTAAATATAATTTTAAATATTATATTATATTATATTTAAATATTCCATTGACAGAATAATTTCTTATAAGTACAATAAAATACATATATGTATGTAAATACGGCGCTATATAATATACATCTATACTCTTATCATTCATTCACTAGTGACATATACAATATGTAAATAAACATGATACTATATAAGTATGTATGTATAACAATATCATATAAATAAAAATTCTTCAAGCAACCGTTATGTTGTTTATTTATTTACATTTTTTTGTACTACGCATTATATCCTCAACAATTTCAAATTATCGAGTAAAACAAATGCAAAAAATTTGTTGAAGAAATTTGTTAGAAAATTTGAAAAAATCAAGTAACACTTTCGTTAATTATAAAGTAACCCTATATTATTAAAAAAAGTTGTTAACAGAAATAAGAGTATAATGTCGAAGCTTTAATTTTTGGGCATTACTTCAAAAAAATTTTAACAGGTGTTCAAGTTACAGGTGTTTAAAAATAGAAAATTTTCAGTTTTTGACCCCTTACAGCTCCTAAACGGGGGGTGATACAAAAAAAATTTCTGAAATGACCTTATTTTCAAAGATCTAACTTCTGTCAAAATTTCAAGTTTCCAACTTTAACCGTTTAGAAGATAGAAGGGTTGATGGATTTTGAAAAATTTGTGTTTCGCATAACGGTAAATTAAGACACCGTATGCTACAAATATATATTTATTGTATATATACTTTTAAAGCTAATGAAAGTAGTAATCGTTTGGCGTTTTCAAAATGAAGATATACCTTATACAACTTGTGCTATAACAATTTAAATATAGAGCTTTTTTGAACCTTTGGGGAGCTGTAGCTCCGTAACGGGTGGGGCTACAAAAAAAAGTTATTAAAAATAAAATTAATATTTTTGTGAGATCTATCAGCAGTTAAAATATCATAGCTCTATTTCAAAAAAAATGTCGGGATCTAAAAGTTAGGTGTTCGAGAGCTACCTTAAGGTTTGGTCCAAACTCAACTAAAAAAAATAGGGAACCTACAAATTACTCCAAGAATATTTTGTGTAAATTTCAAGATTCTAGCTTTCTTAGTTTTTGAGTTAGCGTGCTGACGGACGGACGGACGGACGGACATGGCTCAAAAGTCTTAGAATTTTTTTCTGATCCGATCCACACCTTTGAAGGTATATCTAGCTCGCTTATTTCGAGGTGTTACAAACGGAGGAGTAATTTTATTATACCCGATCCTATCGTACGGGTATAATAATTTTCTAATGTCAAATTCCAGTGAACCTAATTTCTTTTTTTCTTTAATTCTATTGCAATCATACTGGTGCAAATGTCTTGTTTTCTTTTCAATTTCAATTTATTTAAAATTGCTATACTTCTTACGACATTAAGAAGAAAAAAGAAAAATTTTTCTCTTTTTAACGTGGGTTGATAGGATTCTTTATAAGATACAATGTATCACATAGCACAATGTATTTTAAATTCTTACTAACCACACGACGTCCATTCTGAATTAAGTCTAATCGAACGAATTTACCATTCATTTTTGTTATAGTTTATTTTAGTGTAGGTTTTATGGACCTTTTCTAAGGAAATCTATACTTTAGGCTATGACTAAATGTTTCTTGAATACTTAAAATGCGACCTATAATAATCTGTTTTTTTATAAGATCAGCAGGTTCTACATTTATAAGTCGTTTTAGAAGAGCTTCATGTTTTATGACATACCTATCTTTCTATCTCATCTATAATTTCGGGGATTCCTAATTCTCTATGCCTTATATTAACCACATATGAAGGAGCAACACAATGTTACATATTTTGCTGAATTGATACCTAATTTAGGTATGATTTTTTATTGTAATTTAGTTCGTAATGTTATCAGATTTTCTTTTATTTAGTTTGCTTTCTCATTTACTTCTCCAGCAACATTATTTTGTCATTTACTTTTTTTTTTATTTTCTTGTAGCTTTGTCAATATTTCATCCTACTGCTAATATTGTAGTATCGTCCACAAAATTGTTGTTAAAGTTATATTATCTATTTCTAGTAGATCACATGTACAAAGGATGAATATTATAGGAATTAGACTATTGGTTTGATGCAAACCTGCTGTTTAAATTTCTTTTAGAATACCCTTCTTTCTGATGATGAAAAATATGAAAAATTATAAAAAATGATAAATGGAAAAATGTGCCCTACGTTTTAATGCATACAAAAAAATTTTAATTAATTAAATTGCAAGAAATATTAGATTTAAAATAAGTTTTTTTAAAATAAAACCTGCTCAAGTAATTTTCTTATTTTCGAAATCTTTTATATCAGTACATTTTTCTTTTTAGACATTTTCTAATATAGTTTTGAAAAACTTCCTCAATAATTTCATTCTGTGCCACCTGTCCGCCTGATTTCAAAACTTGTACAATTTTACGGTGGAGCAATGAAATTTTAATTTGAAACTTACATATATTGGTGTACGATTATAAAATCTACATTTTAAATTAACATTTTCAACTCACAGACCTTTTTATTAATTTTTAATATAAAGGTTTGTAAATTGAAGAGACTTTTGAAAGTGAAGAACTGAACTGAACAAGGACGAAAAGATAATTTATTAAATTTAGATTTAGAACTGAACAAGGACAAAAAAACTTCTAATAAACATTTGGTGTATAATATAATGTGATATTTAATTTTTAAATTTACTGTTATATCACATTAAATGTGTAAAATTTTGTCTTCTTTGTATCTTCGGAATATTTTCGGCAGTCAAAAAACATTTAGACTTTCCTATATTTAAGAGCTATTAGCAGTACAAAATTTAAAATCCGTTATTTTTAGATAGCTGTAACTTGGACACCTATATAAATTGATTGTATATAAGACATACAAATTAAAGCTTCAATATAATATTTTTATATAAATGTTAAGCCTTTTCAACACAATTTGTTTTAAAAGAAGTTCCAATTTCACAAAGTTATCCTTTTGAAATCGTTGGTTTTATATACTGCCTTATATTTTATAGTTAAATTTAAAAAAATATATATACCTAAAACTGCTTATATATTATGCTTTATTTTTCCAACCGATACATTTTTTTAAAAATCCTTAACATACAAAAAACATAAATTTGTTTTTGTTTAAAAACACAAAATATTTCCATCTTTAATTTACAATAGGACATCCGACAATTTACATTAATTATTGAATAAATTCGTCCTATTTAAAAATCTCATGCTTAGCCCTCCATAAAATACACAACTTACAGTGGACTATAAAATATTTTGAGTGTCGAAATAATGGGATATGGTGCAAAATATATTTCTAATTAAATTTTAAGAATTATGTGTCAAAGAAAATTGGAAATACTATTAATATATACATAATAAATTATATGTACATTATATAATTATGTTAATAGTTATAGTACATATCATAAAATAATTAAATGTAATTAAAACGTAAGAATTCCATTCAAAATATTTCGTGTTCTAAAGACCTAATACTTCTTACATTTATTCAGTAATTAAAATAGCAAATCAAAAAGTATTTTAGCTTTTAAAATTCATTAGCTTTCATTTTCATTAAAGAAATATCAATTCTCTGGTCATAATTTTAAAAATATTATACTGACATCTATATTAAAGTTACAGCAACAACCAAAACAATAATGCCAACAACAACAATGAAGAGAAAACAAAGAAAATAAAAAATTTATTATAATATTTATTTAACCCATATTTTTTTTTTTTTAACTTTCCGGTGTTCTGTGGTTAGCTTCTTTGCCGCACACTATTCACCGTTCTTAACGAGAAAATTTTCCAACAAACAAGGAAGTAAAAATAAGTTTTGAACCAAAAGAATGAAAAAAAAAAAAAAACAAAAGTACAGCGATCATAGAAGAAATGACAATGAAATAGAAAATAATAAAAAGTATGAAAGAAAAAAAGAAATATAAAATTTACCGTTGGAAAACATGAAAGAAATCCTCGATAAAAAGGACATTATGTTAAACGCTATAAAATTATGTAATCCTTGTTCAAAGAATAACCGCATACAAAGTCTTCTGTTTTTGTTTGTTTTTTTATTTCTGTTTTAATTTTGCATTTTCTTAGCTTTTCAGTTTTCTTTTAAATTCAAACAGTTAAAGGAATAAGGATAATCAAATAAAGGAATTTGTTTTTTTTTTTTTTTATTACAAAACATAATAAAATTTTGTAATTCTTGTTAAATTGTTAAAAAAAAAAAAAAAAACAGAAAAGAAAAATACAGGAATTTTAATAATAGAAATTTGTACAAAAAAAAAAATACATATATATAAGGTGAAATGAAAAAGATGATTTGATAAAGTCAAACGTACTTCTTGTTGAAAAATTAAAATATAATTCAGGGACTCTAAACAAATATCTAAAAACTAATAACATTCAATATTTTTTGTTTTCATGAGAAAAAAACGTGTCTATTTTCTTTAAAAAAACAATGAGCTTTTGGATATCCTTCAAATATATCCTTTAATTTTTAGTAAATTCTTGAAAAATTTTTGAAAATATTGGATATTATTTTCATTCTGTCGTCCGTTTTATAACAATTGTAATATTGTAATAACAACCATGTAATTGTTATCATGGATAAGTTTCATAAAAAAAATGTATTTAAAGTTTTATGAAGCCTCGGTTATTATGGAGTTATAGCCAGTTTTGCAAAATGTTGGCTACTTAATATCTTCGGAACGTCTTTAGTTTAGTCAGATCCTTTTAAGAGCTATTAACGTTGAAAAATTAAAAATTCTTTATTTTCAGATATTTGTAAACTTGAAAACAATCTAAATTTATTTAAAGTAAGACACAAAAATTAAAGTTTCACGTATATATAATGATTTCTCTTAATTGTATGGGTTTTCCTTTAAGTTGGAGAAAATATTTCTGGATTTTTCACAATTTTTTTATGCTAAAAAAAATTATAAAAAAAATTTCAAATTTTGAAAATAGTCCCAATGTCACACGGCAATGTCTTTTGAAAATGTGCGCTTTTAAAAAAACATAGTTTTTTATACTGCTTTGTTTTTGCTTTTTATCATATATTTGCTTGCAATTGGTTTAAATACAGATTTTAGAGAGGTCAAATAGCATAAAGAAGATGTTCTTTAATTATACATGGAAATTAAACATTTACGAGGAAAAATGATGGAACATTTTTCCCATCATAACGTATTTACAAATTCTGCACGGTGTATGTTTTTATAAATACTTGTCCTGTTTTATAACCGGCCAGTGATCTGTAATTATCACTATGGTTCTAGCAATATTACAATATAAACGGGGCAAGTTCTTATACTGATTTTTTATTGCGTATTTTTTATTTTAATTTCATTTTATTCATTTTTTAGATTTGGGATCTTTACTGTTTATTGTTGCATTTTGGTAAACTATCATTTGCATGCTTCTATGATAGCTCAAACTTTCACCTAGAATGATCAGTTGCTTTTTGAACTAATTTTAACAAAAAAAAATTATAATAACATTATCTTACGGATACAATAAAATTAGTATTTACCTTGAATATTAAATTTGAAGTATATACTTTAAAAAATTAATGCGTTGCACATTTCTTACTACCTTTCACCTATTGAGACTAAAAAAACATGAACTTCTTAATATCTCAAATAATAATCTTATAATAACCTCAAATCAGTACCTAATTATGGATAATCTCATCATTTTAATTGTGTAAATTTCTCATAGTTAATAAACTTAGGTTAAACTATATTCAAACTTATATTATTTAGTGCATAAATACCACTCTAAACTTGACATGTTAAATATTATGTCCAATTTAATAATTACGAAGAAGAAACTTAGTTAAAACGTTTCCTATGCCATTTTAAATTTGAGAATATTTTTCCGTATCAAAAGTAAAATATCGTTTCCTTTCTTATGTCAATTTTTTTTATTTTTTAAATAAAAAGAATTTAATTTTATGAAATTTTCAATTTCTTAGCTAACCATAAAGATAATTGTGACTATTTAATGAAAGTTCTTACTAAGCCCATCTAAGCTAAAATTAATATTTATATAGTTGAACTATTTAGGATTTTCACATTCAAACAAATTAGATTGATAAAAGACATCAAGAAGAATAGAGCAGATGTTCTCTTCTGGTCCTTATTGATTCTGTGCTGGTATTTAATAAAATAAAACCAAATTATTTCGTAACACTTTTTGTTTTCATCTCTAATATTCGAAATTGTTAGAGTTCCATGTCCTCTCTGCTATAGATTTGAAGGTGTCAGTAAATCTTATACTTATACAATTTAATTTTGGATTCTAAAATTAATTTTTTTAAAAAGAAAGTTTAAATGACAATTACATTTTCTTTTCAAAAAAAAAAAAACAAAGACAAAGTCATATAATAGACATCAGCTGTTGCCATAATAATAACGTCATCAACATTTTAATAGTGTTCAGAAATTATGGAGTAGTTATCATTCTACGAGGACTGTTAAAATTTAAAAGTCATCATCCTTTTTCCTTAATACACAATTTATTCTTTACATTGCTCTATAATATTAGACCAATGTCTAATCCGATTAAAGAATTTCTATTTAAAGTTAAATATATTTATTAATAAATTTGGATTAAATCAACTGAAAGAAAATTATTAAACTATATCAATTAGTAAATATTTTTTTGTTTTTTTTTAATTTTAATTATTTTTATAAATTTATATTTTCTTTTAAAAACAGGAAAAAAAATATCTATAACAATGATTTTTATATTATATTAAAATATATCTTAAAATACTTTATAACACACATATGAAAGTATTTTATTATAAATTTTAAAACCAATTAAAAACTGAGATTTAAAGATTAAGAAAAAAAAAAAAAGAAATGAAAAAGAAAATTTATCAAAAGGCAGCAATGAAAGAATCCACCCACTGGGCAAAAGATTTTAATTGGAAAATAAAATTCCTTTATTATTTCTATAGTTTTTTTATTTTTTTTTTTTTATTTTTGCTATTGTTAAATTTTTGTATTATTATTATTTTCGTGAACAATTTAATTTATCCCAAGGTGAAATAGGAGACTTCCAATGAGTAAAAGCACTTAAGAAAAACAAAATACTGTTTCTGTATTATTCTATCATTAAACCATTAACTTTAAGTGCTTCTGATGAAAACAAGATTATCTATAAAATATAAGAGTTCCTTTCTTTATTATTATTTTTTTTTTTTTTTTTGTTTTTGTTTTATTTTACTTTGATGAGGAATTTCAACATACACAATATGGTAAAGATTTTACACTAATCTTACACAGGAATAAAAAATTGTAACAGAAAAAAAAAAAACTATTCTTAATATCTTAAGATAAAAGATTATCTTTACTATAAATATAATAGTAAGGTTTACTAAGAAATCGTTTAATTCAAACTTTCATAATTTTTAAGCATTAGAAGTTGTAGTAAAATAAAGTGATAATTTAAATTTAAGCATTTTGTTTAAAATTCTGATAATTTTTCTGTATATAGCATTTTCAAAATTCAATTTTTTGTTCAACTTTTAAAAATAAATCTTTTACAGTCACATTTACAAACCATAATATTAAACATTATTTAACTTTTATAGAAATCTGTCCTAGCTAAAATCTGTCCTATTTTATAAAACTACTTCTTAAGAACTAATTGAATAATTAATAATATGCAGTTTTTTTTTTTTTATTTCCGAAAAATTAACGCAACAATATATTCTGGATCAGGAACACCAATCAAAAATGTATTACACGACTGCATACATTTCAAAATAGTTAACGTCATTATGTTCGACTAGTGTAAAATCTATGTAATTGCAAGCAAAAACAAAAAATATTGAAAAAAATAAAACAAAAACAAAAAATAAATATTTTCTAGATACACGAAGTCGATTAACACCCAACAGAATTTCAAAGCACAACAACAAATTCTATAAGAAAAATAAAAACAAAACCATTTCTTTTAAACTCTTTTGTATTTATTACGTGCACATCAAGTCAAGCATATTATAGAAAGGAAATTGAGTTCCTTCCTCAACCCAAGAACAATTTTATTTTCTTTTGATTTAGTTTTACTTCTTAAATTATTTTATAAATGCTCACAATCAACTCACAAAAAACTGAAAAAAAAAACAAAAGAAAAAAAAAAAAGACAGACACTTATATGAGTAAAGATTTAGCCTTATAAACATGTTCCTTAAACTTTAATGTAGTTTGAAAAAAAAAAAACAAAAAAAAAAAAACTAAAAAATATCTTGGTTACGTATTGATAAAATATGTATGTATGTATGTATACATAGGTTTTACTATCAAATGAGCGAATAAAAAAAAAGTTTACAGGCATCAATACTATATGAATGAACTCTTTGTAATTTTTAAGAAGTTCATGAGAAAATACAGAGAAGGAACCAATGTAACAACAACAAAAAAAAAAATTGTGTTTTCCAAATTTTAATTTTTTTTTGTATTTTTCAATTAAAAGTTTTTAAGTAGTTTTCTTTTATTTTCGTTTTTGTTTTTGTTTTTTTTTTTTTTTTTTGTCGAATTGGTTCTCGTTTTTCCAGATATTTACGTAAAAAATTAACCGACTGCATCTAAAAAGTTTTTTCTCATATTTGTTTCTCTTATTTATTTTTTTTTTTATTTTTTTTTTGTTGTTCGGTGTATCGCAAATATTGCAGAAAAAGTTATTTCCTATGGGACAAGAAATAATACTATTTTTATTTTTCAGACTTCCTATTATAACAAGTTCAAAATATATAAGTATAAAAGTTTATTGAAATCCTTTTTCAAGTAATTTATTTAACTTACTGCGGTTTTATTGTTTGGTGTAATTGAATCTGTACTTACATTTTTGCCCATCATCAATTTCAAATAAAAAAAATAAAATAAAAATAAAATAATATAAAAAAACATCATAAAATATTTAGTACATATTTTGTGATTCATTTAATCAATAATACAAAGTAATGAACTCTGGTTAATTTCTATATGGTATAATGATAACTTAATTTTTAAACAAAATTAAAATGTTAAAAAAAGTTTTACTTCTGAATCCTTTTAAGGATTTTTACTCATTTCGAGGATCATAAGGCATTAAATTAAAACTATTTGATTTAAATTGAACTAAGATTAAGTAACCCCTTTGATTGAACAAACTTTGCAGCGCCTGTTATACAAGTATAAGCATAAAAATTTTAAGCAGTTTATGCGCCATCTATTATCCGGTACAAAAAGTAATTTTATTTTTTCTTTTTTTTTAATATTGATAATTGTTATGTTAAATTTTTTATATAAATTTTTATATTTCGTTATGATTATGACGTAATATTATTATATTAAATGTTTTTATTATAACCTCTTGACCAGACTCGAACCTGAGCTGTTTTTTTTTTAGAAATCCATAATAAAATTCCGATTTAATGGTGGCATCATACACTAAATGAAATTTAATTCTTTTATTTAATTTTCCTTTTGACAGATTTCTATACAGAAATTTCAATACCGATAAGTTAGTAAACACAAAACTGAAAAATGAGTATAAGTTTAACAAAGAAGTGTGCAAAGACAAAATTAAGTACCAAAAATTGCTATGATAGAAGAGTGACGATTTTATTTCAAAATTTTTTCCAAAAAATATATATAAAAGCCTTAGGTGTTGTAGATGTTGACAAAAAAGTGATGAAACGTGCAGATAAAAAACTGTATATATTTTAAATAATAAAATAAAATAAATTAATAAAATAAAATAGAAAATCATCATCAAAATTAACAATAAATTTATCTTCTGTGAAAAACTAAAAGTTCACTTAAGATTTTTTAGAAAATTAAGTGCAATATTCGAAAATTACAAAAAACCATTTTAAATTCTATATTAATTTTAGGAGTGATTTCGCAAAATAAAAAAAAATTCATATTTAATTTAATACAAAGGCACACTTAAATCAAAATTTATATTTAATTTGTATTCAAAAAATTTAAAAAATTCAGTAAAATTCAGTCAAATAAAAAAAGTCACGAGAAATTTAAAAAAATCTTTATCAAAATATCAATTGAGTTTTTTGAGTCTCAGCGGTCTATAGTGAATGCCAGATGCATGCCGCATGCCAGATGTGTTATAAGAATACGGTTTTTCCAGTCACACCTAAAAAGGCGTAAAAAGCTGTGTACTTTTTTTGTCACATTTATCTGGCAAGCGAATAACCTAAAAAAAATTCAGTTTTAGCAGTAATTTATATACGTATGGATCAAGACCAGCGCTATAATTACAATCATAGTAAAATTAATTAAGTTCAACTTCAAACCCATACTTATTGTTATAAAAATGTGTTAGGATCATAACCAAATACCCATATCATGTTAAACTTGTGATACGTGTCAACTAATTTTATCATTCAATTTGGATTCGAATCATGATTCTTCTAATTTTGTTTTCGTACACAAAGCTAAATAATCGCACGTTAAAGACTTAATATCCCCAAAATAGAATGAAAAACCCTATAGTTCGAGCCCTAATTTGATGATAAATTTTGGTGATGCATATCGTACAGTTTGTATAAATCGAATCGGATACCAAACGGTACGATATGCAAATCAAACCACTCTTGAAACCAAACAACAACAAACTAAAACACTCTTAAAATTTTTAAAATGTTGTTATAATATATTGAAAAGAATCTTTAGATATTTTTTAAAAACTCTAAGGAATTAAAAATATTCAAAATTTGCCTTCTAACTACTATAAAACGGTATTTAAGTATACGATTTATTTAATTATTAAAATGAATATAATATTACTAATGTTCTACTATTACCAAATTACCAAATTGATGGGTTTTTAATTATGTAAAAGATACATTTCATTTTATATAGACAATAACATTCGCATTCAACATTCTTATATTAAATGTTGAAATTTTCTTATATTAAAAACACAAAAACAATCAATCGAAAATGATATTTTCAAAATGCTTCATTATAATATTATAGAGATCCTCTATAAATACTTTACTTTTAAGTCAATGACTTTTCAAAAATTAGGTCTATACCTACATATACCAAACGCAACATTTTAACTTTTCTAATGTCCAGTAAAAGTTTTAACCAGATTTGGTTTTTAACCATTTTGTTGGTTTTTGGTTTTAAAATTAACAGTGTATATTATTTAAAATGCACTTTTCATATCAACAAGAAAACAAAAAACACAACAATCAAAATATAAAAACATTGCTTTGCTTTCTTTTGTCTTTTATCCTTTTAAATATTGTAAAAAAAAAATGTATGATAAATGAAAGGATAACGTTAAAGTTTAGTTTGTTTTGAGGTTTTTTCTTTGTTTTTTTTTTTTTTTGTTTAAAGTTTTTGTTTTTTGTTTTCTTTTTTTTTTTTATCTAGTTGTTTATTTTATTTTTAACTTTAGTGTAAACAAAATAACATCAGAATAAAGAAAACAATTCTATTTAAAAAAAAAAAAAAAAATTGTTAAAATGTTGTCGTAACTTTGACGGTTTTATCTTAATTTCCTTTCATCTAAATAGTAAATCTCTCGATTCATTTTTCAAAACAAAAAAAAAATATTATTTGTTTGTTAGCTTCCTCTGTTTTTGTTTTTTTTTTTTTTCTTTATTATGATTGGAAATTTAGGAAATTTTTTTGTAAAATATAATATATTTGAAAAATAGAATTAGATTTATTTTTTGATGGTAGGTACATACAAAAATTTTTTTTTTATTTTTAATTTTAAAAAATGTTATAATTTTTTTTTCCCCGAAGCAACGGGAAGAGAATAAAAGTAAAATAGAGCAACAGTTTAATTTCTTTAAAATAATACACAATATTGTATAGTTAATATAAAATAATATACTATTCCTTTGAATATTTTGCTTATTGTGTTTATTAGCTTATATTTAGCGACTTTGTTAAAGAATTTTATAATAAACTTTTAGTACTTTTCTAAATCATTCCAATTGACGTGTTCTGTGTATGACGGACGGAGATTTGAGTTAAATGTTAACTTTTAATTAGCTAGTATTGAAGTGAAGTTTTTGGTTAAATTCCGATAATAGCGATTTCATCCTGAAAACTAAAATACAGAAATATTATCATTATTATTCAATTGTTTGGCTATAAATTTCTATAAATTGTTACAGAACATCTTTTGTTGATAAATAACAATCTGCAGAGACAATATTTTGCAAATAAATTAAAGTTTTAAAATAATTTCTAATAATGTACTCGACTTTATAATTTAAAAAGAGATCGCCTAAAATTATGCAATTATTCTTATGGATTATATTATTTCTTATATCTTCTTTTCTTAAAAAGGGGCTTCGGTAGCCTAGTGGATAGGCGTGTGGCGTATTAACCGAAGAAGTGTAGGTTCGATCCCTGCACAGGTCGTAAGTTTTTTTCTTTACATACCCCCCTTACGACCTAATATAATGTAAATATATAGTATATAATATAAACAAAATAAATAATATTAGTATATAATTTAATAATAGTATAAAAACCTATAATGGCCTTAGTAGCCGATGGTTCAATAATATTGCACTACATTAATGTATGTAATATTAATATAAATAAATAAATAAATTTTCTTAAAAAGGGCTTCGGTAGCCTAGTGGGTAGGCGTGTGGCGTATTAACCGAAGGAGTGTGGGTTCGACCCCTGCACAGGTCGTAAGTGTTTTTTTCTTTACATACTTCCCTTAAGACCAAATATAATGTAAATATATAGTATATAATATAAACAAAATAAATAATATTAGTATATAATTTAATAATAGTATGAAAACCTAGCCTTAGTAGCCGATGGTTCAATAAAATATTGCATAACATTTATGTATGTAATATTAATATAAATAAATAAATAAAAATGTTCTTAAAAATGCTCATTCATTGCCCCTGAGAACTTCATCTTTTTAGATCAAAAAGGTAAAGGTATAATTCTTAATGATATGTAAGTATGTAAACAATAAACAGTACTACTAAAAAGAAAAAAAAAAATAAAAATAAAACTTGATGACATAATCAAAGTATGCTTTAAATACTTAATGTAGAATTATGAATGTACGAACATAATTATGAAATTAAATTACAAAAACTTTTTTGTGAAAATTAATACAAAAACAAATAAATGTAACAGTAAGTCGATGCAACCGACTTATTAATACCCTACACCTGAATAATTCGAATTAAATTAAAAATCCATAAGTGTTTTTGGCAGCTGCTTGAAGTTCTTCCCTTTTCTGTCTTATTCAACTCGAATTTCAAGAACGTAAAAGAGGCATCCGCTTGGGATATGCTTGACACCCTTGTATAAAATTTTAAGTTTCTGTCTTAATTATTTTCGAACATTGGTAGTCCTTGGGAGGTTTGTGCCAGCTACCCGAATTGCCACTCCAATTCATCGAATCCATCTCAGGAACATAAAGAAAACTTGCCAGAACACCATTCTATTAAATTTAAGGTTCTACTTTTGTTGGTTTTGGAGATATGCTCGTTGCTCTTGTGCTCGTCCGGAAGTTTCCAAAATACGAACCCATGGTTCAAATTCTTTCAAATGTCAGTTTCCAATTTTACAGAAAAGGAAACATAACAGAACACCTTTGTACTAAAAATAAAAGTTCTATCTTTGTTGGTTGTGGAGATATACTCGTTTGCTCTGGGGCTCGTCCGGAAGCTTCCAAGATTTGAACCCATGGACCAAATCCTCACAAATTTCAGAAACATAAATCAAACATGAAGGAACACCATTCTGCCTAATTTAAAGGTTATATCTTTGTTGCATTTGGAGATAATATCATTGCTCTGAGGCTCGTTCGGAAGCTTTCAAAATCCGAACCCAAGGACCAAATCCTCTCAAATTTCAGAGGCCTAAATCATACATGAAAGAACACCATTCTGCCAAAATTAAAGGTTATATCTTTATTGGTTTTGGAGATAATCTCATTTGCTCTGGGGCTCGTTCGGAAGCTTCCAAAACCAAACCCATGGACCAAATCCTCTTAAATTTCAGAGACATAAATCGAATGGGAAGGAACATCATTGTACAAAATTTAAAGGTTCTATCTTTGTTGGTTTTGGAGATAATCTCATTTGCTCTGGTGCTCGTTCGGAAGCTTCCAAAACCCAAACCCATGGACCAAATCCTCTTAAATTTCAGAGACATAAATCGAACGGGAAGAAACATCATTGTACAAAATTTGAAGGTTCTATCTTTGTTGCTTTTGGAGATAATCTCGTTTGCTCCGGAATCATTCGGAAGCTTCCAGAATCCGAACCCATGGACGGATTTTGTCCAGATTCGAACTTAGCCTTTCTTTCGTAATTAGTAACCTACTATATAAATTTCATCAAGATAGCATCATTATTTTTTGAGTTATCGTGCGTACGGACGGACGGACGGACGGACGGACGGACATCGCTAAATCGACTCCGGCGGTGATCCTGATTCAGAATATATATACATGTCTATACCTAACTCGCTTCCTTTTGGTGGTTACAAACACCATACCAAAGTTAATATACCCTATACTTTAGGTGTAGGGTATAATAAAAAACAAATTATACATTTGAATAAAATTTATGAAAAGTTTATTTATGAATTGGTTAGAATTAATTGTCTGAGGTCAGTAAATTGAAAAATTGTTAATGTAAAATGTTTTTGAAGGTATTTCTAGAAATTGTTGAAGAATAGAAATAACTGATTTTATTGAATGTAATACAACATCTGTTTATCGGTTCATTTCCGCCGTATTCTGTACTGTGTTTATATTCCACCAAAAATTTCGTGTATCTTGTTTGTCTAACTCTATCACTAAGTCTAAATTTGTAATTAAGTGTTTGTATAGCAATATTATTATTTAGAATGTCAAAAGTAACACATGATGAAAATGTTTGTCTACGTGAGGACAAGGGGAGCATGTTTAAGAATTTAAGTTTTGTTGTGTAGCTAGGAAGATTTAAAAAGTTTGAAGGGTTATATTGGTTTCTTAATGCAAATAGAAGAAACTGTTTTTGAACTGATTCAATTTTGTTAGAATGCACCTGAAAAGCAGCTGGATCTCATATAATTCTACCGTATTCTAATATAGAACGAACTAGCGAACAATATAGAGTTTTTGTCACAGCTAAGTCACTAAATTCTTTAGCTCTTCTCTTAATGAAACCTAACATTTTATTTGCTCTTGAAATTAAGTGGTCATAGTGCAGATTAAAGGTAAGTTTATTATCAAGTAGAATTCCAAGATCAGTAATACTAAAAACCCTTTCAAGTATCAGATTATCTATTCTGCAGTCATACAGTAAAGAAGAACGTTTACGGATAAACCTCATAACCTTACATTTCTGTATATTGAACTCTAATTTGTTGGTTGTCACCAATTACACCAATCATGTAATGATGATATGCTTGATTGAAGTAAAGCTGCATCAGAACTGTCATTTACGACTTGATATATTTTTAGGTCGTCAGCAAAAGCTATGTGCGGTATGGCACCTAAATATACTGAAAGATCGGAAATAAATATATTGAATAAAAGTGGCCCTAAATGGCTACCTTGAGCTACACCAGAAGTAACATCGATTATATTGGACAATATATCTTGATATTTAACGTTCGGTGTCCTTTCTGATAAATAAGAGTTAATGCATGAAATGAACCCGATATACCAAAAGTTGTAAGTTTGTTTAGCAAAGTGTAATGATCTACACGATCGAATGCTTTGCTGAAACCGTGTTGTTGTTCATTAAATTTGGCATTTATTACAGGAGTAATTTTATCGACAACAATTTTTTCGAATAATTTTGGAATAGTCGATAGGATGGCTATACCTCGATAGTTTTCTACTGATGATCTTTTTTGTAGATGGGAGTTAAATGAGAGGATTTCCACACATGTGGAAAAACACCATTCGAAAGCAATATATTTAAAATGAAATGAAGAGGAGTAATTAGATAATGAGCACAGCTATATAAGAAGAGTGGAGGAATTAGGTCAGGTCCGGCACTCTTTTTTGTGTCAAGGCTCATAATAGCTTCATAAATATTTTTTTCGGAAAGATACAGATCTGTAATTAACAAATTTGGGCTATTAGATAAAGAATTAGCAGAGATATCAAATTGTTCTTTTGGACGATAAACTTTTTGAAAACTGTCGGAAAAAAAGTTACAAATTGTTTTCGGGCAAGAGGAAAAAGTATTGTCCTTGGACATTGAATTAGGGTAGCCGAATATTTTTCGTTTTATGTTAACAAATTCGAAAAATTTTTTGAGATCACTAATTAATTTGTTGCCTATACTAATAACATAGTTTTCATAGGCTGTATGAGCTTTCAGTTTCAATTCATTTACAAGTAGTTTGTACGAATTCAATAAGTTATCGTTTGGTGCTATTGTGTGTTTAATTTTCTTTTATATTTTATTGCGCTGGTTACGCAAAGTCCTAAGTTCTCTATCTAACCATGGTTCCGTTGTTTTGTTTTTCCTACGGATTTTAGGTACAAAAACAAATAATATAAGTTAATAATAACATAATAATTAAATTATATAACAAAAAAAAAACTGTTTTTCTAAATTTTTATAGGCTAAGATAATTTAAGAATATTAAAAAGAGTAAAATAAAATTTAAAAAAAAAAAAAAACTTTTTTTAAAAAAAACAATTGATATTTTAGGAAGTGGGGGCCTCGGTGGCCTAGTAATTAAGCAAGTTACTTATTAACCATGGCAGCGTTTATTCAAATCCTGTACAGAAAGTAAGTTTTATTAATTAGAAAACAAATCACTTTTGCTACCAAATATAGTGTAAATATATAAAATGTGAACTTTTTATTAGTTAGGGAAGTGAAGTGAAATGAAGTTTTTGATTTCATTCCACTGACAACAATTTTATCTAGAAAATTAAAAAAAAATAAGCATGGTTATTCAATTGCAGGATCAAAAACTTTAAGAGTATAAAAATTAAAAAGAGTTAAAACTCTATTGTATTATAAAAATTTTTTATTTTATTTCAATGTTTTAAAAAATGTTTTTTTTAAATCAATTTTCTAGTCAAATTTAATTTCTTTTTCAAAGATTTTCTTCTGAATTTTAATATGGCAATAAAGAAAACACGTTTTCAAGGACATATGCATTCGACATTTTCTCTACAATATATAAATACATTTTTAGCATACAAAATTTTTCTATTTTCAAATAATTTGACCATATTAAAATATTTTTTTTTTTTTTCGTTATTTTGTCACCCACATTTATATACAAAGCGTGTTTTTGTTTTGCTTTTCAATACTTTCTTTAAACTTTTATAAGCATTTTGACTAATTTGTATTCTTAAAATCCTTATGAAAATGATTCAATTAAAATAAAATTGAAAATAAAAACTACAATATTTACATTTTATATAAAATTTTTATTTAAAAAACTAAGAAATCTTTATTTTATTTAAAAAAATCTATATGGTAAATAATGGTAAATATTTTTATTTAAAATAATAAACTATAGCTACATATTAATTAATTTTAATTGTTAGTTTTCTTAAGACAATTTAGTTTTAATTATTTGTATTATTATGCAATTAATTTGAATTGCATTCATTTGAGAGGCTTCTGTTCCAATCCATAATAATATATTTTATAATATCAATTAAAATTAAACTTTTGATTAGAAATACAATAACGTAATATTTTTAAATCTGTGTAGGTTCTTTGTAAATTGTTTGTTAATTAAAGTCTTTAGTTCTGTAAAAAAAAATTAAAATAGAAATAAATATTAAAAATATTTTATAATAAATTTTATTTGATGTTTAATAATAAATTTATAAAAATATAAATTACAATATTGTTTAGTAATAATACCATAAAAGAACATTGAAAATAGTGCTACGAAAAGAATTTTAAATAAGGATTCTTTTAGTTGAGTTTTACTCATAATAATATACAGATTAATAATATCTTTATAACGATTAACTAACATAAACAATTCTATTACAATATGGATTGGTTTTTCCCATAGTTAGTACGTTGAAAGGGCATATAGAAAAGTTTTTAGATTAAAAACGATTATTAATATTGGTGTAACTTAAAACCACCCTTTTTGTAAAAGAAGAATTAATTTAATTTTTAATAATTTGTGAAATAAACAGAATATTAGCTAATACTCTTCTAGAACTATAACGGAGTTTAAATTAATTAGTTTAAGTCCATAGTCCAAATACGATGGTAAATTAAGTGGATCAGACCACTAAAAATTTCGAAAAGCAAATCTAAAATGGTTTTTTTTTCAACTTCAATTCTATTTATCGGTGATCAAAAAAAGACTTGCATACTCCAGGTTAAGAGTATTTAAAGAGGTAAATAGTGATTAGCTACCTCTGTTCGAGGTTTGAAGGTTCACTACGGATCTAGAGTTTAGTGATTAATGATGTTCATTAGGCTTATCCTCTACAAATTTTGTTTTTAGAAAAAATTGTTGATACTTATAAAATAATATTGACTAATCTATACTATGCAATTTTTACAATTAGCTATCTGGCTAATTTTCCATAAATGGTTACAGAACATCTTTTATAGATGAATAAAAGTCTGCCGAGACAATGCTTTGCAAATAAATTAAAGTTTTAGAACAACTTCTAAAAATTTATTAGGCTTGAATAAATTATTTAATTTTGTTAATTAAAAAGAAAATCGCCTACAATTATGCAATTATTCTTAATTTTTTGTAAAAGTAAAATTTTCTGGGGAGCATCGGTAGCCCAGTGGGTAGGCGTGTGTCGTAATAACCGAAGGTGTGTGGGTTCGACCCCTGCACAGGTCGTAAGTGTTTTTTTCTTTACATACTTCCCTTACGACCAAATATAATGTAAATATATAGTATATAATATAAACAAAATAAATAATATTAGTATATAATTTAATAATAGTATGAAAACCTAGCCTTAGTAGCCGATGGTTCAATAAAATATTGCTTAACATTTATGTATGTAATATTAATATAAATAAATAAATAAATAAAATTTTCTGGGCAAAAGATTTATTCGACAAATTGAAGAAAACCCCGAGTAGCAAGTTTTATGAATTGAAAACAAACCTCCCTTGCTACCAAATATAGCGTAAATAAAATATTATATAATATAAACAAAATGAATAATATTAGTGTATAATTTAATAATAGTATTTGAGCTATAATGGCCTTAGTAGCCGATGGTTTTATAATATTGCAATATTCTATGTGATTTGTAATACTATTATAAATAAATAAATAAATTAAATTTTCTAGGTGGTCGCCAAGTGATTAATCATATGGTGTTTTGTTTATAATGCAGATAAATATTTATTGATTCGCTATTTGTAAAGAATCGAATTAATAATTGTGTTAACAGAATTAAGAATTTTGCTTCGAAAACATTTAATCCATTCTTTTATCGCACCACCTATGATAAATATGAACAAATCCATCATATAATATGTTCATCTGAATAAATCAGCATAAAAGTATTTGTTATTTTTTAAAAAATAAATATTAGGCTAAAAATGCCGTCCTTTTTCATATCGCTTAGTAGTAATTCTTTTGTCTATCTTCTAATTTTAGAATGCATTTCTATCAGCTTCGTTATTAAATTTATTGTAAACCTTCATATTTTTTAAAAAATTTTAATTTTTGTCTTCGATTATATAGTTATGAGCTTAAATATTTCTTTAACAATTAAATAATAAATGGTTAATGCATTTATTTTCTTTTTTTTTTATATGTAATTCTAAGCAAGTTTCTAATGAATTTAAACCAAATCAATAAACAAATAAATAAACCAGGGAGTGCAGGTAAGAATTCTTCACAAGTGCCAATTCTTCATTCAGTGTTGTTTTATTGGAAGGAAAATTAATGAAACAAATTTCCATATATATTACAAAGTGTAATATATTATAATTTAAATAAAATAAATAACATTCTATATAAGTCAATAATTACAGTATTCAACTGATAACAGGCTCAGTAGCTGATTATTTAGTAACATGTACATATTGCAATATCATCATATGACGTAATAAGTATAATGATAACTAAATAAAGCGACAAACGATATTAATTATTAAATAAATAAACATAATCCTTCTTAAGAAGTAAAATTTGTTTATTCAAATATCCTTTCAATATCTTTAAAACAATCATTAATCAAATTTTGAAAAATAAATATAGAAAAATTGTTATATATATTATATATATATTGCAATAGAGATTCAAGTATATTTATATGGGACGCTAGAAATCCATAATAAATCGAACTCAAAAACTTTAATTCTTTAATATCAAAACTTAATAAAATTCAAAATCACTTACAAATAATATAAATATTTTCGTTTAAATAAATATCTGCACGTTAATTAAAATATTTAGTAAAAGTATATTTAGTACACATAAGTAAACCAATAAATTAAGTCCCTATAAATAAATTTTGACAACTAAAGTACTACAAAATTTTAAAAATTCATTAACTTCATTTATTATTTTTCAACAACTTTAAATTGAAATTTTCAGTTCCATTCAATTTACATTTAAAATTCTTATTTAAATGATACAAAATGAAAATAAAATAAGAGTTAAAAATTTAATCCCATATCACCACCTACACAGTAAAAAAAAATGACAAATAAATTATTAAATAACAATGAAATAATCCTCGAATTACCAATAAATAAACTTGAAAATTTTTGTCTAATGAATAAACTAAATATATTTTTATTTTTCCTTTTAATTTCAAATCTTAATTCAAAATTATCATTTTTCTTACCAATTTTATTTTGATAATAACCATATTTATAAAATTAATTATTGTCAAGCTCTAAAAATAAATTGTTTTGGCGAAATCGACTAATTTTTAACATGTTAACACAAAATATTTTTTATTACTGCCGCTATATTCAGCGGCCAATTATCAACTAAAAAATAATTCTAAAATAAAAACAGAAGCAACGAATAAAATCAGTAGGTACCTTACAACAAAAAGACTGACTGAATAAAAATTAAGCAAAAACAAAATTAATATTTTAGGGATTTTGTTTACACATGTGAAAATTATAAAGTAATAAAACACAGATGAGAGAGAGAAAAAAAGAGAGAGTAAATTTTGTCCAAATATTAATTATGATTCTTTTTTTTTTTATTTTCCCCATGTTTTTTTTTTTTATTTAAAGTTTCTCTCATTTTTATTCTTCTCAGTTAGTTCACAGTTGAGAGTAATTCACAGTAATTGACAAAATAAATCAATCCAGGAACTAATGATAAAAAAAGGATAAGAATATTATGTTCTAAATATTTTTTTTTTTTCAGATTTATTGAAAGCATTATCATAAATAGTATAGAATATATTTAAAAATTTAGTACAGGTACAGGATTATAATATATAAATTTCTCCGGAAGAAAAACTTTATTTTCATTTTTCTCTACAACAAGAGAGATGGAGATATTATTAAACTTGGTATTACTTCTTAAATTTAAATTAAAACTTGGCATAAATTTCAGTTTAGAACATAAGAGAATAATTTTCTAATAGAATTATTCAAAATATATTACGCATGTCTAAAATATTATTCTCCGCAGTAAAATGAATGATGTATAGAATAATTTTTAGAACAATATTTTAGTACTATTGGCATTGCGCATTTTTGCACACTTATGTTACGAATGAAATACTGACCTATCTTTTATGTTAACTTTGAGAGAATAAATTCCTTTTTTTTTTTTTTGCATGTATGTATATGTAGGTGATGTTGATGTAATATTTTTGTAAATATTTATAGATTTTTTTAGATAGATCCATATAGATTTTCTTTTTTTTTTTTTGGCTTTTAGTTTTTAATTTTTTTTTATTTGGTTGTATTTTGAAAAGATTTTTGTCACCAGTTGGGTGTAAATATAAAGTGAGTAAATGTCAAAAAATAAAATTGTTTTTGTTTTTTTTTTTTTGTGTTTAGGGGAAGAACAACTTGTTTATTCGAGAGTCTAATTTAGAATTTTAGGCAGTTTACAGAGAGATTTATTGGTTTATGTTTTTGTTTTTTTATTATTTTGGAATTATTTGATTTCAACATCAAAAAATTGTCCCGATGATTTTTAATTAATTCTTTTCTAAAATCATGTGTAGGACGTCGTTTATTTTTGTGTATAAAATTTGAATAATATTTGACTTTTCTTTTTTCTTTTTTGTGACATTTAGAAACTGTATAATTTCTGTATTTTTTGTTTTATTTTAAAGATGGATTAGTATTTTAAAATGAAATGTACTGATAACTGTTAAATAATTAAAAAAACAAAAAGTTTGAAAATTTTCAAAGAGTTTCATTAGAAATATTAAAAGCATCAGTTATCTGAATCTTTAAAAAATATACTTGTAATAGTTCAATAACATGTACTTTGTAGACGTTTGTGTTTTTTTTTTTTAAAAACACTTAAATTAAAATCAATTTTTTGAATGATCATTTTCTGCCAATGCCAATTATTGGAGATTGAAAAGGTTTTTCCTCTAAATTATTCTACTTCTTTTAACTGGTATTCCACTTCTTGCAACAATAAGATAAGAATTTTGAATGAGAATATATTTCTATAGAAATAGTTGCTGTATATTTCAAATTTTTTTAGATAAAATCGATAACAGTCATTTACGTAGTTTTAACTAGAATGGAAAAAAAAACATTTTAAAGAAGATCTTGTTTGAATTACTTTTTTTTTAAGATAAAATCTTTAGAGAATTTTTTAACTTGTAATGCATTTAGGTAGATTAATTTTTGTCTTTTGAATTAAACCTATATTAAAAATAAAAAGAAAAAAAAAAGAAAACAAAACGGGAGTATCCTCGACTTAACTTTCTTATATACATTTGGTCAAATACATAGAAACTGATGTTGAATTCAAATCTAACTCTTTCAAACAAAACCTACACTTGAACTCGCAGTTTTGTTCAAAAAAGTTAAATTTGAGCTCAAGCTCTGTTTTATGCATTCGACCCAATATTGCAGAAGACAGATTAAGTGAGGTATAGTTGGCCCAATCCGAAAATCTAAATATAATTAAAAATCCTATCTTTTCCTAAGGAAGGTGGGAATCTTCCAATGACACCAAGAATTCCCCCTTGGTAGTGTCAGATTCTTAATGACTAGACCCACCTCCCCCTTTAGCCTATATAATGGAATGAAAGCCATACTTTCTAACGGAGTAAATTGGCTAGGGAGTAAGGATAGCAAAAGATAGGGCAATTGGATGCGAAAATATTGAATTGAGAGTGAGAAGCCGTTATAACAGTTACAACATGCAATAGTATGTAACACCTTTCTGCATGAGGTAATTATTAAAATCAAGCTCACTGTCGCTATAGCAGCTATTATTATTGATATTAGTATTACTTATTATTATTATTATTATTATTATTATTATTATTATTATTATTCATTAAAGGATATTCATTATTACGATATAAAATTTCTACATATTTTTTATTTATGTGAGTTGACCGGGGTTTGAAATCAAGACCCTTCGATTGAAAGGCTGACAACTTAACCACTACGTCATAAGTCAGATAATTAAGTAATTGAAATACTGAACAAAAAGAGGTGATTTTTAAAAATTAGAAACATTTAACGAATTTTTCTTATTTAAACAGCACAAGCTGAAATGACACGGTTTTATTAATTTATCAATCGTTTCCTCCAGAGAGCTAACTATACTCGTACTAGTCTTAGTGAATGAAATTCTAACTCTTAAGAAGCATCTTATCTTCTAGCTTGTATAAAATGATGAACATTTTCACTGATTTCATCACATGCTTCCACAGGGGTAGCGAAATAAACGATTTTATTGGCATAACAATTGAGTTAAAATGGAAGATTAATGATAATAATGTATTCACAGATTTACAGATTTATTCTACTTAAGAGTTTCACATTTCAGAAATCTGGTTTATGAAATGAGTAAAATAAAAATAAAGAATTAAAAAGTCCTAAGATAATAAATCGTTAAGTGCAACAAATTGTGACAATTCATGAAGAAATCGTGCAGAGTGCGAAGAAGAAGTCTTTCAAAATAAACGTAAGCCTACTCTAAAAAAAATTTTTTAGAAAAAGTTATTTAATTTATTTTATGTTAAATGTAAATTATAAAAACTGGTAAAAACTGTTAAAAAAAATAATATAACATACTTACATATTTTAATATATGAATAATATTAACATAATAAAATTCATGGTTAAAATAAAAGAAAATATTTACAAATGTATAATAATTTAGCTGACCTTGATAACTTCTCATATGATTTGCATAAAAATCTAACGTGTAGATAATCGAATTTTTGTGTATATATATATGTATATAAACATATATGCAAAATAAAATTCGATTTAAGTGTTTTTTTGTTTATTTGTTTTTTTTTGTTAAGGATTTAGAATACATAAAATATTCAGAAATTTTATTCACTGAGCCTAAAACTTTCCAAAAATAAAGTAGATAGAATTATATCACATTTGCTTTTTTTTTTGTATTGTGATTATAATAATCCAAACTGTTTCCACATAATGG
Organism: Poecilobothrus nobilitatus; assembly: GCA_947095535.1. Classification (NCBI taxonomy): domain Eukaryota; kingdom Metazoa; phylum Arthropoda; class Insecta; order Diptera; family Dolichopodidae; genus Poecilobothrus; species Poecilobothrus nobilitatus. Next base: position 7,502,124 of record OX352774.1, read on the forward strand.
AACCGCATTTATAATTCGTTAACATCAATATGGGAAATTCAATTTCTATTTTTAAAAATCTTGATATTCGGGTAGAAACTTCTTATTTTTTGGTAACGAATGTTTTGTTCGTCAATAATATTAAACTAAAATATTAGTGACTCAGTACACTGACCATATAATCGCTTAAAACCTATATGTAAACGATTTGTGATCACATTATGACAGGATCAATTAAAACAAAAAATAAGTGTAACAGTAAAAATAAACTAGGCAGTACGTAAAGGTTTTTAAAGGGACACATTTTCAAATATACAATAAAAAGCCTTATGGAATTCTGATTATTTTGCATCAAAATTTGTAATTCATCGACATTTTCTTCAATTAAGGAAAAGCCATATAGTTATGCTAATTCTTAAAGATTTTCGTCCTCTCAAAATTTTAAAATTTGGTAATATGGAAAAATCAAAATTTATGTACGTAATATGTTGCCTACCTATAATATAAGAAGATGGGACAAATTGATCTTCAAGTATTAACGTCGCTATGGTCTTGTTAATTATTACTGATGATATGGCCAATAGGCACTTTTGCACGCACAGAAAGAGTTAACGACAACACTATATTTATAACCTGTAAAAATGCAATTGAATGCGAATCTCTCGACAACTAGTACTGCAAGTTTCCTGCTTTAGCAGAAGCCAGACAACCTTCAATTCAACTCTTATTTAAGAACCTTAAGTATTGTGTTAGTATTAAAACTTGTTTGGAGAGTGTAATAAGTACTATAAAAATAGCGCAGCATAGCGCTAATTAACACTTTTCTATAAAATCATGACTAGGCGTTAAGCTTTAGGTTATAAATAAGATTCATTTATTATTCTACAATCTTTACAAACGTAGCTCAGGAAAATAATTAAAAATTGAGTGCATTTATGTTAAATGATAACCGAAAGTTACGGTAGATATTCAATACTAGTAAGAATTTGTAAAGATTTACTGTATAAAGAATCATAAAATTATTTTTACATCGGAGATCGGTGGATATAGCATTGATAGCACATCGATGTTTTAGAAATTTTCAATAAATTTTTATAAATCAGTTTGAGACTGACGGGATTCTAACCACAAGGACTCTATTATGAAATTAAGGAAATCAGTTTGAGATGCTAATTATATAAGTTCATTATTAAATAATTTTTATTTAATTTGGATTTTTGCATATTTGACATATTAAAATAATTAAATGTTAGCAAAGTAATTTACAGATAAAATTTTATAACTCAATTCAATTAATAGTTAACTTTATTTGAATTATCTTGAAACAAAATGTCGTAAAACATTGTTAATTTTTTGTAAATAATTTTTTTTTTTGCTTCAAAATTAATATTAAACATTTTTAAAGTTCTTTTAAAAAAACAGTCAGCAAGGATTACATCTATGAGGCATCGGTTATCATTTTAAATAAGTACTATAATTATGTTCCTTCGCATCATGCAAAATATTAAATTCAGATACAATATTTTTATATATTGAATTTTATAACATATATATTTAAGGAATAATTTATCTTATTAAGTGGAACATCATTTCTTGATATTTGCATTAAGAAATGTCTGCCTTTATTTAAATAAATTACTAGTCTTCAGTTGGCATTAGACCATTTACCAATTATTTAAATAGTAAAATCTACCGTTCATAACCGACATTGAATATAAATGATCGAAAATTATAATGAAATTTGAAACGTACGCTTCTCTCTAAAGGACTCAACGCTGTTTCTTTAAAATATAAATTTATAACTACACCATGCGAAGCTTAGAAAACTAAACAGGTTAAAGGATTCTTAAATTAAAAAAATAAAATAGAACTTCTTGATATATAAAAGGTATATTGCAAAAATTTCTCCCTATTATACTCCAGTTCACTACTACTAGGTTATGCCAATAATACTTCAAGGAAAATATATTCTGACATAATGATGATTAAAGAAGTTAGAGAAGTAAATATAATATCCTCTATCGCCATTATAATCTATGTAATTCTTCTATGTATATACTCTTTCAAATATCATTTTCAATTTCTGTCTTTTACCCGTTTCAGGTAATTTGAGTGAAATTAGATAATAACGATTTTTTTTTTCTTCTCAATATTGAAATTTGACCAATGGCAGGAGATCTTGAGTGCAAACTCCGGTTAGGTTAAAATGTCATTTGAAATATAATAATGTACCTAAAAAAAATATACCAATACCACAACCACACCAGAAAAGGAAGGTTAACTTACTTCAGCTAAAAACATTGTATGTGATGGGCAAGCAATTGGAAAATAGCTATTGATAGCTTCTTTTGTTTAGTTACTTTCGACTTTTTTTCGTTCTGTTACAGTGTCTTTTCTTAAAAACTAATAAAGATTTTCTTTCTACAGTTTCTAAAAAAATCTTTAAATCTAATTATTTAAAATATTATAAACGTTACTTTAAAATTTGAAATATTCATTTTAAGTTGTTTTCTTTTTGTTGTTGTTTTTCTAAATATAAAATATGATTATTTCATCGAGATCTAAAAATTTGTGCTTGAGAACACTCATCCTCTTTATTTATTTATCATGTCTATAAAAGAAACTATATATGGCTCTGCCTGTAATATTATTCGAAATCAATGAAGTAAAAAACAAAGCAAATAAAGAAAAGGAAAATCAAATGGAAATTTATTCGTGGGCATATTATTATATCGAAATTTTCATTTTATTTTTTTTTTTTTTTTTTAAGATTTATATGAAATTGAAAAAAGAAAAAAAAAAACAGAAAGCAAAGAGAATAAAAAAAGGAAAGAAAAGAAACAAAAAAAAAAAAACAAAATTGAAATCATCATACATAATAAGAAACAAAAAAATCAACTTCATCTCGTTATCCTTAGAAATCTACATTATATTACAATTTAACATAATGTATATAATATGTATATATATACAATATATATTACTTATTATATAATATGTACATACATAATAATATAGTATATGAATAGTTTTGATGTAACGATGTTTTCTTGAAAAACAACAATAATCTGAAAATAACGAAGTAGGAACTCAGAAGGAAAAAATAATAAAACCAATATTAAAAAAAAGTAAAAAAGATACAAAATATAAAAAATAAAAAACAACAAAAAAAAAAAATAAAAAAAAAGTTTCAAATCTTAATATTATGAATTGGAATCATTTCTTTCATCAAAATTATCATCAATATCATCAACATCTTTATCAATGACGAAATGATTGGTGTTGTTTGATTTCAAACGGTTTAAATGTTGTTTAGGATATCTATATATCAAAATGAAAAATCAAAACCAATCATTTTATTTAAAAACCAAAAAAAATTTAATTCATTGTAGAAAATAATTTTAAAAGTATTATAAATTTCATAATTAGTTTGTAATTGTTTAAAGTTGAAAATTTTAATATTCTATTTGATTCTTTTACAGTCCTTACTGTAAACCTACTTTTTACTTAATATTTTAGAAATTTATCAAATTAAAGGAAAAGGTGGTAAAAGGAGAGAGAGTTGGGGGAGGGTCTAATTCTTTCCTTTTATTATTTGTATTAATTTTATTTATCTCACAAAATACCAGTTATTTAGAATAAACCGAACCTATTGTACAAGATTATGAAATAAAAATTCTAAATTTTATGCGCCATCTTTTATCTTATACTCCTAAGATTATATAATATGAACTGATTTGTGTTTGAATCTAAAATGATGAACTAAAAATCACTGTGTTCTTGGTAAGATTTGAATCAGATTTAAACAGCTGCATATGACTCAAATTTTTGCTACAAAAAAAATTACCATTATTAATTCAAAATTTTGTGTTTGAGAATGAGAATATGAAGATGTTGTCAATGTCTTGTGCTATATTCCAATTTTCTAACTTTTTCATTATTTTAAATATAGGGAAAACACCATTCATTTTCATTTCAACACAATTGGTTTTATATCAATATTAAGAAAATATCAATTGCACATTATTAGTATGGTAGGGTAGCCTGTGAAATATAAGTTTCATTTTAGAACTTCGTTTATAATACGCAATGAAGTTTACAGATACAAGATTATCATACATGTAATCTAATTAATACTGAAAGTTTTTACAATCATAACTAACTACAAGAAGCTGCATTAAATTTTTCTCTTAAAATTTTTTATAAAAATCTATGACTAAAAACTGCCAGTAAAATAATTCTAAATCATGCTGACACAAAATATATAAGCTTCGTTATATTGTACAAACTTATACAGCTCTTGGGAATAATTTGGCATACTCCATCATACTTCTGAAGTTTAAAATAATGTACCTTGAACTGACTAAGGCTAGAGTAAAGACTAAATGGTAAAATTCAGTACTTGTATGAAATAATAATGATTTTTTTTTAGAACAACTTTTCTGTTATATGTGTAATTTACCGACTTATCCACATTAATTCCTTTGGCGAAAATTTTATCAAAATGAAATCTTCAAAAAAAAAAAGGATTTTAAAGGATATTGCTAGGTTTAAAAATACTCTATAATTGTCAGTTTTAAAATTTAGAAAAAAATAAGGAAAATTTTTTTCAATCATTGATTTTCAATTCATTTTTTGTTTATATTTACAGACCGATGATATTGAGAACACCCAGATTGAGTTGGATATCAGTTGATTGAACGGCTGACAAATATTTTTCTTGTACATTTCGTGATTTTTTAAATTTGAACTTTAAAATTTATTTTGTTTCTTTTATTTCTATGATTTTTTCTCCTTTCTTTTTGTTGTATAGATTCAGTAAATTTTTAGATATTTTGAACCAAACTAAATTGATATTAATAGAAAGTATTTCCTTCTACATTATATTAAAGATTTTCTAAGAAGTATATTTTTCTAGTGAAATTTTTATAGTTTCCTTGTTTGTCACAGAAATGGATTGTTTTGGCACATTATTATATCCTGAGGTTTAACGAATTTATTTATTTAGAATAATAAACTTTTACTTTTCTTTTTCAAAAAATTTTATATTATAGATGTATTAGATTTGTCACCATTTCTAGATAACAGTTGTATGAAACCGTACAAAAAAAACATTAACTTTAACCCACGTACATTAATGCGATAAATAAAAGGTTTTAGTTATACACTATACCTACTAAATCTTTTCCAATAAAAAAAATTTTTAAGATCTAATGCTGATGCCGTTAATGCTAATTTTATGATGCAAGCAAAGAATTTGATAAATTTTATAAAAAAATATTGAGTTAACCTTTGTAAAATCGAAATGTGTTCATATTTGTTCTGCTCAGACAATATTCTCACAAACAGTATAGCGGATATGGACAGAAAGTTTAATTGGAGTTAAAAAGACAACATAATGATGTAGTGACATTTTTTTAATTAAATTGTTAAATTTATAATAAATTTTAGGTCATATTTAAATATATTTTAAATTGTCTTTATTGTTTTTAACTTTTAGAAATGATATCGATTCCTAAAGAAACTTAATGATATTTGCTCATCGAAAATATTATAGACAATCCTAAAAGTCTTTTTTCGAGATCGACACATTTATGACTTAATAACTAGCTAAGATTCTTTAGTTATTCTTTTATCTTTATCATTGGAATTTCGTTCAACAAGTATAGATGATCATTAGACAAAATAAAATCATGGAAATTGTTTTCAAATTAACTTGATGACATTATTGAATAGTGACGTTAAAAATGAAGTTAGAAAAAAATTTACTTTACTTTAATAAAGTAAAAATAACTTGACTTTAATGGGACGACCATTATTCAAAAAGTTGATTTAAAAAAACGCAAACTTCAATATTTCATTATTTTATATTCACGAGATTTATTTTTAAACAGTATATCCCTCTACATTACGACAGTTTAGCAAATCAAATAAAATTTGAAAATTTTTCCAGCAATGAAAATTTCTAAAATGAAATTTCCCGCTTACAAAAAGAAACATTTTTCTTTATAAGTAATTTTTTTAATTTCAGATTGTTTGTAATATTACATAATGATCGCAACAAAGATACAAGTTGAGAATTAGGTTTGGAAAACCAAGAAAAACGTTCGAGTCCAAATCTCGCATTGATGAAGAAGAACTTGTGTAAACCACTATGCAATATTATTTCCTTTTATTTTTGAATTTTAAATATTATAATACCTAGGGAATTTATGTCTGTTAAAATAAAATTTTCTACTAAGCTGATTTTTCGAAGATCAAATCCATTAAATTGTAGGAGGGTTCACTGTATCGCATTATGTCAGGGTTGGCTGTGTCGACTGCATTATTTTCTGTTGTAAAACAATTATTCACAATCAATTTTTTTTATTATATACATAATATATAATTTTTTTTCTTAAATAAATATTAATTATTTTTCTATATTGGTATAACTACTCAAACCGTAATACTTTGATTTCAAATAATAAAGTAAATAGTATTAAATTGATTTGACCCAAAAGCATTTTAACTATAAAATCTCAAATCTTTAACTTGTGGTGTAGGAAAATATTTATAAAACAAGACAGAATGTAAAACCAATAAGGGTTTTTAAAGGTTCTCATTTTTGAAAATAGTATAAAAGCTCTTTAGAATATTGTTACTTACACTAAATTTCTCTTAGAATTTTATATATATATAAAAAAAAATGGAAAATCAAAAAGTAATTTCTTCAATTGTAAAGAAACTGCAATATATAATGTTCGAGCTTTAATTTTTGTATATTACTTCAAAGTTATAGGTGTTTAAATATAGTGAATTTTCAGATTTTGACTACTTTTAACCGTTTTTGACTACCTAAACAAGAAGCCGCACAAAAATATTTTCTGAAATAAGTCAAACTTATTTCCCAAGATCTAGCTTCTCTCAAAATTTCTAACTTAAACGCTTTGGACAATAGAAGGGGCCAGCAATTTTTAAAAATTTTCTTTCGTAAAAAACGTTATAATATGGCAAAACTAATAACTATTATATAATTATATATACTCGTATATAAAGCTAATAAAAGCAATTATAGTTCCGCGTTTCCTGATTAATCCTAGATATACCTAGAACTTTCGTGTTATAAAAATTTAAATAGAGGCCTTTTTTGAAATTTGGGAGAATACAGCTTCGTAACAGGTCGGACTATAGAAAAAACTTGTTCCACAAAATCTCTCCATTATATTTCAAATTTTATTGCTCCATTTCAAACGGTGCAGAAACACCAGTAGCCGGCTAAAGCTGTAGTAAACCAGCTAAGCCAGTTTGATTCCATGAAGTGACGTCATGACCATGTAGTATAATTGAAATAGAAAAAAAATTAGGGTATGGAATGTTAAAGTAATATGTGAGTTGAATTTATTTACAGTAATGTGCATTAAGTGGTTAACCTTGAAATTAGTATTATTGCAAGTTAGGTATGTGTACGATATAAATGGCGTGAGGGCAAAATACTTTATATAATGTAAATTAATTATTTCAGTATTTGTGTAAAATAACAAAAATAAAACAAATAAAGTAGTTCTCAAATAATTTCATCTTTATTAATCCATGAATTGTGATTTTTATCAAAACCTAACAATTTCACAAAAACTTTGTCACCTTTTGTTTTTAATACTTTTACAACAAGATAGATGTGTGGATTTTTGACCCGTGTAAGTTAAGGCTCATAAAATAAAACTGAAATTGGTGTATTTGTGTAATTGACTAAGTTGTATGTGGTTGGGTCTGTTCCTTGTATTTTTGCAATGGCGAAAATTTCCGTTGACCAATTAGGTTGATAAAACACCTAATACTAATACGAACATGATCTCCAACTTTATATTTTGCTTTTCTAAAAACTTTTATCTTGCTATTATTTTGTAACCTTTTTTAGTTAGACAGACGGACTGACAAACAAACAGTTAGACAGAGTGAATCTAATGGACCGGGCGAATAGAGAATAATCTTTAATTAGAGAATAGATCGATAATCTATCAAAAATAATCTAACACGAGTTTATCAAAAAAAAAAAAAATATGTGTTCTAATAGTGAAATTTACCCATTTGTTTAAATTTAAGTTAAGTCAGTTTTCATCTGATTGTATCAAATATGTACTTGGTCCTTGGATTTAGTTTTAAACAGAGAAATTCTTTTTAAAAGAGAATGAGTGCATTTAAAAGAAAAAATATGCAACACTTTATAATATTATAATAAAACTTTATAATTTTAATTTTAAATTCTGTTCACTTACTTCATCTGCCCTTTTCTCACTTTTTCTCTAATTTTTTTGAATGTATAATAATATATTTTGTTATGTGTGAAATGTCATACATGTCTTAGAGAGCACAATAATCTACAGAATATTTCCTTCTATATCTGTAGATTTTACAAGTATGTTTTTCATGTTTTTTTGTTTTTTTTTTTTGTTCATTTTTTGTCATGAATTCATATTCAAAGCTTGTAAAGGTATTTTCATTTTCCTGTCAAAATTATTAATATTTTACAAACGGAAATGTCTTGAGGGTGTTTTGCTTATTATGGGTTTTTATTAAACAAAACAGCAAAAAAAGAAAAAAAAAAAGTAAATATGATACTAAAGTATTTTCGTATATTATTCCTATGTACACCGAACAATTCAACTTTTCAAAAAAAAAAAAAAAATAAATAAATAAATAAACGAAAAAGATGATATTTATCTCATTTTGAATTCTATATGGAAATTGTTTTCAACGTGATTATGTGTGTATGAGGTTTTATAAAAAAAAATAAATAAAAAAAATAAAAGAAAACAAAAACTTATAAAATAGGAAACTTTATGACAATATTCCTAAGTTAAAATTTAGTAGATATATAGAATAAAAGTTTGAGTTTCTTGGTGTTGCCTTAAAATATAAAAACAAAAAAACAAAAAAAAAAATAAAATGACAGTTGAAAGATCTAGTAGATATTCCCCTATAGGGTATTACTGTAATGACTATATTTTATATTATTGTGGTTTAACACTTTATGAGTACTTGAACATAATAAAGAAATTTAACTATTATATTGTATATCTACTAGCTATAATACAAGTATTTTAGTTTGAATAGATACATACATACATACAAATATAGGCATATCACATCAAGTATATTGTATTTTATAATATACTTTTTTTACATCACTTGTTTCTGTTTCTGCTTCTTTTTCTTTTTCTGTTTTTTTTTTTTTTTTTGTCATATTCTGTTAATTTTATTCTTATATTTATTATACGGGAATTGCAATATTACAGATTGTTTCACATAACATTATATTATATACATCTACATAGTATTATAGAAAACATAATATACGAGTAATGTCACAATGTATGACTAATATAATATGTAAATTTAAATTGACATTAGATTCATAAACAAAATTTTTGTGATTAGAATTATAAATAAATTTTAAGTAAGATAATCATGTACCAATATTCTTTCGAAAAATCTTAATTTCGAATTAAATTTTAAAAGTGAAAGTAGAAAAAAACAAGGCAGAATGAAAACCAACGTTTTTTAAAAGCGCACATTTCCAAAAGATAATGGAAACTGTTTGGAATTGTGACCTGCAACAAAATATTAAAATTTCGTATAAAAAAAAATGTGAAAATAGGACTTTTTTGCAATTTTGTGGAAACCCTGTATAACTAAGAAAAACCGCTAATGCATGTAAAAATATATTATTGAAGCTTTAATTTTTATATCTTGCCGAAGATATATTTGTACAGGTGCCTAACTTACAGGTGTCTACAAATAGCATATTTTCAAGAGCCCTAATAGGTCTTAAACAGGAGATGGTACAAAAAAAATTTCATGAGGAAACTTATACTAATTATAAAAGTTCTTTCTTGTCTCAAAATTTCAAGTTCCTATCTCAAAGCGTGCCGGAGTTATTAAAAAAGAAATACCATGCAAAATTTAGTTTTTGCAAAACGGTAAATTTAAATACTAAATTTCCAAAAAAAAATATTTAATTTTGATATTGATTTGCAATGGTAAAAAAAAATCCCGTCGAATGGCGTTTTCTGATTGAAAAAATGTTAAGCGGAGCATGAAATATATGCTTTTTCAAAGTTTGAAGGTCTGTAGTTCCATGATGGATGGGGCTACATGAAAAAGTTGTTCCACAAAATTAATTTTTTTATGAGGCCAGACCCATTGTTAAATTTTTTTTCTCTATATTTAATGGTGTAGAAGTTTTGTAAATAGATGGACAGACGGGCGGACAGAGTGAAACTAATAGGCACATTTTTTGAAATTTTTTTTGGAAATGTGCTAAAAACCAAATTTAAGGTAAACATAATTAAGAATTTTAAAATAAAAAAAAAAAAATTTTTTAATCAATAAACTGAATGTGTAGAATACAAATTAATCTCTACAAAAAAATGTTTTTTCTTTTTTCATAAGTTAGAATAGTTTAGGATAAAAACTTAAGAGCAATGTGTCTATACTTCGAAAATTTTCAAAAAAAAAAAATACAATAAAAACCGTTTAAAATGTCATATCGGTTAAAATGATAAAATTTCATATCTCCTTCCTATGAGTATTTTCCATTAGGTCTTATGAGTATTCCCATATGATCCCTTTAAAATCACATCGCGTAGTACAACAAATTGCTTCAAAAGTCTTAAATTGGTACTGGATTTATGTTTAAATATGATTTGTTACAATATTACAAATTTTAAAAAAAAAGAGCATTTTTACTTTAAAAGGTACGCATTGAGACATTTTAAATGAGTTTGTTTAATTGAGTAAATATCATAGCTTTCGGCAATAGAGAGTTGATCAAATTTTAAGTAATTAGATAACACAGAAGAAGTTAAAAGCAACAAAGAAGAAAATTTTGCCAAACTGTGGCATTTTAAACCAATAATTCTCCATCAAATTAAACATATTAATTTAGTATACATCAAAAGACTAGTCCTTTTTGAAGTCCTCGGGAGCTTACAAAATACCATTTTGGACCTAAACTCAAAGAAAGAAAGAAAAATCTCAATAACCTTTTTTCAATGGTAGAGGACGGGCAACGCCAATGCCTGCTAACAGTATGGAAACCGAACGGCTGTCTGAAAAAGCAATCAAACTAGCAAATTTGGGAGGGGCTAGAAATCGCTTTCAAAATCGAATGAACTACCCAGATGTGGTCCAGAATGTCAAGGATTAGATAGGCAAGGATAAACCCATCTGATTAAATTTCCCGAAAGTACATTATGAAAATGAGTAATATATGATCCTACGCCCTTAATAGGGTGTTGGAACGAGAAGATGAAGACAACAAGAGAAGTATGTTTCCTATTTTAAAAATATATAATTCTATGTTTTATATAATTATAAAATTATTTGTTTTGATTTTTTAAGAAATTTTTGTATTATTTATTGTGCAAGTTGTGCTCATCAAATTATCCAAAAATTATTTTTAAATATAATAATAACATTAGTATCAGTATCCTGCTTAATAAAATTCAAAGGAAGGTACATCTAATGAAAAAAAAAAATGATTATTTTATAAAATTTTAACACAGTCTTCAACTCAACTGCATAATATTTCGTACCTTAATATTATAAAAATATTTTTTTATTGAAAAAGTTTGAGAAAAGTTCTTAAAATTTATTTATGTACATATATATAGATATTATATAACAAATTATATATAACAGATACCCCCAATTAAATTAAATATATAATATATATATAATATAATATGTATGTGTGAATAAATTAAACATGATATTATTATGAAAGGTCAATTGCCTTGAAAATTCAATTTCTGGAAAATAAAGAGTATATAATAGGTATTTAAATGCTTTTAGTTAAAATTAACTTTATATAAAAATAAAAAAATAATAAAAAATAAACTTATTTTTCAATAAGTACTAATTATTATACTGTTCATAAGTTTATAATTTCAATTAGTTTTCAATTTTTTTTTTTTTTGTTGTTTATAAACAACTCACGTATAAATTGTAATCTAATTATGTTAAAAAAAAAGAAATATAAGAATCGTTTTAAATGTGTATGTTACGGGAAAAATACATAATATAATTATTTTGCATAATAACCTATTAACTATTACACAATGAGCAGAATTTTACGTAAAATAGCAAATTGTTTGTCTAGGATTTAAAATTTACGAGATTAATTCTAAATGAATGTCATAGTCAAAGCTCCCAAGCCTTTCTAATCAATTTATGAAAGAACTAATTTTTTTTTTTTTTGTTTTGGAAATTATATGTTGTATTTGATCAAAATTTTCATATAAACGAGACTTTGGTACTAATTGTTTCATAATTTATGTCAATATCAGAACACAGATTTAGAATAAAATAAGATAAAAATTTATTGAAATTAGTTTTTTTTTTGTTTTTACGGCGGATGGTGAAAAACATCGAAAGTAACTCAAAAGAGCTGCACGAGGTTCCTCTGGATAGTATTGGATTTTAACCAAGCAAAATCACATCCTTTAAAACCAAACTTTAGGATAGGTCCTTTATTTCATAATGATGTAATGTAAAGTTTGTTTTTGAGGAAGAGGATGAGGGAAAAATTACTTGGAAAATTGGGTTGGGAAAATAATTAAGATTATGGAGGATGAGGTAAAACATTTGGAAAGTTATTTTTAAGATGAATGTTAATGTTCTTCTTAAATTTGGTTATATCGTACACATATGAATTTCAACTTTTGGCAGCACATACATAGGAATAAGGTTCCATAAAGGAGAGGTGCGAATGACAAACGAATTTCCGAATGCTATCTTACGATCGTCTTGACAGTTCGACAGCTTATAGGGGCGGACGACATCTGCCGCACTTCTTGTTTCACGTCGGAAAATTGTGAGTGGAGGCATTAATTGTTTTATTTCTTTGGAATAGAGATAGCATAGTGGAGTGAGCGTTGATGAAATACTAAGGTCGCAAATAAGACGAAAAGCCCTGTTTTGTACTTTTAGCGCTATTAGCGGATCACCTTCATAATTAGGAGCTCCTACATAATTAGTTACATAATTAATTAAATAAAAAAAACTTTATAATAGTCAGAGCATCCAACTGGTGGAGCTAATGATTCCAAAAAATGATGCTTAGTTAAATATGAATAATAAATAATTTCGTCGATATCCGTCGATTTCGTCGATATATCTTTGATTTCTTTTTTATCTTGTATACTAGTAATGAATATATACTTATTAACGAAATTGGAAAAACCCTTTATACTTTAACTTTAAAAATGTGATTAAGGAAATATTTATTTTTAACATTTATATGATATTAATTATAAATGTCAATTTTTTAATTATTTTATCTTTTGAGTCGAATAATTCGTTCGAAAAACGGTGTTTTATGAATGTTGAATGTTAATTAGAATTTTAAGTATGTGTTCCAAAATTGTGATTATATTTTGTAACATTCTAATATTGTTTATACAAGGGAAATTTTTAAAATTCAACAGACACATTTAATTTAAGCAATTCGTATATAAATTGAATAAACCGTTCACACTTTCAAACTAATTACTTTTACTAAACTTTCAAAAATTTTACCGTATTTTGTCATATTTTACCATTTATCGTATGCATCGTATTTACCGTATGCGGCAGCCGCTAAATGACAACAAGACGTATAATTTTAATTAAAAGGAATAATCTGTAAAATTGCATATCTTTTAACAGCATTTTATTATTTTTTGTTTTTATGCGAAATCAATTTGCTTTGATTTGTATATAATAATATTGGTTTTGATTATAAATAACTACAACGGCTACGTTTCAAATCACTTGAGTTGCCGTTTCACCTCATATCATGTTCTCTATCAATCAAACAGAATTCGTGCATATTTACTTCTTTCTTTTTTTTTTTTTTAATGCATTTCTCTGCCACATAAATGTGGACAGGAAATTACACAGCCGATCCTGTTCACTGACTGTTCACGTGACTGTAAATGTCGTAAGAGGGAATATCTCTTACGACGTGTGTGGGATTCGAACCCACACTCCCTCGGTGTTTACAGCGTATTTTATACGCTCTTACCCACTAGACCACCGAGGCCCCCTTTATTTATTTTTTTAAACCTTGAAATTTTTTTAAGAAGTATTCCAACTCACAGCTTGCATGAAAAAAGCCTTGTAATAAGATAAAACGCAATGGCCATATAAATAACATTCAAAAATCAAACACAAAGTTTTGTCTTGGAATAATATTTAAAAAAAGTAAAAAAATACTTCGTAAGAAAATTAATATTATTATAATGCTACGTACATACATTTTGTAGTATAATCCTCTTCACGAATACTAAAAAACAAAATATATATATACATTATATAAATTATGCAAATTTAAAATTAAAATTTCATTAGAATATTAAATAATAAAAAGAATATTGCTGTTAGTACAAATTCGCTACAAATCGTTTTATTCAAAGTCAAAGTTTCACATAACAAGGAAGAAAAATTTTAGTATGCATCAGATTTCTTTACCATTTTTTTAACTCTACAGCACTCATGCGATATTTTTTTCATAAGTACTGGAGTCGGGTTTTATTGACCCAAATTTAAAAATATATAAATGTGTGTAAATAATATAGGAAATTATCTGAATAATTTTTTTTTTTTAAACAGAAAAATTGTTTAGAACATATAATTCAAAATCATAACCAGATTTTAGGGAATTGCAATTAATAAACTGCGAGACTATTGTTAAGAAAATTACAGTTATTGTTTCAGAAAATATTAAAACTCAGCTGCTGGAAAAATGAAAAGCATTATGCTTTAAGAAAAAAAAAGTTATTGGCTTCTAAAAGCGGTTTGGGTCGAAAATACCCGTATGCGAATACCGGAGGGTTAAAATAAAAAATAAATTAAATAATACCATACAGTTTTCCATACATAATATTAAGTTTTTGTATGTACAAATATCTGTAGCATATTATATGATGCACTTTATACAGTGGTGAACAAGATATTATAGAACAAATTATGTTATTTAGCTTATAATACTGTAATTATTAAATAATATCACATGTTTTTGCTGGCAAAGATAAGTTGCGGTGTAAATTACACTACACATTTTATCTATAGATTTTTTAATTCTTTTATTCGATTGATATTAGAATGATTGCAATACAATACATTTATCTTTTTTCGATAGATAGACTTTATTTTAGATTGTTATTCTTTTTAACTTTAAGACAAATAATTTTCTCCTCTTTTATAACCAAAAATTACAAAAAGAGGTAATGTATACCTGCGATAAATATAAGTATGTAAGAAATGATTAAATGTTACGGTAACAGGCTAGAAATTGTATTCGTACGTATATCCGGAGATGACACATTCAACAATGTAGAGTAATTTTCGGCGTTTAATTTTGGATCGTTCATTTTTTTTGAAAAATTTTAAATTTTCTCTGTTAATTCTAAAAGCTATAAAAATCTTTGCTAATTAATAAAATTATAATTATTACTTTTATTATGTGTTGCTTTAGTTAGTTACGATTTAATAAGGTCTATTAAGATAGTAGGCATATTAAAGATAGTAGACCTATTACCTTGTTTTTCAAAAAAAAAAGTGATTATTTTATTAATTAATAACTTTTTATGTTTTTTCATTGGTAAATAATAATAATTTGTAATTTTTATATAAATCTGGTTACTACATAGATAATAGAATAGTTCTGTCTATAATATGCCACCATTGTGAAAACTCCAATACAAAGAAAAACAAGTAATCAATTATAAAGGAACTAAAGTTACTAAAGATATCTTTAACAAAACTTACTAAGTAGTATATTGAATTTAATTTCGAACTACCGATAGTCATTGTTTTTTGTTTCTTTTAAAATGACGAAATATTTTAGGCTTTATTAGACTACAAAATAGTTAAATATAAGGCGTACTTGTAGCACTTATTATACCCTACACCTAAAGTATAGGGCATATTAACTTTGGTATGGTGTTTGTAACCATAAAAAGGAAGTAAGTTAGATATGAACATGTATATAATAGATTCTTAAACAGTGTCACCTCCTGATTTGATTTAACGATGTCCGTCTATCTGTCCGTTCGCACGATAACTCAAAAACTAATAAAACTATCTTGATGAAATTTATATAGTAGGTTATCAATTACGAAAAAAAGGCGGGGATTGCACCTAGGAAAAATCGATCCATCGATTTAATTTTTGAAAGCTTCCGAACTGACCAAAGAGAAAACAGCATATCTCCAAAACCAATAAAGATTGTTTCTTTAAATTTGGTACAAGGATGTTCTGTAATATTTCCTTTTTATCCCTGAAATTTGAAAATCATATGAATTCGAGTGCCGATTCGGATAGCTGACACACCCCACCCAAGACTTCACAAGCATATTTTCAAAATTATTAAAGATAATAAATTTATATTCAATACCTATCTAAAATATCTTATGGATTTTTAATTTAATTTAAATTTTTCAGGTGTAGGATATTAATAAATCGGTTGCATTGACTTACTTTAAATTCACATTTACTTGTTTTAAATTCTAACTCTATATTTGATTAAATTTATTTATTACAGTTTTATTTATTTTAGTTAGGCCTTATTTGTCAATTACCGGCAAATTTATATTTCTTAAAATTTTTTATATGTTAAGTTTATTCGTTTTGTGTTCACAGTTGAATGCCTGGAATGCCTAAATTGTTTCCAAAATATGCTAAATATTATAAATATTTCATCATTATTAAACAATTTTTTTCTATTTTTAATACAAACATAATATATATATATATATATATATATATATATATATAAGTTTTATACAATATAAAACTTAACTTTATGTCCCTAAAAACGTACATATCATTAAAAAAAAAAATTAAGTTGCACATACTGAATATTATCTGCTTTGCTCATTGTCAAGGATTACGTATAAGTAATTTCAAACTTTCTTTCATTTCTTTTATAACAATACAAGAAAACACAAAATTTAAGAACATATAAAAAAAGTGTTATTGGATAAAATTTTTTTAGAATCCATTCTACTATAATAGAACACAAATAATTCAGACAATTTAATCTTTTAATCTTAACATTTTAACATATTATAATATAATAATATTAAACTAAAATTTTCTTTTCTTTTGTTTTTCCTGTTTGTTTTGTTTTTTTTTTTTGTTTGTTTTTTCAAGAAACTTAACATTTCTTATGTTATAATTGAATAACTTTCCATGAAAATACTTTAAGAAGGAAGGAAATCAAATGAAAGCTTTTCAAAATACTTTTTAAGGATAATAAGATCATAATATAATAATAATAATATTAAAAAATTTATATAATATTATATTGTCTAGGAAAAAAAATAATAATATGTTCCTTAAGGAATACAAAATAATTTTAAAAAAATAGTAAAGTGATAGTTTTGAACAATAAAAAAATTATATTAATTTAATTATTAAATTTTTTTTTTAAATTTTTGAAAAAAATATTTGTTTTTAAATTTTTATTTTTAAAAATAAAATTAATTAATATTTTTTTTTCTAAAATTTTATTTTAATGATAAAAAAAAAAAATCTAAAATTAAATTAATTAGGAAATCCGGGTGCGGGTTATAATGTCGACTGAGAAAATGTCGCCTGAAATGTTGTCTAAGAAAATGTTGATTGAGAAAATACTGCGCAGTATTTTCTCAATCAACATTTTCTTAGACAACACTGCGCAGTATTTTCTCAATCAACATTTTCTTAGACAACATTTTTTCAGTGAAGATTGTCATTTTTTCAACATTTTTTCAGTAAAATAGTTACTTGAGGTTTTACTAATTATACCCGTACGATAGGATCGGGTATAATAAAATTACTCCTCCGTTTGTAACACCTCGAAATAAGCGAGCTAGATATACCTTCAAAGGTATGGATCGGATCAGAAAAAAATTCTAAGACTTTTGAGCCATGTCCGTCCGTCCGTCCGTCCGTCCGTCCGTCAGCACGCTAACTCAAAAACTAAGAAAGCTAGAATCTTAAAATTTACATAAAATATTTTGGGAGTAATTTGTAGGTTCCCTATTTTTTTTGGTTGAGTTTGGAGCAAGCCTTAGGGTAGCTCTCGAACACCTAACTTTTAGATCCCCACATTTTTTTTGCAATAGAGCTATTAAATTTTAACTACTGATAGATCTCACAAAAATATTAATTTTATTTTTAATAACTTTTTTTTGTAGTCCCACCCGTTACGGAGCTACAGCTCCCCAAAGGTTCAAAAAAGCTCTATATTTAAATTATTATAGCACAAGTTGTATAAGGTATATCTTCATTTTGAAAACGCCAAATGATTACTACTTTCATTAGCTTTAAAAGTATATATACAATAAATATATAATTTTGACATACGGTGTCTTAATTTACCGTTATGAAAAACTCAAATTTTGCAAAATCCTTTAACCCTTTCATCTTCTAAACGGTTAAAGTTGGAAACTTGAAATTTTTTTTGTATCACCCCCCGTTTAGGAGCTGTAAGGGGTCAAAAACTGAAAATTTCCTATTTTTAAACACCTGTAACTTGAACACCTGTTAAAATTTTTTTGAAGTAATACACAAAAATTAAAGCTCCAACATTATACTTTTATTTCTGTTAACAACTTTTTTTAATAATATAGGGTTACTTTATAATTGACGAAAGTGTTACTTGATTTTTTCAAATTTTCTAACAAATTTCTTTAACGAATTTTTTCCATTTTGTTTTACTCGATAATTTGAAATTGTTGAGGATATAATGCGTAGTACAAAAAAATGTAAATAAATAAACAACATAACGGTTGCTTGAAGAATTTTTATTTATATGATATTGATATACATACTTATATAATATCATGTTTATTTACATATCGTATATGTCACTAGTGAATGAATGATAAGAGTATAGATGTATATTATATAGCGCCGTATTTACATACATATATGTATTTTATTGTACTTATAAGAAATTTTTCTGTCAATGGAATATTTAAATATAATATAATATAATATTTAAAATTATATTTACTGTTTTGTACTTAGTAAATTTAATATACATTTACCGCTTAGTATTAAATGGTACTATAGAATATTTGAAAAAGTTTTGGATTGATAATCGTTATGTGGAAGGTTAGAATCATCTTTTGAAGAATGTATATATAAACATATAGTTTGAATATATGTACAACCCATAGTTCTAGAAATTATAAAATTCACCCAAATTATTTTAAAATACTAAAATATTAAAAAAATAATATTGTAAGCAGAGGGACAGGCTGTGAACATACTAACGGTTCGTACGGGTATCTAAGAGTTGACAAAGTCAACTGTATTCTTCCTCGTTTTTACCTATTTTTTTTACAAGAATAGGTTTGATTCTAAATTTGAATATTTATGTTTATTAGCGAGGAACATGAAGTTATACTAAAATCTATTTTTTATTAAATTTATTTATCGTGTTGTTTCACATATAATTATTATATCTATTTTTTCTTTTAGTTTTTTTTATTGAATGGATATTTATTGTTTCTAGAATAAATATATTGTTATAATTTGTTTTTTATATTTTTAATTACGTCGACATTTTTTGTTAATATTTTTAGTTGTAGGCAAATTATCAGTCGACATTTTTTCAGTCGGCATTTTTTTTACAGTCGATATTTTCACCCATTCGACATTTTGTAAATCGACATTTAAAACTTTTACGAGGAAATCCTTATAAAAGTAAATATTTATTACTTT
Source organism: Poecilobothrus nobilitatus (assembly GCA_947095535.1). Lineage (NCBI taxonomy): Eukaryota > Metazoa > Arthropoda > Insecta > Diptera > Dolichopodidae > Poecilobothrus > Poecilobothrus nobilitatus. The sequence goes on from OX352774.1 coordinate 7,521,843, forward strand.
TATGCTTTTAATGATGTTTAATCGGGAATTTGCAAAAGAAGTTGTAAAAAATGCTACAAAATATTAATCATACTACAAGAAGAAGATTTTGTTTCAAGCAAAATTGGAAACTGGAGTTCTTGTTAAATTTTTATACCCGTACGTTAAGAATCGGGTATATTAAAATTGCTCCTTCGTTTGTAACACCTCGAAATTTAAGCTAGCTAAAAATACCTTCAAAGGTATGGATCGGATCAGAATTAAATTGTAAGTCAATTAAGCTTTGTCCGTCCGTCAGCAAGATAACTCAAAAGCTAAGAAAACGGACCTACAGCTTCCCAAAGTTCGAAAAAGCTCTACATTTAAATTGTTATAACAGAAGTTGTATAACGTATGTATATCTTCAATTTGAAAACGCCGTCATTGAGATTTCAGTCACTCATTTCAGAAAATATTTTTGTATCGCCGCGTTATATAAATATAACGGTTGCTTGAAGAATTTATATTTATATGATATTAGTATACATACTTATATAACTCATGTTTATTTACATATCGTATATGTATGTCACTGATGAATGAATGATATATAATACATATGTATGGTATAAATTATTATACATTTGACGCTTAGTATTAAATGGTACTATAGCATATTTGGAAAAGTTTTGGATTGATAATCGTTATGTGGAAGGTTAGAATCTGCTTTTGAAGAATGTATAGATATATAGTTTGAATATATGTACAAACCATAGTTCTAGAAATTATAAAATTCACCCAAATAATTTTAAAATACTAAAAAATTAAAAAAAACAAGGTAGAATGTAAACCAACGGTTTTTAAAAGCGCACATTTCCAAAACTCAATACAAATTGTTTAGAAGTATGACTTACACAAAAATTTGAAAATTTCATGTAATAAGAAAAAACTTGAAAATAGGACATTAGGACAAGTCCGGAATCCTATATAACTAAGAAAAGCTGTTAACACACGTAAAAATATATTATTGAAGCTTTAATTTTTATGTCTTGCCGAAGAAAAGTTTTTACAGGTGCCTAAGTTACAGGTGTCTAAAAATAGCAAATTTTCAATTTTTGAGGCGTAATAACTCTTAAAGAGGGGGCGTTACCAAAAAATTTTCTGAGGAAACTTATACTAATTCTAAAAGTTCTTTCTTGTCTCAAAATTTCAGGTTCCTATCTAAAGGGGTGCCGGAGTTATGAAAAAAGAAATTTCATGCAAAATGTGGTTTTCACATAACGGTAAATTTAAATCGTAAATTACAAAATATTACATAATTTTGATATTGTTTTATATAGATAATAAAATTTTCGATCTTCTACCGGTTTTAGATTGCAAAACTATTACGCAAAGCCCGAGATATATGCATCTGAAAATGGAGCTTTTTTACAATTTTGAAGAGCTGCAGCTTTGGAACCCTTTACAACTAAAATAAACCTTTCACACACGTAAAAATATATTATTGTAGCTTTCATTTTCATGTCTTGCCGAAGAAAAGTTTTTACAGGTGCCTAAGTTACAGGTGTCTAAAAATAGCAAATTTTCAATTTTTGTGGCGTAATAACTCTTAAAGAGGGGGCGTTACCAAAAAATTTTCTGAGGAAACTTATACTAATTCTAAAAGTTCTTTCTTGTCTCAAAATTTCAGGTTCCTATCTAAAGGGGTGCCGGAGTTATGAAAAAAGAAATTTCATGCAAAATGTGTTTTTCACATAACGGTAAATTTAAATCGTAAATTACAAAATATTACATAATTTTGATATTGTTTTATATAGATAATAAAATTTTCGATCTTCTACCGGTTTTAGATTGCAAAACTATTACGCAAAGCCCGAGATATATGCATCTGAAAATGGAGCTTTTTTACAATTTTGAAGAGCTGCAGCTTTGGAACCCTTTACAACTAAAATAAACCTTTCACACACGTAAAAATATATTATTGTAGCTTTCATTTTCATGTCTTGCCGAAGAAAAGTTTTTACAGGTGCCTAAGTTACAGGTGTCTAAAAATAGCAAATTTTCAATTTTTGTGGCGTAATAACTCTTAAAGAGGGGGCGTTACCAAAAAATTTTCTGAGGAAACTTATACTAATTCTAAAAGTTCTTTCTTGTCTCAAAATTTCAGGTTCCTATCTAAAGGGGTGCCGGAGTTATGAAAAAAGAAATTTCATGCAAAATGTGTTTTTCACATAACGGTAAATTTAAATCGTAAATTACAAAATATTACATAATTTTGATATTGTTTTATATAGATAATAAAATTTTCGATCTTCTACCGGTTTTAGATTGCAAAACTATTACGCAAAGCCCGAGATATATGCATCTGAAAATGGAGCTTTTTTACAATTTTGAAGAGCTGCAGCTTTGGAACCCTTTACAACTAAAATAAACCTTTCACACACGTAATAGTTAATAGTTAATAGTAACTTTATTGTGTCAATTTTTACTTTTACAATATTTTACAATATTTAATTTCTTAAAAACTAATTACAATTAAATTTACTAAGCTATGTATATAGTTTGGCTTAGTGGTTCTTTTGAATTTTTTTTTTTCTTCATTTCGTTCTTACGATACAATTGTTAAACTTTTACTTGTAATTTTAATAGTATTACAATTTGTTATTTTTGCTTTAAAGAATTACTTGCACCCGGTATTTCTAATATATAATTATGCTTTAAGCTGACTAGATTATAAATAAAACAAAAAAAAAAAAAAAATAAAATAAAATAAAATAAAATAAAATAAAAATACATATAAATCCAATTTGAACATTGATCTAAAGTAAATTCTTTCTTTAAATTTACCAATTTTCTTTGTTTTCTATGTAATTAAAATTCTTTTTTCTCTTTTTATTTATTTATCTCTTTTTTTTTTCAATTAACTTCTATGATTAAGTTTAGTATTCATATCATAACAATAAAATTCTGATAAATGTTTAATATTTATTGGTTCAAAAAATTTTTGTTGGTTTTGAACATTTAATATAACAAATGGTGATAAATAATAATGCTGATTAATAGTATCACTAATGTGATCTTCATGTATATTTCTGATTAAAACATTAATATGATTTTCTGTTTTAGCAAGATATTTTTTAGTTAACAATGTCGCATAATATATTATAGGCTTAATGTTGGCTGCCTCATATATGAACCTGTTAGTATACCTTTTATTTACATTTTCAAAATATTTATTTGTACAGTTTCGTAGTATTTTTCTTTCAAAAATTTGTATTTTTTGCGCTAAGCTAGGTGATAATGTAAACCAAATTGGAAACCCATAACATAACACAGGCCTTATAATTTGTTTATAAATTAAAAGTTTAGTTTTTGTTGATAAATCCCTATGTCTTAAAAGTGGTTTCAATTTGGATGTTGTATTAACAGCTTTTGTAAGAATTTTTTTAGCATGTTCATTAAATTTGAATAAATTATTAAAATTAATACCTAAATACTTTAGGCTATTTTTTGGGGAAACTAAATGTGAATTTAATTCAAGTTTTATTCTTTTACTTTTAGCTACTACTTTTTTAGGGGCTTTACCGCTAGCGTTTCTAAAGCATATTAAAACTGATTTTTTTGAATTAATTCCAATTTTCCATTTATCATAGTATTTAACAATCTTTTCACTATGACTTTCCACATACTTTAGAGCTAGATCTGGATTTTTGGAGTGAGCATAGATATTTGTATCATCAGCAAATAAGTTCGCTGTTGATTGCAATCTATTTCTTCTATCATATATTTCATGAGGAAAATCATGTAAGTATAAATTAAATAATTTCGGACCCAATACAGAGCCCTGTGGAACACCTGCCGATACAGATATTTTTTCTGACTCTTGACCATCAAAACAAACATATAATGTACGATCTGACATGAAACTTAAAAGTAGCCTTATTACTGTTGCTGGAAAACCCAAATTAATCAATTTGTAAATTAATCCATTCTTCCATACAGAATCAAAGGCCTTTTCAATATCAATAGACAACATTACTGTAGAAAACTTTTTATTTAAATTTAAGGCTATATCATTATGTAACTTTAGTAACGCATCTAAAGTCGAGTGTCCTGGTTTAAACCCAAATTGATAATCCGGAATAATATTATTATCATCACAAAATTGGTCTACCTGATTACCTATAAATCTTTCAAATATTTTCCCCACATTTGAAAGCAATGAGATTGGTCTAAAATTAGTTGGTTCGTGTGATTTCTGATTTTTTAATATAGGAATTAGTTTCGCTATTTTAAAATGTTTTGGAAAGTATCCGTTGTTTATACAATTATTTAAAATAATCTGTAAAAAGGATAACGCTTTGTTTGGAAGTTTTTTTAGTATATAATTTGAAATTCCATCTGGACCATATGATTTTTTTAAGTTAATTTTTGAAATTATAAAATTAATATATTCCAGTTTTAAAAACCTGGGAGATCCCGGGTTATCTGATGGAATTAGATTTGAAAATTGTACCAAAGGTTGTAATCTATTTGTCTGTTCCATTGTCTGTTCTTTAATAAAATCATTAGTAACTTGCCTAACCGATTCATTAATTTCTGTAATGTTACTGATGCTTTTATCCCTATAAAGCTCTTCATAAAAATTTTTAAAAACAGTAATCTTCTCTTGTTTTTCTATTATTTCTATTCCGTTGAATGATAGCTTTTTGTCCTCATCAGTATTTTTACCTATTATTCTATTTATTTTTTTAAATGCCTTAGGGCCAGGTTTTATGTCACGAAGCTTTTTTTGAAATTGCTTATCAAAATGTTCCTTTAATTTTTCATCCAGAATTTTTCGAAGGCATTGGATTTTTGAATTTAGAGATTTATATTCACTAGATATTCTATTTAAATATCTATGATATAAATTTTTTAAGTCTTTTTGCATTTTTCTTTTCACTTTTATCATATTTAATATATTTTGAGGAAGATTGTTGTATCTTCTAATATTTGGGCAATATAAATGCGAATGATTTTCTACTCCATTATTTATTACATCTACGAACTTTTTTATGTAATTATCAATTTCTTCATTCGAAAGGTTTTTTGTTTTTGAAATGTTTAAATTAGGCATGTAAAAAGCTTGCTCAATTTCACTCTTAAATTTAACCCAGTCCGTGTTTTTAAAGGATCTAATTTTTTGAGGCTCATTTAATTTAAGTTTGTAATTTCTAATATCAATATCAAGCTTAACAACGAAATGGTCAGAAAATGAGGAAAATGTTTGACATTGATAATTTTTATTTATCTGATTTATTAGATTATCAGACACTAAAAACAAATCTAATATTGAACCACTTCCAGGAAAAGTTGTTTGAAATGGTGAAACTATAATAAAAGAGTACTGGGTAGAATGATCTATCAACCATTTTTCTAGTAACACACCATTCCTATTTGTTAGTGTATCACCATATTTTATCATTCTTGCATTAAAATCTCCCCCAATTACAATAAAGTCAAAATTTTTTGCCAAATCATTAATCTTATTCATTGTATCATTCATAGTAATACAATCTGTTTGGGGTTTTATATATATTGAACCCACTAAAAATGATTTTTGTATATTATCATGTCCTAATACCTTTCCTTGTGCTAAAGTGATTGGAGTACGAAATTCTTTTGTGTCAATTTGTGTCAAATCTATGTTATTTTTGAACAGTATAGCTGTTCTTTGATCGAAGTCATTTCTAATAATTTTATAATCATCAAAACAACACCTATTTCTTCCATTTAACCTAGTTTCAGTAACAAACGCAAAATGTGGGTTTTTATCTTTAAGTACGTCCAAAAGGAATGTTCTTCTACTAATGCTTTTTATTGAGCGAACATTAACTGTAATTGCAGAAAAAACTTTATTTAAGTTCATTATTTGTTATTTTTATTAAAAATTGTATATAAGCTCCCTGTTGCTCTTCTTTTGATTTTAAGTTTTTTATATATGACATAAACACATTTATCTCCTTAACTAAATTAGTAAGGCTCATACCAAATAAGTTATTTGACATTTCGAAGAATTCATTTAAGGGATTTGGACGATCAACCCAATTACCCTTTGTTATTAAATTTTGATTTGATTTCGGAAGTCTAGGAAAAGAATTACCGTCCATTATATTAATTGAACTATAATTTGCTTCTTTTCGCTCTTTTACTTTTTTCCCATTATTTTTATGTCTTTGAAGATATTCTTTGTAATAGGGACATCCCCTATAATTCGCAGGGTGCTCCCCACCACAATTTGTACATTTAGGTACGTCTTTTCCCTTTGTCATTGGGCATTTGTATGGTAAATGTTTTAATAAACACTTTACGCATCTGTATTCTCTACTACAATTATTTGCCACATGACCAAACTGTTGGCAACGCATACATTGAATTGAACTGAATGACATCAATCTCTCCCAATGAATTCTTTGGTATAATAGTACCTTAGTGTTTAGCAATTGCTCTATGTTTTGATTAGGTTCCATTTGGATTATAAACATTCCTAAATCTTTGTTATTTTTTTTAGAGTTAGGTGTTGAAAATTTATTAATTTTTAAAAATTTTATATCCGGAAATACTGACACTAATTCATTTTTGACGTCATTTTCGTCAAATGCTTTATTTAAACCTTTTAATAAGAGGTTAATATTTTTAATTTCTTTTGGTGTAAAAGAATGTGCTTCAATTTTTATTTTTCTTAAGTATTCTAACAGTTCTGTATGAAGGCCTATATTAGCTACAAAAATTTTAGTTTTGTTTTTGTTTGGAGAATTTATTATTTTAACATTTTTTTCATTTATTGTAATTTTTGATTTAACAAATTCTAAAATTAATTTTAAATTTGCTTCATTAATTATTATGGGAGGGCAAAAAGTTTTTTTTTCTACATTAATGTTCTTTTCTGTTGGTTTTTTAGAATTACCAACATTTTGTAAATGGCTATTAGTATCAAAATTATCATTCTTATTTTGTAGCAATTGGAACTGATTTTGCGAAATCTCCAGTTGATTTTTTTTTAATTTTGTTTCTGGTACATTTTCCAACTTACTAATATCGTTATGATATCTTTTTCTAGGCTGGATATACGTCCATTCCTGTTCATTTTCTTTTTGATTGATGTCCATATTTGGTATTGAATTATTCTTATCATTAATATTTACACTACCATTTTTCAAACTTAAAGTTTCTTTAAGCATTAATCTTTTCTTAAACTTAATACCACTCCTTCGTCCCATTAAGAGACTAAGAGGATACAATGATTAAAAAAAAAAAAATAATATTTTGAATTGTTTTTTTTTTGATGACTTTATTTTTGATTTGATATTAACAATGATAAATAACAATTTGTTATCTTAATTTTGTTTTTGTTTTTATTTGTAATATTTTTTCTTTTTTTTTTTTATTTTGAACTTAAAACCGGTTTATTTTTGTTTATTTAAAATATAATTATGTATTTGTTTTTTTTTTCTTTTTGTTTTTTTTTTTCTGTACTATTATATGAAGGGATAACAAGCCTATTTTTTTTTTTTTTTAATTTATTACAATTAAAATTTGTAAGAGCACTTAAATTTGCTTCTTCTCTCCGTAAAGGTTCTAAATGAACTCTCTTCACACACGTAAAAATATATTATTGTAGCTTTAATTTTTACATCTTGCAGAAGTAAAATGTGTGCAGGTTCCTAAGTTACAGGTGTTTAAAAATAGCAAATTTTCAATTTTTAAGCCCTAATAGCTCATAAACAGGGGGTGGTCCGAAAAAATTTTTTGAGCAAACTTATACTAATTCTAAAAGTTCTTTCTTGCCTCAAAATTTCAAGCTTGTATCTAGAAGCGTGCCGGAGTTATGAAAGTAGAAAAATCATGCAAAATTTGGTTTTCACATAACGGTAAATTTAAATACTAAATTTAAAAAAATTGTATAATTTTGATATTAATTTACAAAGATAAAAGAAATACCTGTCGAATGACGTTTTTAGATTGAAAAAATCTTAAGCAGAACATAAGATATATGCATTTAAAAATAGGGCTTTTTCAAAGTTTGAGGGGGTGTAGCTCCGTAATGGGGGGGGCTACATGAAAAAGTTGTTCCACAAAATTATTTTTTTTATGAGACCTACCTATGGTTAAAATTTTTTTTCTCTATCTTTAACGGTGTAGAAGTTTTGTAAACAGACGGACGGACGGACAGAGTGAAACTAATAAGCACATTTTTACAAAATTTTTTTGGAAATGTGCTAATAATATTATAAGCAAAGTGACAGGCTATGAACATACTAACGGTTCGTACCGGTATCTAAGAGTTTACAAAGGCAAGTGTATTCTTCCTCGTTAGTACATAGATTTAGGTACATTTGCTCATTATTTTCAATTTGCCCGTTCGTCAGTTCATTCTTCAGTTATAAAACTTCTACACGATTTAAGATAGAACAATGCAATTTTAACCGCATGCATAACCGTCTCCTACAAAAAATTATTGTTATGGAAGAATTTTTATATGTAGTCGTGTCCATTACGGAGCTGCTGTCCCACAAAATTTTAAGAGTGTTATCATCCTACAACATTATGAAAAAAAAGTATAACTTTAATTGAGATGAGAGATGGGAATGGGAAAATTTAAAATTTTTGCAAAATGAATGACTCAAGTATTAAGACAATTAGATTTAAAAAAAAATCAACCAAAAGGGAAAACATAATCGATAATGTATCAATAAAACTACATATAATATATAAAAATAAGGCAAAATGTAAACGAAAAGTTTTTAAAGGCGCACATTTTTCAAAAGATTATCGAAGCAGTTTTGAATTGTGATTTGTACCAAAGTTTCTAAATTTTCTTCGAATTGAATATTTATGAAAAATTACGTGAAAAATCAAAAGTTATTTTCTTCAATTAAGAAATTAATTATAATTAAGAAGAGATGGTTAAAGAAGGCTAAATCCAAAAGATTTTTCTACTTTCAAAATTTTAAGATTATAAAGCAAAGCCTGCATTATAGTTGCACCAAATTTTGAATTTTTTTTAGAATACAAATAATATGTATAAGCAAAAAATTGTGAAAATACAAGTGACTTTTCTTTAAATTTAAAGAAACCCTAAATATTCAGAATAAACGGTTTAGGCATAATGAAAGTATAATATCAAGGCTTTGATTTTTGTGTATTAATTTGCAAAAAATTTTAACAGGTGTTTAAGTTACACATAATTGAAAATAACAAATTTACAATTTATTTTTGATCCCAAATCGTTTTTAACCAGATTGTGGTACAAAAATATTTTCTGAGCCAACTTACAATAATTTCAAAAGATCTTTGTTCTCTTTGAAAACAGTTTTGGAGATATAAAAGAAGCAAAATCTTATAATATTTTGTTTTCACATAACGGTAAATTTAACCACTAAATTTGAATGTATAAACGTAAACGTAAAAAAAGTTCTATCGTTTGGAGGTATCGTTTGACAAAATATTAAGCAGAACTAGAAGTATACACATTTAAAAATAAAGCTTTTTCTAAGGTTGCGTAGTTACAGTAGCTCTGTTATGGGTCGAGCTACATAAAAAAGTTATTCTACAAAATTAAATTTTTTTAAAAATTTTACCTATGGATAAAATTTCATTGCTTTATCTTAAAGGATGTTAAAGTTTTATAAACGTATATGCGGACATAGTCTAAACTCTAAAAGACAAACAAATTTTTGAAAAATGTGCTAAAAAATGTAGAAAATTAAAGTTAAAATAATATAAAGTGTTTCAGAGTTATTCTTATAAAAAAAAAACAAAGTTAATTGATTTTTAATATAAAGAAAACAAAATCTAAAACATAATAAAAAACTAAAAATATTTTTCAATAAATTTTAAAATTAATAGAAAACTTTAAAATCTCTTATTTACAAATTAATTCCCAAACGTTTTAAATGCAAGTAAAAACTTTTTTTATACAATATATTATTTTATATATTGAATGAAAATCGAACAAAATATCTTTAAGTTATTATTTTAATTTAGTTTTATATCAGTTATTCATACATAAAATTTTTTATATTTTACTAACCTCAAACACCTTCAATTTATTTTTTTTTTTTTACCATTAAATATATTTCTCCTATTTTTTTTTTTTTTGTTTGATCCCATATTACTTCATCTTTTTGAAATTTAAATAAGAAAATAATTTTTTTTTATTTTGTACTGCATTCAACCCACCTTATAAAAATAAATCATAGATTTTATAAGGAAAAATAAAAAAGAAAACAAAAAAAAAAAACCGAAATCGATACTAAAAAAAAAAAATATTCTGTCTTTTAGAACATTAAATAAAGCTCACGGGTTTAAAAATAAGTTCATATTTATTCCAATGTCTAAAAAAAAAAAAAAAACAAAAACGAAAAAAAAAAAAAAAAGCAATTGTATTTTATTATTTTAATACACACATTTATACAATTTTTATATTGTGAATATCTTGTTTCGGTGAACCGAACCTATACATAATATTATATAAAATATAATATGTACATACATTCATCTACATGTAAATTTTAAAGGACTAAATGCAATAAATCTCTTATGTTAAAATAAAATATAATCAAGTTTTAGACTTCTTTGTAATATTAAGGTGGTATACACCATACCAAAAAAAAAAAAAAAATAAAAATAAAAACGATATAAGATATACACGAGTATTAGTCATATTTGATATTACCTTTTCTGTGCATAAAAGGTAAAAATAAAAACTATAAAATGTGTTATTTTCATCACAATGGGAAATCTTTTAAAATTAAATTCCACAGATTTTTTTTTTTTATTTGCAAAAAAAGGTAATAGAATGTAAATATTCGAATCTATACTTTTTTGTTTTTTTTTTTTATTTTCTTTTTTTCTTGGTATTGGTATCTACCCTGTAGTTAAATTTTCAATATTAATTAAGAAGACTATAGAATTAAATTTTCTTTAATTAATCGCAATTCTTTCTACAGTTTTTTAGTCATTCACTGTTAAATGAAATTTTATTGCCCAGCGTGGTGTGTTAGTTTGTCTTTGTACTTGATAGTTATTTCCGATATATAAAAGATGAAATATTAACAAAGGTAGGAAAATAATAATCTATTGAGCTTTAATGACACTGAGAATATTTTAATGAATCTTGAATTTTCAAAAAATAATAATTTTCTATAAATTAAATATTATAATGATTTCCATTTACTTTCATTTAGTCGCATTGTTAATCAAAAAAAAATTCTTAAAAGTTAAATAATAAATACAATTTCGACTATCAACGAAAAATTTACGACTAAAACATTAAAGCACATTCATTCTTATTTGTTTACCCAGAATAATATTGTTACCATCGACGACCAACCAAAAATTCGTCGTCGTCGAGATTAAGATACATATCTTAAATTTTTTCTACTGATGTTAGGATTTAACATTCATGAGTAACAAAAATGAAAAACGTATATTTTGAATAAATAGCAGCTATGCCAATTTTTTTCATTTGACGAAAAATAGTTATAGGCGAAACGAATTCGCGGGTAGGCGATGATCGATGGTCGATAGTCGGGATAGTTGTGTTTATCACTAAAAATCGTTAGAATGATTAGTTCTAAATTAAAGTAGATAATATTTTACAAGAATGTGATTGTTGGAAAATAAAACAAATGGCAACTTTTTATCATTTATAAATCAAATAACAGGATCAAATACATTTATTTTAAGTGAAGAATCAAAATAAATTTAAACATAGACAACATAAAGTAATGAAAAATAATAATAAAAAGTAAAATAACAATTACAAATAATATCACAATAACTAAATTTGGAGTTTATGGATGTCCTATTTGGTAAGAAGGTATAAAATATACTATAAACAGTAAGGTAGTGTGAATTCTAATGCCATACACATCATAAGAATAATATTTTTCCTTACAACATTTACAACCACAATATGAAAAGAAAAGGCTTTGTAATTTGCTTGTCTATCTATGTGATCCATGGTCGATAAAGGAAATAAACAAAAAAAAAAAAAACTAAATATGAAAACTTATCAAAATCCTGTATTAGATATTCCTATATTCGCATATAATATGATACATTTAGCTTTGGAAAAACGCTTTTCTTTTGCAACTTCAAAATTGAAAACTTCTCTTAATTGTGTATAATATAAAAATTATCTGTGAAGCCAAATGAACAAATTAAGATAATTGTTTTCTCCTCACAAAAAAAAAAAAAACAATGAAGCCTTACGAAAACATTAAATATTTTCTAAAGAAAAGCTCAAATTGAAGGAAGAATAGTAAAGTGTTGCCATTATGATTAAATAAAAGAGAAATTTGGATAAAGATTATGGATTTTTCCTTCAAAACAACATGACTGTTCATATTATATCTACAAATATTGCCACAAAAAAACCAAAATAAGGAACATGACTTAAATAAGACTAAGAATGAAAAGAAAATCCCGTTTATTTTCAACATATTTTGACACAATGAAAATTTTTTTTTTATCTTAAAGTTTTTCTTTTATTCATAAAAAATTAACATAAAATTCATTTTATAAATAATTTCTTAACGAATTTTACATATTTTTCATTTTACAATTTTTACCTAAAAATATCTAAAGGATTAAAATTAAAGGATTGCCCTTAAAAGAAAATTTTTTTTTTTTTTGTTTTTTTAAATTGAAACTAAAAATGTAAAAATTGTTAGAAATATATTTTGCCATAAATTTTCGATTTCAGATTTTATTGAAAAATAGAAATACAGAAACTATACATATATACTATAATATACATAATACATAATGAAATATACATAATATATACATATATGTATATTAAAATATATAATATGTTTATATTATGAAATAAATCATTTTGTATAGAAGAACCCAATAAAATTATATAAAAATATTAACTATATAAATTGAGTTCAGTTTTCAGAATAAATAAGAATAATATGTAAAAATACATAATGTAAATAATATATAATATGTATATGTATATTCTTATAAATTCATAAGTAGGTATATGTATGTATGTATATGAATTAATAAATAAATAAAAAAAAAAAAAATATATAATGTACTTTATTTAGAAATTTGTAAATTTTTAAAGAAGAAAAAGGATAATAAAATGTAAATGGAAAACAAAATTATCAAGGATAATCGAAAATTATTTATATACATATGAATATTATTGTGTTTTTATTTGTCTCTTTTTTATAAAAAAAAAAAAAAAAAAAAAGAAAAAATTAAATTCTATTATATGGATGTTATTTTAAATTTTAATAAAAAAATTTAATAACTTCTTTATTAATTTTTGGTGTAATAAATTCATTCCGATATAAGGATAAAATTGTTATAGTTTAAAAATTTTTATTTTTTTAATAATAATTAAAGTTAATTTTTTGGTATACGAGGAAGAATACAGTTGCCTTTGTCAACTCTTAGATACCCGTACGAACCGTTAGTATGTTCACAGCCTGTCACTCTGCTTACAATATTATTTTTTTAATATTTTAGTATTTTAAAATAATTTGGGTAAATTTTATAATTTCTAGAACTATGGGTTGTAGATATATTCAAACTATATGTTTATACATTCTTCAAAAGCAAATTCTAACCTTTCACATGACGATTATCAATCCAAAACTTTTTCAAATATTCTATAGTACCATTTAATACTAAGCGGTAAATGTATATTAAATTTACTTAGTACAAAATAGTAAATATAATTTTAAATATTATATTATATTATATTTAAATATTCCATTGACAGAATAATTTCTTATAAGTACAATAAAATACATATATGTATGTAAATACGGCGCTATATAATATACATCTATACTCTTATCACTCATTCACTAGTGACGTATGCGATATGTAAATAAACATGATATTATATAAGTATGTATATATATTAATATCATATAAATAAAAATTCTTCAAGCAACCGTTATGTTGTTTATTTATTTACATTTTTTTGTACTACGCATTATATCCTCAACAATTTCAAATTATCGAGTAAAACAAAATACAAAAAATTCGTTAAAGAAATTTGTTAGAAAATTTGAAAAAATCAAGTAACACTTTCGTCAATTATAAAGTAACCCTATATTATTAAAAAAAGTTGTTAACAGAAATAAGAGTATAATATTGAAGCTTTAATTTTTGTGTATTACTTCAAAAAAATTTTAACAGGTGTTAAAGTTACAGGTGTTTAAAAATTGAAAATTTTCAGTTTTTGACCCCTTACAACTCCTAAACGGGGGGTGATACAAAAAAAATTTCTGAAATGACTCATACTTATTTTCAAAGATCTAACTTCTGGCAAAATTTCAAATTAAACCGTTTAGAAGATAGAAGGATTAAAGGATTTTACAACAATTTTAGTTTCGCATAACGGTAAATTAAGACACCGTATGCCACAAAAATATATTTATTGTATATATGCTTTTAAAGCTAATGAAAGTAGTAATCGTTTGGCGTTTTCAAAATGAAGATATATCTTATACAACTTGTGCTATAACAATTTAAATATAGAGCTTTTTTGAACCTTTGGGGAGCTGTAGCTCCGTAACGGGTGGGGGTACAAAAAAAAGTTATTCAAAATAAAATTAATATTTTTGTGACATCTATCAGCAGTTAAAATTTCATAGCTCTATTTCAAAAAAAATGTGGGGATCTAAAAGTTAGATGTTCGAGAGCTACCCTAAGGTTTGGTCCAAACTCAACAAAAAAAAATAGGCAACCTACAAATTACTCCCAGAATATTTTGTGTAAATTTCAAGATTTTAGCTGTCTTAGTTTTTGAGTTAGCGTGCTGACGGACATGGCTCAAAAGTATTAGAATTTTTTTCTGATCCGATCCATACCTTTGAAGGTATATCTAGCTCGCTTATTTCGAGGTGTTACAAACGGAGGAGTAATTTTGTTATACCCGATCCTATCATACGGGTATAAAAATTTGGTATATTGTCTTAATGGTATAATTTTGAATAATATCTATATGAAAATAAATATTTATTATTTTAGTTTTTTTAAATCTTTCACATAAATTCTTAAGTATTACTTTGGAAAATAAAATTCTCCATAAAATATTATTAATAAATTGTAATTCATTATGACTTAGTTTAGAAATTAATTTCTGTATGAGTTTTTATACTAAATAATATTTTTTTTATTAGATACTTAAAAATTATAAAATGCAAATTTAAATATAAGAAAACAAATATAAGATATGATTAATGGTAAATACCCATAATATAAACATCAATTACATGCTAATAGAAGAAGAAGAAGTTGAGTTCTTTATTTTTTTAGTGTTATCTGTTAAAATCTTATTATTTCATTAACTTATTGTTTTTCAAAAATCTTATTTTTTCCAAAAAAATGGTATTTATTACAGGATTTAAGAAATTTGATTAGAATTGATTTCGTGATGCCGTTCCCCTATTTTAACTACTACTTGAATGTTGAAATATGTACAAAAATAATTAGTCGAAATTTTAAAGATCGTTTCAAAATCACGGTTTCAATAATTCCAGAATATATTAATTTTTGTACATACATGTATGTATGTGATGTAGGACAAATTTCCGAAAATGCAAAAGAATGAAAAAACAAATTTTCATTAACACTTTGAAAAATAAGATTTTGAAAATTAAGATTTTGAAAAAATACCACTAAAAATAATAAACTTTCGATGTTTTAGCCAAAAGAAATATTTGAGATCCACAAATTAAAGTTGAAACAGTTTCATTTTAACGTGTATAATTTCTTTAAAATGATGTATTCTTGAAATTCTTTGTATATTCTGCTATTATTAATAATTTTAACAAAATAATCCTAAAATTTTTAATGTATTGAAAAGTATCTTAAAGAATTTCAATGGAATCCTATTATTTCATAACAATACTTTCTTCCATATTTGGCAAAATTTAGCTTGGTGACGGGTAGATTCAGCCAAACAAGATTTGTATTAATGAAATACATCCATGATTTAAATTTAATTATTTTATGTCAAATATGATTGAAGGCTTGCAAAATGTGATAAAAGGACATAATCAAAATAAATACAAATTTTTTTCAAAACCAAAACTTAAATATAGTGATAAACAAGGCGGAATGTAAACCAATGGTTTCTAAAAGCGCACATTTCCAAAAGATAATACAAACTGTTTAAAATTTGTGGCTTGCACCAAAATTTAAAAATTTCATATAAGAAAAAATGTTAAAATAGAATTTCTTACAATTTTGAGGGGCTGTAAGTCTGGAACCCTATATAACTAAGAAAACCCATTAACGCACGTAAAAATATATTACTTAAGTTTTAATTTTCATGTCTTGCCGTAAAAAAATTTGTACAAGTGCCTAAGTTACAGCTGTAGCTAAAAAACTTTCTGAGAAAATTTATATTAATTCTAAAAGTTCTTTCTTACCTCAAAATTACAAGACGCTATCTAAAACCGTCCTGGAATTATGAACGGGAACATATGAAAATTTGTATGTTTTATATTTGTAAATTACAAAGATAAAAACAAACCGTCGAAAGGCGTTTTCAGATTGCAAAAATTGCAAGTGAAACATTAGATATACGAATTAAAATTTTTTTTTTTAAAACAATAGGGCTTTTTCAAAGTTGGATGGGCTGCAGCTCCGTAATACATGGGGCTATATAAAAAAATTTTTTTATGAGACCTAGTCATAGTTAAATTTTTTTTTCTCAAATCTTTAACAGTGTAGAAGTTTTGTAAACAGACGCACGGATGGACGGACAGAGTGAAACTAATAGGCACATTTTTTCAAAATATTTTAGGAAATGTGCTAAAAAATCATTATAGACTTATGGATTTCGCTTTCATATAAAAAAAAAAACTCCTGCAGTATGAAACAGTTGAGATTCTTTTGAAGAAAAAAATCTTTCCCCTTAAATGTAATAAAAATATCTAGTTGAAAAATGAGAATAAAAAAATTATTATACTTAATTCTAAATTATACAAGGGTAAAAGTCTATACTTCCCTTCCTCAAAAAGTTTCATTTTAGAAAAACTCCATTTTCAGTTAACAGAAAATAAATTTTTTATTCTTGAGATTCTATTAATGTACAAAAGATGTTTAGTAACGCCAGAAAGATATTAAATCTTTAATTGAAAGGAAACAGAAAAACTAAATATATTTGTCTAAACCGACAACATCTTTGTTCTAAAGAATACTTCTAACATCTAGTAACTTCTCATCTTTCCCAATTTACTTTATTTCCGTTTTCCCAATCCCCAAACCAAACAGTACATTGTATCAAGGTTCGAACCTAATGGCTGGTTTAAAAGGAAAGTACCATTTGGTTGGTTAAACTTATCGAACACAAACAAGCGTTGATTTCATTGGTCTTTCCCACCTATCCTTGAAAAAAAAAAACTGAATATAGATTGAATTTAGTTTCTAATCTGCAAAATGTATGACTTACAATGCCACATATAAATCGAGTAGGTGGTAAAAAATCACACATCCAAAAAAAAAACTTAAATATTAATTAATATGTTATAATATTTGAATCGATTTAAAACAAAAAGAAATTTTGAAAATATGAAAATTATCATATCACAAATAAATGGCATAACTTATATTTTCTATATTTTCTATAAAACGATCAGTAAACACATTTATATTCCTATTAAAAAGTTTTTCTGATATTTTTCAAATCATTAACTAAATACTTATAATATATAAAAAATAAAAATGAAAATAAAAGCGAAAAACACAAAAATCAATTCGAAAACTTATAGACACAATTATTAAATAAATAAAACTTTAGAGTTTTTGACCTAAACAAAGTGATTATTGATAAGAAATATGTGAATAGCATTTTTAAATAAAAATTTTTTTTTTCTTTATAACAAAAACTGTATAATTTTCATAAAATTTTTGTCTTAAGATATTATTTCATCATATATGTAGAAATTGGTAGTGCTGAAGAACAACAAAAAAAAAAAAAAATATCAAAAGTCATAAGGAACAGTACTGAAACCAAAACGAAAAAAGAAAACACCATTTTTTTTTTAGCTAGTGACCATTCCAAACAGCTGGAGGACATTTCATTATTATTTCTTCTTTATTCTTTTATCATATTATATAGATTAATACCAACCGTTGAAATTGAATTTATATTCTTATAAGAATGTTGAACTTATAAGGATTTATAGAATTGATAGATTTTTTTTCCCACAAAATTCTTAAAATTACGTGAGATGAATAGTTACGCAAAAATTATCATATCTTTCTTGTTTATTTCACTATTTTCGTATATATATATATATATATATTTATTGTATATTATAGATGTACATTATAAAGCTTAAATATTTGGGCCTCGTAAGTTTAATGAACAATATATTAAATTTTCTTTGTTTTCATTAATTCTATACCTTCAAATGAATCCTTTATTGAATCAGAAATAATTATAAATTTTATTTTTTTTTTTTTTATTTTTTAGTTTTATTATTCTTTAATTTGCTCTTAAAATATGCTTTTTATATGATCTGACTTAATTATTAAAAGTATTAAATATATATATATATAATATGTACGTAAGTGGTGGGATAAACTTTGCTGTAGCTATCGCGTCTGATCCTTTTCAATCTTTACACAAATACGCTTGGATACGAATAACAAAACATGTTTAGCAATGACGTCATTAAGGGGTCCAATAGCCCTTTAAATTTTAATTTTACATTTTAATTTTTTTATGATATATCCTAGAGAATAAGGTATATTGACCACATTTAATACTTACCTGAAACTTTATGAGATTTTTTCCTAAAAATATGAGCATCAAAATTGGCAAAACCAAAAACCAGATTTGTATAGGAATATTTTTATTCATCATTAAAAAAATATAATGACTCAATAACGAGAAATTATTAAACGTCTAAAAAAATGTCATTTTTTTGCCTTTTTACAAATGTGTCAATTCAATTTTCTTCCTGAAGTGATTTTCAAGTTATAAAGAAAATGGTTGAAATGGACCCCATAAAATATACCAATTTATATGAAATACTGTGCGATAGTAGCGAAATATTAATATGATATGACATGCGAATTTATGATATTCGATGTATTAAAATGAGTTTAAGAAATATGTCTAAGAAATTTATACTTATTTGAATTCATATTACATAAAAATATTAGGGATTCTGCAGTTTACGGTAATCCCCAAAAAGACAAAACTACTAATTGTGAAGTGGTACTTGGTGACTTCAACTGTTCAAAAATATATTATATCTCTAATGGAAAGTTTCTCCATTTCAGGACGAAAAAGACATTTGAAAACCATCCTTATCGTTTTAGTCTTTTTCCTATAAACGTTTATCTCTTAATCTATTGAATATATATTATGTAAGTTTTTTTTTCTAGATAATACGGTAAAAATCAATAGATTATTTCACCATTCATTTGGTGGCGGTAGTTGTTGCCGTTATAAAGACTAGAGATATTAAAGTTCACAAAGTTCAAAAATAAAAATTTTGAAGGAAAAAAGCCATCTTTAATATCTTCCTTTAAAAACAAGATAACGCATGATAACGTTTTGGTTTTCCAAAACAAAACCCACAATAATTCTACCTAGTTTAAAAGATTTCTGTTTTTTATAATTTATTTACACATCACTTATATCTTTTTTTTAGAAAATATAAGTATTTATTTAAAGAAAAATCTTTATTTCACATTGAAATTTAAAATAAAGCCCAAATCACGGATCTTTAAACTTTGGTCTTATTTCTATTTTGAAATTGAAATAAAACGAATTGGCTTGATTTAGTTTTCCTAATTTTTTTTATGTGCACATAACTGAAATGTCTTTTTCCAGAAATTTGTTATAGAAATTTGTTATAAAAAGAGTTGGAGTTAGAGTTGGTTACAAAATCATGATTTCAATAATTTGTTTAGCGGGTCTCACTATTTAAAATTCTTTGATATTGGAATGTCTACTTTAGAGATGTTTGCAGAGTGAAAAAAAAAGTACAATTTAAACAAAATTAATTTGTTGAAAAAAACGAGGAAGAGTGCAGTATAGTAGACTATGTCAACTCTGGGATACCCGTATGAACGTAATATATGCTGTTTCTATAAAACTTGATCATCTTTTAAAAACATTCAGTTGTTTTAGTACTGACGTTAATTACAGACATATATTTATGTAAATTGTGGAGTTGTATGACAGCTACCCGAACCTAATGGGCCTAGCATCATTAAGTTCCAAAAAATGCAAGAAGCCTGAACCGGCTGCTTTAGACCAATCAAATTTTACAAAAGTTTTTAGCATGTAACTCGACACTTTTTCACTAAATTTCAGATAGCTAGTTTCAATAGACACTGAGTTATTTACATTTAAAAGAGGAGTTGTATGGCAGCTACCCGAACTTGTTGCACCAGCAGAACCAAACTTTGCAGAAGTTGTTGACATAAAACTTGATCATCAAAATTGCAAAATTTCAAATACCTAGCTTGAATAGATACTGAGTTATATCCATATAAACAAAGAAGTTGTATGGCAGCTACTCGAACCCTACGGCCGAAAATCCTGAATTTAAATAGCAA
Organism: Poecilobothrus nobilitatus; assembly: GCA_947095535.1. NCBI lineage: Eukaryota > Metazoa > Arthropoda > Insecta > Diptera > Dolichopodidae > Poecilobothrus > Poecilobothrus nobilitatus. The sequence continues at coordinate 7,542,411 of OX352774.1, forward strand.
AACTAACAATGTTGCAAAAGTGATTTAAAAAAAATGTCAGCGTCCTAGCTCCTTTTTTTTTGAGTTATCGTGCGGACGGACGGACGGACAGAATGACGGGCAGACGTACATGGCTTAATCGCCTCAGAATTCGATTCTAAGCCGATCCATACCTTTGACACTATATCTAGCTAGCCTCCTTTAAAGTGACACAAACGTAATGGCAAATTTATTATACCCTTGAACATAGTTCATACGGGTATAAAAACACTTTGCTAAGGATATAGTGTATAGAAAACACTTTGCTAACATTTTTTACAAATACCAACAGGCCAATTCATAAATATTCAAGTCGACTGATTTTATACATTTTATTATAAATTAATTTGTTTTCTGGTATATTATCTTAAATAATTTTTTTTTCCTTCCAACTCCTATAAGAAGCATATGCCATCATTTATTATTCATAATTGACTAAGCTTCAGGTTCTGGAATTATTAATTCTATTAAGACGTTGATTACTCAATTGTAGCTATTGCACAAGATTTCTTTTTAAATGCATTTCTCTGCCACATAAATGTGGTCAGGAAATTACACAGCCTTTCCTGTTCAAGAGTAACTTTTACAACGTGTGTGGCATTCCTCGGTGTTTACAACGCACTTCCTCGGTGTTTACAACGTATTTTATACCCTTTAACCACTAGGCCACCGATATCCCTGTATAAGATCAATCTTAAATTATACTTCTAACAAGTTTATATGGTATTTTATAAAATTAACACTTAAATTATTATTACAATACAAAATTTCAACCAACTGAAAAAGAGATCAAAGCTAATAAACATCAATTTCTTATATTTATTTGAATCTTTAATATTATTTTAATTTCTATAAGTAAAAAGTCATAGTAATCTTCAATTTTAAGATTAGAGTTAAAGATCTTAAGATTCTAATTTTCAACAGAATATATTAAGATGTTGTCAAAAAAACTGTATACAAAAAAAGGATAGCAAAGCTTTAAATTATATTAATGTGTACATTAATATAACCTTCTAATAAAAAAAATTCTATAATTTAACTTATAGTAAACTTTATTTTTACATTCTTGTGAAATGAAATAGAAAAAAAAAAAAACAAATATCTGCAAAAATTCTGTCAACAAAATAAATACAAAAAAAAAAATATCATGTAACTTCAATTTAAATTAGGTCCAGTTTGTTAAAATCTATTTCAACTATTTATTTTTTTTTTTTTTTATATAACATAAGTACATATATATTACATAACATATTGAGTATATTATTGCAAGGACATGCCTTACAAAAAGTTCAACTCGTTAGATAAAAGAAAATGTACATTAATATAAAATTTTAAGAACTTTGAAAAAAACAAAAAAATACAAAAAACGTAAAAAAAAAAAATCTAAATTTACTAAAACTATCATCAAAATTGGCTGAGTCCTGGTATACCAATAAAAATAATATTATAATATTTTTTTTTCAAAAAAAAAAAGAATAAAAAAAAAATAAAAGTAAAAGAAACCAATCCTACATTAAGTGCATAGAAGGATAAAAGCTCACAAATTGCCTTTATCAAAAGCATTTCAAAATGTTAAAACGTGACTTGATTTTTTAAAGTCAAATACAGGAAATTTCAATCCTTATCCTGAGTTTCCTTTCTACTTAATATTTTTTTTTTGGTTTGGTTTTTTTTTTTGTTTTCTTTATTTTTAAATTATAAAATGTTCACATATACCTTTACATGAGATTTGACACCTTCATGATCTTTTTTTTCATTTTCTTATATTTTGAACTCCCTGAAAATATAAGGGAGATTTGCGGTTGTTTTTTTGTTTTTTTAATAAACCAAAAATTTTTAAAATAAATTTTTTTGCACATCTAATAAAAAACAAAAATAAAAACAAAAGAAAAAAATTAAACAAAAATACACTAATATAACCTTTAAATGAAAAAGAAAAGAAAAAAAAAAAAAACAAATTATATTAAATAGAATATTCTACTGCTAAAATGAAATGAAAATAAATGTTAGAAAATGGAAAAGAATAAAACTTGATGAAGAAATTATGAACATATGTTACACATATTTTGAAAGAAAATGTTATTATAAAGGATTTTTAAAGGAGAGTTTGAAAAATATATAATATACATATATTACCTTAAAAAATGCAAAAGTTGCTTTTGTTTTTACTTTTTCTTTTGGTTTTTTTTTTTAAGAATTTTAAATCATATACACATATATTGTCTTAATAACAACAATTCGAAACCTTAACTGAATGTTTAAAATATGATGTCTAATATGAATCTCTAAGGTTATGCATTCATTAAAAAAAAATTATGTTTGATTCTAAGCTTTTAAAATTAAAATAATTTAGAAATTAGTTAAAGGAAACTGGACCCCAATACTCCAACCATCTATCACTAATTAAATAATAAAATAATAGTTTTTTGATAAGTTTTTCTGTCGCCAATACCATTTTTGACAATAACTCAACAAAGTTTTGATTAGTAAAAAACACTTACTTAAAAAAATACAATGTTTATTTAATTAGTGATAAATGGTTATCACAATAGGGTCCTGGTAACGAATGTTGCTTTTCTTTAGACAAATAACATAAAATAATACCGCAATTGAAAATGACTAAAAAATAAACTTTAATTATACCATATATTATATGGATGTGAGACATAAGCCTTCAAAAAAAATTAGCAAATTCAAATTAAAGCAAGGGCAAACGTAAACTAACGGTTTTTAAAAGCGCATATTTCCAAAAGATAACACAAACTGTTTAGAATTGTTACTTGCACGAAAATTTGAATATTTCATATAAGACAAAATGTGAAAATAGGATTTTCTTGCAATTTTGAGGGGCTGTAAAACCGGAACCTTATATAACTAAGAAAAACCGTTAATACACGTAAAAATATATGACTAGAGCTTTAATTTTTAAATATTGCGGAAGAATCGCTTGTACATGTTTTCAATTTTTGAGCCCGAATAGGTTTAAACAGGGTGTGATCCAAAAAAATTTCCTGAGAAAACTTATACTAATTCTAAAAGTTCTTTCTTTCAAAATTTCAAGTTCCTACCTCAAGTGTGTCGGAATTATGAAGGTAGAAAAATCATGCAAAATTTGGTTTTCACATATTTACCGTTAAATTTTAAAAAAATATTAATTTTGATATTGAAATCTACAAAGGTAAAATGACGAATGACGTTTTCAGAGTGGAAAAATGTTTAGCGAAACATGAAATACACGCGTTTAAAAATAGTGCTTTTTCAAAGTTTGAGGGGCTGTAATTCCCTGATGGATGGGGCAACACAAAAAAGTTGTTATACAAAATTAATTTTTTTAAGAGACCTAACCATGGTTAAAATGTTTTTCTCTATCTTTAACGGTGTAGCAGTTTCGTAAATAGACGGACAGATTGACGGACAGACTTTTTGTTTTTAACAGAAGTCAATAATAACAATATTAATAAAATTATGGTCAAGTGTTGAATATAGATAGTACAAAATAGTCAACTCGAGTTCAGTAATGCTGTCTTCCTGTAAAATTTAGTTATTCTGTTATTTCTGTAAAATTTAGTTATACTTTACTGTAACAGATTCGATTATTTGTCATACAACTCGAAATTTACATAAATAGACATATCTCGGTACAAGTCAGATATTTACACTTTTATATATTATACACTTTTCTCGTTTTCAAATAAAATATATTTAGCTAGATACTATAAGTCTGAGAAAATTCTTAGACTCTTTTAAAATAAAAGCGTCTACCTTGGTGTTACATGTTTTGTTTGTACTATATGTTTCACTACCATAAGTTGGAATTAGAATTATTAAAATAATAGGTAGATTTTGGTGTATTAATTTATAATACTTGGAAAACATTCAAAGTTAAAATCTTTTAAAAATATTTAGACTCAAAATAGTATTTTAGGAGGAATTATTTTCAGACATAATACTTAATTACGACATTAACTCCGAGTAGGCATCAGTGGTCTAGTGGGTGAGATCATATAAAATAGTCAGTGTTTCACCAAAGGAAGTGTGGGTTAAATCCCACACACATCATAAGAATAATTGACCTTTGTTACGATATATTTATAGCCACACCTGAAAAGGGGAAGTTATGTAATATCCTTATCAAATTTATGTGCCAGAGGAATAAAATAAAAAAAAAAAATAGTAAAAACTCAAACTAAACTATTTGTGTAGGTATCAAAATTTCATATGATTAGAATAAATATTTAATTTTTTATACAATTATAAACTAAGTAAATATTGTAAAAAATATTATGAAAATGAAAAACTTTTAATCTTTTTAGAAAAGTAGATATTATACTCATCCTCACAAAATTAATAAAATATTATATTACTTTGTTTATAAAAATAATAGGTACAATTTATTTATTTAATTTTTTTGTTTTTTTTCTAGGAATCATCAAGAGTTTTTTTTTTTTTGTTTTCTAAAGTTTTTAACAAAAATTCTCAGCATGAATAAAATAAAAACTCATAAAACCTTAAAAAGTCTTTTACGTGAGAATACTCTATAAATTTTACTTTAATTCACCATAGGGTTTTAGTTTTCAACTAAAAACAACAAAATTGAAATACTCCTAATCACAAAAGAATATGGATTTCATATACAATTTATGCATTATATTACTCTGTTGGATATCCTTTTGTTTTTTATTTTGTTTTATATTTTTTATCTCTATCTCTTTTCACACTTTTTAATTCTAAGATTAATATAATATTCCTTAATGACAAAACTTTTGAGATTCTATGCACGCTATTTGAAGACATTTTTGATGATATGTTTAACCATAATTTGTGAAATATGTTGAATATAATTTAAAGATATGTTGTCCTTATAACCTTACAAAATCCATATAATACATTCACTAAATATAATATTATCTATTATATATGCGTAGTAATATTTAATATTAAAATGAATCAAATCTATATTTATATGAAATAAAAAAAATTATTTTATAAAAATAAACATTAAGACGGAAAAAAAATTTTAGGAAACGATAAAACATTTAGTTAGAAATAAAACTAAAACTTACTCGACTACAATATTTTAGTATAATCTAAATGTATAAGTTTTAAAGGGCAGTTTTATAGCAATTAACATTTTAAAAGGATATCCTGTATCTATTTCACAATTTTCCGGCTTAAGATTAACCGGAAAAAAATTTGAATTTTCAATCAAAAATATTTTTATTTAATACCAACGCTAAGACAAATTACTTCTATTAAAAAAAAATTACACGAATCATAAATTTTTTTTAATCTTAAGTCGTTGTTGTATCATTAAAATACCAGATAATGGAAATACTTACAATAAAATATTCTGGTTTAATAAATTTTCTTATTGGTTATTTTTATTAAACACAACATCTGTATTAAAATAGGTTCAAAGATTCTTTAATTTTCCTCCGGTAACACAAATTTGAAACTTCACCACAAGTACTTGTATTTTTACCTTGTATAAGACTTTACTTGTATTTATTTAATTGTATAAGACTATATTGATGTGGAATATACTGATAGGGTTTAAATTTTGCATTTTACTGAAACACAATAGAGATAACTCAAAAGATTTAACTCAAAAAAATTTAACTCAAAAGATGTTAGACGCACTTAACTCAAAAGATTTAAAAAACTGTTATATAAAAAGCGGTGCGAAAATGAGTATACGATATAAAAAACTTTTCGCAATTTACAAAATTAATATAAACAAATTCAAAGGTAATTAAACTACAAAGCTCCTATTATATATAATAAAAAAATATGAAACCTAAATGTTTTTCTTATCACCTAGACCTTAACGCATCTCATATAATATATTTTTAAAATTGACAGCACAGCAATGTTAAATTCGAGGAAAAAAAATTCATTTTGTTTTTAGTTAGGAATTATATTTATTTTATAATATTATTGAAGACTTGTGTAGGTAAAAGTGTGAAATATAAAATTAAAGCTATCAGTCTGTAGAATTCCAAAAAACCTTCTTTTTGCCTGTAAAAAATAATTGCCTTTGTCAACTCTTAGATACCCGTACGAACCGTTAGTTTGTTCATAGCCTGTCATTCTGCTTATAATATTATTTTTTTAATTTTTTAGTATTTTAAAATAATTTGGGTGTATTTTATAATTTCTAGAACTATGGGTTGTATATATATTCAAACTATATATATTTGCACATTTTTCAAAAGCAGATTCTAACCTTCCACATAACGATTATCAATCCAAAAATTTTCCAAATATGCTATAATACCATTTAATACTAAGCGGCAAATGTATAATAATTTATACCATACATATGTATCATTCATTCATCAGTGACATACATATATACGATATATAAATAAAAATGAGTTATATAAGTATGTATACTAATATCATATAAATATAAATTCTTCAAGCAACCGTTATATTTTTTATTTATTTAATTTTTTTTGTACCACGCATCATCCCCAACAAATTCAATATCAGGTAAAAAAAAAAGCAAAAAAATCATTAAAAATATTTGTTAGAAAAATTTAGAAAAATTAAGTCACACTTTCGTCAATTTTAAGGCAACCCTATATTATTAACAAAAGTTGTTAATAGAAAGCTATAATTATAATTTAGTAGTTTTCAGCCACACACTACGTATTATGAATTCCGTTTCAAGCTTTGAACATCAGTAACTACATATTTTTTACGATTTTTCTACTATAAAACCTATACGTAATATTAATAATAAAACATAAAAAACACATTTCATATTTACATTACACTATTACAGTAGTATGGTACCTACGATAGTCGATAGTAGTAACAAAACGTACACAACAGAATAACAAAAAAAAAAACAAAATTATAAGAGACATTCTCACTTACTCTCTTTAAAATTGTGTATTTTTTTCCTCTCGAGTCGACTCAACCTTAACGGCTCAAGTATTCTTTGGCTATATGTAAGAAATGTAGTATGTACTTTAACTTATGCATAAAGAAAAAAATTTTAAAATTGATAGAAATCATCATTTATCACAATATGTATTGAAATTTTAAATAATGATGAATGATGAATGATATTGATCTGATATTAATAATCAATATGTATCTAAGTATGTACAAGCGGGCAGAGTTTCTTTAAAATTCAAATATATAATAATTGTTTTTGTTTTGTACTTTTCTATTAAATTGTTGCATTTATGTGTGAATGTTTGTATATTATTTGAAGCGATTATAGAAAACTTTTCTAATTGTATTCTATTTTGAATTCAATTTCTTCTCTATAAGTACTTAAATTTTAGTATATCGCCTTTCTTACGACCAAAATTATATTTGAGTAATTTTTTATTTTTAAATATTTTGTACCTATGTCAATTTTATACAGGGTTACCGTTTGTACAATTGCGGTAATATTTGTACGATCTTCTCGCCCTCTGTACCATGTACAATCTTAATCAAGGATTGTACGCCAAATATACGGTCTTTTCAGATTTTAAATTTTTTACATTAGGGCAAGGTAAAACGAACAACGGCAATATTGTTCGTTTTTTTTATAGACAACGTGGACAACATATATTTTATTGTTATTTTTTTTATAGACAACGTGGTCTATAAAAAAAATTAACTGATTTTGCTCCAAACTTTGTTTGTGCATTTTACGAATGTTTTACGGATACCTATTCTGTTTTCGCCACGTACCTTTAAAACATTTATTTTGAACTCGATAAATAAATAGACATAATAGTCCTCACTCACAATACAAAGTATTTTAAATATACGTACACCAACTAAAGGCTCTTTATACAATTTAATTCTGTTTTGGCGTTATTTTAAAAATAATTTCAGTTAGTGTTTTGACGAATTTGGTTTTGCTTTCTGATTTTTTACGGATTGTACTTTTTCCATAAATTCTATTTTTCTAAACTGCAACTGTCTATTTATTATATGAATTGGGATTCAACATAGAATTTTACCACATATTAACAGCGGCCCCTAGTAAAAATATATTGTTGGAGCTTTAATTTTTGTATATTACTTAAAAAAAAATTGGACAGGTGTTCAAGTTACAGGTGTTTAAAAATAAGGTATTTTTTAGTTTTTGACCCAATACAACTCCGAACGGGGAGCGATTCAAAAATATTTTCTGAAACGACTCATACTTATTTTCAAAGACCTAACTCCTCTCAAAATCTACGTTTCTAACTTAAACCGTTTGGAAGATATAAGGAATAAAGAATATTCAAAACTTGCGCATAACGGAAAATTAAAACACGGTAAATTAATAAAAGCAGTAATCGTTTGGCGTTTTCAAATTGAATATATACCTTATAAAACTTGTGTTATAACAATTCAAATATAGAGTTTTTGTGAACTTTGGGGAGCTGTAGCTACGTAACGGCTGGGACTACAGAAAAAAGTTGTTAATAATAAAATTAATATTTTTATGATATCTATCAGCAATTAAAATTGTATAGCTCTATTTCAAAAAAAATGTGGGGATCTAAAAGTTAGGTGTTCGGGAGTTACCCGAAGTTTTGGTCGGATCTCAACCAAAACAATACTAAACCTACAAATTGTTCTAAGAATATTTTGTGTTATTTTCAAGACTGTAGCTTTTTAAGTTTTTGAGTTATCTTGCTGACGGACGGACAAAACCTAATCGACTTAGAATTTGATTCTGATCCGATCCATACTTTTAAAAGTATATCTAGCTAGCTTATTTCGAGGTGTTACAAACGGAGGAGCAATTTTAATATACCCGATCCTTGTCGTACGGGTATAAAGAGAATATAACATAATAACATGTTGATTTATGCAAAAACTACAATTCTGTCTAAATGTGTCATAACACCTTTATCCACTTGATAAATATTAAATTTCATAGAAGTGTAAATTTTCGTTTACCTAACATTTAAGTACCATTTACTTTTCCTCATAAAATATTTCATGATTAAATACGTCAAAAAAATCTAATTACAATATTAATCAATAAACCAACATCCCATCGTAGCCAGGTTAATAGTATAAACACCCTTACTGTTGTTTGGAAACGGCTTGTATGGTTTTCATCGTCAACGTGCTTGTAGCACGTTCACCGATGTGTGCTATAAAAGAGTTCGTATATTTCGGAGCTCTGGTTCTAATAGATTTTACTAAATATTTATCAATTTTAGGAGGAGATATTAATAAATATTTTTAAAACGAAATTTATAAAAAGAATAGGCATACTTGATCATTATTATATTGACTCTAACAGTAATACGAGATTTATCTTCGAAACACTTGTCGAATGTAAGATTTATATTATTATGTTAGAAGTAGATCAAATAATTTATACAACGTAATGTTGTTGTTCCACTTTTGCTTCAAATATCATAATATAATTGCTATTCTAATTTGAAAGACTTCTAAATGCTATGGTTGGAGTAAAAATAAAAATACTTCTGATACCTATGGTTAGAGAAAAAAAAAAATAGCAAAATACTGAAAATTCCTATAATGTAATAATAGCAAAACTAAAACCACATAATTAAATACCATGGGAAAATACTGTCAATGCAGTAAAAGTTAAATCAAATATATATCATTTTTTTACAAAAAAAAGTTATGAACATATTATTACCCAAATTCAAACTAAAAGTAACCTTATATAACTCACAGATTATTAAAGATAATATATGGCTCTGATATAAACAATGGTAACATGTATTTTCTTCGATAATTGCCTAATAAAAAAGATACACACTACCGAATAATAAATCATCTCTGTAGTGCAAATAGTGAATCCTGATCAAGAGACTTAAAGTTACTTACTTGCATATGCTAAGCGAAATAAGGTTACCTACTCAGGAAACATTTTTATAGGATTATTCGCACTGTTATTAGTTGATAAGATTATTACCCACAAAAAATCAACAAATCTAAAAACAAAAAGCTCTGGAATATAATGATTCTACACTTTCTACACAACCGAGTCAAAATAAAAGAAAGTTGGTAGTTTTTGTTGCAGAAATTATGCTGTTTCGATATGACGTTTTAAGTTTAGCCATCTAAAATAACATAATATCACTTACCGAATTTAGTTTTTTATTCCCCTGAACTTTTTCATCTAATAAAAAGAAAAGAAATTTATCTCTTCAATTGAAAATTATTAAAAATAATTAACTTTTAATCATTTTCTAGAATTATTGCATTATATTTTATTTTGTTTTTTGTTTTACCAAAATCTTGATGTATAAATTTGAACTGAAGTATACTATACACAATTAAAAAAAAAAAATCCAATGATGCTTAATTTTTTTTTTTTTTTTGTTGTTTTTTGTTTTTTTTTAATAGTTAATAAAAGTCATTATAAAAATTCACTGAATAAATATCTTTACCAAAAAGTTTTAATTATAAAAATAAAACTAAAAAAATAATTATATCCTTCTTTGTTTAAAATTATACAAAAGTTACAATTGACAAGAGTAAGCGAGATAGATAAGAATAAACAAAACAAACAAGAAAAAAAGAAAAACAAAACATAATAGAGAGAGAAAGAGAAAGCGGAACATAATACAATGTGAAAAATCAAAAATAAAAGACAAAAGAAGATAAAGATAGAATATATAAAAAAAGAAATGAAAAACAAAATAAAATGAATAAAAAATAAAAAAAAAAGAAGAAATAATAAATTAAGTCAAAGAAAAATAAAAAAAAATTGTGTAAGTGAGAAAGAATTATTATATATTACAATACATATACATACATATATCTATATACATATCATAATTAAAACAAAAAACAAGTTATTATGATATACTAAACAATGTTAAAATAAAGTTTTATAATACACAAGAGTTTAATTATCAGTCAGCTACTCTTATATATTTTTATAAATAGTGTGTACTTATATCACATATGTATATATAGTTTATATTATGTTCTTTAGTTATTAAGAAGATTATGAGTTACGATGCTATAAAACATTTAAAGATATTTATTATTATAACAATAACACATACATATACATATGCATATATATTAAAATGTTTTACTAAATATATATTTTGAAAAAGTTTATTGTTAAAAAAGAATAAACAAAAACTGAATAATAATAAAAGCATATAAACATTTTTTTATACTAATTATAATATATTTAACAAAATATGTACAGTAGTGTACATAAATAAACTGATTATTTTTGATTTGATTTTTATTTTATTTATTAATTTTAATTCGGATATAACCTACTTTTGTATTATTTTACAACTAAATGATTTTTTTCAAAAAATAATAAAAATGCTGTGCAAGTTCATCAAAGAAAAATAAAATCCAAAAATGCTTCATTACGTTAACAACCTAATGCAATATATAAATTCCAAAGTGAAAAAATTACAGATGACAGAAAAGTTGATTGGTTTAGGAAAATATTTATTGATATTTTTCCAAGAAAGGTGATTGGTGCCTTACGATATTAATCCAATATCTACAATATGTAATAGAGTTCTGGGAAATCTAGGATATGTTAGTTTAGGATATAATATTGATACATATTTTTTTAATATAACAATTAATGTTTCTCAAAAATTTCCACTGATCCTCCAGTCCCATGATGCAAAAGAAGTTTGCACTTTTAAATGAAGACTTTTAATATGCCTATTAAATATACCATTTAGAAAGAAAGTAAAAATTTTATCTGTTTCATAGAGAGGTAGAAATAATTTCTTTTTTGACACTTTACAAATTATTCACATCTGTTATAATTTGAATATCCGAAAAAAAAAATCATTCGAAAATTGTTGACATTAATTCTATGAATCATCCTGTCAAAATTTAAATAGCCGAAAAAAAAAATTATTTTGAAAATTATTGAGATTAATTATATATATCTGGTATAGAATATCTGGTCTAGAAATCAACTGAGCACGCTGGTCTGGAAATCAACGTAGAAAATCAAAAGCGATGAGGATAAATTACACCAGCACTGCACTCATCCAACTGAAAGAATTGTAAACAGCTTCTGCTATCTGGACTGTATAATATCTACCAGTAGGGGGACCCACGAAGACGTGAAACACAGACTAAAGAAAGCGAGAGCAGCATTTGGACGTCTACAATCGCTATGGAGGAGTTCCCAGATATCCAGAAACTTGAAACTAAAAATATTCCGGGCATGCATGAAAATCCTTCTGACATATGGCAGCAAAACCTGGCTTGTAGCCAACAGCCTAACCCACAAGTTGCATGTTTTCGTAAATAAGTGTCTCAGGATAATATACCGCATATTCTGGTCGAACACGATATCCAACGAAGGCCGTTAGAGTGGAACCCTCATGGTACTAGAAGACGCGCCCGTCCCAACATCACGTGGCGCAGCACAATTCAACAAGAAATTACTAAATGTAGCATCTTCTGGGATGACATTAAAATATTAGTGCGAAATCGCGTGAGCTGGAGGTGTCAAGTGAAAATCCTATGCTACCAAGAGAAGTAAAGAAAAAAAAAATGTGAATATCTATCTATCAAAATATTATTTGTACTTTCATTTTTACAGCATGTTTTTTCTCTTGTGTGAACATTTACTTGAACTGCATGCAAGTTTATTCGGCTAATTGATAAACCTGTAATATCTTAAAGTTTTTACGAAGCTTATAATATTACTATTCATGAAATAGCTAAAAACATTAAGTTATAAATTTACTGAATGACTTGTTCGAAGAGATAAAGTTGTCTCCTCTTATATTACAGACATCATTTGAGAACAAGTTTAACTTTCTAGCAGAATTTCCTGTATAAGTCCTATAATTAAAACTTATGAATAATATGGTCTAAACTTTCTTGAAAAATGAAAGATAAATAAAAGGTAAGTTTGATATTTGCTATAAAAACACCTTCACCATAAACAATTTATGCCTTTTGTATAGATTTGAACAGCATTTTTCATCTACGTAAACTATCTAAAACTACCTAAAACTACTACCTATAAAAAGGAAACTGCGTTAATCAATAAGTAAATTTTTTAATGATTTTGTTTTCCTACTTTTGCTCTTAGTAAAAGTATTAAGAGTTTCTGTACAAAAAATGTACATTCATCTACGTGTTTTGATATTGTAAAGTTTTTAATTTTTTGTGCTTTAGTTTTACCTTTACGCTCGCACAATTTTGCTCATCACTGTTTCTTAAAAAATTAAAAACAAAAAAAAAAACTTCTTATTTATTGACAGTCTGAATATGAATACGCGTGACACATTATTTCATTACTTATTTTATAATTAAAGTTATATTATAATATTAAGAAAGAATAAATGTAACATAATATATGAATATATTATATACACCAACATATATGTAAAAAGAAAATATATAATATTATAATGAATTAAAAAACCAATTAAAGATTTATTAAAAAGTTATTTGTCAATTATTACCATTATTTAAAAATAATATTTTAGATTTAAAAAAAAGGATTTAGGTAATATTCATATATTCATACATTAATAAAAATACCCATCCCTGTTCTAAGATTAGAAATTTCAAATTGAATGTTTGAAAAAAATAACAGCAAAAAGAAAAGAGAGTTATTTTACAGAAAGAGAGAACGTTCAACCTGCAATAAGCAAAAGAAAAACAAAACAGAAAGGTAAAATAGCAATCAAATGAAATAAAGGAATTTACTTTTATTATCTTTAATGACAGCAACGTTAACCTTAAATTTATTCAGTTAACCGTAAGGTTCTTGTAAAAAAAAATCAGAAGAAAATAACTTTTCCATTTTTTGCTTATGAATAAATCTATATATGTTACACAATGAGAAGCGTTGAACGCATTACATTGTCATTCAAATGAGGCTGTTCTAGTTTGAGAAATCCCCACTCAATTAAAGAGCTCTGGAATTTCTTTTAAAATTACAAAAAAAAAAAAAATCAAAGAGTAGATAATAATATGATTGTTTCGATTATACAAAAATGTTTTGCAAAATTCAAATCCATAATTAATGCTGATATAAATTTTTCCAGCCAGCAAAAATATGCATTAAAATCTTGAAAAATTTGTGTATTGTCGGAATAGGATCAATTTATGATTTTTAAGTAAATAACGAGTTCATGTTTCAATTTTAAATTATGAAATTCAGATACTTTGTAAAACAAAACTTTTTTCACCTGTGTTGACATTCCGATTTCTGAAGTGTAATTTAAAAAATTTTAAATCGAGTGAATCGAATGGAACCCTTATTTTGAATTCAACCCAATGTTATTCACATTCAGATAAATACTGGAATATGAACATATTTTTACTTATGAATATTTTCTTAAAATATTACAAAATTAAATATTCTTTACTATAACCCGAAAATTTTTTTATACTAAATAATAAAATTTAAGGTAATAAAAATCAAATAATAATGTTTGTTTAAATTTATTTAATTATTATTTATTATTAAAATTTATTTAATAAAATTAAATTTTTATTAAGTGTAAAAGGATGACTTTTTAACCCTTTTTCAAAACAGGATTTTTTGTTTTTTTTTTTCTTTTTTTTGCGGAATCCAAAAACTCAAATATTGCGGATTTAATTTCCATTTCTTTGTTTTCTTAATGAACTAAATGATTTATTTCATTTCACCCATATAATTATCCTTTTATCAGTTAACATTTAATACAATTATAACACATTTTATATATACATATGTATATATATAAATGTATTATAATATTATTTATGTGCTTTAGAATAAAACTCTCATAATAAGAATTAAATTCTCATTAGATGGCCTAATGAGAATTTAATGAAATATGGCACAAATAAATTAACAAAAAGTCAACCACATAATGTTGCTTTTAGATGACACTTTTAAGTACTTATACATATACATAATATGAATATATATGTATAAAAATATACATGTTTAGGCAATTTTCATTATAAATTTAGATTTTATTTATAATTTACAATATATATTATATACCTACATAAATATTTCTTATTTATATATTTCTATATATATGTATATAATGAAAACACTTAAAAAATACTTCAATATAATAGTCTATGAACGATCCTTAAGGCATGAACTAAATGAAAACTTTGTTTTTATGATTTTTAACCCTTCCTGTTCGAGGGCAATCATACTTTTATTTTATTGCCCTTTTTGGTAAAGCTTAAATAAAACAAAAAAAAATTTCATATGAGAAAATTCATTTAATAATTTGTAGCTTTTATATGGTTCTTTATATGAATGGAAGATTGTAGCTTTTATATGATTTATAAATTAAAATCTAGAATAATTTTTTTTCTTTTTATTGGTTTTATATAAAATATCGAAAACCATTTTATATATTCTCCAATTAAATTGCTCTAGGCAATCTAATAAAAAAAATTTTATCGTTGCTGCAGTAAACAAAATTTTAATTAAGAATTTTTTATTTTAAAATGTGATTTAAAGATTTCATCCCTAAAGTATGCAATTATTGAAAATATAAAATTTTTCTTTTCTTTATTTTAGTTCAAGAAGGCTGGTTTGATGAACCGGAGGTTAAACAAAAGTTCTATCAAGAAAGGAAGTTCATTTTAATGTAAAGAGTAATTTTTTTAAGAAACCTTTTGCAAACAGAATATACTCGTATATATAAAGTTTTGAACCGATAATGACCTAACCTAGCTTATTGTTTTAGTAATATTGCCTAGTGTTATGTGTAATATTAAACATAAATAAATAAAACTGCCGAGAAAATCATAGTGCAAGATATAAGTGTAATGTCCTAAATATACAAAACAGATTTTTCATATTTAACATAATATTTACGCGATCTATTAGTTAGATATGATTAGAACTATATCAAATTCTTATATTATTTTGATATTTATCAAAGCTAAGTTAGTTAATTTTAATAGTATTACCTACTTTTGGATCCTACATCAAAATATAAAACAATAAATCTAAAATAAAATGAAATTGTAACTATTTATAAATAGAACTAGAACTTTCATTCTTCGGTTTCATGTTTGCATTTTGGGGATAAAAGAAGCTGGTTGCTGGTTGATTAAGCCAGCTTTTCCATTTCTGTTCTAAAACTTCTATTAGTACTGTGTGTGATTGTACACAATCAAACTGATAAATAGACAGATCATCTTGTCATGGATAAACAGTTAGAGAACCTCTACAATCCTAGCTTAACTAATTAAAGATTATTTAGGTTGAAGTTTCTTTTGGTAATGTTAATTAAAATGTACAGCAATGAACTATTTACATATACTACAGAATATTTTCATTTTCTGCAGAATACCGTATGTGCAATGAAAATACAGACAAATAGAAAACAAAACAATTCAAACTATATAAAAACTTTTAAATATAAAAAGAAAACTACGTCTTGTAGAAGAGCCTCTTTCATTTTAATTAAAGCAAGGATAAGATTACCATTTTTTTTTAACATTTAGATCTTCATTTAAAGCAATACCGAATACATAATATAATATGATATAATGTATATTTGCTTAACCATAAAAATATAGACGAATGCCAATTTTTTTTTATTTTTTTCACTTTTATAATAAACGCTAATATGCAGAATAGCTTCTTAAAGTTTACTTTCTTTTCAAAAACACAAAAACAAAGTACAAAAAAAAAAGGAGCACAAAATGTTAAAGTATAATAATATGAAAGTAATGTTTACTTTTGTAATTTCTTATGCCTCCATTTTTTTATTCCTTTTTAACATGTTTGTTTTTTTCTTTTTCTCTTTTCGTTAATTTTTTACTCATCATATTCTGTTTAAAAACTGTTGAATATCTAGGGAAAGGCAATTTTAAGGATGCAAAAAACAAAAAAATAAGACACAAAAGAAAAGAAAATATTTGGTTAGAATTTTGTTGCATTTATAATGTTTGAATTGATGAAGGAGTTTTTTTTTTTTTTTACATAAATATATTATATTGGATACAAAGGGATTAAATGTTATTTCGTTTTGGCACTGAAAAATTGGATTTCAGTTTCAAAAAAAAAAAAAAAGGATTTTAAAGGAAATTGTTTAAAGCGTAAATATTGAATTTTCTTATTAGATAAAAGTTAAGTGCATAAATAACCCACTATTTAGGTACACAAAATATACTTTTTTTTTTATAATTTTATAAGAAATAGTAATTCAAAAATCGAAATAAAAAATTTCAATGATACAAAATCCCAAAATAAAAATTTCAGTAAAAGCAATCCCAAATTTAAAAATCCCATGTCTAAAAATAATGGCTTTTTAAACATTGAAAAATTAAAAATTATCAATTACATAAAAAAATAAGTAAACAACTATGAAATCCCTCATAATTCATAATACTACTTTAAACGTTTCATTGTTGAAGTGTATATGTTAAAAAATTATTATGAAGCATTCTAGATTTGGTTACAAAATGATACAACGTGATCCCTTTCGTAATATTTATGTGCGATATTTTGAAAATTTCGATGATGAAATTTTGTTAATTTAGAATGGTTTTGTTTTTAGGTGATTTTGAAGTTGGGATTTCGAAGAGGGCCCCATGAAAAAAGTCCGCAAAATTTATGTAAAAAGTACTCAAAATTGGGGAAACACATTACTTTGTAGTGATAAATTTAATTAATTACAGCATCATTACAGTTTTATGTTTCATTTAACTGGCTTTAACAACCAAACTTTTATCCCATATTAAGCGGGCTTAGAGCATCTCACTTTTATTTTATATTTAGCGCCGTGTTTAGGCATCTATTTTATAACAACTTTAGGTGAGTATACAGATTCTGAATAACAAATTGAAAAAAAATATTTGTATTGCACTATTCGAAGAGTAAAAATTGGAAACATGGAAAATTGAAAAACTACACATACAAATTAAATCCCAAATCTCCTAACCATTACAAATCACAAATAATTAATGTGTTTATGATGTCAAAAAGCTTTAGAAAGGCATGTTGTAATTCTTTACAAAATAACTCTTTTTAAATACAAGATAGTCTGGCCAGACGTTTCCATTGACAGAAGAATCAAACAAAACATTAATTTTAATTTTAATATTAAAAATTTTATTATAATTTAAATGTTTATAATATATGACTCGCCATTTTGAAGTGTTATTTTAATTCTGACAATCATAAAAAGAATTTTAAACTTTCAAATTATGCAAATTTCACAATAGAACTTTTAATCATTAAGAAAAACTTCAAAAAGAATCTAAAATAACTATTTCATACATTAATATAACAATGTAAATGTTTCCTTTTTTTTTTTTTTTTCTTTTAAATGAATCTAATGTATCGCAATATATGAATTAACTTAAATGTAATTACTTAAAATTTTTCTTTAAAAACAGAATAACACAAAACTTTCATTTAAAACATAATATAATAAAAAGTTTTCAGTAATGAATTTTTACTAGACAAAAACAAAAAGAAAAACTCATTACATTAACACAAAAAAAAAAAAAAAAACTTTTGTAAATAGAAAATAAAATTCTAAGTCTATATATATATATATTATATTTTGCTTATCTATGTCTATTTAATAAACAGTAATTAAGAAAATAAGTTTAGATACATATATATTACATATCTATACATATTGAATTGACACAGGATAAAACATCTTTAGTTACTCTTATCTTCTTTATCTTAAAACAAAATTACATTAATACTATTTTTTTCCTCTTGAAAATTATACTCCTTCTTACTGAATTAAACACTTAACAAACTACTCTACAACAAAATCTAATTGAATACAACATTAAAACATCAACAATGAACTGTGACAAGCTATGGATATTTTTTTTATCTTTTATTTTATCCTTCTAAAAAAATACACAAACTTGTAAAAAAATGAAAATATATAGTCAATAAAAAAAAAAAATAAATAAAAAATTTTATATTAGAAGGACCTTTGAATAGATAATACCTAAGTGCAATCCTTAAGATGATGCAGATAATTTACTTGTTGCATTACTCATTCCATCCTGTATAGGTACAATTCATTGATATACGAGTATAAATATTTTCCCATAACATTTTTTATGCCTTAAAAAGAAATTTAATTTAAAAATTAAAGTTTATATGAACTTGTTCATAAGGACCAATTCAGTTTTTTAATGCCAATTTATTATTAATTGTAGAAGTTAAAGGAATCCGTAAAAGGAGGCCAAATCAGTGGAACTTTGGTCGCGTTTGCACTATATCAATATGATAACACTAATACACTTCCTTTCATATTCCTTTGTCAATAAATTTTTCCAGTTACAGTGTTAGTGGTGTATTCTGTTTCTTTTTGTCAACAAATATTTTTAAGCGCATCACTTGATGTAATTTACTAGTACAAAGAAATTACTAAATAATATAATGATAGGGTACTACAAAATGAACTTCTTTTACATACTTTTACAAATTCATACAAAATATGGAAGGTTAGATGTTGACATAATACAAACCCAGTGTATGCACCGAGCGTCATCAATGATCACATTGACGTTGTGTGAACGGGCTCATTATGTACAAAATCGGAAATTTATTACGATTACACAATTTCACCGCAGTGATTCATAATTTATTTCCTTAAATGAAATAAACGAAAGAAGGATCTTAGAACATTAGCATGAAGAACAGTTCCACATTTTGTAGTCCCTTTATACATTCAAATTCTATCGGATTGCCTTCTATTGGGAAATTTGACTACTCGTAAAGACTAAAAAGTGAATTTGATTCAACAAGTAAGTTGTTGAAAATCACAGCACAGATTATCTTTAAATATATGGTAAGCAATCAAGTTTCGACTATTTGGACATAGCTAATAAATGAGCGGAGCGTTGCAGCATCACCTTAGTCAGGCGCTAATCAAATATCAACAAAATAATTACTAATCAGATAAGTTTAATTATACAGTGACATTTTAGAAAACCTGTAGAGGCTGGAAAATTAAGTTAACATTTATGAATCTTAAAATTAAATTAGATTAGATATTTTATTTTCAATTTTGTTAGAAATAAGTTAAATTTTACTTTAAAAAAAAAAAAAATTAAAAAACATTAACTATTTTATTAAAAAATTCAGATATTTTTTATTCCCACTTTATTTCAAAAAACAGGAGAAAAATATTTTCAATTTTAACATTTATTTTTTAATTATTTACCCTGGAAACTGAAGAATACTTCATTTTTTTTTTTTTTCACTTTTCATTAAAAGTCATTTAGTACAATTCAGAAGTGAATGAATTGTCAAGTAAATTAACATCTTAAATTTTTGTAAAAAAAATTTTTATCGTTAACCTAATTACAGTATTTGATTTTTTAAATTTTTTATATTAAAAAAGTGTAATTTTTTAACTTTATATGATTTAGAAAAAAAAGTCAAAATTTGTTCACTTTAAGTGCCCATTTCTACCCTGCGCAAATCCCTAGATGATTTAAAACTGATTATGGAAGCTCATTTATTGTGAGTACTGCTAAAATGTGGAACATGCTTCCAACCAATGTGTTCCCCTCTTATGGAAATGCGCCTGTTTACAATTTACATATTTTCAAAAAAAAACTTTTGTAGGTTTGTTTTCAATTTACCTTCCAATTCTCTGCTTACATCCTATTTCCCTCCAAATCCTTTCCTTTTTATCCCAACTTACAATATTGCATATAGAAATCAGTTCCTAGTGTTTAGATAGCGTGTAAAAAAAAAATAAAATAAACTAAAATTAAAATTGTGTCTCTATTGATACCTTAAAAAGTCCCATTGTTTTTTAGGCACATATTTTTGATTCTCATAGTCAATATTGAAATAATTCCCTATGGCCTATGTACGCCTTTATAAAAACTATCGGTAGTACAATTTAAAATTGTCCTTATGTAGTCAATCTATTTTTTAAAATTGTAAATTTTGAAGCACATAAATGGCATATGACAACATTTAAAATTAATGTTTAATTAATGTTTAATTTTAAAATTTTTAAAAAGCGTCCAAAGATTGAACCAGATCTACCGTAAAACTGTAAAACAAGATCACTGGCGAAAATAAAAATTAATGAAAAGAGTTGAAAAAGAAACCGATCTTTAAAAATTATGTTTTTTTTTGAAAAATATTTTCGGAATGACCCGCAGTTATCCAGTTAAATTAAAATTTGAAAGCTCAAAAAGTTTGTAATAAAAAAGCAATCTTAAAGATGAAAAAATAGTACCATGAAATAACTTTTAAAAATTTCAAAATAATAGAAATTGTTTTTAATAGTCAAAAGTCTCTTCTTCTTTATAATTTTCTTAATTTTATAATCTCTAATTAAGTATCTATCGACTGCTCTGCGCACAATCTAGGTAAAAATCTGTGCTCCATCCAATTTTCTTGGCCTATCAAGTCGTTGCATTCTTTAAGAATTCCATTCGAAAAAATATTTTTTTTTACTACTAGGCTGATAAGTCTGTCTGCACAATAGACAAAAGTTTTGCTAAGAAAAGGATATTATGGTGGATATGATGGGTAAAAGGGGGAAATAGAAATGACCTGGGGGTATATTCTTCTTAATGATTATTTTCTTCCAATAATTCACACTCTATGAGCATTAATCACAATATGTACTTAAAAATGTCTTATGTCTATATCTATGTTAATATAATTCTATTTGTTTATACATACATATTTTGTTATAATTTTACATTTGAGTTACAAAGGTACTGCTACAATCAAACAGAATTTTGTGTAGCAATGACAAAAATGCTGTCAAAAAAAAAAATTAAAATGTATTGGATTGTAGCAATGACAAAAATGCTGTCAAAAAAAAAATTAAAATGTATTGGATTGTATGGAAGATGAAGCAATTAATGTGGTCATGACAATATTACTTATGCAGTTTAAGATATAAAGTTGACCAACCTTTAACTTTTACCTTTTCAATATACTTTGAAATGTCAAATGAGTTATGTTGTCATATTTTTTATAGACATCATTATTTATAATATTTATATTCATAAACAAAGTAAATCTTAACACAAAAATAAATCCCATTTTCAAGTGCTTCTACACATTTTCAATTTATTTGCGGCAGAGGCAACAGTTTTTCAACATGACGCTAATCGACGTGAATTGACGTAAAAAAAATTCCATTGTAACTCCACAATAAAGTCTATTTTTCTATTATTAAAATATATATATGTACTAATTATTATTTTGTCACTATTTTGATTCGAATAACGAATAGATGCTGAATTAGGACAAAATAAATATTTTAAAAACTGTTTGAATTTTTTCTGGATCTTAAAACTTGGTCTCCCAAACAAAAGAACAGCACTTTTGCGTTATCTAGCAATTATATTGTCTGGTTTCTATACGATATGTCTGATTATTTGACATTTTTATCGGATTCCTTCTTCAAGCATATTTTGATTTTTTGCCTGTCTAAAAAAATTGGCGCTTTCACCCTTTTCACCCTTTTCAAATATGGGGAAGAAATCACCCTTTTCAAATATGGGGAAGAAATGAGTTTACTTATATTGAACTGTTGATAATATGATTATCTTTAAATTCCATCTTTCTATTTGCCTCACAAAGTTTTATTTGCATGCAAATGATAATAATTTTGTAGTTACGCTCCTACTAATATTTCCGTTCAAAACATTTATGCGCCGTAGGCATAATTTTCATTTGGACTGTGCCTATTTTTTAACCTTGATTGTTTTTTATTTCATCTCTAATATAATAATAGTCTAATCTAATAAAAACTTTAATAAGAATTTAAATATTTAAATAGGTAGATATGTATTATCTGTGCTTCTTTTTAATAATATTCATGTCCTATTGCAAATTCTGTAATAGTAGTTTCTAAAGTAAATAAAAAAAGGTACTTTTATTAAGCTTTCACATCTTATATTTACTAAAATCCACTCATTGCAATTCATTTTATTTTCAAAAACAAGAAATGAAATTATATAATTTTTAGATTTTGTAAAAAGTTATGGAAATCAAATTGTGAAAGTCATTTAAATAAATCGATCACACATTTTAACCTATTTTTTTTTTTTTTTTTTGCGTATCCAAACTGAATAAGAAATGTTTTTTATGTTTAAATTTTCTTTGAATTTCCTTTTAAATTTTCATTTTTTTTTTTTTAATATTTACCATCCTCTTTTTAGTTCGATTACTATTACTTATTTATATTTCTAAAGTTTTGTCAATCTTCAATTCCGGTACACCTTTTTATGTATTCTATCAAGCACTAGGACAACAACTTTTAACTCGTAATAGTGAACCAAAAAAAAAATAAAAAAAAATAGAAGAGAAAAGGTGAAACGAACAAAGTAATACTCTTATACCCCCTACATATATACAAATACTGGAATACATATTAATATTCTTCTTTACTTTAATACCTTCGTGTCACACAAAATTCAAAAAGTTATCAACAATTCAAGTTGCGTAACAACTTGAGAAGCAATCCACACAACTTTAAAAAAAAAAAAACGAAAACCAAAAGCACAACAACAAGCCAGAAAAAAAATATTTACAAAAAAAAAAAAAAAAAAAAAAAACAGAAAATCATTCCTGTTTCGTTAAAAAGATATGCAAATTTACAGCCCTTGTATATAAGACAATTCTTAAAGTGTAATTTAAAATCAAGAAGTTTTCATTTTTCCCTACTATCGTTCCCTCGTGTTGTACATTTAATACACGTATTTGGATGAAGGCTGAAAAAAAAAAACATTAAGAAATTTTAAAGGCTTGCTTTTAAAATTGTATAGTCCAAGATAATGATTCAAATTTTTGTTACATAAAAAGATAAGTTTTCAGTGATTTATTTAAATATCTTAACATTTTTTTAGTAACTACAAAAATTTGAAAACCAAATTCAAAATAAAAACCATAACATTTACTATGGCATGAAAAAAAAAGATACTGCTACTCTTTAGAGTAAAATTAAAGAAGTGAATGTGTCGATTATAAATGTTATTTTGTAAGAACAAATTCCTATAAAAGATGGATCAAATTCTAAGATCATGAAAAAAAAAACATTTTATAAAATAATAAAGTGTTTTCCAGATATCTAAAAACATTTAATTTGGGGAATTTAACAAAAACACATTATTAACAACTAAGAAACAATTGGTAATGAAATTTCTTTGAAACAACTGAAAAAGGAAAATTAAAATTCTAAAGTTCCACAGTTTTATCACAATGTCATTTTCAAAGCAAGAAAATTAGAGTAAAATAAAAATTAGATCTGAAGAACCATAATTTCTTTTTAGAGTGGTTATATCTAAATCACATTTTAGTTAATGGATTTCTTTTTTTTTTCTGCATATACAGTTTTAGTTTTAAATGTTGATGATCACACTTTTTTCCGTTAAAATTTTTGTTAATGAAAATGCATCTCTCCACCATTTTTATATTTTTGTAGTTAAGAAATATGGAATTAACTTTTAGCCAATTAATTAACATGTTAACCAATTTTTAAAACCAAGCTACTATTAAACTAGCTACTAGCTACTATTAAATTTAAATCCTAATTATAATTAACTTTCATCTCATTATTCCTGACTTGTTTGAAAGTTTGAATAATCGATTGTATATCATATTCAATTCCAAAATTTTCTACCCATCCCTGCGCTTCGTTTTTGTACGAAATGTAAAATTTTGCACAATTTTAAATTAAAATTACGTTTGTCAAAGATTTTGTTTTATATTACGAGTATTTAATTGCAAATTTATTTATTTATGTAGAAAAACTGTGCTTAAAAGAAAATCTTTAAATAGTTTTCCGATATTTTGTTTAAAATTTTAAATCAAGATTAGAGAAAAACAAAACTGTTTTATATCCATAATTCAATATATTCTAGTTTAACGTTCGCTTTAAACAATACTTTATTAATTTGGGGACATTTTGCTATAATCGAACACGGATTCATAAAATAAATATCCTTTTAGCATTTATTAATCTTATAGCAATAATGCAAAAATCTTCAAATGAATCGAATAAAACTTAAATAAAATTTTCCTAATATATTAAAACGATAAAAATGTTATCTACATTCTACTCTTAGAATAAAAAGGAAATCTAAGTTAAAGAAAAGGATAATATGAATACATGGTGTGAATGCTACACAGAATGCTTACAGAAAATTTGTGTCTCTAAAATGACAACAAAAAAAAAGAAAAACGAAAGCTCCAATTTAAAAGACATAGTGGTAAAGAAAACGTGATGTTGAATGAATATAAATTAGGTTCTGGCTAACAAAAAAAAATTAAAAATAAACAAAAAAAAAACAAAACATCAATACAAGATAAGAACAAAAAACTGAAGGGCAAGAAAATAGAATAGAAAAACCTTAAAAAAAAAAGAATAAAAAAAAAGGATGATCGAATTTGTAAAATATAAAAGGATTAAATTTTTAGAACATAAAAATTTATTTTTTAAAGAAAATTTTTATTCCCAATTTTTTTTTTTTGTTTTTATTTATTTATTTATGTATTCCCTATTGATACTTCATTATTTGAGCATAAATTAAGGAATAACAAAAGAAAAAATGAAAAACAAGGCTACAGTCAAAGAATTAGGGAATAAAAAAAAAATAAAGGAACAAATAAACAAAAGAATAAAAAAATTATAATACAAATACTTTACACATATTTAAAACAAATAAAGTAAGAATAAAACAAATAATTATGTGTTATTAAATTTATTTATTTTGTTCAATGGAAGACCAATTTTTATTCATTTATTTATAGATAATCAGATCAATAATATAATTTTATATAAATATTATTTGGTTAATATTAAATTTATTTTATTATTTCCGAATTATACCAAAAAAAAAAATGTGTAATCAATAAGAATACATTATGTTTCAGTGTATAGGGATTTTTCTTTTTCATCGATCTGAGGATCCATTTAGTTCTTTAGGGAGTTTTTTAAATACAAATGGCCAGGGACGGGAAAATCAAAAAATAATTTCTTTTTTATTTAGAAGCAAAAGTAGAAACCATTATAAAATCATTCCAATTAATATAGAATTT
This sequence comes from Poecilobothrus nobilitatus, assembly GCA_947095535.1. Lineage (NCBI taxonomy): Eukaryota > Metazoa > Arthropoda > Insecta > Diptera > Dolichopodidae > Poecilobothrus > Poecilobothrus nobilitatus. Next base: position 7,568,407 of record OX352774.1, read on the forward strand.
TTGTTCTGGCTACCGCAACCATCCGAAACACATCTAATTTTTTTTTTATTTGATCTAAAAAAGTATGTTGCAAACGACGAAATAGTATACAGATGATATTTCATTAGCCCCTTTAACCTCTTCAACTTTCAACCAAGTGTAAAGAAAAACATTACTATTGTTTAAGGGAGATTTTGAATACAAATAGAGTTGCCGACTATTGTATGTCAACCGATTTGAGCACATTTTGAAAAACTAAATTTTTTGGCAATCGAACTATATTATAAGCATTTTAGAATCATTTTCTATTAACATCTCATAAAAAATAGATGCGCGTAATTTTGTAGCTCTGATTTTTTTTTCATCGGTCTAAAGATCCATTTAGTTCTTTAGCGAACTGAAAGAATAAAATGAAAACTTTTTGCCTTGACCCATACGCTGTAAACCATTTTAAGTAGTTTTTATTGTAATTTATTTTTAAAATTACTGCAGTACTATAAATAAAAACCAGAACGATTAAAAGGACTTTTCGCTATAAATTGGCCTGGCAGCTAGCTTATCAGTTCTTAAAATTTAAAATACATTTAATATAGTACATATATACTTATAATTTTATTTATGTTTAACTTTACTTTCAATTTAACAATTTAAATTGAAATACATTTCAATTTCATAGTAAATTAAACAAGGTAGAATGTAAACAAACGGTTTTTAAAAGCGCTCATTTTCAAAATTCAATACAAACTGAATTGTGACTTGCACAAAAATTTGAAAATTTCATGTAATAAGAAAAAACGTGAAAATAGGACTTTTTTGAAATTTTGAGGGGCCGTAAATCCGGAATCCTATATAACTAATAAAAACCGTTAACACACATAAAACTATATAATAAAATAAACAAATAAAATAAACCTTTAACACACGTTAAAATATATTACTGTAGCTTCAATTTTTATATCTTGCCAAAGTAAAATGTGTACAGGTTCCTAAGTGTTTAAAAATAGCAAATTTTCAATTTTTGAGCCCTAATAGCTCATAAACAGGGAGTGGTCCAAAAAATTTCTGAGCAAACTGATGCCAATTCTAAAAGTTCTTTCTTGCCGCAAAATTTTAAGCTTCTATCTAAAAGCGTGCCGGAGTTATGAAAGTAAAAAAATCATACAAAATTTGGTTTTTACATAACGGTTTAAATACTAAATTTTAAAAAATTTTGATATTAATTTATAAAGCTAAAAAAAATACCTGTCGAATGACGTTTTCAGGATGAAAAAATCTTAAGCAGAAAATAAGATATATGCATTTAAAAATATATGCATGGCTTTTTTAAAGTTAGATTGGCTGTAGCTCCATAATGGATGGGGCTACATGAAAAAGTTGTTCCACAAAATTATTTTTTTTATGAGACTTACCCATGGTTAAAATTTTTTTTTCTAGCTTTAACGGTGTAGAAGTTTTGTAAACAGACGAACGGACGTACAGAGTGAAACTAATAAACACATTTTTTCAAATTTTTTTTGAAAATGTGCTAAAAATATTTTAGAACAATGAAAATTTTTATTTTTTTTGAAAAATAATATCAAATATTCGCTGCTCAAACTGTCTAAAATTGATGTCCTGATTTAATTTTAAGTTTTTGTTAAAAACTTTGAAAAAAAAACAACTTTAAAGGTATCACCGTAGTGGATGATAATAATAACCTGTTAAAGTTTAAACCACAAGCTATGAAAAAATCAAAATTATACCACGTATCTTTAAGATACATAAAAAAAAACAAGAAAAAAAAAAACATATTTTCATTACAAAAATAGAATTACGGATGAAAATCCTTTGAATCCAAGTCTCATCCTTCATCATGAAATTTTTCCACCAACTTTTTTTTTTTTCTTTCATGTTTTATGTCAAACAATAAATTCGCGAATAAAATAACAACAAGCAAACGTAATTTTATATGACGTTCATCACCGTTATACCTTTTCAATTAGTTTTTCTTTTCTTTAAACTAATTTTCAACCTACTCGTTTATAAAGCAAATTGTTCTTATTAGAAAGTAAGCAACAAAAACAGGAAAAACAAAAAAACAAAACATAAACTTTTTTAATTTAACAAAACAAATTGTCTTTTTATTTTTCTCTTTCTTGTTTTCTTTCTATTATCTATCTTTCTCTTTCTTTCAACGTTTTTCTTTCCACTTTTTCTTATTATATTCTTTTCAATAAATTTAAAATTGAAAAACTTTTCATTTAAGAAAAAAAATCTTATCACCTTTATTTTTCCACGGAAATGATGGAAAATCTAACAAGGAATAAACTTTTCTTTAAAAAGGATAATAAAATTTAAGTAAAAGAAAGCAATAATAACAAAACAAAAAAAAAAAAGAATAATAATAATAATAAAATAGTTAGATTTTAAAATAATTAAATTTTGAAGTTGAATAATCTGACCAGTAGTCATTTAATTTTTTTTTTTTTTTTGTAGTTAATAGTTTTTTTCATTAGAGGATAAAACTTTTCCGTTGTAAAATTGTTAACACTAAGAAAAAGAATAATAAAAATAGTTTTTAAAAAGAAAAGTTTCGAAAGATGTAAATGCTTTATGTCTTTAAGTATATATATATATATATATATTTGATTAAAAAGTCATTACATAAGTAAAGGATTGTCAAATTTTTACTTTGTACAACTTTTAAAGTTTTAAAATTCTTTTAACAATCTGTTAATTAATTGTTCTTAATGCTTTAAAATATAATACTTGAAGTTTAATTCAGATCTTACACACACTTCAAAAAAAAAATTTTTAATTTATTATATATTTTTTTCGGCTGTAGATACTTATAGCAATAGGTATAACAATATTCTAACAAATTCACTTCCAAATTTTACAAATTTAACTTCAATTTTTAGTAGAAGTTTTTAAAAATAGCTAAGTGATAATTTTTCAAAATGAAAATACTCCTGAAATACGTTTTATACATTTCCTCTTTGATCTTTCAGAAAATTCAATTTGTATTCAATTTTCAAATTTTCTTTAGAGATTAGTAAACTATATTCTTCAAGTGCAAAGAACAAATAGTAAAAATTGACTTTGTGATTATAGCAAGTCCTAATTTGAACAATATTCTTTTTTTCTTTTCTAAGACTGATAAGAATCTTCCAATGACAGCAAGAGTGTCCCCTTGGTAGTGTCATATTCTTACTAGCTAAACAGATATCCCCCAATGCCAATAAAATGGGATGAAACCCTTAACTTCTAACGCAGTATATTGACTTGGGAGTTCAAAACTCTCCTTAGAAGAAGAATTTGGAAACATTCAACTGGGAGTGAGACAGCAAGGCATCAATCAATCAGACTGTTATTATTACATTTAGTTGTTAGTGACTATAGTTGTCAACAGTTATGACATGCCGTAGTATATTTATTTTTCTCAAAACTTCGTGTTCATTATTTCCTGAACTCATAAATTTCAAATACTCATAATCGTTGGGGAGATTCTATGAAATATATGGAATCGAATGATGCGCTCAATCCATCCTCGATAGACGAAATAGAAATAGAGCTATTCTATTAGACAGTAAGCAACTATAAAGCACTAAAGTCACCAGCAATTTAATTCCAATTAGTTTGGGAGTGCTTAGAGAAATTAAAGCTTTTGAGAACAAAGAATGAAGTAATCTTCTACAGACATAGAGGGAAATGAGGAAGCGGATCGGCTTGTAAAAGAAGAAACTGTCCAATCCTCTACTATCCCTACTCCCTAGCCTATATACCGCTTTAGCAGTTAAGAGTTTCATACCATTATATTAGCTAAAGCGGGAAGTGAGTTTAGTCATTAAGAATCTTCAACAACCGAAAATTCAAATTTGCGAAATTTCAAATCTTTCGAAAATTCCCACCCACCTTAGGCAAAAAAAAATAAATTTAAAAAAATAAAACCCTACAGAACCAATCAAATATATCCAAAAAAGAAAAATTATTTTGCTATCAGTTTAATTTTAAAGTTCCATACAGTTAGAATTTATGATAACAAATATGATTCCCTTCCTTTAAGTACATTATTACAGAAAAAGTGGATAGTTATTTTAATTTTATTTTAAATTTAATATATTAAAAATGTGTTGAACCCATAAATATAAATTACATTCAAAATTATATTAATGTTAGTTAATATTTAAATATAAAGCCTTTAAAATTACAAACGATTTGTTATATAGTATCATTGTTTGGTCCTTTAACTTTCAGTTTTCTAGGTGCTATTCTTTTTATTAAAAAGAAAAATAATTTTTTTATTCCTTTATTTTTCACAATATCATATAATAATATAAAGTATATATATAATATATATGTATAAAAATTTTACAGTTCAATTTTTTAGTACCTATTTCTAAATAAAATTGAACCTATAATGATTCCTCAGAAATAAATATAAAATTTTACCACCAGGAAAAAACAAAAAATCAAATGTCATGGAATTATAGTTAAATTATTTTAAATTTCATTTGTAAATAAATTCAAAAAACATTTAAATGAATCAGAATAAATAAATTTTCTTTTGAAAATATCTTTAATATCTTAACTTAATGCCATGAATTAACGAAAATTGCCAATTCATGTTGACACGCCATACTGTAGTGTTAACTTGAAGTCTACGTAAGCGCCTTATAGGCAATTTTTTTTTTTTTTGTATCTATTAAATATTTTAAATAATTTACAAATAGGATTAGAAGTCCTTGGAATAACAACAGAAGGTAACAATAGAATATTTTGTTTGCGTGAACTTTTTGTATCAAATAAATAAAGAATTGTAATCGGTAAAAAAAGTTTAAAGCAACTATTTTATGTCTAAGATCGAACAGCTTGAAGTAGCATTTTAGGAACTTTAGTGGCGTTTAAGACAAAGATTTTACTCTTTGAATTGTTTATTATATGAAACGAATATTATAAAAACAAATTTAAATCAATCGATTACATCATCAAAAGAAAAAAATTTAAAATAAATGATAAAGTATTACATAATACAATATTGAGCTTATTTTCGAATCATGGAGATGTCTTTACACATAATTATAAGCAACCTAGCTAGTATACTTTAGAAAAAGTTATTGCATTTTATTAATTTAACTAATCCACCAAAATGCCTTTCTATTTTATATTTTACTTTTTATATTTGTTGGATAAGTTCATTATGATAACTAAAGTTAGCGAAGCACTTATTACCCCAATCAATTTAGTAAAATTATTTTTTCTATTGCTTTTCTTTTTAAATAACAAATTTTGTTTTGTATTTTCAATGCACTTATAACCTGCAAAAGTGCTGTGGTAGGCTAGGCTATTTGTTCTAAAATCGTTTCTTCTTATTAACGATAAATTAAAACTGTCAATTATGATTATTTTAACTTTGTTGTATATGAATTTATTTAGAAAGGTAACATAAACTAGCTCTTAAGCATTTCTTAAGCATTGTTTTCCATTATTGAGTCACTAGTATTCAACCAAATGGAACAAGCATAACTAATTATAGGTTCTGATTAAGCATCTACTCTTTTAGTTAGATTTCCATTCACCATTTCTTCGTTTAGTTTTGCAAGGGTTAATTGCACATTTATTATCTGCAAGTATTGCAATGCATGTCTGGAAAATGAATTGTATCTTACCTTAATAGTTCACAGTTGTTTTATAAAGAGAAAGTTTCTCTATACCTGAAAAGAACCAGCTCTGATAAAAACGGAAAGTTGTAGTATCTTAAAAGTTTTTTTCGCTGAAATTCACTTCTTTTCTTTAGTATACGAAAAAGTCAAATAGAAAAAATTTATTTTTATTTTTCTTTGTCTGCTGCCATTTTTTGAATATTTTTTTTGCACTAAAATTTAGAATTTTTAATTTATCTTTATAACAATATAAAATTATATAATGTAATACATAGAACATATTATATAGCGTATATTTTATTTTGATTTTTGATAAAATAATATATCTATATATATATAATAAATTATACATACAAATATGTAAATGTTAAAAAAAAATTCAATGGACGATACCTGTTGCGTTGACTGTTTTCATACCTATTTTTATAAATTGTTGAAACCATTCATAGACAGGAAACAAAATTTAGTCTCAAAGGAAATTTTTTTTTGGTTTTTAATAAAAATGTTTAACATTTTTGTTTACATGGTATCATAATATATATATATATAGGCGCTTAAATAAGTATGAAGAATTAAAAGCTTTGTAAGAAAGAGACAACTAATATATAAACAAATTATTAAAAACTAAAGACAAGGACATATAAAGAAAGTAATAATGAAAAAAAAAATGATTTCCCATTAGAAAAAAAATGTATATTTTACAAGAACATTTTGAAATGTTATGCTTTTTTTAGGTGTTAGGTTTCATTTTTTCTTTTTAGAAGCCATTTGGTGATTTATTGTAAAAGAATATTTTCATAATTGTTTTTATGGTTTTTTTAAGTGATGTTCATTTAAATCTACTTAAAAAAATAACATTTATAATTTTTAGTACATGTTGAAAAAGTATTGATTTAATTTTTATGATTTAATAGAAATTTTAATTTTGATGTTTGATGTTCTTTTAAGTATTGAAATTTTTATTACAATTTTTCACAGTTTTTGTTTTTTTTTGTTAACTTCGACGAAATAGAAAAGGAAATGTTTTGAACCAAAACACAGTCTGAATAATTTGTCTATACAATGAAATAAATCGTCTATGAAAAATATTTTTACAAAATCTCATATAAATATGTGCTTTACGTAAAATTTTTTTCTGAAAAATGTTTTTATCCCATTTCTTAAAATCGTAACACAAAATCCCAAAAATTTTGTATCTTATCAAAAAATCCAAAATTATAAAATCTCAAATTATGAGATTCCAAATTGCGAAATCTTACTCGCGGATATTGAAGTAATATTTGGGAGAACTTAAACAAAAAGCTTGAATGAAAAACATCTAAAAACGAGGAAGAATACAGTTGACTTTGTCAACTCTTAGATACCCGTACGAACCGTCAGTATGTTCACAGCCTGTCACTCTGCTTACAATATTATTTTTTTAATATTTTAGTATTTTAAAATAATTTTGGTGAATTTTATAATTTCTAGTACTATTGGTTGTACATATATTCAAACTATATGTTTATACATTCTTCAAAAGCAGATTCTAACCTTCCACATAACGATTATCAATCCAAAACTTTTTCAAATATTCTATAGTACCATTTAATACTAAGCGGTAAATGTATATTAAATTTACTAAGTACAAAACAGTAAATATAATTTTAAATATTATATTATATTATATTTAAATATTCCATTGACAGAATAATTTCTTATAAGTACAATAAAATACATATATGTATGTAAATACGGCGCTATATAATATACATATATACTCTTATCATTCATTCACTAGCGAACATGATATTATATAAGTATGTATATATATCAATATCATATAAATAAAAATTCTTCAAGCAACCGTTATGTTGTTTATTTATTTACATTTTTTTGTACTACGCATTATATCCTCAACAATTTCAAATTATCGAGTAAAACAAAATGCAAAAAAATCGTTAAAGAAATTTGTTAGAAAATTTGAAAAAATCATGTAACACTTTCGTCAATTATAAAGTAACCCTATATTATTAAATAAAGTTGTTAACAGAAATAAGAGTATAATATTGAAGCTTTAAATTTTGTGTATTATTTCAAAAAAATGTTAACAGGTGTTCAAGTTGCAGGTGTTTAAAAATAGGAAATTTTCAGTTTTTGACCCCTTACAGCTCCTAAACGGGGGGTGATACAAAAAAAATTTCTGAAATGACTCATACTAATTTTCAAAAATCTAACTTCTGTCAAAATTTCAAGTTTCCAACTTAAACCGTTTAGAAGATAGAAGGGTTGAAGGATTTTGCAAAATTTTAGTTTCGCATAACGGTAAATTAAGACACCGTATGCCACAAATATATATTTATTGTATATATACTTTTAAAGCTAATAAAAGTAGTAATCGTTTGGCGTTTTCAAAATGAAGATATACCGTATACAACTTGTGCTATAACAATTTAAATATATAGAGCTTTTTTGAACCTTTGGGGAGCTGTAGCTCAGTAACGGGTGGGGCTACAAAAAAAAGTTATTAAAAATAAAATTAATATTTTTGTGAGATCTATTAGCAGTTAAAATTCCATAGCTCTATTTAAAAAAAAATGTGGGGATCTAAAAGTTAGGTGCTCGAGAGCTACCCTAAGTTTTGGTTCAAACTCAACCACAAAAAATAGGGAACCTACAAATTACTCCCAGAATATTTTGTGTGAATTACAAGATTCTAGCTTTCTTAGTTTTTGAGTTAGCGTGCTGGCGGACGGACGGACGGACGGACATGGCTCAAAAGTCTTAGAATTTTTTTCTGATCCGATCCATACCTTTGAAGGTGTATCTAGCTCGCTTATTTCGAGGTGTTACAAACGGAGGAGTAATTTTATTATACCCGATCCTATCGTACGGGTATAACAAGTATAACCCTGATTTCGCGACTAACTCTTAAATCCTTACCCTTCCTAATCATTTTGTTTCCAAAAACATATTTGAAGTCAACATCAAGGAATTTACAATTTAAAACACCCGCTAAACATATTATTGAAGCTCTGATTTTGTAATCAACCCTAATCACTCCAATTATTTTCTTACAAACATAATAACACCAATAAAGCAATAACAACTTCTATGACTGACAATTTCCTCATTTATTATTCTGTTTGAAAATTTTCTGTTTTGGGACTTTGTGTTTAGGATATTGTGTTTAAAATTTTGTAGTTTTGTGATTTTAAAATTTGGAATTATGGATTTGGAGTTATGATTTTAAATTTTTGAAATTTTTGGGATTTTGAGATGACGCCCCTCCAAAAAACAAATCCCGAAAAATAATAAAATTTTTTTTTTAAATTTTTCAGCGCAAGGTTTTCTCAATTAATTTTCCAATGAAAACGATACACAAAACAATAAACAAAAATATAATTTGTGAAAATTAAAAAAATAAGTCTTTTATATTACAAAATTAAAATTTATGTTTCACATTTTTACTTCAAACTTTGAATTTTTTTGTGAGAAAAAAGTTTATTTTTTACAATTTACTTTTTTTTTTCATTCATCGAAGTATTCATTTAGATTTTTATTATTATTAATTATTTGGCTTATATAAATCTTGCAGAATAGTTATAATCCATGATTATTTACTTAATGAAATTACTTTTCACTGAAGCTTAGTAATTTTCTAAAAAAAAATTTAAATTTAATTTTGTCGAAACCCGCAATATTCTCTTAAGAGAAACAGAAAAATAAAATTAACTATTGATTAACATTTTGTACGAAATATGCAGCATATTTCACTATCAATCGCTGCATAATATCTATAAAAATATAGATTCGTACTCTCGAATGTACTTCTTGAATGTATTCTAAATATCTAAAGATTTATTAAACGCTCAGTGCTTTGCCTTTAAAAATTAACAATTAGTTTCTGCGTTTTAATTATTCTAATTGTAGAAGACAATACAAATGAAATATGCGTATCCTAAACTTCGAAAAACGATGGGAAACTTCAAAAATCATCCAGAAGAATTGTAGAAGGCTTAAAAGAGGTTAAACCATGGTTAAAGTCGTACAATATTGGAATGAGTATTAATAAATTTAAACCAAACGCCTTTCAAAGCAAGCTTTAGTATGCGAGCTTTAATACAAAATGTACAGTTCGGTTTATGAAATATAAGGATATGGGAAGAATTCTTGGTACAACGGGATTTTGGAAAATTTAGGATTGATAAGAAAATTTAGAGAGGAATTTGGAAGAAAATGTTAATATCTTTATTAAACTTAACTAAATCGTATGCATATAAGTTACCAACTTTGGAAGATAAACGCGACTTTCGTTTGACAAACGAATTTCCATAAGCTGTTTTACGCTACTATAAAAATCTATAATTATAGGGTTGGGCATCTGCTGCACTTCTTGTTTCGTGTAATAAAACTTTCAAATGAGATATTAACCTTTTTATTACTTAATTAGAGCAGATTTTTATACCTACAAAATATCTATAACAAAAAATCAATCAGCGAACTGTACACCGATAGCTGAGTCTCGTGAACTTTGAGCTAACACTGAAATCGGTAATAAAACTACTTCAGTGCTATTTTGCGCGTTGTCGAGATAAGCTATCGCTGCTTAAAGGGATTCAGACCAAATAAGTGCATTATACTTCATTTTCGGCCTAATATACATTTTATAAATAATGTCAGTAAAAATAGTCAAACAGTTTTAATCATACTTTTAATATGTTACTAGTTTGTCATTAACAGAGAAAACATAATGGTTATATCTATTTAGCTTATTAAAATAAAAATGGTTAGATAAAATAGTAGATATTAATAGTGTATCCTTTTTTGACCATTACTTATCATAATATTATTCTGTAAGATATAGATTTTACGTATCTTTATAACTGCAGAGTGGTAATAGCAAATATTAATTAGATTTACTCTTTATTTTAAGTTAAACTTCTGTCTGTATGTTTGTAAAATATGACTACTACAATTCCATTAACGGTATATATATTATTTATTTAAATATATTTTATTTTTATTAATTTAACCTCAATCCTATCCTTTCTTTACCAAATGTTTTGACTCAATTTCATATCCTTTTTTTTTCCTTTTAATTCATTTATATGTACAAAATAACTAATCAATTATATTTTATAGTAAGATATAGTCTTATTCTAGCTATTAGTTATTTTTGTCTAGTTACAATTAATAGCTTAAGATAAACCAAATGTCAAGAAAACATGTCACAAATTAGTATATGTACCATTTTGATTATTTTCTATAATATTAGATGTATACTTATAATATAATTGTTTGACTTTAAGAAGTCTGGTTAAATTTTTTTTTTATCTTTTTTTATCTCTTTGTCTCACTCTTTACTTCTGTTTTTATCTCTATTTTTATTTTTTTGCGTTGTTGTTTCGTAAATTAAGACTTATAAAACATATAAATTAAGAAAAAAAGGGATAAATCTTGATATTTTATACAAAATGTACATATGTTATTAAAAAAAATCTATCTAGGCATATATATTAAATAATATATTATATATATAAATGTAGGTATATTAATTCATACATAACAAAGTTAAAATAAATGTGTATTAATAAGAGATTTGTTATGAAAATGAGAAGTCAGAAGTTGGACTTCCTTTTCTTTTTTTTTTTTGTCTTCTTTAACTTCTTTTTTTTGTCTTCTTGACTGTACGTGTGTAGTTAAAACTTGTTGCCTAATAGAATTATAAGCCTTTAAGATTCTTTAAATCTTCTTTAATTTTTTGTTTTTTTTTTGTTGTTTTTTTTTATTCTTTGTAGAAATTACTTAAATTTTGGGTTAGAATATCTTATTTATATTGTTAAAAGAATTATATGATGAAAAGGTAAATGGTATGGTTTTTGTTGTGACAACCACTGAAATTAATTTTTTTTTTTTTACTTGGTTTTGTTATGATGGTAACCAGATTATAATAAAGAAAATAATTTATTTTACAAATACTTTCATAAATTTTAAAATCTTCTTTTTATTAAAAATCCTAGTTTTTGAAATTTGGAAAATTTTTTACGAATAAAAATAAAATGGCAAATATGAGAAAAAAATAACAAAGGATTTTGACAGCAAATCAGTTGAATGTTGTTGGAGTTCAAAAAGTTAAACAATTGATTTCCGAAAGTTATTTATGAAATATAAAATTTTTTGAATATATATAATATAATATATTATGTAATACAATAAACTTATTAATTCTTCTGCAATTTTAAAATTTTTCTCCGTTTTGGGTTAAATCCAAAAATTATTCCCCTCAACAAAAGTATAAATGTGTAACACAACTTATAATAATATTTAATCATATCATGTATAAATTAAGAGAAGTTCATAATAAAATGAATTTTGGATATCGTGAATATTCTTGAGTGTGAATATCCGGCTAACATGAACACTCAAACTTTACATTAAGTATTCAACAGCGTGAATAAATAATTGATTATAACTGGAAAAAACGTCAGCAAAAAGAAAATCATGTTATAATATGGTAATTTCCAAAATTATTTATGTAATGTTTAATAAATGTAGATTTTTAATTAGAATTGACTGAAAATTGTAATTAATACATTGAATTTCACATCTTTTATTTTTGAATGACAGTTGTGTTGCGTTTTACGTCAAGGACCACATATTGGTGTCATATTCAGAAAATTATTAGGTTAGATTAAATTATTTCAAAGTAGTGTAAGTAATACTGCGATCTTTTGATCTAGAAATATTGTGCTCCCCCTATTACTATATGTTTTGGTCTTTTTCAGTACTTATAATACTTTTGTCAGCTCAGCGGCCTCTAGGACAGTAAAGATCTGTAGAGAGTTTATTACTGGCAGTTCATTTTCTGTAAAGCGGTATTCTCCTAGGTGCAGTTATAAAAGCTCCTTACTTTTAAAGCTCCTAACTTTTTGAGTATGTGTCCTAGAGATTTTCTTCTTCTTGACTTTTCGTTAGGTGTTCCTAATTGTCCCGCCAGAAACCTGTTAGAATTCTTTGGAATTGATATTGAATATGATATTGAAAAGTAGAAATAAATTGAGAAATGAACCTATTGAAAAGGATAATGAAGAAGATATGTACTGCTAAATCAGTGGTAAAGAAACTTGTATGTTTATTTCTACAGTACTTTTTTATAAAGAAATAGAGGCGGCAGAATCAAATGCTGATAATTATTTACATATACTTGTTTTAAAAATAAATAAATATATATTTAAACAAATTTATAACTCCCTTTCATTTAGAATGTGTGATTTAACTTTAAGTTCCTTTTTTCCTTTTATTGCAACAGAAATGGCTTAACTTTACTTTTTCTTTTTATCACACAGAAATTTTAAATTGCTTTTTTGTAGGTGCATATAACAGTTGACTGGATAACATCAATTTTCAGGAAAAAGTACACAATTACTGTAATAATTAGTTCACGTTATTCAAATTTTATTGTATACCAGTCCTTTCTGGAATCCAGAAATACCCAATTTCATTGGAATTCCAAAAGAATCCAATTTTCTCTATTCTATTTTTATTAAAAATAAAAAACATTTGTATAGGAGGAGAGGAAGAGAGATTATTAGATGTATATCAAAGATTCTAAATTTTACATAATAACGAGAATTTAATAGGACATTTTTGAAAGAAAATCCATTACTTTAAAAGAAATATTTAAAAAATATATAATTTTCATATGTTTTGAGGTCTAATTTAAAAATTAATTATCCCAAGATAATAAAACCTTCCGCAGCTGAAAGCTTGAAGAATAATTTTTAAAATAAAACTTCTGTAGAACATGTGAGTTCTTTGGCAATTAACAATATAAAACAAAAAACATAGTCTAAATATCTTCAAAAAGCACTGATAATAGACTCCCCATCCCATACAATTTTCTTCAAGTTTCAGTCTCAGGAATCAACTCCTGAAATTTTTGCAATCTTATTCGAAACACAGAACACTTTGTTTAATTAAGAGAATATTTGGTAACATTATATAAAAAATATTATTTTAAGTACTTAATTTTCATAAATTTGTACTTTTCCGGGAAAAAAATCAATGTTTTAATAAATTACTAAACAACTAAAAATTTAAAATTTAATATTTAACTTTTTTGTATTTATGTATTCAACATATTATGTATTTTTTCTCATTTTAATATTTACAAAACAGAAACACACAAACGAATATAAATTTGTTATCAAATAAACAAACGAACCAATAAATTTCAATTATTTTTAATATGACTCCGAGTTATTCTATAAATAGCTATTCATAAGTATCCTATATTTATCTGCTCGTATTAATTAAATAATTGCTGGGCACTCATTTTATATTCAATTCGTTTGTTTTTTTTTTTTCTGTTGTTAAAAATAAATATTCCACTTCCGGTTTGGTGGTTGGTAATAATATTACTAAAACGGTTTTACTAAAATATGAAAAATTATCTGTTTTAAAGCATTTTATAATAACGTAAATATATAAAAACAATAATGATAAATATTAACAACTTTATTCGAGTCTACAAAATTACTTGAATTTAAAAAGTTCCTGTGTATTATTTTATTATTAGCTGATATACTTGTAATTTTTTATATTAATTTTTTTTCTTTACATGTTATTTGATTTTGTGCTTTAGTTTATATAATATATATATACATATTATTTTTTGCGAGAGTAGATTTGAATTTCGAAAGGCAACAATAAAATCAACGCATGAATTTCATTTGTTAATGTTGAACTTTAACCAACCAAACGCAACCTTCCTTTTAAACTAAACATTAGGTTAAAACCTATTGCATATTACACTATTTGGTTTGAAGATTAAAAACATAGCATTAAAGAAAATATGGGATATATGGAAAGTTACTGTATGTTAGGAGACTTTTTTAGAACAAAGATGTTTATGCTATTTTTGGATTAAATGATCTCATACACGTTATGATTGTCAGTTTTTGGCGCTGTACGCTTTACATCTGGAGATTTCCAAGGTATCTTCAAGGTAATAGGCAAGCTATTCCATACGCCTGTGCAACCCTCCTTGTATCTCAGTTGAAATTTTTAAGAGCAGGCATTAATGTTTGTATTTTTTTTGGAACAGATTCCTATACCTACAAAATATCTATTAAAGAGAGTGGTTGCTCTAATGACACGTCGAAGACTTACTGGAGCCAGAATTAACGTAGCAGTGAGATCGTTTATTAAACAAAATGCTCTGTTTTGCATTTTGTGTGGGTGTCCTAATGCTGTTTGTGGAGCTTCTGTCCAAATTTATGCATTATACTCCATTCTAGACCTTTAACAAAAATAGTTTAAAATAAATTGAGATCATAAATTAAAGTAACCAATTTCTTAAAATTTAAGTAAACTTCTGATTTAGATAAACTATAATATAAAAGCTCAACTTTGTAATTATAATTTTTTTCAGAATTTGTTTAGAATAAAGCATTTATGAGGTTACTATTAAAATATTCTTATAAGATTTGCAAATAACACTATTATGTAACAATATATATAGATAATGTGTAATCGATATGTTCTAATTAAATAACATCCACATAAAGATAGGATGTTTCAAAATAATTTAATAGATAGAACCGTAAAAAAAATCCTTAATTGTTGCCAAGCAAAATTGATCCAAGCAAAATGGTCTAAAACTATTTTTATACCCGTATGAACTATGTTCAAGGGTATAATAAATTTGCCATTACGTTTGTGACACCTTAAAGGAGTCGAGCTAGATATAGTGTCAAAGGTATGGATCGGCTCAGAATCGAATTCTGAGTCGATTAAGCCATGTACGTCCGTCCGTCCGTCCGTCCGTCCGTCCGTCCGCACGATAACTCAAAAAATAAAGGAGCTAGGGGGCTGAAATTTTTTTTACGTCACTTTTGCAAAATTGTTAGTTTTGCTATTTAAATCCAACATTTTCGGTCGGCGGGTTCGAGTAGCTGCCATACAACTTCTATCTTTATATAGAAATAACTCAGTATCTATTCAAGCTAGATTTCTGAAATTTTGCAAATGATGATCAAGTTTTATGGCAACAACTTCTGTAAAATTTGGTTGTGCTGGTGCAGCGGGTTCGGGTAGCTGCCATACAACTTCTCCGTTTAAATGAGAATAACTCAGTGTTTATTGAAGTTAGGAATCTGAAATTTAGTAAAGAGGTGTCGAGTTACATGCCAACAACTTTTATAAAATTTGGTTGGTCTAGAGCAGCCGGTTCAGACTTCTTGCACCTCTTGGAACCTAATGAAGCTAGGCGTCTGAAATTTTGCAAATGATGATCAAGTTTTATGGCAACAACTTTTGTAAAATTTGGTTGTGGTGGTGCGGCGGGTTCGGGTAGCTGCCATACAACTTATCCGGTTAAATGAGAATAACTCAGTGTTTATTGAAGCTAGGAATCTGAAATTTAGTAAAGAAGTGTCGAGTTATATGCCAACAACTTTTGTAAAATTTGTTTGGCCTAGAACAGCCGGTTCAGGCTTCTTGCACCTCTTGGAAGTTAATAAAGCTAGGCGTCTGAAATCTTGCAAATGATGATCAAGTTTTATGGCAACAACTTCTACAAAATTTGGTTGTGCTGGTGCGACGGGTTCGGGTAGCTGCCATACAAAATCTCTTTTTAAATGAAAAGAACTCAGTGTCCGTCCGCACGATAACTCAAAAAATAGAGGAGCTAGGAGGCTGAAAATTTTTTTACGTTACTTTTGTAAAATTGTTAGTTTTGCTATTTAACTCCACCATTTTCGGCCGCCGGGTTCGAGTAGCTGCCATACAACGTCTTTCTTTAAATGGAAATAACCCAGTGTCTGTTCAATCTAGGTATCTGCAATTTTGCGAATGATGATCAAGTTTTATGGCAACAACTTCTGCAAAATTTGGTTGTGGTGGTGCGACGGGTTCGGGTAGCTGCCATACAACTTCTCTTTTTAAATGAAAATAACTCAATGTCCGTCCGCACGATAACTCAAAAAATAAAGGAGTTAGGAGGTTGAAATTTTTTTTACGTCACTTTTACAAAATTGTTAGTTTTGATATTTAACTCCAGCATTTTCTGTCCCCGGGTTCGGGTAGCTGCCATACAACGTCTTTCTTTAAATAGAAATAACCCAGTGTCTGTTCAATCTAGGTATCTGAAATTTTGCGAATGATGATCAAGTTTTATGGCAACAACTTCTGCAAAATTTGGTTGTGGTGGTGCGACGGGTTCGGGTAGCTGCCATACAACTTCTCTTTTTAAATGAAAATAACTCAATGTCCGTCCGCACGATAACTCAAAAAATAGAGGAGCTAGGAGGCTGAAAATTTTTTTACGTTACTTTTGTAAAATTGTTAGTTTTGCTATTTAACTCCAGCATTTTCGGCCGCCGGGTTCGAGTAGCTGCCATACAACGTCTTTCTTTAAATGGAAATAACCCAGTGTCTGTTCAATCTAGGTATCTGCAATTTTGCAAATGATGATCAAGTTTTATGGCAACAATTTCTGCAAAATTTGGTTGTTGGGGTGCGACGGGTTCGGGTAGCTGCCATACAACTTCTCTTTTTAAATGAAAATAACTCAGTGTCCGTCCGCACGATAACTCAAAAAATAAAGGAGTTAGGAGGCTGAAATTTTTTTACGTCACTTTTACAAAATTGTTAGTTTTGCTATTTAACTCAAGCATTTTCGGCAGCCGGGTTCGAGTAGCTGCCATACAACTTCTTTTTTTAAATGGAAATAACCCAGTTTCTATTCAATCTAGGTATCTGAAATTTTGCAAATGATGATCGAGTTTTATGGCAACAACTTCTGTAAAATTTTGTTGTGATGATATGACAGGTTCGGATAGTTGCCATACAACTTCTCTTTTTAAATGAAAATAACTCAGTGTCTATTGAAGCTAGCTATCTGAAATTTAGTGAAAAAGTGTCGAGTTGCCATACAACTTCTCTTTTTAAATGAAAATAACTCAGTGTCTATTGAAGCTAGCTATCTGAAATTTAGTGAAAAAGTGTCGAGTTGCATGCCAAAAACTTTTGTAAAATTTGAATGGTCTAAAGCAGCCGGTTCAGGCTTTTTGCATTTCTTGGAACTTAATGAAGCTAGGCGCAATAGATTCGGGTAGCTATCATACAACTCCACAATTTACATAAATATATCTCTGTAGTTCGGTACTAAAACTCTGAATGTTTTTAAAAGATGATCAAGTTTTATAGAAACAGGATATATTACGTTCATACGGGTATCCCAGAGTTGACACAGTCTACTCTACTGCACTCTTCCTCGTTTTTTTTAATATTAGAATCTTTGGTTGTTCAAACAGTATATAACAGAACTATAAGTCCCTTAACCTATTGTTTAATCAAAAAGGATGATGATTTTTAGTAGCTTAAAATATCATACATTGATAGAGGAATGATGCTCGTACCGCTTCTCTTCAGTGTCTTTTGATGAATCTAACCTGCCCCTTTCAAAAAATAGTAAGTTTATAGATCAGATTTCTACCTATCCAGTTTCATTTGTTTATCGTAAGGAGTACAGTTGAGGTACGAATGTTTTACAAAGTCTAAATTGGAAATGAAGGATTTAAATTGTTAGAAATTACAGCTATACAATATGAAATGAAAAACGAAATATTTAGAAGGGTCTTTTAATTTTTTAACATTTGTATTTTTTATATTTATCCTAAAATTAGTTTTTTATTTTCAAATATAAGATCACAACCATCGATTTAGTAATTATACTTCCAATTAACATTAATTTAAAACAAAAAATATGGTGTTTTGTAATGAAAATAATTGTAGATATTGTTTGTATTTATTAATTTAAAAAAAAAAAAAAATTCAAATTTATTAAATATTTCGTTTGCATTTTCATTTAATGCACATATGACATTAATTTCCGGATATATATAATGTTTAATATTTTTTTTTAATTACATAAAAGAGTAATGAAATGATAATACCTTAATGAAAACACATAATAGTTATAATTAAAATTACATTTATATTTATATATATGTATATATATATATATATATATATTGATTTACCCCTATAGAATTTTAATTAATTGAATTTTTCCATTATAAACATTTTTTAAATTTTGCATAAAAACGTATATTTTTTTTAACTTTAATATCAACAAACATTTTTAATAATTAAATGTATATTTAATGGTAATATGCGCCATTTTTATTAGATATTATATTTTTTAATTAATGTTAGAAAAATATTTTTATATTGATTTCATAATTAAATTATGGATTATAAAAACAGCAAAATACAAATTCTACATAAGGATAATTTATACAAATCAATTATCCATTAATGTTCTAATTTGGTTAACATTACCTAACAAGGATATATGGTATAGTCATTACAGTTAAAGATAGTACTAGATGAGACGACGACATAATTAAGATCAAACAAAAGCTTTTAAAATTAGAAAAAAGAAAAAGAAACAATTTCTTATACCACTGGAATTGCAGTTTTTATAATAATTTAAATTTTATTTATAGAAATACTTAATTTCCTTCAAACAAGAATCACTCTCTCAGAATTTTTTATACGCGTATGAACATAGCTCAAGGGTATAATGAATTTATCGTTACGTTTGTGATATCATAAAGAAGACGAGCTAGACAAAGTATATATATTCCTACTTAGAATCGAATTCTGAATCGATTTAGCCATGTACGCCCGTTTGTTCTTCCACACGATTCCTCAAAAAAATGTTACCCTTTCACCTTTGTAAAATTGTCCAGTTCGACAGATAGGTTCGAAAAGATGTCATATAACTTCTTTATTTATATATATGTAATGAAGGTGTCTAGGTATCTAAAATTTTATGAAAGAAGATCAATTTACATGCCAACAACTTCTGTACAATTTTTTTGATCTATAGTAGCACATTCGGGTAGCATCCATACAACTTCTTTTTATATATAAGTAGAATTTATGTCCTAATATCTTTATATTTAATTAAGTTAGACATCTAGAATTTTCTAACAAATGATCAAGTATCATCACAATTGCTTTTATGAAGTTTGGTTTCTCTAGCCCAACATATTCAGGTAGCTTGCATATCTTGGAACTTAATTAGGAGGCTAGACATGTAAAATTTTTTAAAAGATGATAAAGTTTTATAACAAAAGCATATTATCCTAAAGTTGACACAGTATTCACTCTACACATTTCCTCGTGTGAGATTTTTGTTTTAACAATTTTATTGTCTTCTATACGATTAATTAAAAGATACCAATCACACTATATCTAGTAATATGGAAGAGCCACCTTCGCTTCTTCCTTTTCTTATTTGCATTCAAAATAAGGCTTCCTGTGGTTTTTTTGAAAGGCAAAAGCTATTCATGTACATTTTGTATAATCCGTTTATAGAATGAACGATCACTGATTTTTTTTCACACATATAGAATTAATTATAAATAATCCGATACGCATTGAACGTCTTGTTTGAGTTGCTACAACGATTAAAAAAGAAATATAATGTCTAGAGATAAAAAACTCAAAATACCTTAAATCAAAGCACTCATAATCCGAAAAATCCTAATGTTAATACTTTATAAATCTTTTTATTGACTAAAAATATCCCATTGTCATGTAATTTTAATAAAAATACCAAAAAAAGAAAAAGGGAATAATGTGTCAAAATTAAACATTTATAAACTATATAAGGACAATAATTCTAAATGAAAGTTAAAAAAGATTTTATATACAAATATTATCAAATAATATTTTATATATACACTAATATGTATACATTCTCTTGACTATTCAAATAATAAAAGATTAATTTATAAATAAAAGTGTTAAGCAAGTTGATTGATGAGAATTTAATATCTTTTAGATAATATAATGGATGACATTTTAAATTTATTTTTCTTCTGTTTTTCTTCTTCTTTTTTCTTTTTTATTTAACTAAATGAAATTATAATATTTTTTAGACAATAAAATTTTAGGAACACCTTCAAATAAAAACATATAAATTTAATAAAGTGAGACAGAGATAAAACAAATGACAGTTTTTATTTAAATGAATTGCTTTTTAAGACATTTATTGCGATATTCATTAGCATTCAAAAAAATTTAATGAAACTAAAAATATATTATTGTATTTAAAATTAATAATTTAATAATTACCATAATATTTTAAAAAACACTCATTTATTAATTGATTTTATATATAAAAAATTAATAAATTTCTTTTTTAAAAAATTTTTATAGAAAAAATAAGTATAATATTATATTAATTAGACAATTCAGATTCACCTCCTGTAAATATGCAATTTGTATGTAATACTGAATTGCAGCTTGTTTATTTATTTAAATAGGCTACATTATTTAGTAATCTAATTAAATACATTGTTTAAAATCCAAAAGTAGCCTTATTATCTGAAAATCATCTCCATTGAATTCATATTAGTCCAGATTAACTCAAATTTTAAAATTTCATAAGCAAATATTTTATTTTATCTACCACATGTACCAAATTTTATATTTAACATGTTGAGCCTCGTGGTTGGCCTAGTGGTTAAGAACGATGGCTTATCAACTTTATTGACCTTTTATTCCATTTTGGGTTTTCAAACAAAGTTCACAAAAAAAAAACAAATAAAAGCTGATAGATCTTAATCCCATAATCATTATTTTACCACACCATTATAATATTATATTACGTTATGTTTTAATATTATGTTATAACAAATTATGGTGTAAAGAATTAATCGGTTTTACTTACAAACATGAATTTGAATTAAGAACTGTGCACCCCGCATATTATTTGTGTTTCAGGGAAAGTTCCTTATTTTCTTTGTTATTAAAAGAACAAAAAAAAACTAAAAAAGTTTACCGACAAATACAAGTGTTATTTAGCTACCCGAAAAAATTGTCGAAAGTTCACTTTTCTTAAAAACAAACAACAGCTGCTATTGTCAATATCGTAAAATATTGTTTAAAAACGTTTCGAGTCCAATCAAACTTATGATGAAGTAAAACTGTGCTTGCATTAAAAAAAATTAACTTATTTAGGAAAATGCAATGGGTTTAAATATCACCATCTCTATATTTATAGACATAAAGTGGGATCACTATTTCTATTATTGTTTTTATAACAAGATTTTAAATATGCGAACTAACTTTAAGTAGAGCACAACAATTTTGTACAAATTTTAGACATTTTAGCAAAATAAGATGCTGAGCTGCAAAATAATTGAAATGTTCTTGAATATAAACTGACCTAAGACAAAAAAGAAACGAAATACTTATATGGTAATTAAATTTGTATTAATAACTGTATATATTAATATGAATAACAGTATATTTATAATAACTGTATATGATAATTAGCTGACAAAGAAAATTTAATGTTTAAAGAATTAATTTTTTCTGCTTCTCTCTTCTGATCAGAATCAACTTATCAACAACTTAAAATAGTAAGAAAATGGAAATTCTTTTGAAGTGTTATGAGCAAATTAAAATTCATAAAAAAATAATAAAACATTTTTTTCGTGCACTTTTAAAAATGCCCCTTGGAGGTGAAAGCTTAAAGAGAAAAATTAAAAACATGTTGAAACGAAATGAAAACAATATAAATATATATATATATATATAGATAAGTTTTTTTTCTGAAAAAAGTTTAAATAAGAAGAAATCCTTGAAAAGTACAAAAAACAATTTTTTGACTTCATTCTGCACGACTAAATTATTGCTGCTTTTACGTTTATGCTGGAAATTTTTTTTTTTTACTATTCTAAAAGAATTTATTTTTTATATCGAAAATTTTCTTAAAAGTTTATAAAAATTTTTTTTAAATCATATTGTACTTATATTATTAACCCTAAACTACTGAATAGTGGCTTTTATTCACATTTCAATTTCCAGTTAATTGCGGTTTTTGAAAATCAAACCCATACTTTGTTAGCCAAATTATTTTCTATATACATTTTTTAATTGGACATATTTTCATATTTTAATTTTCATTTACATTTTAACAAGTAAAAAATTTTATATACAATAATAATAAAATAAAAGTATGGTTAGAATAATAAAACAACTAATTTTAAAAAATTATTTTGACAAATCAAGAAACAAATTATAAAAACTTTAGAAAGTGGTCACATGTTCCGTATTTATATGAAGCTATATAATGCATAAAATTAAGTTATCTTACCTTATCCGAAAGGTTTGGAATATTCTGAAAACATAAAACTAAATAATCCTCTAGATGAAATTCATAACATTGTAAAAGATGTTTCATATTAAAGTTTTTTCTCGTCAATATATTTCCTATATGCTGGATAAGTGAATTTGAAGGAGATATTCCAGGATTTAATTCCTGACTTACTAAAATATATATCCCTCAACACCTGCTGCAGGAGTTGCAAAGAAGCTAACGAAAGTGAGAACCTGGAGGACTTTCTTTGCAGATGTCCGGCCCTAGCTAGAGCCAGACTTCTCTCCCTCGGTAAACCGTTCTACCACAACATAAGCGAGCTCTCCGAACACAAAATCAAAGAACTGAACTTCGTATATGAACTTCTCGGGTTGGATATAAAACCATAAACAATTTTAAAACACAGGTGAGTGCAGTTGTATCAAAATGACGAAATCTAGTGGTAATTGAGGCCTTCACACAGCATCGTGAAGGTAACCACTCTACCTACATATCTACCTACTAAAAAAATATAGACTTCCCTATACTATACGAAATTTACATAAATATATCTCGGTCAACTAAGTCAAATATCTGAAATTTCCTAAACGATTTTTTCAAGCATTTCGTCAAAGAAGGATAATTAATATAGTATTATGTCCGACCGAAGCGGTAACTTTGAGTTGACACAGTTAACCACACACTCGTCCTCGTTTTTTATATAATCTCAACTGTGTACAAAAAAGGACTTCTCCAACAATTTGTTTTTTTTAAATTATTTAGTATATGTTGAATTAAAAATGTCTGTGAAATTAATTTTTTTATACAATAACTATTTAAACTAGGTACCTCTTAATAGTTTTGTGATAAACATATTTTCTCGGCTGAATCTGCTTATAAACTATTAAATAAGTTATCAAAACAATGACATCGAAAAAGTGAAACACTTGAAAACTCTAAAAATTAAATTATATAATATTATATTACCAAAAAACTGAATAGATGAGATTTTTATTTTAATACATCATAAACCCAACATGGCTGATCAAATATAATAGCTTGTTTTATTTAAAATTATCACCTATAATTTTTGTCCTTTGTATGTTTTTATTCTTTTTCTACCATATTCTCTTTTTAAAACACCATATTATAAAATTTTAATTTTCTGTTTTTAGCACATTTCAAGCAATTCAAAGAATTTAAAAAAAAATTATTATTGTTCGTTATCTTCGTCCGTCTGTCTCTCTGTTGCTCTGTTTGTTTGTTTGTTTGTTTGAAAAACTTTTACACATTTCGAAGTAACGAAACAAAATAAAGATATGGGTAGACATCATTAAAAAAAATAATACTTACAGAACAATTTTATTATTTAGACTCACCCATTGCGGAAATACAGCTAACAAAGTTCGAAAACGCTTCATTGTTATAATTGAGTAACCTACTAAATTATTTGTTTCACCTTGAAGACGTTATTAACAAGAAATTTCGTACGCTTTATAGGACAATCATTTTCGGCAATCCAACATTTAAATTAATCGTAAAGTGAGCAAATATTTTTCAAAAATTTGTACCCTCTTATATTATATCCTACACGGTGAAAGTTAGAAAGTCTTCGGAAGGTTTTTAGATAAAATGTTTATACACTTCTATAAGACGTCCAAAAATTAAAATTGGTTAATGTTAAGTACCTTTAACCAAAATATGTCCTTCGCCTTGAATAGGGTATTAAAAAGAGAAAAAGACCATGAACACCTAGTTAACATTTTTATGGAAATTTTTTGTGCAAGTTCTTTTTACAATGTATGTCTTCAATGTAGGTATCAATGTTAAAATGCTTCTTCATACTTTGTAAGTCTTTTCAAAAATATACACCTATGAAAACCTTTAGTTTTACATACTGCCTTCTTTATATATATAAAATTTCTATCTTTGATGCCTTAAACGTAGTGCTCTGTGAAAACCAAAAAATACAGAAATCAAAAAAAAAAATGACTGGTCACTTAATTTAAAGACAATTTAAAAAACAAATCATATACAACAAATCTTTATTAACTTTTATTATTTCTTAAATATTAAAATTCATTTTATATGGAACATTATGATTGAAAATACTCTACATATGTATACATTTATATAATATGTATATGGATATACATATATAATAATACATGTATATATGTATATATTATTATATTATATATAATTATTTATATATAATTATATATATTTTTATTATATATTATATTATTTGAAGACAAAAATATTATTCATACACATTCAAACTATATATATACACAAAAAATCCACTTTACTTTTATGACAATTTTGAACTCTGCAGGTTCGCAATGCAGACATAATAATAAATTTTAATTTATTTTATTTGCTTTCATTATTTAAAAAAATCGTTATTATTTCTTTTTACTATTTTAAAAAATATGATGAATTTTATTACAAAAGACCAAAAATAAAATAAATATTAGTACTTAAATGTAAAATGAAAACTTTTGGAAAATTTCTTTTGAAATTTTCATTTTTTAAGTATTTTTCTTTTTTAAATAAATTTTTAGAAATTACTTCATGCTTCATATATTTTTTTTTTTATTCTACCAGCCAAAGCCAAAAGAAAACAAAAATAATAATAAATGTTTTTAAAAGAAAATAATAATACATTAAATGGATTTGCAGCACATTAAAATCTACACAAATTACAAAAATAAATGTTAAAATTATTAAAAAAGAAGTAATAAGTTTTATATGACTATAGAAAATTGTAATACATATAATAAACCTAGTTTGGGGTACCCATACAACTAATTAATTTGACTTAATTTAATAATTGGATTGCGAAATAAAAAATCATCCTTTTTGTTATCAAAATCGACTGAGTTATCATTTATAATATTTAAAACTTTTAATTTTGACATTATGTAGACAACTTATTATATCGGCTAAAATTAGTACTTCAAGTATTCCTTATCTACATTAGTACTTTGTCTGCTTAAAGACACTCACAATAATATTTGTTATTTAAATCATATTGATTATCGTTAGGAATAAATTGACTTTTATTGATATGTTGAGGTAGGCTCTAAGATTTTAATGTAGGACATTCATCTCTTATCATGACTTCTTTCTTTGCTCATCTTAATTTAAATAACAAACTGACAAACTTTTGTAAGTCGAATATCGTGAATGTAGAATCATTTACCATCTCATATGTTTCCTAAAATTGGGAATGATTATATTTTTAATTTACATAGCTTTAAGGAGAACGTCAACACCTTTGTTCATCTTGCAAACCATAAACTCCATAATTTTTATTCCATAGGAGGATTCTTCTCTTGCTCAAACAGTCCAACAGTCCAATAAAGATCCTATAACCTATTATTTGATCATAAAAAAGAAGATGGTGTTTAGTCAGTTAAACTCCCGTACGTTAATAGAGTAATCGTATTTGTATGGCTCTTCTTAACATGTTTCGATGATTTCCACCTACCCTCGTAAAACAAAACGCTGAAATTCTTGTTGTTTCCCTAAAATTCCCATTACGTACATTGGCAAAATAAGTAGATTTTCTTGTTCCGAAGTTTTTTTGACTAATTCTGTCATATCTGACCAAAATATTCTAAAGAAAATATATTAACCTAAGATTTCCTATTTAAAATTATAAATTCCTCTAAAAAATGCCTTCAAGAAATCTGTAATCGTTTGCATAATAGATAAGATTCAGAATTAACTTTTTAATCAAAACGATCTTTAGTTGAAGTTGTATTACCTTGTCATAAAAGCTGTAAAGTTTTATAAACACAAGAACAGATATTGTATAATTGATATTTTAAAATATATTTTCAAAATTGGTTTAATGCTTTAACAAAAATTATTCTTTAGTACATTTTTTTTTCTTCATATGTAGTATTATACTGTTATATCCTTTTGAATACCTGGATAGCTTAAGAAACACAAATCACATTTCGATCTAAACTCAAAGAAAGCAAATTCTTAATAAACACTTCTCCGTTCTACATTTCTCCTTTTGTAGAAAAAAGGTAACATCAATTGCGACTAATGTATTTGAGTGTGGAGACCGAGTGTTTGTCAGGAAAAGCAACTAACGAACAATGCTGAGACGGTCACTCTCTTGTCGCGGGGGCGAGAAATCGAATTATCCATAGGAATCTATCGAATAATAATTCGAACAATCATTATCATTATCCACGGGAATTTCTTGACAGTACATTAAAAAAAAATTAACAATTGAATGTCACTTCACCCTGAAGAGAGTATTGAAATGAGAACAGACTGAACCGTTTCTCCCTTTGAAATAATTAAGATATATAAATAGTATAATTTTTATAACAAAAATGTTTACAACAGGGGAGTACTGTACTATTAAATTTTTTTTAAATTACACCTCTTTATGGAATATAAATCTTTAAACATAGTAAATTGGATATTTTCATGTAATATGTATAAAATTTTGATTAAATATTATGTAAAGATAGAAAAATTTCCCCTTTAAAAATTTTTTATATTTCTTTATATTTTGTATATCACATTTCTGTGTCGATGAACTTTAAATTCAATAATGAACACTAGTGTTAACTGTAATTTTACCTAATAAAGTATCAATTTATATGTATAGAAATTAAAAGATAAAAGGATTAAAATTAAATTAAAGAACGTGATTGAATATTCTCTTAAAATTTAAACTTAATTTCTATACAATATATATATAATATAGACTTATTAAATAAACTTCAATTTCTTCCATTTTTTTTTTTTTTTTTGTAATGCAATTTATTTAATTTAATTGCAATCCTTTTAACAACATGTTTCTTAAAATTTAATTTCAATTCATATCACATAGTCACAATAAACAATGAATGCAGTAATAATCATTTACAAATTAGAACGTTATAAAATCCATTCAAATACATTAAATTTAGAGATGAGGTGAAAAGGTTTTCAATGTAATATCTACAATAACAATACAATAGATGAATGATTCTGTTAAAAAAAAAAAAAAAAATTTTTTTTATGTTGAAAATGTTTAACTATAGTAACATGTAAAGCCAATTTATTTCTTCTTAAATCATCAAAAAATATAGAATCACTGAAATTAAATTGCTTTACTTCCAATATTTGTTTTCTCATGTTTTTTTTGTTATTGTCGGTTTTTATTATTAGTAATCCGCAAAAATGAAATAAAATCGTTTTTTTTTTTTGCAATCTTCACCCAGAATCACAATTTACAATTTATGGTTAAACGAAAAAAAGAAAAAGAAAAATTAACGTTTATACGTTGACATAAAACTGGCGAAAAGATCGAAAAGAAAAACAACGAGGAAAAATACAGTAGACTTTGTCAACTCTTAGATACCCGTACGAACCGTTAGTATGTTCACAGCCTGTCACTCTGCTTACAATATTATTTTTTTAATATTTTAGTATTTTAAAATAATTTGGGTGAATTTTATAATTTCTAGAACTATGGGTTGTACATATATTCAAACTATATGTTTATATGTACATTCTTCAAAAGCAGATTCTAACCTTCCACATAACGATTATCAATCCAAAACTTTTTCAAATATTCTATAGTACCATTTAATACTAAGCGGTAAATGTATATTAAATTTACTTAGTACAAAATAGTAAATATAATTTTAAATATTATATTATATTATATTTAAATATTCCATTGACAGAATAATTTCTTATAAGTACAATAAAATACATATATGTATGTAAATACGGCGCTATATAATATACATCTATACTCTTATCATTCATTCACCAGTGACATATACGATATGTAAATAAACATGATATTATATAAGTATGTATATATATCAATATCATATAAATAAAAATTCTTCAAGCAACCGTTATGTTGTTTATTTAATTACATTTTTATGTACTACGCATTATATCCTCAACAATTTCAAATTATCGAGTAAAACAAAATGCAAAAAATTCTTTAAGAAATTTGTTAGAAAATTTGAAAAAATCAAGTAACACTTTCGTCAATTATAAAGTAACCCTATATTATTAAAAAAAGTTGTTAACAGAAATAAGAGTATAATGTTGAACCTTTAATTTTTGTGTATTACTTCAAAAAAATTTTAACAGGTGTTCAAGTTACAGGTGTTTCAAAATAGGGAATTTTCAGTTTTTGTCCCCTTACAGCTCCTAAACGGGGGGTGATACAAAAAAAAATTTCTGAAATGACTCATACTAATTTTCAAAGATCTAACTTCTGTCAAAATTTCAAGTTTCCAACTTTAACCGTTTAGAAGATGGAAGGGTTAAAGAATTTTGCAAAATTTGAGTTTCGCATAACGGTAAATTAAGACACCGTGTGCCAAAAATATATATTTATTGTATATATACTTTTAAAGCTAATGAAATTAGTAATCGTTTGGCGTTTTCAAAATGAAGATATACTTTATACAACTTGTGCTATAACAATTTAAATATAGAGCTTTTTTGAACCTTTGGGAAGCTGTAGCTCCGTAACGGGTGGGGCTACAAAAAAAAGTTATTAAAAATAAAATTAATATTTTTGTGAGATCTATTAGTAGTTAAAATTTCATAGCTCTATTGCAAAAAAAATGTGGGGATCTAAAAGTTAGGTGTTCGAGAGCTACCCTAAGGCTTGGTCCAAACTCAACCAAAAAAAATAGGGAACCTACAAATTACTCCCAAAATATTTTGTGTAAATTTCAAGATTCTAGCTTTCTTAGTTTTTGAGTTAGCGTGCTGACGGACGGACGGACGGACGGACGGACATGGCTCAAAAGTCTTAGAATTTTTTTCTGATCCGATCCATACCTTTGAAGGTATATCTAGCTCGCTTATTTCGAGGTGTTACAAACGGAGGAGTAATTTTATTATACCCGATCCTATCGTACGGGTATAAAAATCAGGGAAGAAACAAATAAAAATAACAAAATCAAACAAAAAGAACGAAAAAAAAAGATGATGATTTCAGTCATTTCGTGGATTAAATTATAAATAGGATCATCAGGATATGCATACAAGCAAGTCATACATCAATTTTCACAAAATATAAAAAAAAAAAAAAAACAATAAGAAAAAGAAAAAGGCAATCAAAAAATTTTTATAGGTTTTTATTTTGCTTTTGTGGCGACTTTATTTACAGTGGGTCTCTAATAAATGACTAAAAGTACATTAAATCCATTATATTGGCGAATATTTTAATGAAGTGAACGCTTATATCCAAAATAAAGAATCAAATTATTAAGGTATCATTCCTCTGAAATTCAATTAGGTAAAATTCACTAAAATCATTTGTGTCCCGAATATTAGAAAAATTCTTTCATTTTATGGATTTGAATTCATCACAAGTTAATTAAAAATGTGGAACGCTTCACAATTTTGTGTGGCATCCTTCCGCAGGGGCGATGCTAATCTTCTCTGTATTATTCCAATTTTAGTATATGTTCTGCCGAAGAACGAACTAATTAATACCTATATTGAAATATTTTGATGCAACACTTTTCGAGGAATTCGAAACTTTTTGAATGAAAAGTCGGTGTCTTACTCACTTTATCATTGACTGCATATAATACTGCTTATTACAAAGATTAAACGGAAGTGAATTTTTAAATAATAATTCGATATTGCGTTATAAGGATGAATACATAATATTAACTTTTACACTATATTACAGGTTATATAATGTACTGGTAATATGCTATATAAGATAAGTACTAAAAACTGATTTCTCAAAACCAAAATCAAAAATTCCAAAAAATTAACGAAACAAAAACCGAAACCAAAACAAAACTTAAATGTCCGAAAAATTATAAAAATAAAACAAAGCAATACATTATATAACATACCTAAAATAAATAGTCCAACATACAAACAATTTACAACGGGTTAATTTGTGGCGTAAGACACTTACATAATGGCTGTATCACGAGATATCGCAAGCGTAAAATATGATAATTTTTGGGTCTCAATGAAAATTATAAAGTACTTTTGTGTATCGTAAATGAATGCTTTGCGCTAAAAATTACATTTTTAAATCTAAAATTTTATTTTGAAACAAAAACAAAAATTTTAAAAAACAATTTTAACTTAAACCAAGACCAAAAAATAAAACCAAAAACTAAACCAATCTAAAATATCTATAAATAAGTTTCGACCCCTTAATAAAAAAAATTTAATTTTTGATATAGTCAAAAGGAACAGCATGGTCATGGTCAAAAGAAATCAAAAACTTAGTCACCGTTAAATTATTGTAATTATTGTGTTACATATTGTAATACATATATACATTTATGTAAATGTATATGTATTTTCTCACATATTGCCATTATTTGACATTTCAGTATAGAATTATAATAATTACACCCAATACAGTAATGTAAGCGATACCCACTGTATGTACATAATCATAATATTATTACTATCAAGTACACCACAGTTTTAGACTTTTATCCATTCATCTTAAAACATTCTATTCTACTCTTTTTCTCAAAACTGTTTTGATTACTTACGAAATAAAATCCGTTTTTATTGACATTTCCTTCGACTGTTAGGTACTCGATATTTTTAATTTTGCAATATATGTTGTTTTTTCTTTTTATTTTTTTTTTTAGTACATGTTTCATAGGTTTCATATTATTTATCAGAATTAAATAAGATTAATCAAAGATGAATAAGATTTTTGGTAGGGAAATAACCATCAGAAATGAACAAAATTAAAAAAAACAATCAAAAATAAATTAAATTATATTTTACAAGATGCTAAAAATTTTTTATGATTTTATATACCTACGTACTAAAATTTATTTATATACATTTTAAAATAATTGTTACCTTTTATTTATTATTTAAATGTTAATAAAAAAGTAACATTTTCTTAAAATTTGAATATAAGTGCTATATAATTCATTTTAGCTGCAAAATTTCTTTAAAAATCTTCTTAAGTAATTCATTAACGTTTTTCAATTTCATATTATACATTTATGTGTTACGAAGGTAGTAGACTGAGTGGTAGGAGACTGAACGGATACGCGACTGAATAGATTTGTTTACATTGTCATTATAATATATAATGGTATCTTGGAGTTATATAAGTAAGAATCATAATTTTAATATATACTTTTATTTTTAATTTATTTTTTCTCATTGACTCACAAATTTTGACAGCTATGGAATGATTACAAAAACAACAAGGTAGAATGTAAACCAACGGTTTTTAAAAGCGCACATTTCCAAAACTCAAAACAAACTGTTTAAAAGTGTGACTTGCACAAAAATTTGAAAATTTCATGTAATAAGAAAAAACGTGAAAATAGGACATTTTTGAAATTTTGAGGGGCCGTAAGTCCAGAATCCTATATAACTAAGAAAAGCCGTTAACACACATAAAAGTATATTATTGAACCTTTAATTTTCATGTCTTGCCGAAGAAAAATTTTTACAGGTGTCTAAAAATAGCAAATTTTCAATTTTTGTGGCGTAATAACTCTAAAAGTGGGGGAGTTACCTAAACATTTTCTGAGGAAACTTATACTAATTCTAAAAGTTCTTTCCTGTCTCAAAATTTCAGGTTCCTATCTGAAGATGTGCCGGAGTTATGAAAAAAGAAATTTCATGCAAAATATGGTTTCCACATAACGGTAAATTTAAATAGTAAATTACAAAATATTACATAGTTTTGATATTGTTTTATATAGATAATAAAATTTTCGATCTTCTGCCAGTTTAGATTGCAAAACTATTACGCAGAGCCTGA
This sequence comes from Poecilobothrus nobilitatus, assembly GCA_947095535.1. Lineage (NCBI taxonomy): Eukaryota > Metazoa > Arthropoda > Insecta > Diptera > Dolichopodidae > Poecilobothrus > Poecilobothrus nobilitatus. The sequence goes on from OX352774.1 coordinate 7,600,949, forward strand.
GATATATACATCTGAAAATTAGGCTTTTTCGCAATTTTGAAGAGCTGCAACTTTGGAACCCTTTACAACTAAAATAAACCTTTAACATACATAAAAATATATTACTGTAGCTTTAATTTTTATATCTTGTAGAAGTGAAATGTGTACAGGTTCCTAAGTTACAAGTGTTTAAAAATAGCAAATTTTCAATTTTTAAGCCCTAATAGCTCATAAACAGGGGGTGGTCCAAAAAAATTTTCTGAGCAAACTTATACTAATTCTAAAAGTTCTTTCTTGCCTCAAAATTTTAAGCCTCTATCTAGAAGCGTGCCGGAGTTATGAAAGTAGAAAAATCATGCAAAATTTGGTTTTCACATAACGGTAAATTTAAATACTAAATTTAAAAAAATTGTATAATTTTGATATTAATTTATAAATACCTGTCGAATGACGTTTTCAGATTGAAAAAATCTTAAGCAGAACATAAGATATATGCATTTAAATGTAGGGCTTTTTCAAAGTTTGTGGAGCTGTAGCTCCGTAATGGAGGGGTCTACATGAAAAAGTTGTTCCACAAAATTATGTTTTTTATGAGATCTATCCATGGTTAAAATGTTTTTTCTCTATCTGTAACGGTGTAGAAGTTTTGTAAACAGACGGACGGACGGACAGAGTGAAACTAATAAGCACATTTTTTCAAAATTTTTTTGGAAATGTGCTAAAAAGCACAAAAAAGAATAAAATTATTCAGAATAGAAGACAGTTGACTATGGTCAAATCGGAAGTTTTTTTATCCGAACAAATACTACCAAACAATGGTAGCAAACTACCAAACCAAAACGATGCTAGTTCCTGAATAAATTTCAAGTGATCAGTGGTCAAATTGATTAATAAATATACTGTATCGGCAACTGGTTTAAAAGGAATTAAACATTAAATAAAAATAACAAGGCGAACTTTCTTCATCTCACTGAAAATCTAACTAATGGAGAAGAATAAACAAAAGTGAATAAATAGAAAGTGGTCAATTATACAAAATTTGATATAAAGAACATCTTTTCCCAACCTAGTTATTATAATATTTACTGGGGTTGATGGAATCTTCTACAACCTAACCGTTAAAAGAAACTTAAACCAACTTTTTATAAAATTATAAAACTTACCAGGGGCCCTGTACCTGGTGTGTAAGTATATTTTACCGTAACATCTAAATTACAAAAAAAACCGTATGTGATACAAAATTTCTTAATTGCAAAAGAATACAAAAAAATCATGATTCTAAACATACATATTATGTTAATGTGGATTTTGTAATAGAAAAATCGTATCCAAATATGCACTTACATTCAAAACTTAGCGGAATACGTAGTGTGTGGCTGAAAACTACTAAATTATAATTATAGATATTCTAGTCTAACCAAAAAGATTTCGATTAATTTCGTAAGTTTTGTACAGAGGCGTAATTAAATGAAAAGAAAAAAATTATTTAAGTCTTTAACAGAAAAATAAAAAGTAATAATAACTACATAAAAATTAATAAAATTTTAGTTTTTCTTTTATCAATTTACATAAGGGGCTTCGGTAGCCTAGTGGGTAGGCGTGTGGCGTATTAACCGAAGGAGTGTAGGTTCGATCCCTGCACAGGTCCCAAGTGTTTTTTTCTTTACATACCCCTCTTACGACTAAATATAATGTAAATATATAGTATATATAAACAAAATAAATAATATTAGTATATAATTTAATAATAGTTAACATATAATGGCCTTAGTAGCCGATGGTTCAATAATATTGCATTACATTTATGTGTGTAATATTAATATAAATAAATAAATAATTTACATAAAGTTACATATAATATTTTCATCAATTCAAAATTTTAATTTTCTTTTATTCGAAATTTTTAATGAGTCAATAAAAACTTTAAATCAAAAATTATTTTTTTTTTAAGAGCAATTTATTTTATTTGTAAAAAGGACGAAAAAAAAAATAAAAATTATGTATAAATATTTGGTTTCCTTGGCCATAATCCAAAAAAAATTAAATTGCTTCCACAATATTGCGGTACATTTTTGCTATATATTTTTCTTAACGGAAAAATCTGATGGTTTGGTTTAAAAATACATTGCAAAATGAAAAACAACAATTGAACAGGTAATCCTTTTTTAACGACATTATATATACATTATAACGTTTTTTGTTTTTTTTTTAATTTTTATTACTTCTCTCTTTCCTTTAAAAAACCATTAAAAAATTAGAATTTATTATTTAAAAATGAAAAGTTAATATGAAGAAAAAATGAAAATAAAAAAAAAAATTCTAAAATTTTATTTGAAATTTATTGACTTTCTTAATATTGTAAACTTTTTGATTATATAAAACTGTACTTAAAAAAAAAATTTATCATAGATAACCAGTAGAAAAAAAATGTATATATTACCCTTACCTTAGTGAAATGCATTTTTTATTGATATTTATCTATTATACCTATATTATTTAGTAGTTGTTTCATTTATATTTTAAGAATATAATTCAGATCATATTTTTTGGAATAACTGTCAAACCCTTTAGATATGCAATTTAATGTGGGTATATGCATTCTGATATATTTAATAATAAAACAACGATTAGGAGGAGCATCGATAGCCTCGTTGCTGAACTTTTTTTTGGAAACCATGGTGTATTTTCAAATATTATTTTTAACTTTTATTTGCTTAACTTTTATTAACTTACCTTTTTATAGCTAAAACAGTTAGGCACAGAATTCATTTAAATTCAGCTTCATTTATTGATTATAATTATGTTGGAAAAAATATCCTTTGTATATCCTGTTAATTTATAATTAAAACTATTAAATTATAATAAATATATATTTGAATCTAATCTGCAAAAAATGGTTTGCAGAAGGTTTAAGGGCATCAAAATTACTACTGATGCAAAAATTATTTTTAAAATATCGTTTAGTTATTATGAAATACAAAAATATTGCAAATTTTCTGATTTTAAATTTAATTAATTTTCCGTTTATAAATTTTGTTTATAATTTTTGTTATTAACTAAGTGGCTCTGATTCATTACGAATCAGATAAATAGTAGAATCCAAACTTCTATAAAACAACTCGCACTTATCTATGAATTTCGCAGTTTTGCTTCATTTTCTTCACTTTACAATTCCAAATGTCATTATTCCCTTATGAAGATAGAAAACGGAAAGTAAGTAAGTTGAATGCGGTATAATAAATTTGTCATTACGTTTATGACATCTTAAAGTAGGCGAGGTAGATATGAAGTTATGTATTATATTTCTGCCCATGATCGAATTTGTTTTAGCTACATGCTACATGTACGTTTTAGCTACATCGAATTCTAAGTCTGTCCATTAGTTCGCACGAAAATTCAAAAAATAATGAAGTTATGATTTTAAAATTTTTATCATTTCATTTTTATGTGAATGCCAGTTTGGAGTATAACTCAGTGTCTAATTAAGCTAGAAATTTGAAATTTTGCTAAAACGACTTACTTATTGTGTTAACATAATATAATCATATATTACTGTTGTAAGTTAACATAATATAATGAGATATTAGGCTAATATGGGCGAACAATTTGTGCTGCAATAATCTCTATAAAATTTAGCTAGTTTAAAATAATATGTTTTGATATTGGTACGTTATAAAATTAGACATCTGAAATTTCGTAAAAGATGAATAAATTTTCCAGAATATAATATGTTCCTGTTGGCACATTTGACTGTATACACTCTTCCTCGTTTTAAAATATTTTTTATTTACAAAATTAAATTATGTATATGTACATCTATAATATAGATGTATATGTGGATAACTATATGACTATAAAAGTAATAATATATGTAACTAATGGAAACTGAAGTAAAATGATGATAAAGGAAACAGGAAGTTATTTATAAAATATATGTTACATTATCTACTTTTTTCCTATGAAAATATGATGCAAAAAAAAAAAACAAAATATTTCTTCCAAATTTAATTTATTTAAACTTTGAAAACATTTTCCAATAATTGTCAATAAACCTAGATTTTTTTTTTTTTATAAAAACAAAAATCTAATAATCAAAATAAACTTCGTTTTGAGGAAAATATTTTAATCAGTGTTACCATTATTTTTTTAATTATAAGAAAAAATAAAATATCAAAAAAACCTGTATTTGACTTGAAGCCACTTTAAATTTAATTTTATGGTAAAGTAGATGTAAATTATCGAAAAACACTAGAGAAGACGTAGTGTGAGCACGATTTTCCTATCAGTGTGTTGGAGTTTAACTTCCTGAACATCATTTCCCCTTTTTGTTTTACCAAACAATAGGTAATAATATAACCTTTAGCTTTAAGGTAATGCTTAGTAAAGGAGAATTAAGTTTTTTTTGCCAATATTGATCTACAAAAGTTTTCCTTATTTTTCTTTACAAGGTTTGAAAAGGAGACTTCAGATCATATTCACATAAAACTTGTATTACACTGGATAAGGTTTCCTGTTAGGGGACGGACGCCAAATGAAGAGAGCATAAGGATCAATTATTAGATGAATTTCTTTGCTTAGCACTTTATCTTGAAATCTTAATGCTTTATACTCCATCTTTCGTCTAATAACTTTTAGTTAATTTAAATAGCCTAGTTTAATGTAAAATTTAAGAAAAAAAATCTTAGAAGCTTGAAAATACTTTCTTTTAGTATTAATAATATGAGAGTGCACAGGTTGATTGATTTATAATAAAAATATTGTTGCACTAGCCTTCCAGAATATAACCAATATAACCATATACATATATATCTTTCTTTTTATATAACTATTAAGAAATTATCGATATAAATGAAAATAATAATAAATTAAAAGGTTTAATGATGCAAGAAACTGATGCTTTTATTTACTTCTTACAGAGTAAATGAATACTTTTTAACTACTGCTAACGTATTAGGACTAAATATGTAAAGACACATATTAAGTTATTAGTTTGGAGTTAACATCAAAGGCGTCTGACCCTTCATCTTCTGTTACAATTTGCTCCTATATATTGAAAACGGAGCTTGTATCTAACATACATTCATGTCTAATTTTCTGTGCAATTTTCTTCAATAAATTATACATATTTTTGTTCCCTATAATCCCCTATGAATTAAATGAGTGTTAAAAATTAAAACCTGTATAGGTTATAGTCAGTCAATTGGCAAAAATATTTTTGAGATTCTTTTAATTCGTAACTTGTAAGTTGTTTTTAAAAATAATATATCATAATAACAGTTATTTTTTAATATTGAGTCTATTATGTTATTATTTTACAGTTATTCCAATAAAATTTTAAAAGTAAAAAAATCTTAAGAAAATTATTAAATTGATTATGTGATTATGAACACATTAAGTTGGCAATTGTTATAAAAAAATAAATGATAGAAGTTGTCAAAACTAAATAAAAATGATAATATCTAAATTGAAAAATAACAATACCTTTACTATATAATTTGAAAAGGATAAAAGGGTATAATTTATTGAACTGCCTACATATATAAAATTAAAAAATAGAAAAAAAATTAAATATTTATTTGGGATCCTGCCAAAATAAAATATTTTATGGGTGTTTTGTAGGTAGGTAGGTATATTAAATAAATATTAATGACCTAATGATAGGCAGGAAACTTTTAATAAAAAAAAAATAAAGGATATGATTTTGTGTACATTACAAGTTTGTTTTGTTATATTTCTAGTTTAAATTAAGTTATTACAATATTTTTATTATTATTAATTTAAGATAACATGTATTAACACCTCCAGTATTTAAACAGAACAAATTATTAATAAAACATAATCATGAATGCGCATAAATGACATTTTCTAAATTATAAAAATTGTGGTACTGTAAATGTTTTACAAGGGAATGTTTAGAATGCGCTCTATTCTTCAGTGTCATACTGCTTTGTTAACTTTATTAAATAGAATATAATACAAGATAAAAATTGCACTCAGATCAATGAAATATTTGTATCACAATTAGCTCGAGAACAATAGCCCAGCATTTAGACTAAGCCTGTCCTTCTTATGCTAAAGTTAAACCTAATTTACGAAAAAGTTTTCAAAAGAAATGTCTTTTCTACAATGCGGAATACAACGCAGCTACTACGAATAAGTACCTTATATTTTTCAAACATCAAATTATCCAAAGAAACTAAAATGCCTAATAGTGTAGTCGTATAGCTAACTTCTAAAGATATTGTAACAAAGCGTGGCGAAAAACCATGCACCCAAATCAAAGTAATAAGTGAGATTTGATGGCAAGATTTGTTCACAAGCCTTTGTTCACAAACAAATTGGGTCAGTAATGATTCAGTTAATTTCAAGTAATGTTTTGCACTATTATATAAGTACAAATAAAATTTTAAAACGCAAAAATTTTTACGATTGTAAAGTCGCTGATGTTGTGTGATGTCAAAAAAAAATGTTGGTTCACTGCAAAGAGTATACATATATGATATTTCCAAAGTTAATTTTATTTGAAATAAAAAGTCGACACCTAATTTTCTTCAATAATTAATTTCATTAAAGCATTTATATTTATATTGAGAATTTGTTAATGATTGAATTATATTTGAAATCAACAATGCAATTCAAAATAATTACCAAATTTATTTACCAAATTTTGAACTTATTTAAGAACAAGGGTCTTAAATTTCGTTCACAAATATTGTTTTATTGATTTTTAACCTTTTTAGATGAGGTTTCAACATTCTTTAATACTTAAAAAAAATGTTTATTTTAACAAATTAACACCTCAAAACAAAAAAAAAAACAAAAATAATAAGTAAAACAAAATAATCCTTTGTTTGTTATTAAAAGTTTTCACGAAAAACAATTTTCTTGGATCATTAAATTGGCAGTACTTTTTTCTGCCTCTTTTTTTTTTTACGTGAATACCTGGCACAAAACAAAAACAATTATTTTTTGGCAAAAATTCAACCTTTAATTTGTATCATTCCTCTTTATGTTCATTAAATGCCGTTTACCTATTACCATAAATTACAATTTAATTATGCGGGCTGGTAACTTTTTAGCGCACTTAAAGAATATTTTTTAAACGCTTGGCTTCCAATTTAAATTTTTTGTATTCTTTTTTTATTTTTCGTGCCATATAAAAGTGTTCTTGATCTGAGCATTGAAAAGTGAAACAAAACCAATTTTTTTATTCTTTTTGTATTTTTTTTTTTTCAATGTAAAACGTGACTTCTCGGTCCATTCACCTACGTGCATATATCCTTTTTTAATTTTGTTTTTTTTTTTTGTTTTTTTGAATTTTTTGTATGTTGTGTAAAAAATGTAGTCTTTATTTTATAGAACTGTGATATGAAGTGATCGATTAAAGTTATCACTCTCTCATTTAGTATGGAATGTGTCATATTATGTATTCAAAATAATATAACAGTTAAATTCAGTAATGAATTAGTGTATGAATAAAAGTGACATTAATAATATAATATTAAGGGTAAGTTCACATGGGATGCATGCATCCGGATGCAAAAATTTGATTGGTTGAAAAAATATATCGTATTCATGACATGCTCTGGCTTTCGTTCATTTTTGATGCAAAATTTTTTTGCATCCTCTATAAGAAGCATACAAGATACAAATTTGTTTTAACGTCAAATACAGACGTAAAATCAAACGTCAAAAATTTTAAACGTTAAATATTTTGAAAAATTTTGAAGATGGATATAATAAAAGATATACTTTAGAAGCTATTAATTAATTTTACATGTATTAATAAATTATATTTAGTTTATATTAATTAAAATTTTTTCTTCAATAAAATAACAATTTTCTCTAGTTTAACCATTTTCTATTTTGTTAATAAAAAAATTTTTCATCAAATGTCAAAACAATATACACATTACACATACTAGCCTACATTCAAAAAAAATTTTCAAAATAAAAATGTCGCCGTTTTGCATCTCGTGAACGAGTGGATGCATAATGGATGCAAAATATTCGTTAATGTTACCGAAGAGTACACGAAACGTAACCGAAATAAATTTTGCATCTGGATGCATGCATTCCATGTGAACTTACCCTAAATGTAACTAATAAATTTTAAAAAAATTTGCAAACTTCGGAGAATAGAAACAGAACCATTCTTGAAATTTGACCGAGGATTTTTTATTTAAGTTTTGTCGAAAATTTTAAATTTGAATTTTTGACTGATTTGTTATGTTTGAAAAAAAATATTCAATAAAAATTTTTATTAGATATAATATTCCCTTCTCTTCAATTACTAGAGCAGTCAATACATTTCGAAATTGATAGCTGGTAGAAAGTGACCATTTACCAAAATCTTTGAAAGTTGCAATTTTCGTTTATGAAATTGATTTATGTTGGTTAACTTTCGAAAATTTTAGATAAGTTGAGGTTATTTAAACAGAACTATTCCACAAGAGTACGATGACCATTCTATTGGCAAAATTAACCTAACAATAATATATCAGCTGTCAGCTTTTTCTTATATCGTATTTATGCTTTCATTTTCTCAATTTAACAAATTTTCAAAAGGAATACTTATTTTTTATAACGTTTATTACGAAAAAACTGTTAAAACTTAGATCAACCTTAATGCTAAGAGACAGCCGTCCAAACGAACATCCAATAACATGACCTGCCTTTACTAAATTAAGTAATATTTTTAGAGGACATATACAATTATACAAAAAATAAATATTGAAGCAATAAAGCATTCCTCGAGTTCTCATATATGAATCAGAAACTCTCACTCTCTGTTATTCTGAAAGAGAACTCTGTATTTGCAAAGAGCTGTAAAAAGTTTAATGTTGCAAAATCAGTATAGAGTAAGAAATAAAATAATCTGCATTACAAGCTGATAATGGAAGTAAAAAACTTATGAAATTATAACGTAGTCCCGTATTGAATTTAAGACCACAATGAGAGGTTTAAACTTTAATGTAACCCCATTAAAAATTTCTTTAAAATCATACGAGTATACCTATTATATACAAGATCTATAAATTGAAAATCACCTTGAACTCCATGGAAACCTTGAAAAAAAAAATTTTTTTCCCATATTGTGAATCTAATTTTTTTAATTTTATATTTCTATTTAATTTTTGTTTTTGATTTTCATTTTAAATGGGATCAAATGAAAAACAAAAAAACAACTTACAAATAAAAATCAAATTGACAATCAAAACACAATTGTGTATCACCTATTCAAATAATAAGAGAAAAAATTAAAAAATCACCTTTATCAAATCTATGGCATATTTTTCTTTAACAATAATGTCATAAATGTCTTATGATTTACTACAGATGACGGCGAGTTAATACTCAAAATTGAAATCTACTGAGTTGATTTATTATATTGACCTTTATATAATACGATCTTAGAATTTCATTTAAAATTAAAAAGGTAATATTACAACATTTTAATAGAATGGGGTAAAAAAAACAAAAATTTCATTCCAAATTTTTATTTTGTTTTTTTCTTTTCTTTGAGTAAGAATGGTAAGGAAAATCACCGAAAGATATTGTACACCAAACAGATATATGAGACCTTAACTCACTGAAAACAACAGCATTAAAACCCCATCTTAAAAAAATAAAAATGGTATTAAAGAATAATCATTAATTTTAAAAATACTCTTAGAAATTTATACTGGAACTGCAGACCAGACATAATGCATAACCTATTCGTAATGCATAACTACTTAAAACTATTTTGAAAGAAATGCAATTTTTTAAAAATAATTGTAATAATTTGTACTATAATGATTTAAGGACCTAAAATAAAGAAGTAAATTAAATCTTTTATTATATATGGTGACTATGGTGACCATTAAATATAAAATTTATAAAAACATATTTTTAAATATATAATATGGATTTTTTATAAAGTTGTACATGTACATATATATTATGTATAAAATGATATATTTACTAAATTAAAAATAAAATAAAAGATCTTTGTAAAAATACTTAAATTAACTAAATAAATAAATAAATTAAATGGAGAGAAAATTTTATCCCTTCAAATTTTTCCCATTGATCGTCAATGATATTCATTTTACAAGCCATATTTCCTAAATATTCTTCCCAAATCTTTATCCTCAAAATCAAATTCTGTACATTTATATTAAAGCTGTCATCCTAAGTTTTGATTTCAAAGTGGGTTAATCATCTTTACGATTGACGGATACTGATATCGAAATTCAGATTAATGTATGCACACACAGGTTACTTTTTAGTTATGTTACAAGTGTAAGTAAAGTTACTTTTCACTACTACTAAGTGTCTGATAGCCCACAACCGAAAGGAAATGAATTCTAAATTTTTCTAATTACAATAATTAGTTATTAAAGAAAAAAAATAAAATTATAGATAATCAGAAGAAACAAAGGGACAGACATTTAAATAACACTAGCTAGAAGAACTAGCTTAAATTTAACTTGAAGTTAATGATTATTTTATTGAAGACATTTTTCAAGATAAATTTACTGTTAGATGAATAAGTAAATAAATATATACATGTGTATACATAAACAGAGTCTCCCTTAAATTTTATAATAAATTCAATGTAAAACCCAGATAAGCTGTTGAAAATAATTGGCATTTTCTTAAAATTTGAAAAAATGTGCCTCCTAGTTTGTCGTACATCATTAAAGACAGAGAAATGAAATTTTAACCATGGGTAGGTATCATAAAAAACATTAATATTGCATGTATAACTACTTTCTCAAGTAGCGCCATCCATTGCGGAGCTGTAGCCGCTCAAACTTTGAAAAAACCCTATTTTTAAATGCGTGTATCTTATGTTCTGCATAATATTTTTTCAATCTGAAAACGCCATTTGACAGGATTTTTTTTTTCTTTATAAATCAATCTCAAAGTTATACACCTTTTTTAAATTTAGTATTTAATTTACCGTTATGTGAAAACAAAATTTTGCTTGATTTTTTTTTTACTTCATAACTCCGTCACGCTTTTAGATATGGACTTGAAATTTTAAGATAAGAAAAAACTTTTAGAATTAGTATGAGTTTTCTCAGAAAATTTTTTTGTACTACCCCTGTTTAAGGACTGTTTAGGGTTCAAAAATTCCAATTTTCCTTAAAAGGATTTTTTTGATGAAGCACATATAAAACCAATCATATTTTAATTTAAAATTCAACTCAAAATTCATCTTAAACGCAACCTGGAATGTATTCAATAACAAAAGACCATGAAAAGAAACTTATTATCTTATATGTAGGTATATTGTGCATGTACATATATACTTTTGAATTAAATTTAATATTTGCACACATTGATATAAATGTGTTAAAATTCATATGTGTACATGTATGTATAAGTATGTATACATGGTTTTTTTTTTTTATCTTATTTGTCAATCCCTTAGGATAAGATTTATTTTCGCAGATTTTCGGTTCTTGTGCTAAAAATTCTGTTGACATCATAAGAATTTTTGACGTAGGTTTTTTCACTAGGGACTAACTGTTTTAATTTTTGATTGTTTTTTTTTTTTTTGTTTTTATTTATTTTATTTTTATTTTTTTGATTTTGTTGTTTTTTTATTTAGGTACATTGACTGTCGTCGGGTTTTTCATTTGTTTATATTCCATTTTATTTTGTCAAATAAAAAAAAAGAGATGACATAAACTTATTTTTTTTTTATTAAAATTAAAATAATAAAAAAATAATATGAAGGTTTTATTATGCATTATCATAATCCAATTTTTTAAAAATATTAAAAATATAAATGCCTAGAAGATATTTAATATTATTTTACATATTTTTTTTTTTTTTTTGTACAGACAAAATAATATTTTTTAAAGTTTAATTTATCTACAAATAATGCGCCGTCACTAGATTAATTTTCATATATTATGAATATTTTGATTTTAAATGTTTTTAATAGATCATTGACCAACTTCGTTTAATATTTTGGTTAAAATAATTATTGGTATTATTTAATAGCAGTCAATATAAAAAAATATATAGATTGACTGAGTGCACTAAATCCTCTCTTATACTTATAAACTATTATTTATTTATTTATATTAATATTACATACATAAATGTAATGCAATATTATTCAACCATCGGCTACTAAGGCCATTATAGGTTTTTATACTATTATTAAATTATATACTAATATTATTTATTTTGTTTATATTATATACTATATATTTACATTATATTTGATCGTAAGGGGGTATGTAAAGAAAAAAACACTTACGACCTGTGCAGGGATCGAACCCACACTGCTTCGGTTAATACGACACACGCCTACCCACTAGGCTACCGAAGCCCTTTATAAACTATTTTATAGTAAAGAAAATAAGTAAAATAAATAAAATAATACAGAGAAAGTGCTAATGAATCTGAAGAGTGAATGACTTGGCCAATTAAAATGTTGAAGATTTGTCAAAAGTATTCTTCTTTTCCTAAAGGATATCGGAATATTTCAAAGAATTAGAGTTAAAAATTTTAAACGCTAACGCAGTATATGGCTAGGGAATAAATATAGGGGAAAATAGAAAAAGGATTCAGAGATAAAAACAACTTTTTTGTCACTTTAAGAAAGTAAAATCTTATAGAATATTATTTAACTTTTTTTTTAAATTCATTTAATTTTTAATGTAAAATACCTTAAGTATCTGTTTCTTGAATTCATAGTAGTTAATTTTAGTTTTTCGAGGTATATACCATGATATAGTAAAATTTCATTGGTAGCTGCAAATGGCTACGTTTTATAAGCAAAGTTAACTAGTTTTGATGCAACTACGGCTAACTCATTTTAGACTTAAAACTTTGAAAAACTATACTCTTTAATTTAATTAAACTTTACATGATGACTTGTGTGAATATATCATATATGTATAAAGTTAAATTCCCATTTATGACATATTGCAGTTCAAATTGCATAATTCGGTTTACAGAAATCTGTTTATAAATATTAAACAATCTAGCACTAGAATTTGTGAGGGTTACATCTACAACATTCAAAAATTCAGGATGAACATTAACAGCTTTGTTTACAATATTCCCGTCAATTAAATACCAATTCTCATTCTTTAATATTAACTTCCTTTGATCAAAATGTGTATGAATACTAAAGGTTTTATACTGTAACAGACTGTTTGATAATAAATGGGAGGTAGTGCTTAGTGTGTTAAAGTCCCACATGCTCATAAAGTACTCGGGCTCATTCCACTGCTCTATAATATCTTTAGATGATTAGCAAAAAAAAATATGAATCTTATTGTATTTAATTTTAACTGCAAATTTCTTCAAAAAGTTGCATTAACCTTTTTTTCATATTTTAAATTTATGTTAATTTTCTATTAAATAAATTTTGAATTTCTTAGATGTTCATGTCACAGATCATTTAAGTGTGAAAACTGTATTGTAAAATATATAATAATGAAAAAAAAAATTAACAATATTACCAATGTACCTAAATATTGGTGTATTATTTTATTGGATAATAATATGAATCTATTCTTGTATCTTTCTTTGAAATTTTCACAGTTAAATAACACTTTTTTTCTATAATTTATGCATATTCTTAATAAAAAAAAAATATTAAGAGGTAAAATTCAAAATGATAATATTATTATTATTTAATATTATAGATTATTATTGTATTTCTATATTTTTTTTTATACGTTTTTTTCTTATCCTTGTATGATCATATAAAATAAATAAATCGTATATTTTAAGCCTATTTCACATTGTTTTCTTCATTTTATACTTTTACTTTTTCAATGGCTTATTTTTCCTTGATGATATTACAATCAGTCCCCTGCTGTTTATAACCAATATACAGCAAACACATAAACAAACAAACCAAAAAAAAAAAAATGATTATGTAATCCTATACATAATCCTCTCTAAGGAACATTTTTATCTCTGAATTGTATAGAACACAAAATACTTAAAGTGTCGTCCAAAAATTAAACAAAAATATAATATATAAAATTAAAGTGTTTTGGTAATTTATTTATCTTAATTCATCATAAGTTGAACTTTCTATAAAATTGCACATTAAAACTTATTTAACACTACATCATAAAGTTAAAATGAAAATTCATGATTATTTATCTAGAAGATTCCAATTTAATTTGTGACTTGTCTCTGGAAGTCTTGTCTCTGGAGACCAAAGCTATTTGATTATGTAAGTGATTAGAGTGTTTATTCAATTATTATAACTGGAAACATATTTGAATTTAAATTTAAAATTTTTCTTCTGCAAGAGTTGTAGTTCTTACCTAAATATTTTTTCCAATTTAACTATATATATGTTACTCAATAAAAGCAGTTCCTCTCGTATACAAACTAACACAATAAGCACTCTTACTGTAAAACAGTATAATTCCTTCAGAAAAAAAGGAAGAAAAAAATTAAAGAAAATCAAGAATGGTTGTATGTTTTTATACAATTTAGTACAACTGCTACTATCTATCTATATTATATATTTTTATATAATATATAGTCTTATATACCATTAAAATCAATAAGAAACCTTTAGCTCGATAAAGTCAAACTTTTATTACATATTTAAAATGATGTCTTCCTACAATAGTACAATAGCAAATCTGAGTTTTTAGGTCTCTACAAGAAAATTTTACTTGTATATATAACATAATAATTCTTAGTATTTTGTCCAATACTGTTAGCACTCTATTCAAAAACATAAAAAAAGTTGTGTTTTTTTTTTTTATTTAAAAACATAAAAACGCTAAAAAGTTTCCATTTCATTTTTAACTTTATGTCCTGGCGTGAATGTTAACAATTATTGAAAAATGCTGGGATCTAGAATCTAAGAAAAGTAATAGATGACATCATTTTTTTTGGTATAAAGATAAAAAAAAAAAAAAAAAACGCAAGATGTAGAAAAAGAAAATAGAAAGAAAGCGTAATATTCTTTTTATTCACATTTACTTTATAGATTTGAAAAGGAAAATAAAAAAAAAAAATAAAGTAAAATTTTTCAAATCAAAAAGCTTAATATTTTTAACGTATACTTGAAAGAGAATCCTTATGAGTTTTCCACCACTCCTGAAGTTAAATGTCTTTATGATAATAAAACAGCATGAAAGAGATCAAATCAAGTTTTTTTTTTCTAACTGTAAATTGTAAATAATACTAGAATATTGGTAAAATTGTATAAAACAAGGATTCTTTTTCATTGCTTTGACAGATGATTCCTTTTTTTTCTACTTTTTTTATCTAAAGGATTTTAGTTATAATGTTAAATACTAAAGACTTTATTTATACGAAAAGAACCACCTTATTTTAAGTTCTTTGTAAATGCGTTTTTTTTTTTCAATTTAATTCAGTTTTCGTTCATTTTAATGCAAAAATACGAAAAAAAATATGCGAACTTAATTTTAAATTTAACAATGTATATTATGTTGTAGATGCATATACACATTGTGCATATGTATATAGCTTTGGAAATTTTCATATTTCATTTGTTTAATTCCGTTTTCTATAAAGATCCTAAAGGTTCATAACTATTTTGCCTTAATTATTTTCTTTTAATATATTTAATTTTATAGATTATTTATTTTTTTGTAGTTTTGCAATTAAGAATAGCTAACCTAACAAGGTTTTTAACTTTACTTAGTAAAATTCGTAGATATACGATAACCCCGTGGAGTATTTGGGTTGATATACAAAAGTATCCTTAAAGTGCGGAGTTTTCCAATGACTAAATCACAAAAACAAAATAGCTGCTACAGTGGGGCTATCTTTAGTTATATCATGCGAGTAAGGTATTATATACTGCTGCACGTTGTAATCCACTGATGGCGCTGACTCTGTAGTAAAATAATAATAATATTAATAAGAATACTAATACCAATAATAATAACCGCTACAGTGACAGTGGGGGGTTGCCTTCAATAATTACCTCATGTAGTACTATATACTACTACTACATGTTGTAATTGTTGTGACGGCTTTAGTCACTGTTAGCAAAATAGTAATAATAAGGGTTTCATCCCATTATATTTGCTAAAGGGGGAGGTTAGGTTTAGTCAGTAAGAATCTGACACTACCAAGGGGGAAATTCTTGGTGTCTTTGCAAGATTCCCACCTCCCTTAGGAAAAAATAAATAAAATATTAACGAATATTCCATACAACCATTGAACTGTGATTTAATTCTAACCACTAGTTGCATTGCACAACATTTTTTTTTTTTTTTTTTTTTCTTTATTAATTTATTAATTCTATATTGTTAACATTTAAATTTTTAATTACAAAATAACTATGTGGATACAGTGATAAATCCAAACAAAGTAATTACAATATTGAATACAGTTTTATAATAATTTATATGTGATATTTTAGAATAAGGTTTTGTTTTTTTTTAATTGGTTATGCGACCTTAGCCGATATCGGCTGTCTGATCTTACTATTTTTTGCTGTTTTGTACAAATAATTCTTTTTTAATTTTCAAACCAAATTCAAACTAAAAAATCAATTAAAAAATTCACACTAAAAGCTTTTTTTTTTTTGTTCTTTTTCTTTTTTTCTCTTCTTTCCCTTCTTTCTTCATTAAATTATTTTTAAATTAAAATTAAATCTTCATGTAATTTTAGAACGTATAAATTCTAAAATTAATTTCTTAAAATTTGCGATACTATCAACCTCTTTTAAAGTATTAGGCAATTTATTAAACTTTTTTAAGCAATTGTATAGACAATTGTTTTTTTGACTATTAGTTTTGAAAAGAGATAAATAAAAATTTGTTTTGTTCCTGGTATTGTGAGTATGAATATTTAACATCCTATCCAGAATGAAGTTATGTTTGATTAAATTGTTAGTGATTTTATATGATAGCAAATACGTTTCACGCTCACAAATGGCACAAAAGCTTAGATATTTTTCTGAATATAACATGTTAGTGGGAAATAGCAATGGATATCTGTGTATAACTTTAATACTTTTTTTTACAAGAATATCTAGTTTTTTTAACATAAAATTCGAAGCATTGTTCCAAATGGGGTTTGGGTATGTTACATTAGATAAAATATAAGATGAGTAAATTGAAAACATAGCGGATTTAGATAGATAGTTACGAAGTCTTTTTAATATGAAAATGTAAGGACTAGTTTTTTTAGCTATATAATCAATATGCTCGAACCATTTCAATTTACTATCTAGGATTAAACCTAAGTAGTTAAAAGTTTTAACCGATTCGATAGTATGGTTACCATATGAAATTATAGAATTAGAAAACTTTTTATTTTCAAAGAATATTACTTTGGTTTTGCGGAAATTTAGTAGTAATCGATGATGTCCTAGAAATTCCTCTATTTTTTTTAGATCTTCTCTTATCCAATCTACTAGTTCACTCTCAGTGCTTTCGGCGTATTTTAAAGCGGCATCGTCAGCATAAAGCTGAAGAGCACCCTTTAAATTTAATTTAGCCATATCATTGATATATATTTTAAAAAAATCTGGACCCAAGATAGATCCCTGCGGTACACCACTTTTAACATACGCCAACCGACTTTTAGTAGAGTTAATACGAACTACTTGCTGCCTATTTGACAAATAACTTCTGAAGAAATTTAGATTAGATTGATCTAGATTAAATTTATGTAATTTTAAAAGCAAAATGTCATGATCGACACAGTCGAAAGCTTTTTGAATGTCTAAGAAAACACAAGCTACATATTTTTGATTATCTATGCCTTTTGAAATGTAATCAGTTAAACTAAGACATGCAGCGGTTGTATTTGAATATTTTACAAAACCAAATTGTTCCTCTGCTAGAATTGGGTTGCTATACAGAAATTTGTGCAGCCGGTTTCTGATAATGATTTCAAATATTTTTGAAAAAGATGGTAAAACCGAGATTGGGCGATAATTAGAGCAAATATCCGTTCTTCCACTTTTAAATATTGGAGTGACTACGGCTATTTTTAATGATTGCGGAAATGTTGAAGAACGAAAAGCTGAATTAATGAATTTAATTAATATTGGAATCAATTTATCCGAGTATTTTTTGATAAATTTTATTGAAATATTATCAATACCAGTTGCTGCATTTGATCTTAACTGCGATATAACTTCTGTAACTTCTTGAATATCAGTATCATGTAAGTTAAAATGTGATTGTATATTGTATGAGAATCTATTAAAATATTCTAGATTAATTCGATTTGTTTTAATTTCTAACTCTTTGGTTATATTAATAAAATAACTATTAACGGTCTCTGCAATTTCATGATCATTCTCTATTGTTTTATTACAATATTTAAGAGCTTTGATTTTTAAATTGTTAGTTGGATCATCTGTATTAAATATAATTTTTTTGTAAATATTCCACAGATTTCTGCCATTATTTTGGCTTTGCGTGATTTGATTTGAATAAAAACTGTTTTTCGCTTGCCTAATTAATTTTTTAACTTCTTTCTTACTTTTTGCATACAGTTCGGCGACGTGACAGTCATTAGGGTATTTTTTTTTAAATCTAAAATATGAATCTCTAATTTTTATTTTATTTAGAATTACATCGTTCATCCAATAGTTCTTTTTTTTATTGCCAACTATAGGGACCTTTCTTGTATTATTTCTTATAATGAAACTTAAATCTGATACGATATGATCAAAGTTTGTATATGAATTTAAGTTAGACCAAATACAATTTTTAGATATATTTTCATAGTTTAGAACTGTTTTGAAATTTATTTGTGTGTTCTTGCTAAACTTGCAATCAAAACTAATAAGAAACTGTTGGTGATCCGATAGCGTTGTATCTAATATATGGAAAAAATAACTGAATCTCACTAAGTCGGTGATAAAATGATCAATTATCGTATTTGTAGTTTTACCCTTGCGGGTAGCAAAACGCTCGGATATTTGGTTATATACTAGATATCCATTACTAAGTAAATTATTAGTATAAGTTTTTATATCGCGGCTATTTTTATTCAGTAAATTAATATTAAAATCACCAAATATCAATGTATTATTAAACCTTATCGTCCATTCATTAATTTTGTCTAAGAATACGGAAATTCTAGTTTCAGGAGACCTATATATAGACATTATGTTTATATCTTCTTTTATCAGTTTAACTACTAACATATTTGACTTATTAACTTTTTCTTCATAAATGGCTGTGCTATTAATACCTTCATCTACATAAATAGCAACCCCACCATACGAGTCATCGCGATTAGAAAAATAGCTGCAATAACCAGGAATATTAAAAAATTGATTTTCACCTTCTCCTAGCCATATTTCAGTAAGTACAACTATGTGAACCTGAAATTTATAGCTACTCAAAAGATACTCTAGATCATCTAATTTATTTTTTAAACTTTGCATATTTAAATATATAACATTGCAATTTTCACCGAAATTACAGGTACCTTGAAAACTATTCAACCTAATATAATAATTTACTTTCATGGATTCATCGATATTTATCACATCATCCAATTCCATTATAAATGCTTTTGAAACAATAATAAAACTCAAAATTTATTGAGTTGAATTTGAAATCGAGTGAAATCGATATCGAGTATTGAGTTGGTTGATCGAAATTTATTGGGTCGAGCTTAATTATTAAAAAAAAAGTAGTTCGACACTCGAATGGAAGTTTGACTTTTAAGTGTGATTTCCGATTTAATTTATAAGAAGTAACAATAATATTTTGTAGTAAAACGTGAAAAACAATTATAATAAAAAGAAAAACGCGATAATTAGTTGTAACAAAAGGAGAAAAAATTAAATGTGAAAAACACATGGTGTAGGTTAAGTTAGAGCAAAATTTAAGAAACTTATTAGATTTAATCTTAATTGTGAAGAGATCTGTTGTAAATATTAATAAGTTATAAAAGTAAGAAAAAAATGTATGTAGTGTAAAATTATTAAATTGCAAAAAAATATTGTTAAAATTAAAGTATGCTTGTTTATAAATACTAAATAGTTTAAAAATAATGTTAAATTCAAAAAGAAAAAATATTAAATATAAAAAGTTCTTAGTGTAGACTAAGTTAATGTAAAATTTAAAAAACTTATTAGATTTAATCTTAATTGTTAATAGAGTTGCTGTAAATATTAATAAATTATAAAAGTAAGATAAAAATTTATGAAGTATAAAAGTATTAAATTGCAAAAAAATATTACCAAAATTATAGTATGGTTGTTTATAAATGTTAAATGGTTTATAAATTATATTAAAGTTCCAAAAAAATAAAATAAAAATAAAAAAATATAAAAGAGTTTTAATTAATTCAAAGTTACTTAATTTATGGTAATGAAAACTTTGAAGAAAAAAAAAATTTTTTTTTAGGTTATGTGCTATTTCAAATAATTTTATACAACCTAAATGATTTCTACTAAATGAGCCAATACAATTATAATAATTAAGTGAAAATTTTCTTAATATTATTAATATCATTAAAAGAAGAAATTTTAAAAACCTTACTTCCTTCCTTCTGGCGTAGATGAATTTGGCCGTCTTTAACCCAAAGAAATTGTAAGTTTTTGGTTTTTTTGATGTTTTTTGCCTCGCTATACAGTTCGGCTTGAAAAGGCGTAAGATGATGGAGAAAGAAAATCTGTTTATTTTCCACACCAATATTTAATTCAGCAGAAAATAGGCGTTTAAAATTCTTCTTGGCATCCATAAATTTTTTTTTTTTTTCAGTAGTCTTAAACTCAAGAAGGTACAGGCCGTTGGTTGTATTTTTATTTTTATTCCAGAGTGGTTTAATAGCAGAAAAATCTTCAGCCGTCCCATTAAATCCAATTTTTCCTCCAATTTTTAAAATTGTTTCCATTGGGTTGTTTAAATTATTTGGAAGGCCAGCTACAACAACATTATTTTTTATTTTTGATTGGTGCACCTCATCGGATATGCCTTCTATTTTATTAATCTTTTTTTCTAATTCACTATTTTTGTCTTGAGCAATTACCAATTGTTTTTTCAAGTTTTCATTTTCTCTTAGAACTTCTTAATTTTGTTGAATTAAGTCGAGCAGTGTGTCGGAATTAAATTGTTGGGATTTTCGGATATCTATTACAACATCTGCTAATTTTTTCAGGAAAGCATGTTTCATCCATGATAGAAGTTGTAAAATCAAAGGTGGATAGTTCGTTAACTGAATCAATATTTGTTGAAATAGCATGCTGCTCTTTTCCATCTTCTTCTACAACTGGATTTTCCACCATAATAAAGGACACGTTGCTACCGGCAGGACATTTTGGACACATCCATGGTGTGGTGCTTTTTTTAATTTTTTCAAAATGTTCAGCTAAAATTCCAACACATTCAATGTCATATGAGCCTTGGCACAAACCACTGCAAGTTACCCATTTTGCCCTTCCAGTCAAGTTTTTACCACAAATATTACATTGTTTAACCATTTCGATTCTTGCTAGTATGTAAATTATATTATTTGTCCTATAAAATATTTTAAATTAATTTTTTAAAAATTTTTTCAAGAGCGCAAAAAAATAAAACAACTTTTAATTTCAGTTGACAGTTGACATTGCATAACAGTGCAATGCAACTAGTGGTTAAAAGTGCACTGTTTTAAAACTAATGATCTAAACCTTTTTTTGATGAGAAAAAAATCATATATGGATTTATTTAGTAAAGATAATATTTTTCTTTTTACCATTTTGAGTACAGCTAAAAGACTAACTTTTCGAAAGTTAGATTTTTATATTTATGTAAAAGGAAACAAAGCGATTTTCTTAGAGACCTAAGCGATTATAGCACAAGTTCAATACATATTATTTTAAGCAAAATAATGTCGTTAATAAAAATATAAGTTACATTTTAATTTATTTTTTTTTTCAAGTTATTTTTTGTATATAAATACAAAAAATCATTCTAAAACTTGTCATAATGGTGGATCTTTATTTTATCCATATTTAATATCATTTTTTTCTCTGAAATTCTCACAACAAAAACTTTTGATCAACACCTAAAATAAAAAAACTTGTATTGCATCAACAAATTGAAAATAAAAATATGTAATATTTATGTATATATGATTTTTAATATAAACTTAAGTAACCTGCAGGGTGGTGTCAAAATTTTTAAAACAAAAGATTTACACTACATACAATATATTTTTTAATTTTCTAAAATGTTAAAAATATTTTTTCAGTACTTCAACCAAGTATTAAAATTTTTTTCTTATATAGCTGCAAAAGATTACTACATTTTGACATATTATGGATTTATTCAAAATGTAATATTTAAAAATACTTTCAGACATAACTTTTATGGTAATTTTTTTTTTTTTAAAAAGCTGAAAATATTTTTCAAGTTTAGAAAATACTTATTTTCAAATGTCAACTTCTGACTGCAAGAAAAAAAAAAATTAACTTAAATATTGATATTCATCGAAATTTGAAAGACAACATTTTTTTACAATTACAATTGTAAACTAATAGTCTTAAACTAAACTAAATGCTCGTTTTGTTTTAAGGGGCACATCGAGAGTTCCGTTCCGCAACGGGTTTTTTATGATAACTTAATGATAGTCTCGCTTTGTTGTCATTTTAAGAAAATATTTCAACATAACGAACGTTTTTTCAAATTTTATTTTGAATAATTTTGTATTTTAAATTAAAAAAAACAAAAATAATAATAAAAAAAAAAATGGATTCAGAAGATATAATCTATAAATTATATATTTTATAACTTTACTTATAATATTACGTGACGGTACCGGCCACACGAGTAAAAATAAAAAATAAATCACTAGCGTCCATTCACACATATTATTTGCTCAAATACCATTTAGATACATTATACTATATTCTACTGTAACGTCAAAATGAAACGCTAGGTGACACGAGCATTGTGTCATCACCTTAATTTCCTAAACAAAATACAACTGCGATACTCTCTATATAACTACTTCTTCAAAAGTGTGTTTTAAGTGATGACACTCTTTAACTAATATTGGTCAATTTGTTTTCATTCCAAAAATTATATTTATACTTTTTTACCGTTTTATTCAATGCTGCGTTGGTTGTTTTTAAACTTTTTTTAACACTTAAAGTATATTAATTTTTATTCATATATTTAAATTTTATTATTTTAATAGCCCTGTCAAGTCATTACTTAATGCATTTGATTAACATTAAAGAAGAGTAAATTAAAATTAAAGTTGGAAAGTGAAAGAGAAGCAATGAAACATTGAATAGAACGATTAAAAAACACAATTATTTTCTTTTAATTTAAAACTAACTGATTACATTAGCTTAAAAGTGTCATCACTCATCTCATAAACTATTTTATAAAATTTAAATTGGGTCAACAAAATATTCCATTAGCTATTTATCTAAATCATAAAAGCAATACCAGAAGATTACTCAATCTTTAAACATAATATTTAGAAGAGGTTGAATATCAAGGTCTAATCAAGTTCAAAAACTTAAGCATATAAAATAAGATAATAATAAAAATCACTAGTAATACAAGAAATGTTTTAGTTTCGAACAGTTCTATAGACTGAAAAATTTTTCTTAACAGTTGATTTAAAATTAATAATATTAAAATTTATAATATAAAATAAAAAAATATAACAATTTTGTATCACTTTAGAATGTCACATTATTATGCATGTCAGTGTATTGGTGAATTAAACTAGAACACATTATAATCGTGAAACACAAAACTATTTTTTTTAACTAAAAATGAAACTAACATTAACCGGATATAAACACTCAAATTCTCAAATTCTTCTGATTAATTGAGACCTTACCTTACGATTAACTCCTTTCTAAATACAAATACTTTCAAAATTTTTCAGATCAAATACTTTAATTTTTCAGTTTGTTATAAAATTAAAATAAACAGTTTTTTTTATCATTTATATGTGTTTTATAAAGCTATCCGCAGATATTACGTTCTAAGCTTTGAAAAAAAAAAACGCTAATTACCAAAACGAATTTAGTTGGTACTTATTTTTACTTAAAATAACGGAAGTGTGAATTGGGTATTGTTAATTCCATTGTAGTTTGGCCTAAATGCAAAAAAAAAAAGAAAAGAATTTTTTTTCAAAAAGTTAAAAAATAAAATTTATATATTTTTATTTTTGAATGTTATTTGCATCTCATGCATGTAATTGCATTTTCCAAATAGATAATAATAAATAATTCATAAAGAAAAAAAAATAAAATAAAATGAAATGAAAAAAAAAAGCAAAAAAAGAAACGAAAGAGTTTTCATTCAGACAACAATAAACTTTTTTTATTTAAAACAAATTAAATTTGACGAAAAAAATAATTTGTTTAGACAGTAATGAATTTAAAAAAAATATATATATATATATATTATATTTCCATTTTTGTAAATTTTATTTCGTTGTTTTTTTTTTTGTTTTTTTTTTTTGCATTAAATGCAGTTATGTAAAAGAAGATAACAGAAAAAATAAAGGATAGTGTTTAAGTCCTTCACTAAAACTTTTTAGATAAAAAAATATATTCAATTTTATTTTAGTTCTTTTATGAAATTTAAATTCAATTTTTCTTTTTTTTTTTGGTTTTTTTTTAGTTTACAAGTATAGAATAGAATTTTAACTGTCTGTCAATTCGGATAGGTCTATACTCATATAATTAAACACTTTAATCACAACTTTGTTTTAATTTAAAAATATAATGTATAATTGCATACTTTCAGGGGCTTAATTTCTTTTTGAAACAAATGTAATATTAGATAAACTTAAAGTAAAAACTAACTCAATAATCACAGGTACTTTGTGTTTAAAAATAATTATTTTTGTTCTTAACAACAAAAGCAACCAACAGGTTCCATTATAGTTGATTGGTAATTAAATGCTCTAAACACTTGCTCAAATTATAATTTAGTTCTTCGAAATTACAAATTAGTATGTAATTTTAACACAAATTAAAGAGTTCATTGTAAAATAGCTGTGAGTATTGTTTTATTAACTTACTAAATATAAATTTATAAATAACAAAATAACAAATTATTAATTCAACATAAATGGAATTAATTTTGTACTATAATTTTACAAATTAATTTTTAAAAATTTATTTATATTGCGAACACCTTCATTTCGCCTCATGTTGACGTAGTAGTAGAATGTATGTATACAAAGGATATCTGACCAAATATAAAGAGCAAGGCTGCGTTAGAGTTGATCTATTTCTTTCTTTACTTTTGCTCCCTTTAATACTACTTTGACATATTAGATATGAAACATGAAAAAAATTCAAAAAAACATTAAGTAAAATTATCTATAATTTCTTCAGTACCCATTTTTATTGATTTAGTTTTTCTTTAATTTGAAATACAAAATTTTTCAAAATTACGGAGTAAAATTTGAAAGACATTCCTTATTTTGAAATATGCGTTTAAAATGATAACTACGCTATTATTTGATCATCAAAAAAATTTCGACGCACAACTCAATGCGACACGCGAAGACTTCTTTCAAACGAGGCGAGCATTGGGATCAACATCACCTTAAAATAGCTTTATCTTTAACAAGAGATTATTTTATATTGTTTGTATAGAGTATACAATTATTTTAAGCAAAAATAATTTAGTAATAACTTAATAGGTTTAGCCTTTTCATGCAATTAATAATCTCAATATAATTTAGAATAACTAACAGATGCAACAAAACCGAAAATATAATACTGTCATCGCTTTGACGTTAAAAATCAACCAATTTTTTTTTTTTTTTATTCCTGATGAGTCTATGAAGTAGAAAGAATAGAAAAAACTATAGTAAAACAATTTTTTTTTTTTTATAAACAAAAGGAAATTGTAATGAAAAGAGATGAAAATATAAAAAAAAAATTGACTTCAAAACTCTTATCGTTTCAGTCCAGAAGTAAAAGAAAACTTCGAAGATTTGAAGAAAAATACTTGGTTTTTCTTATTTTTGTTTTTTAGATGGTTTGCTTTTAAGCTAGAATTGTGGTAAAATGGAAATTTTAAAAATTAATATTTCAAAAAATTAAAACCAAAAAAAAAGAAAAAATTGAAAAGATAAAAAAAAAAAAAAACATTTTTTAATTCATTTTTGAATTATTAATGTAATAAAATAAAAATTTGATAACGCCAAAAAAGCTTATCCTTTCCACATATAATATTATATCTTTTTAGATATACGATACCACTTAAATACAATTTAAAAAAATAATTATTAAAATAATTATTTTATTCTAAAAACAAAACAATAGATTTACAACAGATAGTTGTTTTAAAAATGGATAACAAGTTTTTATAGATAATTCAATCTAAATCAAAATATAATCTGTAGTTGTATGCAGTATGACTGTACTTTTTTTAAGAAAAGTATTCATTATTTTTATTTCAAATGCTGAAAGCAAACTTTTAACTAGTTATATTAATTCACACAAGGTTTCTGTAAATTTATATAAATATAGTACTAGCTGTAAAACTTAAATTTTAGGTGTTGTCTAAGCAAATCAGTTATGTCCACCACAGAAAAAAAAATCAGTTATGTCCACCACAGAACCAACTGCAAGAACAGTAAAACTTAATTTGCTTTTTTTTTCATTAATAGGTTATATTACATTATATGACGTACCTAAAATATTGTCTGGTCAAAAAATGTTCTGTGAAAAAGTTGTTGCTCTTTACTTGTGAAAGAACTTTCTCTTTATAACTTTTTTCCTAATATTTTACTGTTTCAAAATATTAAAAGTAAAAATAGCTCTAGTAGTATGGAGTTTGGGTCTGATGAAAAGTTTTCCAATTCGAGATATTTACATCCAAATATTATATATGAAATTTAATTGAAATTTGGGCTTTACAGGTGTCTGCAGACCGACAAATACACAGAAAAACAGACAGACACCACTCCAAAAACATTTAATCCAGATTTCTACGTAACTGATCTCTTGAAGAGCTAAAACAAATATTTTTTTATAACCATTTCCTAACTAAATTACGGCAATTTTAAAAATTTTATTACCAAATGAAAAGAATGCTACAGGTAGGTGTTTGTAGGATTTTTGCAATTGTTTATAACTGTAAGTGTTGGATAATTTTACAAAATAATTTAAAAATTTATTTAAATGCTTTTTAAAAAATTATATAAGAGTTTCAATAATTCGATCTTCAATCATTTTATAGTAGGTCGAAACAAACAAAATATTGATCTGCTGTCGGTAGTCTTAATATGTATTGTAGTGTTGTTTTATACCCGTATGAACTATATTCAAATTTGCCATCAAGTTTGTGACACCTTAAAGGAGTCGAGCTAGATATAGTGTCAAAGATATGCATCAGTTCAGAATCGAATTCTTAGTTGATTAAGCCATGTACGTTCGTCCGTCCGCACGATAACGCAGAAAATAAAGGCGCTAGGAAGCTGAACAGTTTTGTACATCACTTTCACAAAATTGTTAGTTTTGCTTCTTAAATCCAGCTTTTTCGGCCGCCGAGTTCGAATAGCTGCCATAAAACTTCTTTCTTTATATAAAAATAACTCAGTATCTATTGAAGCTAGGTATCTGAAATTTTGCAAAACCGTGTAGAGTTATAGAGCTATAGGTCAACATCTGTAAAATTTGGTTGGGCTGGTGCAACAATTTCGGGTAACTGCCATACAACTTCTTAATAAAATGAAAATAACTCAGTGTCTATTGAAGTTAGGTATCTGAAATTTTGTGACGTGTCAAGTTACATGCCAAAAATTTTGTAAAATGTTTTTGCTCTAGAGCAGTCGGTTCAGGTTTCTTGCACCTCTTGGAACTTAACGAAGCAAGGGGTCTGCAATCTTACAAATGAAGATCAAGTTTTATGGCAACAACTTCTGTAAAATTTGGTTGTGCTGGTGAAATTTTGAGTAGCTGTCATACAGCTCCACAATTTAGATAAATATATATCAGTAGTTATAAAGTCGGTACTAAAACATCTGACATTGCTCAAAAGATGATCAAGTTATATAGAAACGGGATATATTACATTCATACGAGTATCTCAGAGTTGACGTAGTCTGCTCTACTGCACTCTTACTCGTATTTCTAAATTTAAGTAAGATAATGTCGTCGGTTCCATTTTCAATAATTCTGCAGAAGAGTGAAACAAGCACAATATTGTTCTGTAGATGAGGGTCTGTCAGTTCTCGAAGTAAAGAGGCTTAAAGTATTTTTTAAAAGTTTTATTTAATTAGATTTTACCATAGAAACTATTTTTTTTTAATTTATTTTCTTTATTTGTCTGTTCTATTGTCGGATGTTGCCTGTCTTTTTAGTAAATCAGGCTAAATATGTAGGCTGGTAGATATGTAAACTTACAAAAATTATGACATTTTAAACGAAAAAAGAAGTTGACAAATAGTACATAGGTATATTTTTATGATTTAATTTCTACATTACAAAATTTTTTCTAATATTTTTTTCATATAGTATTATCAAAATTTTATCCAAACTAATCAGTTATATCGCATTAGTATAGTGAGAGTTACCGCTCTTCAAAATTTTTAAAAAGTTATAAAGTGTACTTAACAACTTATTTTTCTCCTATAATACATATTTTAAAATGGAAGTAGTCGGTATGATTTAAAAAATTAATTAAGTAAATATAAAATAATTCTTGATTAAACAGCACGGGCTTCCAGAAATTATTTGCATAAACAATATTTTCTTATTAGTATGAGGATGGCAAGTCTAAAAACCTAATTTAAATTTAAAAGCTACGATAATATAAATCTAGAATTCTTACCTACTTAAAATACTTAGAAAAATTTCTCGATTTAACATAATATGAATCTATTTGATTTTAAGTTTTATTTCCAAGAAATTATTTAAAGCAAAACTTTTTGACAAAAAGTGTGATAAAAAAATGAATTTTTCTCACTATTATTTTTTTGTTTTGCTTTTTTCTAAACTCTAAAATTTTTTCCGTTTGTTTTTAGATACAAACAAGACATTATAATAACATTTAAAACAACTATATATAGTCGTGGTAAGAGTAACTTAATTTTACTCAACCCTCTTTTCAGAGTAATAAAATATTTTTCATAAAAGTAACTTTATTTTTTTAAGAAGATTTAATTCTGATACGTGTAGATATTTTTTTTGCTTTTTTTTTAAGAAAACGTCTTACCTAAAAAAGGGGGAAGGGGTGAAAATATATTTCTTCTGTACTTTATTTGTTCATTGTCAGTTCCCTGCAGCAAACTTAAAATAAAACACGTTTCGTGTGATACAACAGTGATGGATAATTGGCCTTCTGGAACATGTTTTGCCTAAAGGGAGCTTAACAAAATATAATGTGATGTAACATGACATTCAAGATAACAAAGAAAAATATCAACATTAGATTCAGATAATAATAATAAAAAAAATGTTGTTGTCAAAAAATTTAGATGTCAAAAATTTTCTACATTTTTTTTTATGTTAAAAGAAAATTTTTAAAATTAAAAAAACACAAGGTAGAATGTAAACCAACGGTTTTTAAAAGCGCACATTTCCAAAATACAATACAAACTGTTTAGAATTGTGACTTGCACAAAAATTTGAAAATTTAAAAAATAAAATTTAAGAAATTTTTTGTAATAAAAAAGTATGTGAAAATAACACTTTTCTGGAATTTAAGCTGTAGCTGTGGAACCCTATATAACTAAAATAAACCTTTAACACACGTTAAAATATATTACTGTAGCTTTAATTTTTATACGTTTCCGAAGTAAAATGTGTACCCAAAGTTCCCAAATTACAGGTGTTAAAAAATAGCAAATTTTCAATTTTTGGCCCTAATAGCTCATAAACAGGGGGTAACCCAAAAAAATTTTCTGGGCAAACTTATACTAATTCTAAAAGTTTTTTCTTGCCTCAAAATTTTAAGCCTCTATCTAAAAGCGTACCGGAGTTATGAAAGTAGAAAAATTATGCACAATTTGGTTTTCACATAACCGTAAATTTAAGTACTAAATTTAAAAAAAATTGTTTAATTTTGATATTAATTTACAAAGTTAAAAAAAATACCTGTCGCATGACGTTTTCAGATTGAAAATATCTTAAGCAGAACATAAGATATATACATTTAAAAATAGGGCTTTTTCAAAGTTTGAGGGGCTGTAGCTCCGTAATGGATGGGGCTACATGAAAAAGTTGTTCCACAAAATTAGTTTTTTTATCAGACCGAGCGATGGTTAAACATTTTTTTCTCTATCTTTAATGGTGTAAAAGTTTTGTAAACAGACGGACGCACGGACCGACGGACGGACAAAGTGAAATTAATAAGCACATTTTTTATTAATAAGCACATTAATTATTTTGGAAATATGCTAAAAAAGATACAATCTAAAAAAACCCCTAAATTTTCTCCGAAAATTTTTAATCAATTAATTTTAAAAAATACTTTGAATTATTTCACTTATGTTAAATTAAGAAATTTAAAATATTCTACAATCATTCATGTTTCATTTTTATACCCTCTATAAATTTTGTTATAATTTAGAATTAAAATTTAGAAAAAATAAATAAAAGTTTAATGTTTTAACAGCAGCAACTAACAATGAAGTGTTAATAACAATAAAACAGTTGAAGTAATTTTTGGTATCTTCTTTAGTTATGATTCTTGTCTTCGAATGTAATATACCTAGATTGAGTGATAAGATGTTTGTTTCAAGATTAACCTTTAGAAAATGATTGAAAAAACTAAAGCTGCCATGGGAACTTCTACTAACCAAATATCTAGTATTTTCGTTTATCTAATTAATTTTAATTTCTTCCCATCAAAATCCATTCTGATAGCCTATTAATTTCAATTCATAAACTAGCTTTAGAATTTTATATTTAATGCTTATTTCCGTTACAGTCACGTGATTTGTTATAAAATTTTTTAGCTTTAAGTGGTTTTTGAAAAAGTAATGAATGTTTTATTATCACGATACGTTCTTCATTATAGGGTCTATGGAATTTTATATTTGTAAGATCGTTATCATCTGACTCATGGCGCAGTGGTTAAGTCGCCAACCTTTCAATCGAAAGGTCTTGAGTTCAAACCCCGGTTAGGTCATATAAAAAAAAATATCATAATAAAAAATGTACATCGTATAATTAATAATAATAATAATAATAATAATAATAATAATAATAATATAGCTGTTACAGTGGAGCTATCTTTGATTATATCATGCAGTAAGGTGTTATATACTGCTGCACGTATGTAATTCACTGATGGCCCTGACTCTGTAGTAAAATAATAATAATATTAATAAGAATATTAATACTAATAATAATAGCTGTTAGCAAAATAGTAATAATAATAGGCGGATTCATTGTTTCCTTACAGTACCACTCCCAATTCAATGTTTCCGTATCCATTTCCTATACTTTCCTATCCATACTACCTAACCATTTACTGCATTCGCAGGTAAGAGTTTCATCCTATTATATTGGCTAAAGGGGAAGATGGGTTTAGTCAGTAAGAATCTGACACTACCAAGGGGAAATTCTTGGTGTCTTTGGAAGATTCCTACCTCCCTTAGGAAAAAAAAAAAATTTGTTTAGGAAAAACAAACCCAAAACAAACCTTCTTAAAAAGTTTTATAACGACATTATCTTGATAGATAGACTATTATTTCTTTTTTATCCTCAATGTATTTTTTTTATCTTTACTCTTTGCCTGCCTTAGACATTTGCATCGAATTCGGTTCGCAGGTATTGTCATTTTCTCAATATATATTAATTTTCTTTAGCTTTAGAAGAATTTTTCTTTGACTGGTGTTGTTAGTACAACCGCGTTTTCTACTGTTTTGTGGCTTTCATTCTAGAAGCATTCCCGCTATATTTTCTGACTTAAATTTATTTATTATTTTAGATAGAAATTTTATTTGAGGTCCAAAAACATCCTCCTAGTAAAATGCTAAAGATTGTAACTTATAGTATCTCAAGTTCGGAAAATTGTACTGTTTTACATAATCAATAATCAATGTTAAAATATAATTTTTATTTCAGTTTTGTTTCCTAAAATTAATAAAATCCACAAAATATTATGTTAAAGTTGAATATATGAATTAAATTTTCACTTATGATTTATAATAAATTATTTAATCGGAATATTTAAATAAGAAGTTCTTTTTCAAGACTTAAAAATAATATTAAATTAATATTACATTATTACTCATATTTATCTTATAGATATTATTTAAATTTTTTTTATAATTATCAAAAATAATATCATAAATCTTTTCGGTTTATAATATTAAAGCTTTATAAAGCTCTATAACGTTCAGAATTAAAATTTAATATATCTATATAATATAATAATTTTATACACATATGTATATATTTACTTTTTTTTTATCTCAATTAATTTTTCCGAAAATGGTTATAATTGATGCACTGTTAAATTTTTAATTGATTTCAATTTTCAGTATATTTTTCCAAAAATTTTGAAATTTTTTTTTCTTCATTTTACTTTGCCGATCCGTTTAACTGTTTGTTTATCTGTTTGTTTGTCTGCTTTTCTGTTCATTCTTTTGTTTGTTTACAAAACTTCTACCCGCCGATTTAGCTACAGAAATTTTAAACGTAGATAGATATTATACAGCTCTTAAAAAAAATTAACAATTGTAAAACCACTTGCTTATGCTGATAATATATACAGTCCCACCTGTTGTATCTACAGTTCCATTACGGAAATACAACCGCCCAAAAATTTCAAAAAAGCTTATTAAAATATTCAAATTATTTTAGCACAATTTCTACTGGATATTTTTGCGCCAAATAATTTCTTAAGCTTTGTAAATACACGAAAGTAATCCAATTTTTTGAAAATTGACATTTAAATTGACACAATTTAAAAGCCATATTTTGGAAAATCTTTGATCTCCCATAATATTTCATAATCATAATTTTTTATAATCCCGTTATAATCAGTACCATTATAATCATCTTCTAAATGTTTAAAGTATGAAATTTGAAATTTTTAGAGGAGTAATACTTTAATATTAACAATAGTTATTTAAAAAATAATTTTCCAATTTAGTTTGAGGACTGTAACGTTAATTTTAGGCCTCTGGAACCCAGTCACCAACATAATATTTTCAAAGTGAAGGAAGCCAACATTAAAGCCATCATCAAAACATTATATTTTTACTTGTGTTAACGATTTTTTTTCTTTAAATTGCGTTTCCTTAAAATTGAAGAAAGTATCTTTTGATTTTTCACAATTTTTTATTATATAAAAAAATCTAAAAAAAATGTTACAAACTTTTTAAAAAATACAGCTTCAATTTTTTTTTTTTTTGATTTTTGCAAATGTACGCTTTTAAAAACTTTTAGTTTTACATACTACCTTGTGATTTTTAAAATTAATGTAAAATATTTTCAAGTATCGTTATGATAAATACGTAAAAAATTAAAAAATCATTATTTCAAAATCATACATTTATATTATGTAGGTATGTTAAACAGTATATATGTAATTATCATTATATGTATGTACATGTTATAATATGTGATAATAATATATAATATCTATACATTCATTTAACAATAATTCTATTTTTGTATTCGAATTTTTTTACAAATTGAAAATATCATATAAAAACAGTTCAAGGATTTTCTTAATCCTTGCATTTTAATTAAAATGTAGGTTGCTCTGATAAATTATTATTAATTAGAAAATTTAAGTAATAATAATGATTAGTTTATTATTTCACTATAATTTACATATTATGTACGGATATTATATTGTACATATATCGCTATTAATAAATATTTCCATTAAAAATATTTCCAATTAATATAAACACCTAATTTTATTATTCAAAATACAATCAATCGAAGCAATAAATAAATAACTCAAATTGATAGAAAAAAAGTTGTCAAGGACATTTCACAAAAAAACAAAAATGTACTTATAACTACAGTACAGTTCGAATATCTAGAATATCTAACTAACGTATATACTGAGTAGTTGAGTACTTAACAGCGTTAAAACTGTATAATGTGAACAAAAAACAAACACAAACAAAAAATTTAAATAAATATTTTGTTTTTTAATTAGTGTTAGTTAAAAACTTATCAATAAAATAAAAAACTAAATCGTATAGCACATTGACTGCCATAATATGTCCTTAATTTTTAGGTATTATATTCAGAAAATGATATTGAAAAGTGAAATGATTTCACCTACAAATCAGTGAGTAATATGATAAAGGAATACAGAAGTTTTCACTTAATCCTCAGAAACACACATTAAAAATTATTAAGAAGGATCGCCTTAGTCCGTCATTCGGATTATTTGTGAAATTAAAAATTCCACCTATTAGAAATTTACATCTCTAAAAAACAGAACAAAGTTTTTTTTTATCAAAAATCGTTAATTACATTTTTTTTTTATTTTAGTGCATTTCTCTGCCACATAAATGTGAACAGGAAATTGCACAGCCTCTTCTTTTCAGGCGTGCCTGTAAATGTAGTAAGGCGCAGGTGTTTACCCATTAGGCTACCGAGGCCCCTTTAATTAAATAATACAATCATTGCGAATTGCAACTAAAGAATTAGTAATAGTCACGTATAGTTAAAGTTCCGCGGGCTAATAGAGCGCATATCCATCAGCTATTAGGAATCTATAAGATTTTAATCACATTACGTAAAGCAAATTAGGATTTTGCATTATGGATATTAATTTTTAAATTTTTATTAAAGGTATTAAAATCATAGTTTTACTTGTTTGATTACTTGCTTTCTTTTTTGTGCAGGTAAAACATCTTCACATTTCTGTAACCGAATAAATTTATGATGATAAATAAAATCTAATATTGATGAACTATTGTAAAATATCCTCTCTTTAATAGAAACGAGTAAAGACTGCTGTGAGATGTTTAAATATTAAGAAAAATGACACATATATTATAATAAATTATTTTGCTTAAAGTGTTTTTTTCCTTCTATAGCACAGGAACAACTTTTATTTACAGATATGTAAAAAATATCTAAGTAACATACATTTTCTGGTAAAAGTGAACAGTTATACTGCAGCAATTAGTTAACAATATCCAAACTAAATACAGCAATAGAATGACATTTTTTTAATAAATTTTTTAAATTAATTTTAGTATCACTAGAAAATTACAGTAAAACTTGTTAATTGGGATACACAATCATCGTATCATCCCATAATTAAACATCAATACAAATTTACTTTTAAATTTCCCAGAAATTTTTTTTGATATATGTACAATAATATTTAAAGAAGGTATTATCTATATGAAAAAAAAAAATGTGGATACATCATACGCTAAGGAAAAATCGTAAAAAAATAATCCGCATGAACTTGAAGTTGAACCTCCAAGAAAATATAAAACAGGTCCAAACAACAAATGTAGAGGAACCATAATAATTAATAGCCTAACTAAACCAAATGTGAGAATTCAACTAAACTAACTAAACCAACCTCAAATGTGAAAATTCAAAAACAACAGCAGAACATCATGTGAGTGGAAAAGCAAAAAAAAGAAAAGGAAAAACTATTTCTATGTAAAATTTATGATTCACAAAAATATACAATATATAAACATATCTTTTTTATTCCAATTGAAGACATTTTTACTTTAAATCAAGACATTTGTAATAAAAGTTAAAGCATAAAAATACATTTAATTAATATACATAAAAATCAGATACATCCAACAGCACAGATCCAACAGCACATTTATAAATCATGAAAATAAAATATATATTTTATATATCAAATATTATATATTTATTTTATTTATTTATTTACATTATATGGTAACTAATTAAATTAGTTATCATATGTTGCTTACAACTAGCACTAGCAGCTAAGGGCCTTCGGCTAAATCAAATATTTTTATATAACAGATATTACTGAAGTAAAAATGCCTTACTTAAAGGAAAAATGTCTTTACTTAAAGTATATAAAAAACTTCTTTTTTTAAAATGAAAAATATTCACTTAAAGTAAAAAAATCTTCTGTTAAAGTAAAAAATGTATAATTTATGTAAATGAGGTATAATTTTTTGAATTTAAGTCTGCTCGAATCTCGATCACATACCATTTATAGATTATATATAATAATTGTATTGATGATAACCCCTTCTTTCGAAAGTTTAATACTTTATTTTTAACATTTTTAACTTTTTTTTTCATTTTTCAATTTAATTTGTTTTGTCAGGATCAATATTAGATTCTTGATTTAATAGAATCCTATAAGTTTTTCTCTTTTCTTTTTTACTAAATTTTTTTAATATATTTTTAGCACATTTCCAAAAAAAATTTTGAAGAAATGTGCTTATTAGTTTCACTCTGTCCGTCCGCCCGTACGTCTGTTTACAAAACTTCTACACCGTTAAAGATAGAGAAAAAAAATTTTAACCATGGGTAGATCTCATAAAATACATAATTTTGTGGAACAACTTTTTCATGTAGCTCCTCCCATTACGGAGCTACACCTCCTCACACTTTGAAAAAGCCCTATTTTTAAATGCATATATCTTATGTTCTGCTTAAAATGTTTTCAATCTGAAAACGTCATTCGACAGGTATTTCTTTTATCTTTGTAAATTAATATTAAAATTATACAATTTTTTCAAATTTAGTATTTAAATTTACCGTTATGTGAAAACCAAATTTTGCATTATTTTTCTACTTTCATAACTCCGGCACGCTTCTAGATAGAGGCTTGAAATTTTGAGGCAAGAAAGAACTTTTAAAATTAGTATAAGTCTGCTCAGAAAATTTTTTTGGACCACTCCCTGTTTATGAGCTATTAGGCCTCAAAAATTTAAAATTTGCTATTTTTAGACACCTGTAACTTAGGCACCTGTACAAATTTTTCTTCGGCAAGACATGAAATTTAAAGGTTCAATAATATTTTTACGTGTGTTAACGGCTTTTTTTAGTTATATAGGATTCCAGAATTACGGCCCCTCAAAATTTCAAAAATGTCCTATTTTCAGATTTTTTCTTATTACATTTTCAAAATTGTGTGCAAGTGAAAATTCTAAACAGTTTATATTGAATTTTGGAAATGTGCGCTTTTAAAAACCGTTGGTTTACATTCTACCTTGTTGTTTTTATTTTAAAGACTTTTACATTACATTATATGGGCTATTCCAACAATTTAAGTATTTTCAAAATTTTATTTATTTATTATTCACATATCATTATATACCTAATAATATAAAGTATATCTTAAAATACTTAAAATAACTGAGCTTAAAATAACCTTTTATTTAACGTTTATAGTTTTTATTGCATATTTTGACAAAAATAAAATTTTCATTTCAATTATTTTCTTTTTGTATTTTAATAATTTCATTTGAATTTTTTTTATGACCATTTTTCTGTTTTATATTTTATGAAAACAAAGTTAAATTAATTTTTTATTTTCAGGAACAAGACAAAAGAAAAAACTATAAAAATTTTTCCAGTTTTAAAAGAAAAGCATTTTTCTTTTATATCAAAAGCTAAAATTAATTTTCTCTTGTGAAAAAAGAAAACCCCCAAAAAAAATTGTACTTGACGTACTATTTTTTTTTTTACTTTTTTACATCGAAATCAGTAAACAAAAATAAATTGTTTACAGTGATCCTGGTAAATGCCAAAATTATGTTTTTTAATCCTTTTTCAGAAAATTTGAATTTTCAATTAATCATTTTAAATTTATATTCCTCCATTATTGGGATTTCGTAGTTTAAAACTATCTTTTTTTTTTTAATTATATTTTTGATGATCAGTATATTATCCATATGGATCTTCATTTTTAAGAACTTTTCAAAGAGTTTAAATGATTTTATTATTCTTATTATTTTTTCGTTCAATCATTTCACAATTTTTTATTAAATCTTCTCTCTTAATGGAGGAACGGACGTGCGAACAGAGAAAGTGAAACTAATAGAAGCGAATTTGTCAGATTTTTTTTTTTTTGTAAAATGTGCTAAAAATCCTTAATTCCTTTGCCACAACAAAGCCAAAATATTGTTGTAGGTATGTATATATATTAAGATCACACAAATATTGCGGGATATGATTCAACGACGATCTTCAATAAAAAATCTTTATTGTTTTGTTTAGCTTGAAAATTTCTATTAAAAAATAATTTACAAAAGCAGAAACGTTAAATAACTGTGCGTTCAATACGATTTTTTTTGTAATGTTTGTAATATTATTTTGTGATTTAATAAAGAAATTTACTTATTCCTCTTCTTCTTTATCATAACTTTAGCGTCTTATTTTCAGTAACTCCCCTATTCATATCGCTATCTCTCCACATTAAATTCTATCAAGTTCCATTTGATTTTGAAACTGTTTGTTTTCCTTTTTTTTTACGAGGGTCCATGGAAAATTTCAAAAGGCACCTAATGGATATGCTCGTGTTTATTCCGGACAGTGTTGGTAGTGATACCTTAACCAACCAAAACAAACCATAACAATTTTTAGATTGGAACTTTTAATACAAATGTATGACAATAGCTGGTGTTTCGGATAAGGGTGTGGGAAGGAATCGTGGAAAAATAGAATTTAGGAAAATCTAAGATTATCTCAACTATGTTTTAATAAGTTATAATATTATTATTTTCCTTTTTAAATAAATTCTTTTTTATTTTATTTTAATTTTGACCTAGACTGTTAATTTTTAGTTCAATTTGTACACTATTATATTTGCATAATTTGTATTTTTACTGTCATAACTCTTTTATAATAAAATTTAACAAAGATATTTTGAAACGTTTTTATCGGACCTTAACATAATAGAAAAAAAAAATTTTATATAGTTATTATGTACTCGTATGGTTAAATAAATTCATATGTACCTAACGTAGTATATATGTATATGCCAATGTACATATGAATAAGTATATATGATGCAAGTTTTTTTTTTGTTAAATTTTATTTTTA
The DNA here is from genome assembly GCA_947095535.1 of Poecilobothrus nobilitatus. Classification (NCBI taxonomy): domain Eukaryota; kingdom Metazoa; phylum Arthropoda; class Insecta; order Diptera; family Dolichopodidae; genus Poecilobothrus; species Poecilobothrus nobilitatus. The sequence continues at coordinate 7,639,833 of OX352774.1, forward strand.
AAAATGTTGAATCTTTTTAGCACATTTTCAAAAAATTTTGAAAAAAATATTCTTATTAGTTTCACTCTGTCCGTCTGTTCGTCTGTCTGTCCGTCGGTCTACGTGTTTACAAAACTTCTACACCGTTTGAAATAAAGCAATGAAATTTTAACTACGGACAATTTTAACTAACTAAGACATCGCCAAAAAACTGATTTTGTGGAACAACTTTATTCTGTAGCACCGATCCGTTGCGGATTTTCAGCCCTACAAAGTTCGAAAAAGCCCTATCGTTTTTGTAAACGTGCTAAATTGTTATAACACAGGTTCTATAAGGCATATGTAAGGTTCTATACTAAATTGTTATAACACAGGTTCTATAAGGCAATCTGAAAACGCCAAACGATAGCTGATTTTATAAACTTTATAAATATATACAAAATAAATATGTGGCTTTGTCATGCGGTATTTTAATATACTGTTATGTGACACACAATTTTTGCGAAAATTGCGACGCCTTCTATCTTTCAAACGGTTCAACTTAGAAACTTAAAGTTTTCAGAGAAGTTAGATTTGTGGAAATAAGTATGAGTCATTTCATACTTTTTAGGCACTACAAAAATTAAAGCACCAATATTATGCTTTTGTTTGTGTTAATAATTTTTCTTAATAATATAGGATTACCTTAGAATTGACGAAAGTGTGACTTGATTTTTTCACAATTTCCCTAACAAATAATTCTAATTTTATTCAATATACCTACTTAATATTTGTAGTACATAAATCTTTACCAAAAACTAATTTTGGAAATGTGCTTTTTTTAAAAACCCTTGGTTTTTTCATTACTTGTTTATTTAAGTTTTACTTTAAAACAAAAAAAAAAAATTATTTTAAAGAAATTTTACGACCCACAGCGTTTTCAAAGATAAAATTAGTTTTATTCATTCCTCATTTTAGTTTTAATGATGAATTTTATAAAATGATGAGTATAACAACATTTTAATAATAATAAAAATATGTTTAAAAGATTTTAAGTGTGAATTAAATTCTGACAATGACGTGTCATAGTCGTCGATTTTCTTTAAATCTTTAAGAAATAATATTCTGACCTTCTTCCATGTTAAGTGACAACTAATATCTGTTATGGGTAAAATAACTTAATGGGGAACTTTATTCTTAATGGCATCTTTTATGTTTAAAAGGGCACTATAAACTTAAAGTCTAATGATTATTGATACGTTAACTCAATCTTCATCAATACAAAAAGAAAAAGGTTTCTTTAAGTTTAATATTAAAAACAATAGCTTGAAGCAACAGTACAGAACAATTGTTTAAATAAACTATCCTATTTAAAACCGTAATTCACTGTAATTAATTTTTAAATTTAACTTCAATTTCACGTAGCTTCTTCGGATGGTAATTTGGCATATTTTATATTACCATAACTTACAATAACTTTTCGAATTTCGTATCGTGACATAATCATAACATATGAGAATAGCAGAATAGGAGCTATCCTCTAACATATTATACCTGAAATTTAATTGCCTCTAAATTACGAGATCTATTATAGAATTATTTCATATCCCCTCTTTGTTCCCTTTTTTTTCAGTTTTCATTTTTATTATTTAACTTTTGTAAATTTTATTTTGTTATAACTTTGATTTTTCGTATCCTTTTTTGATTGTTTTTTTTCGAGTTGTACGGTTAAACAAATTATTAATGCTAGAATAATTTTTTTCACAACACTCACATATTCATAAAAATATTTTTTATAACATTTTGAACTTCAAAATGTTTATTTTTTTGAATATCTACAAAATGGTTTTTGTTTTTTCCTTCTATTTTGGTTTACCTTTAAATAAAATAAATTTTGTTTTTAGTATTGCGATAATAATTATAGTATTCAAAAAGATTGAAAATTTTTGGTTACTTTTTATATACAAAATTATTTTATTAAATTCTCTAAAAAAAAATTTCATAAGAGGATTTTTTTTCAAGAAGGAAGGAGGATTTTTTTTGAAAAGGAAGTTTCTTCAACTTTCATGTTCCCATACTCAATACAAAATAAACAAATTTACAAATAAAGTGCATAACAACGGAAATTATCCTCACATATTATTTCGGGTTTTTTGTAAACGGTTTACATGTTATTTTTTCACCTTTTTACTTCATTTTACAGCATTCTAATGCTGATAAGATTTTTAACGGTACATACAATTTCTCATTATATTTGTGACACTATAAAGAAATCAAATCAAATAATATCGTAAATGTTCTAAAAGATGATTTAATTTTATGGAAACAGCATAATGCATGCTCATGTGGGTGATGCATGCATGTTCATGCTGGTATCTTAGAAGTGATGCAATCCATCTGACTATGTATCAGATATTTATCTTAATATAAGCATCAGTTCTTATGTTCATTTAGTGAACTATTACAATTAACTGTAAGACAAAATTTACAAGTTTTAATATGCTTATAAAAGACACTAATTTTAGGAATGGAATCAAATTAAATAACTATTACAAATGTTGATTACTAATTATTTATGTTATTGATGCTAAAATAATAATTAACTAATCTAATTAAATTTAAAATCTTTACTAAACACCAATCGATTCTATAATTGCAAACATACACGTTAAATTGCAATTTGAGATTAATTATGTAGACTGCGAGAGTTAATCATACTTGCGTAAAGTTTAGCTGTCAGTGTTAGCTTTTTTATTTTTTTAGTGCATTTCCCTGCCACATAAATGTAACAAGGAAATTACACAGCCTTTCCTTTTCAGGCGGGGCTGCAAATATCGTAAGGAGGAATTACTCTTACGATTCAAACGCACTCTCCCTCGGTGTTTACAGCCTGTTGGTTTATTAGTGTACAAGATATACAGAAAAAATGTGGTCGTTTCCCAAAATTTTTTAGTATATTTAATATGGGTTTGTATTCAAAATTTAATTGAATGAGGATCTGAGGAAGTTCTTACGTCAAAGAGGTATTAATCGTGATATAAATCTATAGAAACTGAACACCAACTCTTTTCGAAAAGTTGCACTACAGACCTAAAGTTGAAACGCGGTTGTTCAGTGTACATCAATAAAAAAATTTAAAAAATGCCTGTCGAATGGCACTTTCAGATTGAAAAAATGTTAAGCAGAACATTCGATATACGCAGTTAAAAATAGGTCTTTTTCAAAGTTTGAGGGCCTGTAGCTCCGTAATGGAAAGAGCTACATCAAAAAGTTGTTCTAAAACATTAATTTTTGTACCCATTTTTTTTTATATCCATTTTAAATATTTTATAAGTTTCGAACTTTTCAGAATTCGATTTTATTTGCCAGGGAAAATCTATTTTTTAGAAAATATAGAAATTTGAAGTTCGGTAGTAAAAATTAAATCATATCTGTATTAAAAGAAATTAAAAAAGTATCCGAAACTTTAAAAAAAAAAACTATTTTTATACTTAGAAACTAAATGTTGTTTACTTCTTATACTCTTGTCATTGTTCTTCCAATCCTGGATTGAAAACTACAACAGTTTTTTCCGCTGATAAATAAGAAACTGATCAAAATTAATATATTATAAATTTTTTTAATAAAATCCTTGTTTATATATTTAAGATATCTTATTATTATCTTATTCAAAGTATAACTCAACGGGCCTAAACTAGCCTAAATTGAAAGGGACTGCATCTCCAAACTTGAGCCAGTTCAAATCCATTGTGATACCTTAGATTAGTTTTTCACCTAACTAAACCATTGGAAGCTTATTAATTTGATAGGAATTTAATATTTTATTATTTCGTATTGATCCACCATATCTGATCCGCTTCTAAATGACTAAGAGTTTAAAATTATATTTATAATAATTGGAACTCTAAAAGTATAAATTTCTTTTTTTTGTGCATTTCCCTGCCTTATAAATGTAACAAGGAAATTACACAGCCTTTGCTATTCAGACTAAGGCTTATTACAAAACGCTATAAATCGATTAAGTCCATCTACAAAAAATCGAAAAAGTTATTTAAGAAGAATTTCACCAATTTCTTTTTTTTTGAGCAAGAGGCGGATATTCACAGAAAAGGCGAAGATTGATTCCTCATCTTTCTTTCTAGTGATTCCTCACTAACTTTCTGGCATGACTGCCGATCGAACAGAGTGTTCCATTAAAACGTCTATTACATTGTCGATATTGGGACGATTAAGGGATAAAAGTTTAGTTGGTCATTTAAGATCTAATATAAGTCAGCTCTGTTTGCCCACTGCAAGTATTAATCAGAATATTTACATTTTTAATAAAAACTCCGAGATTCTCCTTTTCTGGAAAATTTTAAAGGTTTGTACCATTCCTAGAAGAATAATAATTCATTACAAGTGTCAATGTAACAGGTTTGTAAACATTAAAAGGTTCCCACTATATTTTACTAATTATCTCGTAAGTTGAATTTCTGATTTAAAATTTTTGAAAAACAAATCTAAATATAATAAAAGACAAGTTGCTGCTGCTGAGTAGCGTGCCCTACTGTTATGTTAAATGTTAATTTAACAAATGTTATACTATTAAAAGAAAGAAACGTACATCTGATATTTACCCATATAACAGATAGAAAACAATGAATATTATAATGTTATGCTATGAAATGAAAGAAAAATCTAAATATAATAAAAGACAAGTTGCTGCTGCTGAGTAGCGTGCCCTACTGTTATGTTAAATGTTAATTTAACAAATGTTATACTATTAAAAGAAAGAAACGTACATCTGATATTTACCCATATAACAGATAGAAAACAATGAATATTATAATGTTATGCTATGAAATGAAAGAAAAAACAAGGCAGTGTATAAATCAAAGTTTTTAAAGGTTCGGATTTTTAAGTAGAATATTATAAAATTGCAACAATATTTTTATTTAAATTTTGCTAAGTAACATTTTCTTAATTTTTTAAAAATTTTGCCATAATATAGTACAATTTTAGAATCAGAAGTTTAGCCCATAATATAAATATATGATTAAAATATGGGTATACATATATTAGATTTATTATTTTTTATATCGGCAACAGTTATTAATATGAATGAATGGACGTTAAACATAAACGAACAAAAAAAAATTCAAAATGTTCTATAGGTTATAATTTATATTTTTTAAATAGACTGATGTATAAATTTCATATTTAAAAAAAATAACAGAAAACAAAAAAAAAAAGTAAAATGTAATACTGCGAAGAAAAATAAAAACGAATAGAAAAAAAGAGAACAAAAATGTTACTTTGATTGTTTTTAAATATTTTTAAAGAAAAAAAGAACTATTAAAATGTTATGATTTTAAAAGAAAAAAACATACGTCTGATATTTACGTACCTACATAACAGAAAAAGGAAAAAAAAAATGTTATGCTATGAAAAGAACGAAAAGTCCATCTGATATTGAGGTACATAACAGATAGAAAAAAAGAAATATCAAAATGTTATGCTATGAAAAGAAAGAAAAAACAAGGCAGTGTATAAATCAAAGTTTTTAAAGGTTCGGATTTTTAAGTAGAACATTATAAAATTGCAATAATATTTTTATTTAAATTTTGCTAAGTAACATTTTCTTAATTTTTTAAAAATTTTGCCATAATATAGTACAATTTTAGAATCAGAAGTTTAGCCCATAATATAGATATATGAATAAAAATATGGGTATACATATATTAGATTTATTATTTTTTATATAGGCAACAGTTATTAATATGAATGAATGGACGGTAAACATAAACGAACAAAAAAAAAATTCAAAATGTTCTATAGGTTATAATTTATATTTTTTAAATAGACTGTATGTATAAATTTAATATTTAAAAAAAATAAAAGAAATACTTAGCGTACGTAAATAACAGAAAACAAAAAAAAAATAAATGTAATACTGCGAAGAAAAATAAAAACGAATAGAAAAAAAAGAGAACAAAAAATGTTACTTTGACTGTTTTTAAATATTTTTAAAGAAAAAAAGAACTATTAAAATGTTATGATTTTAAAAGAAAAAAACATACCTCTGATATTTACGTACATAACAGATAGAAAAAAGAAATATTAAATGTTATGCTATGAAAAGAAAGAAACGTACATCTGATATTTAGGTACATAACAGATAGAAAAAAAGAATTAAAATGTTATGCTATAAAAATAATGAAAAAACAAGGCAGTGCATAAATCAAAGTTTTTAAAGAGTTGCATTTTTAAGTAGAAATTATAAAAAAATAAAGCGGTGCGTAAAACCAAAGCTTTTAAAGGAGCGCAATTTAAATTATAAAATCACAATTTTCAATTAAATTTTGAATGTGTAACATTTTCCTAATTTTATGCTTCTTTTATGATTTTTATTTTCTAAAACTTCAACATTATATGCACAGCCAATTTTTATTGTTTTGCATAAAAGGTGCGTAAAACTTACGGTGTGAAGATTTTGTAGAGAAAGCGATAGATGAAGAGACAGAATATTATTACGGATAGAGTAAAAATTTGTTTGAAAAATATAATAAAGAAAGTATTGAAGCATTTGCTATGGCAACCATAGAAAAATATAACAAGTGTACTATATATTATAATTAGGTAAATGCATCAGATCAGTGTAGTTTAGTTTCAAAATTATAAAGTTTGATACTGTATTTTTTTCGAAGCGAAAATTTTTGTTACTATTGGCAAAAATTTATTTACCATTGGTTTTTAATCCAACCTTTGGTTTTTTAATCCAAAGCTTGACAAAGAAATTTACAAGAGATTAGATTTATTAAATAATCATTTTTATTACATTTTTGAAAGAAACTACTTCACAGCATCATTGACGTTTTTCATTATTTAAAACACTTTAGCAATAAATTTTACATTTATCAATATCTAAATATAATACATATAAGTATTTGAATAAATTTACTAAAATTAAATTGTTCATAAAACTGAGGAAACTTTCACAAAAGCTATATTTTTCTACTTATACCCGTCGTATGACGGGCTTTTTTACTAGTATTTTATATTTTAGTAATCCCAATAAATTATTTATGTTATTTGTAAGCAAGAATTTTTTTATCCATTATTGTAATTTGTCGGTTGTCTATCCATTATTATAATTTTTTTTATTTTTTTTTCAATATTTCAACAATTCGATTCGATCAGCTCTATTATGCTGTACTTGTGGTTATCAAGTATTTTATTAAAATTTAAGTAATTAAATTCCAAAGAAACTCCATAGTAATGGTTATCAAATGGTAGGTAAATTGTTTAACTTTGGTTAAAATTGGTTGGTATAGCATATTACTTACTTTAAAAATTCGACTGAAATTTAATATTTTATTATTTCGTATTGATCCACCATATCTGATCCACTTCTTAATGTCTAAGAGTTTAAAATTCTATTTATAATAATTGGAAATCTAAAAATATAAATTTCTTTTTTTTTTTGTGCATTTCCCTGCCACATAAATGTAACAAGCAAATTACACAGCCTTTCCTATTCAGGCTAAGGCTGTACATGTCGTAAGGGGGAATTACTTTTACGACGTGTGTGGGATTTGAACCCACACTCTCTCGGCGTTTAGGCCCCCCCCTATAAATTTCTTTATTCAAATTTTGTTCCTAATAAATAAAATATGGAAAAAAAAATTTATTTTTTACAATTTATTAAAAACAGCAATAACTAAACAATTAAAAAATTAATATAAATATATTTTAAAGTAATACATTTATTAGTACTAAATTTGGTCAATTTTTATTCTACAATGAAACCCCAAAGAATCTGACTTTAATCTTCAATGGGCTCAGTCATAATATTTTTTTCCAATATTTCTTTACCACACTCTTTACAATATCAAACGAAACTGTATCCTTATCCACAGATCTCATCCGGATTTGATTTTTCAAAATTATAAATATTTTGGCAAATAGAACCACTCAAATATTTACAATTATACACGAAATTGAAATGAAAAGTAGACCCAAAAGACTTCGAATGGAAACTCTTCAGAAAAATGAAAATTTTTTAAAAAAAATTATAGAAGAAAGTTTAATACTACCAAAACGAATTTTTTAATGTTTCACATTTTATCTCGTAAGATTTCCATCATCCATAAGATCTGTTCAACAAGTTATACTTATAAATTTTCTCAGTAGTAATAGTATATGAATGAATTATACTTCAAATACATGATACCATATTATATTGTTTTCAAATTTATTTTAGGACCTAAAGTTTTTTTGCAAAATATAGTTTAAAAATACTTTTAATTTTAATGGTTAACAGAACTCTTCAACTACAGACATATACTTATGTATAAATTTAAAATAAACCTATAAAGCAATAAAGTTTGATCTGGTATAAGAACTATCTTTGAGACTCTATAACTAGCGCCATGCAAATAATCATCCACAGAATTTTATTTGTTGTTTCTAATCATCATTGAAAATAACGTTTTTCACATTATCCTTACAGAATCACAAGATCAATAATAATTTAAATATATATATATATATATATAAAAAAAAAAATCTTAACAAAACAGACTTTTCCATCCATCCAAAACTTTTCCATTCCATTGAAAAGATTAAATTTGTTTACTGAAAATCAAAAAAAAAAAAAAACAAAAAATAAAAAATTTTAAACATTTATTAAGTGAAAACTTTTGACAGTGGTTTTTTTTTATTATTATGTAAGAAATAACTATACATATATATATAATATCTATACACCTTCTATATAATATCTAACAATCTCTGGTCATTATAAAAATGACAACAGTTTCTTAAAGAACGGTAGTATAATGATCAGAGAATAGAAAATAAAATTAATAAGAAAATATGGTATGAGATCTTAAGAAATCATCAAATAGACTGACAAAACTTCTACAAAAACCACAACCATTTTTCTTTTTTATTTTTTTTGCTGACGATTTTTATTATTTTGTTTTTTTTTTTGTTTTTTTGTCAGTCCTTGTTTTTTTTTTTTTTATTTTTGTTTTTTTTTAATTTCTTTCTTAAAAAGAATAATTTGGTTAAATGCCTTTCACAATTGTAAGAGACATGGTACATGAAATTTCTTTCAAAGAAAAAAAAAAAAAAAAATTAAAGTTAAAAGGAAAACTTTGTTTTTTTTTTCTGGTGTTTTTCTTTTTTTTCTGTTAGAACGAAATCAAATTAAAATTACTGCGTAGAAACGACACAAAAATTATATGGATATGTATATATACATGATATATATATATATATATTTATAATTATATATTATATAAAAGAAAATGAGTCAAACATACTATATACTAGAATAGAACAATAACCGCAACCAAAAAATTTCTTTCCTATTTTTTCACAAAAAAAAACAAAAAAAAAAAATTAACTTTTCTCATTAAAATTATTAACAAAGTTTGAGAAAAGAAGGATGTGCTCTGGTTTTTCAATTTATCCTTTTCAAATTGTTTTTAGTCCCCAAGATATATATATATATATATATATAATATATATATTCATACAATTATTATTAGATCCTATGATTTCCTAAAGTTAGTATCGTAATTACTTACAACAATGCAACATTTTGTATTTTTTTTTTTTTTTGCTTTCCTTTGTTGAGTTTTTTTTCCTTATTTTTTTTTTGTTTTTGTTGTAATTCCTTGGCAGTGAATGTTACGATAAGGGTCCTTCCTGTTACAACTCGTTAGAATGTTAATGTTGTACTTGTATTATGGCACATTTATATAAAACTTTTCTAAATAGTAAATAAAAATATTTTGATATGCATTTGAATAGAATTAATTATATATTAATGTTTTATATAAAGATATTATATAAATACATAATATATAAATATATAATAAAGTGTGATCCTTAATATTCATATTCAGCGTTAAATAGATGCAAATTAAAGATCATACTTTATTTTAATTAGTTTTTTTTTTTTTTTACTATTAAAATTATGTATAGTGTGAAATAAAACTATGAGGGATTGTAAAAGAAAATATTTTTTTTTCAAAATCAAATAAAATATTTTATAATTTTTATTTTAAAATTAATCCCATTTAATTTGTCGTATTGTTTTAAGTGGAACTTTTTTTAGATATTTTCCTTTTTTTTAGTATATTTATTATATTTCTGTATTTTGGAACCATATATAATGATTATGATCTACTGTCATATACCCATACTAAAAAAAAAAGAGTAATTCGTATATTAGAAAACTGTAAAATTTATGTTTCCTTTCTGTTACTTTTGCTGTGATATCTCTGTCAACTCTATTAAACACAACCAGATATTTTATTTTCTATTATAAAATAATAAGTTTTAATTCAAAGAAAGGATTTTTGTCTTAAATTTTTAAATTTACAAAATTCTAAAAAAAATGTAAAAAATTATTTTCAGCGGTAGCATTTTTAATTAATTAATTCGTCTCTATACACCATATTATAACAATTCTAATTTTTCTCGGATGACTAATATCGCACTATAGAGAACTATTTTATGTAGCATATCGTATTACGCACAGTAGTATTTAATTCAAAAAAAACATCAATGCAAAGGTCCGAAACGTAACGATGTTGAAAAGAATTTCAGTCCTTCTTTAAAAGAACAAAAAAAAATTTTACTCCGAAAAACAAATTCAAAAAGTTCTTTTCGGAACAATTTCGACTTTTTTTTAGTTTATTCTTCTGTCACATAAATGTGACACAGCCTTGTCTTTCTAGCTGTAAAAGTAAGAGGCAATTTTTTTTTTTTTAATCTATTTCTCTGCCACATAAATGTGGACCGGAAATTACACAGTCTTTCCTGTTCAGGCGTGGCTGTACATGTCGTAAGGCGAAATAACTACTACGACGTGTGTGGAATTCGAACCCACACTCCCTCTGTGTCTACAGCGTATTTTATACGCTCTTACCCACTAGGCCACCGAGGCTCCAAAGGCAATTAATTTTACGACATATATGAAATTTTAATCCATACTTCCTTGTTGTTCATTGTGTATATTACCATACTCTTACCTACTAGGTCACCGAGGCCCCAATTCTAACTTAAATTTGAAATAAAGTTCCGCAATAAAAATTTGAGAGCTATCAATTTGTTAAGAAGTTTGATTCAGTTTCAATTATTTGTTTGTCCGCTTCCAGGTTTGGTTTTCTTGTAAAGTTAGAAATATTGGAGGTGTGGTAGATATTAGAAATTATGATGATGATAATAATGATAGCGATGATAGTGATGAAAATTATGATAATGACTATAATGGTGATGATAATGGTGATATTTTAATTTCCATCAAAATATAGCAGAATTTATATATTTTTTTAGTGCTATAATTTACAAAAAGAAAACTTTATATTAAAGTTCTATCAAATTGAACATAAATATATTGACATATATGACGATATACCATAAACCAAATTTATAAATTAAACTTTAAAAGAGGAAATACTAAAATAAAAAAATTTTAAATTTTCAAAATCATTCAATGCATTTAATAAAGTTAATTTAATTGCAGTATGTAAAATTGCAATTACTGTTGGGGGACAAAATAAATTATTCAGAGAATCTACGTATTCAAAATGTACCAATTTTTTTTAGCTATCATTTTCAAACTTTTAGTAAATATAATTTTTTTTATTTTAGCATTTATTGTTTTTTGATAAACTTGGCAGTAAATAACCAAAACACGTACAATTCTCTCCTTACAAAAAAGCAATTGATTTTGCATTTTTTTTGAAGAGAGTTTTATACTCTTTTTAAATACTACAGCCAAATGCCAAGCCTTATCTATTAATTTTGATAGTAACTCTATATAATACAAATCCACAAGTTGTGTTGTGTAACTCATACCTTATATACGTTATAAGGTTACGTTACTACGTTAATACATTTAACTGACATATAACTTATAAAATCTTGGAAAATCACAATCTTCATTGTTCTCGTTACATTCAACAAATTATTATCAGATATTCTCCAAAAGCCTTTACAGAAGTATTGGCATTATCCGTTGTTGTTGTGGTTGCCTTAATTTTATTTCTATTGTGATTCCACTTTTCATTAAAATTAAAAATCATATCTGTTATTCTGTAATTCTGTTTTCCATATGAACTTCCTCGAATCTCTTGAATACTAAAGTCATGAATTTTCTTTTAAAATTAAAATGTTTAGCAATATAATAGCAACTATACATATAGCCTAGCCTTCTTTGCTTTGTAAGACAAATATTAACAGTTGTGGTACATATGTATATATTTATCTTGAGATAGTTATTTAAAAATATTTTCCATCATTTTACTATGAATTTTTATTTATTTCGTTAAATTTTCAGGGATTTTAGGCGATGAAAAATTTTACAAGACTCACAAAACTTTTATTTTTTGGAATAGACATTAGCAACACATTTAACAGCAACATTCTTAAAAAAATGTTGTTAGATATTTTTGTTTTCTCTAGCTAGTCTTCCTAATATTCCGATTGTTAAATTGCATACTGTTTTAAATGTATAATTAAAAAGCGTTACTTTAGAGAATACCTTAATATGTTGTCTACATGTTAAACATTCGGTTTTAATACTTTAATTAAGCGTTATAACTTGTTGCCAACCTTTCAGACCTTCTGATACCTTTCAGATACTTATGAAAAATTAATTTATTTTTGCAAATTACTCAATTGCGTTTATGAATAACAAAATTTATATATTTAGATTGCTAAGATTGTTTGGAGTTCCCAATATGTAACAAATGTTGACCGAACTTATTACATTATACTGATGGACACTGTTGTTTAAATATTTTAATATATTTCATAAAGGCTTGTTTTAGAATATTTTAAAACTATTATCTCAGAAAATAATAGATTTAAATCTCCACTATAATTAACACCAATTATTTTTGTAGTATTAACCATTTCTTACAACTTATGAACATACTCAAACCTTAAACCTTTAAACTCATTTGTCAATATATTTATTCAACATTTCAAAACTTTTATAATAATTAATTTTTTACATTCATTTATATAATTAAATGTTTTATATAAACTAACCCAAGAGTTGCAGAGAATGCAAAACACTCAACATACAAACCAGCATTAACGCAAAGAAATGGTTCGATTCAAAAATTAAATCCTGATTCCTGATACATTTGGTTTCAAACATGCGTCAAAAAAAAAAAAAAAAAATTTATATTCTTTTGTGGTACTAGATGGGGTGCATCCTTTGATATAACTTTCAGTATCTTATTCATCCTATGTTATGTATCCTCGAAACTTAGCATCATATCTCAGTCTAATTATAATAAGTAGTAACTTTTACTAATTAGATGTACCAAAAAGATAATTTATACAAAATATTTTTATCTTCATACAAAAATAAAATATTTTGATGAATTAATTTGAAAATAAAATTTAAAAAATAAAACAAAATACGAGATTAACATATAAAGATAAAAAATGAACACTCGTTGTTTGGAAATGAAAATGAAAAATGAGTACACAATCATTATTGAATTTATCACATTAACAACTTTTAACTCACAAAAACCAAGAAAAAAAAAATACCCATTTTCACATCAATATATAGAAAACTCCATTTGATAACACTAAAAAGCATCTCTATAGTAAGGGTATCCTATAAAAAGCAACAATAAAAAAAAGGAGGCAACAAACCCAATATGGCAATGAAACAATAAACTGTAGGGTGCTAAAATCTTAATCAAACAATTCACTTTACCAACTCAGTTGATCTCACATTTATTCACTACATACCATATTTTTTATGTATAAGTACATATAATGGTGAATATCTACATTTCACATATATATATTTACAGTTAAGTAAAAATAATTAACAACATACAATAATAAATGGCGGAAAAACACTAAATGGAAGAATGATGAAAAGTTATTATTTAGCAGACTTTTGTTTATTTACTGGCCCTGTACCCCGTCATAAATGAGGAAAAACAAAGCCCTGTTTTTTTTTTCTTTAGACAATTTCCCCACGATTTCACAAAATTTTTCAGACACGATTTCTTTTTGGTAGCAGTTTATAGAGGTCAACCTTTTTTGTATCAGCTTATAGAAAGGAAATATGTTAGAAAAGTAGATGGCGTAAAACCAAAACAACTACACCTTATTTTTAATTCGACCACGTCATTACGGTTCTTTAATAAATATACTTACGTATATTAAAACAAGGCAAATAATATAGAATTATAAATTTTAATCTTGTATTTTGAAAGGATTTTTCAGGGTTGAACGACCTAGAATAACTATAGCGGAAAAAAAAAGACCGATATATGATGAAAATGGATGTATATACTATTTATTTCCAGACAACCTATACTAAGAGATCCACAATAAGTTTCCTTGAGTTTAGTTCAGTTGAACAATTGTCACTGCCAAAAATCTATCATGAATTTCTTTTCACATCGTATTTACAGTATGTCAACATGTATGTCCAACAAAACAAAATTATATTACATCGTATTTTCAAAGCTTTTCTAATTACGACAAAGAGTTTATTTTGGAAGTAAAAGCGGTTTTTGATGGAATAGAGAAAAGGACTTTTATACTGTTATAAAGAATCGGATAAAACTTTACATATCAACTTTGTGTTAGCAGAACAAGAATACCATACTAATAGAACTAGGAGGTTCTATATTGAAATGGGTAAATAAAATATAACACTAGCCCTTTTTCAAAGTTTGGAGTTATTAGAACTAAAACCTTCAGGTAACTTTCATACAGGCCTGGTAGTTCTTGTAGTGGTTTATAATTGGAAATTAAACAAATCATTAGGTACAAATTAATGGAAGAAAGAAAGAATAACAATAACTTTTAATTCTCTTAATTTTTTCTCTTTATTTTCATTTTTATTTAACCATAACTGTAGTCATATTTTAAATTTTTAGAATGAAAAAAAAAGAATCAGATTAGAATTAATGAAATATAAAATATATCTTTTATAATATAAAGTGTATGCGTCCTTTGTCAATACATTTATGTTTGCAAATATGTAATGATAAATGCATATACATACATATCATATGTACATATATAAAATATATATATTTACTTATAAGGGGGAAAAAAAATAAAAAAAGGATTTGATAACATGGATCATTAAATAAGATTTTCTCTTAAATATATGAGCAGCAGTTTGAATTCTTGCTGTTTGAATTACGCATACCATAAAAATACAAAATATTCATTCATAAACGTTTTATGTAAGTAAATGAACTGAAAAAGTTTACATTTATTTTTTTTTTTTTTAATATACATATTATAATATTATGTATATATAAAAATACATGTACATACAAGTGTAAATGTAAAAATAAAATAAATATATTGTGAATGAGGCCTTCAGTATAAAGGTAGAAATAATTTTCACTAAATTAAGTTCATTTACAAAAGTAAAAAAAAACAACACAAAAGAACAACAAAAAAGATAAGTGATACTCAATCTTTTTACAATCAACAGACTATGATTATAATAATATTTTCATTACAAAAGTTAAAATGTTTAAACATTATTAATAAATAAGTATATATTTTTGTTATGAGATAATATAAAAGTTAATATACAATAATTCATACGAAATTTATAATAATGGTTTTTTTTTTTTCTTACTATATAACAGTCATAACTTACATAAGCAATTTTGAAATTTATATCTTACATCTAAGATTTGATCACATTAAACAATTAAAAACCGACAGTATCTAAACTGCTGTAATTGATAAGAAATTATTTATGCCGTATCTACAACCACAGCTATGTTACGCTCTCTTAACACAACCTACAAAAGAGTGTTCACAGTGAAAACGTAATTAATTGTAAAATGTACTTATATACTTACTTCAATTAAATGGCTTCTCTTTATTTTTTATTGAAAAGCAGAAAGAAAGCGAAAAAACTTAAAAGTTCAAGAACTTTTTTTTATGACAGCGTTTATTGTGGACACTTTAATACAATTTAATACATTTAACTCTCATTTGACACTTTGATGTGTGAAAAGAGTGTCATCATTATGCAGAGCTTTGCCTTGGATATGCAGTATTATGCCTTTTGAAATAGCTTAATATTACGGCATTTTGAAATGTCAAAAACGTGAACATGACGGATTCGAAATTTTTTGTCGTTGATTACTGTCATAGTGATTTATGTTACAATAATAACAATTTTAATATAAATAAATTTTACCAACTTTAATATTATTGTTTTTTTTTTTTGAAGCATAGTATTCAGATTATATCTCAGATATGGGATTTTATGTCAAAATTTTTCTCACCAAAAATTTTTTAATAAATTTTTTCAATTTTTTTTCAAGTAGTACATAGCTTAGTATGCCAAAAAAAAAAGTCCAAGAGACAAACCGAGAAAAAAATTTGTTTTTTTCCTGATATTTTCCTACCTATAGGTAAAAAAATTTTAATTTTTCTCATATCTTTCAAAAACTATTATGAAATTCGGTTTTTTTTTACAATAAAATTATTTATTTACGTTTTTAGAATTAAATTTTATTTCAAAACAAACAATTGTTTACAAAATTTAATATTTTTGGTTATGACAATTATAACAAAAAAAAATTTTTATCTGTAAAGTTTTTCTTCAAATTGTCAAAATTTTATATACCCGAAAAATTTTCATATTTTTCATGTTTTTGTCTTTGAGCTGAGATATAACCTGAATACTATGCTTAAAGATAAATAAAAAATAAGGCTTTTAATTATTTTTAAAGATATATATATATATTATTATTAAACATTTGATATTCTATGATAATAAATTAAATCGCTTGTAAATCAGCGTCAAGTTAATTTGTTAATTTGCAGACGTCAATAAACGTCAAGTTAATTTGTTTTTGTCCTTTCGCTGCCAGTCTAATTGGGCAGTGTACTTATTAGGTATTCTTATTGACACTTTTCCTAATTTATTTCCGTTTTTTTTTTCTTAATAAACATAATCAATAAACTAATAAATAATGTGCCTGGCACAAAATTTCTTTATGTTACCAACATCATCTGCAGTTTTGGGCACGTCAAGAATAATCGGTTTCATATGCCAATAAGTATTTATTTTAAGATTAATCAAAGGAATATTTTGGAAGTTGAACTTTAACGACTAAAACCGACTTAAAACTATTTCAACAACTGTAAACAAATTAAGATTAATCTTCTATCAGGGTTTGTTAATAATTTTACCACAAAGAAGTGTGGAAGTAAACAGATTTTGTAAAGTACATGATTATCTTTCACGAAATTTTTAATTTTTTATAAATTTTGGACTAAAAAGGCTTAAGTTTTTAAATTTCTCATTTTAAAATTTTAAAATATAACCTCAAACTTTACATATATTTTATAAAGATGTACGAAATATTCTATAAGAATTATAAATGTGTAAAATATACAACGTAAAATATTAATCTTATTTTTTTATAACTCAAATTTTATATAAAAAAAAAAATAAGAAAATTTTATTCATTATAACTTTGATTTCATTCTGAACAATAACCGTTTTAGTATTATATAAAACACTTTTTTTTAACAATTTTCTTAACAATTAGACTGAAATGAAAAACAATTGTATGTAAGTACTATTATATACACATATACTTAATGGAAACTTTTTTTTCATCTTACTTCTTTTAAATTTCATTTTAAAACAATCATCATAGCAAAACAATAGAAAAGGTTAAGTTCCCATATTTTCAACTCTAAATTCATATGATGGCACAAATTTTAGTTTAAAAAAAAAAAAAAAAAAATCCATTTTGTTTAACCTTCGACTATCTAAATCTGAAGATATAAAAAAAAAAACATAAAATAATGCATACTAATTGTAATTTGCACTATAAAAAGTAATCCTTGTCCCACTTACATTTTATCATCCTGCATTCATTCATTATTTGTATGTTAAAATATAAAATATAAAAAAAAAAAAAAAAAAAAAAAAAAAACATACCTACTTGGTGTTTAAACTTAAAAGAAACGGCGAACAAAAGTCAACTAAAATAAAAACAAAAACAAGAAAAAAAAAAGTTAAAATATTTTAGTTATAACCGAAGGCTATAACACCAGTATACACAGTTTTATAAGCGGCCTATACACATTTAAGTGTAACATAAGAAATACATATTATGTATAATGTTACAAAAGTGACAAAAAAAGAGGTTATGCACAAGATAAAAGTGTTAGAATTTATTAAGGTAATGCTTTTTATTAGAAATAAAGGACATTTAAAAAAAAAAAAAAAAAATGTTTGACATAAATAAAAATAACTGCAAATCTTTTTGGAGGAGCAATTATTAAGATATTTTATATGATGCCGAGTTCAAGGTCAATGAAAATAAATTTAATCTAATTAGATTTCTTATACTTTTTAAAGTGTTAAATAATAAATAGACATATTTTAAAAGAAAGGATTAAATAATAAAAAAAAACTATTTTTGTTATGGTATAGTTTTAAATAAATTATAATTATTAGCAAATGATGCAACAAAAAATTATGCAAAATAGACGATTTGAAACAATAAAACTAAAATACATAATAAACATTAAGATATTTGGGTCTACTGACATTCAAGATAAAAATTTTCAAAGTTCTTAAATAGGAATAAAATTACAATTACAAAAATACCATGAAATTTATACAAATCCGTGTTTTTTAAACAGGATCTCAAAATTTTATCCAAATTTAGTTAAACTAATTATGCTAAATGTTATCATAAAATTTTGTATAAATTTATTCATTTTAATTCATTCTTTTTCTCCTTTAGTAAGACCAAACCCACCCTTTCAAATTACAAATATATAGATTAATATAGAAAAGAGATGACTTAACATTTTTTTTGAAACCGATGAGAATGTTTTGGCAAAAAATTTAATATTTTTGTCTTCCAATTTCCATTTAATCTGCATCCTCAATCCTGAAGGTCAAATTACAAACATTTGTTACCTCTTAATAATAACCATTATTCTACTAACTGATTTAGTGTGTAAAAATCTCGCACATTGAACGGGTTTAAAGGAAAAGAATCTTAATATTTTGCGACTTCTCTTTCAGGGAAGCGTAAGACAAAAAAAAAAGTTTATATTCATAAAATAATTAATAAAGTCTTTAAATTTCTATATGAGATATTCAAAAATAATATCAATTCTTGATATTTGATATAAAGAAAATAATACTTTTATTATCCTATGTATAATGTGGGATATAAGGTATACATTTTCTGTAAAAGGAGCAAAACTCTGATTTTGTAACTAACTATAAAATCCCTCATAATTATTTTTGTTACATGCATATTTGAGCATGAAAGAATTTGAAATAGTGTGAGCCGCGGTCCACATCCCTGCTAAACAAATTATTGAAAACCTGATTTTGCAGCGCGGACCCTAGTGTACCATAAACTTATCACTAATCAAATAATCAAATAATTATTTTGTTTGATTAATGAGGGTTTTTGACTAATCAAAACTTAATTGAGTTATTACCAAATATACCTTTGATGCCACAAAAACTTAGCAAAAAATTATGAGAGGTAATAGTGATAGTGGTTGATGCAATAGGATCCAGCTTTAAAATCCCTTCAAATATTTCCTTACAAACAAAATATCAACAATAAACAATTTCTATGAATAACAATTTTCTCAATCAATTATTTTAATTACATACGAGTATAATTTGAAATCACATTGAAAATTTCCAATTTTAGGATTTTGTTATTTTTTGGAATTTTGAAAAATTTGAGATTATGTGATTCTGAATTATAATTTTAAATTTTTGAAGTTTTTGCAGTTTTTGTAACATTGGGATTTTTAGATATGGGATTTCGAGACGATTCTAATATTATTGTCTAAATATTAAGAACACTAATCAAACATTTTCCTAGTTTCCATCGTTTTCCACGAAATTTTTGTTTAGACAAAAGTTGACTTAAAAAAATTGTAGAACATTCCTCTACAAAAGAAAAAAAATCAGGCAATTTACAGTTAACTGCTATTTTTTATCTACAATTCTGTTAAAGAGACATTTTTAGCACATTTCCAAAAAATTTTTGAAAAAATGTGCCTATTAGTTTAGATAGGGGCTTGCAATTTTGAGGCAAGAAACAACATTTAGAATTAGTATAAGTTTCCTCAGAAAATTTTTTTGTACCAGCCCCTGTTTATGAGCTATTAGGCTCAAAAATTGAAAATTTACTATTTTTAAACACCTGTAACTTAGGCACCTCTACACATTTTTCTTCGGCAAGACAAACAATTAAAGCTCCAGTTATATATTTTTATGTGTGTTAATGGTTTCTTCGAATTATATAGGATTCCAAAGTTACAGCACGCCAAAATTGCAAAAAAGCCCTATTTTCAGATGTATATACCTCAGACTCTCCGTAGTAGTTTTACAATCAAAAAACACTAAAAGACCGCAAATCTTTCTTATCTCTATAAAATAATATCAAAATTATGCAATATTTTGTAATTTACTATTGAAATTTACCGTTATGTGAAAACCAAATTTTGCATGATATTTCGTTTTTCATAACTTCGGCACGATTTGAGATAGGAGCTCGAAATTTTGAGACAAAAAAGAATTTTTAGAATTAGTATAATTCTTAATAATTCTTTTCTTAGAAATTTTTTTTTGTAGCAACACCTGTTTAAGAGCTATTAGGGCTCAAAAATTGAAAATTTTCTATTTTTAGGCACCTGTACACATTTTTCTTCAGAAATACATAAAAATTAAAGCTCCAGTAATAAATTTTTACGTGTAATAACGTGTTTTCTTAGTTATATAGATTTTCGGACTTACAGCCCCTCAAAATTCCGAAAAAGTCCTATTTCCACGTTTTTTCTTATTTCATGAAATTTTCAAATTTTTGTGCAAGTTATAATTCCAAACAATTTTTTTTGCCTTTGTACGCTTTAAAAAACCGTTGGTTTACGTTCTACCTTGTGTTTTTAATTTTTTTAACAAATGAATATTTTATGAATTCCAATATTGTTAAGTGAGAAATCTTCTAATTGATTTTTGAAATTTTAAGTTTTTTGATAAATGAACTTAGGCAAAATAAATATCCGAGTTATCTGAGTTTTGCCAAATATTACGCTCCCTTATATATAATATGATTATAGGCCGATGTTTAAAAACAACTTTAGGCAAAATATTTTTAAGAACAATTATAAACACAGACACTTTTATCGTATCCAATAACCAAAAAAAAAAAAAGAGAAAAATAGACAAAATAAAAATATGATAATAAATTTCATATATTTTTTGTACAATATGTTCAAAAAATACTCATCAAAAGCCTTAAATTGAACAAAAACAATATCATACCATTCAATCATTTTACTTATAACCCTACCAATACTCCTACCAAAAAATTTTTATATTAGAATCTGAAAATTTTTCATTCTGATTTATAAAATTAAATTGAAAAATCAAATTACAGTTTACCAACCCAATCTATTATTTAAATAAATTACATAAAAATAAAGTGATTTTTGACTAATATCTTTAGTACGTATGCTACGGATGGAATTTACTTGTATACGTATATATTGAGTATCAAATATAGTAATAATATAAAATATGTTTTTTTTTTATGTATCTATTAGATATATGCAAATACAATTCAATTTAATGATAAATTATAAATATATATAATATATATTTTATTATGTAAAAATTGTACAGAATGTACCAAAATTATCTAGATATATTATTACCAAAAAAAATATTTCACACAAATATCAATTCTTTTAAATGGTTTGCTTTTAATGTGATTACAGAGTATTTATCAAAAAAAAATAAAAATAAAAAACAGAAACAGAAATAAACCAAAACAAAAAATGTTTTTCTTCTAGTATAGACTTTTGGCAAAAAAAAAAAAAACAAATAAAGATGATCATTTAGATACTATTTCTATATTATATAAACCTTTTCCTCAATACTAAAATACTCATATAATAGATATTCAAAATAAATTCATTTGAAATAAAAGACAAATTTTTTGTTTTTTTTTTTTTTTTTTGGTCTTCATTTTAAAGTACTCGTAATAAATCTCTGGTTTTCTGAAGAAAAGATGGAAAATAATGGAAAATGAATGAAATAAATCTTGGATGGAACAAAAGACACCAAACCATTTTTTTTTTTTTTTTTTTTTTTGGCTTTTTTTCATTTTTGTCTATTGTGAATTTATCAAGTATAGTGATATATACTAAAAAAAAAAAATATATATATATTCTAGGAAAATTAAATCTTTTCTATATATTTTAATGTATTGTTTTGTTTTTTTTTTTTGTTGTTTTTTTTTTCCTGAACCTGGTCTTAGGTTTGGTTTGTTTTTATTATATCTTCATCTCAATCCTTTTTTTTTTTTGGTTTTTTATTTTTTTTTTTTGTTTTTTTTTTTTTTGTAATGAAAGAATATTGTTGAGGTTTTTATTGCTAATGTGATTTTATTATTTTGTGCAGATTTTCTTTATGTCAATGAATTTTAAGTGCTAACTGATAAATTAGGATATAAAGTTGAAAATAAAATAAAACAAATAAGAAAACAATAGAGAAATAAATAATAGAATTGATAGAATTGTAAAACAAAAATAAAAACAAAAAAAAAAGAACAATACAATACAATACAATGCAAACAAAAATAAAATCAAAAGAGAAACAAAAAAAATAAATAAAAAAAATTAAGAAAGAATTTTTAAAAAAAATTTGAATAAAGAGTTATTTTGGATTATTGGATACCATTAAAAAATAATTAAAAATACATTTAGATGATTGAAAATTATTTAAAAAAAAAAAAAAACAAAAACAATAGAAAAAAAAAAATAATGGACAAATAAATTAATCGTAACAAATTCAATTGTTAATTAAATGGTTCATTAAAAATAAATTATTACTGATATAATATTTATTTTTTTGTTTAATTTTATTTTTTTTTTTTTTTTTTTTTATTTTATTTAAAGAAAATTTATAACTGTTTTGTTTATCTATTTATATATTATCTTAAATATAAGCATATTTAAAGATTGTATTTCAGAAATACGAACAAAAAAAAAAAAAAAAAAATTGGAAAATAAGAAAAATATACAGGATATTTTTACATATCTATACAGTAATTGGTCGTCTTGCAAGTTTTATTTTTTAATATTTTAAATCAATGTGATATATTTGAAAAAAAAATTTATAGATTTTTTTATAGATAAATTAGAAAACAAGGAAATAACTTTTTAAATAATTTTGATTTGAAATTCCCAAAGGGATTTTGATTTAATTTTGAAAAGGAATCCCCAAAAGATGATAGTGCAACTATTCAAATATTTCTTAATTACTTTCGAACATGAAATTGATTTTAAATACTTTGTATATTTTTCATTTCAGTTATTCATTATTAAATGTACATTCATATTTTCATCGTCATATTGTTAACGAATTGTAGATAATTGTTAACAAATTGTAGATAATATATCTGAAGTTTATAATAATAAATAATACTTAAAGTGATAATGGAATAAAATTATTTGTTATCAGTTAAGATCGCCCCAATACCTTCACAAAAAATACAATGTAAGTGAATATAGTTGGAAGCTTGTGTCCTAACTGAAAAGATTTTTTTTTATTTATCTTAAGTGCTTTTTGCAGCATAGGGTTTCCCGACTAGAGAATTCCATCGAACTTCAGCTTACATTTATTTTTCTAGCATTTTGCCAAGATGTGTTTATTTTCTTCAGCTCCAGAAGATGTTCTATCAATCGCGTCATTTTACGACTTATCTCGCTATGTTCTAGCTATTTTATAAGTATGTACTCTTCATTTTCATTGTATTTTTCCACATAGCATTATTGTTATTCCTCTCTATCAGAATAGTCACTCTGAATATCAATTTTAGGGTCTTACTAACAAATACCTACAATTTGCCATCAGTTTTTTTAGAGAACTTTTTCGCCAAGTATTTTGTATTTCTGATAATAACTATTAAAAACAAGGTTTTTAAATAACCGTAAATTTAAATATTAAGTCGCAAAAATTGCATTATTTTGATAATGATTTATAAACTAAATATATGAAATTTGTCGTTTTGAGATTGAAAAAATTTTAATCAGAAGCCCCTATAGATAGATTTGAAATAAACGCTTTGTCAAACTTTAAACTATAACGGCTGGCTAAATAAAAACAAAATGTCCTATAACATTTTTTGTTTTTAAAGACCTATCCATTGTTAAAATTTCATTGTTCTATTTTCAACTGTGTAGAAGTTTTGTAAACAGATGGCCGACATTTTTTTTAAATGTGTTAAAAGAAGGTAATAATCTAAAAAAGATAAAAAAGAAATTAATTTTGCTATAACGATTGCTAATTTGTAAGGACTTAAGAAATACTACACAGAAAAGGATTAAGAAGCTAAAATACCGTTTTACTAAAAGTTTAATTTACAATGGTATAATACAACCAGAAAATAAAAACAATCTTTTTTGAAAAAAAACTTTCATTTTTTGGTACTTATAATTCTTGACTATACTCATAAATTACAATATTTTATATTATTACTGTACTTTATCTTGGATTCCTTTTTAACCATTTTTGTCGTTGGATAATTTATTTTGTCAACTGTCAAAGGGAACAATTATAAAATCTTCAAAATAAGTACTCTTATAACATAATATAATTAAATCTTATTATAAAATAAAATTAAAATAAAATACAGTTATTATTCCTTTACATATATAGGACATAAAAAATTATAACATTATAATTTACATACATATATACATATTATGTACGTATATATTCGCATTTATATGTGTATTATATTATTATGCAATCAAATTAACTCGTATGTTATTTGTCGTTGAAAAAAGAAATCATCATTCGAATAAATAAAAAATACCTAAAATTTTTTTTATACTATTATAACTGTTTATATTTAATATAAAAATTTTGATTTAATTCAAAAACAGAGTTAAGAAAACCCCATCCAAAGGTAAGAGCTAAATAAAAAAAATGAAACATAACGGATGTATATGTCTATGTACAATGTTGTACAAAACAGAGTAAATAAATTTTTAAAATGCCTAAGTGTAAAAGATTTACATCTAATCGTAATTTAGTGTTTAGAACTTCGGATCAATAACTATAGTGTATAGATTAATAGGCCGACTTTTGAATCGTTGTTAAGTTATTGATGGCGCACAAATGTTTTTTCTTCTTAAGAAAAGTGGAAATCTTCTAAGATTATCCAAAATACCCACTTGGCTACGTTCCTCTTAGATACAACCCCTGGCATGCACCCCTTCATTTAATATCATATAATATAATATAATGAAACCGCTAACTTTTAACGCTAGTGAGTAAGGATGGAGCAGGATTGGACAGGGATCCGGTAACATTGAATTGGGGAGTGAAACTGTAAGGGAACAATAAATCCGATTATTATTATTACTAGAATAATCAACAGTTACAACATGAAGTATTATATAACACCTTCTTGCTTGAGGAAATAATTGAAAGCAATTCCACTGGCGCCTTAACCACTACACCATGAGTCAGTTAACTTTTATGTTTCATAATCTTGTACAATTGCTACAAAAAAGGTTTAAAAAAAACTTAACAGAAAGGAGCTTGTCTCACTCATTAGAGAAAAGCATAAATATTAAATACTGTCAACAATCCTATAAAAATTGCAATTTACATATTAGAGGTGGTTACCGATATTAACCAGTACGAAAATATGTATTTATGTATAAATATGGACAACACTGTTTAAGTAAATAAAATATATGATAGCGCTATAAAAAATGAATTTGATCAAGAGATCAACCTAAAATTAAGTAAAAAAAAAACTGTACTTTTTCTTTTTATTTTGAAAATACGTAGAGAATTATTAATTTAATTCTTCGTTTAGAAATATTTAATTTTTTGAACATTAATGTTTTATTCAAAGATAAATTTTTAAAAAAATTCAAAAACTCTAGAAGTAGTCACTCACCTTACCACAACTTATTATACAACCTCTACTAGCTTACAACAAATTAAATACAAATAATAAAACTATGCCTTTAAACAAAGCTCTAAAATTATATAATGTGTGTTCTTAGAATATAATTTTGATATATACTTTGCTATAGGTTCTAAAATAAAAACATCATCTCGGAAGAGGTTAATTTTTAATAACAAAAAAAAACAATAACAAGTAATAAATTATCCTTATAAAATTAATATAACATTTACCTTAAAGACTTATAATTGACAAAGATAACTTACTAAATTGTAACTTCAGATTTTCTTTTTTCCCTTTTACTGTTATTATTATTATTGTGTGTCCTTTTCTTTTATCATCATCATCATCAACATTATTATCATTATCATCAAAAAGCTTATATCATATCAGTTACATTCACTGTTCCAACAGCCAAATTCGCTTTTTATCATATATGTATATACGAAATGAGTTTTTTAAGGATTTCATAAAATCCATTTAAAGGCAATAATAATAAAAAGTATTTTACTGCTTGAATTTATATGGTAAAATCTCCAGTATTGTTGGGTAAATAAGATGATGGTGTAATCATACATATGCATATATTTTTTAAACAGGTATATATTATATACAGTGACGGTAAAATAAAAGTAAACAAAAAATAAAAGTAATAAAATTTTTATTACTAGAAGGATCCACATTTCCTAGAAGGATCCACATCCCAACAATTCTTACAATGAATGAGTTTCCATAGCCAGTTATGAGTCATGTAGGAATTTCCACTGTGTAAAAATTAGGATTGCCTATCAATAGATCAAGTGTCATCACCTAAAAAATATATATAAAAGAATGTAATATTACAGTTTTTTTAATACTAATTGAACAATAAATAAATGATCAACATTCTAAAATGTTTCTAAAGTAAATTTAACAACCACCATTACAAGCTATATATATTATACAGCAATAATACCAAGGCTACCAGAAACCATCATTCTTAATGTGATAATTAATTACATTTAAGTCTTGAAATAAAAACAAAAATATCAAAAACACATTAAACAACGACTAAACAAAATCCCAAATATATCATATTATCTGACCATAATTGTAAATAAAGTAAAATACACATAGATAAGACAACATCACAAAGAGCATTAGTAGAATCAGCAGTAAAAAACCAACCCTCCTCATATTGAATTGTTAAAAAGAAGTAAAAATACATAAAAATAAATTTTGTTCGTTTTATTTTTTTCTTTTTGCTGACATAAGCGAAAGTGAGTTGCAGATTTACTATAGATCTCTGATTTGATAGGCCTTTTCTTACCTTACTTTTGTTTGTTTCGTAACAAGGAAATTTATTTTAAAAATTTTAAAAAAAAGAAAAAAGAAGGGACAAAAAAAATTTCTCATTTTTTTTTTTTTATAAAAAAAAAAACAAAAAAATTGAATTTAATGTGCTCAGAATCAAAACCTAAGGTAAATGTTGGGATTATATTGAACCTAAATTTAGTTATGTGTACTTATAAGGTGACATCGACTTTTCATTATTGCTCTTATATTTTGAACTGAGAAAAGAAAAGATAAAAAAAATTTATTTATACTTAAGTCGCTTAGTTTAACTTAATTTCATTTGAAATATAAAAGATTTATTGTAGCTAAAATTGAAGATATATATTTATGCCTGTTGAGAGTAGTGTAAGATTTTTTTTTTAAATTTGTTTTGTTTATTATGTTTTTTAAAGTACCTATTTCAATCGCTTTAACACTAAATTTTTATATTAAATCAGTTTCATATTATTAAAAGTTTTTTATTTTATTCTTTTTACCTTTAATGATGATTAGAGACTAGGGTTTCTTTATTTTACAATCGAAGAATATATCTATAATGTATTTAACAAAATATATGTATCAAATTTCAAAATATTATTGGAGTTGTCTAGGTAGTTAGTTCTTCACTACACTTATACACTTCTGATAAGTTTTCCAATAATGTTGAATAGACTAAGCGTTTTGATTAGGCTTTTACTAACCTTTACAACAAATAACATAGCTCATAATGAAGTGAAATCATATTATTATGGAATGCATTTATCCTAAAATATTTGAGGTAAAACCATATTATAACGGTGCAAAATTAAATAATTTTCGGCGGAAGTTAAAATGATAAAACTTACAGAGGAAAGTAGGTTAAATGAGTTCAACACAAACATATTGTTGATGTTTAGGATTCTTGACAACTTTCGAAAAATTATCAATCCCCTAAAAACAAAATAAACGAAAAGACTACAAATACTTTTTTCTTTTTCAAATATTCTTTTAATATTTGATTTTGATAAATGTGGGAAAATCCATTCATGAAATTTAATAATTATAATTTTAAGAAACCCTTTTAGATAAATATGTAGTGGGAATAATAAATAAAGAATAACTTTAAATTTTTAGATAATTTTGAAAAATTGAAATTTTAAGGATGCTCTAGAAATAGTTAGATATAGTTAAAAATGATTGAAACACTCTTTAAACGGTATACCCCTGTTGGTCAAAAACTTTTTACAGAGGAGATAAATCTCTCTACTAATCAGATGAATATGTCTGTTTAATATTTCTAATAAATGAAATCTTGAAGGAATATCTCAGAAGTAAAGTTTCCAATCCGTCTTCTTCGGGCATTTTTTTTTTTAGTTTTTCTAGAATGATTACCTAATTAATTTAATTTTCAAGACCTTGTTCAAATTAATTAGAAACTTAATATTTAAAAACTGTTTTTTTAACAAAAAATATAATAAAGAACTAAGAGAAATGCAGAACAAAGTGAATCCTTAATGTTCGGAATTGATATTCTTATTTCTTTATATGCCGAAATGCCAAATATCATTTAAAACTGAAAAGGGTTCACTTTTAATTCTGAGGCATATTTTATTTAGCGATTTTTCAAAAAACCGAAATTTTAAAAATGTTTCACTTGAAAATTCATCAGATATCCTTCACTACATAGTTATTAGCAGGTAACTATCAACTTTAATATAAGAAGAGATAACAAATGCCTCTCATATTAGATTAAACAATTTTTTAATGCTCTGTTAAAACCTATATATGAAGCCTCATAAATCTTTTATTACCATAATAATAATAATTAAATAAAACATTTAATTGGGGAAAGCAATACAATTGATACTAATTTATTTAGTATCAATTGTATTGTATGCAATAGACAACATAACATAAACCTATGCAACTGAGATTAAAACATATTATATTGGTAAGATACAGTTTCTATAAGGGTGAATCAGTACAATGTATATATTGTACGTAAGTAGATTATTAATTCATCCAAAGATATACTAAACTACATTTATATTATATAAAAACGAACCTTCCATTACTGAGGTTAAAAACAGCAGCAAAGCAGATTTGAATATATACTAGGGTGAATATTTACTAAATTGTATATTTCTTTTCCTCGTTTGAATCCTATAAGAAGCGTAGGCAACACACTAAGTCGTTTATTTTTCATATTTAACTAAGCTTCAATTTCTGCAGTTAGTAATTTCTAAGCCATTGATTACTCGACTGTGAACTTAATTAATTTGAATGTTTATTCACTTTTAATAATATATTAAAACAAAATTAATTACAAGGTAAATAATAAAAAAAAAAAAAAAAAAAAAAGAAAGAAACAGAAATAATTTTAATACTTTTTACATAAAAAAAAAGGAAAATTTATAAGATAAAATTCAATTCTTTTTTTTTATTTTGGCAATGATCCATTTTTTTCTTTTCTTTTTAATTTGTTTTTTTTTCTTTTCATTTTCCAAGTTAAAAAAATTTTATTATTATTGTTGTAAAAATAAAAAAAATTAATAAATTTTTATTACAAATATCTTTTTTTTACTCTTTTGTATTTCTTTTAAACTTGTAAATTCTTATTTTATCTTTATTTTAATAGGTTATAAAGTTTAAAGATATCCTTACTGAATTTGACTTTTAAAAAATTCAAACATTATACTATTCCTATTTGGTTTATAATGTTCTTCAATATAAAATGCAAAATGTGAAATATTGTGCTGATTTTTCAGTGACGACACGTCTGTCTTTTAGTCTAATATGGTCAATTTCGGTTATAGTTGTTCCGCTGCTCAAATCCGCACGAGCCAGATCATTTTTCTAAGGAAGGAGAGCATCTTACAAAGATATAAAAAAATCCACTCTTTGTCAGTGGAATATATCAGATTTTTAGTGACGTACCACATCTTCAGTTATGACCAAGATAATGGGATGAAAACCTTAACTATATTATATAACCAATCCTGTTTAAAACCTTAACTGTAATAATATATTAGCTATAGTGATAGAAAATTAGAGCCTAAGAGTGCTATCACACAAAAAACATTGTCTAAATTTAAATTTCTTATCATAACAATATAAAAATGCATATGAATTTCTCGGCAGTTCAATGTCAAAAATTACAAGATATCTATACTTACAGTTTTAATTCAAAAGGAAATTCTTTAGATACAAAAAATTGTTCTATAAATTTTAAATAAAAAATTTCCATTTTCCTTAAAACAAAACTAAGAATGTAAATTTTTGGTGCTTTCTCAAGAAAAAAAAAATGTGATTAACAATTCCGATAATTAATTATTCCGAAATAAAACTTTATGGAGATCAATCGTCAATTTAAAAATTTTTAGCAATTTAAAATCAGTCAATTTTTTTATACCAGTTAAGCATATCTTATAGTTAAACTCTCTTCTTTTAGTTTAATTGATTCAACACTTTTTTTGTTTTTTATTTAAATTTTCTTTAAGTATATCAATTAATTTTTATTAACTTCATTAATATTTTTTATTCTCTTAAAAAAATAATTGTTAAACAAAAAGAAAACCAGCCAAATTTTCATTGTTTAATCGATTTTCGGTTATAAAATTTAACAATAAAATTACAAAAACATTTCCTTCAGTCCCTATTGCAGCTCTTGTAATTTTAAATCATAAATTTTATTTAGTATCTACTTAAAATTGGTTTATTATTTATAAAAATAACTAAAAAAAAAAATTATTGGGATAACAATTTTATAAAAAATTCCAGATTTTGAAATTGGCCAAAATTCATCTTTCGTTTTTTGAATTAAGTTCCAGGAAAATGATTTAAGCATAAACAATTTGAGTATTCCTTCCTTGATGTTTTGTCCTGGATGTTTTGAATAAAAATTAAAAGTAAAACTTTAAAACAAATATAAAACTGATCTTAGATCCTTTACTAAATGAGTTTAAAAAAAATGGAAGATAAGGTAGCGCAAGTGTTTTTTACTCTACTGATTCTGTTACATTAATGAAAAAACGAGGAAGAATACAGTTGCCTTTGTCAACTCTTAGATACCCGTACGAACCGTTAGTATGTTAACAGCCTGTCACTCTGCTCACAATATTATTTTTTTAATATTTTAGTATTTTAAAATAATTTGGGTGAATTTTATAATTTCTAGAACTATGGGTTGTACATATATTCAAACTATATGGTGATATGTACATTCTTCGAAAGCAGATTCTAACCTTTCACATAACGATTATCAATCCAAAACTTTTTCAAATATTCTATAGTACCATTTAATACTAAGAGGTAAATGTATATTAAATTTACTAAGTATAAAACAGTAAATATAATTTTAAATATTATATTATATTATATTTAAATATTCCATTGACAGAATAATTTCTTATAAGTACAATAAAATACATATATGTATGTAAATACGGCGCTATATAATATACATCTATACTCTTATCACTCATTCACTAGTGACGTATGCGATATGTAAATAAACATGATATTATATAAGTATGTATATATATTAATATCATATAAATAATAAAAATTCTTCAAGCAACCGTTATGTTGTATATTTATTTACATTTTTATGTACTACGCATTATATCCTCAACAATTTCAAATTATCGAGTAAAACAAAATGCAAAAAATTTGTTGAAGAATTTTGTTAGAAAATTTGAAAAAATCAAGTAACACTTTCGTCAATTATAAAGTAACCCTATATTATTAAAAAAAGTTGTTAACAGAAATAAGAATATAATGGTGAAGCTTTAATTTTTATGTATTACTTTAAAAAAATTCTAACAGGTGTTCAAGTTACAGGTGTTTAAAAATAGAAAATTTTCAGTTTTTGACCCCTTACAGCTCCTAAACGGGGGGTCATACAAAAAAAATTTCTGAAATGACTCATACTTATTTTCAAAGATCTAACTTCTGTCAAAATTTCAAGTTTCCAACTTAAACCGTTTAGAAGATAGAAGGGTTAAAGGATTTTGCAAAATTTTAGTTTCGCATAACGGTAAATTAAGACACCGTATGCCACAAATATATATATATTGTATATATAGTTTTAAAGCTAATAAAAGTAGTAATCGTTTGGCGTTTTCAAAATGAAGATATACCTTACACAACTTGTGCTATAACAATTTAAATATAGAGCTTTTTTGAACCTTTGGGGAGCTGTAGCTCCGTAACGGGTGGGGCTACAAAAAAAAGTTATTAAAAATAAAATTAATATTTTTGTGAGATCTATCAGCGCCTAAAATTTCATTGCTCTATTGCAAAAAAAATGTGGGGATCTAAAAGTTAGGTGTTCGAGAGCTACCCTAAGGCTTGGTCCAAACTCAACCAAAAAAAATAGGGAACCTACAAATTACTCCCAAAAAATTTTGTGTAAATTTCAAGATTCTAGCTTTCTTAGTTTTTGAGTTAGCGTGCTGACGGACGGACGGACGGACGGACATGGCTCAAAAGTCTTAGAATTTTTTTCTGATCCGATCCATACCTTTGAAGGTATATCTAGCTCGCTTATTTCGAGGTGTTACAAACGGAGGAGTAATTTTATTATACCCGATCCTATCGTACGGGTATAAAAAAAAAAACACTGATTTAGAAACTGAAAAATATCTAATCTAAGTTTACTTCCTTTAACATTAAGGAATTATATATTTCCAGAATATATTTAATAATTGAAAAAAATTTCCTAAACAAAAAAAGGATATTATGAATAAAAATGCAATTAAAAATTTTTAAAAATTACTTAAAAGAATAAAACAGTTTTATAATGTAACAGTAGATGAATAATGTATCATAATTGGCACTACAAAAAATAACTTTAATTTATAAATCCAATATCATTTCAATTGCATTTTTGCATCCGGTTATCATTATATTATGTATTGTGAAAAGTTGAACAGTATAAATTTCAAAATAGTATACGTCCAATATACAGTCTTAAATTTTTATATCCATATTTTAACTATTTATAGAAATTTTTAAGGAAATATTCTGTGAGTTAAAAAAAATACTATGGAAATTTTTTGATTATTTTTAAGATAAATTATATTTTAGTTTTTGTTTTAATTTTCGAATTTTTAATTTTTTGTTTATTTTTTTTTTCTATTTTTTTACGCCTTCTATTACAAATTGATTTTATGATTTTTTGATGACAATTAGATGACAATTTGAAGTAATTAATTTATTAATTGTATAAACGAAAGCGTGTCATAATATTATCCTTTAGTATCTGTATGTACTTGACTGAATCTCGTATATATAATATTAATATTATATACAAACTAGAGGTCCTGTAGATGGGTCCTGTAGCTTTAGCTTAATTCCAAAAGAAAACAAAAAAATCATATGTAAATATGATTATATATGTTATCATATGTAAAAATACATATACATATGTTATATTATGTTAATGTAGATTTTGTAATAGAAAATCATATTCAAATATTATGTGTACTTGTGTTCAAAACTTAGCGGAATGTCGTAATACGTTGTGTGTGACTGAAAACTACTAAATTATAATTATAGATTTTGAAACAATCGTATAACCCTGATTTTCTATCCAACACTATAACATCTCTTTCAAATTTTAATATACATTTCAACACAAAGATGTGATTTAAATTAAATCGAATGAAATACAGTCAAAAAGCAGTTAGTTTTTAAAGTTTAAATACTTTTTAACATAATGTTTCAAAAATTTGCTTATTAATTTCACTCTGTCCGTCCGTCTGACACCGTTAAAGTTAGAGCAATAAAATTTAAATAATGGATATGTCCCATAAAAGTTAATGTTGTAGAAAAATTTTTTTATATAGTCCCACCCACAGAACTACAGACCCTTAAAATTTGGAAAAGCCCTACTTTGAAATGTGAATATCTCAGGTTCTACTCAAAATTTTTTTAATCCGTTTTATAAGTCAATATCAATAGTATTTAAATTCACCGTTATGTGAAAGCAAAATTTTGTAATATTTTGCTTCGCTCATATCTTCGTAACACTTTTAAATAGAATGTTGAAATTTTGAAAGAGAAACTTCTTTCAGAATTGGGACAAAATATGTTAAAATTTTTTTAAATCTTCTCCTGTGTAAAAGCTATTAGTGCTCTAAAATTAAAAAATTACTATTTTTAGATACCTGTAGGTACAAATTTCGTCAAAGTAAAACGCAAAAGTTAAAGCATCATCATTATAATTTTACATATTGTGTTAACAACTTTTCTTAATTAATTATAGAGTTTCAATTGAAAAAAGGGTCTCTTAATTTTTCCCAATTTTTTCTTACATATAAAATTTTAAGATAATTTTCAAATTTTGCCAATTAATTTTAAACTGTTTTTACTTTCTTTTGGAAAATACCACGTTCGTTTTACATTTTACCTTGTTATACTTTTGTTTCGTCTAAAAGCTACGTTGATAACCTTATGATAACCTTGTTACGTTAATATTCGGAAGAATTGAAATTAAATATTATTAAAGATCAGTCACCAGATATATATAATTAATCAGACTAGAAAAGGGTTAATAACGCTCAGCTGGAAACATTGAAGAAACATTGGTGGTGAAAATGCTATTGAACAAAAAGTAACGCTAAAGAAATCATTTAAAAATCTTTCAATGCAAATGCTTTTTTTCCAAATGATTTTTAATGTTGACGTTTATTTTGGTAGCGCATTTATAATTTTTCAAAATTATATTATATTTTATACTAGATACTAGATTTTAAAAAATAAAATTAGACCTGTACTAAAATTATTTCAGGAACTGAAATCTTTACAAAAAAATGCAAAATTAACCTCTCACCTTAAAGATTAAGATGCGAGGTTAATTTATTCAAGATTAATTCAAATTTCCAAAATAATAGTAACTATACTTATTATGATTTTAAGACTCTACCCATCACCCATAAAGATTACTACACTACTAATTTAAGTTGTATAATAATTAAGGATATGTCATATATCATACAAATAATTTACCCTACTTATGGTAACAAGAAACTTTATTTTA
Organism: Poecilobothrus nobilitatus; assembly: GCA_947095535.1. Lineage (NCBI taxonomy): Eukaryota > Metazoa > Arthropoda > Insecta > Diptera > Dolichopodidae > Poecilobothrus > Poecilobothrus nobilitatus. The sequence continues at coordinate 7,675,146 of OX352774.1, forward strand.
ATCTATAGGGTTTTTTCTTTTCTTTTAATCTCTGAACTCTTTTACTTTTTATACAATTTTACTTTGCTATGATTAATCTTAAGATGATAACTCTAATATAGTGTGAATCCTATAATTTTCATCATAAAAAAGATGAACAAAAAACTGAAGACTAGTATAAGCTATTCTAATTGTTTTTAATTCCTTTTATGAGTCCAAAAAAATGTCATACTCTTCCGTTAATCCCTTATTTAGTAAACACAAAACAAAAAAAAAGAACTATAAAAAATTTAATAGATATAGGTATGATTTTTACTTTTTATTTTTAATTTTAACATAAAAAGAAAAGCTACTTTCGAAATAGACAAAAATTAGGAAAATACGGGTATATATAACATCCTTTTTTTTTATATAAAGACACAAAATCACATATTTGTAGCCCTACTTACCCATCACAAAAACAAAACAAAAAACGAAACAAAAAACTAAAAAGTGAAAAATGAGAAAAACAAATTTTGATCATAAATCTTTCTTCCCTTATGGTTATTTATGTGGGTTCTATTTAAAAGGACTCTATAATAAAAGACTTGGGTACTGTTTTTTTTTGCTGAACATTTTTTAGTTTAATTTTGTTTTTTATATTTAAGTGAAATATTATTATATAATATTTAGGTATATAGATTTTTGTCCGTACTACCATTTTATATTTTACCAGTTTACCAAACACCGGTAAGAAATGCGAATAGTTTTAACCAAAAAAAAAAATAAATTTAAATTTTGGTGTTATGTGAAAGAAAGCAGAACAGAAAACAGAATAAAATTAAAAAATTTCAGGACTGTATATTCATAATCCTAAAATTAGGTTACTATAGACATATTATGTAACTACTCTTATAAATAACATTATAAGTACATGTTTAAAAAGTATAAATGTTAAGCTTAAGTGTTTCTGATTTAGATATTCGTTAATTTTTTGAATTAAAATCTGATCTTAAATCTATGAAATAATTAACTATCAAGTTAAAAATAATAGATACAAACAAATTATTACAATCTGATTATCTTATACAAATGTTATTAGGTATAAATTACAACATAAATTGTATAAGAATACAAAATAAAAAGTGGATCTGTATAAATAATACTAGCATACATAGGAGGTTAAACATGATACAGTATAATACTTATTGTTTTGGTATTCAGCAACCGATAATAGTAATGTTATATCTCGATCAAGTTTAAAACTAAGCTTGACAGTGTACTCTTTTTATTCATCCACTATCTAAAAATTTACTCATTGCTTTATTTTATTGATATCTTTTCTTATTTTTTTTTCTTCCTCCTATTACCCTATTTGTGATTTAAATTTAAATTAAAATGATTTATTTATCAGCACCTGTGATAAACAATCGTCTCATGGAATTTCAGTGCCTAGATGTAAGGATATTCGGCTTTTCTTTCTACCAAACAACAACACAAATAATACTAGAAATGTATTCCTTCAAAGTGTTGCTATCTTACAACAAATGTATTGATTGATTCTTTTACCATTTTTCTGGTAAATTCATATAAAAGATTTGTTCACTTAGTGTGCTGACGTACCCAGATCTTCTTTTATTTACTCTTCCATCGACCAAAAATTTTCCCAATTATTCTCCCCTTCTGAGAATGTTTCTGAAATATCTCAGCTATGACTGACTGATACCTTTCATAGGTAAGCTAATCTACTTTATATTTTCTTATAATTTCAAAATACCCTCGAAAAATTTTAAAGTTACTTAAGTATCTTTTAAGTATCTTAAATTACATATAAGTAATCAAGATATTAAATACCTACTGCAATTATTACTAACACTTTCTTCTGTTTTTCTGTGAATTAAATGCGGTTTCTTCAACCCCAAATAAATTTCCCATTATAAAGAAAATGTTAAAAAATTGTACATATCTCTTAAATAGGTAATTTTTATTTTTATATTTTATTTTATTTTATTTGTTGTTCTTTTTGAATTTTAGTTTTCTTATGATGGTACTTCAAATATCCTTAACATTTGAAACAAAAGAAAAATGAAAATGTTGTCTGCATACAATTCTTATAAAGGTATTGTATACCTCTTCAAAGAATCATGATGAATTCAAATGATAAATTATGATAAATACAACATTTTTATCTATACAACATATACAATACTACAATTTACAATAATTGTTCTAAGCATCTTCAATTTTCCTCCCATATCAAGTTAACAAAAAAAATTACATGATTTTTTTTCTTTATTTTTTCTCAATTTTTATTGAGTCTGTTCTTAATATCAAAGAATAATTGAGACTATGATAGATCGAAGGGATTTATAATGGCATCATTTGGTATAAAAATTGACCATAAAAAAAAATTTCTCAAAATATAATAATAATAATAAGTCCTTGAATATGATTTGAGATATATGATGGAAATGTCGTAGTAACGAGAAAAAATCGTTATTTTGTAAAAATTGGCTAAGTTGATCCTAGTGCATTGTCTTTTTATTTTGTTTTTTTTGAAATTTTTCATATCTTTCGAGTAAATGATTAAATATCAAATAATTCATTCATACCATTGTAATCTTTAGTAAACACGATTGTTGCGCAAAACCAATTTACTTTTTCACACAAAGATCACCGTAAAAAAAATTGTATCTTATTTCAAATAAAGATAAAATTTATCTTAAAATTTATATTTTAGTATTTCTATTATTCTATATTAACTTCAAATTTAATCTAATTAAAGACTCAGAAAACGTGCTAGAGAAACGTATATGAATTAGACTGACTCATGACAGCACTTTCATTTATAAGCACTGTAACATTTATTACATGCCTAAGACTTTAGCATCCTAGTATATTGTTAATTAACTATTGATGAACTAAAAACCTAAAACCATTACTCTAAAATATTTAATGATGAATTCAGTTACTAAAATAATAATTAATCAAAAGTAAAATAGAAATAGAAAAGGGGCTAATAGAACTAACTGTTTATTAAAACGAAATTAAATTTAAATACAGTGTCATTTGGAATAATAAATGATTTGCTTCTTCTCACTTTAAGTTCAGATCTGAACAGCACATTATAAGTTTAAATATTTCCAAAAATCATACAACTTTTCAGAACTATTTACTTTTAATTATATATGGCATAATTAGAAATTAAAGACGTTACAAAATTTTCAACTTTCTAATGTGTCTAATGCCTTCCTCTCCCACTTTAAAATTTGAAGACAACAGATTCTGATGCCACAATTTAGTTCAGCTAACGAATTTAAATATTATTTTGAAAAACCAGATTTTGATACTCCATTGTAGTCACTAAATAGTGAATTCTAATCACACTTTTCACTTTGCACTTAATACAGATTATTCAGATTAGAATCTTAATCTTAGATCTTGAAAACTTATTTCTAGATAATAAAATAAAGGGTCTTTCAAATTGAGTTTTCAAAAGTAAATAATTAAAAGACTTAGAGTTGGAATGGAAACTGGAAAAATTTTTATTTATTTTTGAAGTACAATGTTTGCCATTTTTATTCTGAAAATGGTATCTTCCATGTGACCATCTCTTGCGTCTCTACAGTACCTGATTCTTTTATCACAATTTTCGGTCACATTCTGGCATAGTTCTCTGGCATAGTTCTGGGGCTCTTACCTATAACTCGAATAATTTCTGCTTTCAATGTTTCAACGTTTCGAGGATTATCTTTGTCGACCTGTCCTTTCATATAGCCCCAGAAAAAAAAGTGTAATGGTGTCAAATTGCAGGATTTTGAAGACCAATTCACGTCACCGAATTTGGAAATAACACGAGCTGAAAACTTTGTATGCATTAATTGCAGTGTTTCTTTGGCTGTATGATACGTAATTCTCATCTTGTTGAAACCACATGTCCTCAGTATCAATATTTTCCAGTTTTGGCCATAAAAACGTTGTCATCATGTCCCGATATCTGGTACCGTTAACGGTTATGGCACTTCCAGCATCATTTTAGAAAAAGTACGGACCAATCACACCACCAGACAACAATTCGCACCAAACAGTGACTCCTTTGTGAATGCGTTGGCTTCTCTTGGATCACGCGAGGTTTTCCTCTCCCCAAATACGGCAGTCTTGTTTATTAACGTAGCCACTAATCTCGAAATGTGGTTCGTCCGAAAAGATGATTTTTTTGTTTTAAATCGTCGTTTAGTTCCAGTATCAAATTGGCAAAGTCCCGAAGCATGGAATGATCTTGTGGCAGCAATTCTTGTGTCAATTGAACTTTGTAGGCCTTCAACGCTAAATTTTTGTGCATAATTCGCCATACAGTTGACTCAGAAAGTCCCAGGTGTTGTGAACGTCGGGAAATTGACATGGTCGAGTCAGCTGTAACACTATCACTCACAGCACCAATATTTTCTTGTGAACGACCGGCACGAGCATACTGATGTCTTTCACGATCTTGTACTGCACCAGTTTCTTGAAATTTCTGCACAATATTATCAATTTGCTGCTCAGTTGGACGATTATGTCGACCAGACCAGAACGACATTTTCATAAAATAATTCAATAATTTCAACACGGTGTTGTAATGTATACGACTCCATTTTTATAAATGGCAAACTTTCAACTGTCAAAATGACATATAATATGGGTGCGTTCAATGTTTGAAGTGTATTACACAGGCGTCTACTTTTGAAAACTCAATTTGAAAGGCCCCATAAAACCGAAAATGTAACAAATTTGTTATATAATTACTCCTAATTTTTATTGTAGAACTAATTGTAACTTTTAGTTAGACTCATTGAAGTAGTTTAGACATAATAGGAGTTCATACTAATGTATTAATTGAAAATGTTAGATTAGTTTAAACCAAAATTATTTCCTTCAAAAAGGAGACAGAGATTCTACCCTATGAAAAAAGTAAAAAAAATATAAAATTGTTTTTTTAATTAATCTAAGAATTGATTTTCATTTTTAGAAACTCATTTCTAAATATACCGAGTTTTATATTCACATGATCCAATTAATCATTATACACTGTATAACTCAAGCAATTAGAAGCATTTAGATCTTTATCGAAGCAATTGACTAGTATTAGACGGTTTAACTTTAAAAAACAAACCAAAACAAAAACATAAAATGGTAGAATTTTTATGTTAACATTTGTTAAGTTAAAAATTACAAAAAGTAAAAATAACATGCAATACTATAAAAACAAAAATAAAAAACATGTAATTACCACTTTATATCATACAATCTTTATCTTACTGATCTGATCAATTATTTATGCTAAAATATATTTGAGACTTGCTAAAAATTTTAAATCACAAAATTACTTTTATGTTTAAATTTTTGTTCACATTTAAAGTTTTTTTTTGTTTTGTTTTTTATTTTTTTTCTTTTCTTTAATTTTCAATATAAGTTTATTTTTCGACCTTTTTTTTTGCTTGAAATTTATAAAAAAGAAAAATATTAAAAAACAATTTGCATTTTATTTCCTTCTACTCTCTACTGTTCCTTACTAGATTTAAATATTATTGAAAATATTTTTTTTTTTTAAATAAACTAAATAAAATGTTTACCGTTATTATAATAACTGTATTTATTGTATTTTACCTTTAGAGATTCAACTTTTCGAGTCCGAATTCAACTTTTCGAGTCCGTGACTTTGTTTTTCCAGTATTTCGGTTTTCTTACCAGCTTTTCCGGTATTTGACACCCCCTTCAGTTTAAGGTGGTATAAAGTGCCTGGTCAACAGTACAAGCCATGTTACAATATTTTGAAAGAACATAAACACAAAAAAAACATTACTGTGGGTATAAAACTTGGAGCACAAAATCGGGGCTTAAATAATTTGGTTTGCAGGGGTTTGGAGGAGGTATATACGTAATATATTATATTATACATAATTTATTTCATATTTGAAAGTTATATAAAGTCAAATTTAGTCTTATGACATTTTTCTTTATTTTAGATCATCGATGAGTTTTTGTTTCTTCCCGATAATTTACAGTTATAAAATACATGGATATTATAACACTGAGGTATATAACCTATAATATTAGACTTCTATATAAAGCTTGTTCAAATATCTGTAAATGAACTTTGGGTTGTTAAACAATCGCTAACTTCTTATTTTGCAAGTGGGACGTATCTATCAATAACAATCTAACTAAAAAAAAAATAATTTAAACAACTTGTATTATACGCTTGCTTTTATTATGACATCATTGAATTTATGACATTAATTTTCACTTTATGGTAAAAAAACGGATTACTAAACTTTATTTGAAAGGATGACAAACAAATTGAAAATATAAAGCTAATCATTTATTCTTACAATTTGGATAACGCAAGCTTATTGATATATTTGAAGAAACACAATAAAATGAATAAAAACCTAAAAGGAATGTCAAAATTAGAACTAAGAAGAGAGCAAGAAAAAGAATTTGTATTGAACGCTTATTTCTATTTTAGAGTACTTCTAATTTTTCAATTGTAAATTAAATTTTTAAATTATACTATAATATCCTTAGATACAAGCAAATTCTAGTGATAACAGCTTAGGAAAAACTCCTAGCTCTAATACTAGCACAGAATTTAATACATCAATTTTAAACCAAAAAATATCTATACTTAGGATTTACGTCAACTTTAATTTAAATGATAATTGGACATAAATGTACTTCGGCAACAAGTGACACTTATATATTTTTTTGTTGATTATTTTAACAAATCTACTTATACAATATAATCTGGCCTGCATTAAGATATTGTGCTAAATAGAATTTAAGAATCACTATACCGCTTTAAAAAAAAAAACACTTTATATTCTTATTATAAATGTCTTTTTCTATCTTCAAAAAGGAAAAAAGAAAATATTTTGAGAAAAACTTTAGGCAAAATAAGAAAAACAAATTTGAAAAAAAATTTTTTTTTCTTTTTTTTTTTTTTTAATTTCAACGCAATTTTCAGTTTTCACATATTATTATACACACGACAAATCTACCAAAAAAAAAAAGAAAACAGTCGTATACCCAAAGTACTTATAATTCCATCTTATGACAAAATTAAACGCATTGAATTCTTGAAATTTTTTTATTCAAATAAATTGAAGAAAAAAAAAAGTAAAAAAATAAGGAAAAAATGAAGAAAAAAAAATAAAACATTTTCAATTCTAATTTTGTTGTATTTTGCCTTTCAATTGTATCCGTGAAATGTCCTTAAGGGCATTTTACCGCTTTTATTGTTAACTTTAACAAATAATGGAAATACAACAAAAAAAAAAAACAATAAAAAAATAAAAAATTGTCGGGTCTAAATTGCTACTACTGAAAAACCTTGAAACCAAAAAAAAAAAAAAACAGAGCAAGAAACAACAACACAACAAAAAAAAGCCAAGTGAAAATCGTTTTTTTAATCTTTTTGAATAAATTTTTTAAAAACTTTTTCTTGATCCCTCTCTTTACATTTTATTAAATTTTTTCCTATTTAATTTTTTTGTTTTTTTATTTTTTTTTTTTTCGTTTTCTTACATATAAAAATTTTTTTCGGGCATTCGTTTTTTAATATTAATACACGTATTATTGTATTTACCTTTCCTTATAGAGTTGTTATGTTTTTTTTTTCTTTTACTTTCCATATTTTACTTTTGAATCGAATTTAGAACTTAAAATTTTCAAAAAAAAACAAAAAAGTGTTCCGGGACTGTCAAATTCAAATATAAAAAAATAAAAGCAAAAAATAAAAGAATCAAAAAAAAGGAAATTTAATACATTTTTCTTTTTTCTTTCCTCATTTTCTAAAAAATCTCTAAATGCTCTTTATAATATTCTAAATTTAGAATAAATTCAATATTTTCAAGTCTTTGAAGCCGCTCTTCTTGGAAAATATTTTTGAAATAAGATTCTTAATATAGATTAATATCTGGAAGTTTGGTATGGAAACATTAAGCCGCAACATCTTGAGACAAAGGATTAATGTTATCTTTTCACAAGAACATGGGATATGACAAGGGTATCTATATGCACCTAAGTAGAACTACTATGTACAGCAGGCGGATTACCTGTTTAAACAAATATTTAAAAGAAAATATTATAAACCAAACAAATTGCTTTAATTTAAAGCTACTCTGAGGTCTGAGTCCGAATTAACATACGTACTATATATATCTTTTCAAAGATCAATGGGATGAAGAAAAGAAGCTATCTTGCTACAGAAACTTTTCGTAAACGCTACACAAAGACATGAGACAATACTTTACAACTACACACCGAAATTTAACAACTTAACAACAACAGCAAGCCATTTGCTTTTTTAGGGAAGTACTTAAAACAGAATAAAAACCAAAAATTTAGTTTAATTAGAGAACTGAAGTCGAATGAATATACGTATACATTTTTTTAAAGATCAAAAACTCCTTCTTATTTATGTCAAAACTTTCTCAATTTTTTTCACATTCTTATTGATGGTGTAAAATTCTGTTTGAACTACAAGTGCATCTTGGGAAACATACAGATTTTTCAGAATTTTTCCCTATCAACTATTACATAAGACAATTTTTAATGCATGTGGCCAAATCTTCTTTATGAAATTTTTAGCATCTGGTACACGAAATCTCGTTTTTATTCTTAAACTTCCCTTTCTAAAATGACTCCTAATTATTTGTCACACATACATAATATGTCAATAACAAAACGTATAAATTAGTGGGTGCTACAACCCCCGCTAATCCAATTATTGAAGAAATTTTGAAAATCGAGATTATGTACCGATTCCAAATTTTTTACTTATAGGATACTCCTAAAGAGTGTGGCGCTTAATAGTCTAAGCTTTAGTTTTTAAGTGCATTATTCCTTAAATTATGAAACACAAAAATCAATTTAAGAATTTTGTTTTTATTGATGTAGACAGAATATTATATTTATTATTATCTTCTAACGAGACTTGAACCTATAGTTGTTTGGTTTACTGTTTCTTTTCTCACAAGTTTTATCATACATTTAATAAAATGAAAATTATTACTATACTAAATTAAATTTATTAAAATGTGAAATTTTTTATCAATTAAAAACCGATAACTAACAATTATCTACAACGATTAAAAACTGATAGATACTGGAAATTAAAATAAGACCCTATTCCACTTTTTATTTTTTTAAATACATTCATGTGCTTCAAAATTACCATATTATATATTTATATATGTATATAACAAAATAATCCTGATTTTCTTTAATCAAACCTTCTCATAAAAATTTAGTTATTGATAAAAAAAAAAATAAAATTGACCAGAAGGAAATTCCACAAAAGCTAATCCCTAAAAAGGATATTGGGTTTAAACAAAAAAAAAATAAAAAGAAACTTTTTTAAATGTTTGTGCATATGTGTAAATGGATGTTTGTAAACAAGTAGAGTTTTTTATACGTATATAATACTGTACCGAAATATTTTCGATTTAAAACTTACTGAGGTTTTTTTTTTAATCTTCTAAAGATAATTGTCTGTCTGAAGCTTTATAATGAATAATATAGTACTATAGGTATTATTTTTATTCTCCACTCTTTAATTTCAATCAAAGCCTGTAGAAACAGAAATTTTTTTTTGTCGTTATTATAATAATATAATTTTATTTTTATACAAAATGGAACTTCTTAATAGATTACCCTACAAACTCTACAAACTTTTCTGATTTTTTAATAATTGACTGATATACAAAATTGGACCAATTTCAGTTGGAAAGATCAAATCCGATTTAGAAAAACACAACATTAATTTGTGAATGAGCAGCGGACATTATAGTGTACTAGAAAGAAAAAAACTTATATTTTGTAGAGGAAGAAAAAATAATTTTATTTACTGATAAGGAAGTTCGATTACTTCAAGTAGATAATGAGTTGAAGCGTATTTCTTGTTTGAAAAAATTTAATTTGAGTTCAAGTTATATCATGCAGGAAGGTGTTATATACTACTGCATGTTGTAATCCACTGATGGCCCGGACTGTGTGGTAAATATTAATTATATTAATAATGGGTAATAATAGTAATAATAGCTGCTTCAGTAACAGTGAGATGGCCTTCAATAATTACCTCATACAGGAAGGGGTTATGTACTACTGCATTTTATAACTGTTGTAATAGCTATTGTCACTATTTATTAAAATAGTAATAATAATAGACTGAACAATGGGATTCATTGTTTCTTGACAATCCCACTCTTGGTGTCTTTAGAAGATTTCCACCTTCCTTAAGGAAAAAAACTCAGTTTCTTACATTCGACCCATTCTTCAATAAAAAATTAAAACATTTTTCAAAATAACTTAAGTAACCACTACTTATAACATCGTTAAAGGTTATCAATATTCAAAAGTATCCAAAATTTTCAAATGAATATTAATTTTTTATTTAAATATACCTTTACTATTCATTAATTCATTTTAATTGATATCAGATACGAAATGTATACTATATAAACATAAAGTCAGACATAAAAATAAATTTCTTAATGTTATCTTTATTAAAACAGATAGACCAAAACGTTGTTATATACATGTTATTATATAAATATAAATTCTTTTAAGATCAAACAAAAATAAAAACAAAAAAATTAAAGATATACGTGGAATACATACATAAAGGGATTCAATATTTTATTTCCTATTTTTTTTTTTTTTTTTTTTTTGTTTTTTTTGTACTTTAGGATTGGATTTATTATAAATTTATTAATAAATAAAAAGATTTGCAATTTACTTTCAATCTAAAGTAACACCCATCAAAATCTTCTAATACTTAAATCTTAAATATACATATACTTTTTGCTTTATATGGGGCGAAATATCAAATGAAATTCATCAATAAAAAAAAAAAAAAAAATCCTTACCATTTGTTATTTCTATCTTGTCTGTCCCTTAACCTTTTTTTTATTTTCTAGGAAAAAAAAAATTTGTTTTTTTTTTTTAAATAAAATTTGAATAAAACCAAATAAAAGACCGCAGGATAATTTTAAAATAATTTTTTTTTTTTTTTTTTTGTCGGATAAAGAAACTAATCACGTAGACTAACTTTTGAATTTTTAAACCCTTTTTAATACCTATATAATATATTAAATCAAGTCTATTAAAATGAAGCAAAATAAAAGCGATTTTAAAATATACTAAGTGCTTATTTTAAATTTATTTTATTGCCTGATTTTTTTTTTTTTAATAAGAGGAGATTGAAAAATACATTTGTAATTTGTTAGATTCGAAATTAAAATTATAATAAAAAAAAAAAAAAAATAGTTTGTTAAGATAAAATTAATTCAAAAAGAAAATCTATATATAAGTAATATGTATTATTAATTAATTTTTATACTACAAGTGCAAAAATTTTTATACTACAAGATTCAAATTTAATTTCGAGCAGTAAGAATTTATTAACTTAAATATTGTTTCTCTTTATCACACGTTTTAACATTTCCATGACGGGGATCGATATATTCGAACGAATACATATAATAATTAATATACATATATAAGGTGCGGTGAAATATATACCTTCCTTTTTCAAACTTTAAAAAAAAGAAAAACAATTTCTTGCACAATTTAAATAGCACAATTTTTTTTTTTTTTTACAGATAATAATGGTTTAATGGTTTATAATGGATCTAATGGATTTAATGGTTAATAATGGATCTAATGGTTTTAAATAAAATTTTAAATTACAGTAAATCCAAGTTAACTCATTATTTCTAAATAATTCGAATTTTTAATATAAAACCATTTATATATAGTAAAAATTTTTTTTTAGTGCATTTCTTTGCCACATAAATGTGGACAGGAAACACAGTCTTTCCTGTTCAGGCGTGATTTTAAATGTCGTAAGGAGGAATAACTCTTAGGACGTGTGTGGGATTCAAACCCACACTTCCTAGGTGTTCAGCATATTTTATAGGCCACCGAGGCCCCTTAGTCTAATTTTGTCTCTTGGCATTGCTTTACGGAACACATTTAGTCTAAAGGTCTATATGACTAAAATTTCCTGCCTTGATAAGGGGTATTTCTAAGATACAAAAAAAAAAAAGTTTTCTTATAAATTTTTAAAAAATTCGGAAATTTTTGTAGAATTGTAATAAAAATAAACTGTATTATAATTTAAATTTGCAAGTTACATAATTATTACCTGACACATCACAGGCTTAGCAAACAAAAAAAAGGAAAAATGGATACCATGCATTGACATTTTTACAAAACTGATAACTAGTTTTATAAAATTTCCCTATATTTACGAACATCAATAATTTCATTTACATGCATTTCATATAAATTATATATAATTTAAAGAATTTTTGAAAACGTCATTAGTTGACATATTATGATGTATTTCATAATTGCCGCCTAAAAGTATGCTAACTAAAAAACAATGTAAAATGTAGATTTCAAAAATTTTTGGGTCTGCGGTAGCTTAGTGGGTAGGCGTGTGGCATATTAACCGAAGGAGTGTGGGTTCGATCCCTGCACAAGTCGTAAGTGTTTTTTTTTTTACATACCCCCTTACGACCAAATATAATGTAAATATATATAGTATATAATATAAACAAAATAAATAATATTAGTATATAATTTAATAATAGTATAAAAACCTATAATGGACTCAGTAGCCGTTGGTTCAATAATATTGCATTACATTTATGTATGTAATATTAATATAAATAAATAAATAACTAAATAAAAAACATATTTTTTTTTTTGAATATTTTTGGTTTTTTTTTTTTTTGTAGGGTCTTGTACGTCTAGGGATCAAGAACATAGATTTTTACTCGAGGGAGTACCGATTCAAATTCTGTAGAGGTGGGAAGTGTTTTTAATTGTAAGAAAAAATACTGAAAAGTAGATTTTCTTAACAAATGCTCTTTGCTAAGATGGAAACAAGGTAAAATTAAAATGGTACAAATCCTAAAGGAAAAGACCCTAAATTTTTTCCAGTTATTTATAAGTGGAAAAAATAAATAAAGCCCCCTTGCTACCAACTTATAATATTACAAACAAAATGAATAATATTACAGTATAAAATAATAATAATATTCGACCAACCTGGAGCCTCAGTGATGATTTATAATATTCATATAAATAAATAGATAAAAAAAATTTAGTTTTGAAAAATTTGATAGACGAATATTTACAGCAAGATAAACCGGTATGCAAAATTCAACTTATTAGATATTGAAATATAGCAGTTAAGAAGAATGAAATAATGCAAAAGTTTAAACACAAAAGAAAGAAAGGAGAATTATGTTAATGTGATGTGAAAGTATGTGTGAACTTACTTAATTAATGTCAAAATTTTCATTTTATGTCACGGAATCATATTTTCGATTTTACAAACATTAGCCGAAAAAAAAACAGAAGTAAAATACTGAACAAAATTGTAATATTAGGTATTATCATAATTATATTGCTTACTTATTTTTAAGGGGAATTTTAGAGATAAAAATGTGTTGAATATTGACGACAACCAATACATCATTTATTAAGAAATCCATGTCGGTATATTATTTTTTTAGCAAAGAAAATGTTTTAAAATCAAAAGATCAACATCATCAAAAGAAGGATCAACATAATCGGTTGCTCTCATGTACTTATGTTCCCATATATTTTGTAGCTGACTGAACTTAACTTAAAACTATTCTGTCATTAATACAAAGAGATTTTAATATAACATTTAGCAGGAGTTGTCAATCTACTTCTGCTAACACATTTAAAAATCATAACATTAACTCAAAAAATTTTCTAGTGGTTTCATTGAAATTTACAAGAAGGAACAAATTATTTTCCTGAAATTTATAAAAGGCTTTTTAGGAAAAAATGCTCGGGTTTTTTTTCTTTTTCCACAAAATGTTTTTGTAAATGCTGTGATTATCGTAAAATCTCAATTATCATGAGAAGGTAACAAGTAAATCAATGAATATATTTTGTATTAATGAATAAATCTGTTTTAATATTTTAAAAATTTTGAAAAGTTAAAAGTAAAAATATAAACAAAACAAATATATGAAAAGTCTTTTTTAAAAATTTTCTAAATCTAGTACAAGGGCTACCTATATAGACATATAAATATTTAATATATTCTTTTTATTTACTATTTATATTAAAATGTTTCCACCCATCTAGTCTGTCTGTAGATCTTTGTTGCATTACCTTGACAAAACTTAATTTGCTTTGATAACACAACTAATAATCACGTATTCAAAAACATTAGAAAAGAAAACAGGACAAGTTATTTAAAATTATGGGTTAGATGCATCTTTTGAAAACTTTATTTAAATATCATAAAAAATTCAGTTTTTCTAAAACTTAGTAAGCAAAATTAAATTAAGAGGCACTTTACTTAATTTTCTTACTGAAACTTATTTTGTCCATTTTAAAAAAAAAAATTTCTTTTAAATTAAAAAGTTTTTTGTTTATAAAAACCTTTTGAATTGCCTTTTGGAGAAAACTTCATTTCAACCCTATAGAATATGAATCAATTTTATAAAATTTATTTGAAAGGAAAAAATAAATATTTCTATTTGGCGAAACTTTATTTTCAAAAATTTGCTTATTAATTTCACCCTGTTCGTTTGACCGTCCATCTGCTTACAACCGTTTAAGAAAAAGCAATGGATTTGTTTTAATCATGGATAGATTTTATTAAAAAAAATTTGTAGTTTTTTATAGAAGAACTTTTTATGTAGCCATGTTAGTTAAAGACTTACAGTAACTCAAAGTGTAAAAATAACCCTATTTTCAAAAATTTATTTCAAATTTTTCTAACTATTTTTCAACCTAAGAACATCTACAACTAACGATAGGATGCACTTATAATATTTTGCAATTTAGTATTTAAATTAACCGTTATGTGAAGCTAAAAATTTGCAAAATTTCCGTATCTTCGGGACGCTGTTAATGAGAAGCTTAAAATTTTAAAAAGAAGATTTTTAAAAATAAGTATACCGTTCTTCAAAAAGTTTTTGTACTTTCCCATTAAGGGCTATCTATTAAAAACCCAAAACTGAAAATTTTCTATTTTTAAACAGCTCCACTCCTTTTTTTTTAAGTAAAACATAAAAATTGAAGCTCAAAGATTATAATATGTTTATAGGTGTTAACAGTTTGCTTTAATTTTTGATTTCCTCAAAATTCCAAATTTTGGTACAAAACTGTAATCGTAATACCAAATTATTTTTATTTCCTTTTTAAAAATGTTCACCTTTAAAAACCTTTGATTTTATATACTACCTAATTGTTTAAGTTTATTTTTTTTTATTTTTAAATTTGAAAATTTCATATGAACGTGTATTTGTTTTTCTTTTTTAGCACAAAAACTTTTGGTTTTGAAGATATTTGTAGATTTAAATGATTGTGCAAGTATGTCGCCTGCAAAGGATTTGTACATTTCCATTTTTTATTTTTTGACTTCATAATTTTCATAATTTTGTTTCTTTTATCTTTTTTTTGTTTCATTCTTTCAATTAGTTTTGTGTTTTGTTTTTTTTTTTTTTTTGTTGAAACATAGATGGCATAAGCACGCACAAAACAAATTTAAGACGTGTGTTATATTGTATACCTACTGTTGTACTGTGCTTTCAGTTGTATAGTAGTGCTGTAGTGCTGTATTTATGCTTTTGCTAATCATTAATCATCAGTGTTAGTATCTAACAAACAAAATAAAACAAAAGTTCTTTTAAGATATGTTTTTTTTTTTTTTTTGTAAAAATATGTTTTGTATAAATAAGTATATATATATGCATATATGTATATATAAAGTGTATAGCTGGTATACAATGTTAAATTTTACAATAAATAACAGTTGATTTTACATAATAATTGAAACACATGTGCGGGTGAAAACTATGTCAGTATATACTGAGTATTTCAGTATGTAGAAAGAATTATAAGTATTTGGACTGATTTGTATGCTGCATAAATTATTTTGTATTTGAAATGAAAATAAAACGCGTCAAAGTGAAGTTAAAACAAAAAAAAAATTTATTTATTTAACATGAAAAAAAAAATAAATAAAAAAAAAAATTTCTAACGTTAGCACTACAACAATTTTTATTTTTTAAATACTTAAACTTTTTTTTATAAATTTTTACTTTATACCTTATCTGATTCCCAGGCTATATTGTCCTTTTTCAATAATTGGAAAAAGTTTTTAAGTCATGATCATGTGTTCTCTTTAAAACTGAGCCTCGTCCTCTAAAAATTTTACCTTCAAAAAATGATGTTTAAAAAAAAGTTTTCGGATCGGCAAAATATGGCCAAAAAATTTTAGTAGGTAATTTTTTTTTAAATTTTTCATTCATAAACTTATACAATAGGTAACCAAGAATTTTATAGTTTTCTTAAATTATTTAAGAGTTAATAATCACAAGTTAATAATAAAAAAAAAATTTAATAATTTCTAAAACATACAACACACCCAAATGTTAAGCTGAAAAAACAGACAAATAGAAATAGATTTTACCATTATCTAACATATTTACGAGTTGTTATAATTTATATTACAAATGATAACGGTAATAAATTAGATATAACTATCAAATAAATATTTTTGAATTTATTTATTTGCACAGGACTCACTGTAATTATTCTTCAAATATGATTTTTTGTATAAATTATTGCATTCAGTGATTTATCAAAAATTTTATATTCTGAATTTATAGATAATTTTTCATTAACAGAGCAGCTTTTATACAAACTGTAAAACTATATATGCTTGTTATAAAAAAAAATAATATTCACAGAACGTTTACAGGAATAAACAAGGCACTGTATAATATCAAAAATATTTAAAGACTCACATTTTCCAAAGGACATAAAAAACAGTCATTGCTTTGCATTGTATTGTCATTTGCAGTAAAGTTTTGTAATTCCATTCGTTTGTTCCTATTTTTATAAAACTTATACAACGTTTAAGATGGAACAATGATATTTTAACCATGGATATATTTCTTAAAAAATTATGTTTTTTTTTATATTACCCCACCCTTTAGAAAGTTACAGCCCTTAAAATTAGAAAAAACCTTATTTTAAAATGTGTATATATCAGGTACTACTTAACAGTTTTTTTAATATGATAACGCCAAACAACAGTACATTGTTTACCTTTATTTAAATTTACCGTTATATAAAAAATTAAATTTTGCAATATTTAGCTTCCTTCATATCTTCGTACACCTTGAATTTGAAGAGAATAAAGATCTTTTAGAATTAAAAACATAACATAAGTTATACATAAGTCATGCACCTCTCTCTGTTTAACAGCTATTAGGGCTCAAAAATTTAATTTTCAGAAACATATAACTTAGAAGCCATAGCAAAAATTAAATCTTGAACTTAATATTTTTAGATGTGTTAACAGCTTTTCTAAATTTCATAAAGTTTTCTTGATTTGCTCTTGATTTTCCTCAAATTTTCCTTATATATATATAAAATTTTAAGAAAAATTACAAGTTTTGGTGCAAATCACAATATTCTAAACTGTTTTTACTATTTTTTTTGGAAAATATGAGCCTTTAGAAACTTTTAGTTCAACAATAAAACCTTTCAACCTTTAGTTCAACAATAACAACAATAAAAAGATCATCAATAACTGAACAAATGTTTAAGACTTTTTCGGTTAGGATGGAGTAAATTTTTGCAGCCGAGATCTTTAAACTAAAAGAATGGTGACTAAAGTAATGACTCATTAATTTAAAATTCAAAATTCTCTAACATATAATTAATCATTCTTCAAAACTGTTTACAAAGTACTTGAAAAAAAAAAACGAAAAAATCTTTGGAGTCCGAAAACTACAAATTAAAATAATAAAGTTTAACTTAACAGTTCATTACTTCATTAGTATTCCCATTTCACTGCACTTTAAACAAAAAAAAATATACTGCAAAGAATTTTAAATACAAAAATCACTACTTACATACATAAAATTGTGTACTCAAATCGGATTGTGAAGAGGTTTTAAAGTACAATAAAAAAAAAAAACGAAAACAAATTTTTCATGATGAAACTATTGACACCCACTAATGTATTAAAACAACTTGAAATTTTTCATTTCAACTTTAAGTACCTACTCTTTAATAGATATATATACATATATATTTTCTCCATTATTTATTTTATTTTATTTATTAGAAGAATTAAATCATTTATTTAAATTTTGAACCATATTGTTATTTAACTAAATTTTAACAAAAGCTTGTATAATAAATAAAAAAGGATTGGAAATTTTAATTAAAATCTTTCGTTTGCTCCACCCTTAAATTGAACAGAAAAAGATGGACATAAAATAAAATTTAACCTTTAATTGAATTTGAATGAATAAAATATATATTTTAAAAATAGAACTGTTATTAATAATATAATGATATAACAAACATTTTAATTTTCTGCTTAGCATAAAACAAAAATACATTATAATATTCGTATAATTAAGTCAAACCAATTTGAAAAATGAGATCCTTAAAATATGCAATTTTTTTTTGAAATTTTATTTATATGTTACATTTTTTACATTAAAAAACAGAGGAAGTGTGGGTTCAAATTCTGCACAGATAGCAAGTTTTATTAATTAAAAACAAATCCCCCCTACCAAATATAGCATAAATATAAAATATATAATATAAACAAAATAAATAATATTAATGTATAATTTAATAATAGTATTCGACCTATAATGGCCTTAGTAGTCGATAGTTTTGTAATATTACAATATCCTATGTGATTTGTAATATTAATATAAATAAATAAATAAATACATTAAAAACATCATTTTCGTTAACGTGGCAATTAAATCAATTTATTTTTATATAATACATTTTTTTAAGGACTTATAAATACCTACTTGAGGTATCTTAAAAATTAAAGTCTGCTAATTTATATTTAAAAAAACAAAACTAAAGATAAATTCTAATAAATCCTAATAATCTTTGTAGATGCAACGAACAACATTCTGATACTTCTCGAACTTTTATTATTATTATTTATTATATTAAAATTGATCATTGTAGTTAATCGGTAAAAATTGATACAAAAGGATACCTATCAAAAGAAACAGATATATTAAAATTTATAATTATAAAATTGGCAACAACTAATCTCTAGTTTACACTATTTATACGTATAGTTTTCCACTGTTCTCTGTAAAATTTCATAACGGACAAATCCTACATAATTCTGATATACAAAACGTCCTTTTATAGTAAGTTATATAATTGTTTTCCAATTTTCTTTTGATTTAACACACAGTATTTTATTAAAACCGTTTGGCTGCTAGACATGTGGGACATAGCTATCATTAATAACTTTTCATAATTCTTATATAGTTTCAAGTAAAAATAAATAAGACGGTAGTTATTAAGCACGGCGCCTTGGGTTAAATTAAAAACTAAAATCAAGTACCAGTTTCTACGCCGTCGAAAATCCTTGATGATGCAAAACTAATTATGGAAACTTATTTATTGTTACTTTTGAGAAGCCCTAAAAAATGAAACATGTATTCTCTGAGAGATATGGACTGCAACTTTTCAAACAGAACCTTTACAGGTTTATCCTTAGAGCAAAATCTCTCTTACAATATTTCATTCTAATTTTTCTCTCCCATGTCTAAAATCCTAATTTATTGTATAAAGGGATCCTTAAAATATAACCTATAGTTTGGGTTACGCCTAAAGAAAAGAAAATTCAAAAATAATTACTTATAACATATTTTGTTAAATATAAATATAATTTTTAAGGATGGAATTTTTACCAATTTCCAATCATTACAAACCAGCTATATAGAAACTTTAAATAGAAAGTAATGACCTTGAAATTGTTTAAAATTTTATATTGAACTTAATTTCAGTTTCACTCTTTTTGTTTAGTTGGTCATTTTTATATTATTTATTAGTGATTCTAGTCACGTTTAGATATGCTGTCATATTTTTTTTTATATCTGTTGCAAAAAAAAAAAAATTTTATGAAACCAATTAGAACTTTTTTTTTCTCTCACTACGATTTGAACCCATATCAAACAAAAATTTATAGATCTGTTACACGTACCAACCTTCTCAAATAATCATTTTTAATTCCTATTAAATTAAATTGAGCAAATTTTAAAATAAATACGAAATTGCTATATTTATTTTGAATTCTCTACTGATTCAAAACTATACGCATAGAATATCAGTTATTTTGGTGTTAAAATTTAAAAATGAAACATTGATGCATGCTGATATCTCATACAAAATAAATTTAATTTCATTTTGCTACAATTATTTTACATAGCATTTAAAATACTAAAATTTTAAGAAACTATATAAGATTATTTTGTGATAAACAGTCAACGTAAATGAAATATTTATAATTAATTCATTTTAAAATTTTAAATGTTATCCAAATTCTGAATGTTAATGGTAAATACTATTCTGATAATGGTAAATGATATCCAGAATTGGTATCGGTACAATAGAAAAAAATTTATAACTGTTTTGTGATCATGAAAATATCAGAACGGATTCATCAGCAATAATTCTTCTTTTAAAATACCCAAATCATTATTGAAAACAAAAATTTTTTGAATAACGTGTACAAAATGTTTACCATCTCCAAAACACTTACGGATTAAAGCAATTATAACTTATCTGTAGAGCACACTACAAACGTGTTTCATAAAAAAACGTCTATAAATTTATATTATGCCTCAATGTCTTTGCGACGTCTGCAAACTGGTGGGTGGGTTATAAATTTAATCAAAACTCTGCCCATCTATATCAATATTATACAGCACCATCACATCCAAAAAAAAGTTATAGAAAGAGTTGTTGTTCTTGTTTATCAAATTTCCATGTCAACCACTAATAATAATAATGGATGGATTAAAAAGTGATTTAATTGAGACCAATTTTTAGAAAAAATAGCATTTTCCAGACATATGCCGACTTCTTTTATCCATATCTATTATCCCAGCATATAGATTCCCTCTTGTTGTATATATTATGTGATGTATCAATGGTACCAACATGTACTAATGATGTACCAATGGTGTCATTTTCTAAACATTCATTTACAATTATAAATTACTCCATTTAATTTTTTTTCTTCATTTATTTTTTGTCCCCTTTTCGTTAAAGGAATACTTAATGAAAATTAAGATGATGTTTACGAATTAGTGTTTACGACTTTAAGTTTTTAATGGCAACATATTGATGGATAAATGTTATCTATCTATAGCATGAATAACCTAATTTAAGCTCTTATTATACGATACAATAGTTGAGTAACAGTTGAATCAATTTAAAAAAAAATTAAGCGACTTTTGAATAACGGTTCTATAATATATTTGCTATTGTCAGTTGAAGTTGAAATAATGTTGAGCGGTTCAATGATTTGAGCTATGTTGAATGAATGATGTTCAACAGTCTGTTATATATAACCATTGAATCCATTTTATTGAAATTATTGAAAATTTGGAATGTAAACATCGATATTTTATTTTTATAAAATAATATTGTAAATAAACCCATTAGCTTTTATTCTATAAAAGTAGGAGGCAGTTTTCCAAGTTCCATATGTAAATAATGGCTATTAATAAATAAGAAAAACTTATCCTTTTTAGAAACTTATCCTTAAAAAAGTAAGCAATACAAATGTATAAATATTTTTTGTTGAAGAAAAGCTGGTCATCAAATTATATTGTGTTTTTAAACAACATCTCATCAACACAACATCATATCAATTTTAGCACGCAGTTTCGGGAAATAAGAACTTTAAACTTGATCTTTGTTTTTTATTAGCACATTTTCAAAAAATTTTGAAAAAATATGCTTATTAGTTCCGTCCTCCTTTGGGTGTTTTCAAAACTTCGACACCGTTTGAAATAAAGCAAGGAAATTTTAACTACGGATAGGCATCGCCAAAAAACTAATTTTGTCGAACAACTTTTTTCAGTAGCCCCACCCGTTACGGAGCTAACGGATGGACTTTTTCGAAAAAGTTCGAAAAAGCCCTATCTTTAAATTGTTATAACACATGTTCTATACGGCATATTTTCACCACCAAACGACAGCTGGTTTTATAAGCTCTATAAACATATATAAAGTAAATATGTTGCTTTGCCATGCGATATTTTAATATACCGTTATGTGAAACTCATTTTTTACAAAAATTTAGACCCCTTCTATCTTTCAAACGGTTTAATTGAGAAGCTTTAAATTTTTAGAGGAGTTAGATTTTTGGAAATAAGTATCAGTCATTTAGGAGCTGTAAGGGGTCAAAAACTGAAAATTCTCTATTTTTAAACATCTGTAATCTAGGCACCTGTGCAAATTTTTTTTGAAATAATATACAAAAATTAAAGCACCAACACTATGTTTCTGTTTGTGTTAAATATTTTTCTTAATAATATATAGTTATCTTAAAATTGACAAAAGTGTGATTTTTCTCAATTTCTCTAGCAAATCATTCTAACGATTTCTTTCAATTTTTGTATTTTTATAGTTTTTCTTTAAATAATCAGCCAAAAAAAGAATAATTCAATTTAAATTTAATTAAGAAAAAAAAATTTTTGAACTTTCTAAAAATAAACTTTTTTTCTATTAAAATAAAAGACAGTTAAAGAAAGTTATTAATTAATTAAAGATTTCATTTAAATGACTAATAATTACGAATGTCGTCACCTTGTCAATAGAAAACCCCTTAACCCAAAATTATATGAATTCTTCTTTGATATTAAAATAAAAAAATGAAAAGTGGTTTTGACATGGCAACACTAAGAACATTTTTGTCTAGTTTTATACTGTAATCGTAAACTTAATAAATTACATTTTTATACATGCACACATATACACATATACAAATGTTACGTATTGATTTTAGCTAATTTTAAGGACAAATAATCTTGATACATATTATATCACATGAATTTAAGGATATTAAGAAAAGTATATATGTAATATAATAAAAATGGATTAAAACCGTTATTAGAATTATAGTAATACATCCTACTTATATCATTGTGGAAAATAATAAGAACTTATGGCTTTAATAACAATGTAATGTTATAGAATTGTAGAAACTGTAAACTCGTAGTAGTTGCAGTTTTAATAATAACTTCACCTACTCTATACTTGCGCATTTTACCAAATTCTTAAGAATATAATCGAAATTACAAAAAAAATTCTTTTAAAACATTCTTTCTACATTTCTTTTTAAAGTAAGAAGTAATTGAAGCCATTTTTTGAATAGAAATAATAAATAAAACCTCAATAATCCAAGTAATTTAAGATTAATCCAAAGTTAGTCTTTAAAAAATTTATAAATATATTTTTTTACACACTTAAATGTACATATTTTTGGGGTGCTAAGATCCTGAACTGATATTACAATATTCGTTAGGATGATATATACAGTTATGAATTCACGTAACTGTTTTATGTTCTTGTAATTTTATGATCTACTCATTGCTCTTGTTTTAACTTTGTTCAACTTATTATAAATAACGACTTTAAAATCTTACCTAGTTTTGAATATTCCTTTCAAATTGATAGATCATAGAATTACAAAACATTGTCCAAACATGCTGAAGATGATATAAACAAAAAAGTTTATATCAAACACCATATTTTCTAAGGCACTTAAGTTACTTGAACGCAACTGAAATGAACTAAATATTCATATTAAATTATTATTTGAAAAGAGTAGACATGAAAAAATAATAATTGTTGCAGGTGTTGTTTTAAAGATAAAACTGCAGAACATGTAATATATGTAAGCGATCTTATTTCGATAAAAATGTTTTAATTAATGTTTCATATTCGTTATGAATGTTATGATATTCCGTTCCCGTTCCAAGTTATGATATGATGGAATATGTTCCAAAAGGAATAATATGACATGATGTTCCGTTCCAAGAGGAAGAAGCATTTCCAAGACACATTCTCAAAAATTACAGCGTTTTACTCCGCACAAGAATTTTTTTTTAAGAGAGACGGTGTAAAACATCAAAAGTCACTCAAAGTTGGACTTTAAACAACCAAACCCCCCCCCTTTAAAACTAAATTTTAGGATGGGTGCTTTAATACATAATAATATAATATACAGCTTGCTTTTGGGGAAAAGCATGAGGAAAGGATTATTTGAGAAATTTAATTTAGGATAATTGGGATTATGGAGGATGAAGGTAAAAATTGGGATAGTTATTTTGAAGAAGAATGTTAATGTTCTTCTTGAATTTCGTTATAAATAAACAAATGAATTACCAACTTTTGGGAACAAATGTTCATAAGGTTCTATAAATGCGACGTGCGTATGACAAATGAATTGCCGAATACCGTGTTACGCCATCTTGACAGTTCGACAGTGTATGGGTGGGTATCTGTTGCACTCCACATTTCATCTTGGAAAACTTTGAGTGGATATGTACAATAAGGATCATTTTGAATTACCAGAAATGAACTACTATCAATAAACCTTCTACAGATCTTTAGTTTTTAAAAGATAGTATAAGCCTAACACCAATATTATAAATAAAGGCAAAATACGCAGTAATATGGGGAGGATAATACTTTTGCATTAAAAGTTCGCAGTGTTACTTAAACCCCTTAAATAATAATCTAATCTAATCTACTAAGCTTTCAAGAACTTTTAAGAAGGAGTAATCAAAAAATGATCTTAGATCGACGGATTTGGCATAAATTGCATACGGTAAATCATAAATATCATGAATAAATAATAAATAAAAAAAAAAAATGAAATAGAAAATAGACGGTCACCTTTTAAAAAAAAAATTAATTAACGCAAATATAAATACTATTAATAAGCCAAATATAATATAAAATACCAGATCAATGAAAGCACTTAAAGATAAAAAGAAGATAGAAAGAGAAAGAAAGATAAAAGAAAAATGGATTTGATAAGTGTTGAATTTCAAACATATACGCATACAAATATTTTTATATTCTATTTTCTGAATAGTTAATTGGTAAGAGATGTTTTTCTTCGTGTTTTTCAATTAATAACATATCGATTAAATATTATAAATATAAATTCTATATACAATATAATATAATATATATATATAAAATACATAAAATAATAAATTTCTTGGAAAATATTTCTGGAAAATTTCTAAAATATTTTCTGACAATCTGATTATCAAAAGTTTGGTTTTATATTTTTAGTTTTTATTTTTTTTTCCTTTTTAGCACATTTCCAAAAAAATTTTGAATAAATGTGCCTATTAGTTTCACTCAGTTCGTCCGTCCGCCCGTTCGTCCGTCTGTCCGACTGTTTACAAAACTTCTACACCGTTAAAGATAGAAAAAAATGTTAACCATGGGTAGGTCTCATAAAAAAAATAATTTTGTGGAACAACTTTTTCATTTAGCCCCGTCCATCAGGGAATTACAGCCCCTCAAACTTTAAAAAAACCCTATTTTTAAACGCATATATTTCATGTCCCGCTTAGCATTTTTCTAATCTGAACACGCCATTTGACTGGAATTTTTTTACCTTCATAACCCCGGTACGCTTTTAGATAGGGGCTTGAAATTTTAAAGCAACAAAGAACTTTTAGAATCAGTATAAGTTTGCTCAGAATTTTTTTTGTACCTCACCCTGTTTATGAGCTATTAGGGCTCAAAAATTGAAAATTTGCTGTTTTTAAACACCTGTAACTTAGGCACTTGTACACATTTTTCTTCGGCAAGATAAAAAAATTAAAGCTCCAGTAATATATTTTTATGTGTGTTAATGATTTTTTTTAATTGTATAGGATTTCAAAGTTACAGCATCCCAAAATTGCAAAATGCAGCCCTATTTTCATATGTACATATCTTAGGCTCTGCGTAGTAGTTTTACAATCTAAAAACACTAGAAGACCAGAAATTTTCTTACCTCTATAAAACAATTTCAAAATTATGTAATATTATGTAATTTACTATTTAAATTTACCGTTATGTGAAAACCAAATTTTGGATGATATTTCTTTTTTCATAACTCCGGCATACTTTGAGATAGCAACTTGAAATTTTGTGACAAGAAACAACTTTTAGAATTAGTATAAGTTACCACAGAAAATTTTTTGGTAGCTCCCCCTGTTTAGGAGTTATTACGCCTCAAAAAATCAAAATTGGCTATTTTTAGACACTTGTAACTTAGGCACTTGTAGAAAGGTTCAATAATATATTTTTACGTGTGTTAACGGCTTTTCTTAGTTATATAGGGTTCCGGACTTACAGCCCCTCAAAATTCCAAAAAAGTCCTATTTTCACGTTTTTTCTTATATAAAATTTTTGTGGAAGTCACAATGCTAAACAGTTTGTATTGTTTTTTGGAAATGTGCGCTTTTAAAAATCGTTGGTTTACATTCTACCTTGTTTTTTTTCTCCTTTTTCTTATATTATTATTTCATTGTTATTTCAATTCTGACTCCATTAGTATTTTATTAACTTTAAGATTGCTAATTGATTTTACATAAAACTTGTTAGCATTATTCATTATTATATATTACATATATTATGTACATATGTACCAGTATATAACGCATGTTTATTGATAAATAATATTTGAAGTGCATAACAATTTTATTGTTTTGCGTTCAACCACTGAAAAGCTTATGCGTGATTTTTCATTGATTTGCTTAAAATTTAATTTTTGATTTATTCATGGTTTGTTGTAAAGTGATTCTCAAATAAAATTCTATTTATGAAGAAAGAAAATCTTCAAGTAGGTACCTATTATTGAATAGATTTTCAAAAAAAAATTGTTTTTAATAATGTTATGCTTAAACAAATTTATTTGTATGTATTGTTATGTGTGTTGGTTTCATTGATTACAAACCAACTTTATAAACTTTATAATTTTCATTTAATTTTATCAACAAACAGAACGTCTTCTATTAGTGTTTTGCTTATTTTAATGTAAAGATAAATGTTTGTTACAGATATTGTCATTATTTTATTTCTTAGCATTTAAAAATTAAAAAATAGTTTAATATATGTTTGTACAGTACATAAATATGAAATGCACAATAAACTTTTGTTATATAAACAAGTTTAGAAGTACGTGTAGATTTTTGTAGATTTTCATTATAATGACTTTACACAACCCTACAATTACAAGGGTTGTGTAAATTCAACAAAATTAAATTTATATAGTCATTTTAAATAGTGTGATTCAAATGATTGTATCCAATGAATATAAAATACAAATTTAAATAATT
Source organism: Poecilobothrus nobilitatus (assembly GCA_947095535.1). Taxonomy (NCBI): domain Eukaryota; kingdom Metazoa; phylum Arthropoda; class Insecta; order Diptera; family Dolichopodidae; genus Poecilobothrus; species Poecilobothrus nobilitatus. The sequence continues at coordinate 7,702,355 of OX352774.1, forward strand.
TGTATAATACAAATTCTGTTTTTCGAAAAGGAAAGTTTGGACTTTTCTAATTTGATTAAAAATTCAGGAAAAGTTTTCGAAGTTAATAAGCACGTTCTGTCATAGATCAATACAATCAAATTTCGATGTAAATAAAGTTCTTATTTTATTGAAAATATTTTGATGACACATTTAAAATTATAGTCCATGAAAGATCTTGAATGTTTTCCCAGATTTTTTCAGAGATATGTTGATGATATCTTAGTCATAACTAAATGGTCGGAAATTGATAATTTTGTAAATAACTGGAATAATCAAGTATTAAAATACACTGTTGAAAGAAAAAAAATAATTTACTATCTTTTTAGCACATTTCCGCCGTCCGCCAGTCCGACCGTCTGTTTACAAACCTTCTACACCGTTAAAGATAGAGAAAAACAATTTAAAGCATGGGTGCGTCTCATAAAAAAATTTATTTTGTGAAAACACTTTTTCATGTCGCCCCATCTATAACGGAGCTACAATCCTTTCAACTTTTAAAAAGTTCTATTTTTAAATATTAAGATTGAATTGGGAATGGAACTGTAATGAAACAATGAATTTTACTTTATTATTACTACTATTTGCTAACAGTGACTATAGCAGTTACAACAGTTACAACATGTAGTAGTATGTAACACCTTACTACATGATGTAATTATTGAAAGCAAACCCCCACTGTCACTGTAGCGGCTGTTATTATTTATCCTACGATGATACCACTCAGGTGGAAGAAGCTTTGCAAGTTTCTCAGATTCAAGTCATAAAGTTGGAACCAAATCTTGGAAAAAAAACTACCAAGACATTTCTACCTTTTGCTTGACGGACTAGGACAGGTAAAGAGAAAGTATTCTAAGCTCTGCATAACGTCAATTCCTCTGACAAAATCTACAATTAAGATCCACATTCATACCATACCTAATATTTTAGGATGTCCACCGTCACTATTTCTTCATGCATATGATAAGTAAAAGGTTTGTATACTGCCACTTAATTGTACGAAATAACTCTGGATATCCCAAAAGATGCTGTCTTATGAGATGAAATTCCAGAAATCTGCTTAAAACAATCATAATTAATTTCATTGACAATATTACTAAAGAATAAATTTTAAAGAGATTCTACAAAAAGAACAAAGTAAAAAAATTAAAATTTACCATTTAACTTTTACCTAATATATATATACAACATACATAATATATATATATGTGCATTATTATATTAATAATGAAATTGTATAAACAAAAAAAAAAATTGTCTATTTAAAGACCTTGACTACCAAATTACTTCTGAATTTTTAATTGTCTATTTTTTTTTTTTATGATAATTTTTGATTACTCTAAGAAATTTTTTTTTTATTCTTTTGCTTCAATTATCAAAACAAAAAAAAAAAAGAAAACTGACAATAATAAAAGTTATTTTCTTTTAAATCCCCGCCCCATTGTGTTTTATTTAATTCAGAACAAATAACAAGATTATAATATTTATGTGTACATCCTTCGGTTCAAATCAAATTTACGAATATTAATGACATGAACAAAAGACGATTTTTTTTAGCTTTGCTTTGTTATGAAAATAAGAAACAAAAAAGAAAGAAAGAAACAAAAATTGTTATATTGGAATTGGCGTGTCGCGTCGACATTGTTAAATCATTTTTTATTTAATTTTTTTTTTTTGTTTTTTAATATTTATTTTTTTCTTTTTTTTTTATGTTAATAATAACGATATAATGATTGAAATACACATTATGTAATAGACACATAAATTAGTCCTATAAGTACAAGCTATAATTAAACTTTTTTTTTATTGAAAAGCTACATGAGCTAATTATCTGTTCTAAAATTTTCTTTTTTACACGTTTTGAGAGAAAATTAATGATTTATAAATAATTTATGCCGATAAAAAATTTATGACTGATGAGACATTTTTTTAAAAATAATTTTTAAAGTAATTTTTTTTTTTGCTAAATATTTTTGAATTTTTTTTTTATTTTTGTAGAAAAATCATTTTTGACTTTCTCGTATACATCATAATAATCTTTTTAAAAGTATAGTATTGTAGTCAAATTTTGGTGTCAGATCACACTTCTTTTAAATTTTGCAATAGATTTAAGAACTTTCGGCGGTTGCTGTATAAAAAAAATAATATTTAACAAAATATCTTGCAGTTACGTCATACAAAACTTTAATTGAATGATATTTAGCGAACATAATGTCTGTCTAATAAGTTGTTGTACTTCGATCTACATTGTTTTAATGTTCATTCATTTCAGTATACTGTTCTTTTAAGTACACGGTGCAGGTGTTAAGTTGTTCAACAGTTTTCTAGGTAGTATTTTATTCCTTGAGATTTTTTTAAGGTTAATTTTTATTCTATTTACTCTCAATTAGTTTTAATCAGTCCGTCCCTTTGTCTGTTTACGAAAAACTTCAACACTGTTAAGGATAGAGCAATTAAATTTTAACCATGGATGAATCTCATTAAAAATTAATTATTTTTATAGAAAAGTTTTTATGTAGTCACACCCATTAGGAAGCAACAGCCCTTCAACCTTAGAAGAAGCCCTATTTTTATTTATTAGTATTAATTCTCTAGCCCTATTAATATTTTTTCAAACTAAAACCGCAATGTGACAGGACCATTTCTTACTTTTATAAATCAATATAAAAATTATACATTTTTTTCTTAAATCTAGTATTTAAATTTTCAGCTATATAAAAAGAAGACTTTACAAGATTTTGCTTCTTTTATTTCTCCAAAATTCTTCTAAATAGAACCTTGACATTTTGAGAGAAAAAATTTTTTTTTAAATTATTATAAATTTTCTCAGAAAATTTTTTTGTAATAAAAATATCCTATCATACGTATCCTATCAATTGTTCCTGTATCTAAAGTAGTTAACTTCTAAAGTAGTTTTTTTTTTGGTTTTCGAAAGAAATGTGAAATCTTGCAAAAACACTAAGAATACTATCAATTGACAGTATTAGATTCTTATTGATTATATCCACCTCTCCCTTTAGTCAAGATAATGGAAAATTCTAACTACTTACGCATAAGGAATTAGAGATAAAATTTGATCTTGATAGAACAAAGATGCGAAAACTTTGAATTGGTAACGAAACAATGAATCCGCCTATTATTATTACAATTTTACTATAAGTGACAATGAACAGTTGCAAAATGCAAGAATATGTAATACCTTTCTGAATGAGGTAATAATTGAAGACACTTCCACTGTCACTGTAGCAATTGTCTTTATTAGTATTAGTATTACATTATTACTAGTTTTTACAGAATCAAGGCTATCAGTGGGTTACAACATATAGTACTATTATTACTATTATTAATACAACATGTAGTAGTATTATTACTATTATTAATATCTTTATAGAATTTAATTTTTAAAATAAAATATGACTTCAAAAATTCTACGTTTTTAATATGCAATCAATCGCTTCTTAAAACATGTTTTTTTTTTGTTTCTCATTTAAAAATGTTCATTGACCATTCATATGCGATACAGCATAAATTTCTAGTCAAATCAGCATAAAAACTCCAAATCACAGATCTCTGAAATAACGATTTCGATTTAGTTACTTTTAACAAATTGACGTTCGAAATTATGTACAGCATCCCTATTTATTTTATTTTCTGAATTAGTATTTTCTTGTTTTTTGTTCATGCATTCACAATCACAAACATTCACTCACTTTTAGCTAATATTTACGTACGTGATCTAATTAGCTTAACGAATAATGACTACAAATAATACATACATACAAACAGAATTACAAAATATAAATTTAGGATGAGTTTGATGTATGAAAAAGTTATTTCTATACTGGCCGGCATTTTTTTTTTCCTTTTTATTGCTTTGTTCTTCTGTATAGGTTATCATAATGATGTATTCATTGTTGCTAAGATTCTTATAATTAATTGAATTCAATTGTATTATAGTAAGTAATTAATACTGAAAATTTATATAATAAAATAAAATTAAGAATTACAGTTATAGCTTGTTAACATATGATATTATCATTACTTTTCATTTTATTAGAAAATGTGAAAAGTCACGTTTCTTGATTTATTGTAGTTTTATTTAAATCAGAATTTTTGCATTCGGCAAAATGTTCATCAAATATGTTTTTTTTTTTATATAAAAATGGACTTTAATATATTATTTGAAATATTAGAATTAAAATTTTTTTTCTTAAACTTAATACTTTAAAAGTCTATTCCATCTATTTATTTATTTATTTATTATTTATATATTCTTCTATATTCTTATTGTGTTTAACTATTTTCGTTTATTTAATAGCTATTTTAATACTTTCATTAATTATCCTAAATAAAACTTATTGTGGTTTTATTTCTACATGTTAAATTTACATTTTCTCGTTAAAAAAAAATTCATCAGCTTGAATAAAAACAGCAGAAGGCCTCGGTATCCTAGTGGGTATAAGAGCGTATAAAATACGCTGTAAACACCGAGGGAGTGTGGGTTCGAATTCCACATCGTAAGAGTTATTCCCCTTTATGACATTTACAGCCACGCCTGAACAGGAAAGGCTGTGTAATTTCCTGTCCACATTTATGTGGCTGAAAAATGCATTAAAAAAAAAAATAAAAATAAAATAAAACCAGCAACTTTATAATATTTTTACACTAATGCACTTACAACTACTTAAGGCGTTTCTGAAACGCAATGAAAAGCAATTATACATTTATCATAGATTGGCCGACACCAAACTTAACTCTGAACTAAAACAACGTAATAACGAAGAGGAAAGTAGGAAAAATTGATCTACAAGATCAAGCAATGCAGTAGAATTCGGAGGACAGAACAAAAAATAATTCACCCATGCGAGTAAGATTGTTCAGAAATAACTAAATAAATTAACCTAATCATGGTTTGAAATCATATTAATAAAATAAACCTAGATTTTTTTTTCCTAAGAGAGGTGGGAATCTTCCAAATACACCAAGAATTACCCCTTGGTAGTGTCAGATTCTTACTGACTAAACCCACCTCTCACTTTAGCCAATATATTGGGATGAAACACTTACCTGCGAACGCAGTATATTGGCTAGGGAGTAGGGATAGGAAAGGATAGGAAAATGGATACGGAAACATTGAATTGGGAGTGGGACTGTAAGGAAACAATGAATCCGCCTATTATTATTATTTTGCTATCAGTGACTAAAGCCGTCACAACCATTACAACATGTAGTAGTAGCATATATATTACTACATGAGGTAATTATTGAAGGCAACCCCCACTGTAGCAGCTGTTATTATTGGTATTAATATTCTTATTAATATTATTATTATTTTACTACAGAGTCAGCGCCATCAATGGATTACAACATTAAATAGAGAATGTTTGTCAAAGATCTTAAATTACACAAGGGGTTAATCTTTAAGAAGTACAAATACTTGTGTGAGTATATAATACTTTATAATACTTGTGTGAGGATTTATTAATAGGAGTTTATCTTCGGTAAAATGACGTGCTCAAAGCTAGCTGTTTACCGCATTGTCTGAAAATATAACTCAGAAAAATATTACCTTTGCATTCTTCTTTTCTAAAAAATTCAATAACTATTAAATGTTACTATAGAAAATCAAATTTCTTGAATTATAAATTTTGCATATTTTTAATAAAAATTATTTACATATTATATTATAATACTCGTATACATTATTTTTATGTCGTACATAACCACAATTCCGTAATTTCAAAAAGTATAAATAAAGAGAAAAATATATTTTTTTTTTTTTCAAAACCACAAATCAAATAAAATAAAAACTAATTTAAAATAATATTAAAATCAAAATAAAATATAATAATAACATAATATTCGGTTTTTTTGCCAGAATTTTCTAAAAATTAAAATACCTATTTTGAAAATTCTAATTATTTACCACTTTAAATTCAATTATTTATTTAAAATATCTTGAGAATTTATTTTTGAAAATATTGAAAATCTGTCTTTATTGGTTAATTTAAGACCAAATATATATATACATATATATGTATGTAGCTATACTGAACATAATAATATGTCAAAATTATCAAAATGAAATGATTACACTTCTAACTAAATTTAAAATATTAAATATCAAATTTTATTGCAATTTCTGTTTTATTTAAAAACTGATAAGAAAAATGTCATTTTGATTTTGAATGATTGATAACCATACATAATATATGAACACATAAAATTGTTGCAATATATAATATATCTTTAGCTACACTGAACAGTAAAATTAAACTAGTGTACTACCACTAATAATGAACTTTGATATTAATCGATTTTAATCAAATGATTATACTGTTTAACTCCAATATGTCTTATCTTTGCCAAAAAAAATGCATATTATTAGAGAATTTGGAAATCACCCTTTCTACATCCATATCATCACTAACATATTTATCCTTTATCTCCAATTCCAAATCCTGTTGAATATTTTGACACATCTTCAAGTATCAAACGTTTAAAAGTTTCCAGAATTAGAAATTATTTTCCAGATATGAAATATCTCGTCATTATCCCAGCTATTTCTAAATTTCTACCCCGGCTATGTTCATATCTTTCGGCTTTTAAATATTTAGCTGCAGTAGAATATAAAGGACCAATCTTTTATAAAAATGTAAACTGATTTATTGAGCACAGTAGCAACAGCTCAAAGGAAATTTAAACAAATTTCCTTATTTTAAATTTTACTGCCTGGTCATAGGTTGAGTTAAGAAATGAAAATAGCTTTCAAATTGGCAGTCATATTGTGAACAAAGTTGTTAATATTCACCTAGAATCTTTGCACATTGTAAATGCGATCATCACCAATTCTAGGGAACACATGAGGTGGAAGATGGTTCCACATTCGCGATGTTCGTACTACAAACGAATTTTTATAAGCTAAATTATGCCATCTGGGAATTTGAACTACATAGGGATGGGCAGCAGAGGCTCTCCTTGTTTCTCATTGGAATGCTTTGAGAGGAGGCATCAAACTTTTAATATCGTTAGATCAAGAACCCAACCCTATAAGATATCTATAAAGCAGGGTAAGTGTTCCTATTAGGCGCCGTAGACCGAGTGGAGAGAGCGTAGAGGTGACATTGGGATCATTTATTAGACGAATTGCTCTATTTTGCACTTTATCGAGAAATCCATGTTGATATTCATTGAAAATTTTCCAGACTTTTTGACCGGATTATCATAAATTTTTAATTTGTCGCGTACAAAATGGCTTACAGTAAAGTTTTTTTTAATATAGTATTTTTTTTTTTAAATATTTTTTTATTTTTAATAAATATAATACAATTGTTAGACTGTTTATATAGTTTTGCTTTGTAGTGTATCAAATACAAATTAAAATATTTAATAATAATAACCAAAGCATATATTCTTATTTTATATCAATTTATTTGTCAGATTTAAAAAGAAATGTCATAAGAAAATTGTTATATTGTATATTTATACTTTAAATATTATACTTAATATTTTAAAAGTATTTTAAATTAAAATTGATTTCTATTTATATGATAAATAGAGATTAAAAAATTAAAATATAAGACAATATAATAAGGAATGACAAAAATTATATTAAGTAGGACAAATTTATAAGACAAAAAAACATATTTCTTAAAATACATTTAATTAATACGTACATATATGTTCACATGTATCTTAAGTTTGAATAAAATAATGAATATCTCAAGAGATTTTAAATGAATTTTATTGGAAAACGACTTTTTATTTTTTTATTTGAACATAATAGTATTGTTATTTTTCGATTACATATTAGTTATAACTAGAAAAGTACTAATAACCGTCAAAATACCGTTAAAAAAATTAAATGTTTCTTCTAAAAAAACTTTGACACATAAGATTTTTATACGCCTTAATACAATAATTGAAGTTCTTCAAGCAAAAAGTGGTCAATTTTAATAAGACATTAAAAAAATACTTTTGAAAATTTTACAAAATTTTAGGAAAGTTTAATGGGATTTAATAAAAAATTTATAAATAAAAATAATAATTAAAAACACATAAAATATTTTAAGTTTTTAATACTTTCTTTGAACCTAAAACTTCACTTGCTTTTCAATTAAACATAATAAATAGTAATAATAATAGACGGATTCATTTGTCCCTTACATTCCCACTCCTCAATTCCAAATTTTCCGCATCCTTATCTTTTCTTATCGAATTCCTACTCCCTAACCAATATACTGCCTTAGCAGCTAGCGGTTTCATCCAATTATATTGGGTAAAAAGAATAATATTATATTGGGTATAAATGGGTATTCTTGTATTCTTGGTGTGAATTGATGAATCTCACCTTCCTTTAGAAAAACTAATAAAAATAAAGAGGAAATACAAAAAATTAACTTATGACCCTCATTATTTAAAAATGTATTAAGTATTAACTTTTTTATACATCAAAATATGACTTATATGCAGAAATGGCTTATATGCAGATATTGCACATAGCCGTCCCAGGCTCAAAAAATGAAAAGGCAAATGAAATTTACAAAAAGAAATTTTTCTCATCATCAAAAGCTATTTTTTCTATTTAAGCCGCTGTCCTTTTAAAGTGTTTTTATACCCGTATGAACTATGTTCAAGGGTACAATAAATGTACCATTACGTTTGTGACACCTTAAAAAAGTCGAGCTAGATTTAGTGTCAAAGGTATGGATCGGCTCAGAATCGAATTCTGAGTCGATTAAGCCATGTGCGTCTGTCCGTCCGTCCGCACAATAACTCAAAAATAAAGAAGCTAGGAAGCTGAAATTTTTTTTATGTCACTTTTGCAAAATTGTTAGTTTTGCTATTTAAATGCAGCATTTTCGGCCGCCGGGTTCGAGTAGCTACCATACAACTTCTTTCTTTATATGGAAATAACTCAGTATCTATTCAAACTAGGTATCTGAAATTTTGCAAATGATGATCCAGTTTTATGACAACAACTTCTGCAAAATTTTGTGAAGAGGTGTCGAGTTACATGCCAAAAACTTTTGTAAACTTTGGTTGGTCTAGAGCAGCCGGTTCAGGCTTCTTGCACCTCTTGGAACTTAATGAAACTACGCGTCTGAAATCTTGCAAATGATGATCAAGTTTTATGGCAACGACTTCTGCAAAATATGGTTGTGGCGGTGCGACAGGTTCGGGTAGCTGCCATACAATTTCTCTTTTTAAATTAAAATAATAAGCTAGCTAATAAGTAAAAATTTGCAAAAAAAAAAAAATGATTAATTTAAATAAAGATGAACACAATTTTTTTTTTAAATTTCACTATTTGCAAAATGTTCTATCAATTTATCAATTCTAATTATTCTAATTAAAATAATTAGTGGTGATTTATAAAAAAACAACAACAATAATGAATATTTATTTGTAATTAAATAATTTTTGTTTTGGATTATTTTTTTGTTTTTTGTTGTTTTTTTTTTTTTTGTATCCTATATTTATACCATCAAACATTCATCGAATCGTCAAAATATTGTGTATTATAAAATAATTCAAATATTTGCTAAATGTAATTAACAAAAAATTTAATCTTTACATTTTAATTCTCTACATCCAAAAATTTGTACTACAACAGTAAAGGGTAAAATATTAACAACAAAAGTGGGAATAAAAATAAACGAAAAGGAACGAAACGAGACGTAAAATTTCTCTGTTTAATTAACTACAATTAATACTGCTTCCGTGCGTTAAGTTCATTAAAATTTTAAATGTCAATTTTACGTGACGCTAACTTCAGTAACAATCGAACTTTACGTACATTAAAGGGTTTCCTTAAAATTAAAGAAAATGTCTTTTGATTTTTCACAATTTTTCAAACATACATATAACATTATAAGAAAAATTAGAATTTTCGGTGAAAGTCACAATTATATAAACTGTTTTTATTGTCTTTTGAAAAATGTGCACCTTTAAAAACTTTTGGTTTACATTCTGCCTTGTTTAAATTTTGTTTTAGCTAACTACTTAATTTTTAATGATCAAGAAAAAAAATTATTTTTAATATATATATATAATTATAACTTACTCTAAAAGTAGCTTTGCAAGTTCAACTACACATTGGGCGAGTCGTGGAACTTACTTACCTGTTGGACTTTTTTATGAAAAATCAATTACTTCTCACAGTGGAGATACGATAGAATGACTATTCTGTCAATATAAAACTAGATGAAATTTTGAAAAATGATTGCGCGTAATCGAAATAACATGGGTTGAAACCGTTATAAAGTGACCGAAAAAAATTACATACGGCAAAATGTAGAATCAGTTGACAAGTTGACAGTATTGATTAGTATTTCTTTTGTTAGTTAAGTTCCTTAAAAAATTAAGTGTAATTTTTAAAAGGCGCTAAGCTCAATAACTGTATTATTATAACTTGTCTTTATGATAATCTTTAGTTGACTGACCTTTATTTCATTTTACATAATGCACTTTATACAGCTATAATATTGACTTACATGCTAATATATTATATAAAAGTGATAGTGCATTGTTCTGTTCATAAGTAATATTTATTAATATTATTAATTCACAATAGGCATTAATTCTCTGAACATCTCAATAATATTCGAAATTTCCTTACGTTTTAACGTTAAATAAAAATAATTTAAAAAAAAACAAACGGAATTTATTGGTAAAAATTTTTATTTTTTTTATATTTTTACATACTTTAATATTAATATTTTTTTTTACATATTTTAAATATCGAAGCAGAAGAAAATTTGATAAATTTGATAAAAGAAAAAAAATCCTTTTATGAAAAAAGGCATCCGAAGTACATGAGTAAAAGAAAATTGAAAAATGCAAAATCTGGAATAGAATCAGTCGTTAGTGAAATAATTAGAGCAATATAATGCTTAATAATATGGTATAATAACTTCTCGAAGCGATTTTTTGTTTTTCAAACTGCACTGCACTGTGTGTAAAGAATTGATCAGCATCTTTAATTAAAATTTCCAAAAAAGTAACTATAAAATAGCCACTGGTATTTCGTTTTGATTTATAACTCAACATTTTTTTTAGTTTTATGTTTTCCTACTTTTTTTTTTTCATTTTTTTTACGCTTTCGCTTACACTTGCTTGATAATATAAATTAATTAAATTTTTTAACTTTTTATAATAATAAACAGACAAATCCTATATTTTTTATTTAATAAAATTTTTTAAATAATGCGAAATTACTTTTGTCTTTTAATAAATTGAAAAATATTAGTTTTGATATTTGGATATTTTTGAATTAACAGAAAAATTGTACAATTTCTTAAATTATATTCTACCCAAAACAAGCTATGGTAAAAAAATTAAATAAATATTCTACCCAAAATGTCATCTTTATGTAGCGCTAACTTCAGTTCGTTAAATAGTAATCGTTTCATTTTGTTTATTTAGATTGCCCCTAAAATTATGCAAAAAAAACACCTTATGGATTATGATAATACTCTTGTATTTTTTTCAACATTCAGTTGTCATTTCAACAGTTAAAAATTAAAAGTCATACCGAGAAATTCTTATTTTTTTTTTTTAAACTTTACCATAAATAAAATCAAAATTAGGTTTTGTTAAAATGGACCACAGCTTACAAATGTTAGTGATGATTGATGAAATATATATACATATAATGTAAAACATTATATGATTCTATGATATGGTCGAAACTGTAGGATGTCAAACTTTAATTACAGTATAATTTTCTATTTATATTTTTTTCCAAAAAATTTAGATCTTCATATCACTGTAGGCTATAAAATTCAATTAGTAATTAATATCACAACTAGTATATTATAATATACAACCACATCAATTTATACATAATATTAAAATATGTATATATGTATAATGGCATCATTATTTTCAAGGATTAGTATAATGAAAAACTTTTGTTAGATGTAATTAAATTTAATTAAACATTACTTTGTTGATTTTATATTTCATGTATAATTTTGTAACTTTTTTTCTTTTTTTTTTTTTTTTGTTTTTTTTTTTTCATTCATATCAAATAGAAATTTTCAACTGGTAACATAAGATTTAATAATAGTAAAAATTTAATAGATATATTGTTTTATAATTTATATTTAAATTCATATAATTATTAAGTTCATTACAAATAAATTTTATAGAAATTTAAAAATAATTTATATCATAAATTTAATTTAATTTGTATTATAGATATATAAGAAAATCTAGTTAAAATTTTATTAAAACTTTAAGTTTATTTGAAAAGAAAATTAATTTCATATTTAAAAGAGAATATAATATTATTTTTGTTAAATAATAAATTTAAAATTCATTCATTTATGTTAGATAGATAATATAATAAAGGATTTTATTTAGAAATTTATTATGACTTTGAAATATCTGTCAATTAGACAAATAAAATTCATTCAAAAATTTTTAAAAGTCAAAAGAATCTTAACATACAAAAGCAAATTAAATTATTATTTATTAAATTCTTAAAGTAATAAAATTTTCTATCATTTTAAATGTTTTTTTTTTTTTTATTCTTTTTCTATGTCATATTTTGTAAAATTACATAATTATGCTAAAAAATAATAATAATGTCCTTTCAAGTTAGCAATTCTATTTTTCTATTTTGATTTTAACATTAAAGCAGCCTAAAAGTATGCAAAATCACAAATTAATACAATGTTGTTGAGGGTCCCCTATTATACCACTATACCTTTATAATTCTAAGGTATATTATTATACCTTTATAATTCAATTGATTCGTAAACATTTTGATAGAGCAATGAATACTCCTGAAAATGGTTTAATATCCCATATATATTACCATAATGAGGAGTATATAAAAAAAACATTAAAATCGGGCTTTATAGCACCCGAACATTTCATTTATCTAGATAAAGAAGGTTTTATCCAAAACCAAAGCAATGTCCCGCTACTATTTCATTATAGTAGACGGGCTACATGCACTAAAATAGAGTACAATCCAAATAGTATTGACATTGGTAGTCTAAAGTTTGACACACATATTCCTACAAAAGATATGTTCATTAACAGAAATTATTGATGGTTAGAAGAGTAAATTAGTGATTGTAATACTAACTTTAATATTAGGGTTTTATATAGGTTAAGCTAGTTTTAAGTTAGTTTTTAAGTTTTATTCCAATTGAATAGAAGAAAAAATTGAGTTTTTTATAAATTTTTTCCAATTAAATATATCAGATATTAAAACAGTTATAATTATTATTTTTATCATAGCCTTGTTAACAAAATTTAAAAAAAAATTAACAAATTAAAAAATATTATTTTTACATGTTAATCTAGTCATAAGAATTTAATCTAGTTTTGTAAACTTTTTACTAGATATTGTAAATAGAAATAAAGAAGGAAATAAAAAGATAAAAAAAAAAAAAAAAAAAAAAATTATACCACTATAATGACGGCCTACGTGTAAAGCTATTGAATATAACCCGGGCAATATAAATGGAGAAAATTTAAAATTCGATATGTTCATTCCGGATAAAGATAAATTAATTAATAGAAAATTTTGGTAGTTGGAAAATTCCTATGATTTAGATTAGAGTATTAATAATACAGATTATTTTATCTAGGTTAAGTAGGTTAGGTAGGTAGGTAAGTTAAGTTTTATTTTATAAAAACTATTTGAAATAATATCGGTTTTTTGTTTGGCCTGTTTTTCCAATAGTCACTTTAGTATAGTTCTAAACACTCAGTTTTTTAGCTTTAAGTTTTATATCATATAGCATAAAATTAGCATATAAAAATTAAAATTGTAATTTAAATGTTAAATATCTTTATAAGTTAAAACCGTTTTTGTAAATTTTTTTTAAGGTTAAGTAGTTTAAAATTGTACAATGGCTAAAAATAAAAACTTTAATTAAAAAAAAAAAAAAAAAAACAATGAGGGCATTTTTGGTTTTTATAAAAATTTCATAATAAAATTTTTGCTATAAAAATAACAAATAATATGGATAGTATGTAAATAATATTGTAGAAAAAACTAAACACTTTAAATAACTGTTAAGACTTTAGTTCTAACTAAATTAAGAAATGATATAAGTTTTATAAAACTTTTTTTCTAATTGTAAACAGAATGAAACAAGAAAATAAAATAAAAGTTAAAAAAAAAAAAAAAAAAAGGGTGCTGGGCGTGATTAATAGATCCTGAACATTTGATTTACTAAAATGAAGAAGATTTTATGCAAAATGAAAGTTATAGCCTCCAATTATTTAATTATGATAGACAGGCTTTATAAACCAAAAAAATTTAACCTAATTTTGACATGCATATCTCCATCAAGGATATTACGTTTGAATGTAGAAATTATTGATGGTTAAAAAATTAAATTTATGACTAAATAATAAATTTATGAATAAAAATATTTTTTAAATCTTGTTTTTATTTTGTTCCATTTTAGGGTGCCTCAAATAAATTTAAAAAAAACACAACAAAAAAAAGATTTTAAAATGCAATATTTATTAAAATCTCTTTTTATCTTAATTTTGTTTTTAATTTAATTTTGACGACCTGATTTTGCATCCAACTAAAAAATCCTTCTCAAAAATCTCGCATTTCACATTTTTCCATCGCTCTCATTATAGGCATAACCACCTATAAACTTATAAATTTAAAATAATTGAAAATAAATTAAATTGAATTTTAAATAAATTTTCGAAATATTTAAAAATTTTCTCTTGTTCTAGGACTAAAAAATCTGGAAAATTAAAAAAACAAAAAAAAATTGGAAAATTTACAATTCAATTAAAAATGAAAACAATGAAAGCTGTGAGATATTTATTTTTCCTTTTTTTGTGACAATGACAAAATTTTAAAGAAAATTTCGTGGTCAGCTCATTTTTCAAATATCTTTTTGCGAAGTTCTAAACATTGTTTTTTACAATAAAATATTTTATTTTACAATTAAAGATTTGACTGACTGTTCCCAAACCTAATAAAAAATACCATCTTAAAACACTATCATTTTAACATTTTACTCGTAGAATAAATACTATGAGTGTTGTGATGGATTTTGGAAAAATAAAATTGATTTCGCTGAAATTCATTTTCTGGACGTTTTTAAGGGTGTAAATTCCAAAAAAACAAAAAAAAACTTTTTTTGAAAATTCCGCGTTCGCAAAAACTTTATATCAGCATAACTCATGTAATTCTTATCCATTTAGAATGGAATTTGGTGTAGAGATTAGTGTTGTGATTAGGATTTCTACAAAAAATGTTGAGGTCGAAAACTGCAGTCGAACTCGCTCATAATGTTCGAATAAAATATGATTTGTTCTAAAAAAAACCACGTGGTCAGACCAAAAAAAAAGTCTCGGATTTCAATCAAATTTGGTATACGGATTGGTGTTACGCTCTTGCATCAGGAAACAACATTTAAAGTCTGTAGCTTCAGTAGGTCCGTTAGGTATGTACCTTCAGTAGATATTTGATATTTCCTAGAGCACATATCTATAATATAATACACAAGATGTTGGCGAGACCTTGCCAACATGTAAAAAAATATATTTTATATCTATAATAAAACACTCACACTGAATGTAAGCTAAACTGACAATGATGATATCTATAATATAATACACAAGATGTTGGCGAGACCTTGCCAACATGTAAAAAAATATATTTTATATCTATAATAAAACACTCGCACTGAATGTAAACTAAACTGGCAATGATGATATTTCTGTATATTTATTTAATAAGTTAAAATTTTATTACCAGAGACACAAATCTTTAACTCAAAGTATTATCAAGAGACACAAACCGTTCATTAAAAATATAAATAAATTTAGTAAATATTATTACCCGAGACCAAATTTTTTACTAGAAATATTATAGAGACACAAAGCGTTCATTAAAAGTGAGTACAGTCAAAAAAGGAAAAGAACATACTTAAAAAACACACATTTTCAATAAAAATAAATTCAGCAAATTTTAAATTTTTAAATTTGACTGCCACATCCATTATGAACTGGTCGCAGCGGTAAATTAAAAATAAATTATTAATCTTCTGTTGGCGTTTTCAATCTTTGTTTTGGAAAAAAAAAATAAAAATAGGTACTCTTAATAAAATTAAAACGCCTGAAAGTGAAAAGAGCAAAGTTTATTGTAAGCCTCATATTTATAAGAAAAAAATAATAGGCCGATTTTGTTCTTTTGACTTTGTTTTCATTAGTATAAAAGCTGGTAAAAGCTTCGTAACAGACTTTAAAGTAGTTTTGTTTATTTAGGTTGAAATTTAGACTTTTAAGCTAAATTCTCGGTATAACTGGTATATAACATAAAATATTCGAAATTTTTTTATTAATATAAAATTCGGCAGACTTAAATAAATATATTTCATAACAGAAGTCTGGATATTAAGAAGTCCAAATATTATAGAAATGGAGATTTTTCTTAAAAAAAAAAAAAACTAACATAGAAAATATCATTTTAGAAGCCTTCTCTCACAATAGATTCATAATTTTGTACTAATTTATTATTAGACCATAAAATTAAAAAGCTGTCGAAAACAACTGTCACAAAAAAAAGCCCCCGAAAATTTATGAAATTTCATTATCAGAGACATGAATCTTTTATTAAATATACTAAAGACCTCTTCCAAAGTACATTTAAATAAAATAAATTCAGCAAATTGTTTTCAAGCAAAAAAAAAATAAACGCAAAAGACTTGAAAGTAGT
This sequence comes from Poecilobothrus nobilitatus, assembly GCA_947095535.1. Classification (NCBI taxonomy): domain Eukaryota; kingdom Metazoa; phylum Arthropoda; class Insecta; order Diptera; family Dolichopodidae; genus Poecilobothrus; species Poecilobothrus nobilitatus. The sequence goes on from OX352774.1 coordinate 7,719,090, forward strand.
TTTGGTAATTAAAATAATTTCTGGGCGAAAACAACTGTTTTTCATCGACATAAAATTTTTTTTTTAAAACTAAAGAAAAATAGAGAGTAAAATTTTAACAAATATTAAAATTATTTCGATTATTGGAGGTGTTTTAAATGTAACAAAAAATAAATGTCGTAGCGGTTGGTGTTGGTTGGTTTTTCGCCGGTTTTTATTGTGCACTTTATACATGTGTTTCAAACAATTTTTGAGATATCGGCACGAACTTTTACCCTGAATGTGTTTTTAGCTTGGACCATTTTTTCTCAATGATTAAAAAACTGTCAAAAATTACCGCCACGAAGAAACGGCGAGAAAAAATTAATAAACTGTACCTAACATTTTTAATTTTATGTGTTTAGATTTGTTTTATGTTTTGTTTCTATTACAAGTAAGTAAGTGATTTCAACGTTTTTTTAATGGTGCTGAAGTAAAAATGAAATTTTTAGATAGTTTATTATTAAGGGAGTCAGTATGATAACGTAAATGTTTTTGAATCTATAGAAATTGTGCAATTGCACAGGGGATTTTCTAGTAGTAATAAATTGTTATTCGATTTGAATGAAATTTGGTGTAAATGTTACTCATGCGATATAGTTGGTGCTAAAATGTTGCTGCGAAATGTTACTGCAAAATGTTTGTGAACTCTGATGCTACATAAAAAAGTTGCCAAATGATGTTGATGTATCAAAAAAATATTACTAGAAAAAGTTTCTGGAAAATATTGCTGAACTTTGGTGCAACATAAAAAAGTTGCCAAATGATATCGATGTATCATGAAAATGTTCTTTAGCAAAATTTGCTTCAGTGGATCCGCCTTAAAATATCCGAATACGAATATTATTTGATATGTTCTAGTTAGAGCATATAGTTTACAATTTGAATGGAATTTAGTATAATAATGTTACAAAAATGTAGTAACGTTAGTATAATAATGTTATAAAAATAATTTGAGACTGGAAATTTAATTGGGTCCTAGTCCTACTATTGGGTCTCCAAATTAAAATTAAAGATTTTAAGATAATGCTCTTTAAACTTGAAAATTAGGTAGAGTATGTTAGAATCTTTAAAAAACGGGACCAGTCATCGCTCTTCATCCCCCTAAGATAGATGAGAAGGTACATTCCTAAAAAAGTTAAAATCTCTATTATAAATTTAATCAGTAATGAATAATGATTTGTTTTTAATCATGTGTTTGATTTGTAATTGAAAAAGCCGCTAACCTAGGGGTAGCACAAAACTTGTATATTATATTTTCAAAATAGTTCAAATAGTCATAAAAATAAAAAAAAAAATATTCATACTTAAATTTATTTTAGAAACTTTATTTTCTAACTTATAAAAATATAAATAAAAAGGCTGTTAAATTTGCTACGAATTTTGGGCTACTCTTTGGTTAGCAGCATTTTTTTTATTAAATTTAAATAAACTCTTTTTTAAATAATTTCACTTAGGGGCCTCGGTTGCTTAGTGGGTAAGAGCGTATAAAATACACTGTAAACACTGAAGGAGTGTGGGTTGGAATTCCACACATGTCGTAAGAGTTATTCCCCCTTACGATATTTACATCACCGCCTGAACAGGAAAGGCTGTAAAATTTCCACATTTATGTGGCAGAGAAATGCATTGAAAAAAAACTTAGGTGACATAATCCTTAACTGTTACTTAATAAAAGAGTTAGTATTCCCAATTAACTATTACACTTAAATTCAGACGAATTAGATCACATAATATTATTTATAAAATATCAAATAAATTTTATTCTTAAGAATTTAAAGGAGTAGAAGTTCTTAATAAGTTGGTGTAGTGAACGTCGTTGTAGATTGTAGGTAACTTTAGCTATTAATAATATTTTATATATGTAAAAATATTTTTTATCGAAGTTTTTTTTTTTTTTTCAAACAAAGAAGATAAGATTTATTTTTCATTATTATATTCTAAATAATTTACTTTAATCTTATATTATTTATAATTACTTTGCCATAATAATAATAATAATAATAAAAATACAAATAATTCATAATTTAATAAAATTTATAAATTTTAACATTTTCAAAAATATTTTCTTAGATTTTTTTTTTCGAAGTCAATGTACTTAAAAATCACAACGGCATAAAAATTTTTTATTTGTATTTGAAATTTTCTTTTGCATTGCAATAAAAAAAAAAAACATTTTTTTTTTCTTTTTTTATTTAATTAAATATTATATTATATCTCTTATACGTATTTTTTAATCCTTTTAATTTAAAGTCTAAATACTAATAATAATTTTTATTTGAATAAGATATAGTTAAAGGTTATGTTTAGATTTAAATGTATATAAGAGAAGAAAATTTTATTATTTTAACAAAGATTTATATAGTTGATCAGCATAACTTTAAGGTATATGTGCATTGAAAGTTAAATACTTATTTACTTTTTGATTGGTATAAAACTGTTAAAGGATTTTTTTTTTTTTTGTCCGATATTCAATTGATTTTTGGACACTTACAAAAGCTTACTACACATTAACTTTTTTAATTAACTGAGACAGTTTCTAAAAGTAATTGAATTTTTAATATTTCCTGGCTACCCTAAGAAATTCGGTATACATTTAAACCAAGATTAAATGTATCATATCCAATTTTATTATTATAGAACTTAGTAACATACAAATCTATTTAATCTTTTTTTTTTTTTTTTACCTGTACAGACGATAAAACTGAAATGTAACAGTATTAAAAGATTAATATTTTTCTTGCTAATTAGAAAAAAAATAAGAAAAAAATTAAAGTAATTTTTTTTTTTTTTTGCTGGAAAATTTTTTATAAAATGAAATAACAAAAAAAAAAAAACCAATTACAATTTTACGGTATTTTTATTAAGTCAGTTATATTTTTTCATTATTATTTAGAATTTATTAACGAATTAATTATATATACATATACATGTATGTATTATATAAGTATATATATATGTATATACAGAGGAATTCTTCATACATGTGACTATTAATAAAATTATAAAAATTCTTTTATATCATATACCTATATAATATGTACATATTATGAAACATATAATATTACCATATTACCCATCAGTTTGTTTATTTTTGTCTTCGTTTTCATTCTATTTCTGTTTTTTATTTTTTTTTTTTTTTTTTGCGCGTAATTTTTTTTGCATTTGTTTTCAACATTTACTTCATGTCTGTTAAAAAAAAAAAAAAAAAATTTTCCCGTTTTTTTTTTTTTTGCTCTAGTTTTTTGCACGAAATCACACAGGGTAATTACCATTCAACCCAACAAAAAGAAAGTAAAATAAAACTGGGAGAAAAAAAAAAAAAAAAAAAATTTATTTTATTAGAAAATATAAAAGCTACGCCTGTTGAAATACGCCATGTCTTTTGCAGAGGCACATAAAAACAAAAAAAAAAAAAAAAACACAAAAAATGCTTTGCTCAGAAAAAAACTAAGCGAAAAAAAATGAAATTTTGCAACGTGCATCCAAGTAAAAGGAAATCAACGAAAATATTTACACATACATATATATATATATATATATATATATGACGTATATTTGTAAATATTTTTTACATATTATCATTCTAATTGTATAATTGTATATATGTGTCTAAAGAAACTGCATAGTTAAAATGAAGAAATATTTTTTTTTTTTGTAATATATGGTTGCTCTCTGGAACTTCTGTTTTGAATATCAAATTATCTTTGCTCCTGCATTTTATATTTCAACAAAATGAAAAGCCCTTTTGCACTTTTTCAGTTTCTTTAAAAAAAAAAAAAATAAATAAAATTTGCATTTATTTTTTTTTTTTTATATTCTTCTAGACTTGTGTGTACATTTAGGAACTTTTTATCTTTTTAAATTTACTTCTTTTTTTTTATTCTTTTTTACAGCATATAAATTTTAGTTTTAATTTTTGTTTTTTTTTTCTTTTGTTTCCATTAAATAATTCATTTAAAGACTTTTCGTTCATAATTATCATAAACTTTATATTATTACATCTGATTTGAATATTATGTACATGTAGAGTACAAAATAACAAATAACTAAAGATACATGAACAAAAGTTAATGTAATTAATATGGGCCCATATTAAATGTAAAACTGTAATACAGAATTTCTTAGGGTAGCCAGAACAGATTAAAAATTCAATGTGAAAGTATAAAATGACTAGATAATTTTTGTATCATTTATGTCATAAGTGTACAGATAGTATTATCAGAGAACCAACAGACATTCTTTCTTTTGGTATCTAAACGAAGAAAATTAAAATAAGTTAAGTATAGATGACAATATAGTTACTAATTAACAAATCCAAAATTTAGCTCTAACTCTCAACTCTAAATGGTCCCAGACTCAACTATGAAACGTAGAGCATTTGACAAGCCGTCTTCAATTATTAATTATATATTGAAATTATTTGGTGTACTTCATACCAGTTAGTTCATATTACTTCATAGGCGTTAGTTCATATTATAGTTCAATTATAGTTTTGTATATGTGGTATCAACCAATAAAATATTGATTAAGCTTTAGCCTTAATTAAATGTAAAGAAATGATGACATAATATATCCTCCAAATGGAGACATTTTCAAAATGGATACCTACCGATTCAAAATATCGTTGTTGTATATTATCTTACTACAGCGCGATTTTACTTATGATTGATATAAAAAAATCTGTATGACTTAAATTTATTTAGCTTCTGCAAACGGAAATTTAAACTATTGTATAACTTTTTAATTTTTCGAAAACAAGACTTGGGTTTATAGCTTATGAATACCATCTGTGATGATGTTATGATCTGGATATGAGAAATGTGGTACATTTTGTTTTAGTGAATAAAGTACCCACTTCAAAAGGCTACGATATTTTAATTTAATATAATTTATACCATACTATAACCATACATCTAGCTACAGCCAACTAATCAACGGCTTAGTGAAATTAATGATACACGAAACTGAAGCTTAATCAAATAGATGCCCTATGCTCCTTATACGAGTGGCATGGGAAAAAAATAAGCATACATCAAATTAAGAAATATAATATTAAAATTTTAAAAAAGAACAGTTCTGATATGTTAATCGTATAGTTTTTATACTCAACGATCATTTAATATAAATAAACATTTTCTTTTACTTTTTGTCTCAGTGTAAATTTAAATACTATAAACATTAGATGAAAATTAAATATGAACAGGTTACAGGAGGCTTTTTTTTTCATGTGTTAATCTACATAAATGGAATATCTTTTATATATACATATACATATTAGATATATATACATATATATTTATATATATCTTATAACATAAAATGCATATAAAAAGAAGAATATAATATTTAACTAACAGTATTTTTGTACTTAAAAATAAATATATATATATATATATATATATATATAACGTAAAAGTGGTTAAGTTTTTCGTTAACGTAAAGCAATTTATTGCACTGTACCACTTTTAAATGATATTTAAAATTCACTCTGCAGCTAATGAGTTTTGCATTGCGAAAAAATTAGCGGTATTTGTGTAATTTGCCTTTATATCCTTATTTTTTGTTTTTTTTTTTTTTTTTTTTTAACTATAAATTTTACCTGTATTATAGTGAAAATTTTACCATCAAATGTAAAAATATTTGAATAGATATTGAAAATGAAGAAAATTTGGTTAAAAGAAGAGAAAAAGATTAGGTGAAAAATGAAAAATTGCGCTAATGAGTTTTCAAAAAAAAAAAAAAATACGCAAAATATTTAAAAAAAAGTTTAGAATGATATTTTATTGTATTTTAACGCTTTTTAAATAAAATATATCTATCTAATTTGTAAATAAATTTTAATATGAAGTTAAGAAAAAGGGTGGAAAATAAACATTTGAAATTAAACATACAAAATTAAATATTGAAGATTTTAAGTGAAAATTTATAATGCGTTTAAATTAAACGTATAAAATACAAACATACATTTAAACTTAAAATACTTTTCATGCATTAAAAATATTTATTTTATTGAATTTTAAATATAAAAATAAAATTTACAATAATAAATTTTTCAATCCTCAACAAAAAAGCAATCCTTTCTTATAAAGTGAAATAAGTAATTTCTTCATTCCTTATAAAGAACAGAAAAACTTTTTCCAAACTCTCATATGCAATTATAACGAATGCATTTTAATAAGAATTCTTCATAATGATGAATCAGCTAAAAAGTTTAAAACAATTTCAATTATTCTATTATTATTTTTCTTACATAATTATTTTAAATGAGGATTTCAATCTTTTCTTTTACGGAGGTTTAAGGTGGCAGCCTTCACTATTTTAATTATTTTCTTGTTGAAGTATGTTTGTAACAAAATAAGTTTAAAGAAATTTTAAATCATTTTGAATGAAAAACTTTAGACTCCATTATCTCAAGAACCGAGAGGAATAGACCTTCATTTATAGAAGAATTTTTAGTCCCCCCAAACATACTCTATAAATATTTAAGACCGAAAGAGAATTATTTTATCGCGATATTATAAAAATGAGATTTTGAAATGCAAGGATTTCCAAAGAGATTTTTCTAAGATTTTGTACATTTGGAATTTTTTATTAATTAATTATTGATTCAAGCAGTTTTTAAAATTATAATAATTTTAATAACATAGGTATGAATAAAGAAATTTATTTCCTTTCAGATATTTTAAATATTTATTGAAGTTAATGTACTTAATGTTTAGATTACTTACGCCGTGTACCAATCGATTACTTTTTACTTACTGTAAAATAAGTTGAAAAACATTTGTAAAATAAGTTGAAACGCATTCGCCATCAACACAGAGATGGCGAAAAAAAAATTTTAACTGTGCCAAATAAAAACCAATTTTGACATTTAAAATTTTGACAGAATTATTTAAGTTTTTCGCAAACATTTTGATTAATTGTTTTAAAGTAAACAAAATACATATTAAGAATATATTTTATATTGCTGATGGCGATTTTAATCGAAATTGAAGCTTAGAAATTTATTATTAGATCTATATAACATTAAAAGAAAAAGTTGTAAGATAGAATTTACATTTTCTGAGTTTTTCCATAATATTTGTTCACTCTTACGTCAGCCTATACTCTGCTTCTGCGGCTTCTGTGGCTAGCTAAAATTTTATAAAAAGAATTCATATCACACTTTGACTTTATGATAACCTCTTTCTTTCAATCTCCGGTAAGTCATGCTTTTACTTTGCAGACTAAAAATGATCACAGGATTGTCACAAGATCTTAGGATAGAGTTTTTTGTATGCTATGTAATATTGGTTTCTGGCTTTTAAATAGTAGATATAACATTTATTTGCTCTTCTATTAAAAAAAAAAAACCTTTTTTTTTTACGAGGGGTGGTGGAAAACTCAAAAGTGACCAAGAGGAACAGCATGTGCTTCCTCAGGGTAGTGTTGGACTTTAACCAACCAAAATCACCCCTCTTTTAAAACCAAACTTTAGGACGGAATCTTTAATACAAATATACAGTTTTGTTTTCGGGATAGGGATGTGGGAAGGATAATTGGGGAAATTGGAATTAGGAAATTTGGATTATGGTATGGTATTTGGGGATAGGTGGGAAAATTGGGAGGGACATTTTGAAGAAAGATGTTAATGTTCTTCTTAAACTTAAGTAAATCGTACACATATAAATTACCAACTTTAGGGAACACATGCAATGTTATATGGTTCCACAAACGGAACGATTTTAGTCACGTCAAGAAAAATGTATTTTATATTATAAACTATTTTAAACATTTACTGATTTATCAAAAGTAGTAATAATAATAAATTCATTATGTTTCGTCAATTAGTTTCATGTTCATCATGATTTTGATGCATTTTCTTTTTTATACAATTCAACTATTTTTTTCTCTATCTAACGCGTATAACTTTAATTTACCGTAATATTTCATGAAATAAAAAGAATAACTTTCATTTCTTTAAAAATAAAAAAAACTAAACTAATTTTCTTTTAATCCTTTAATAAAAATATTTCATTTTAATACAATTAATAAAAATTTTCTCTAAATAAAAGTTTTTGAATTAAAAATAATAAAAAAAAAAACTTCTGAGTGAATATTTCTTTTTTTTTTTTTTACTATTTTGAATAGAATTTTCCTGTGACAAAAATTTTCTAAGATAAATGTATTTTCGTAATAAAAACTACAATTATATCCTAATAAAAAATTTTTCAGTTACAGATAAATTGTATAATATACAAATAATTATTAGTGAATCATTTTATAATTAATAATTTTAAACATTTATTTGAAAATTTTGATTCATCTTTCTATAAAGTACAGGATAAGATTAATATTTAAATAAATTATTTTAAGCCACTGAATTCTAATAAGATGTTAAATATATATTTCAATTTATCATATTCAAAAATTGCAATAAAACTTAAATTAAAATTAAAATTATTAAAGAAAAGTTAAATATAATTTTGAAATTTTAAAAATTTTTTTTTTTTTTTATTTATATGTTGGATTTCAGTTGATTTATATGTTGAATTTCAGAAGCAGAAATAAGTATATATATATATATATATTTCATTAAAATAAAATTCCTACCCTTTTTAATTTTTTTTTTTTTTTTTTCGTGGTCTTTTTAATGACTTTTATTCTTCTAATTTAATTAATATTAAATTCAAAAAACTTATTTGAGTCATTTCCAAATATTCACATACAAAATTCCACTTTGAAAAAATTTTTATATAAACTTTTATAATAACTTCAACAATCCTTTGAAAACAATTTCAAACACTCAGGCAATACAAGTAAATATAATAACGTTTTTTTGAAAAAAAAAAAAAAAAAAAACGAAAATAAAAAACAAATTTATTTTAAATTTTTAATTCTAAAATAATGAAAATTTAAAAAACTTTAATTAAAATTTATTTATTTATTTTTTTTTTTTTTTCAGACATTTATATGTAATTTTAATGATTTATTTTCTAGAATCTAGACAAAATTTTTACTAGTTTTGAAATTTATTTATTTTACTTGCATGGTTTATTTTTTGTTTAATATTCACTTAATGTTCATTTAAAATAAGTAAGTATTTATTTATTTTTTTGTTAGTTTTTTTTTTTTTGCAAAGATTCTTTAGAAAATTCTTGTTTGTTTAAAATTATTATTTTATAGAAATTTAATGCAAAACCATGTTAAACATTCTAATAATTTTTTTTCAGCATAAAAAATAAAATTAAGATAATCTGTAAAAGGAAAAAAAAAAAAAAAATAAAGTATATATAAAAGCTTTTTATTACAACTTGAATTTTTCAAAAGAATTCTTCTTAACAAAATATTCCACTACACTCTCTCCGTGCTATTAATTTATGTATAAGAGTTAACGTTTTGCTTATGCACAAACACAAATACTTTAAAGTTTATATTTTATTTTTATTTTTGTAATAAAAATTCTAAATGAATTTTTCAGGACATGAAAATATCATCATGAAATAGTAAAAATTTAAAACTATAAAGAAAAACAAAAGAAAAAAAAAAAAAAAAATAACTCTAAAATAAACTAAATAAAATTTGTATAAGATAAGTATTAAATAATACAACAATAAAATTAAATAAAGATAATATTATTTATCAAAAAAAAAAAAAAAAAACTTACCATTAACATGGTAATAATACAAAAATAATTAATCATCCTCAAAGTATGCAATATTTTAATACTGATTAAAAATTTGATTTATTATATTGGGAAACGGGGGCTTCGGTAGCCTAGTGGGTAGGCGTGTGGCGTATTAACCGAAGGAGTGTGGGTTCGATCCCTGCACAGGTCGTAAGTGTTTTTTCTTTATATACCCCCCTTACGACCAAATATAATGTAAATATATAGTATATAATATAAACAAAATAAATAATATTAGTATATAATTTAATAATAGTACAAAAAACCTATAATGGCCTTGGTAGCCGATGGTTCAATAATATTGCATTACATTTATGTATGTAATATTAATATAAATAAATAAATAAATAAATATATTGGGAAACGTTATATTTATAAATAATCCAATTTTCTTTTTAAAAAAAAAATTTTGAATTATAAAATCACTACATAATAAATAAGTTTTAATTTTGCTTAGATCTAAAAAAAAATATGATAATTATTATTATAGATTGCATATAAAGATAATCGTTCAAGTTTCAACTATACTAATATTATATAATTTTTCTATATTATTATTAATTTTTATATACTTTCTCGAAACGTTATCTTAAAAATGAAGAACAGACGAACTAATATTAATAAAAATACTCATTTTCATTTAAATAAAATCCAAATCCAAAAAAAAAAAAATTTAAAGTTTAATTTTATCTTACAAGGACACACTTTGGATGTTAAAATAATAACAAAAATAAAAAGCGTAACCTTCTCTTTCTTGGTGCTTGGTTGGTTGGTTGGTTGGTTATTCGAGAACAAAAAAGACGTAAACGATATATAAACAGACAACATAAAGTAGTGACATATTGTTGGCAGATGTAATTTTATATTTTGTAGTTGTAGTATACTGTATGACATCTTTTTGTTGTCTTTAGATTATTTAATTTTTGTTTTACTTGTTAATATATTTTTTTTTTTTTTTTGAAAGCCTTTAAAAAAATATGTACAGTATAAAAAGTGATTTTGAATATAAAATTATTTAAAAAGAATTATTTTAAGAATATTTTAAATATATACAAAAATATATATATTTATGCATTCAATTAATTTTAAATTTACATTATAATAAAAACGAGGCAAAATACAGTTGCCTTTGTCAACTCTTAGATACCCGTACGAACCGTTAGTATGTTCACAGCCTGTCACTCTGCTCACAATATTATTTTTTTAATATTTTAGTATTTTAAAATAATTTGGGTGAATTTTATAATTTCTAGAACTATGGGTTGTACATATATTCAAACTATATGTTTATATGTACATTCTTCAAAAGCAGATTCTAATCTTTCACATAACGATTATCAATCCAAAACTTTTTCATATATTCTATAGTACCATTTAATACTAAGCGGTAAATGTATATTAAATTTACTTAGTACAAAATAGTAAATATAATTGTAAATATTATATTATATTATATTTAAATATTCCATTGACAGAATAATTTCTTATAAGTACAATAAAGTACATATATGTAAGTAAATACGGCGCTATATAATATACATATATAGTCTTATCATTCATTCACTAGTGACATATACGATATGTAAATAAACATGATATTATATAAGTATGTATATATATTAATATCATATAAATAAAAATTCTTCAAGCAACCGTTATGTTGTTTATTTATTTACATTTTTATGTACTACGCATTATATCCTCAACAATTTCAAATTATCGAGTAAAACAAAATGGAAAAAATTCGTTAAAGAAATTTGTTAGAAAATTTGAAAAAATCAAGTAACACTTTCGTCAATTATAAAGTAACCATATATTATTAAAAAAAGTTGTTAACCGGAATAATAGTATAATGTTGAAGCTTAAATTTTTGTGTATTACGTCAAAAAAATTTTAACAGGTGTTCAAGTTACAGGTGTTTAAAAATTGGAAATTTTCAGTTTTTGACCCCTTACAGCTCCTAAACGAAAGGTGATACAAAAAAAATTTCTGAAATGACTCATACTTATTTTTAAAGATCTAACTTCTGTCAAAATTTCCAACTTAAACCGTTTAGAAGATAGAAGGGTTAAAGGATTTTGCAAAATTTGAGTTTTGCATAACGGTAAATTAAGACACCGTATGCCACAAATATATATTTATTGTATATATACTTTTAAAGCTAATAAAAGTAGTAATCGTTTGGCGTTTTCAAAATGAAGATATACCTTATACAACTTGTGCTATAACAATTTAAATATAGAGCTTTTTTGAACCTTTGGGGAGCTGTAGCTCCATAACGGGTGAGGCTACAAAAAAAAGTTATAAAAAATAAAATTAATATTTTTGTGAGATCTATCAGCAGTTAAAATTTCATAGCTCTATTTCAAAAAAAATGTGGGGATCTAAAAGTTAGGTGTTCGAGAGCTACCCTAAGGTTTGCTCCAAACTCAACCAAAAAAAATAGGGAACTTACAAATTACTCCTAAAATATTTTGTGTAAATTTCAAGATTCTAGCTTTCTTAGTTTTTGAGTTAGCGTGCTGACGGACGGACGGACGGACGGACGGACGGACATGGCTCAAAAGTCTTAGAATTTTTTTCTGATCCGATCCATACATTTGAAGGTATATCTAGCTCGCTTATTTCGAGGTGTTACAAACGGAGGAGTAATTTTATTATACCCGATCCTATCGTACGGGTATAAAAACTAGTCAGATTTTAAAATTATTTACTGAGGCTAAAAACAAAAATTTTGAAACATTCATACAGAATTTAATTTTATAAATATGGGGATTTTAAAAAAATTAAAAACGATTTAAAATTTATTGCACAAACTCAAAGTCAGATTAAATTCCAATCTCATCTTACCTTTAATTTGTAACCGATCTACAAATAAAGCTTGCATAATTTTAATATAAATAAATTTTTTTTGAAAAATCCCTAAATCTAATTATCAAGAATCAAGTTAACATTACCGCAATAAGTGTTAAGTACTGCGAGGTTATTTCATATTTTTGCAAATTTATACGTATTGTAACAATAAATACATAATGGCCCTTTTATGTAATACAAATTCTTTGGTACGTTTGGACATATAGTTGAACTTTCAGAAAAGGCAATGTAAAAAATCAATACAAAAAAACAGACGCAATGTATATAATATGATTATCTATAACAGAATATTAAAACAGTTTTTAACTTTAAAATGGTGTAAAAAATTAATTTAGTTGCAACAACTGATAAAATATGCAATAAATTTACTAAAATATGCATCTGTATCACAACAGATAAAACATTTAGTTTTTCAATACTTTCAAAATTGAATAGCTATCATAGCAATTATTGTCAAAAGAAAAAAAAAGAAATTCAGTTTCACTTACAAAAGAATACACAAAATTCTATTGAATCCAACAAATGAATATACAATTTTCAAAAGAAAACAAAAATGATCAAGAAATTTCTGTTAACACTTTAACTGCCAACGATTTGTAAATTTTTTAAGGTCGTTTTCCACTACAAGGTTAAGTGGCAACGCTATGACGACAATGTATTTCTATTCTTATTACACCAAAAGCGGACGTAAAAATAACATAGTTTTTATTCATAAAATTGTTTACAAATAATATTAAATAGACGTTGCCATCACTATTCCCACATAACACCTAGTCGTATTGTGCTTTATTTTTGATTTCTTATTTTTTTTCATTATATGCATTTCTTATAAAGATATCCGCAACCATGACATAACAACGTTTTGCCGGCAAAAGATAATATCGTTAAGAGTGATATGTTAAATAACGGTACGGTTTTAGTAGGTCGTCGTTGATGTCGTTCACGTTCAGTATTTATAAGAAATTAATAATATGTTATAAAAAAAAACAAGTCACATTTTCGTCACGGTGTTGCCATGTTCCGTTCTGTTGTAGTGGGAATTAATCCTTATAGTATATCATCGTATGTACAAGTTAATTCGTAGCTAATAAGGACTACTAAAATTTATGTCACCATTATCTGGTACCAGTTAACTCATACTTCCGTTTTGTTGCATATACGAATTTTAAATTCAATTTAATATATGTATATGCAAATAAAAATCCACGCTTTATTTTTTTCATATTTCATGAAATTTAACGCTTCAAATAAAGCAGAAAATAGAATGAACAGTCAATGTGTTAAAAATCATCAACAAAACAAAAGACAAAAAAAACAAACATGAATAAAAATAATATTAAATTTCCTTTAGTTATTTAAAATTTACCCATTTACAAAAAGAAAATTTGTTAAATATGCTTAACATGAATTTTGAAAATTAACATAAGTTTGTATGAATGAAAAAGTAATTACATAAAAGTATTCAAAATGAATTTTATTAATGAATTTTATTTTAAAGCAAATTTAATTAAACTTTTTTTTGTTTAGAAATTTATCGTGTTATAATTTCTTTTAAGAGTTCCATTTATTTTATAAAGTATTTAAAGTGATTATTTAAAAGTTTTAATAATTTTTTAAAATTTTAAATAATTATAAGTGGTAAAAAATGTTTAATGCAATATGAGATATAAGTTTATACTGTTTTGAAAAAATCATTTCTTATTAAAATAACAAAAATTAGAGTATGCCAACAACTGTGTATGATCAGTACAAAAATAAAATTTTAAGTACTATGATATTTACATATTCCTAAATTGAAAATCTCTCTCCCTGCTCTAAAAATTCCACAAAAAAAAATATTACACAAAATCCAAAATTAAAACAAATAATTATTATTAAAACTTACGAAAAATTTTTAAAAGCATAAAAAAGCTTCGGGCGTTAAATAATTAAACCTAGATTTTATTGTACCATGTCAAAGTTAAGCTCTTTCCAGATTTCAACAGAAGCTTTTTATTGTAGCTTCATTCTGTTCTTTCATTCACTCGCCCATTCGCCCGTCTGAGTTATATTAGAGTTGTATTAATGAAATTGCAATCATCATAGATTTATTTAATTAAAAATGCAGTTTTTAACTTTAAAACGGTGTGAACGGTTTTTTAATGCAGTTGTACAATTTACGAAGTTGTGATTTCCAAAACTTAAATTTGTTCTACAATTCTAATGGTTAAAGCTCATCTTCTAGAATTTTCTAATTAAATTCTTCAATTTGTAAACTTAAATAGAGAGTAAAATTCTTAAAGTTCAAATTAACCGTTATATGAAAGACAAATTTAAAAACAATTAGTGCCTACATAACTTCGTTTGATGCTTGAAGGTAAAAACTTGAAATCATACCTTTTAAATTAATATTTAAGAAGAATTTTCAAGAATTTCCATTACAAAATTCCAAAAATCAAAAATTTAAAAATTTCAAATATTTTTTTGGATTTCCATTGCTATGGTTAAAAAAAAATCTGAAACAAAAATAAAATTTTGAAAAAATAAATTCCTTGAAACCATTCTAATTGAAAATTTTGTATATTATACATATTAAACCTATATACATATTCTGGAAAAATTTCATTACACTGCGTTTTTAACCATATATAAGACCCACCGTCATTTATTTTGTACATAAATATTTCAATAACAAGTAAAAGTAACAGTAAGTCGATGCAACCGACTTATTTATACCCTACACCTAAAAAATTCAAATTAAATTAAAAATCTATAAGTTATTTTAGTTAGGTATTTAATATAACTAAGCTAAAAAAATAAATGCTTTTACAACCTTTGTACAAAATTTCAGATTTCTATCTTTATTAAATTCGAAAATATGCTTGTTAGGTCTTGGGAAGTGTGTGAAGGCACGCGGACCACCACCCCAATTCATCTCAAATTTTAGAGACCTCAGATTTGGAAAACCTCAGATTTTAGAAAACCTCAAATTTGGTACTAGGGTGTTGTTTCCTGAATCCCTGATTTGTCCAAAATTTAAGATGAATTAGAATGGTTGTTCGGGTATCTGCCACACAACTCCTAAGACCAAACAAGCATATCTTTATTAATTTCGAAGATATGCTTGTTCGGTTTTAGGATTTGTATGGGAGGTACCCGAAAAACTACTCCAATTCATCCAAAATTTTGGGGACATCAGGGATTCAGAAAAACGCACCCTGGTACAAAATTTTAAGTTTCTATCTTTATTAATTTCGAAAATAAACATAGGAGGTACTCGAACGCATGGTACGATTTCGCCCATTTACAATCCCCACCTTACCTTAGTCATTGTTAACCTATAGTATAAATTTCATCAAGATAGCCTCATTATTTTTTGAGTTATCGTGCTTACGGACGGACGGACGGACGGACGGACATTGCTAAATCGACTCAGGCGGTGATCCTGATTCAGAATATATATACTTGTCTATATCTAACTCGCTTCCTTTTGGTGGTTACAAACACCATACCAAAGTTAATATACCCTATACTAACGTTGTAACTAAACCTCCACTTAACAAATGATTGAAACCTTGACTACGTAATCAATTCTTCATTTGCTCCTTCATATTTTAGTTCTCCTTCCATATTTTATTTTATTAATTTAGAAATAAAATCTAATCTAATCTGAAATTATAATCTGGTAAGAGTAATTGATTTTAAAATTCTTTTGAAATTTTCGGATTTTAATTTTTGGATTTTATAGTTTTTGATGTTGAATTTTTCGGATTTTGTAATTTAGGATTTATATTAAATTTAGAATTTTCTCATTTGGGATTTCGTGATGCTGCCAACACAGTTTAACGAATTTAGATTCTAAATTTAATAAGTTTGTATATGGGGATGTAGAGGCGCTTCAAATTTTCAAGTTATTATTTTAGCGTAGACAAATTTCAAAGACAAAATTATGTGTACTAATAAAGCGTCATCCGTATCAAGTGTCAATTATATAAAGCGGCAAATGATTTACCGAAGCAAATTAAAAAAAAAAAACAAATTAAAAAAATTGGCATATTTTAAACAGTGTACCCAAGAATGATTAAAAATCACTAAGACTAACAGAAAGGACTCGTGAAAATTCTATTACTTCAAAATAAATGCCACAGGAGAAAAAAGGGTAATTTATTCGTCAAAACCTAACCTATTCATAAAAATTTATTTATTTTTGATATTAAATTTTTTCTTGTCTAACTCTTATGATAAAAAATATTATTTGCTTGTTAAAATCTTCAACTTAAATGTTGTATTTTATATCAGATTATTTGTACTCAATCAGTTTATAAAAACAAAATTCTTCAGTTCCATAAAAAAACAGAAAAGAAAAACACCAAAAAAAAGAAAATTTTCTACGACTAAAACTTGTCTTTTTAGAATAAAATATATACAATGGTTTTCATTTCATTTAAAGTTTTCCGTATATCACGTGAAAATCAGGATCAATAATAATAAAAAACAGCGTTTTTAAATATCTTTTTCTGAGTAGTTAATTTTACACAACAAAATTTCTATAGATTTTTATTCGGTAAAAACAGGTTTAAAATGTGAATAACCTTAAGTTTAAAATATTAAAATCTGTGACTAAAAACAACGCTTATCTCAAAAACTTTAAACTTATATTACTGAAATTTAACTTTATATTATGCTACTACTTATTTATCTATATATACTTTAGAAACGAAATTTTTTTTTTAATTTTCAAGGACATCAAACAATAAAAAAATATATATGTATGTCTATATGTATTAATAAAAACATATACTAGATATAAATATATTAAATTTAATTTTTTTTATTAAAAATATTATTATTACAGACCGATTAATAAAAGGAATTTGATCCCTACAGTATTATTTAGCTTTTTTTTTTTATATTTATTATTATTTTTGTTTTTCTTTTGTTTTTCTTTTTTCAATATTCTGTCTACATTCCTTTTGCAGGTTCCTTATAATAAATTCTTTTTAGAATAGAAAATCATTAAGAATTTTGACATTCCAATAATCCAAGAGAATTTTAATTTATATTTGGCTTTCATTTTTTTTAATTTTATTGGATCAGTTATATACAAAAGTTTCAAATATAATTAAACAGGATATTGGTTTAGAATAATTTATTTAAAGTTTTTAATTTTTTTGTATTTAATTTTCTCAAAATCTAAAGCATTATTTTTTATAAAATTCCTAATAAAAATCATGAAATTTTGTAGAGATCTTGAATATTCATAATGAGACCAATTTAAAAGTTTACAGCTCACAAAGGACATTTAAAATTAAATTTTTCTTTAATTAATTTTTTCCCAAATTTTATTCTCAAAATTTTTTTATTCTTATTCTTGTTCTTATGTTTAATATGTATAACATAGTTCTAGATCAAATAAGTTTAGTCTGCTTTTACTTTACTATTTTGTTTTTTTTTTTTGTTAGTAAAATACTAAATATACGATATCTTATAAATTACAGTGACCACTAAAAATATTGCAAACGAAAATTTAAAAAAAAAAAAACCGAAAAGACGTTTTTAGTGCCAATAAAGCAAATAAAAGTGAAAGTTATTCCAATAAAACATCAACTTGAATATAAATTCCATTTAGACTATTAAAGACCTCTCAATATCGTATTCGAGGTCCTTTCAAAGTGATTTTTGTTTTTTTTTTTTTTTTTTGACAGAAATTCTGGAAAGTTATTCTTATTTGTAAAATAAAAAAAAAATATCACGTAAAATATTTTTTTTTTTTTCATTTTAGGGAAAAATTCTTTTTATCGAATATTTTTATTGTGCAATTAAATAGCCTTCAGTGTGAGTCAATTGTTTAATCCCTTACAAAACAAATTCAATATTGAATATAAAATCAAAATTTAAAGATATTTTTTTGTTTGACCGCAAAAAGGATAAAAATATAAAGTATTAATTTCTTTGAATCTAATTTTCAAATTTGTTTCATGCACAACATAAGCTTCATTTTTTATTTGTATAAATGTAGTGATTGTTTAAAATGTAAAATAATTTCCATTAAAGAACTGCATTTGTTTTCAACCCGCTCTACACAAAATCTTTTCGACCTCTTTAAGATTCATTTAATCCACCAAATCTATATTAATTCCGTTAATAACTCGATGTTATGTTGTAAACAAATAAATTACATTCTTCCTTTTAACAAATATCTTAAAACTTTAAAACTCTGGCACTACATTGCTTTTTTTTTTAAATTAATAATGAAGAAAGAAGCGAGAAGCTTTTTTATTGATGTACCAGCAATAACATATCTAAGGTGCCTTACTTTCAGTAACACCCAGTCATTTCCCATTTCCCATATTTCCCAATTTTCTTTATTCCTATTTTCTTCAATCCTATTTTCTTCAGTACATTGTAGCATAGGTTGTAACTTAATGCTAGGGTTAAAATTGTGATAACGTTTGGTTGGTTCAAGTTTAACTAGTGCTAAGAGAATCAAGTTTTTAAGAGAATTTGAAGGTTGATTTCATTGGAGTTTTTTTTATAAAATTCCCACCTCCAGTACAAAAAAAGCTTTGCAATGAAATATTGAATCACGTCCTAATTCGAGTCCTATTTAACTTTCATACCCATGGGTGTATAAACACTTATATGATCTTAACTTTCAAAAATTAAACTCAAAGTCAAAACTAGATAATATTGATAGGTACATTACATATATAAGGCTTCGATATTATGCAGGTTCAGTTTAACAGAATATATTAAAGGAAATGTTGGTGAAATGTTGGTACGAAAAGTTTACGAAGTTCTTACGAAATATATGTAATTTAAAAACATCATCTAAATCTGGAATTTATATAAAAGATTAAAGAATGATACTATTAGAAAAATTATCTGAAATTTTCATTTTAACGATATCCTTAAATAAAAATAGATTGCTTAAAATCTAATATTATCAAAAGACACTTTGTAAAACTTTTATTTTTGTTATTATTCCTTTGAATTTTGTTTTCTTTTTTGACTTTTTTCTGAAAAATTCACAAAATTTATAGTGAATTATTATAACTTAATAAATCCATCACCTTTATTGCTAATCCAAATTCAAAATGAAACAGAAAAAAAACAAAAAACTCAACCACTCAATTCAATATTCTCTGAAAACAATCAAAGAATTTTCATTAAGAAAAACTTTTTTTCCTCTTTACTTTCTGTTAGTCCTTTCATATAGAAGAAGAATAATATAATATAAGGCAAGAAAGAGAAAAAAAATTTATTACATTCCTGGGAAAAGAAAAAATAATAACCACACTTTAAGAATTATTCACTTTTATGAAAATTGAAAGCCATCTGTGGTACTTTTCAGATACTTTATTATTTTTTGTTTTTATTTAAAAAAAAATATTATAAGAAAGTTACAACTGTTCTCATTAGTCTTATATATTAATTCATTTCATTTTCCTTTTAATTGTTATTACTTTTTATTCTATATTTTTTTTTTTTTTTTTTCTTCACATTTTTATATTTTTTATTTAAATTCTCGCAAAAGACAACTGTATTCTTTTCTAAAAAATATTTTAGAAAACGCTAGATTTGATTTTAAAGTTCTTTTTGTCTTATTGTCACTATTAAATTGGTCAAAACGTATATTTCTAGAAAATGATTGATTCTCAACGGTTAAAGGTGTTGTATTTCAGTTACATGACGCAGGTAAAATTTTTTTTTCTTTTGTTATGCTTGCTGATTTTTTAACTTTTAGGCTGATTAACTCTGTCTGGACCATACATAGATGTTGAAAAGGTATGATTAAAAAAGGTATGCCATCAAAATGAGGATATTATATCAAATATACAAGTGAATTGGAAAAAGGTTGGAAATTTATTTTTATTATTAGAATAAATTAGCATTTAATTCGAACTAACCGTCAAAGACGGCAACACTTGTGCCAATTTTGAACTGTAACCGTCAAAAGATTAAATCAAAGCGATAAAAAATGACATATGTTAAATTGCTTAAAATGCAATTGCTAGAATTTCACTTGAAAATTGTTTGTTTTATATTAGGATTTGGATATCTACGAGTTATAAACTATAAATCAAAATTATTATAGTCTATGTTTGATATCTTTTCCATTAATTTGAATCCAATGATGGACACAATTTGACACAACTGACAGAGGTGGCTAACACACCTTAAATAAATTAATAAAAATAAAATTAAGGTTATTCAAACTGAAAACACGGTACCATCAGGCATCACACCATCCAGTTGTTAAAAATTGAACTTTCGACTTTTTTTCTTAAACAAAAAAATTACTATTAATTTGCTACATGATGTGAGGAAAATTAGTTACAAACATTTTTTTTCTATTTTTTTAAAAGTCGGTATAACAAATCAAAAAAAATAAGAAGAATAAAATATTTAGCCCTTCTAAAGTGTGTAGTAACCTGGAAATCACTCTTTTCTTATTTTGTTTTGCAATAAAGTTTCTATTTATATGAAAATGTAAAAAAATTTTCATTCAAATCTTAAAATCCTTATGAAAATTAAAATTTATATGGTAGTAATTTATCCTTTTTCACAAAAGAAAAGGAAAGTTTTTTATCCAGACATAGAACATTCAAATCTCAATTTTTTGCTTGGAGCACCTTTACGATATATAAGAATATTACCTGCAACAAAATCTTAAAATTTTTTTAAAAACTTTTAAAAATTTTTGTCTTCAAAATTTAACAAAAATTTCATTTCCAACATTATTTATAAGATATGACATTAATAAAATAGATTTAAAGGAAAAATGCTTTTTTTGAATCCTCAATTGAATTACTTATTCAAATATCAAAAAGAAAATTCTCTTCTTATTAACAATTTCAATTAAAAATTCGTGAGAAAACAAAACTAGAGTGGAGAGAAAAATAAAAAATAAAAAGTTCTAAACTTAATTATTATAATTTTAGTACTGTATTTTTTTTTGTTTTTTTTTTATAAAAGTGTCCTAAAGTTGTTCAGAACAACCATACTTTTTTTTTACATTTTTTGAAATAAATATTAAAAGGCAAAACAAAATAGATTTTTTTTTCTTCTCACAAATTATTCCCATTTTCCACCATCAAAAAAAAAATAACCAAACTATAGATTATGCAAAAAAAAAATGATGAAAGGAAGAAAAACTTCTCCCACAAGTATAATAAAAATTATTTTTATCTGCACGCTATTCATAAATCAGGAAAATGAAGAATCCCTTGACCATATACAGTTATGCTTTTCTTCATCTTTTTAAATTTTATTCATTTATTTATTTATTTTTTTTTTTTATTTTATATACATTTGTTTTCATTGTATTCCAGTAGATGGCAATGTTTCTATTTTTTATTTCATATTATTTTATTTTGATGTGGTCTTAATGTTTATTTTTTTTATTCTAGTATTCTATATGCAAACTTTAGAAGGCGAGTAACAGAAAAATTAAAGATTCAAAATTAATATATACAAATGGAAATTGTTTTTTTTTTGCGGAAAAATTGGTTGGAAAACAAATTTTAGATATTAAAAAATCTTAAAAGAAAGATAACCTAATTTAGAATAAAAATGTTGAATATTCAATTTAAGCTGCGGTTGAGTTATTCGATTAAAAGATAAATCGAATAATTTAGTGAAACTTCAATCTATCGAATGATTCTTGAACAAAATCACTAACTATTATTCACTCAAAATCACTCAATTTATTTAACACAAGCTGTCATTGTGGAGTTTTAATTTCTTTTTTTCGATTTTTGATGGTTTAATGATAATTTTAGAAAATAGGTTTCAAAAAAACTATCATGTTCTTAAACCTAGACGAGTGACAATTATTACTTTTTCAATTTTTCTTATATCTTCCACAAAACCATCTACATTTGATTTGAAAATTAAAAGCTAGAATGTTTGAATTCCAATTAAATCTGTAAAAGAACAAGATATTCCACACTCTAGCATACTACGATATTTTGATGTAGCTCCCCCTTAGCTCTACTACGTCTAAGAAAGATTTGAATAAGATTTATTGCTCGTAGTTCATTTTTGGCAAAGCAATATGCTGCTAGGTACATATATCTCGCTTGGAGTAAAACTCCGCAGTTTTTGAGTATATGGCCTAGAGTTTCCTCTCCTTCTTACAGAATCTGCATGTACCGTCATTTTCTCTACCAATTTTTCTTTAAGAGTCCCTTTAGCCTATAAAAATAAAAAAACCAAAAAAAAATAACATATTGACAGCACTTTTAATTTATAATTATAAAAAGTTATCAAGGATGAAAATATTTTAATATGTATATGAATACGGGAAAAAAACTATTGTGTTCCATTTTGCATTCTTTCTGCTCTACTTCTTTTTGTTTTGTTTTATTATGTTTCTAAATTAAATATCACAAATTGTTTGCAAATCCTTCATTATTTTTCTTCATCTTCTAAATATTTCTTTACATCTTGAATTTTGTATGACAGTTCTAACTAAATACACTATTTATTAAAAACAAAAATTCATTTAGTCCTTTAAACAACGCTTGGCGCAGAAAAAAGTATCTAGAACTAAAAACATTACTAAGGACAATGCAAAAATAACCGCTTTGAACAGAGCAAGATAATGATGTTTATTAACAGTCCTAGTCACCCTAGATGTGTAAAGAAAAAAACTAATAAAAAAAATTTTATAAAATATATTAAACAAAAACAGTGGAAATGATTTCTTAAAGATGTTAAACAAAATAAATAATGTAAATCGAAACAAATCTTAACCCCTAAAAGGTGGAAAATCATATAACTAGTAGATCTTGACTCAAGATTCTTGAGCAACTAAAAATTGTTATAAGATAATAAAATAAATCTCGCAAATCATTTAAGACTAGGGCAAAATCACAATCATTAAAATATCTCACATGCTTTCCGATATTTGTCAGGCTGAAAACGTTATTATAAAAATGGGTCCAAAATTTCTTCTAGACTCTACAATAGACTAAAAGCTCTTTTCAATATGAAATTGTATAGGAAAAAGGTATCCAAATGAATATTTAAACAAATAGACACCGACAATTTAATATAAAAGAATGTTAACTTTTTGTACTCTACTGATGGGAACAGTGCGTGACCGACATGAAAACAGACAATGATGAGTTAATTGTAGTCATCAATTTCTTACTGTTAGTCAAAAATAGCATATTTAAGTTTTCTGTTACCTTTTAAAGTGTAATAGAACTTTATATCATTAAACAGCACCATCTTTTTTTACCAAACGATAAGTTAAAAGATGTTAAATTTCCGTAATTGTGAACTATCCTATAAATATCCTTTGCCTTACTACATATTATACAAGTAGCAGAAATTCTTAAGCGACACGTTGACTTTAACAAAACAAAATGTGCTATTCTTTAAAATATAGAATGAGGTGCCTTTAGAACTATTAAATAGTTCTGACTGTTTGAGAAGTAGTAAGAGTTTATAATTTAATTTCTACATATTTTGAATTTAGGTATGATGTAGAAACAACATATTCACCACAAATAAAAGTGTGAAGTATAGTAGATGAAAACACTTCTATATCTAAATTATTATTTTAAACTTTAATAATAAAAAGTTTTCTAAAACGAAAAATACAATATTAATAACCTTTTATTATAATTTTAGTCAATCATCTTGAATATAAAATGTTTTAGTTATCTAATTCATTTAAACTGTAAATAAATCAAAGAGTGAAAATGAAAGACTGAACTAATTGAAAAGAAATTTAATATTTTTGCACAAGAGAATTCAAAATTTAAAAATAAAAACAAAAGGAGGAAGAGTGTGGCAACTCTGGGATACTCACACTAACTAATATATACACTGTTTTTATAAAATTTAACACAACATATTTAGATTGGATTAGGGGGTTTTAAGTAGAATTGCGATTTTTTGATCTATTGTGTTCGATGTATTACTGCTTATTGTGAGTTTGGCCTCTACTTATAGTACTTTTGTTAACCTTACTGCCTCTAAGAAACTAAATCTGTAAAGTATTTCTTGCTGGCAGTTCATCTTAGGTAAAGTAATATGCTCGAAAAGGTGCATCATATCTATCGCAAAGGAAAACTCTGTAGTTTTTGAGTATGTCTCCTGAAAAATCTGCATTTATCATCATTCTTTAGTCCAATTTTCTTTTAATGTCTCTTTAGCCGGCAGTGTCCTGATAGGAAGCCAGTAGAATTCTCAATTTATTTTTACTGAATCCTATAATTTTTTCATATCTTTTCCGAGTATAGATTCTCAGAAGCTCTTTAGAATCTAACTTAATTAAGACGAGATATACTTACATAAATTTTGAAATTTTGTGAGATATACTCGATCCTGTTGCGCCAAATCAACCAAAGTTTACAGAAGTTATTGTCATGAAACTTAATTTCTTTTAACAAAATTTTAAATACCCAGCTTCTTATAAAGATACTGAGTTACGTTCATATAAAAAGAAAGTTGTATGGTAGCTACTCGAATCCTTAGATCGAACTCTTCCATTTCAATAGAGAAACTGACATTTACATAATAATATAATGGTCAAAATTTTAAAAATCTATCTCCTTACTTTTTGAGTTATCGTGCAGTACTCATCTAAACCGAGTCAGATTCAATCCTGAGCAAGATGATATATACTTTTCTATATCTTTATCGTCTCTTTTAAGATATACCAAACGTAATATCAAATTTATTATACCCTTAAAATGTTCATATGGGTATAAAAATATAGCAAAAAAAAAAAAAAAAAACAATTCAATCATATTGAAAAACGTTAATAAAACTTTAACAATAGTAATTCAATTCATTTTTTCTCACATTTGAAGTACATTCATATTGTAGATCTTGAATTTTATTATTTTTTTTTCACCACTCCAGGATTCATTATATTCAATTTATTCGTATTGGAAATGTTTTCTTGACTTTTAATATAAAAAAAAATAAAATAAAAAACTAAAACTGAAATGAAATCTTTAGAATTCCTAGACAAAAACAATTATATTTTCTTGTTCTTCTTGAATATTAAACGTTTTCTTTTAATAAATTATAAGTAACTCATTTATTATTTTTTATTCTCCACCTTTTCAACAAAAAGAAATAAAAAACAAAATAAAAAACAAAAATAAAAAACGAAAAATAAAAATAAAAAACCAAATTCAGCAATAGTAAAAAAAAAATAGAATAAAAAAGGAAAGAAATAAAACTTTATCCTGCTGCGCCACGGAGTTAATAAAAATTCTGAAAAAGAAAAGTGAATAAAACAAAACTAAATAAAAATGAAAAAAAAAATGAAAATTTAAAAATTGCAATGTGAATTTGAAAAACGAAAATCAAAGAAAAGATAAAAGCAAAAAAAAAAACAAATTCCGAAAACTTCATCTGACGGGAGACGGGATTCGCTGATTCATAATGTTGACATTATTAACTAAAATCTTTTTTTATTTTTCCCATAAGAATAAAAATAAAAAATAAAAAAGATCCAAAATAAACTAATGAACAATAATAATAAGAATCCTTTCTGTGAGTTTTAAAATATTCTTAGCATCATATAAGAATAAGATGCTATAGTGTTAAATAGATCCTGTCTACAATTATTATATGCGTACAGTTCATATTTAATTTTTCTTTTTTTTTTTCATTTGTAGATATTATTTTATTATGGAATAGAAAAATGTTGTATATCCAAATTTTTTCCAACAAATTTATAAATTAAATTATAAGTTCTTCTGTAATTTTGTATGATTCAGTAATACACTTTGATACGATCAAAAAATTTACGTTATTCTAATCGTAATTTTCCTTTCTCAGTAAACTCATTCATCTCAGATCAAATGATGAAGGAATGAAACATATTTCGAACAAATTTTTTTGAAGTTGAAAAATTATTTCAAAAAGCTTCAAAAAATGGAATAGCTATTAGATATTCCGTATAAGAAAAAATTTAAATTTATTCTCCATCCATAATTATTATAGTAAAATTATTAAGATTTTGAATGATATTTGAGAATAAAAATGTTTAAATTTTGACAAAATAGAACAGGATCGATTTTGTTTTATTTACGCTGATTTTCATTATCTAATTTTAATAATATAATTTTTCCTAATCTTTACTGTTTATCTCTAGCTTCGTTAACTTCAATTATCACAAGATACACATACTATCATATAAAAAATATTTTCGAATCGCCCAGATACTTTCTTTTTGGTAGATAAGAGTATTCTTAAGGACACTATCTTTGTGTAATGTTATTGAAGACGTATCATGTAATTTTCAATCAAATGGAATAGATTTCATCAGGAAAAAGATATAGGAACAATCTTGTTTAAAACGTATCGTTAATTTTACACATTTTCCACAAATTTTAGAAAAATGTCTTTTACAACAAAGTTGACTTCAAAACTAATATAGTGTGAAATTTTCTTGAGAACAAAAAAAAAAAATTATTTTTTGTCTTTAGGTTTTTTTTTTTTTTTTGTTTTTTCTCTATTATTTTTATTTTTCTCTCATCATCATCTTTTACTTTAATTTTGTTTTTTTTTTATTACTTTTATAAATCCATGAAAAGTAAGGAAAAGAAAAACTTTTTTATTAAAAAGCTTACTGCTGAGGGCTTTACAATTTTCTTCTATATACAGTGATAGAAGATGAGTAGCAATATTGATACTTATATATATATTATATCTAGTAAATTTTATTATGTTATGTATTTAAACTTGCATACAAACCTATATCAAGTCATCATGGCACCCAAATGCATTATACGCTAAAAAAAAAAACTTTTTTTTTTTTTTTTTGCTCTCTTTGGTACTATTTATAATACCTTATATATATATATATATATATATATATATACATATAGTTACATATAGTTTTAAATATTTAGTTATATTATATTTATTTGTATCAAAAAAAAAAAAAAGAATATAAGGAATAAATTTTAAAATTCATTACGATGAAAAAGAAACTTTTTGTGTGTATTTTTGTTTTTTAGTTCTATCTATCTATTCTTGTGCAATTTCTATGTTTTTTTTTTCTTTGTTTTTTTGTTTTATTGTTTTTTACACCTCATGAATTATTTATACGTTGCGGCTTTTGTGCGATCAAGAAAAAAATATTAAATATGAAGAAAAATACAAAGAATTGTTGTACACAAAGAAGATTTTCTCAAGAAAAAAATTTTACAACAATTTATATAATATTTTCCTTAGAGAAAATTTTCTTTTTTTTTTTTTATATTTTAGTTTCTTTATAGTTTATTTTTCATTTTAGTTTTTTTTTTTTTTTTTGTTTTCTTTTTGTGCAGTGAAACTTAGATCTTGAATTTAAAAATGGATATGTGTACATAGTTATATAAGTACAATTGTTATATATAATTTTAATGTTTTTATATATGATCATTTATATAATATATAAGAAGTGAAAATTCATCATATGAAAAATAAATTATATTTGGAAGGATTTATAGATTTAAAAATGATTTTTATAAAAGAAAAGAAAATTTTTTCAAGTATTGGATAAACTTATATTATATTTCCATAACAAATAAATAATAAAATGTTCTTTTTCTTTTTTTTTTAATTAAAATATTTTAATATTGTTATAAATTTTAGAGTTTATATAAAAGATATTATATTTATAAAAAATAAATAAATCTACAAAAATACCAAGAATTTTAATTATTACGTTATTATTTTGGCTGTTCATTATCATTTTTAATATTTCAGAAGATTTGTGAAAAATGTAACTTTTGATGTTACACAAAAAAGAAAAAAAAAATGAATTATTCTTAAAATAATGATTTAAAGTTTTAGAATAATAAATTATTTTAATATTATTCCCATTATCCCATAGTTCTAAGATCTAAAAAAAAATCTAAAGCAAATCTACATTAATTTTTTTATTCCCCCAAATGAGAATTTTCTCCACAGCTCTTAATTTATAAATGAAACTGATAATATAAAATAAAATTAAGATTTGGGTAGAATATATAAGGATAAAAAATACCTGTTTTTACACTATATCATTTTTCATTTCGAAATAAAATATAAAAATAAATAAAACGAGGAAAAGTCCAGTAGAGTAGACTGTGTTAACTCTGGGATACCCGTATGAACGGAATATACCCTGTTTCTATTAAACTTCACCATCTTTTAAAAACTTTCAGAATTTTCAGTACTGATGTTAACTACAGAGATATATTTAAGTAAATTGTGGAGTTGTATTACAGCTACCCGAATCTATTGCACAAGCACAACCAAATTTTAGAGAAGTTGCTGCCATAAAACTTGATCATCATTTGTAACATTTCAAACGCCTTGCTTCATTAAGTTCCAAGAGGTCCAAAAAGCCTGAACCGGCTATTTTAGACCAATCAAATTTTACAAAAATTGTTGTCATAAAACTTGATCATCATTTGCAAAATTGCAGATACGTAGCTTGAATAAATACTGAGTTATTTCTATATAAAGAAAGAAGTTGTATTGCAGCTACTCCAACCTGGCCGAAAATGCTGGATTTAAATGGCAAAACTAACAATTTTGTAAAAGTGACGTAAAAAAAATTTAAGCCTCCTAGCTCCTTTATTTTTTGAGTTATCGTGCGGACGGACGGACTTACATGGCTTAATCCACTCAGAATTCCATAGCTGATCCACCTTTGACACTATATCCAGCTCAGCTTAAGGTGTCACAATAATGGCAAATTTATTATACCCTTGAACATAGTTCATACGGGACTAAAAAGGCAGAATCAAAACATTAAGAAGAAAATCAATATCGTTCTTCAAAATAACTTTCCAAATTTTTCCCTTCATCCTCCATAAATTCTAATTATTCCAAACCGAATTTCCCAAGTAATCTTCCCCTTGTTCTTTTTTCCAAAACCAAACTGAAAATTATATCGTTATGTATTAAAGGACCTATCCTAAAATTTGGTTTTAAAAGGAATGGTTTTCGTTGGTTAAAGTCCAACACTACCGAGATGAACCTCATACAGTTCGTTTTAGTGAAAAAATAATTTAAATAAAAATAAATAAAATTGTTCTACAATATTAGTTTTTTAAGCGACCTATCAATGATTAAAATTTCATGGTTTTATCTTAAACGATGTAGACGTTTTATAAACAGACGGACAGACAGATTGTCAGAGTGAAACTAATAAGCAAATTGTTTAACTTCTTTTTTTTTTTTTAGTACATTTCCCTGACGCTCTCTTACCCGTTAGGCCACCGAGGCCCCCTTTTTAACATTTTTAGCACATTTCCATAAAATTTTGAAAAATATTTCTTAATTAGTTTCACTCTGTCCGTCCGTCCGTCCGTCCGTCCGTCCGTCTACACCGTTAAAGATAGATTTTAACCATGGGCAGGACTCATAAAAAAATTTATTTTGTGGAACAACTTTTTAATGCAGCCCCATCCATTACGGAGCTACAACCCCTCAAACTTAAAAAAAAACTCTATTTTTAAATGGGTATATCTCATGTTCTGCTTAACATTTTTTCAATCTGAAAACATCATTCGACAGGTATTTTTTTTACCTTTATAAATCAATATAAAAATTATATATAGTTTTTAAATTTAGCATTTAAATTTACTGTTATGTGAAAACCAAATTTTGCACGATTTTTCTACTCTCATAACTCCGGAACGCTTTTAGAAAGGAAGTTGAAATTTTGAGGTTAGAATTAGTATAAGCTTTCTCAGAAATTTGTTTTGAACCACCCCCTGTTTATGAACTATTAGGGCTCAAAAATTGAAAATTAACTATTTTGAAACACCTGTAACCTAGGCACCTGTACATATTTTACTTCGGCAATATATAAAAATTAAAGCTCCAGTAATATATTTTTACGTGTGTTAATGGTTTTTTTTAGTTTATAGGGTTCCAGAGCAACAGCTCCTAAAAATTACAAATAAGCCTGATTTTCAGATGTAGATATATATCTCAGGCTGCGTAATAGTTTTACAATCTAAAGCCGCTAAAAGAGCGAGAATTTTGTTATCTCTATAAAGCAATATCAAAATTATGCAATATTTTATAATTTACTATTAGAAGTTACTGTTATATGAAAACCACATTTTGCATGAAATTTCTTTTTCCATAACTCCGGTACGCTTTAAGATAAGGGCTTGAAATTTTGAGGCAAGAAAGACGTTTTAGAATTGGTATACGTTTTCTTAGAAATTTATTTTTTGTGCCACCCCCTGTTTAAGAGCTATTAGGGCTCAAAAATTGAAAATTTACTATTTTTAGGCATCTGTAACTTTGACACCTGTACATATTTTTCTTTGGCAAGACATAAAAATTAAAGCTTCAATAATATGTTTTTAAGTGTGTTAACGGTTTTTTTAAGTTATATAGGGTTCTGAACTTATAGCCCCCCCAAAATTACAAAAAAGTCCTATTTTCACATTTTTTCTTATATGAAATTTTCAAATTTTTGTGCAAGTCATAATAATTCTAAACAGTTTGTATTATCTTTTGAAAATGTACGCTTTTAAAAACCCTTGATTTACATTCTACCTTGTTTAAATAGCAATTTATAGTAATGAAAATCCATGTAACTTTTCTTAATAAAATTGGAAAAAGACTTTAACTCATTAGTTCATAAACAAATGAAGAAGAAGAAAAAATCTAAAATAATAACTTAAGATGTTTAGATAATTTCTACAAAACTATTGAAGCCTTTTCTAACTAAATTATTTATCATTCATCAAAACGTAAATTTATAATTCTTAAAAGATTAACTTTTAGTTACTTGATAATATTGGAACACATAGATAATGTAAATTTTTGAAAGCAAATTTTATTTTATTAAAAACATAAAAAATATACAATTAAATAAAGAAACAATTTAACTAACCTTGTGATATTTTCTTTTATGAAATTATTAAAATATCTTTAGAAATAAATTTTGGGATTACAGAAAGGGTAAAATAGTTTTTAATATCAAGAATTATCAAAATGAATTGATGAGATTAAAATGATATGATATTTAATACAAAGGATCTAAAATAGCTAATAATCATTTTAATCATTAATTAAAAAAATCAGTTTCGTTGAGAAAAATATAATTCAGACTAGCACACAGTCAAATGGCATTTAAAACTCTTAATACAGGATATTTTTTAAATTTGAACTAAATTATACTAAACTAATTAAATTGAATTGAACAGCATTTGCCTCTCACCCTTAAACAAACAGGATGAAGTCTTCGATGCTCTCCTTGTCTGGATACCTGGGCACAGTTTCGTTGGAAATTACAAAGCTGATTAACTCACTCACTCACTTTTTTAATTTTCCAAGAAAAGGGGAGTTTCGAGGTTCCTATTAAATATTTGCTGGTTAATCTTAATAATAAGCCAATACACTCAAAAAGCGCAGGTGGTACTCTATTTATATCTTAAATTATCAACTAGACTTTTTTCCCCAAATTGCCCTAATATCTGTAGTGTAATAGAAGTTTTTTTAAACAGGACACTGTTCGATCGGTATACATGACAAAAGTTTAGGACATCCCTCAAATGACTTTTATAGAAATTGAGAAGATAAAGAAGAGGAGGAACCAATCTTTCACCTTTTGTGTTACTGCCCAGCTCTTGCTTTAAAAAGATGAAATTTTCTGGTGATAACTTTTTTGATCTGTCATACGTGGACTTAATCAATTTACAGCGCTTTTTGAGCTCCCAATTGTTTAATTAGGAGAAATATTGATCCAGGGTACCACAATTACGGACCTAAACTCAGGATGCATCTGCAGCCTCTACATATATACATACTAAATTGTATTGAAAAAAAAATCAATAATATAAATAAAATGTTTGTTTCCACCGATATTTTAATTTTTGTGAGGGTAGGTGGGAATCATCGAAAGACACTATAGAGGAGTGAAAACGAGCAAGAGTCCTTTATGAGTGTGTGGACTTTAACCCACTAAACACCACCTCCCTTTTTTGACCAAACAATAGGTTATACGACTATTAGTACTAATGTACTGCCTGGTCAGAGGAAGTTGAGTTAGGGATATAAACCCATATGGATATAAAGGACAATAACTATTAAGTGATAGATTTAAATATTTATTGTTTAATTTTATTTTTATATCTTTTAAGAACTTTTTTTGAATTTCAAGTAGTAATAAATGTTCAAAATAATTGTCAACACTATTTTTAATTTCTTTTTAATGCCTTTTAAATATCAAAAATCTTTTTTAATTTTTTGATTTCTTTTTCATCTTTTTTAAGATTAGAAAAGGAAATTTTTTTCCTTTACCCCTAACAATTACCTCAACATGACCATAAAATTATTCTTAAAAAGATTTATCAATTCCAATTTAAATTTGAGTTTTTTATTTTATATCTGTTCATTTCTGTTCAAAAAAAAACCAAACGGTAACTTTTTTCACCATTTTTAAGAAATTACTTCATAGCATTGACAACGAATAGAAAAAAAAATAAAAAGAAAAACACAGAATAAAAGAGTTGATAATATTTTCTTGATAAATTTTATTGCAAATTGCAAAAAAAAAAAATAAATAAATAATAATAATAATAAAAAACCACAAAAAGGATTATTACTTTCTATAAACCTGATCCTGATCCTGTTTTTTATTTTTGATTTTTTTCTTTGTTTTGTTTTTATTGTCCTTCTTTTTCTTCCTAAGAAAAGGATATTGTTCTTGATTTAAGATAACACTGAGATGTCCTTTTATACACAAAAAAAAAAAAAAATTGCCAAAGTAAAAAAAAAAAAACAAAAAAAAAAGAATAAAATTGTAATAAAATTACGGACTGTGGCCCTCTATAATTTATATTCTTAAGAATTTGTGTACTTATTAATATATGTTGAATATAAATATGTACTTATTTATTTTGGGTACGTATGTATCTGTGTTTACAGCAAATAAAGGACAGTAGATTTTGGATAACTAAAAATTAGAATAGTAATAATAAAAAAAAAAAAATAAACAAACAAACAAAGATATAATTGAACAGACCAACTAAAAGGCTCTAAGCTTATTTTTTTTTTTTTTTACCTGATTACACAGCTATGAATTAGATTTTTTTAACTAGATAAAGTATCTAGCGTTTGAAACATTTTATTTTGCTATATTCGACGATTCGATGTGCTAAACGTCTTTCAGCTACGAAGACCATTTTTTAAATCGTAATAATATGTTATATTCTTACAATGTAGAGAATTTTACACCAATTTTCGGTTAAAAATTTCAGGATCGCTATTCTTTTTAGCAAATTTTCAAAACCAGTTGGTCTCTCAAGAAAAAGACAATTCAGATTTATATTAATGGCCTTTAAAACGTTGATTGGTATTTGTTTTTGAATAAACAGAATAATATTTTCTTTATAGAAATAGAATTTCAAATGTAAACAAATAAAAAAACGAATTTAAAATGGTCGTCAAGTAATATTTGTTTTTTACCTTAACCAATTTTAACGAAACTGTGATTCTTAAAACTATACGATCAAATTTAATTATACTGGATACTACCATTAAATTGGGGATATATTCAAATGAATTATTTAGTGATATTAGTTAAGCTATTGAACACTTGTTCTGATTTAGATTTAAAAAAAAATAAGAAGCTCTTTAGTATATTGTACCTAATAACGGATCTTAGCGAACTTGCAAATTTAGATTTAACATAATATTAACTTTTATACAACAGTCCGTATAGTATATACATAGTTTAACGGTAATCAAACGATGAATTATAAATTTCATTTTCTAGATTCTTATATGTGAGTTATAAAATACGAATTAAAAACATTTTTTTTTAATTAGAATTTTTTCTTTTTTATTTTATGATTTATTCTTTATGTATGATATTATTGGATAAGTTATCTGAAATCTTTTTACTGAACCAACCATAAATAAGAAATACAACAAACCGTAAAAGAAAAACTAAATATTAATAAAACTATAAAAAAATTAAATAAAATATAAGAAGATAAAATTAAACCTATGTGACAATCATTTCAGTATAAATCTTTCAATTTCTTATTAGATATATTATAAACGGAATCTTGAATTCATTTTAATAATTTTCTAAATTATTATTACTTGCTTATACTAGGAAGAGTAAAAATAAAAAAATTTTTTTATTTACTCGTATTTTTGACATCAACTTCTAGATTTTATTATTATTATTATTACTGTGTATCGTCGATTGTAAAAGATTGTAGTCAGTGTAGTATAAGAAAATAGAAAAATATTATAGTAAAGGGGGTTTATTATGTACGTTGTTCTCCTTTTTTTTTTATCTAAAGATATTTTTTTATTATTTATTCTTATATTGTGTTCTTTTTATTCTTATTAAAGAATCTGATTTTTTATTTATGATTAAGATTATATGAATATATGCAAATTTCATAAAAGGTAAATTTTAATTTAGTGGAAAATTTTTTATGAAAATGTCAAAAGAATGGTAAACGATGTTTTAAGATTAAAAAAAATATTAAATATATATATTTTTTGCTATTCGATTTTTTTGAGTTTTTGACGGCGTATTACTAGGAAAATTGCTTTATATAAATTCAAATGCAATATCTGATTTTTATAGATTTTGGTTTTTCATTTTTTGTTTAAAGGATTTGGATTAAAATTTTATTATAAAAAAAAATTGATAAACTTTATCATAAATTTATGAAAGACTATAATTTTAAAGTTATTAACCCATATAGTTTTTAGTTTTTTTTTTCGATAAAACTTTGATAAAACTGATTTCAAAATAATTTAAAATGAAAAGCTATTTTATTTCTTAAAAACTATTATTTTCCAAAAATTTTTTATTATTTTCTTTATTTAACTATTATTATTATATTCTATGTTCCGACGATGAGCAAGAGAAAAAAAAAATATTGCCATCTAAATTAAAGTAAGAAACTTCATCTTAGAGAATAAATATATAAATATTAAAATTATACACCGCAGAAGAAGACTTCACAGGAGCGCTTCTTTCAACAAAAATTATAGCTTTAGTTCCATATAGTTATACCAGGTCTGATCTTTTTCAAATTTTACACAAAAAAATCTTATTTGAAAGGGCATATTATCGAGAGCTTACCCTTAGAATATAAACTTATATTATGCTTTTAATGTATCAAAAGATATTTACAATTATATATCTGAATTTTAAGAACCGATATTAACCCCTGAGTGGCTACATCTTTAATTGGGATCCTCACAGAATTTTATTATTTTTTACATCAAATTGTTGTACAAGGGACCTCGGTGGCCTAATGGGTACGAGCGTACAAAATACATTGTAAAACACCGAGTGTGGGATCAAATCCCACACACGTCGTAAGAGTTATTCCCCCTTACGACATTTACAGCCACGCTTGAACAGGAAAGGATGTGTAATTTCCTGTCCACATTTATGTGGCAAAGAAATGCAAAAAAAAAAATTTTTTGTACAAGTCTGACAGTTACATGAAACTAAATCCAAAATTAAAAATCGATTTATATCAGGTATGCATGAAAGAAATTGAATTTTTACAAAATTCGACTGTTTTATAACAAAAATTTCTACCAAAACATTAAAACTATTTAGAACATTAATTTTTTTTAACTATTTATAGATACCATATTAATGATGATGAAAAAATGTTCACAAATCTTCAAAACACAAAAAAATTAAAATAAAACAAACTCTGTGTAGTGTATGAAGAGACAATAGGTTTATTGATTTAAGAGAATGATTAAATGTTAACAAAGATGTTAACTTCTTTTCGTTTTAAATTTTAGCAAATCATGAGAATTGGGCAAAATATATGATGGTAACAATTTTACAAATTGAAAGTAATGTTATTTCTCATAATAATACAACGAAAATTTAAGAAGAACATTAACATATTTTTTAAAAATAATTCTCCAAATTTTCCCTTTCATCCTCCATAATCCTAATTATTTCAAACCGAATTTCCTAAGCATCTTTTTCACATCGCTATGCTTAAAACTAAACTGTACATTATGTAACTATATGAATTAAAGAACCCATCCTAAAGTTTGATTTTAAAAGGAGTGGTTTTGGTTGGTTAAAGTCCAACAGTACCCAAAGGAACCTCGTGAAATTCCTTGAGTAGTTTTCGATATTTTCCACCGTCCCTGGTAAAAGGAAAATATGTTCACCAACTTAAAGATACGTGTTACGCAAAAGTTTTTGCTAGTTCCTATAGTTCTTTTTCAAATAAGCTCTTCTGTATGTAAGCGAGACAGAACTGCTGAATGAGTATTACGTCGAAAAGGTTGCATTTTTGTTGCAAAAAATTTGTGTTACTTCTACTGCTCAAAGCAAAAAAAAAACAAGAAGAACATCCATGTGATCTCCAAAATTTATTGGAACTCTTAAAAACATATTTTAATCATAACGAGATGCCAATATTCTAAAATATAGTAATTTAGCTTTGTTAATAGTTGGTCAAAAAATCATAAATAATTTAAAAATTTTACGGTCAATTTGTTCTCACAACCATAGACTAATCTTTTATATATTTTAAAAATTAAGGTAATTTTATTTTATTACTAATTTTATTATTTTTAATTTTATAACTAATTTATTTATTACTTTCATTTTATTTCCTCTTTAAAAATTTATACATACACAATTTAATTTTGTTATATTCTCTATAATTTTATTTTATTACCGACCGCATGCATTAATGTATAAGGTAGGTATAGTTTTCATACTAAAAATTTGTACCAGAGATTTTGGCAAATATGCACTACTCCGCTGTGCAGAGGCTGTAAAAAATGTTTAGCATGATGTCTGTCTGTGAGTGTGTGTGTGGGTGCGTGTGTGGGTATGTCTGTGGGCACTTGTACAGCTTAAACGGCTGAGCGGAATTTTTTGCAATTTCATATTTAAGATTTTGACGTAAATATCTCGGATTGATAAGCTTTTGGAACAAATCGGACAACCGCAAGTGGTAGTTTACTAGGGTGCTTTTTAAGTTTTTTACGAATATTTCATAACAGAAAAATTTTATGAGATTATGAGATTATTAAGAAAAAGTTGTTACACAAGTAAAGAGCAACAATTTTGCCATAGAGCATTTTTTGATCCGACTAACTTTAACTTTTATTTAATTTTTTTTCTACCAAAATTCAAATTTCATACATAACACTCTTATGAATTTATATGAACAATTTTTTTTTGATTGTTTTTTATACTCTAAAAATTTATATACATACTTATCTATGCATATTATTCTTTTGTTGATGACATAAAATTAAAA
The DNA here is from genome assembly GCA_947095535.1 of Poecilobothrus nobilitatus. Taxonomy (NCBI): domain Eukaryota; kingdom Metazoa; phylum Arthropoda; class Insecta; order Diptera; family Dolichopodidae; genus Poecilobothrus; species Poecilobothrus nobilitatus. The sequence continues at coordinate 7,756,896 of OX352774.1, forward strand.
CGGTAAAAATTTTTGTTAGCAGATTCAATATTAATCTTATGTTTATTTTGTATTTGTTTATAGTTTTTATTATTTTTTACTTCTAATATTTTTGAATGAAAAAAAAAATCGTGTACATAATGTATGTACATAATAATGTAAATGGATGTATGAATGAATGTATATATTTACGATTTCATTGTATATTATTGTTATTGAATAAAAGAAAGTGTTGTTAAATTATTAGAAGTTATTTTACTTTGATATAAATTATTATGTAAAAAATCTATAAATTTTGGCATTGTACTTTTCGTGTAGTGGCGGTCGGTCCTGTGGTGGAGACAACTGATTGTTTTCGTTATTTAAATCATACGGTTTTCATTAAATTCAGAACAATAATATTTTTTTATATCTGATGGTTTCGCATTATATAAGTATCTATACTATACAATACCTCTACTGAAAATACAATTTTTTTGTTAAATTAATTCTTTAAAATTAGGCTGGTAGATTATTAAGTTACTCTGCACAAAGTTAAGATCGGGGTTATTCAATTTAAATTTTACTTTATAAGCACAATTCGTTTTGAGACCAAAGCGTACAAAATTTTTCAGAATTATAATGTGAAGGTATTGAATATCCGGATTATATAAAGATTCTGCTGGAGTAAGATATAAAAAATTACAAATTTGTTTGTTTTATAATTTTGTTCTAAATGTTATAGTTTTGCACACTTCCAGTTAATCATTTTACTAAGGTCTTGAATAATTTGTTTTTATAAGAGTTGATTATTGTGTTGTCTATGCGGATTTAAACTGCATCATTAGAACACATTTGTAAAGAGTCAGTAAGTGGATCAATCAAAAATGTCATTTACATACATAAACGAGGAAGAGTGCAGTAGAGTAGACTGTGTCAACTCTGGGATACCCGTATGAATGTAATATATCCTGTTTCTATATAACTTGATAATATTTTAAATAATTTCAGATATGCTAGTGCCGACGTTATAACTACTGAAATATATTTATGTAAATTGTGGAGTTGTATGACAGCTACCAAAATCTATTGCACTAGCACAACCCAATTTTACAGAAGTTGTTGCCATAAAACTTGATCATCATTTGCAAGATTTCAGACGCCTATACCTTCATTAAGTTCCAAGAGGTGCAAGAAGCTTGAACCGGCTGATCTAGACCAACCAAATTTTACAAAAGTTGTTGGCATGTTACACGACACCTCTTTACTAAATTTCAGGATCCTAGCTTCAGTAGACACTGAGTTATTTTCATTTGAAAAGAGAAGTTGTATGGCAGCTACTAGAAAGCGGCGGCCGAAAATACTGGAGTTAAATAGCAAAACTAACAATTTTGTAAAAGTGACATAAAAAAAATTTCAGCCTCCTAACTCCTTTATTTTTTGAGTTATCGTGCGGACGGACACTGAGTTATTTTCATTTAAAAAGAGAAGTTGTAGGGCAGTTATCCGAACTTCTTGCACCAGCAGAACCAAATTTTACAGAAGTTGTTGCCATAAAACTTGATCATCATTTGCAAAATTTCAGATACCTAGCTTGAATAGACACTGAGTTATTTTCATTTAAAGAAAAAAGTTTTATGGTAGCTACTCGAACCCGGAGGCAGAATATGCTGAAATTAAATAGGAAAACTAACAATTTTTCAAAAGCGGCGTAAAAAAAATTTCAGCCTCCTAGCTCCTTTATTTTTTGAGTTATCGTGCGCGCGGACGGACAGACATACATGGCTTAATCGACTCCGAATTCGATTCTGAGCCGATCCATACCTCTGACACTATACCTAGCTCGACTCCTTTAAGGTGTCACAAACGTAATAGCAAATTTATTATACCCTTGAACATATAGTTCATAAAATAGACTCCTGTGGAACACTAGATCTAATATGTTCTTCTTATCTACAAATATTACTTTAATAATTAAATAATATACTTACGCTAGATTTTTGGGAGCATAACGTTAAAAACTTGCTAGTACCACTTAATCCCAAATGGCAAAATTTAAAATTACAAAATTTCATAATAAGTACCAAAATCCCAAATATTAAATTCTAAAAATATCAAAATCCCAAAATTTCAAAAAGTAAAGTCATTACATATATAAAGACTAAAAAGTTATATACAAAATAAGGAAATTATTTTTTAATTGGTGTATTATTTAAAAAAAAAAAACAGCTACCTCCACCAGAGGACCGACTGCTATTATACAAAAAGTATAAAGCCAAAATTCATAGACTTTTTACATAATAATTTATATCAAAGCAAAATAACTTCTAATAATTTCAAATCATATTTTTTTATTCAATAAGAATAAAAACTAAGCAATGAATTAATCGTAAAAATATACTTACATACATATGTAGGTACATTCATTCATACATCCATTAACATACATACATATGTAAGTACCTACATGATTTTTTTTTTCATTCAAAAATATTAGAAGTAAAAAATAATAAAAACTGTAAACAAATACAAAACAAACATAACATTAATATTGAATATGCTAACAAAAATTTTACAGTTTGAATTTTGCGTCATCAACAAGAGAATTATTCATAGATATAAGTATGTATGTATATAAATTTTTGGACATAAAAAAAAAACAAAAAAGTTTGTTAATATAAATTCATATGGCGTGTTATAATAATATGCATGAAATTTGGTCTTTGAAAAAAAATTAAATAAAAGTTTTTTCTCATAATATTTTTCTGTTTCGAAATATTCGTTAAAAACTTAAAAATTACACTAGTAAACTACTTCCGGTTGTCCGATTTGCTCCAAAAGCTTATCAATCCGAGATATTTACATCAAAACCTTAAATATGAAATTTCAAAAAATTAGTGCATTTTTGCCATTTTGCCTCGGGTACAAATTTTTAGTATGAAAACAATACCTACTTTATACATAATTGTATCTGGTCGGTAAAAAATTTATTTAGTGTGTTAATTCATGTCTCTTATATACATGCATACATATATGTTTCATTATGTAAATGCGAGATTCTAAATTTGAAGGGTTTTTTTGTTGGTTATAAAATCAAGGTTATACGTGGAAGATTTTAAAAAGGAATTTAAATATGTAGCTCGTAGATACTCGTAGGTATATACTATATATATGTATAAAGGTATTTTATACTTTTTTACATTTTTCATATTCAGCAGACTTTTTTGTTAAAATTTTTTTTTCTACAATTTTTGTATTCAATATTTTTTCTTTCAATAAATTGACCCACATCCGAAAAGAAAATATTCAAAATTAATTATGACAAAAAACATGCTTTGGGATTTTGGTGTATTGAGATTTTGTTATTTTGCTATTTGGAAATTTAGATTTTGTAATTTTGAATTTTTGTATTTTGGAATTATGAATTTAGAGATTTTGAATTTTGGGATTTTTTAGTATTTTGGGATTTTTTATTTTGGATTTTATATTTAAGATTTCATTGCCAACAGACTTTATCTAACATCTGAATTCAAGAAATCTTTAATTTTTGTTCAAATTTGGAATAAATTCAGATCAAGTTTGTCCAGATTAAAATAAACAGATGTAGTTCCCTCCTTTTCTACAAATCAGAACTGGTTTGTCATTTATGAAGCGTTTTGTTTTTTTGTAAGAAAAATATTTGTCTATCTTTCTGTTATGATATGACTTCTAGAATTCATGAAAACCTTACTATAAAGAAAAAAAATAGCTCTATAGTTCGGACCATTTTTAAGACCTCCTTTTTGTTGAAACTCGATATTGAAATTGAAGAGATTTTTTCTTATAAAGGTGCCAGTGTACAGGTGAGATTTTTTCTTATAAAGGTGCCAGTGTTTTCTGATCCGATCCATACCTTTGAAGGTATATCTAGCTCGCTTATTTCGAGGTGTTACAAACGGAGGAGTAATTTTATTATACCCGATCCTATCGTACGGGTATAAAAATAGCTCTATAGTTCGGACCATTTTTAAGACATCCTTTTTGTTGAAACTCGATATTGAAATTGAAGAGATTTTTTCTTATAAAGGTGCCAGTGTACAAGTATATCTTTAAATATTTGAATATTTACACAAGAAAAATTTCTTAAATAATTTTAAAAATTTTGCACATACCTTCATTTTTATAATTTAAACATATGTATATATACATATGTTTACCAATATAATACCACAACCAACAAATTAATTAATATAAAATTAATTTATTCCAAAAAATTATCATTTATTGAGTAAGTTATAAAACCGTTTGTGGTTAAATCAACATAATAAATTATATTTTTCTTTTTAAAAAATTTTAATGAAAAAATTATAAAATTTTATTGTCATATTAAGTCAAAAATATTCAAGTGCCCCTCTAACTCTCAGTAAAAAAAAAAATAAATAATTAATTTTTTATTTTTATATTAAATGGTGGTTTTGTTGATTTATTTGTAAATAAAATGTTCATTTAAATAAATAAAACAAATAAAAGAAATAAATTCAGAATAATTATCTTGTAAATAAATGCAATTAATAATGAATATCAAATATAAAATTTATATAACTATGTATGTATGTATGTATGTATGTATATAATATGGTTTGTAAATTTAGATAATTGTCCAATGAAAATAGCAAATTATAAATAAATACATGGGAAATATAAAATGAATTATTTTGTCTTAAAATTCTTTTTTTGTAAAATTTTTATTTTATTTTATTTTATTTAAATTGTTCGTATGTCACACCCGATCATATCTATATATTTAAATGCAGCCATTGGTGCAGTGGTTGACGCACCGCTTCTCATTCATAAGTAAATGAGAGGTGTCGGATTCTATTCCCGACTGGGTACAATAATTATAATACAAAAAAAAAATATTCATATATCGCAATATATAAATACTTTATATATCATAATATCTCGTACACCCCACATTTCTATCAGGGAACAGGGGTCATAACTACCTGGCACATTTATGTACCACGGTACCTGGATATAAATAAATATATATTTAAAAAAAAACAATTTAATTTGTTTAATTTTAATCTTTGTATATATCGAAAGATATTTATTGAAGCATTTAGCCATTTAAAAATTATTGCCATAACACCTAGCATTTTTATTTTTGTAACAGTAACAGTTCTAACAGTTGTAACAATAGTTGTTTATTTTTGTAGTTGTATTGCTTTCTTTTTGTGAAATCATTATTCTGCATTTTGTAACTAAGGTAAGTAAGAAATTCTATTTCTTTTATGCAATGTCTTGGTTTTATGCTGCTTTCTTTTAATCTTTTATTGTATACACTAAAAAAGCTTTTAAACTTTCTCTGACATTCAAAATGTTAAAATGAATAAAAAGGAAAGACTGTCTTTAAAATTTACATGTTACATTAACATAATGATATATTTTATTACTCTTTACTTTCATTTTCCTTATCCTTTAAATACTGTTTTACAATCAGGTTGGGCTGACCACATTATTTTACGGTGAAGGTATAGTTTTAGTCGGTAAAAGTTTCTCACTACCAAGGGGGCTTAGATTTTCTGGCAGTATTGGAAGATCTATACACCTCCCATAAGAACAAAATAGAAAATATTTTATTCAGTCAGTTTCACAACATCAACTTTTCAGCAACAATAGATATTGGACAGTTAAGCACTAGGTATTAGCTAACATTTAAAAGAACGGAATGTGGTTCCTTTTAAGATCTCCTATTAAACTTTAAAAATTAAACGGTTATTTTTTGTTTTTCAGTATTTTTATTTATTTATTTTTTAATTTATTTATTGATTTGCCTTAAATTTATAATATCATTTTACAATGGTGTAAATTTTAATTATATCATATAAATATTTGACTGGTGACAGATGGTGAAGAGTATTTGTAGAGAAATAAAAGGATAAATTGTTTAATATTTTAAGAATTTGATTTTGTTTGCTTTGGAGTCGCTTTATGTGACTAATTGTGCATTTACCCCATCCTACGTAGCCGTATAGCATTACGCTTTGAAAAATTTGTTTAAATATAATGATTTTATTAGAGATATTGAGTTTGAATTTTCTGTAAATTAAGGGATAAAGTAGTTTAATAATATTGTTGCATTTAATGATTGTTTTATCAATATGATCTTTATATAATAGTTTTTTTATTCATAAAAACGCCAAGATATTTAATGTAATTTTGCCAGGCGATATCCCCACTATTTTTAATTAAAATCCGTTGAGGTAATGATAGTGACTTCCTATTTCTTGTGTAGAAAAAAAATGCCTTGCGTTTTGTGAGGATTAGTTTTAATTTTCCATTTAGTGTAATAAAATGTAAAAATATAGATTTTTTGTAGTTTAAATGTCTTCTGACCATATTATCAATTCGTAATGCCTGGTGCAGCGTGAAGTGTGAAGCACGAAAATTTCTTCAGTATTAATATTAATATATTCATAACATATACATATACATGCATGTACAAAAATTATAACAAAATATAAATTTAAAAGTTTTTCTTTGTTAAATTCATCTTTTTGGAAGGCTCATTAACTTTTCAATGGGTTTTATTTACTTCAATTTTGAAAAAAAGCCAAAATGTAATGTAATAAACAAAATAAAAAGGGATCCTAACGAAATCTCATTTTGATTAATCTCCATGTGAAAAATTTTCCTTTTTTAAAATCGTGTTATTTTCTCTTCCTTTCTAACATTAATTATTCTTCTTTTGAAAATCTCCGTTTTGCTCCTTTGTTCTTCACAACAAAACAAAAAAACTAGGAATCGGAAATTTTAAAATCCCGAGTTGCTTATTTTTAGACATTTGAAAATGCCCGCAACTACTTTAAATGCTTGGTTGTTGTAAAACAAATTAGGAGGGACAGAGTTGGGGTTAAAAAATCAATGTAATACGCTTTTCTCAAATTATGTAAATATGTATAGGTATATATGTTAGACTCTCAATTAGCAAAGATATTATAAATATGAAATATTGTTGGAAATGATATTTTGTAGTAGACTCAAATAAAAACAATGCATTCATACTTAAATTATGTAACTCTAATTTTATGGTATATTTTTTATGTTGATTTCAACCTTGTGATTTGATTACTCTAATCAAAAAAATATTTTTATAAGTTGAATAAAGTCGCGAAATAACGAAGTCAAATCTAAAAGCCTCCAAAGAAGTATGGAATTATATAAAGCATTGCGATTGTTATTTTAGTTATGTGCAGTTTTGAAATATATGATTCATATCAAATACTTCTTAGGCTAGACCTCTAATATCTGTTATATATTGTAGTTAAGTAAAGAAACGCAATATAAATAACACTTTTTAGGAACACTCCCCTATGCATCCCAAAAAAAAAAAGAAAAACAAAATTAGTTTTTTAATAAATCTAATTAGTGAATTATTAAAGATGAGGTCACTGTTATCTTAAAAACGATAATATTTTTAATTTTTCATAATATTTTATTTATAATATTACATCAAATTAAATTTTAATTTCGCGGTTTCATTTACAATTTTTGTTGAAATATCTATTTCACTAAAAATGTCCAATTAAAATACAATGATAAAGTGCTCATTATGCAGAAATAAATTTTGACATGATACAAAAAAAAAAAAAAAATTTGTTAAGAGAAAAAAAATAAATAAAATTACATACAATTATTATAGAAACATAATGATAATTATTTTTACCAAAATTTTCCATACCTTCATCTTTTAACAAATAGGAATGAGAAAAAAAAGATAAACTTTTAATTTTTTCTAAAATTACATTTTAATTTTTAAAATATTACATATAAATATTTTATTTTGTTGTTTTTTTTTTTTTTTTTTGAAATTATAACATATAAAGTTAATTTTAAAATTTGGTTTTGAAAAAAAAAAAATGAAAACTATTTTTAAACACATGCTCATTAAATTGTTGAATTTCCGCCTTAGAAAATTTGAATTATGGTATAAATGCATATGTTTATTCATATACATAGAAAGAAGTAAAAATAGTTATGACGTTTATATATTTTTATGTCATATGTTTATAGAAAATAAGCCAGGAGTAAATGCTCTCCTTTTTAATATGTTATAGTTGAATGGTGTTGTGAAAATGGTGTTAGATGGTGTTGTTCTCGACTTGATTTATACACGGCAGTCTGCAAATCAAAATTAATTTATATATTTTAGATTCAAACTCTAGCCGATGACATTTTTTATGTATTCCAATAAATTCTGACTTTACTGCAGCATCCTTGAACTTAATATTGTTGTAGGCACATTTAATATAAAACAAAAAACTATTTAACCTATGACGTTAAACCGATATAAACTCAGGAAGCTAATATGAGTCATGGCAACTTTTAAGGTATTTTTAAGAAATATTATCTCAAACTCACAGATCATTTCATTTATTTTTAATAGAAAAGTTTGTGAATTTTGAGAAATAATTCATAAGTTGTTTAGGCATAATTCATTTTATACCTACTGAGGTGTTCAATAAACTGAACAATAGAACGCTATACAAAACGACTTTAATTTATAGAGACGACATTATTCTAAACTGGTTCTTTGTTTAAATTTTCTTCACTATTTTTAAACTTTTACGATGATACACAACGATGCACGAAATATAATATTTATCGTTTATTTCCTAAGGAAGTTTGTAATCCTTTAAATCTACCAGAAACACTCCTTTCGTAGTGTCTTACTGATTAAATTCATCTCTCTTTATAGCCCATAAATGTGTTTAAACCTCCTATATATACAGTTAACTCAGTATATTGACTAGGGAATAAAGATAGGAAAGGAGAGGGCAGAGATGCGGGAACTTTTAATTGGGGAGTAGAAAACAATGAATCTTACTATTATTATTATTAGTTTGCTATCAGTGACAAAGCCATCAACAGTTAAAACATGCAGTAGTTTATATTAGAACACCTTCCTACATGAGATAACCTGTCTTGTCAATCAATCTTGAAAATAATCTAAAAAAAAAAAAAAAACAATTCTATAAAGAGCGGTTCGAAATTAATTTTCTTCTAATTAACCACTTTCAACGTTCAAGCATAAAAAATGTGATGTAAAACTGATTACAATACTTTAACTACATTTTATATTCAAAGTTTCAATTGAAATCATTGATATTCAATTTTAATTTTTTGAAGTATTTAAGAACGCGTTCTAAAATAAAAATTGTTATGTTTTAATTGAAAATATTAGTCACTTGTCATAAATATTTTTCCCTAAATGCAATTAAAGAAAATTTATACAAAATTAAATGAAAATTGCAAATGTATTCGTGAGTTTATAAATAACTTTGGGTTATAATAACAAATTTGCACTACAGGCAAAACTTATTTTATGTTTTTGTATTGTTTTTATAATTACAAAAATGTTTATATAAATGTTCACATATGGGTTGGGCACGAAATCCCAAAACACAAAATCCCAATCACAAAATCCCAAAACCCCAAACATAAAATCCCAAAATTAGAAATGTTCAATGTTAATTTTTAAAATTGATCTTCTTCATATACAAACGTCAAAATTTCATAGATATATGTCAAAATTTCATATTTTTATATGAAAACCTGAATGCATTGACATACTTTAGTATTGGTTTTAGAGCTAGATTCAAAATCAGGGTTCCAATAACTTTCTTAGTAAATATTTGGGTACGGCAGCCCCCTTAATTTAAAATTAAATTCTTTCATATAAAAATGTCAAAATTTTTACAAAATTTACTGTTTTTTATAGAGAAATGTGAAAATTTAATAATTTTGTAGGAAAGCCTGTAAGTATTGATATGCTTTTATGTTTTATAGGGTTTGTGGAGAGAGGGCATCCCCTATTCATTCAAAATTAATATTTTTCATATAAAAATATCGAAATTTTTACAAAATTTACTATTCCTTCTAAATTTAATATATTTCATATATGAAAATGTGAAAATTTAATTTTTTTTTATGAAATTGGTATACGTATGGGCATACCAAATCATAAGTATTGATTTTAATGTACGATTCAAAATCAGGGTCATACCTTTTACGGAGTATTTGTAAACTCGTGTACACAAGATTCTGAATTAGGAAGGATTTTAGAGTTGGTTTTAAAATCAGAAAGTTGCCGCTTTTTCCAGAGGATTTATATATTAGTGCATGCCAGATTCTGATTTAGGAGGGATTTTGAGTTGGTTTTCCTGAGTTTTTACATATGTACTCGTGCATGCGAGATTGAATTAAGAGAGTTTTTAGTGTTGGTTAAAAAATCAGGGTTTATATATATTCGGATTTTTACACCATATTGTCTATTATTTTGATTGTACATGTTTGGATTTTGAAAGGTCGGATTTTGAAAGTTTGGATTTTGATGCATTTGGGTTTTGAAAGTTTTGATTTAAATATTTGGATTTTGAAAGTTTGGATTTTCTAGCAGAACGCACGAGATTAAGTCTTTCCACCTTTGAGAGAACGGCTACGCATAGAAAGAAAGATATTTATTTTGACAGTGTTTAACGGTGAGTCCATCTGCTTTTTTTTGGAATTTCGTACCCAACCCGAATAAGATTTCGTAATTTAGGATTTTGTAATAAGTTGAAAATTTTTTGGCATTTTGTAATTTGGGATTTTGTAATTTGGTATTTTGTGTTTGTTTTAGATTGGGATTTTGTGATTTGGGGTTTCCAACCCAACCCGCAAATTAGATATGCCAGGAGTCCAAAAATCATAAAATATAATATACTCTAAAATAAAATTTCAGCAAAATCTGATAATTTTATAATATAGTGCAGGAAGATTGAACAACGTAACATCAAAAAGAAGTTATTAAACTACTCATAAATTAAAATAGGAAACATCATTTTATAAAATTCCAACGAGCAATAACGTTTAGTTAAAATAAATGCTTATAGTTTCCCAAAAATAAATGATTGATTCACGATATTATAAGGTAAAATGAAGATGACACCCTAGATTATCTTTTAAGGATGACCGTAATTTACTAGAGATCGCAAATACAAATACTGAGGAATTAAAAAAAAAGAAAAATTAAACTACAGTTTCAAAATTGTATAAATGTTATTTTCAACAAATCTATATAGGTACTTATATATATATAGGTTTGTGTATTGTTATCCAATCTGTTTTAGCTGTCACAAAATATAACCACATCTTAATGCGACTAGGTATAAAAGTGCGTTTCACATCTCATCATCTTTACTCAAAATCATTTATTTTAATTTATTGTTAAAAAGAAAAACTTTAAGTTAATTATTGAATTAGATATATAATAATTGGATATATCGTCAATATATTTAATCTTAAATTAACCTGAAAAAACCGAAAATTGGGCTTGCCTTAGTAGTGATAACCTGAAGTCAAGAGTCTTAACGAAAACTTAAATCTATTCACAATTCAGCTTTCTTTCTACGAACTCCACCAAACAAATTATTAAAACCTTGAAGTTTGACACAACTCTTAGAAAAATACTTAGGATACACAAAACTTAGGAAAATATTTGAAGATGTGATTTTAACAAGAACTGAAACAAAAGGAATTTATGAAATTAAATTGTGAGTTAAAGGAAATATACTATAGATGAGCTTCGTAGGCCTCTCAAATTATGGATTTATACATATCTATATAAATCCTTAAATTGTGTTTCAGTTTAAATCAATTTTTGTCAACGTCAACATCAAGAAATAAAATATTTATAAATTAAAATTAAACTGAAACGCTGATTCAAAGTTACTGTAGTAATTTCATATTATTAATTATATGATATGTCAGTATATATTTTTATTTTGTTATAATAAAGGAAAAACTTTTATCCTTTTCATATAAGTACCTATTGCAAATAAAAAAAAATTCAGATTCTCTTTTTATTTTTTAACTTTTGAAATTTTATTTGTACGCAGAAGACAAAACATCTAAAAAAAATTTTTATTTTAAAAAATCAGTGCTTTCGTTTAATTTTTTTAGTGGAGATTTTAAATATATAAAGGGGCCTCGGTGGCCGAGTGGTCAAGCACGTGGCTTATTAACCGACGGAGTGCGGGTTCAAATCCTGCACAGGTAGCAAGTTTTATTAATTGAAAACAAATCCCCCTTGCTACCAAATATAGTGTAAATATATAATATAAACAGAATAAATAATATTAGTATATAATTTAATAATAGTATAAAAAACCTATAATGGCCTTTAGTAGCCGATGGTACATTAAATTTATGTATGTAATATTAATATAAATAAATAAATAAAATATATAAACTAGACTTGTTATTTTAGTTTTAAGAGTTTAGCTCATATCGAGAAGAAAAATTTTTAAGAAAATATATTTAAGATCTTCATTGAAATGTAATTTATCTCGCCTTTAACAGTTATTCCTACAATTGTCAAAATTTGTATACTCTTATCTTATAAAATATCCTTTAATTCTCTGATCCACTAACGAAATATTTAACATATACTGAAAATATCAGAAAGTTTTCTACAATATCATGAGTTGGGGTTGATAACAACTTTAATAATACACACATATATTATAGTTTTAAGCACTCAGCATCGGAGCGAAGTAATAAATTTAATATTTTTATTAATAGAATTTTGCATTTAAGAGTTTAGCCATTCTAAGAAAAAAACAATTGTTTTGCTGATGAACAAGTTATTACCTACTGACAAAGTATTTTTTTTACAATAAAAGTAACAAAGTTATCTTATTTTTTGTAAGGTGAAAATCTTCCAAAAACACCTAAACACTCTATTAAACGAGGAAGAATACAGTTGCCTTTGTCAACTCTTAGATACCCGTACGAACCGTTAGTATGTTAACAGCCTGTCACTCTGCTCACAATATTATTTTTTTAATATTTTAGTATTTTAAAATAATTTGGGTGAATTTTATAATTTCTAGAACTATGGGTTGTACATATATTCAAACTATATGTTTATATGTACATTCTTCGAAAGCAGATTTTAACCATTCACATAACGATTATCAATCCTAAACTTTTTCAAATATTCTATAGTACCATTTAATACTAAGCGGTAAATGTATACTAAATTTACTTAGTACAAAATAGTAAATATAATTTTAAATATTATATTATATTATATTTAAATATTCCATTGACAGAATAATTTCTTATAAGTACAATAAAATACATATATGTATGTAAATACGGCGCTATATAATATACATATATAATCTTATCATTCATTCACTAGTGACATATACGATATGTAAATAAACATGATATTATATAAGTATGTATGTATATCAATATCATATAAATAAAAATTCTTCAAGCAACCGTTATGTTGTATATTTATTTACATTTTTATGTACTACGCATTATATCCTCAACAATTTCAAATTATCGAATAAAACAAATGCAAAAAATTTGTTGAAGAAATTTGTTAGAAAATTTGAAAAAATCAAGTAACACTTTCGTCAATTATAAAGTAACCCTATATTAGTAAAAAAAGTTGTTAACAGAAAGAAGAGTATAATGTTGAAGCTTTAATTTTTGTGTATTACTTCAAAAAAATTCTAACAGGTGTTCAAGTTACAGGTGTTTAAAAATAGGAAATTTTCAGTTTTTGACTCCTTACAGCTCCTAAACGAAAGGTGACACAAAAAAAATTTCTAAAATGACTCATACTTATTTTCAAAGATCTAACATCTGTCAAAATTTCAAGTTTCCAACTTAAACCGTTTAGAAGATAGAAGGGTTAAAGGATTTTGCAACATTTTAGTTTCGCATAACGGTAAATTAAGACACCGTATGCCACAAATATATATTTATTGTATACATACTTTTAAAGCTAATGAAAGTAGTAATCGTTTGGCGTTTTCAAAATGAAGATATACCTTATACAACTTCTGCTATAACAATTTAAATATAGAGCTTTTTTGAACCTTTGGGGAGCTGTAGCTCCGTAACGGGTGGGGCTACAAAAAAAAGTTATTAAAAATAAAATTAATATTTTTGTAAGATCTATCAGTAGTTAAAATTTCATAGCTCTATTGCAAAAAAAATGTGGGGATCTAAAAGTTAGGTGTTCGAGAGCTACCCTAAGGCTTGGTCCAAACTCAACCGAAAAAAATAGGGAACCTACAAATTACTCCCAAAATATTTTGTGTAAATTTCAAGATTCTAGCTTTCTTAGTTTTTGAGTTAGCGTGCTGACGGACGGACGGACGGACGGACATGGCTCAAAAGTCTTAGAATTTTTTTCTGATCCGATCCATACCTTTGAAGGTATATCTAGCTCGCTTATTTCGAGGTGTTACAAACGGAGGAGTAATTTTATTATACCCGATCCTATCGTACGGGTATAAAAAGTAAGATTTATATTGACTAAATTTACCTCCTTCTATAGTCAATTTAATGGAATAAAACTGTTAACTACCCACGCAGTATATTGACTAAAGAAACTGTATGCAAGCAATGAATTCCCCTATTATTATTACAGTTTTGCTAACAGTGACGAAACCATCTACAGTTACACCATGCAGTAGTAAATAACATTTTTAACTCTAGCAGCTATTATTAAAAGTGTTTACGGTATAAACACTAATACGATATAAAAGTACTATTTTTTTTTACATTACCCCAAAAGTACCCTAAAAGTCAAATCCAATCCGTTATAAGTTTTTTTGCTTCAAATTCACCTTACTGGGTTTTATGTTTTATTAGATAATAATTACATAATAATTTTTTTTTACTTGGATTTATTTAAATTTTGTACGTATTTAAAAATTCTTATTATTAATTATGTAAATTGATATTGTCAAATCTTTAGACAGATTTTAAGGGGATGCCTAATTTCAAATCAATTGTCTATTCGAAATAGTCATATTGTTAAAACTCCAAATGTTAATAAAAAGCATTTCAGATTTTTTTTTTGTTAAAAATTAAATTAAATGGACAAAAACAACTTAAAGAATAAATACTACAATCGAAATTAAACGATACCCCAGTACCTGATGTATATGTAAAAAAAAAAATAACATTTTTAATAATGAAGATCATGATAATGTTATTTACTAAATCTCTTCTAATTCAAAATTGATGTACTAGTAAATAAAAAATTAAGTTTTATGTTTTTTTTTTTTAATAAATGAAAAAAAAAAACCGAAATCCAATTGAAACTAGACAGTCAAAGTTGTTTTCAACTAAAAAAAAAAAGAAAACTTATTAAAGAAAACAAAAAAAAAAGAAAATAAAATAAAATAAACACTACTTCAAAAGTTTTAATTGAAAATCTAAATCTTTGGCAACATAAAAAAAAGCACAAATTTCTTTTTCTTTTTGTTTTTTTTTTTTTTTTTTAACAAAGTTTTGTAAATAAAATTTTGTAAAAAGAAAAGAGAAAAACTGCAAGTTGCTTATTTTCACATAAGATTTTAATTGAAATTAATTTAAAAAAAATTTACTAAATTTTGTTTAATATTTTTTGTTTTCTGTTGTTATTTAAAGCATAGGTCCCAAATTATACCCATGTATGTATGATTTAAAAAAAAATATTTCTTACCTTGTTAAGCTAAAAACCATAACAAAAATTTTTTAAAATTCAAAAAATGAACTTTTATAACTTTATTAAAAATCAAAACTTTTAAAAAACTGTAAAAGTTTAACAAATACAAGTTTTCTTACACAAATTTTATACTATATTTTTTATTCTATACATATCTAAAAAATGTTTTTTTATTTAAATTCTGTTATTACCTCGCTACAAAAAAAAACAGTAACATTTTTTATTTTCTCAAATACCTACTCTAAAACACGTAAAAATATTAAGGAACTTTAAAGTTTCCAAGGTCACTTCTAAACCAAAATACGGCATGTTACAAAAAAATAAAGATAAGCGATATCTACAGAAGTCTGTAAATGAAATGTGCCTGAAACAAACCTATCAACAAATTGAACGAGTAAAAAAGTATTATTTGAAATAATAAAAATATTAATGTAATACATTCCAGTTAGCAAAAAAAAAAAAAACACATTGAGGCTTTTGTTAAACAAAACTATTGTAAGACATTTTGACAGAGTAACAGAGTAGCAGCTAGCAAGAAATGAATTTTATACCGAATTTAATGAATTCTGTAATCAGTAATCTTCGAAGCATATCTAACACAATAACCAATCTGATAAACTATATTACCTTTTTAAATAAATATCAGCATATTTAAAAAAAAAACGAGGAAGAGTGCAGTAGAGTAGACTGTGTCAACTCTGGGATACCCGTATGAACGTAATATATCCTATTATAAAACTTGATCATCTTTTAAAAACATTCAGATGTTTTAATACCGAACTACAGAGATATATTTATGTAAATTGTGGAGTTGTATGACAGCTACCCGAATCTATTGCGCCTAGCTTCATTAAGTTCCAAGAAATGTAAGAAGCCTAAACCGGCTGCATTAGATCAATCAAATTTTACAAAAGTTTTTGGCATGCAACTCGAAACTTTTTCACTAAATTTCAGTTAGCTAGATTCAATAGACACTGAGTTATTTTCATTTAAAGAAAGACGTTGTATGGTACCTACTCGAACCCGGGGGCCGAAAATGCTGGAGTTAAATAGCAAAACTAACAATTTTACAAAAGTGACGTAAAAAAATTTTCAGCCTCATAGCTCCTCTATTTTTTGAGTTATCGTGCGGACGGACACTGAGTTCTTTTCATTTAAAAAGAGATTTTGTATGGCAGATACCCGAACCCGTCGCACCACTACAACCAAATTTTGCAGAAGTTGTTGCCATAAAACTTGATCATCATTTGCAAGATTTCAGACGCCTAGCCTTATTAACTTCCAAGAGGTGCAAGAAGCCTGAACCGGCTGCTCTAGGCCAACCAAATTTTACAAAAGTTGTTGGCATGTAACTCGGCACCTCTTTACTATATTTCAGATTCCTAGCTTCAATAAACACTGAATTATTCTCATTTAACCGGATAAGTTGTATAGCAGCTACCCGAACCCGTCGCACCACCACAACCAAATTTTGCAAAAGTTGTTGCCATAAAACTTGATCATCATTTGCAAAATTTAAGAAACCTAGCTTGAATATATACTGAGTTATTTCTATATAAAGAAAGAAGTTGTATGGCAGCTACTCGAACCCGCCGACCGAAAATGTTGGTTTTAAATAGCAAAACTAACAATTTTGCAAAAGTGATGTAGCTCCTTTAGTTTTTGAGTTATCGTGCGGACGGACGGACGGACGTACATGGCTTAATCGACTCAGAATTCGATTCTGAGCCGATCCATACCTTTGACACTATATCTAGCTCGGCTCCTTTAAGGTGTCACAAACGTAATGGCAAATTTATTATACCCTTGAACATAGTTCATACGGGTATAAAAAAACTGCAATTACTATGCGTAGATTTTTCTTACGTATCTATCAGAATGCCCAAAAAAAAACTTGTACGAAAACTGCATACAAAAACTTAATTTTAAAATCGAATTATGAAGTCAGTTTATAAATTTAAGTAGTTATAGCAACTACAAATTGCTGCAGATAGTATCATTTGATTTGTTTCAAGAGAATTTTTATATAAGATCCTATACTTCGATTTAATGTCGTGACGTATGGCATAAGAAGAATAAAATAAATCAGGAGAAATATTTACGAAGAAGAGTAAAAATAATGTATCGTAAAAAGCTATCACAACTACAATCATCAATATTTGGTTTATAAATATTTTATTATTTTAAATGCTTTAATATAATCTTTAAAAATTTCATCAATTTTCATATTATGACAAAATAACAAAAATTATTTTTCTAATTAAATTTTAAATTATAATCATAATTTTATATTGAAATTTTAAATTTTTAAAATTTTTAGCATATTTTTTAACAATTTTTTTTTTGAAAAATTTACCAATTAATCGTCCGTCCGTCTGTTTACAAAAGTTCTACACCGCTTAATCTTGTATAACATTTTTTTAATGTAGCACAACCCATTACGTATCTACTTACAAACCCTCAAAGTAGTAAAAAGGTCTATTTTCAAATGTTTTATATTTTAAAAGTTCTGCTTAATATTTTTTCAATTTGAAAACGTCAAATGACAGAAAACGTCAAATAAATATTTTTTAAGGACAGCAAATATTATTTTTAATCAATATGAAATTCAATCAATAAATATAAAAATATGAAAAATATATTATTTAGTCAATAATTTTAGTTCTTTTGTATTTCGGTAATACTTTTAGTCAAAGCCTTAAAATTTTAAATAGAGGAATATCTTAGAAAATTAGTACATATTAGTATACCTCAGAAAAAAATGTTTGAATTTTCCACCGTTTACGAGCTTAGAGTTTAAGGAATTCAAGAATTTAAAATTAACTATTTTTAGACATTTAGAACTTGGGCATCTTTGCAAATTTGTCGTTAGATTTGTTTTTTAGATATGACATTTCATAAATTAAATAAGGTTTCTTTAAAAGTGAAAAAATTGCCTTATGATTTTCCGCAATTTTTTTCTTATATAAAAAATTCTAGGAATAATACTCATAATAAATTTTAATATAAAAGTCGTCACAATTGACTTTTTATTGTATCTTTGAAAATGTATGCCTTTAAAATCCTTTTATTTTACATACTTCCTTGTTATTTTGTCTTTTCTCCATCTAAAATGAGTAGTCAATAAACATATCTTAACATTAAAAAATAACAAAACAAAAAATTAAATGATTTCTCTATTTGTTGGAAAAATCAAAAATGAAAATTTAATTTTCTCATCTATTTTAAAACAAAATATAACAATTTTTTTTTTCCATTAGAAATATCTTGTATCCTTAATTGAATTAGAATGTATTCTACAAGATTAACTTTCACATATTTATTTTCTATTATTTAACAGTGCCCTCTTATTTTCCTTCTCCTAGTTATATACACATACAAGGTTTTTTTTTTTCGCTCTTTTCCGCTTCTAATATCTTATATTTTATGAACTTTACAATGATTAGATTTTTATTGAAAGGTTCCGTTGTTATTCGATTAAATTGAACGAATAGATTTTCAAAAAAAATGATAACAGTATTGTAAAAACAATTGTAGTAATGATTTGTTGTTTGTTTTTTTAGGTAAGAATTTCTAAATCTCTTTTTTCTTCTTGTGTTGCACAAATCGATTTTAAATGTGTCAAAAGAAGTATTATGTGAAGATCAAATTTAAAACTCAGAAGATATATTGGGCTTTTACAAGATTTTGCTATCAAAAATCATGTGTTAATCAAATAAAACAAAGTAACAACAACAAGGATATGCCAGAATTCAACACGTACTATATACCATAATACACTTTTGCTAGGCTAGATCAACCTATATGCAAATATATTTATATGCAACATAATAGGGTTTTCTACAGGCTAGTTATAATATTATTAATTGCCATTTGTATAGTATACCCTAAAAAAAAACAAAACTAGAAAAAAAAAGCACATACTAAAGGTTTAAAACTTTCAAAACTTATTTAAAATTTTTACCCAATACTGTATACATTTAGATTGTATACTCGGTATGTACAGTGCAAAGCACCGATATATATGAAACTATAATAAAATTTAAAAACAAAAACAAAAAAAAAAATAAATAAATAAACCACCATAGTAATTTTCATTCCTGTTTCCTTCCTGCTTTACTTTTTATAAAAGAAAAAAAAAAAACAAAAACCAAAGCTTGCAAATAGATTTATTTCATCATCTGGAAGATGAATTGTGATGTACAAAATATTAGAACTTCTACTTCATTAGATTACCTCCCTAACATTTTCTTTATCATAAATAGAAATGACAATTTGAATTAAGTTTGACAGAAAGAAACGTTGTTAGGAAACAAAAAAAAAAAAAAAAAAAATACAATATAAATAGGACGAATTAAAAGTATAACATAATAAACCAACAATTCCTATATTTGATTTAAAATTTTTCATATAAATAAAAAGTTAAGACACATATCTTTAAAAAAAAAAAGAAAAATATTTCTTTTTTTCTCGTTGAATTACACATTTAAGGAATTTAAAAGGTAATTGACTGGAATGAAAAAAAAAAAATCGAAAATGAAAAAAAAAAAATGGTAATAAATCCCATTTAATTAAAAAGATATTAAATATGATGTTAAAATATTAAATCATATATTGTTTCTGTATTCTTTTTATTCCTGAATATATTTGACTTTATATGAAAAATTATATTTTTTTTTTAATTATCAATAAATTTTATATTATAATAAAATATGTGTAGAACATTTTGTTTCACTTAATAAAGAAAACACTTCACTTATAAAGAAAATTTTTATTTATAAATTTAAGATAAAATTGTTTTTGTTTTTTTAAATTGACCATTTGAACTCGAACTTTACTAAACTAATATTGTCTTGAGAAATATAAAAACAAAAGTTTCAACTAGTTTAATTTTAAACTTTAGCTAATATTTTCCGGTATTCAATAACGGAATTTTTTATTTTTCCTTGCCATTCCTATAAGGAGCATTAGACATCAAATAAGTTATTTATTATTCATAGTTTACAAAGCTTCAATACAACACTTGCCAATTGGCGAATATTCGATCAGACTAAGTATCTCATTCAATCTATCATGCCGTATTTATAGTCAAGGGTATCAGAAAAAAAGTATTATACACTTCAGCTGCAAATGCCCAGCTCTGGAAGGATTAGAAAAATAATTCTAGGTAGATATGAATTCATTGATCATAGCGATCTAGCGGTTAATCAATCCGCAAAAATGGTAAAGATTTCTGAAAACCGCCAAATGAATCAAAAATTATGTCCAATATAATAATATAAATCTTGTGGTTGCGCAATTGGTAGCCTTTAACAAAACGATACTAACACACTAATTGAAGTTTTTGTCACAACCGACGGAACCAGCCACTTATACCAATCAACTATTTCTGTTATCACGTTGGAAAATTAATTACAGAAATTTTGTTTGTTTGATAAATATTCAGTATAGCCATCTTACAAAATTAATATTTTTCCAAAATTTTCTAATTTTCATTAATAATTTTCCATTTTTATAAAAAACCCATGTAAAGTATATACATATGTATCATATAATATGTATAATCTATACCTATATTAAACATTTTTAAAAAAGACGGTCTTGGATTCCGTTAAATTTTTGTTTTATTTTTCTTTTCGATTAAAAATTTTAAAATATTGGTTGTATGGTAGGAGTAGGAATTTCACAATATAACTGATTATAAAGATTAAAATTTTAGTTTAGTGTTTAGTACAGTGGTAGAGTGTGGGGTTATTAATAGTTGCTTTTTGATTTTGCAAGTTCGATTCAGTTCGGTTTTTTTTTTTGTTTTTTTTTTTTATATTTTAAACGAAATAAATTCTTACATATCATAATATCATAATAATATTTAATCTGTATAAAATAGATATTTAAAACCCTTTTACTCAATGATTTATCATCTTAGGCTTCTTATAATATATACATATATAATAGGTATATATTGAGTTTCCAATACTCAATAAATCAAGGGCAACTTCTAAAAGATAATAATAATCGTGTTTTTACAAGAAATATCATTTACAAAGAAATTTTAAATTCATAAAGGCTTTAATTATTGAAAATTGTATATTTACATATTAAATAAAATCATAAAGAAACTATACTGTATATATTGTATTGTAATTGCTAATTAAAACACCTCGAATTTCGAGGGGCGGGCGAATACTAGTTTACTCATAATTGCAAAATTATGTTTCTTTTTTTTAGAAAAAATAACTTTATTACGCTTTTCTGAAAAATTTGACTAAAAAACGAGCTTTTATTTTATTATATTTTGACCATATAAAAATTTTTTGATTTTTTATACTATTATAGAATATATCTATTATAACTTTTATAACAAACTTTATTAAAAATAAAAAAAAGTTGACTCATTTGAAATATACAAATAGAAGTATGCATAATATATGTTTATTAATGGTAAGATTGCAAGGACGATATTGCAAGGGAGCAAAACTCAGTAAATTTATAACCTTCTACATTTATTCGTCCTGCAATCGTAAAACCGAAACGATTCTTTTTTTTTTGCTATAGGACATACACAATAAAAACATATATCTAAAAACTTAAAATATGAGAGTCTGCTACTTTATGCATTTTAGGAACACATACTTCCACCAGTCTTTGAAGTAATAATAATATTTCAAATAGAGTCAAAAATTAATAAAATTATATTATTATCATTTTGTTTTTATTTTTATTCTATTGTAATATTATAAAATTAAATTTATACTTATTATTGTCTGGTATAATAAATATAATTTAAAATTGAACAAAAATTAGATTTATGTAATTTAATATTTATTATGTAAAACAAATGTCAAAAATAAAATATGAAACAAAAATTTATAACAGGAAACAGTTTTGAAAGTGTGAAGATATAAAAATTCATATGTAAGGGACCTCGGTAGCCTAGTGGGTAAGAGCGTATAAAAATACGCTGTAAACATCGAGGGAGTGTGGGTTCGAATTACACACACGTCGTAAGAGTAATTTCCCCTTACGACATGTACAGCCACGCCTGAAAAGGAAAGGCTGTGTAATTTCCTTGTTACATTTATGTGGCAAGGAAGTGCACTTAAAAAATTAAGACAAAATATGAAAAATTATAATTGAAATCTATAACCGACATTCTCTAGGACTCATAAGCCAATTAATACTAAAGAAAATAAAAAAAAATATTAATTTATAACAATAATATTCAATAATGAGGTAATAGGTAAGGTAAAAGTAAAGGTTGGTTGTATAATGTCTATAATATTATGAAATTAATTAATGAATGGCTATATTGAAAATGATAGATACATGAGCTGTGAATGATCAGAAGGAGAACTTCAAGAATTTAAAAATTTATCTAAAAGGAATTTTAAAACTAACGAACTGAATATTATGATAAATTTAAAAATATGGCCACCAGAGCTATAAAATTACTTTTTTTCAATTTATACAGGGTGACTCGTAAGTTAGTGCCTTCACATATTACAACCTGTAGGGAATAATGTGGAGACAAAACTTTTGTATGGCGGTTAGATTTTTGGCCCAATAGTTTCGATGCTGTGGAACCTTAAAGGAGATTTAGTGCATTTTTTTTTGTTTTGATTCAAATACCCATAACTGCTGCTACCAGCAAGTTTATAGCATTCGGAAAAGTGTTTTTAAAAGCATGAGAAAGGGGCTTTTCTAAGAGGATCTATCTTTTGTTTTTGTTTTTGCTCTAAAAGGTATTGAAGCCAAAAATTTTAAATTTTTTTAATTTTTGATAGAAGAAAATGCCCACCTTGCTAGTGACTTAATATGCACATTTTTTTAGGTGTTTAAAGCTTCAAATAGCCCCTTCTATATCATACAATATATCAGGTTCCACCGTTCGGGAGAAAGATTTTACTAGTGCCAACCTTTTTTATCAGGTCTTCCTCTATGCAAAGTTTATATTAAATTCTTTATATTAAATTATATTAAAATATTTAAATATTTTTTCTATTTAAATCTCACCATCTTCTTCTTGTTTATGCAGTTAATAAAAATTTCAGAAATTCACTTTGATATGCAAAATAACTTTTAGACATAATTTAAAAATATGATTAAAATTATCATATATTTAACTCTAAATTTCATTTAAAAACAGTTAAAAAACTGTTTATTTAAACTTTTAATTTTTAATATCTTTAAATTAAATTAATTTTACCATCTACCAAACTACCACCAATTGGTAAAATAATTTTTTTTTTTTTTTTTTTAATTAAATTCTGACAAAAACATTTTAATTCTTATTAAAGTATTTAACATAATACATGATCGTTAAAAAAAAATTTGTTTAAATTATTTTTTCGTTTTCCCATTTTTCCATTTTTAAAGTCATTATAATGGTCCCTTTCTTTTTTATTAATGGTAGGTAGGTATAAAAATAACACATTTACGTGTATATGAGATAAAAATATCATTATATGGTATAGGGAAAGAGGTATAGAACAAAAGTCTGTAGACAGGTGACTTTTTTATGTAATTATTACTTTCTACATTTATTTTAAATAAATCAGTGTTTCGAAAATGCATTCCCAGCAATAAAATTTTACAACAGGATTAAAATGGGTTTTATATTTAGCACATTTTTTTTAACAAAAAAAAATAATATTCAGTTTTGCTTTTTAGCACATTTCCAAAAATAATTTGAAAAAATGTGTCTAGTTTCACTCTGTCCGTCCGTCAGTCAGTTTACAAAACTTCTACACCGTTAAAGATAGAGAAAAAAATTTTTAACCATGTATAGGTCTCATAAAAAAATTAATGTTGTAGAACAACTTTTCCATGTAGCCCCATCCATTATGGAGCTACAGACCCTCAAATTTTTTTTACCTTTAAATAATAGTAAGTCAATATTAAAATTTTTTTAAATTTAGTATTAAATATACATTCATAACTCCGGCGTGCTTTTAAATAGGAACTTGAAATTTTGCGGGCAAAAAACAACTTTTAGAATTAGTATATAAGTTTTGTCAGAAAATATTTTTGTACCACCCCTTGTTTAAGAGCTATTAGGGCTTAAAAATTCAAAATTTGCTATTTTAGACACCTGTACGAATTTTTCTTATTTTAGACAACTGTACGAATTTTTCTTCGGCAAGACAAAAAAATTAAGGCTCCAGTAATATATTTTTACGTGTGTTAACTGTTTTGCTTAGTTATATAGGGTTCTGGACTTACAGCCCCTTAAATATGCAAAAAAAGTCATACTTTCATATATTTTATTATATGAAATTTTCAAATTTTGGTGCAGAGTCACAATTTTAAATAGTTTGGTATTATCTTTTGGAAATGTGTCTAAAAAATATCATATTTAGTGATATTGATAAATCTTTAAATTTTTAAGATTTTCAAAATCCATAAAATTAAAAGTTATTAGCAATTACTTTAAGCTGTTCTTATTTAAATTTTAAATCTCATAAAAATAAGGGAACGTATTGAAGAATATAAAAAAGTGCAGCATATATACGTTTAGGTTTAAACATTAAAGGGTACATTATTTACCATAGGTTATTAGCATATTAAAAGAGTAAATTATTTACAGGTTTTCGGAGTAATGCATTTTGTAAAATATGTACATTCATGTATGCGGTCGGTAAATATAGAAGAAACAATCTTTATTTCAATCCCTTAGGGGAAACAAAAAAGATTAAATTCAGCAGCGGTTATTTTTAAAATATTTTTCACATTTTTCATTCTGGGGCCCAATTTTTTTCCCCCACTATTTTAAATTCTTTAATGTTGAAATTTGTATGTAACAAAAAATAATTAGGAAGCACTTTAGAGTTGAAAACAAAATCAGAGTTTCAATAATTTGTTTAGTGACGGTTGGAGAAGGCAGTCCTCCACTATACCTTGTCAGCCACTTAGTATTATAAAAATTTTGTAAATGCAATTTATATCGGATAAACTATAAATTTATAACGGAAGTAAAGTATTCACCTTTTCTAAAAAAATTTTTCCGTGATAAATGAGGCACGGGATTTTAAGACCCGAGATTTTGACAAGTGAAATTTTAAGATGCGAGATTAAAAAACATATGAGATTTTAAGGCGCGAGCTATTGTATGCGATAATTTGTTGTGCAATTGCTGCGAAATTACAAGCTACTAGGTTGGTTTAAAAATTGTAAATAAGTAAATCAAGAGTAGACATAATAATCAAATATGTAATATAAAAAATTGCAATATAAATTATAATTAATATCATATTGTAAAAGCTGTATAATAAAATAATAATAAACCATAATTCTTGTATAAGATAATAGATGGCGTATAAATAAATAAAAGAAACGTCTCATAGTCTTATGTAATAGCTAAAGCCCAGTAATCAACAGCTTAGTGAAATTAATGATTCCAGAAATTGAAACTTAATGAAATATGCATAATAAATGACTTAGTGGATGCCCTATTATATATAGACAAGGAAAAACACACTATTCCTTACACCTTTAATTTAATTAAACATTTTGATATATAAAATTATAAACTACCTACCATTATTGTAACAGTATAAACTAATTTAACATAGCTTTTTTTTTTTTAGCATTTTTCGAGAAAAAAAATTTTAAAAAATTTGCCTATTAGTTTCACTCCGTCCGTCTGTTTACAAAACTTCTACACCGTTAAAGATAAAAAAAAAAAATTATAAGCATGGGTAGGTCTCATAAAAAAATTAATGTTGTAGAACAAGTTTGTCATGTAGCCCCCTCCATTACGGAGCTACAATCCCTCAAATTTTGAAAAAACCCAATTTTTAAATGCGTATATCTCATGTTCTGTTTAACATTTTTTCAATCTGAAAACGCCATTCGACAAGAATTTTTTTTACCATTATAAGTCAATATTAAAATTTTTTTAAATTTAGTATTTAAATTTACCCTTATGTGAAAACCAAATTTTGCATGATTTTTCTATCTTCACAACTCGAGTACGCGTTTATATAGAAACTTGAAATTTTGAGGGAAAAAAGAACTTTTAGAATTAGTATAAGCTTCCTCATAAATTTCTTTTGTATCGCCTCCTGTTTAAGAGATATTAGAGGTGAACAATTGAAAATTTGCTATTTTTAAACACCCGTAACTTAGGCACTTGTACAATTTTTTCTTCAGAATATTTTTACGTATTCTAACGATTTTATTTAATTATATAGAGTTCCGGACTTACAGCCCCTCAAAATTGCAAAAAAAAAACTTATTTTCACATATTTTGTTATTATATGAAATTTGAAATTTTGATGCAAGTGGCAATTCTAAACAGTTTGTATTATATCTTTTGGAAATGTGCGCTTTTAAAAACCATTGATTTACATTCTGCCTTGTTCTGTTTTATTTTTACTAAATTATATGGTATATAGTATATACCATATACCATATACATACCATATTACCATATTATAATATGGTATATTATAACATAAAGCATACAACATATATAGTATAATGTAAAACAAAAAAAAACAAAATAAGAAGCGCCATTAAGTCCTAAAAGAATCGAAAAATTAAAATTGCCAAAAAATTTCTTTAAACGTTTTAAATAGAGTTAAAAGCACATTTTTATTAATTACAAATGCATAAAAAACATTAAAATAATATAATAAAAAATAAAAATAAAAAAAATATGTAATAAATAAATTTATACTAATAACAGTTGAATGGAATAAAATATCACACATGTGTTTTAAAATATAAAGATTTTTACATTATGTATGTATATACATATGTACATACATATACATACATATGTATGTTTACAATTTTGTATAAATGAATAAATGGTTTGTACTTAAATGTCGACACAAAAGGGTTTTTGTTTTTCAATTCAATTCATGTGTATTAAGTAATTTATATTCATGTATTTATTTCAATTTATTTTTTTTATTAAATTATTTATAGTCAATATATATATATACATACATATACATTCATTTATATAAGCACATTATAAATACATTTTGATATATTACGCACTTTCATTTTTAATGTATTTACTATACAACATTTTGTTATGGTGTGTAATGTATAAATTTTACCAAAAAAAAAAAAAAAGAAACAGTTTACCGCATTTATTTTAATGAATCAATTATGTATATGTAGTTATTTTTCCACCCATTAAAAAGCAAAAAAAAATATTAAAGTATAATAATAAGTTTTTAAATAATAAATTCTTTTTTTTTTCAATTTTTGCCTTTCCCTGCTAAAAAATTTTTCAAGCATAAATTTCAATGTTAATTCTTTTAATCATATAAAATACTTTCCAATAAATGATGATGGTATATATGTTACCTAACCTCCACGATTAATTATTTTACAGTTATAGTATAATCAAGACCTATGTAAGTAAACAGGCTAAGAACTGAAAATACATGAATGTGGTTGTGAGAGAATTGCATTCGATTCTCACGTATCGCGCGTATGAATAATTTCATAATTGATGTGAGTCTCGATTATAGCCATATAAGCGTGTATAAAATTTTAAAGTGTGAAAGTAGTCTCGACGTATACTATTACGATATTGAAGTAATTTATCTTAAAGAAGCTTTTAAAATAAAAAATTTAAAGGAAGACAATTTTTTAGATGCATATTTATGAATGAAAACATTGTATTTTAAAATATTTTTCTTTAATGAATTATGTAAAAAAGATGCGACTTTAATTTTCTCTTTGGACCAAATTGAATAAAGTAAATGGTTTTTGTGTTATTTCATTTTTTTTCCATAAGACTGCGTGTAAATTTGTTAAAAGCTGGCCCCTTATTAAGCTTTTACTCTCTGCACTTCATGGCCTGATAATTGATCTGAGTCTCGAGTATGATATAAGATTGAGACCACTTTTTTATGTGGATAATACCAATACTACTCTCTAAGGCTGTGTTTTTGATTTGCGCTTGTATGCGCATGTAGTGTGTACAAGTTTTTGAGCTTTTTTGCGCTTGTAGATTGTAGCTTGTGATGTGTTTTAAGTTCAAGCTTTTTCTTGATTGTATTTTATAGTATTCGTATAATTATTTCGTAAATCATGTGATATTATGGCTTTGTCGGTAAATTCTAAATTGTTTCTCCTAGAAAACAGTTATTTAAAATATAAAAAATTATTAAAAAACAAAAAATGTGAAAAAAAAAATGCTTTTAAGTATCGTCATAAAAATGGAGAATTTTATAAATTACACCAGCAACTTTTAAATGATGAAGAAAGTTTTTATATAATAATTATTATAGAATGACTTCTGCTACATTTAATTATATTTTAAATGGCATAAAAGGAAAGTGAAAAAATACTTATAATAGTCCGCTGTATAATTTATTAATGCTTCATTATCCATTTTAATTTAAAAAAAAATCAAGTTTCACTATTAAATTAGAACAAGTAACTGGCACCAAAACAAATTTACATGCGCATGTAAATCAAATCAATTTGATTCACAAGCTACAATCTCTTACAAGCTTGTACAAGCGCGAGTAATAGCTTGTTAATTATAAACACAACATAACAATTGCATATAACTTAATACAAGCGCAAAAAAGCTTAAAAGCTTGTACACGCTACAAGCGCAAATCAAAAACACAGCCTAAGAATGAAATTTTCAATATTGATTTTTGCTTATAGGTACGGCATAAATCAAGCAACAGTTAAAGTAGCCAAAGTCCTGTCGCATTAATAAAATTGATAGGAATAGGTACAATTCGGTAAAATTTGGCATGAATGTTTCAGTTTGTGATCAACAAAACTGAAAATATGTTTACTTTATTATTATTCTTTTAACCCAAAAAAAATTTCAATTTCATTTTCAGCGAAATTTATCTATAAAGTACAAATGTATGTTCGGTGTTTCATGATATGTACACACATATGCATATGAACTATATATGTATGTACATATAATGTAGTCTGTGGCATATAGCATAATTCCAAGAAACTAATTTTAGTTGAGTCATTTATTTTGTTTTTTTTTCTTCTTTTGCGAAAGTAGATGGGAATATACAAAGATAAATAGAATTAACTCATCATCGGAAGGCACCAAAGAGGAGTAGAATGAACACGTGCCCTGTATTAGTAAATGGGACACATCACACTCACTACACACATACATACACACCACTAACTCACTAGACACCATCCATTTCGTTTTTTTGACCAAAAAATAAGCTATAGAACCTTTAGTACTCATATCACATATGTACACTGCCTGGCCAAAGGATGTTAAGTTTACTGAATGAAAATTGATTTGAAATTGTCAACCATATTATGAACAAAATTGTAGATGTTAATTTTTATTTAAAAATCAGAAACACGGTTCGAAACATATTCAAAAAAATGTTAGTATAAAACTAGAAGAAGACACAAACACAGAACACATGCCTAAATTGATAATGGGAAATTTTAAAACTGCGGGAAAAATATGTATAATAATAATAAAACGCCTAAATTTGAATACCTAAAAGGATTAAGGATATATGGTGGTAATAGAGAAAAGATAGAGAACACATAACTTATGTTGGAGGCGAATTTATGAAAATTTGTACCTACTCTTATTTTGTTTCTAAAATCATATTTATGTACTAATTATTCTGTTGCTTGTATATTGTATGTACTAAGTTATCTGTCCTGATTTCAAATGTTTTTTTTTATTTAATATAATAATATTAAAATCATCATTATAATTAATTTATGTACATATATACATATGTAAGTACATATTACAATTACATAACTGTATACAGACGTATTTATATACTTACTTATACATTATTTATATGGTAAATTATTATCGTTATTGTAAATTTATTTAAAAAATTCAAAATGCTTTAACTTTTATAATTTTAAAATTAAAAAATAAAAAAAAAAACAAAATTAATTTTAAATAAACTTTTATAAATATTTTGAATAGTGGTTTCTATTTATCTTTATGTATTATTTAAACTTGATCCTAATCCTTTATAAACCAAATTAGAGAATTTTTTTCTTTTTTAATTATTACAGTTTATTTTTTTTTTTTTTTTTTTTTGTGAATTTATTAAATAAACTAAACTTAACTTAACTAGTAGATATTTTTTCATTAGGTTGAAAAATTTTAACTAAAATTAACCTACAACCAGACAACTATAGCCATATATGTATTATGCAAACTTAAGTAATGCTTTTCTAAAAAAAAAAAAAAAAATTCATATGCAATATGAAACTTAACAAAAAAGTTATACTATTTTTTAAATAATTTAAAAAAAAAGAAACAAAAACTAAAACCTCATATCAATACTTTTTTTTTTTGTTTTTTGTAGATAATGTAAATATTGTATGAAAGCAAAAGAAAAACTTTCGAAGGATGCTCTCAACTTTTTATTTTATGTACATATTTTGTTTTTTTAAATTTTATAATGTTGCTAACTTGTAAACAATATCGCTTAAAGTAAAATCCGTTTTGGATAATCATTATTTCAATACAAAATATGCTCCAATTAAATATTTTAAAATCGATTTTAAATGAAATTGAAAATTGTATGCAATTTAACTAATTTTGATGTGTATTTTTGTGTGAGACAGTCTGCTATTCACAGTCTCCACTTAAAGTAAAAAATCTTCACTTAAATTTCAAATGTCTTTAGTTAAAGTAAAAATTATGTACTATCGAAGATCGAGTCGTATTTTCCGATATCAGTTTTAGATTTTTAATACTCTGGGATTCTAGTTTAATTCTAGTAGAATCTATTACCTATTATTATTATATTATAATACTATTCTATTATATTTTAGAAGCTATTACCATTTAGTACTTACTATGTACATACATACTTACTATATTGATCAGTAGACTATTCCATCCACAAAAATTCACATTAAAATTAATTAAATTGCATACAATTCAATTCGATTTAAAATCGATTTAAAAATTTATAATTACTTAAGGAACATATTTTACATGAAAAAATCTTCAGTTAAAGTAAAAAATATTCACTTAAAGTAAAAAGGTTTTCAGTCAGAGAAAAAAAGGTATAGGTACATATATTCAACATCAACGTATATACATAGGTTGAACCATTTTTCATACTTTAGTTTAGAAAATATCACATTATACTTATGTAAATTGAATAAGAAAGACTTACCGGTTACCGTTATTTTTTTATAATAAATATTCTTTTATTGTTTAAAAAAATGTCGGCACGTAAATCGGAAATTCAAACATGTTTATTTGATGTATCGTTAATTTGATACGTATTAAAATGATGCTTAACTTAAATCAAAGAACATGTAACATGTGTTATATGGTACAACATTAGTGCAAGTCTAATGGAGAAGATGCGGATGTTTGAAAGAAAATGCATTAGAGTTAGTGTTAATAAGATAAGAAAAGCAGATACGGATTTTAAGCATTACTATTCTAATAAATATATTTACAAAACGTCAAATATAAACAGAATAGATAATTTTATAATTAAATTAATTCGAAATCATTTCGATAGAGCACTAAGAACTCCAGAAAACGGTTTAATATCTAATATATTCTACCATAATGAGGAGTACATAAAAAAAACACTTGAAACTGGATTCATACCTCCAGAGTACTTTATATACCTCGATAGGAATGGTTTTATTCAAAACAATGAACATGTCCCTATATTATACCATTATAATAGACGGGCCACATGTAAAATAATAGACTATAACCCGAATATTTTTATTAGGGAGCAATTTAAATATGATATGTCAGTTCCATCAAAAGACACGCAAATAGATAAAAACTAGAATACTTTTAGATGAAATGTAATTATAGATTCATAGTATTACATAACTTAGATTAAGTTTAGTTATAAGTTTAGGTTAGTTTAAATTAGGCTAATTAGAATAGGGTAGGCTAAGTTTTAATAAAATTACAATTATAATAGTTATTTGGTTTTTATTATATTTTCCAAATAAAATAAACAAAGATGTTATATAATTGAAATATTATAATTAGGTAATTCAAAAAACTTTATAACCTATATATATATATTGTTAAATTAACAAATTAAAATATTATTTTTTAAGGTTAATTCAAAGGTTTTCCCATTTCCTTTAAAATAAATTTTGACAAACAATTCTCACTCAAACAAAAAATTTCATGTTAACTGCAGCAAAGATATATATAACATATCTATATCTAAGTGAAACATTTGTAATAAATTGTACAATTTATGGAGCTTAAAAATAAATAAATAAATAAATAAAATAAATAAACATTTAAATTACGATTGAAGCCCAAATTTTTTTTTTATTTGAAAGATAATTTTATGACATTTAGGTTTTAAAAATAATTTCCACCATATGTCTACCACGACTAACTCTGAGGAACCGCATTCAATCACACCAATTTTGGATCCCTTTTTCGAGAATTTCAGGCCTTATTTCATCAATAATACGGGTTATGTTCGCTTCCAAAGCATCTATTGTTTCTGGTTTATCAGCATAAACAAATGACTTCACATAACCTCAAAGAAAATAATCCAGTGGAGTTATGTCGCATGATCTTGGAGGTCAATTAATTGGACCATTTCTCAAAATAATGTTATCACCAAATCTTTATTTCAATAAATCAATTGTTGCGGTAGCAGTATGAGGTGTAGCACCATCTTGTTGGGAGTAAAACACTTATCGATACCATTCAAATTTTGAAGCAAAAACTAATTGATCATCGATATGTTACGAGCACCACTAGCTCCAGCATCGTTTTTAAAATAATATGGACGAATGATGCCTCCAGCGTGTAAACCACACCAAACGGTGCATTTTTCAGGATGCAATAAAACCTGCTGAAGTTCTTGAGGATTGTTTTCGCTATACGGCACTGTTACTTGTTTACGTAGCCGTTCAACCAAATACGCTTCATCACTAAATACAATTTTTCGATAAAAAGTGCTGTATAAGTTTTGGCGAATTGATTTTGAAAATAAATTTCAACAATTTGTAAACGTTGTTGCGGCGTGAGGCTTTCCATGATAATTTGTCTATGCTTACTGAAATCAAATAAAAAAAAATTTGGCATCAATCTTAATTTAAATGTGTTTTATTTCAATTTAAAGCTCTATCATTCTAAAAAAAAATACTCGTTATGTTCTTTGTTTAAACTCAACCTTATGCTAATACGTACAATATTAGTTTGATTATTTTGCACTATTTATTGTATAATTTTGAGTTTGATTTTTTATTTTATTTGTGAACTCTTCTATTATGTGAAATCGTTAAATTTAAATGACTTAAATCGCCCATAAAATGATGAATTTCTTGCAATTTTACAATTAGAAATTTCCTTTTAACTTTCCCACAACTTTGACGTTTTTATCTTAATTGCTGTTTTTCTTATTTTTCTTACATTTTTTTTTTTATTTAAATTGAACAACTAGAAATTTATTATTGTAGGAGTTTGTAGTAGTAGTTACATAAATGTGTCGGATATAGTAGTTATCTGACACCCATTACAGAAAATTACAAAAAATATAAAACGTCATTGCATAGCTTTTGAAAATACAAATAAAGTATAAACTAACTTAACTAGAAAAGAACAAGCAGCCCTAAGCATAATTTGGTTTAATAAGGAGATTTTCTGTTTTTGTTAAAAAAGTTTTTGTTTTCCAGTTGTTACTTGTATTGAAAATGTTTCTCTAAAAAGAACATAATATATTCTGTATATATTTTGTATTTACATTCATGAAATATTTTTGAATATAATATGTACTTTCATGTACATATAGATTTTTAAATTTAATATTATGTTAAAGTAAATTTTTATCTTTAACAAGATAACAAGTACATTACATTTAATTTAAATTAATAATTTAATATGCACTTAGAATATTTATTAATTTTGTTATCTCTTTAATAATCATATCTGTTCTCTTAATAAATTCTGGTCCGTAAGAATATTTCGGTACAAGAATTTGTAGAAATTCAATTGGTTGGATATCCAAAATGTTTGAAAACAAATTCTCTGAATAAGTTTGAAAACTTTAGAAATCATAATATGGATGCACCTTTAACTTCAGAATATTTTATTCCATATTTTGTATTGACTTCTTAATTAAAATTATTCAAGTGTTTACATCTAGGAACACTTAATACTTGATACTTAAGATTAAGTTTTAGAAGCTCCGATTATTTGAAACTAAAATCAATATATGTAATAATAATAATACTAATCATTAATGAACAAGACAAGGCTTAGTCCGTTATGAGATATCACGCGATTATAAACATATACTTATAAGCAGATAATTTTAATTTTTCATTTGCTAAGAAAATTTTGCTAAGCGATTCTAATAAGCAGATAATTTTAATTTTTCCATTTGCTAAGAACATTTTAAACATTCACTTTTAGTAACGAATGTTTACAAATAGAGTTTCCACGTTGATAATTAGACACAAAAAATTTCCTTAAATCAATTAATAAAACAATTAGTTTACTGTTTTTATTTTCAAATTAAAACTTTTTAGCCACAAACTACATTTCTTACCTGAAAAAAAGTTTAATGTACCTTTAGTTTATTGTACAAAAAAAAATGACTTCATCATAATATTACAAACTTCTATTTATTATTTACAAAATTTGTCATTTCATTAATTTAAGTTTCAATTTAAAATAAAACAAAAGTAAGCACAATACTTTAATCTTAATATTGAAAATTATATAGATTTCAAACTTTAAATTAGAATTACTGAAATAAAGGCAAAGGATAAAGCTATCACAGTAAAATACAAAAATAAACTTAATATATGGATGTATCGATATCTTATAATCCTCTCCTCCTATTATTCTAAAATATTTTCTTCATCAGCAGGATAATTTAATAAAGTAATTGGTGGATGTTCCAAGTGAATCTGGTAACGATATTATATTTAGATTTAATTACTTGGATCCTATGAAATAAATAATACTTACATCACGGAACTCATCTGTATATGTTAATATATTGAAAGAAAAGATTGTCGCAACAACCCATTCCGATATTGAGCTTGCGACATGAAATTTCCAACCACCATCTGATGGATACCTTTAAATTATAAAAACAAATCTTAAGATAACGTGACATTGACTAAATTTCTGTATTTATTAATACAATTAATACTAACCATTTTCTTGGATCTTGACCTTTAAAAAGAATGTGCGATATTATACCGGTTACTGCTAACACAAAAAATAATATTGTGCATACTATAGCCATTCCTAAACGTAGATGTGCTTTAAGTTTAGAACCAGCGAATGGTTGAATCATATATGAAATTAATGCCTAAAATAAAATTTTATTTAATAATAATATTTAATGTTCAGTAATTATTTCAAATTTTACCTGCATCCAAAAATATAAAGTTCCAACACCAAAAGCAAAAAATGCTCCAGTAAAATGAACTATTCTTACATTTGTTTCCTGGAAATTAGCTACAACACTGATACCTAAACATGATATTACACCAAACAAAGCAGAAATTTTATTATATTTTAAAATTGTTTCTCCAATTTCAGGATGATGGCTAAACAGTTGCAAAATTTGACGATATCTAATATAAATAGTGATACCCACTGAAACAATATTAAAATATTGAAATATATAGAGTAAATAAATAAAATAAAAATAAATATTTGAATTTTTATACAATTTTACATACATAAAACACTTCCAATGTTAATCATTTGGCCAAATACACATGACTCAGGCGAATATGTTGCGGCATCAGATATATAAGGAATATCAGGAACTACATGCCCTTGAATAACTGCTGCTATATATCTAAATAAATTTTAACTAATATTATAATTGAAATTCGTCTTAAATACTATGAATTTTATCCTTACGTGCAAATAAAAGTTACTTGAAAAACTAAGAAAACTGCTACTGGAATTAAATATATTTTTGACATGGCTAGTTTCTAAATATTTTATTTTTAATACGTTAAAGATTAAATTGGTTTTTTTATAAAAATATTATATACAATCCGATTATTTTTTCCAATTTTATCTAACTGTTAACTATATAATCAATCATTAAACACTTATCACTGTATAAAAAATACCGTAAATTTTTAAATTGATTAGATTTACAATTTAGATTTAAATTAACAAAATAAAATTTGAATACACTCAGTAAATGCGTTGTTAAAGTTACTACAAAAACAAAAATTACATATTGTCCAAATAGAAATTTAAAAAATTAAAATTAATTCCAAGTTCGTAATAATTTTTCAAAACAAAAATATCCAATGTCATCTGCATTCTGCATTGATTTTGACAATTTGATTTACAATTAATGACAAAAATAAATCTAAGCTGTCTAATCGGAATGTCATTTCGTGAAACTGTGCTGCCGTTATAAATTACCCGTAAAGTAATTTCAAAAAAATTTTTGACATTTTTTGCTTTTCTGTTTCATTTTAAATTTATTTTTTGTATTCGTTATTTCGTTTATGCAATTGATAAAATGCATTTGATGAAATGTTTTTTCTAGGATAGTAAAAAAGCAAGTGTCAGGATAGTAAAAAAATATTATATCTGTTGTTTTTATACAAACATCATTTATATGAATAAAGATTTTTTTTTATTTTAGTTTATAAAGTTTTAAATACATACTTTTGTTATATTTGGTTGTATATTAGTATAAAATATTTGTATGTCCACTACATATTGTATACCATTCAAACTTAATGTCTAATCTTAATGTAGTTTCTTACATTTTTGCTAGATTAGTTAGATTGATTTTTTTCATCTGAATTTTTCCTAGATATTAAAGATAAATCTCTTTTTCCACCCAACTTCATTTCACATAATTTTAATATTCATAAAGAGTAAAGACATTTGAAAAATTTATTTTGTTACGAATAAAGTCGTGTACTACGCCACACAGTCACAACACTCACAACACACCACGTAAACCCCCTATATACCGATCACTGAGCAATGAATACACAGGCAAAACGTTCTGGTTTTTTTAAATGGCCGCTGCAGAAGTTATGTCAAAAGTAAACAAAAATTAGTTTTGTATGAACTTCTTATTATGGTACGAACAATTTTTTTCTTGGTTATTAAAAACATAAATAAAATAATTTCCAATTACATAATTTCCAATTGGAAAACAAATATAAAGTTCTTTAATTTAGGTTCTTTTTAACTTAATAAAGTTTTCTTCCTGATTTCAAAAACCCTAGAACAAAATTTCCAATTAAATATCAACGTTTAACTAATTATAACATATAACGAAGTTAAAATGAACTAATTTTTATTATTATTTCTTTTCAAAAAAAAAACACAATAATTGTTAAGGAAATTCAAATGTTTTTTATTTAATGTGAAGTACAATCGATACAATTAAGTTCTGAATAATGGCCATTCAAAAAACGTCCTTCAAATGGCCTTCACGAATATAAATATTCATATGACGTGTTATAATATTATGTATAAAATTTGGACTTAGAAAAAAAAATTAAATAAAAGTTAAAGTTGTTCGGATCAAAAAATGTTCTATGGCAAAGTTGTTGCTCTTTACTTGTATAACAATTTTTTCTTAGCAATTTTTCTCATAATATTTTTCTGTTACGAAATATTCGTAAAAAACTTAAAAATGACACTAATAAACTACTGCTTCCGGTTGTACGATTTACTCCAAAAGCTTATCAATCCAAGATATTTACATTAAAACCTTAAAATATGAAATTCAAAAAATTCCACTAAGTCGTTTAGGCTGAAGCTGAACCCGTGTCCACAGACAAATACACATCCACATACCCATACACACACACACTCACACACCCACACACAGCCAGACATCACGCCAAGACCTAAGTAAACATGTGATTACTAAACAGGCCAAGAAGAAGAACTGAAAACACATGAATGTAGTTGTGAGAGAATTACAATCGATTTTCACGAATCGCGTGTATGAATAATTTCATAATTGATGTGAGTCTCGGTTATTGCCATAGATATATTAAC
Source organism: Poecilobothrus nobilitatus (assembly GCA_947095535.1). Lineage (NCBI taxonomy): Eukaryota > Metazoa > Arthropoda > Insecta > Diptera > Dolichopodidae > Poecilobothrus > Poecilobothrus nobilitatus. The sequence continues at coordinate 7,795,385 of OX352774.1, forward strand.
TAATAGATGGCAAGTTAGGTATAGTCGTTTCTTTTCTTCTTATGTGTTTTCCTATCTTAAGGTATTCAGTCAAAAAAATACATATGCATTTTATAATATGTATACATTTCGTTCACTCAGCTCTTTATATTTATTAAAATAATGTAAAGCAGTTTTTCATAACCAGTTTCATTCAGAGATTTTAAGTTTTTATATTACTTAATAATTGATATATTTTGTTTTTAAAATTAAAATTTAATTTAATTTAGGTTATTAAAAATTTTAACTACTTGTAATGTAACAAAATTAGTGATAAAATCCTTTAAAAAATTAGAAATGAATTTATTTCACCTTTTAGGAACCTATTTCTGAGGAAACTAAAGCAATACATACGCACGGTTCACTCAGCTGTTTCTCAAAATTGGCTGAAAATATTTTCTTCACTGTCTATCTATTAGTAATATATCTATGGTTCGAAGTAATAGATATGTATATGTATGTACATACCTTAACAGGTGGAAAGCTATCACCAATTAAATGTGTGGGAGTCTATATGAATAAATATATACAAAAAGGAATTGAAGCGTGTGGCCTCGGTGACCTAGCGGGTGAAAGCGAACAAAATACACAGTAAACTCGAGTGTGGGTTCGAATCGTAATATTATAATAATTACCCCTTACGACATTTACAGCCTCTCCAGGAAAGTAAAACTATATGAAATTTCCTTGTAAGGGCCTTGGTGGCCTAGTGGGTAAGAGCGTATAAAATAAGCTGTAAAACAACAAGGGAGTGCAGGTTCGTATCGCACACACGTCGTAAGAGTTATTCCTCTTTACGACATTTACAGCCACGCCTGAATAGGAAAGGCTGTGTGATATAATACATACATATGTACCTTGATTTTGATTGCAAGGCTAAGAATTTTTGATGTGTTTGTTCTTATTAATTTTATAAAGTAATTTTTACTGCATTTTACTGTATTGGGAAAATTTTACAATTTTAAGGAACTCTTCCTACCTTAGTTTAGAAAATTCTTTAGCAGATTATGTTAAAATATGACGTTTGATAATTTTGTATGTTACAACGAAAAACTTTTAAATTCTATATACATATATGTATATATCCCAAATTTTTAAATTGTTGACCTATCATAAGTTCTTAAATGACGGGAAAATAAACAATTGTTATGTTTAATTGCTTACGTTTAAATACTCCTGCTTATGTTTCTTATTTGTCTTAAGATTTGAAATTTCCAGCTTAAAACCTTTATGGGAGATACCGGGACTTCATTTTTAGAAAATTTTAATAAATTGCATTGCTTTTTTCAAATGCAAATGAAAATGAAAATTTTATAAACAGACATCAAGGTGAACAGACGAAAGGACTGAGTGAAATTAAGTATACATATGTATTTTCTTTATATTTTTGTTAAAAACTAACTAAAACATAAAAAAAAGCTGATTAAAGTTCAAAACTATAACAAAAACAAAATCTTAATAATGTCTGTCTCTTAAAAAATTGTAAATTTGAACGTTCATTGTAAAATGGCAGCATAAAAAAATTAAAAAAAATTATTTTTTTCCTTTTTCCTTAGTTTTCTTCTTTTATTAAGAAAATTCATTATTATTTCGTCCTTATATTATAATGCATAATTGTTAAGAAAATGCATCTCAATAATTTAAATATGAGCAAGTTGATGAACTGAACTTCCTTAAAATACCAGTTAAAAATAATTTACATAACTTTTTGAACAACCAAAACTCAAATATTAGCATTTTTGTGTAAGCATGTTAAGTAAATGCATGTTATTTTGAATAAATATTATATTTAACATACATATAACAAAACTGATTTTAGTTCACATAACATACAAAAAACATATGTTATATATACATACTTATATATATAAAATTCCTTATACGGCATATATGTATATATATTTATGTAAATTAATTAAATTAAAAACTGTTTGTTAAAACTTACTGAAATATAAAATTTTAAACTGAAATAAATGGCCCTTTTAGAAAACTTTTAGTATAAGGACTAGAAAAGAAGGAAAGTTAAACAAAACAAAAATAATTTTTTTTATATAACTCTTAAAGCACCAAACGGACAAAGTTTATACAATTATCTTTTTATTCTAGTGATTTTTTGTTTTTTCTAAATTAAAGAAATTATTAATTTTATTGTCTGTCTGTCCTCTTTTATACTAATTTGCGTACGAAATATCAGAAATGTAATTTAAGAAATTTTGATAGTAATTATGATCATCACTTTGAGGAATCATAATGTCCAGTATATTTTGTTTTAAAGTTCCATACATTCTTTGATCTGTTCTTCCATTAGTTAAAACTTTCTTTGTGAATTTTTAGGACAAATTTGAAAGTTATTATAAAGTAAGATATTGGCAAAAGAATTTATTTCAAAAAAAGTTGAGATTGATTCATACTATATGGTCTAAAAATTGAAAGGAAGATATATTAAAAATTCAATATTCGGAAAATATTCGGTGGAATAAACAGAATTTAATAAAATTTTTGATTACTTTGGTTTATTTAAAAAGTGACTTGATAAAAATTTCAAAATTAATAAATTTAAACCAAGCGATTTTGACCGTCAAAACTGAAGATGTTGTTTAGATGTTTAGCATATTTCTTTTTACACAGAATGCTTCATTAGCGCGTTGCATAAAATTGAAAAGTTTTAAAATGAATTAAAATGTGTTGGAAAGGGTGTTTAATGAAAAAATCACAGTTATTCGAAGAAAAAGATAAAATTAAATCATAATTTTTTTATTTAAAAAATTGTCAATTTTGCAACTTTTTAAAAATATTATATATACGAAAACCTTTCAACACTCTTATCCTGAATTTGTTTAGACATTCACAATTGTTTTTTTTAAACATCCCTAAAATGAATCACACTATTCATTTTAGCAAACACGGTAATAGGATATTGTACGAAAATTTAATTTCTCCTTTAACTTGCCATCCCCATATCGCCAAGCCCCACGAGTATTTAAGAGAAACGTGGGGCTTGGCGATATGGGGATATATAACTCTCTTTTATTAAGCCACAAAAACTTAGTTTATAGAAGAAAGAGTATGAAACGAAGAGTAGCTTAGCGCATAATTAATTTCAATTGAGAAAAAATAAACTAAATATTTAAAAAAAAATATGCAAATCACCTGAAATTATAAGCGAAACAAAATTGCTTAGTTTATTTGTAGCAATGACATAAAATCTTAAAATTGGTCTTCTTAACAAAAAAAAATTAAAATAAAGTTAATTTAGCTATATCTCAAATTTTCCTAAATTTCCTGCACAAATCTTTTATATTACAATATTTTCTGTACTGTTAATAAATAAACGGTAAAAGCGTTTTTTATTTTATTATTATTTTTCTTTGCTTCCTTGTGAATGAATAATAAAAATGTAAGTATCATTACTTTTATACAAAGTTTAAAGATATAACGAGCCTTAACTTACAAAAAACTCTATTCTAAAAATTAATCAAATGTTCTATACTTTACCGATATTTTGTTTTGTTTCCATTTCAGTTAAATTGACGGAAATATGAAAAACCGAGGAAGAATACAGTTGCCTTTGTCAACTCTTAGATACCCGTACGAACCGTTAGTATGTTCACAGCCTGTCACTCTGCTTACAATATTATTTTTTTAATATTTTAGTATTTTAAAATAATTTGGGTGAATTTTATAATTTCTAGAACTATGGGTTGTACATATATTCAAACTATATGTTTATATGTACATTCTTCAAAAGCAGATTCTAGCCTTCCACATAACGATTATCAATTTCAAACTTTTTCAAATATTCTATAGTACCATTTAATAGTAAGCGGTAAATGTATATTAAATTTACTTAGTACAAAATAATAAATATAATTTTAAATATTATATTATAATATATTTAAATATTCCATTGACAGAATAATTTCTTATAAGTACAATAAAATACACATAATACATATACATAATACATATATGTATGTAAATACGGCGCTATATAATATACATCTATACTCTTATCATTCATTCACTAGTGACATTTACGATATGTAAATAAACATGATATTATATAAGTATGTATGTTAACAATATCATATAAATAAAAATTCTTCAAGCAACCGTTATGTTGTTTATTTATTTACATTTTTATGTACTACGCATTATATCCTCAACAATTTCAAATTATCGAGTAAAACAAATGCAAAAAAATCGTTAAAGGAATTTGTTAGAAAATTTGAAGAAATCAAGTAATACTTTCGTTAATTATAAAGTAACCCTATATTATTAAAAAACGTTGTTAACATAAATAAGAGTATAATGTTGAAGCTTTAATTTTTGTGTATTACTTCAAAAAAATTTTAACAGGTGTTCAAGTTACAGGTGTTTAAAAATAGGAAATTGTCAGTTTTTCACCCCTTACAGCTCCTAAACAGGGAGTGATACAAAAAAAATTTCTGAAATAACTCATACTTATTTTCAAAGATCTAACTTCTGTCAAAATTTCAAGTTTCCAACTTAAACCGTTTAGAAGATAGAAGGGTTAAAGGATTTTGCAAAATTTGAGTTTCGCATAACGCTAAATTAAGACACCGTATGCCACAAATATATATTTATTGTATATATACTTTTAAAGCTAATAAAAGTAGTAATCGTTTGGCGTTTTCAAAATGAAGATATACTTTATAAAACTTGTGCTATAACAATTTAAATATAGAGCTTTTTTGAACCTTTGGGGAGCTGTAGCTCTGTAACGGGTGGGACTACAAAAAAAAGTTATTAAAAATAAAATTAATATTTTTGTGAGATCTATCAGCGGTTAAAATTTCATAGCTCTATCTCAAAAAAAATGTGGGGATCTAAAAGTTAGGTGTTCGAGAGCTACTCTAAGTTTTGGTCCAAACTCAACCAAAAAAAATAGGGAACCTACAAATTACTCCTAGAATATTTTGTGTAAATTTCAAGATTCTAGCTTTCTTAGTTTTTGAGTTAGCGTGCTGACGGAGGGACGGACGGACGGACATGGCTCAAAAGTCTTAGAATTTTTTTCTGATCCAATCCATACCTTAGAAGGTATATCTAGCTCGCTTATTTCGAGGTGTTACAAACGGAGAAGTAATTTTATTATACCCGATCCTATCGTACGGGTATAAAGAGAAAAAAAATTATTAGTCTATTACGGGTATAAAAAAAAAAAAATAAATTTTTAAATATAAAATAAAAATTTATTACCATAATAAATAATATTATAGCTTTTAATTGAATCGTTATAAAAAAAATTCAAATTAAATTTTTCTGATAATTCCAGTTTTTTTTAAATGACAATTCCTTGCTTTTGCGTTCCTGTTGTTTTTGTTTTAAATCAATAAAAATTTCTGCTTTCTTCATATTTGTTAAAAATTTCGTAGAACCTCAGCCTAATAATACAATGCTAACCTTTTATTGATTTGCTGTTACTGTTATACTTTGTATATATTATTATGTGTATATGTATGTAGAATTTATACATTCATTTCTTTAAAAAAAAAAAAATTTAAAATCTAAAAAAGAAAAAAAAAATAATATCTACTACCTTTTTATTAAGTAAGTAATAAAATGGATACTTTTAGTTAAATTGATGATTACAAGGTATTAGACCGAAAAAAATTAAAATGAAAGCATAGACATTTTGCTTTTTATTTTCAAAAAGCAAAAACATAATTTTTTTTTTTTAATGATAGGAATAATAAAAAAAAAAATTGTTTTCCATCTTATACAAAGTCCTTCATTTAATCTGTCCTATTAGTAAATTGTATTTATTTTTTTTTCCCTTTTTCTTAGATTTTTTTTTTCAAACCTATCTATTAGGAAAAAAATAATAAAATTATTTATTTATATATGTGTATGCATATGTATGTATGTAGAGTAGATTAGAGTATAGATTAGGTATTATAATAAAAATGTAGCAATAAATAAATAAATAAATATATAAAAAAAAAAATAAAAAAAAAAATGTGAAATTTTTAATTTATATAAGGACATCTGTTTTTCTTTCGTTTTTATAAAAAATTGACTCTGCGAAATAGTGTCTAAGTAGATAAGATCTAAAAGTACAAAATGAAATAAGAGAAAAAAAAAGGAGATTGTTAAACCAACGGTTTTCAAAGACGAACATTTTCCAAAAGACAATACAAACTGTTTCGAATATTATGGCTTGCACTAAAAATTGAAAAATTATCTTAGAATTTCATATAATAAGAAACAAGGTAGAATGTAAACCAACGGTTTTTAAAAGCGCACATTTCCAAAAGGCAATACAAACTGTTTAGAATTGTGACTTGCACAAAAATTTGAAAATTTCATGTAATAAGAAAAAACGTGAAAATAGACTTTTCTGAAATTTTGAGAGGCTGTAAATCCGGAACCCTAAATAATTAAGAAAAACCGTTAACATACGTAAAAATATATTACTGGAGCTTTAATATTTATGTCTTGGCTAAGAAAAATTTGTACAGATGCTTAAGTTGCAGGTTCCTAAAAATAGCAAATTTGAGCCCTAATAGCTCTTAAGCTGGGGCTGGTACGAAAAAATTTTCTGATTAAACTTATACTAATTCTAAAAGTTCTTTCTTGCCTCGAAATTTGAAGCCCCTATCTAAAAGGTTGCCGGAGTTACGCCGGAGTTTGGTTTTCATATAACGGTAACTTTAAATGGTAAATCACATAATATTGCATAATTTTGATATTGTTTTTGAGAGGTAAAAAAATTTTCGATCTTTTTGTACTTTTATATTGTAAAACTACTACGCAGAACCTGAGATATATACATCTCAAAATTAGGCTTTTTTGCATTTTTGGGGGCTGTAACTTTGGAGCCCTACACAATTAAAAGAAACTATTAACACACATAAAAATATATTACAGTAGCTTTTGTCTTGCCGAAAAAAAATGTATACAGGTGCCTAAGTTATAGTTGTCTAAAAATAGTAAATTTTCAAATTTTGAGTCCTAATAGCTCATAAACAGAGGGTGGTTCAAAAAAATTTTCTGAGCAAACTTATCCTAATTCTAAAAGTTATTTCTTGCCTCAAAATTTCAAGTCCCTATCTAAAAGCGTGCCGGAGTTATGAAAGTAGAAAAATCATGCAAAATTTGGTTTTCACATAACGGTAAATTTAAGTATTAATATAAAAAACATATATAATTTTCATATTGATTTGTAAAGGTAAAAAAAAATTTTGTCGAATGGCGTTTTCAGATTCGAAATAAGTTAATAATATACGCGTTAAAAAATAGGGCTTTTTCAAAGTTTGAGAGGCTTTAGTTCCCTGATGGATGGGGCTACATGAAAAAGTTGTTCCACAAAATTAATTTTTTTATGAGACCTACCCATAGTTAAAATTTATTTTCTCTATCTTTAACGGTGCAGAAGTTTTGTAAACAGACGGACAGAGTGAAACTAATAGGCACATTTTTTCAAAATTTTTGGAAATGTGCTAAAAATAAAATACTTTTAGTACGTAAAATACGTATTTAGTGTGTTAAATTTCAATACACTTATAGAGGACTCGTGTTCGTTTCACTCCCCTATAGTGTCTTTCGATGATTTTCCCCTAACTTCGACAAAAAAAAAATCACATGCAGTGTAACAATTTTAGAAAATGCGGATCAATTTATACTTACATTTTATTATCTACTTTTTTCAAACCAGTTGAAAATGCCTTTCAACACATTTCGAATTAAACAAAAATCTTAAAAAGTAAAGATGCAAAGTTCTAACATAATTAAATATCATAATATAAACTTACCAAAAATCCTCACCTCATTTAGGTATCACAAAAAAACTTAAATATATCCGAATTATTAAAATATTACATATATATATATAAATTGAGTACACATATACATTTACACTGACCCAACTATTTCATATTTTTTTTTTGTTTATATCCGCGATTTGAATTTGAATTTTTTTTTTTTCTTGGTATGAAAATATTGATTAAGTAGTTTAGTTAAATAGATATTTCGATGGCTGATGAATTGATGATATATCTAATATACCTATTAAAGATTCATTTTGATTCAAATGTTGCTAACTATATTTTAATAATGATAAATTAAAGTAATTTCAAAATGATTTCATTTTATATATTCAGAAAAAAAAAAAAAACAATTTTACTTACATATAAATAATTTCAATATAATTGATATTGATCACTCAATCAATCATTTAATCATTTTATTTTCTATTTGTAGAGAAAATATTACAAGTTGTTTTTTTTTATCAACTGAAACTTCGAATAAAGTTTTTAATTTTTTATACAACAGATATTATTATTAATGAACATTACTATCTATTTTTCAGCACATTTCCAAAAAAAATTTGAAAAAATGTCCCTATTAGTTTCGCTCTGTCCGTCTGTCCGTATGTTTACAAAACTTCTACACCGTTAAAGGTGAGGCCTATGATAGAGTAGGCCTCATAAATAAATTAATTCTGTGGAACAACTTTTTCATGTAGCCCCGTCCATCAGGGAACTACAGCCCTAACTTTGAAAAAGCTTTATTTTTAAATTCGTATATCTCATGTTCTGTTCAACATTTTTTCAATCTGAAAAAGCCATTCGACAGGACCTTTTTTTACCTTTGTAAGTTAATATTAAAATTATAGAATTTTTTTAAATTTAGTATTTAAATATACCGTTATGTGAAAACCAAAATTTTGCATGATATTTCGTTTTTCATAACTCCGGCACCCTTTGAGATAGGAACTTGAAACTTTGAGGCAAGAAGGAACTTTCAGAATTAATGTACCCACCCCCTGTTTAAAACCTATTAGGGCTCAAAAATTGAAAATATGCTATTTTTAGACACTTGCAACTTAGGCACCTGTACAAATTTTTCTACGGCAAGGTATATAAAAATTAAAACTCCTGTAGTATATTTTTACGTGTATTAACGGTTTTTCTTAGGTGTATAGGGTTTCGGATTTACAGCCAGCCCCTCCTAAAAGTGATATTTTCACAATTTTTCGTATATGTTAATTATCAAATTTTGGTAAACAGTTTATATCATCATTTGGGAATGTGCGCATTTAAAAACCGTTGGTTTACATTCTGCCATGTTTGTTTTTTTTGCTTCTGTTTGTAACTTATTGTTTCGGAAATCAAAAAAAGAGGCAAATGTGTATTACATTTGTTATACTTGTAAAATATTTAAGTTAGTTATTTGTTTTATTTTTTATTCTAATTAGCTAAAAATGGGTTTTTGTTTTTGTATATTTTAAAAGCATATTGGCATATTTGATAGAAACAAAAAAAAATACAAGATTTTGTTCAGTTATTGGGTGTTCATTTATTTTATTAGAACAAGTTATATTGAACCCATCATATTATATTAAATCTTTATTATATTGAACAAAATCTAACAAAAGTATCTATGGTATATGGTAAAGTAATAAGGTATTATCAGGTATTGTTATAGTTCCTTTATTGGGAATAGATTATCCTATGTATTCCTAGAACAGATCTTTTTAAACGGTTCTATTTTGAAATAACATTTGTAATTCTTTCGTAATTTTTGAAAAATAAGTGCCAAGTTCCAATAATCATTTGACGAAATGGTGAATATTAAATGTTAAAAGAAATCCATTTGAAGTTCGTTTAAACGCCTTTCTTTTAAAAGCCTATAATTAAATTTTCAACGAAATCTTAAAATTGCATTGTTTTAAATCAATTGATATAGACATACCGTTTGAATTAAAGTTAATATTCAAAGTTTGAGTTTAAGCTAATTCGCAAAGATTGTAAACAAATAAATTTGAATAAATAAAACTCAAATGATGATTTTAGCATATTTTGCAAAAAATTTTTTTTTTTAAATGCTTATTAGTTTCACTTTGTCCTTCCGTCGTTGTGTTTACAAAACTTCTACATCGTTGAAGATAGAATAAAATTTTAACAATGGATAGGTCTTTTAAAAACAATATTTTTATGTACTCCCACCCATTATAAAATTACAGTCTTCAAAGTTGGGGAAAATTAAATTTTGAAATTTGTATGCCTCACCCAAACGGGATTATGATAATTTTTTTTTTTTTAAATTATAGCTAAAATATTAGCTATTAGAATCTTTTTAATAGCTATATAGTAATTCCTTTAAGTAACTTTAATATAAGTAGCAATTACTAACGGGTTTGCTTAAAGCTTTATATTCCAATTTTCTACTAAAATGTTTACAGGATTACTAAATGCTACAGGATTATTTGTTGTTGCTTGGACAGATTCTGCTCAACATTTTTTCAATCTATATATAATAACGCTAAAAAATATTATATTTTTTTAATTTTATTTATCAATACCAAAATTATACAACTTTTTAAAATTTAGAATTCAAAATTTAGCGTTATGTGGACACAAAATTTAGCTGGATTTTGCTTCCTTCATAACTTCGGCACGCTTTTAGTTAGAATATTGTAATTTTAAGGGAAGAAAGAATTTGTATAAAATATCTCTAAAAAAAAATATTTGCATCTCTCCTTGTTTAAGTGCTATTTAGAATCAAAAATTTTGATTTTCCTATTTTTAGACACCTGCAACTTAGGTATCTGCAGTTGTAAAGTTTTTCAAAGTAAAAAACATAAAATTAAAGCTTACATAACGTGTTTACAGCTTTTCTTAATTATAGTGGGATTTTATTAAAACTGAGGAAATTATCTCTTGATTTTTCACAATTTTTCTTATAACGGGTTTTCCAATTTGAGTGATATGATTTCTAAGTGACGTTTCGGCCATTTGTAGTATGTCATGATCTGTCTTTTTTTTTTCATTGTATTCAGTATTGTTTACAATTTCATCATGGGGAGATATAAGTAAGAACGTTTACAAATTACTCAATTTTATTAAATAATCAAAATAATCGTTCTCCAATTGCAACTTTTCGTGCTATTTAGCGTGCGGTAAATAAACAAAACTGTCGATTCTGGTGTGAAGAAAATCCACAAATTATTCATGAACAACCATTGCATTCACCTAAATTGACAGTTTGGTGTGGTTTTTGGTCTGGCGGAATCATCGGTCCGTACTTCTTTCGAAATGAAGCTGGTAACACCGTTACTGTCAATGGAGAGCGGTATAGATCGATGATAACCAACTTTTTATGGCCGAAATTGGAAGAAGTTGATCTTGACAACATCTGGTTCCAACAAGACGGGGCTACGTGCAACAACCGAATTATTGCAAGAAAAGTTTGGAGATTCGATTATTTCAAGAAATTGTGACATTGAATGGCCTCCAAGAAGTTGTGATTTAACACCATTAGACTATTTCTTGTGGGATTATTTAAAGTCATTGGTCTTTAGCAATAAACCAGACTCTCTTCAAGCTTTAGAAGTCAGTGTTGAACGTGCTATTCATGACATACGACTTGATTTAGTGGAAAAAGTGCTCGAAAATTGAGTTCATCGAATTCGTTCCTGCAAAGGAAGTCGTGGGGGCCATTTGAATGACGTATTATTCAGAACTTAATTGTATTGATTGTACTTTACATTAAATAAAAATCATTTGAATTTCTTTAACAATTAGTGTGTTTTTTTTTTAAAAGAAATCATATCACTCAAATTGGAAAAACCTATATATAAAATTCGAAGAAAAATTAAAATATTTTGCTGCAAGCCTTTTGAAAAAATGTGCGCCATTAAAAACCTTTTTGCACACTACCTTTTAAATTATTTTGAAAAAAATGCACCAAAAAATGAAAATTAAAGCAAAAAAAAAAAAAAAATTCCAATAATTAGTGTACGTGCTGCGTATGGCTAAACTTTTTTTATTAAATTAAAGCTTAAAAACTATGTTATGTTTTTAGATACTAACACTAAATATTTTTTTTTCTTCTTTTCTTTTTTTTAAATTTTATTTACTATGTTACTATTATCAAAAATAACTTTTGACAAATTTGAGACAAAGATTTACAACAATTCCTTTAAAATCCTACCATATCCAACTTTGTCTTTCGTGTTTTCCAGAAAATTTATGTTTATTTTTTTTTTTATGTTTACCTTAAAATGTTCTCTTTAAAATAATCAAATATTTTAAGTATGAAAAGGTTTTCTTTTTTGGTTTTTCTTTTAAATATTTCTGTTGCACAATAATAGTTGTTTTCATCCTGACATAGTAAAAAAAAAAAAGTTTTCTAAGATTTATGATATGCAACTTTCTGTACTCACTTAAATTATTACTATACATATATTTTTTTCAGTCCTTTATTTTTGTATATATATTTATGTACAAGCTTTGTTTATAGTTTCTCTTAATCAGTTTGTATATCAGATTTATAATAATCTCAACTATTCATAAAATTATGAATAACATACATACATACATACATACAGATAATAAAGCAATATTTGTATGATGAAGTAAAAGGAAGAAAATTGCAACTTATGATTCTATATATATATATATTACACATTATATATATATAGTAACATATTAGCAGTTACAAGTAATAAGATTTATATATATGTATGTAGGGAAATAATATACATATAAGCTTATTTTATAGCTCCTTTTATCAAGATACACCTAAAGGGAATAAGATCAAGTTGGTTTAGTTTAAAATTTCATATTTTTTTTTTTTTGTTGAATTTTTTCCTTTTTGTTTTATAGATTCCATCGTGCTCAGTTAACATTAGAGTGTGCTGAAATATAGAAAAATCAATTAAACCTTATAAGTGGTTTTACTGACTGTAAAAAAGAAAAATTTACTTTTTTTTTTATTTATACTCGTATATCTAATAGATATCTTACTATCTTAAAATTTTCTACTATTTTCAAGTGCAGAGCAAAAATAAAACAAATTTCATTTATGTTTAAGAACCTTAAGTTTTAATATAATTAACAGGAATTGCTACATGACGCAGAGATTTTCTATGATTCACACAATGTTTATTTTGCACTTTTGTTTAGGATCCTAGAAAACTTCTGTGTTATAAATAATAATACGATATATAAACTTTAGATGCTAGCAAGGAGGAAGAATTATTAAATTACATTCAAGGATCTATGAAATACATTCAAGAAAATTTCAAATTTTCACCATTTTTTATTCACCAATTAAAAGAACCGATTTAAACATTTTACAGATGACATCATATGAGTAGTTTTTTTTATAGGAATATGTAATAATTTTCTTGTAACTATTCGAAAATGTGTTAATAATTACGACGATAGTTTGAATTTTCCGAAATTTTTTAATTTTTGACAATTCTTTAATGTGACACTATAAAATTGCCATTGATTGGCTGCATCTGAAATTATTTTTATTCAAATTTTCTGCTTTATGATTAAGTTTTATTTTTCATAGCCTTTTTGGTATTTTATGATCATGCTTAAAAACAGCTTTTATGGCGCTACCACATTTTCAACTTCACAATTGTTTTTTTTTCGTTCTAAAAATACATTTTCTTTATATTGAACCTTTTTAAGGTTATTAAGATCAGCAAATATTTTAAATTTAACAATCCTTTTTTACCTTATTTTATTGTTTCATAAGAGGGGCAAGTAACTATTCTAACAGCTAAGTTTTGCAATAAGTTCCTCGTTACAAATAGTGCCTCATCGAATAGATCTTTTAATACCAAGTATATAATGTTCCTAGCTATCATATGAATGACGTTGTGCGTTTGCATGACATTACATATAATATAACTATAGCTATCATAGTCATAACAGTCATTCGTTGTTAAAAATTGTTTTACATTTTTGAAATGATTTGGTATATGACTATATATAGTTAGAGTCTGTAATCATATTGAAGAATTATTAAAATATGATAGCTAATGACTATTCCGTAAATTTTGAACTTACTATGTTTTTCTCTTTACCTTTCCTTACTTCTTAAGACTCAAATTGTTCTTTATATTGAATTGATTTTTGATCATTTTGACATTTGATTTGTACTTGTATAACATTTCAATCTAAATCCGCAACACTGCCTCATCCTTTCCTATCCCCTAAATTGCCCAGCCAATAAATTGTGCGTGCAATTTAGACTTTCATCCTATTATATTGGCAAAAAAAGTAACCTGATATTACCACAGAGGATATTTCTGGTGTCTATGGAAAATTTTTACCGCTCTTAGTATAGATTTTTGTAATCTCAACTATAACTGTTTGTAATCTCAACTATAACTCAATTATCCGTTTACGATATTATTTAAAAGCGATTTTCCTTAATCATTTATCGTTAATCATATATAGATTTATTGTAGTTATAGATACAAATTCATTCTTCATTCTATTTATGCTTCAACATCTGATCAAAATTGATCTCTCAAATATCTGATCAAAGTCGATTTTTAACAATGCATTGCATACAAAGAAAAAGAATAAAAAAAAAAAAAAATGAAAAGCATTTAAAAAATTTTCTTTTGCATGTAAGACACTATAACAATATTTTATGAGTGAAAATTTTGTGGAAAATTCTTCTATAACAATGACGTGTGGTGGTAAATATTTATGGGTTTTGCATGTTTTCGATAAAATCCTATTATGAAAAGTTGTTCTTTTCTCATCTTTTCGTAACGGAAGGAAAAAAAAAACAAAAAACTTACTTTTGATGTTATATCTATTGTTTTTGTTACTTTAGTTTTTGTTTTCTATTTTTCTCGATTTATTAAAAACATTTTAAGGTTTGTTTTTAACTTTTCATCAATTTTGTATATGCATGTGTATGTGTATGTGAACATTTTATTGTAAATTATGCAAAATAAAAAGACAAAAAAACAATTTGAAGTCAAAATCTTAAGTTTTAAACATTTATTGGTAAAATGTTTTTAAAGTTGGTAAATAAAAAATATAACAAAGCATTACAGAATTTTTTGATCAAATTAAAAAACCAAAATCATTTTATTAGCACATGTATATATATATGTTTATTATATAATAATATATGTATAGTTTACGCGTTTTAGAAGTTAAAAAATTATTGATTGACAACATTTTATTAAATAATAATAGGGTAAAAAACTATCTTTTATTCAGAAATGTAATATAAGATTCAAATTTGCCCAAAAATTAGTTCTGGCTTATGAGTGTACGCGTATTTCTATAAGTCCAATCATATATTAAAATTTATATAAACTGCTTTACTTATTTTTAAAATCCATAATCTAGTTTCTAACTAGAGAACTTAATTTAGTTAAATTCCATATAAAATTTGAGTTTAATTAGAGAGAAATGTCAACGTTTTTCTTATTAAACAAACCAACTTATTAGAAATATATGGAACAAGACTTTATTAAAAAACTAACCAAAGACTTTTAAAGATACACATTTTAAAGACACACAAAATTGATTGTAAAAAATTTTTAATTTAAGATAAAATTTT